>OW026300.1:29530508-31930508 GCA_932273695.1 Apotomis betuletana | reverse complement strand
AGAACTAAATCAATTCAGAGGTACCAATGTATCGAATTTAGGAAAATCAGTACAGCTTAGTTTAAAATCTGTCATTATAATAAGCTTTGTAAAATTTTTGGAAGACCATAAAATAATTTGTTTAGATAGACCTTGCTAAAATAATAATTGTATGGTCTTTCAAAAACTGTACCAGTCTTAGGTTTTTTTAAATAATATTGTCTATCTGATCAATATATTCCATGAAAAAGACTGTGAAGGTACACTAGTTTATGACATTATTATATATTTTGTATTGCGCTTTAGTATTTGTATACTATTGTCAGAATAAAATATTAAAATGAATTCTTCTGGAATAAGTGTAATAAACAAATTCAGTTGGCAATGAATTGAATGTTGTGTTGAGCTGATATACTCACCAGACATATTCACGAAATTTCTATATTATATATGTCGCAGTCAAAAGTGTGAACTGGTCTCTTATCTCGATATTATTTTAATCCGACTCGGCCGGGTTAGGTTAGGTTAGTTTTTTTATATATCCCTAACGAAAAGTGTGAACTGGTCAAAAGGACTTTTAACCGACAAAAACAGGCAAAACTACTTTTGACCAACACGCTCAGTCAAAAGCAGTTTTGCCTGTTTTTGTCGGTTAAAAGTCCTTTTGACCAGTTCACACTTTGACTGCAACATATATATTGTCTGATACAAGAAAAGCTTTATAGCCACACTCACTCTTTTTAGGTGGATTTTCTCCAACTCTTGTTTCGATCAAAATCATTTACTAACCGAAACGTTATTTTTAGAAGACGTTGTAGAGTTCTTCCCAACAAAGCGAGGCAAGCTTTCAGCCATTTACCAGGGCCACATCTTTACACAAATGCACAGCAAGACCCGTTGGTACTGTTCGAAATGGCAGGCTGGATGCAAAGCCATTCTATTGACGACGAAAAACCAAGAATTTGAAATGAAATTGAGCGAGCATAATCATCCGCCGCCGAGGTTGTTCAAGGCGGCTGATGGAAGCATTGTTCGGCTGTAAGTTTAGAATTTAGATTTATGTTAAGTAAACCAATGTAGTAATCTTATTAGAACTGTCGTGAGATAGATTTAATAAATATATTAAGCGGTTTACACACACGTGAAGTTATCAAGAGCAGCCCGACGTGTTTTGAACTTGTATCGCGTACTTCATCAGGGACTGCTACCCGTACAGTCTCGCGGTAGTTTGGTTACTGACAGCGAACCGCGGGGGCGTTGGTGCTTGCCTATGGTGCTTGTTCTTACAATGTGTCTGTCTGGCCCTTTAATGTCTAAATTCAATGTCACTTTTGACATTACGCACACTTGTCTAATGGTGTCCACAGAATTGTCCGAATGCACAGTATCTTTCACCGACGAAAGGGGAGGCTTCCATGATGGAGGAAGGCCAACCGCCGTCTCGATTAAAATTCGGGCGCCGTCGAATTTCGATAGCTTCGCGTACCTTGTGTTGTATAAAACGTTTCTTACGTACCATCAAATGGATCTTTATCTGTATCTTTAAGTGACTACATATAGCACTGTGTAGGTCAATGTATAGATTAATTCATATTTGCGCCTGTCAGAAACGTACAACTTAGAATTGTGTTAATTTAGTTAGATAATGTTAAATCACATGTTGTATTCTTCTATCTGTGTTGGTATCATTCCAAATGTTTGATGTGTCGTAATACATGATCTAGCTAGAGATTTAATTGTATTTGATTTGTTTTTGTTATTATTCCTGTGTATTTCCTTAGATCTACGATTATTTAAGATATCGTTAATGGAAAGATATTGAATCCATATCGGATTCAATATAAAGAAATCTATCTGATAAAATATGTTACAAAACAATTCGAAATTCCTAAGTTTACAGTAACCGTTAACCATAAGTTGCTTTCAGGTATGAATGACGATGATTTCATCAAATACTATAGACGTTACCGAAACTTGAATCCTGATAAGTTCGTGGTGCCAGCTGCAGCGATGGAGCCAGCCCGGCCTCGAAATCCTGTCAATCGAGTCAGCGATATACTGAAAACGATAGTTCCGAGACGAAATACTAAATAAAGCCTAATAAGACGCTGTGTATGATGAAAGTTGTAGTTACACGTAGCCCAAGTAACAAAATTTGGTACTATGAAAGTCCTGAGAACGTTTTAGAACGTGCTAATTAGTGTTAAAATCCCTTGTTTTGTCACCGATGTATTCTATAAACATTAGGAAAATGGTGACAAATCAGTTCCTTTTATTTTGTTCTTTCTTGTTCAGATTGGTATATTTTTGGCGTCTATCTCCTCTTTCCGCCTAGAACGGCTTCTCCACTAGATATATACCCTAGAGCCAACGCTGTCTTTAATATCCCCTCAGCTGTGGAAAGCCCACCCGCTGAGTAGTAAGGCCCGTTTTTTTTTACAAATGAGTCTGTAACTCTGTTTTTTTTTATGTCATAGGGGTCAAACGAGAAACGGATCGTCTGATGGATTTCCATTGCCCGTAGATACCTGCAACACTAGAGGAGTCACAAGTGCGTTGCCGGCCTTTCCGGTGGGAGTAGGTACGCTCTTTTCTTGAAGGTTCGAAACTCGCGATATTTTTCGTTATCTCACGTCACCGCCAAGATATTGAACTCATGTCGTTGGTGTCTGTCACAAATCTATAGAGTTATTCATTTTAAAAAGTCACGGTGATTTTGCGATATAATTATTTTGCATAGACAAAATTATACAAGTAGTTAAACAAGCTATCATATCGCTAATGGGCAACTTAGTACTAAATATTAAAATAACCAATGCTTGTAATTTTATTCAGCTAGAATGTTAAAATACCTACCCCTACAAGTCATCTAGATCACTCATTTTTATGTGTATTATTCATATATACCTAACACTATAATCAACATGTATCGAAATGTTAGCTCTGGGAACTATGTAAGTTGTACCCTTATTATACTTCTAATATTTTAGAAAAAACAAAATTCGTAATTATGTATTGTTTACGATGTTTTAATGAAAAACGCTTTAAATAATTACTCAAATCTATTCAACCTTTGTAATAAACGTATCGATCTGTATCTGAAGTGTTTTGTTTCATTGTACGATCCCTATTATACCTACTCGTATTGCCGTATAAATGTACAGTTATTTTCTATCTGATTCACGGGCGAAGCCAGGGTTGAACTGCATAAACGCGAAATTTCTTTTTATTTCATTTGTTAGGCTCATATTTCACCAGGCTGTGAAAACCTATTTCTATGTAATGACACTTAATTTATATCTTATAATTTTCTATTTGCTATATTATGTGACAGTATTGTTGGAGACCTCGGACCAGCAAGCGCAGCGTAGGACGTCCACCTACGAGATGGACAGATGACCTTGTAAAGGTCGCCGGAAGGAGCTGGATGCAGGTCGCTTCCAACCGGTATATATGGCAGTCCAAAGGGGAGGCCTATGTTCAGCAGTGGACGTCCTATGGCTGAGATGATGATGATGATTGTTGTCAAGTTGATTGACGACTTGGCATTTAAAGGTAAATTGAACATTTCGCTAAAGCATTATATAGTGGTGACATTTCAGAGAAATGTCATTAGAAGCGTCAAATTTAGCCTAAAATCTACTTTTTAATATCAAATACAACACCTAATTTATTTTTCTAGACTTGTACTACGAGTTCATAAGTACGGGAAAGGCGAAATTGCTGATGTTCCAGGGATACACATTTTCGCACCGAGGGCCGAAAAGTGGCAGGAATTACTATTGCTCCAGGAACCTCAGTGGCAAGTGCCGGGCCCGGGTGGCCCTGGACTTGTGCGGCAACATTGCTACAGCCTCCACTGAGCATAACCACGGCAAGCCTGTCTATAAAAAAATTGGAGATCATTTTGTCAAAATTGCCTGATTTTAATCGCAGTTTTGGTAACAACTTAGACAAAAGTCGTATACCATAACTTAGAGGAGTCACATTATGCGTAAATTCCTTTTATCATCTGCTGAACTATAAAAAAATGGAACTTACCGGCTCATGTTTCCTTCTTCTTATAATATGCCTTCAAAGGAAGTTGGAAGAAGCATCTCTCGGGCCAGCATAGCAGTGTAAACTGACATGGCACCGTTGGTTTCTTGTCAGTTGCGACTTAGGCGCCGTTTTTTGCTTACCATCAGGCGAAGAGGAGCCATCATGTTGCGCCGTTATAAAATAATAAAAGAAATCTGTAATTTACCTATTCCGATTTTAAAGATACAGACCATATGAGAGACGAACAGGCAGCAGCTATGTAATTAGGTCGCGTTAGCACCATTGGGGCACAGAACCCTAAAATATGCGATCGTTTTATTAGAATTGGCTGAATTTATTTTCTTTTATCAGCAGCACCAAATTAAAAAAAGTTGTATATATTATCTTTTACAATTTGCCATTTACGTACGTATTTAGTTATTATTATAGCTGTGTAATGCCTAATTACTTAATGCTACCAACTATGTTTTCAATAATAAATAACAGATGTATCTCAGATTACCTGTAATTAATTACTATCTTAAAAATAACTTATTAAAAGATTAAGGTATCTCATTTTTTTTTTATATCTCTATAAAAGCATCCATATTTGTCTAAGATTATGCATAACAGAAACATAACAATGTCCGTGTTTAAAAGGCCTTATTCCTTTTTAAAATGCTGATTGTTTTAGACATTTTTCGCTATGATCAAACATGTTTCTTAACATATTATTGATGTTACTACCTAGAACAGGGCTATTGGGATTTAATTGTATTTGAAACCTACAGTCTGAATTTTTCATTGATAATCTTTGTTTTTTTTTTCAAATTATTTTCAGCTGCACGCAATGAAAGCATAAATTAGGTATGTTCCTACCTGTAGAACTCGGGAAAAAGTATTATTCACTTCAAAAAGTTCGTAGAAATTATCAATATATTTGTCATATAACATGAAAAATTAAATTTTTTAAAGGGAATAAGGCCTCTTAAGTATGTCTTGTCGAAATATATTAAATACAGTACCGTTATTTGTATGTATTTCTTTTCTAGAAATGCAGTACGAATTCATAAGTACGGGGAAGTCCACACTCCTCATGTTCCAAGGGTACACGTTTTCACACGGTGGACCGAAGCATAGCAGAAATTTCTACTGCTCTAGGAAGAATAGGGGCGAGTGTACAGCCCGCCTAAAATTAGACAAGGACGGCAACATCTCAAAGGCGATCGTAGAGCATAACCATGATAGACCTATCTATAGAAAATTCGGTGAATATTATATGAAAATGGCTTGAAAGTATTTCTGAGATTTTATTCCAATATAATATGTATTTGTGTGTCTCACTAACTGAATAAACTGTTGATTTATTTCATGTTTCAATAATTGACCTAGCGAGCGAAGCGTCTTTGTTTCAGCTTGGTCGAAAAATCCTTCGTATGTCAGAATTCCGGGTCTAAATATCTAGCTGTTCTCGCTTACAGGTCGCATTTCTCAACCGATTATCGTAAAATTTTGCGAGCTTATGCTTCAATACTTAAGTTATTCGCAGTGCGTAACACATTTTTCACCACATTTGCTCGTAAACAAGGGTTTACATGCTAGAAAAGCGGGCGGTAAGTCGTAAATTACGCCCTAGGGCAGAGGGTAAATTTGGTATTGACTACTACTACTTTTGTTTTATTTCCTCCAAAGTGTGATGAAAAACGTCGTACGTGACTCTGGTGGTAAAGTAATTCCAAACTCATGTCATTAAAGCCCTCGCCTTTGGCTTCGGGCTTCTAATAGACACTCGTTTGTAATTCCTCGGTTACTAGCCTTGTTACGTAGTGTATTATTACATATCTTGCTGTGATTCACGAAAACGTAATACAGAAGTAAAGCTCAGGAGCGCTCCTTGACTTATGTTAAGTTTTCCCGAATAATTAACATTATTTCTGCAAAAAAAGTGTTAATTGGTGAGCTCATAACAGAACGTTTTTTGCGAATTGTGATGGAATCCAAAAATAAGATGATCGCCTAAATTTCGTAAAGGGAACGAGAAGTTGAAACGCTGCTGAGCCTTACCAAGATATATTAAAAAACATAGCAACTCGCTACTACAACGTCTTAACTTCCGTAATTTTTCTAACTTCACATTGTCATAGTTTTTATATAGACAATAAGAAATAAAAATAACATATCAACAAAAAAATTTAAACATGTTGTTTTGTTCTGAAAAGAACATAGCAACAAAAAGATTTCAACATATTTTTTTGTTCTGAACGGTAATTATATATGTATTTTACTTCTAATTGCCTAAGAACAAGTTGTTTACTAATTGTAATTTATTTTATAGAATAATTTTCTCGATCCTATTTTTATGTGGAAATACCACATTTTTTATTTTTATAAATAATGACACAAAGGTAAATTAAGAAAGAAATAAGTTTCTGTCAAAAATGACATTTTAGTGGCAAGCTTTTATAGCCGACTGTACTTTTCTTCAGATATCCATCAAATGCTCACTGAGACAATTCTAAATAGCCCAAGCTCGGTAGGATTGCTTTTTCTATTATAGAGTTCCTATGGCAACCTTCCGGCTACATCATCAGATCAGCCCCATGGTACCATATTATTGTATTGTCATCAAAGTTAAGTAAGTATGCAAAATTTTAGCTCAATCGGTTGACGATATCTGCTTCAAAATTGAGTTGCAAGATTTCACCCGAACATACATACTTTAAACATACCATGCAAGCTAAATAAAAGCTTGTAAAATTGAATGCGATCTAGTACAATCTAACCAGGATTTGAACCTGCGACCTCTACGTTTCCGGCATATTGCTCTCCCAACTGATCGCTACGTCAATCACACCAAATATTTCATTCCATAATTCTTACGCTACTGAAGCGCCCTCTGAGTCATATGTGTTTGAAATGCTTATGCGCATTAGCCATACCCTAGGATGTGCGCTTTACACGCACGATCCCCTGTAATTGTAATTTCATGCGCTGTATTTCTCCTATGTTTTATGAGGTGTGTAATAAAGAGTACTTGTATTGTATTTGTTTCACAGAAATGCGTTACGAGTTCATACGTACGGGACAGGCGACGCTACTCATGTTCCAAGGCTTCACGTTTTCACATGAAAAATCAAAGAAAGGCAGAGTTTATTACTGTTCCACACTGAATAGAGAGAAGTGTCCAGCGCGTGTGACGCTGGACTGGGACGGCAATATCGCAACCGCATTCAATGAGCATAACCATGATAAACCTTTGTATAAGAAAATTGGTGATGTATATATCAAAATTTCGTAACTAAAAATATAAATTTATGAAACATGTAATTTCTCATTATTTTTAATGCGGGTACACACCACAATTTGTATATTAAACCATTGATAGGATCAAAGCACAATGAAAAATTCAAATGCGTAACCTGGCGGAAGAGAACCCGGTACCACTGGATTCCCGGTCCAGCGTGTTAACCTCTTAACCACCCTACGCCAGATAACCTTTCGAATATTTTCTTATTATTTGAAAGACTTTACACCTTAGCGACCTCTATGTAAATACGTTAATATTCACATTTCTTACCGCACCACTTTACAGCATTGAACCGGCCTCTTCCGCCAGGTTACGCATTTCCTTTTTTTTTGCTTTGATCGGATTGGAACTGTTTCGCTAAAAATATGTTACAATTGCTTAATTTAATTTACTATTTTCATTATATTCTGCCTGTGCTGACTTATGGAAGTCAAACTTGGGCGCTCACCAAAAATAACTTGAATAAACTTCAAGTACGCCAAAGGTCAATGGAGAGAAGCATGTTAGGCGTAAAACTGAAAGACAAGGTGAGGAACGAAAAGATTAGAGAAAAAACAGGAGTGCAAGATGTAGGAGTAAAGGTAAAAACGCTTAAATGGAAGTGGACAGGGCATCTGATCAGAAATAGAGAGAAGTGGAGCAAACGGATTGTATGGTGGTACCCAAGAGGAAGAAACAGGAGAAGGGGGAGGTAGAGAATAAGATGGGAAGACGAGATAGTAAGGAATGCCGGACGGCTATGGACCAGACTGGCAAGAAATAAAAAAGAATGGAGAAAGTTAGAGGAGGCCTTTGCCAAGTGGCAGACAGATACATCAATTTAAAATAAAAAAATAAAAAAAAAATATATATATAAAAATAAGATGTAAACTATCTGAATAAAAGGCTTATATTATTATTATTATTTATTATTATTATTTATTTTCATTATAATCGTATTTTTTTCTGTATTCTTTAGTTTAAAATAGTAGACACAGGGCTACACGATACAGGTATATATTTAATATAGGTATGCCATTTAACATCCGCTGTCAAATAACGCCCGAAACTCAGCGCAGCAGTTGCATATCTGCCTGTACCTTAGTTAAGGGTGCCTTTTAGACTACAATGATATTATAACCAACGCTCGATACGTGCTGAGCTCCTTGTATTCGTGAATGTTTTTCGAAATTATTTTATTAAACACATTAAATTTATGTGTGTATTTGTTTCACAGATTATGAGTTCATAAGTACGGGAAAGGCGACACTGCTCATGTACCAAGGCTACACGTTTTCACATAAAGGATCAAAAGCTAGCAGAGTTTACTACTGCTCTAGACTGAATAGAGGGAAGTGTCCAGCCCGTGTGGCATTGGATGCGAGTGGTAATATCGCAACGGCATTGACTGAGCATAATCATGACAAACCGTTGTATAAGAAATTCGGTGATTTATACATTAAGATTTCATAATTTGTTTGTCTGTAACCCTTCACCCTGCACCGACTACATATTTCTGTTTAACCCAGTGGTGACTGGTAGAGAATGCCTAAAGGCATTATGTCCGCCATTTGTACTTTTTGTATAGTGCGATAAAATCTAAGTAAATAAATAAATGTACATATGTTGAAACTACTTTTTTTAACGCCCATTCAAATGACCGTCGGGCCATATTATCTTCCATGAGCGTTATTGATTTTTATTAACCGATTTTATTCGGTACAGGGTCGATTTTTTTTTACATAGTTAAGGGCTTTAATTAAAACAAAATTAATTGTTTCCTTTGTGTGACGAAAGTTACCCATACATTTTGTATGACTAACTTTCGTCACACAAAGGAAGCGATCGTATTTTATGTTAACTAACCTTTTAACTATTTACAATTTTTTTGCAATCGACCCTACAGTATAGGTTTGTATACAGCCGTACCTGAGAAATTACTTGAAGTGCCATAACACTGTAATTTAATGTATTTAACATAGCACTTACAGTGTTTTGCTTTTCAGGTACGGATTAGTTTAGTTGACTCATTAGTTGAAGAACCACACAAAACCAAAATGTTAGTGAAGAGAACCCTAATGGGTAAACATAAATAAATGTAGTTAATATTAATAGATAACTTTCCCAGTACTTAGCATACAATATTTAAATAAGAAGATTAGCTAAGCAAATATGTAATTAGTACTTATATTTTTCCTGAAATAAACGTTTTAATTTTATTTTTTTTATATACTTCTAGCTGCACCGTGCAGCGTTACCCGCTCATCCCACGGGGGTATTACATTACATTTTGTCGGGATAAAAAGAAGCCTAATGTGGTAATCCAGGGTGTCAGCTACCTTAATTCCAAAATTTATCAAAATTGGTTTAGCAGTTTGAGCGTGAAGAAGTAACAAATAATGAAATAATGAAATAATGAACTTTATTCTGCAAGTAGGCCACAAGGGCACTTTTACATGTCTGAGTCTACCGGCATTTCACAAGAGGAGACCACTGTTGAGAAGAAACGCCGAAAGAAACTCAACAGTCAGTCATTTTTTCAAAAAGCATAAGTACTTAACTATTACAATGATATGAACTTAACTATACGTAGTTCTACAAGAAAACATATTAAAAGAACAAATATACAAACACATAAACACACTCAGACTTTCGCCTTTATAATATGAGTGTACCTACTCTACCCGTGTACCAAAAATAATTAAATTGGTACCAGCCGTTTAGGCGTGATGAAACTATAAATACACTTATATCTTTATATTTTATTTTATACATATAAATTAGTATTTTTATTTACCTTAACGATATACATTTTGTTCATTTCTTTAGGATTAATAATGTCACTTTCGAGCTCTACGGGTAAAAGAAAAAGAGGGGAGACGTGGACAGAAGAGGGAATGAGAGCTGCAATCAGAGGTGTGCAAAAAGGTCAGCTCACTCAAGCAGCTGCTAGTACAAGGTATAACATACCGCGGCGTACTCTGAGGAATCACTTACAAATGGAAAGTGTTGAAAAACGTTTGGGACGAAAACCTGTTTTCACAAATAAACAAGAATCTGATTTGGCTGCAAGAATAAAACAATTTGCAAATAATGGAGTAAATGTCACGCCGATATTCATTAGAAAACAGGCTTACCTATTTTGTGAGAGATATGGTATAAAGAACAAATTTAATGAGAGCAAAAGGTTAGCCGGCTCAGATTGGTTGAAAAGCTTTTTGAAACGCAATCCCTCGATCCGCAAAAAAACTACAAATGAATCCAGCAAGAGCGAAGAAAATGAATAAACCGATAGTTGAAAAACATTTGAAAGCTGTGAAAGATTAAAATGAAGCTGGACAATGGACATGATACTACATCCTGAGCGATTAATCATATGGACGTAGGGCGTATAACGGTGCACCAAATGCAAATGGTGTTGGCTGACAAAAGGAAATAGCCCCCAAACATGACGAAAACGTGACAATAACGCAACGCATGTCAACGCAATCGGTTCGGCAATTCCGGCTATGATCTTATTTAAAAGACAAAGACGGGCTCTTTTTCTTCGGAAAGTGAAGACATTATTCCGCTTAGCTTAGTACATTTTAAACAGAAAGTGATATTTTTTTTACAGCCTTTAAATTCCTATTTAGTATTAATGTCAAAATATATACCTATAACCACAAAAGATTTGTCTCAATGATAATGAAAAAAAAAAAAGTTTTATACTACGAGGGTTGTGGTGTTAAATTTGTCAAATGTTGTTTTTATTCATTTACTTTTCATTTCTGTGAATGATACTGTTTTAATGTGACTGATACTGTTTTATTATTTTTGACGCTTTGATACGTTTTCTGTGCATCGAATAACATTTAGTAAAAGAGTGGTACATAGTATTTTTGAATAATGCCCAATACAAGGTTTTCATTTGCATCTTATTTCCTATAATTTGTCAAATAAAAAGAAGTAAAAAATAAGTATCCTCTATCTCTATCCTCTCGAAATTCCTTTCTTAAATATAATCATCAACCTATAAACGTTCACTCCTGAATAGGTTACCCGTAAAGATTTCTACAAGGAACGGTCGTCTTCCGGCGACCGTAGCCAAAAGTAATCTTTTTAACTACAAGTCACTTAACACCATAAAGATTTGCACCCACTTCTAGTATCTCTGTTTGGCCCGGCCCTATGGTTGACTGGTAGAGAATGCCATTTGGCATTAAGTCCGCCATTTGTACTGACTTTTGTTTTGTGCAATAAAGTTTAAATAAATAAAATAAATAAATAAAGCATTGTAAGCGGTTGCAACCCACGTAAAATTTACCCGAGCAGTCCGATATGTGGGCCGTTAGTTGCGCAACAGCACAGATGACTGTCCCTGAATCCCCGATGAAGAACTCCACATGATTTCGAAACATTTCAGGCCGTTCCTGATAATTTTTATGTGAGCCTATCATTATTATGAGGATTTATAATTATTAACTAGAAAATGATCACGTTATGGTGTATATTATTCACTGTTATTTGTACGTCCTTTGTCTTCTAGGACTGTACTACGAGTTCATAAACACGGGGAAATCGAAACTGCTCATGTTCCAAGGCTACACATTTTCACCAAAAGGGCCGAGTAATAGAAAAGTGTTTTACTGCTCTAGAATGAAAAGGGGCAAGTGCCTAGCACGCGTGCATCTGGACTTTCAAGGCAATATCACAATGGCATTAACTATGCACAACCATGACAGACCTATCTATAAACAAATCGGTGATTTGTATGTTAGAATAGCTATAGTTAGAATAGATATAAGTGTTTTGGTTATATATTGAATGTTAATGTATTTGTAATAATTATGTTAAACAATTAAGTAAGCTGTATAAATAAACATTTAACTTATTAACAACTTAACAACCCACATGCTTAATCAGTTTCCACAAATTTTGGTTAAAGGTTTAAAGGTCAATTATTATTATTATTATCGATATTTATGTTATTTGTAGAAATGATGTATAATCATCTTATATATTTTTCAATATTTGTACGTGCTTGTTTTCTAGGAGAGCACTACGAATTCATAAGGACAAGAAAATCGAAACTGCTCATGTTCCAAGGGTACACCTTTTCACCAAAAGTGGCAAATAATAGAACGATTTATTACTGTTCTAGAAGGAAAAGAGGCAAGTGCCCAGCACGCCTGAATCTGGACTTACAAGGCAATATAACAACGGCATACACTATGCATAACCATGACAGACCTTTATATAAGAAATGCGGTGATGAGTATGTTAGAATTGATTGAAACAGTAATCAAATGTTTTGGCAGTAAGTATATGTACCTATTGATATTGAACATTGAGTCATTGATACAAAATAGTGTTGTATCCACATTTAAATGATGAGACATCATAAATGTTCCACAAATTTATAAGTAAGGTAAACGTGCTCAACACTGTTCCAATAGCTGCCGTCATTACCAATAGAGGTGACAGCATGGTGTCAACTATTAGGCATTAGCGTGTCGAGCACAGGGACGTTCACCTTATATTGATGTCTCATTTAATATTTGGGAAATACTTATACTTAAGTAAGCTGCATATCCATTTAACTCCTTAAGGTTGGTTGTACACAGAAGCGAAGCGGAGAAAATGAACCACAAATGAAAAAAGTGTGAAATCCGAGTAATGTGATTGGGTCATTTTACACATCTCCGCTTCGTTCCTGTGGACAGGCAGCTTAACATGCTATACTTCAACATTGTTTTAAATGTCACTTTATCACTACTACTACTTGTACTTAGTTATGGTTTTAACTTAATCTTTTCATTAATTTGATTCCTTTATGCAACAAATACGCCATACATTTTATATGGGTTTGAGGGGATTTCGTTACACAGGCAACAGATGGTGCTAAAGGTAATAATCAGTAACTTTGATGTAATAAACTACTGGTTAAGCCAGATAACCTAGTATTTTAATTTATTAAAAAGCCATTCGATTTCCTCCCCTAATTTTCCAGTTATCACAGCATAGCTGATATACATAATGTGATGATGATGGTGATGGTGATGTCCTCTTGACGTAAGTATCCATCAACGGCGGCACCCGAAAGAACGTATAAGGGCCTTATCACACTTGCGATTTGCGAGCGTATTTTCTATACAAATAAGCGACGACGCGGCGAACACGCTGCGCGATCGCCTTCATACAAAATACGCTCGCAAATCGCAAGTGTGATAAGGCTCTAAGTGATGAGTATAGTTTTAAGTTTTTCTTATTTTAACCATTGATACAAAGAAATAATAACATATAATAATTATTTACTAGATAGGTGACGTAAGTTTAGAAGTTCATATATTATTGTTTTTAGGTATGCACTATGAATTCATAAGTACGGGAAAAACGAAACTGCTCATGTTCCAAGGATACACGTTTTCGCACCGAGGGCCGAAACATAGCAGAATATTCTACTGTTCCAGACGGATGAGCGGCAAATGCTCAGCGCGCGTGGTCCTGGACTTAAGGGGAAACATCGACAAAGTCAACACCCTGCATAACCACGATAAACCTCATTATAAGAGATTCGGGGATCATTATATCAAGATCGGCTGATACTACTTGAAGTAATGTAAGTAGTATGTAGTACCCCAAGTAGCACATCTGCTGTATCAGAGCTTATAATGCCCTTACACAGCTGAATAAGTCGTATAAGGGCTCTATAAGCTCTTATGCAGGCTTTGTGCTACGTGGGACGTGTATAGCTGCATAGTTTGAGACCATCGGTAGCATACGTGATGGTGAAAGGTTTAAGTTATTTCATTAAATATTTCATATATAATTAAGTCTCATTTTCTTGTAGCCTTTGTTTGAGCAGCAGCATATTTGTTTCGTACTGACACGCAATACAAACAGAATCCTCAAGACTGTTTCAACTGGTTCAAAGCCATGTCGTTCAGGCGCTGGAGAGGCATATATGAAATTCGACCTTCGGATCATGCCGCACTGCTCATCCAAATATTGTTTGACAGGAGATCAAGAGAGAGGGCACGGTACGAAATTCAAAATCCGGAGTAGCTCTTCATTTACACCAAGTTCTCTACGTTTACACCAAGCCGAATGTAGTCTTTAACTTGTCGAAGCGCTGATACCAACTGAGTCTATGTCTATATAAACGATATATCTATATAGATGGACATAGACTCAGTTGGTATCAACGCTTCGACAAAGTTAAAGACTACAGTCGATTGTCGACTTCGATTCGGTGTTTACACTCGGTAGTTTGAATAATTCGACGAGGAAACGAAGGCTCGAATTGTCGACCTGATCGTATTCCCTGTTTTTGTCGGTTTACGCACTAAGCCATACATTGTATGTATTATTTATTACGGAGTACGTATATAATTTCGATCTTAAATCATTTTAACGTTATGAATTTTTGTTTTAGAAATGTATTACGAGTTCATAAGTGTGGGAAAGTCGAGACTGCTCATGTTCCAGGGCTATACATTTTCTCACCAAGGACCGAGACATAGTAGAAGTTTCTACTGTTCTAGGAGGCTTAGCGGCAAATGTCAGGCACGCGTGACATTGGACTTGCATGGCAACATTATAAAAACCATCAGTGAGCATAACCATGAAAAACCTGTTTATAAGAAAGTCGGTGATCATTATATCAAAATTGCCTGATGGAAGTTTACAGCTATTTCGTCTCGAATATTACTCTAGCTTATATTTCTTTTCGCCGCGTTTGGCTCGGTTGGTAGACACCTGCCTACTGAGTCGGCGGTCCCGGGTTCGAATCCCGGCCGGGGCAAATATTTGTTCTTCGGTCATGGATGTTATCTATGTATGTATTTATATATTATGTATATCGTCGTCTAGTACCCATAGTACAAGCTTTGCTTAGTTTGGGACTAGGTCGATTTGTGTAAGATTGTCTCTTAATATTTATTTATTATTTCTGTAAAGTTTTTGTGCACTAGTTTTAAGAGAAGAGTTGAATATTGATTTACGTATTAAACATGTATGTATTTATACCAGTTGGTTTTTATTTGCCTGAACTTTGCACGTACTTATTTAGGTTTTAATTACGCCGGTTTGGTTCAAATTTACCTCTAAATAGGTTAAGAACGTTTGACACCGCGCTACTGCTGCATTAGGTATTGACATAGATACTCGTATATCAATACCTAATGGAGCAATACATGATTTTTAAACTAGTCCCATTATTCTAGAAATAATCTTCGAGTATATAGGTATAGACTGGGAAATCGACACTGATACTGATCTAAGGCTACACGTTTTCGCACCAAGGGAGGAAAACCGGCACATACTTCTACTGTTCGAAAAAGGCTCATTTTCTTGTATCCTTTGTTTGAGCAGCAGATATATTTGTTTCAAACAGAATCCTGCAGACCATTTCAACTGGTTGAAAGCCATGCCATTCAGGCGCTGGCATACATTAAATTCGACCTTCTGATCGTGCCGCACTGCTCATCAAAATATTGTTCAAGTACAGGAGATGAAGACTAGATGTCACTGTATGAAATTCGAAATCCGGAGTAGATCTTCTGGGTTTACCCTTGTTTTATAGACAAACGTGTCATCGAATTTTCATTTCATAGAATTTTTATTTCATCGAAAGCATTTTTTTTCTGAGACCATATAATATTTTGGAATGATGTAACACAAACCTAACCCAACCTAATCTATAAGTTATCACTTTCAAGGTTTCTGAAAAAATTATGATTTCCGAGGAAAAACTGGTTTAAGAAATGAAAAATTCGGTGAAGTGTCTTTCTACAAAAAAAGAGGATACCAGCTCTTCTATTTACATTTACACCAAGCTGAATAAATAAATAAATATTAAGGGACAATCATACACAAATCGACCTAGTCCCAAACTAAGCAAAGCTTGTACTATGGGTACTAGACGACGATATACATAATATATAAATACATATATAGATAACATCCATGACCCAAGAACAAATATTTTGCACAAATATTTGCCCCGGCCGGATGTAGTATTTAACCTTGTCGAAGCGTTGATATCTACTGAGTGCAGTCAGTCATATGCAGTCAATTGTCGACTTTGACTCGGAGTTTACACTAGGTAGTTTATTATTTATTATTTATTTATTTATTACATGTTGTTTGTATAATCAATATATGTTTGTATAATCCGACGAGGAAACGAAGGCTTGACTTGTCGACCTGGTCTTATTCCCTGTTTTTATTATGGCAGAGTACGTATATATTTTCTATCTTAAATAATTTTAACGTTATGAACTTTTGTTTTAGAAATGCATTACGAGTTTATAAATGTGGGAAAGTCGAAACTGCTCATGTTCCAAGGCTATACATTTTCTCACCAAGGACCGAGAAATAGTCGAAGATTCTACTGCTCTAGGAGGATCAGCGGCAAATGCCAGGCCCGCGTGACATTGGACTTGCATGGCAACATTATAAAAACCATCAGTGAGCATAACCATGACAAACCTGTGTATAAGAAAGTCGGTGATCAATATATCAAAATTTCCTGATGGAAGTTTGCAGCTATTTCGTCTCGAATTATACGCTAACTTATATTTCTCTTCTGTAATGTATTTGTGCACTAGTTTTAAGAGAAGAGTTGAATGTTGATTTATGTATTACATTACTGGTTTTTATTTACCTGAACTTTACACGTACTTATTGAGATTTTGATCACGCCGGTCTGGTTCAAATTTACCACTAAATAGATCAAGAACGTTTGACACCGCGCTACTGCTAAATACGAGTAGATATATCAATACCTGACGCATGATTGTTAAACTAGTGCTATTATTCTAGAAATGCTCTACGAGTATATACAAACGGGAAATTCGACACTAATACTGTTCCAAGGCTACACGTTTTCGCACCAAGGGAGGAAAACCGGCAGATATTTCTACTGTTCGAAAAAGACCAAGACCAAGTGCCAAGCCCGGTTGGCACTGGATTCTTTTGGCAACATCTCGAAGGCTATCACTGAACATAACCATGATAAGCCTGTGTATATGAAATGCGGTGATAAACATATAAAGATTGGCTAAACTGTTTTTTTTTATTTCAGTATCATTTAGACTCTATTGTTTACAATTGGCATGTGTTTAAATTAAGTTTAATAGATTATTGATTACTTTGATAAGATTGTGCTTTATTGTTTTAAGTAGAATGTCCCTGCAATCCTTTTTGCCTCACCATATTTGTAAAAAGCATATTACCCTGGTAATGAACAGACCTCATCAAATCTGACGCAATGTGACATAAACGAGAATTCTCACTCCGCCAAATAGAGAAGCGGTGGCGAAAGATTCAACCTAACCATGACCATGCCCACGACCACTCTGCCAAGAGTGCACGACTACGAAGAAGAAGAATACCCTGGTCATGGAGATGATTATAACATTTCTACAAAGTATTGAATATCTAATAGTTTTTAGGATGTGGGTTTGAGGAAACTGGTGGCTAACATTGGTATTCCATCTCAGTTCCCAGGGCTGGCAACGCATTCTTTTCATATTTACATTGCCGTGGTCTATGGGATTCAGTCTTCAGAGTCCACTTATCAGTCGGTGACCTGCTGATGTTCGATTGCCTTCTTCATACTATACCATTTAAAATCGATAAACCTAAATAGGTCCACATTATTTTAGATTCAGTCGGGTACAATAGCAATTCTAGAAAAAAGATCGGTGTCATTTATACTGCATAACGAGTTTGACACCGCTATTTTTACGCGAGGATATGTATATTTAGTATTTGACAGTCCGAACGTTACTTTTGGACACTGCCCCGGTTCTGGCCATTTTTTGCCTTAATAATAAAATATATCATTCCATAAATTGGCTCAAATATCACGTGGCCAAAAAAGGTACTTTGACTCATTGCCAGTGACTAAAGCGGCAATTACACTTCGTTGTTCGCTGCATGCGGTCGCCGAATTCATTTTAAACTACTTAGGCCAACCAACGACGCCTTCACATTGTCCGCCTACTACGGCGACCGCATGACTCTTGAATGGATTCGTTCAACGAACGTCGTCTTTACACTAGTCTGTCCGCCTAATGCGGTGGCCACATGCGGCGGCTGACGTACAAAGTCATCCATCAGATCTCTGAGAGCTGTCGAGATGTCAAAGCTTGTGCTTAGGAAAGCTAGTTTATTAGTTTGCTTAATAATACAGGAAATATTATTAAAATCAATAAGAAAAGAAACGAAGATAGTAGGTTCGGAAGATATATGCACAGCGTTACGCCTATGGAGCAACAGCAACTTTGTGTGATGACCTGTGCGATGTGCAATTTAAAAAATTTCATAAGATGGATAAACCACATTTGGAGTACATTTGCATAGAGGTTTTACTTTATCAAATGATCTGCGGTCTCCGCTGTCGGTGACCTAATAAGGCGGACAGATGTCGTATTTACACTGCTTCGGTCACCGTATAAGCGTTGGTAGCTGTCGATCGCCGACTGCGGTCGACTAACGTGTTCTTTACACTTTTGCGGTCGCCGCATGCAGCATGCGGCGAACAACGAAGTGTAATTGCCGCTTAATTCTTACTCACTAAATTCAAACCTGCATTTTTTTCCAGAAATGAACGTGGATTACATAAATACGGGCAAGTCGACACTGGTTATGTTCCAAGGATACACCTTCGCATGTCAAGGAGCAAAGAGGAACACAGGGAGGGAGTACTATTACTGCTCAAGGAAGAACAGTGGCAAATGTCAAGCGCGATTGGTCCTAGATCGGTTTGGCAACGTCGCAAAAGCCAGCATTGATCATAACCATGACAGGCCAGTGTATAAAAAAATCGGTGATCTTCATGTAAGACTATGTTAAACATTTGGTATATTACTTTAATAAAACTCTATTCGTCTGATAGTGCCTACCCTTCTTAAACCTTACATTAAATAAAATATAGTTTCCTTTTTTTCAATTATGAGGACTCTCTTTAAGAGTGACTAGTGCTGCAAAAACAACCACTACATATCACTTAATTTGTTAAATAAATAAGGCGTAGCTTTCACGTTAAAATTTTATTTTCATAAAGAGCCGAATTTGTTTAAATTAGATGACAAAAAAAATAACTAACACCGATAATAACAAGTTCACAACGACAAAGCACGGACCTGCTAAGGGCAGGTCATAAAGAAACACACACAGTTTGTTCGCACAGGCTAAACTATAAATGTATCCGGTATAACCAGATCTGCAGGACGCAGTTTGCATAGACGTAATTATTGTTGAAAAGAAAGGTTTTAAGTGGTTCCAGATCCAAGTGGAAACTCCGTACGTATCTAAACCTTCATATGATCGGCGTAGGTCACTAAAAGGTGGTGAGGCGTGGTGAAATGAGATGAAAATGGGTGAGCTTAGCCGAAAAATGAACGATTAAAAAGATAATTCACCCGACATAAGAGGTAGCTTTGGAATTTGGAGGAATTTTCCAACAATAAAAGTCAAACCCACTTTAAGTTATCAGAAAGTAAACTATATACTACTATGCTCCTAGCCTTAAATGCTATAAATGTTACGTATGGCGTTCCACGCGTAAATAATCCATGGTTGTGACCCACGAATGTCCCGATGGTTGGTCGCAGCCGTTGGTATCTGTCTTCAACCAAGCCGAGAGTTGCGTGCGGTAATAGAGCCGCTGGCAACAGCCTCCAGGTCAGCCGAACACCGCATTCGCCGCACCGCCGAAATAGAGCGCAGGGCCTGAGATGATCAGCCCGTAACCGGAAGCTATGGAATATTTAAGAAGGTAAATACTAGTCCTTACAAGCAAACTGTTACGCCACAAAAGAACCAAATAGAATAATATGAAACTTACCCAGTCCAGAAGAGTGAACTGGCTTTAACAATCCGAAAACCCCCTTTTTAGAGAAAAGTTTGAACCTAAAAAGAAATCACAAAATTTAAAATATAGGCCTACGAAAACGGATTCACGCAAGAAGGAATTGGAAGCGCAGTAGACGTCACAACTCACCTGAACACACCATCACAAGATATAGCATCTCCGGGTGGATATCCCAAATTACAAGTTCATATTCCTCGCACAAACAACAGGCGCTCATCAGCGCAACCACAGAATTAATAAACAGACCACTACACAGTCCAAAAACACTGATATTTAGCTCTTCAGGAGTAAACACACCATTTTACCATGAATCTAGAAACAAAATTGACACGCTGACAAAATAAAACACGCTCTCAATATGAATTTTAAATAATAAAAAGAAATCCGCTGAACAAAAAGGTTATAAAAAAACTCCTTGCATATCGTCAGCTCATGCAACAGCAAGCCATGAGGTTTAATAACAACACCACCTGCACATCGTAGCCGAAACTACCAAGCGTGATATTAGCTCGTAGCAAAACCATTATCTAGACCTAAAAAGACGTCAACACTTGCACAAGTTTATACCGACAAAATTGGCCAGATGGCGGTATAAGCAATAGCGGCTAGCTACAACAGTTTAGAATAAACATGTAGCGATTTTTAACGCTACACTAGATAATATAACTTTACAAAATTTAACATTTTAATTGACTATATGTTAAAGATTTCATATTTACGTGTTTTATTTTCCTGTATCTACGAGTATGAAGTGCAAATATCACTAGATTTCACTACTGTAAACCATTTTGAATTGGCTTTTCAAGGAATAGGTATTAACTTTTTTTCCATTAACCCGCAGTGCCTTTTGTACATAGTATTTGGATGTTAATAAAACTGTGAAAACGATACTATTTAATGCAACCGTTATTTCTCTATAATTGTCGTAACAGCATGGTTGAATACTTGTTTCAACTTGTTTTCTAGAAATGACATTCGAGTACATAAACACGGGAAAATCGATGCTGATAATGTTCCAAGGATACACGTTTGCGTGTATAGGGGCGAGGAGTAGGCGGCGCTACTATTGTTCGAGAAGGACTATCGGCAAGTGCCAAGCTCGCCTGGTGTTGGATCAGTTTGGCAACATTGCAGCCGGCGACACCCAACACAACCATGAGAGGCCGGTGTATAAAAAGATTGGCGATCTACATATAAGAATCGGCTGAAACGGCCATTTGTGTATAGAATTTAGTTTCATTTTCTGTATCCAATATAACTTACCTACTCTAAAGCCTGACCAGAAATACAAGAGGATGCAACATATCTCGTAATTTCACTAGAACGAATTTCTTACACTGGCAATGATTCTATTATGGTTTGTCAATAATGTCATTCGTGGTGATTTCTTTAAAAGACAAATATTTAAAATTATCCAAATAAATGCCAAAAACCATTCACAGTCGTGAACGTAATATTATAAATAAAGTGTACATGTGTTTACTATACGAAAAACAGGCAGGAAAAGAGTGCATTCCATTAAATGATATTACGAGGTTACCATAGGAACTAACAGGTATTTAAACTAATGTCATTAGAGTGCGGTTACGATTGGTTGCAAAATTGTTGCCATATAAGTCTTATAAATAGCGCGCTCTTGACAATCCTCATATATTTCTGGTTAGGCTTTAAATGCTAATTCTCCCTCACTTGCTCTTTCTCTTTTTTGAAGTGTGAATCTTCCTAAGAGTGCGGTACAGCGAGCATTTGCCTGTAATCTATTATAAACAAAAACAAATGATTTCTCATAGTCTTACTTGTTATGGACGGTTTTGGCCTGGAAGCTGCACTTTGTGATGGAAGCAAGCCGTTTTGCACAGTGATAATATAGACCAAAATAAACGATTTCACTCGAGGCGAAATTAGTTTCACCCCTTAGGAACAGAGATGGCGCCACTTATTCAAAAAAAGTTTAAAAAATTCTAAATCCTGAACGGATACTCCGATTTTGACGTAAGAGGTGCCAATCGGCAGATAATTACCCAATTTAACATGAAAAAAATTTAAATCACGTAGAAAATAATTTTGGATACCTAAGAAATAATATTTTCTGAAAAAAATATTTAAAATTTGTGATTTTTGGAATTTTACTCGTAAAAATGTATGTACATGGTACCATTTTTATTTATTTATATTAATACACAACTAATTTTACATTTACGAAAAAAAACCGCATATCATTAGCTCGTATAATTCCAAAGTTATTGAAGAATACAGACATGGCGCCGCTGGGTCAAAAAATCTTCCAAAAAATCTAAAACCTCAACGGATATTCCGATTTTGATTATTAAGGTGCTAATCGACAGATAATTACTTAAATTAGTTTAAAAATATTAAATAAAAATTCAAATAGGCAAAAAGTAATAATATTTCCAAAAAAGAACATACATTTTGAAAAAATATATTTTTTTTTGGGGCTTTTATGTATTTTCATATTAAAAAAAATATGAATATGGCTTTATTTTACTTATGTATATTATAACACTATTAGGTAATTGATCGTTTAATAAAAAACCGCATATCGAGAACTTGTACAGTTCCAACGGTATTGAAGATTTTACTATAAGGACCCGGTGCGATGTTGCCGCCACTCGTGCAACTTATGTACATGTATCTAGAAAAGTATTCTCCCGTTTCGAAGGTACTGATTACCCTGAAAATATAACCACAATTGAAAGTACAAATAATAATCATCCCAAGTCTAATTTAAGCTGTGCAAGGGATATAAGTGTGTTGTGTGCACACACTTATATCCCTTGTACAGCTTAAATTAGAGTTTTAACGGGTGAATAGGCTCTTATACAACCAGTTTGCTAATATCACAAGTATATTCTGCATATTTTCACTAAACTGTGCATTGTAACGTGCATGTTAGGCCGTTGCATCGGCTGCAACAACGCATTTTTCCATAGCTCGATTTGCACCTATACTAACTGTTCTATTGTGGATCGCATCTGCAACCTGCTTCCAACGCCATTCCATTCCCAAAAAGAAAGGACTTGGGACAGGATATATCCAAATTAAGACGTTTATTTCACATTTGGCTCGCTTGAAACGCTACACGCAGAACATGTTGTTCAATGGCAGCTGAAGTAGTCGGCGAAAGGCTTGTCGCCAGCTCTGTGAAAGCATCGAAGCATTCAAATTGCAGTCGTCAGTGCAACGGTCTACTAGTAGCAGTTTACAAAACAGTTATTACTTTAAGTAATGAAATGATGACTGCACTTCAAGGCTTTCACAGAGTATGACAAGACGTCTAAAGTCAATAAGAAAAGATACCTGTTTTAAAACTTGCATGTTATACCCTGAAATAACTACTGCTTTTGCAAGTACATCGCTATCTATAGAAATTCACTCTCTTTTTTTTAGGGTGTGTTTACATAATTAATGTCATTCATTATTATAACAAAACGGGATTTAACCGAGTTCAAAAATGTTTATTTACCGCAATTAAGTCCCGTTTTATTATTTTAATATAATATGTGAAAATCGTGTAAGATTCAATCACTATATTAATGTCATTAATTGGTTCTCAATTAATCGTAACGTTGTTGGTCCCAGATTCACATGCAGGCTATACGATGCTCCAACAGAGCATATATTATTACTGTTAATGCGATTCGAAAAGATCTGTTTAAACTAAAAAACACTAAACTAAACAAGCTTGTGAGATACCTTCCATCTATTTCAGCTGCCATTGAATACCGTTTCATGCAAACCAAATGTGGGTTCACGTTTTAATTTGGAAATATCGAGGCCCAAGTCCTTATTTTTGGGAATGAAACGGCATCAAAGGTAGGTGGGGTCCACAATAGTTGAAGGTTAGTTCAATTTGGAAACTCCTTGAACATTATGGATACAAATTGGGCTGTGGCATAATGCGTTGTTGTTTTTTTTTTTATGATGCGACGGCCTAACTTGCACGTTACAATGCAAAGCCTGCAAAGACTAAATTGAAAATAAAACGTAAAGTAAGTAAAATATTGATTCAGAAATGCTATTTAGCATCTAATATACTTGTGATATTAGCAAACAGGTTGTATAGGAGCCTAATTCACCCGTTAAAACTCTAATTTAAGCTGTACAAGGGATATAAGTGTGTTGTGTGCTACTTGGGATGATTATTATTTGTACTTTCAATTGTGGTTATATTTTCAGGGTAATCAGTACTTTCGAAACGAAAGAATACTTTTCTAGATACATGTACATAAGTTGCACGTGTGGCGGCAACATCGCACCGGCACCCTATAGTAAAATTTTCAATACCTTTGGAACTGTACAAGTTCTCGATATGCGGTTTTTTATTAAACGATCAATTACCTAATAGTGTTATAATATACATAAGTAAAATAAAGCCATATTCATAGTTTTTTTATATGAAATTACATAAAAGCCCCAAAAAAAAAATATTTTATCAAAATGTATGTTTTTTTGGAAATATTATTACTTTTTGCCTATTTGAATTTTTATTTTATTTTTTTAAACTAATTTAAGTAATTATCTGTCGATTAGCACCTTAATTATCAAAATCGGAATATCCGTTGAGGTTTTAGATTTTTTGGAAGATTTTTTGACCCAGCGGCGCCATGTCTGTATTCTTCAATAACTTTGGAATTATATGAGCTAATGATATGCGGTTTTTTTTCGTAAATGTAAAATTAGTTGTGTATTAATATAAATAAATAAAAATGGTACCATGTACATACATTTTTACGAGTAAAATTCCAAAAATCACAAATTTTAAATATTTTTTTCAGAAAATATTATTTCTTAGGTATCCAAAATTATTTTCTACGTGATTTAAATTTTTTTCATGTTAAATTGGGTAATTATCTGCCGATTGGCACCTCTTACGTCAAAATCGGAGTATCCGTTCAGGATTTAGAATTTTTTAAACTTTTTTGAATAAGTGGCGCCATCTCTGTTCCTAAGGGGTGAAACTAATTTCGCCTCGAGTGAAATCGTTTATTTTGGTCCATATTATCACTGTGCAAAACGGCTTGCTTCCATCACAGAGTGCAGCTTTTTTTCATAACAAATAGGACTATCATGTAATTTTTGCAAAGCACCCTAAGAGATACCACATCGCTTGCGTGACGTACGAGTGCACGTGCTCACGCAAGCGGCATGACATACGAGTATCTTATGAGAATCCACACTTAGAGTGTAATCTGTAATTGCGACTCCATATTACTCGCGAAGTTGGCCGCAGTTGAGCGAATAGTGTGGAGGGGCACATTACTGCGGAAACCCATCCTTCGGCCGAATTCGCCTTGCCAACTTAGGTCAACTTCACAAGTAGTGTCGCAATAAACATTTGCAGTGTTACACTTTCAATTCTGAATGACTTTAGACTGTTACCTGTATAAACTTGTTTTCCAGCAGACTTCGAGTACATAAACACCGGCAAATCAACACTGATAATGTACCAAGGGTATACGTTCGCGTGTCTCGGAGCGAGGAATAAAAGGCATTACTATTGCTCGAGGCGTACTAGTGGGAAGTGTCAGGCTCGGCTGACTCTGGACCAGCTTGGGTACATCGCGAAAGCCAACATATATCATAACCACGAGAGGCCGATTTATAAAAAGATTGGTGATCTACATATCAGAATTGGTTGAAAAAAAAAACAAACATTTAAATAAAACAATTTTAACGGATTGTATCGCGTATATGTGTGACAGCCGCGGAAGCCGAAGATTATATATAAAAAACGGTACTTTTCAGTATATGTAGATATAAGACTTGTATGAAATATGTATCAGGCGTATGTGTGATTAGTTTTCTTTTGGGGATCGAATGTTTGTTAATTTGCAAAGATGTTTGTATAAAAATAAAGTAACCGTCATAAACCTAAATGAATATTTTTGAACATCTTTCATTACCTACTATCGATGCAGTGATGCTGGTTTCCTAATTTTGATTTAGATTTTAAGGTTTTTATAAAAGATGTTATTAATTCTTTAAAATCGGGCGCTTTCCTACCACGGCACTGCTCATATTGATGCACGAGTGTCTGTAAATCTGAAACTTTGGTAAATTTTATAAAATAAATTATTTTGTAAAGTTCTTGCCTATTTATTAGCGTATTTTTATATAATAACCAGATAATAATATATGGTTAATAATTCGTAATGCATCAAAACCATCCTTAGGTGAATACAACTGAAATTATGCTCCCTATGCTTTTTTACTTCTAGGATTTTACGATTTCATAACTACGGGTCGGACAACCCTGCTCAGATATCAAGGATACACGTTCTCCAGCAAAGGGCCAAAAGCAGGCAGACACTACTATTGCTCTAGGATGTGCAGCAGCCATTGCCCTGCGCGTCTCATTCTGAACGAGCTTGGATATATTGAAAAGGCTAAAACAGACCACAACCACAGTAAGCCCGTCTACAAAAAGATTGGGGATCAGTATATTAAGATTAGCTAGTTTATTCTGTTTTTAAAGGCCGGCAACGCACTTTGTGACGCCTCTGGTGTTGCAGGCGTCTATTGGGTGACGGTAATCGCTTTCCATCAGGCGACCCGTTTGCTCGTTTGCCCCCTTTTTTTTATCTAGCCTGTTTGTGTGTGTCCCACTGCTGGGAAAAGGCTTGTTTGCTCCCTATGGCATAAAAATTAGAGTAAATGAACTAATTATATTTACTTATAACTTTGATTTAACATCTATTTAAGAAAAATACAATGTATGTAGTGCTATTGTTTTGTGTATGTACATATGTAAATTTATAAAATAATTAATATTTTTAATAAATAGATCTACCTATATTTTTTTCTGTAACTACTGACTGTTTATGACATAAAATCATAAACCATACTTGTGTAGGTACCTTACCTACGTCATGTATGGGTTGAGAATAGAACTGAGTGCTGGACATGTATTTTATCCATGAAGCAATAATAAAATAACTAGAAACCACTTACAATAATCGTCAGAAAGTAATTACATGGACGTATGACCGAACGGACACGCGCGCTCTACGAGTTCTTCAAGCAGAATGCCCATGCGCCGACGACCGCGCCTGAGGGTACGACTCCACTAAAGCAATCGACCAATCGCAAAAGTGAACCGGAGCTGAGATACAGATTTCAACTCAGCTGATTGGTCTATTCCGCCAGTCTCCGCTCCACTTCAGTGGAGACGCACCCTAAGGCGCCAGTCACACAGAAAAGACGAAGGGCGAGAACGCGAAGATGCGGCGACCCTTAAGGGGACGGGTAATGCGAAACTAGCGCCACTTACGAATTTTTATTATATCTTCCAAACCAGATCAATTTTCAGTAATTGCAAGATATTAGGAGCTGGAAAAACACCTTTAGTGTTTATTAAATCATTATACACAATTTCTTGTTCTTTAGTTGTCTCTAAAAACTTGCCATAAACTATTGTGGCCGCTTTTCACGTGAACAAGTTTTGTAAGGTAAACTACAGTGAACAAATTGTATATAGTGATTTAATACGATGTCATGTGACCAATGACGTCATGACGACAGCACGGGTGCCGGATTCGATTCTCCATCATGTATATTTAGTATTTTCTAGAATATGTATATAATTGTTAAAGTCAATTGTTTATTTTTGGGCAGGAAAAGTGAAGAAACATTCACAAAATAAAAACATTAGAGAAGCGATATTCAAATTGAAAAAGAGTGCATATGCAAAGGTATTGCGAGAACGAAAGAAAACTAGCCCAGAGTCGTTACAAAAACTAAGGCAAATAGAGAGGTTAAAATATTTAAGGAAGAAAGAAAAGGGTCAAAGAAAATTGGTATCAGACATGAGTCCCAGAGAACTCCGTGAACAGCGAGAACAATGGAGACGAAATAGTAAAGTTTACAGAGAACGCATTAACAGAAAACAATCTTAGGTCGAAATAACTGTGTACCCTCGCATTTGAAAAAGCAGTCAAAACTGAGGAAAACATGTTTTTCTTAAATAAAGATAAAATTGCTGTTATTCTGATTGTATTTATTATATTATAGTTAAGGAAACTAACATAGTTTAATAAGTTTGTAACTAACACTTATGGACCTCTTAGTTGTCTGAAATAAACGATTATTATTATTATTATTATTATATCAGTAAGTCAAGGTATTCAGTAGCAGAGTTCATGGAATATTCGTAAATATTTTGATGATAAATAAGGTAAATAGGTATATTTCTAAGTACTCATGTCAGATATATAATTTTATAGAAATAGTTTAGAATAAGTCTATTATTGTTGCTATACCCTAGTAGGGTCCATGTTTGTAGTTCCACAATAACAACAACTGTAATACCATGGTAAAGAATCTGAATCTGAATCTGAAGGTGCTATCAGTGGTTCGACTAAGTTGAAAGTGATCTGTAACCTGAAAGTTTAGATGTGAACTTCTTTTGTTACAATTAAAATCGCATAATATTTCTCATTTAAATTCAGAAATTCAATAGTTTTAAAGTAATAATTACCAGTAATAAAAAAAAACCTATAATTACAAACTTACTTTCTTTTATTTATTAACTATTAGCTACTTCTTCAATGTTCATTATTCAAATATGTTCACTTAAACATTTTCTAATACTTCAGTTACAGGCTACGAATTCATCAATACGGAAAAATCAAGACTGTTATTGTATAAAGGCTATACGTTTTCGGAAAAAGGACCGAAGAACGGCAGGTACTTCTACTGTTCCAAGAACACCGCTAGCAAGTGCAAAGCCCGAGTGACGCTGGGAAAATTTGGAAACATCGTATATGCTTTTACAGGGCATAGCCATGATCCGCCTGTGTATAAGAATGTAGGAGGACAATATATAAAAATTAAGTGAAACATGTAAGTTAGAAATAAAGCTGAATTATATAGTTATCTGCGTGCTTTTGTCACCAAATCTTTCGTATTAACTATTTATGATATAGTTCAGCTCCATCTCCATCAATGTGCAACAAACAATGTGTGAGTAAGTAAATAAAATTATCCTGTACGAGTTGTAATTAGCCGCAAAACATTGTGAAATTGAAAATAATCAGTCGGAGCAAGCGCGTCACATGGGGTAACCGTACCACCATAAAAATATCAAAAAGAATTGATGAAGTGATGATCGATCTTAAACCACCACTTCTTTAAATTCTTAAATGGATTTCAAGTCTCGTAACTGTCGCAGCTATATTCATGTATGTTTTTTATTGTATTCCAGTTACGGGCTACGAGATTATACAAACAGAAAAATCGAAGCTGTTAATGTACCAAGGCTATACGTTTTCTGAAAGAGGACCAAAGAACGGCAGGTACTACTACTGTTCAAGAAACATCACAAGCAAATGCAAAGCTCGATTGACCCTCGACAAGTACGGAAACATCATACTTGCCTCTACAGAGCATAGCCATGCGCCGCCGGTGTATAGAAATGTGGGAGGAAGGTATATCAAAATTGGGTGAAATGTGTGAGTTACTACCACACCCCGGGACACCACACATATTATATTCAGTTTTATTTCGCCTCCTTTTTTGTATGACATCCTTTAATCGCGTAAAGGATAGTATTGGATCTAGCGTGTCAAAGAATATGTTATTTATGCTTAAAATAATAGTTCCTTTAATTAATACAAGTTAATAGTGAGAACTGTGTGTTTGTCCATGTACTATGGGCTGCAGAATTGCATGGCCCATTTATGAATTTATGAATGAATTCAAATGGGCAATGCAATTTTTCAGCTCATTGTACATATACTTTTATTTCTGTCGGCCCCAAACTAGGCCCAGGCTGCATCATAATAACCAGGAGTACAATATAACCAACTTTATTTAATACATACACAGGACATGGGTGTGTGGACACGTGTGTATGTATACATTTCAGGATCTATGATAGTTAAGTGTGTCCAGTACACTAAATAAATCATACAGAAAAAGTTTTGTTTTGTTTCAAAGAAAAATGCAAGCACGACGTTCTGATTTACTCGACTTCTATTAGTAAGTTCCTAGAATCGTAAAATAAGGTCCTTTACAATTGGATTCCTGAGTTTTTAACAGAAATTCCAATGTACACAACACAATTAAACTGATGACCTCTATTTTCAGAACTCCAAAAGATCAATACGCGTAATGGCACCTTGATTATGTACAAGAACTACACGTTCTCAAAGTGTAGTGCTACAAAAAGTCGCTTGCGATGTTCGAAGGCGTTTAGAGGAAAATGCAAAGCCCGGATAAAAGTAGACGATGATTTCAATGTCGTATTTGCTGACACCGAGCATAACCATCCAGCACCGATCTATATGGTCAGCGAAGACGGAATTTACGTGAGAGTGGATTAAGATTTAACGTTTTCAGCGCCAAAGGCCACGTCGACGAAAAACTCAAGACGCCACGTTTGCCGTTATAAAATGTCATAATTATGTGCTTTCAAATTGGCATTTGGGACACAGTATGCCTTCGAATTGGGAGCTTAAAAGGTTAATTGCATATTCTGAATGAAGATCGCTTGGTATTGTGAAAAGTAGGATAAACCTGCTTATATTTTTGTAGTTGGTATTTGATGCAAGAATACTGAGTTCTTTGTCATCAAAGAGCCATTAGTGTGTTGTGATAGCTTATCAGTTTTCTAAACTAAAACTCTAGAGCAATCATTATTACTCGCACGTGGAAGTTGAATTATTTTTCGTTATGAATCTGTTTAAGATAATTTATAATTTCATTTATTCTTTCGTTATGTATTTTTGAGAATAAAAAAATAATCATTTGAGGTGTGTCCTAAATGGCACAGACATTTCCTTGATTTTTTTCTTAATTACACTTTTCAAATTGAAAGTGTCTATCTATTTTTTGCTATCCATGAATTTATATAAATATATATTCCCACATACCTAGTTATAACATTTCAAAAAGTAACAAAAATACAAATACAATTAATGTTTTGTCCTTAGTTGATGCTGGCAGTTCGGATGATGATGACGTGAGCGTTGAGAGCTCCGAAGATGACTCCGATATTGAATATTCCCTGCCAATTGAATGTAATGTTGCTGCGTCAGACTCAAATTTAGAAGACTCTGATGAAGACTGGAGTACAGAAAAAAGACATTGTAACATTTCAACGTTTACCATCAAACAAGTGCAAACGGGCTTATTGAAAGAAAACTTAGAAGCAATGGAACCCATCGAATATTTTGATGTCATGTTCACGGATCATTTTATGACGCAACTTTTGAACGACTTAAATGAGCAAGCTCTAAAGTTATATCAACTTAAAGATCCCGAATTTGCCAACATAACACACTTTAAGTATTTTACTACAAATAATTTGAGGGTATTTTTAGCGTTATTTTTTCATATGGGCAATATTCAGATGCACGGTATAAATCAATACTGGAGTAAAGACAAAAAATTTGGATTACCATTTTTCACTAAACATATGCCGCGCAATCTGTTCAGAAGAATATGGAGGTGCATTAGTTTTGACCCAAAGATTCAGGCAGGCAATTCTAACAAACTTACTGATTTCATTAACCGCTTTAACGACATCATGATGGAAAAATATTTACCAGATAAAATATTGTGTATCGATAAAACTAGAGCTGTCTGGCAGGAGAGACTATGTGATATTAAAAGCAAATTTATTTTCACTATAGTCATTGCTTTTTACATTACATTAACACATGAATAAACCTACAGAAATTTAAATACTAACTATAAACTAAGAACTTAACTAACTAAAATAAAAGGCTAAAACAGAATAAATTTAATATTAAAAAAGACTTAAAACATCGGACCCCTTTGGTATAGTCCCGAAGACGCTGGCAGCATTTCCTCGCTGTATAGCAACGCTAATGCGTTGAGCGAGGAAGCTGCCAGCTCTTCGGTCCCCCGTGATGTCAACCAGTTTTTTTGCGATCTGCCTAAAAAGTTGATGAGCACTGGGCCCCCACGGACCAAGGGTCTCAACCCCGAATGCAACAAAATCGTATTCAGAGCTGAGACCCCTGTACTTGTGAACTTTTAATTTTTCGGCCGCTTCAGCCGCCGCGCCTGGTTTATGAGATGTTCCATGGAGATGGGAAGGAGCCAGAGTGTCTACACAGGTAGCGTCCCACACCAGTGTCCTTCCCAATCTCCATGGAATCAAAGACATCCCATCCGGTCTCTTGCCATCGTCTCTGGCGATGCCGGTTGGTTCCAAAAGCAAATTGAATAAGAAAGTCGACATTTATCTGCTTACGGATGAGAACGGTTGCGTATTAAAAATATTTGCAGGTTCAGAAAAAAAAGATTTTCCTGATAAAATCGTCAAAACGCTCCTTAAAGACAGATTGAATCTTGGCCATGCTGTTTACATAAGGAAACCATCTATGACATTAGCTAAATATTTAATACAAAATAACACCCATATTACAGGTGTTTTATGGTTGAAGCAAAGTGATGTACCAAACGTTTTGACTGACGTTAACATAAGAATGAATGAAAAATACACTATTTATTCAAATCAAGGGATTTGCGCTACAAAATGGCAGGGGAAGCAAACAGTTCTAGCATTATCAACAGAACACGACGATGCATGGCGAAATTACATAACGAAGAAAGGTGACAAAGGTGACAAAAGAAAGCCCAAACTTTTAATCGAGTATGATAAATATATGACAGGAGTAGAAAAACATGATCAGCTGATCGCCCGTTACGGGGCCATGTATAAAGATAAAAAGGTACAATGGCACAAAAAATTGGTGCTTCATGTGTTAAACATGATGTTTTGCAACGCTTACGTGTTGTATAGTAAGCATGCGAGTAAATCTCTTTCACCCCAGGAATTCAAATTAGCGGTAGTGGACGCTTTAGTTTCTGATAACAAAAAAGCTAAAACGGATAGCAATACCTACATTACCGAAATTCCATCTTTTACGTTGCACACGCCATATAAATTGCCAAGAGATCCGAAAACTAATAGGATTAAAAGAAAAAGATGTATATTTTGTTGGCAAAGGACTAACAAGAGAATCGACACTGGAAGTTATTGTCCTAAATGTCCGGGCAATCCAGGATTGTGCCAGGGGAAATGTTTTGAGTTCTACCATGTTATGCAAAATAAAACATAAATAAATAACATAAAATCTAGGTTAAGTTAATGTTTATCTGTTAATCTAGGTTAAGTTAAGATAATGCTTAAATTTCACTGAATCACTATTGGTCTCTACATACTTGTAGTAGATATCCCAATGTATGTAACTATAATTTGATTGTTATGAATTCTGTAAAAATCATGTTATATTTCAGTAATATTTATATTTTTTATGTTTCCAGAAAACGATGTATTATTTTATAAGTACATAAAGCTAAACTAAGTAATGTACAAGTAAATATAATCAACGAACCTTCACATCTATTTTAATTTTATAGAATAAATACGATAAACTATATTTGCATCAGTTTTTCAATTAGCATCCAATATGTAAAAGAGAACCAGATGGCTGGGACCTAAATTCGGATCTTCTATTCAAAATAGATAGGTACTTATTACAACCCAAACGTATGTTACTTTGCATTCAGGTAGGAAATATCATTCCTTTCATAAATCAAAACGTGGAGTAAAAAGAGGTTTGGTCAGCATCATGTTAATTAAGCGACTGACTTCCCAGCAACAAGCTTTATCACATATTATTCAATGACGTATTCCGCAGCAGACTATATTCTTTGCTATCCCAAATCGTAGTCGCCAGATGGCCTGAATGGTTTTAGGTATCCTGTTGCTCCAACTATATTCCGGAGGGCAGATCACAGTCCTTAGTCCATAAAGTCTCCACTAAATAAAATAGGGAATAGTTAAATTGCTTTTCCATTATAAAACGTGTTGACATATCCTTTCTGTTCCAGCCAATTCGTTCTACATTGTGCCTCTTCGCAACAACAAATCTGTGGTGATGTGTCAGAACTACACGTTCTCATACCACGGTTCCACTGGCAGACTCCTGATTTGTTCCCGTCGCGCTAGAGGGCGCTGTCTGGCTCGCGTCAAATTTGATGCCAAGGGACAAGTGGTTTATGCCAACCATAACCATAATCATGCTCCCCCGAAGCTACATAGGACTTCAAGTGGACTGTACATTAAACTTTAATTAGAATTTTTTTTTTACCTTCCATTGATGGCGTTTCGTCATTGCACGTCACTCATGTTTTAATAACGTTAGTAATGTGTACGAAGTGCAAAGGTTTAGTGTAATTTTAAGTATACAATAAGATCTGTTAAATAATCAATCAATCAATATCATTTATTTTCAGGCAACTGTGGCCCATAGATAAATACCTTAAAAGTAACATACATATAAAATAACAAAATAATATTAAATAATCATAAACACGTTAGTTCGGCGACGTGCGACGTAACTTCTGGGTATCGGGTATTATTATTATAACCGTCCGCGTAATCGCCGGAACACGACACCTTTCGGCCAGAATTCCTCCTGCAGGAAGGTCGACAGCTTAATAGTAGACACCCTCACCACAAATGAAGCGAAGTTCACATTGTGACGAGACTCTAACTGTTCGACCCTCAGGGTGAAGTTGGTCTTTACTCGCAAATACTCTACAATGCTATCTGCTTTCGTCGTGTAGTGCAGTCTGGACACATACAACAGTGTCGTCGGGGCCGCAGGCTGGAGTAGATGTTGCGATCCAGTCACTGCAGTTCCACACTGGTTGCGACGAGCCAGCTTCTTCTTTTTCTCCACCAAGGTGAAGCCATCACTATCGGAACTCTTCGGTTTGGACGATTGCTGCGATAACCGAGGAGCGATCGGTGGTTTCGCAGCTGCAGCAGCGTAGGCACGCCGGGGTGTCGACGTTAGCGTTAGCGCATGACGTCACGCCTACTGGAGCAGGCGGGGGGCCGGCAGGGAGCGGTGTAGATGCCTGCCGTACCGCAGTGGTCGCTGAGTCAGCACTTTGTGACGCATTGCGGTTCGCTGACCCAAAATTGCACACCGATGCACCACGCGCATCGCGTTCGCGACACGGGGTCACGTTAGATGCCACATGTGACCTACTCACGGAGACGGTATCACGCAGCGACGCCATCTCAGCACGTAGCTCACTTACGGTGTTATTCGAGGCCTCTAACTTGGCCTGCATTTCTGCCAGACTCGCCTTCAGGAAAGTGATGTCCTTGAGCAGTCTGGTTACGTCGACATGATCAAAAGTTACGGGCGGCAGCTGGTCCAGTCGCTTCGCAACAAAAGCAGGCACGTCGTCCTGGTCGGTCTCCTTCAAGAGCTTGATGATATCTTGGAGACTCTTGATACCTCCATCCCTCCGTCGAGATGGCATCTGATCGGCTTTTCCAAGCTTCTCGAAAAGTAGTGCCTTGCAACTGCAAATGTCGTCTTCACTAAAACTCGATTTGCAGATCTGCTTGATGCTGACTTCATCCATGACATTTATAGCATATTGAACGAATGCCAGTAACTCATTCGCAATTCCAGTAACTCATTCGCAATTAAATAATACATAATAAGTAAGTTAAGGCAAACTTAAGGTAGTTAAATCAATATAGGTACTTCGGTTAAGGCAAGTATTTTTTGTTGCAGGTACCGCTTATAAATAAAAAATGACTATTTTGTGTATTTCCTTTTATTGTGTATTAAGTATGAAAGCGATCTCAAATTATTATAAAATAAAACCATTTGTCGTTTATAAATAAACAATGACACAATTTATGCGTATTTACTTTTAAATTTAAATTAAATAAACATTACTTAATGATAATATAAATATTTATCATATATAGATATGATACATTTTATCTCTTCATCTGTCACTAAACTTGTATCAACATTTTTAGTCACTGCTAACTGAGATCGATAAGAATTATTCCGGACGTATGCAATGAAGACCAGAAAAAACGTTTTACATGTATAATCGATATAATTTATTTATTGTAAATTTTAGTATCAGGTATAAATCCTGCTCTCTTACAGATTTCTTCAACGTGGATCCTACTGAAAAAACCCCTCTCATAGTAGATTTTGTGAAAAATGAATCTTCATCGTTCTCATCCACGACATCATCGAGCGAAGATGAAATCATACATATTCCAAAACGATCGAAAACGAATTTGAAACCTTACCCGGTAAGCATTAACCGTAAGAAAGAAAAAGAACAAAGACACCAAAGCATTCAGCAAAGGCATCAGGTGAAACCAGGTTGCCACGCCTACAAGAAGAGTAACTGCCATAGAAAATGTCACATAAAAATACCGGAAGACTTGAGGAAAGCTATTAACAAGGAATTTTGGAGCAAATCTTACCCTGATCGGTGTAAATTCGTTCAAGAATTATGCGTTAAATTCGACCCTGATGAAAAACGGTTGAAGAGAACAATAGCGTATTACTTGAGAAACAGGGACGATGTCAAAGAGAGAGTTTGTCGGTTGTTCTTCTTGGGAACTTTAGGTTATTCGAGGTTCAACTGTGGAATGATCCAGAGTGCTGTCATCGATGGTAAAACAGAAGATAACCGCGGGAAACATTCAAAGCGTAGTGCCCGGTAAAATCAGTCACATTAAAGGAACTTTTCATTAAGGTTTTTTCAATGACATCTAAGTAACAAAGATAATTTTGTTTCATCAGAAAATGAGTTAATACGTGTGATCTAGTCTTTCGAATCAAGAACATAATACGAAAAAATAATACGTTTTCAAGTAAATAACTTAAAATAAATTTCGTTCCAAGTATCTCTATCAAGTAATACTTTACAAACTAACAAATTTTTACTGTAACTTACTCATATATTTAATCTCGAAATAAATTACTTTATTTATGTATAAGTATAAATAAAATCTTTGAAAACCGTGTATATTGTAATATTATGTTACAATAGTGATAGGATTAATATCAGGTGGCTCCTTATTCAACTGCCAAACCTAATTTTAAGAATTTGTTCCAGAAACCCCTGAATTCCTAACGCTAAATAGCGGTCGAACGATCATAATGTACAAAGGCTATACCTTCTGCTACCATCAACGCGGCACCAACCGTCTCCAATGTTCCAGAAGAATCAGCACCCGATGCGAAGCTAAACTAAAGCTAGACCACAAAGGAATCATCACCTTTGCCGACACAAGTCACAATCACCCCCCACCTATTTATGTCAAGACGGCGAACGGAAAATATGTCAAAGTCCCAAATCGTATGGAATTGTTGCCTCCTGGCACGCCTGTTGATCAGTTCCTGAGGCGAATGGCACAAAATAATTCTCCTCCAGCTGATGCTATTAGGCCAGTTAGTCAATAAATTGGAAGTGTTGGGGATTTCACTGGGACAAGTCGTAACGGTTAGGCACAAAAAAGTGTTTATAACATATGCAAGCCTTAACTGTAATTTTATAAGATCAGTTTAATACAGGCTTAAAAAATTTTGGTAATGAGTTTTACATAGAAAACTATCGTGAGTCTCAGACATATTAAAATACTTAAACGGGTTTACTCACGTCGTAGAAGTCGAATAACGCTCGACATGTTTCGAATCGGTACGCGATTCATCATCAGGAGAGACGATCACTCGCGGCGGCGGCCAACCGAACACTGCAGGCACGCGCCCTGTCCGCGCGGCTGCTCGACGCGGGTGTCACCGGCGGAGGCACAGAAACCCTCATCATCACGCACAATGCCAATTGTCGGGTTGCACACAACACTCACTACGTCATTTGCTAAGGTCTCTTTCACACTAACCACCGATGTAGTATCCAAAACCGTCCTCCAACTAGGGGGGCAATGACCATCCACAATCTCGGTTAAAATTCGGACGCCAGGATTACTTAGGGGTTCCTTATCTTTGGGGGAATTACGCCGTAAGTATAGCATCAAGACGATTTTCCGCCCTCATATACAGCTCAGACAGTTGGTGCGTTCCCCCAAAGATAAGGAACCCCTAAGTAATCCTGGTGTATATATGATTCCGTGCTCCTGTGGGAAGAACTATATAGGAGAGACTGGCCGGAACATTTCCACAAGAGTGACTGAACACATACGTAGTATGAAAAATCAAGGCACCCGGGGTTCTGCAGTGACGGAACATTCACTGAATCTCACTATATTCACTACACTCACGTCTCACTATATTCGGATCGATAAGGTAACTGTGCTGGCGAGAGAAAAGTTTTTCATTACGCGGAAAGTACTAAAGGCTATCGAAATTAGTCGTCATCCGAATTTTAACCGAGATTGTGGATGGTCAGTGCCGCCTAGTTGGAGGACGGTTTTGGGTACTACATCGGTGGTTAGTGTGAAAGAGACCTTAGCAAATGACGTAGTGAGTGTTGTGTGCAACCCGACAATTGGCATTGTGCGTGATGATGAGGGTAGTTCTGTGCCTCCGCCGGTGACACCCGCGTCGAGCAGCCGCGCGGACCGGGCGCGTGCCCGCAGTGTTCGGTTGGCCGCCGCCGCGACTGATCGTCTCTCCTGATGATGAATCGCGTACCGATTAGAAACATGTCGAGCGTTATTCAACTTCTACGACATTAGTAAACCCGTTTAAGTATTTTAATATGTTTGGTAATGAGTGCTTGATTCGATTGGCATGATTGTGTTATATGTCGATATTGTCAATTCTTGCTTTATTGACAAGTTGTAATATAAAGTTAAATAAAAAGCAACGCTATGTAGACATATTATATTTATATGTCTGCGGTGATATTTCCTACGAATTTTATTCAGTTGATTTTTGTCGCTTTAATAAATAAGTGATGCTAGTTAAAACAATCTTCATGATCGTATACAAATTTTTCTTCTCACTAGTTAAGGATCGAATAGTTACATTTCTTTTTTAGATAATTAATGTTTATGAAAAACTTTTTATAAGCAGAAAATTTTTAAAACTCTGTAACGATTTTTGACCTTATCAAAGGTAGTAACGTTTTGGAATCCATATCAATCCGTTTATAGCACAATAAAAATATTTTGCTTTGGGAATTTGTTTCTTTATGAGAGTAAAATGATAAAGGAAGTCAAAAGTGTATTGCGTACATCTCTTGTAAGCTTATCAATGTGTGAAATAAGCGATGAATGCATTATTTTGATAAACCATTAGATCTCATATCTTTTGGCCCACTTAAAGCTGCATACAAGAAGAAATATGAATTATTCTATGAAAATCTTTTATCAGAAGATGTAACTTCATATAATATAGCGATTATTTTTAATAGTCGGATGTACGTGTTCTAGATCTCCCTGAAACTTAAATTCATGTTCATTTAGTTGATTTTCTGACAAATAAAAATCGTTCTTAGATTACACATTTTCTGAGGAGACTTCTGATTCCACTCCTGAGAACCGCATACTTTTGCAGACTAAAAAATAATTTGCTGGTGATGCCGCTTGCATCTAGCATGTCGAATATGTATGCAACTAACTCTAAACAAATATCCTAACAAAGAAGGCCGTACGTTAAGCTTATCCTCTGGACATGAGCATTCATCTAGTAAAGGTCGACAAGGAAGACTTCTAAAAGTATCTTGATTTGACGTAAAAAACTCCCGTGAGTCTCAGATTTTTTTTTTATGTCTTAGGGGGCAAACGGATCGCCTGATGGAAAGCGATTACCGTCGCCCACTAGACAGCTGCAATACCAGAGCAGTCACAAGTGCGTAGCCGGCCTTTCGGGTGGTTCGCTCTTTTCTTGAAGGTTTGAAGGTCGTATCGGTCCGGAAATACCGCAAGCAATATATTAAAATACATGCCCGCTAAGCCGTTTCATGTGTATTATATGCTTTGGGTTGGTATGTTAGAGCGTCGTTACCCTGTACACAGTCAAACTCTTCATAATTATGTCAGCTTTTTCTTGTGGACCACACGACACGACGTTATTGATAAACCATTGTTTGTCAGTTAATGTGTTGGGGCAGTTACACTATCCATTCAAATCATAGTTTCCAATATTTCGATATAGACAGTAGGTATATATTAATAAATAAAACAAATTAAAAAAATGTTTTTTATAGAATCTTTTTTTTTATTTTTATCGAGCAGTTGGGAGAGCAATGCAACGTAACGCAGAGGTCGCAGGTTCAAGCCCTGCTTAGATTGTAGTGGATCGCATTCAATTTTAAAAATATGTGGTATTTCCACATAAAAAATAGAATCGATAAATAAAAAAACCGGCCAAGAGCATGTCGGGCCACGCTCAGTGAAGGGTTCCGTAGTTGCCCATCCTTCACAATAGATGGGCTTAAATTAGGTACGAGAAAGATTTCAAGCTCGATAAAAAAGGTCGTAAACGCCAAAGTAACTCTAATTACTTATTACCTTCTGGAAGTCATCGATTATACGCGCCAGATTGAGCGGAATCTTTTAATGCAATATGGCAGTTAACTAATATGTGTAACGTTCGAAGTATAAGGACACCGCGCGGCACTTACGTCATTTTAAAGAAAATTATGAAATTTTGCGATAACTCAAAAACGGCTCGACCGATTTTATTCAATATAGTTTTCATTGAAAGTACTTATAAGGCCTCATTTTTATGAATTTTTCCATAATTTTTTGACTCGTGGTTTAAAAGTTAGAGGGGGGGGACACTATTTTTATTATTTTCGGAGCGAATATTTACAAAACTGCTGACTTTATCAAAAAATAATGTTTAAAAATAACGACACCCCACAAACTAGTGTTGAAACGAAAAAAAAAAATTCACCCTCACTTTAGGTGTTCGAGAGGTACCCGAAAAAAAGTTTTTTTTTTAGTTTTTATTTTACCGTTCTGTAAGCGTAATACATACACATACTCATACCAAATTTCAGCTTTCTAGCATTAATGGTCACGGAGCTAAGCCGCGGACGGACGGACAGACGGACAGACGGACAGACGGACATGGCGAAACTATAAGGGTTCCTAGTTGACTACGGAACCCTAAAAAAAAGGATTCTATAAAAAATATTTAGAACAGCGCCATCTCTCTCGCAGTCTTCACACTTGCTGTAAAGCAATGGGGACAGGGGATCGTGCGTGTAAAGTGCACATCGTAGGGTATGGCTAATGCGCATTAAGCATTTCAAACACATATGACGCAGAGGGCGCTCCAGTAGCGTATGAATTATGGAATGAAAGATTTGGTGTGATTGACGTAGCGATCTAATAGCTCAGTTGGGAGAGCAATGCGCCGGTAACGCAGAGGTTGCAGGTTCAAGCCCTGCTTAGATTGTAGTGGATCGCATTCAATTTTTCTTTCTTAATTTACCTTTGTGTCATTATTTATAAAAAAATGTTTTATTAAAATGTGTGACAGTCGCAGAAACCGAAGAAAATGATAGGGATATCAACTGTAAGCTTCCATGTTTTTTTTTTCAGATTCCAGCACTCGAGCCCCTCAGGCTCCTCAGGGCCCTCCAGCCCCTAAGGGCCCTCCAGCTCCTCTGGCCCCGCTAGCCCCTCAGGTCCCTCTAGGCTCTCCAGCCCCGCCAGCCCCTCAGGCTCGTAAGGGCCCTCCATTGTATGAAACCCTTCCATCAAAATCAGGAGCCATCACACGAATAATAGTTAAAGGATACCAGTACACCTCGCGCACGAAAAAAGCGAAGACGTTTTACTGTTGTTCTAGACCCAAAATAGACTGCAAGGCGAAGGTAGTCCTAAACAGGGAAGCTAAGAAAATCAAATTAATTAATCTGACGCATATACATCCACCTCCAAAAATCGTCAGAAATAAGGACGGTGTTGTGCGGAAGGTAGTCCACCATCACTAGTAGTGGCAGGCAATCCGGAATTGACAACAATACACTAGGGATCTATATTTTTAGATACATAACCTAGCAATCAACTTCGGTATATCTATTCTTTTTCTATCATCTTTCTAACACAAACCATTACGGAATTACGTGGTCATAATTCCAAAATTGCTCAACATGCCCCACCCTACCCTGTCTGTAAAGTTAACTGGGTAGTTTCAGTTTTATTTTACTTATTATTTACTTTTAGTTTTATAAAAAGTTTTAGTTAGTAATTTTTCAACATGCCCTACCCAACCCCATCTGTAAAGTTAACTGTGTATTTTCAGTTTTACTTATTATTTTACTTTTAGTTTTATAACAGCAGTTTATGTGACTGTACAAATGAATGTGGGTTTATGAAACGAGACGAAGGCGAGTTTCATAATAACATCACACGAGAGTTACATACACTACTTTATCTACCCACATATAATAAGCCTCCATGATGCATTCAGGAGACGCTCATTATGACCACCATAAAGATATATTGTTTTGTTGGAACAAATTTCATAAATCATATCAAATATCATAAGGCGTCGCCGAAATATCTATGATATCATCTTGATTGTTAATTTTATGGTTTAAATTAAGTTAAACAAATCGAACAATTTTGTTCACAAAACAATTGTTAACCGGTAATGGCGGCAATGAAGTTTTCTGGCAGCTGTCACAGTTTTTTTTTTTAATTCAGAGACAAACTTGAGTCGGTTCCAACTATCATATCGTTAGATATCTTACTTACGTGCGACATTTGTCGAATTTGATTGCAAATTGACAATTCATTTCGAACTAAACGTCATCTCGACTGACATGAGAATAAAGGACAAATCAAATTTCTTTGTTTTTCAGAGATGTTCGAAATTTCAATGAAATAATATTATGGAAATCGGTTTAGCATAATGGTATTTGGCATATTATCTATTGTCAGAATCTATCTTGGCAAGTTGGCATACTTAAATTGCTACAAGAAAAGCGGGTTAGGTTAGGTTAGAACTGCATCCCTCGCAAAAAGGAACTGCTAGCAGAAAAGTAGGTTAGGTTAGGTTAGAACTGCGTCCCTCGCAAAAACGATCAGCTACCAGAAAAGTAGGTTACGTTAGGTTAGAAACTGCGTCCCTCGCAAAATCGAAATGCTAGCACACCCACACTCATCCCTACTATACTTGGGTAGGTTCGTTCGTTACATTTTGTTCCTTCGCGGGGCAGAAATATGCGCAAATAAATTATGACGAATGAATATCTGCGTTATCAAACTATGCGAACCTTGATTATGCCAAAACAGTTTATGCGGAAAGTCAATTATGATAGATTATGCCATGCAAAATTATGACAAAAAACATTATGCCAAAATAGGGGGAACCCATCCCGCCATCGCCTACGGGGTCTGCCACGTCTCCGTTTCGAGTTGTGGGGCTTCCACTCTGTGATTTTTTTGGCCCACAAGTCGTCGGGCATGCGACAGACGTGACCAGCCCAGTCCCACTTCAACTTCGCCGCCTTCCATTTCGTCCGTTATTATTTAGCATTAAGAAATTTGCTCTAACAAAACAGTCTTTTTTTATGGTGGTTATAATGTGCGGTTCTTGAACGCATCATGCAGGGTTTATGATATTTGGATAGATAAAAATTTAAGTTTGTAATTTGAGAATGTTATTATGAAGTTAACCAATAGAATTCTTTAAAATGTATTTAAATTACAAAACGGTTACTCGCTTAGAATTCAATGTTTGACTTATTTCAGCTCATTCCGATGACCTTAATCATGAGCACCTTCGGTCGTTTGCTTGACTCGAATCTAAACGACGTAATATAGCCATAAGTTCACTTATGCTTCCTCTTATCTTATTTATTTGTCTTGTGTGCCTAAGTACTTGTATTGTTTTAAAATTGTTATACTCGTAATGTGTGTAACATGGGTTGTACGAGTAGTTAGTTTTTTTAACATCTAACAACGAAGGTCCGAATCGCTGTCTTCGTTAACGATAAGTTGTTTCTACTTAAGTTTAACTCGTAAGTTTTTTTTTGTCGCAATAAACATATTTTTTTTATATTGTATTTTTAATACGTACCTACAGTCTTAAAATATAGAGTACATTTCTTTATTTTTTTAATAATAGTCACTGCTAAATAAATGTCATAACGTTAAAACTTTTTTTACAGAATTGACATTCCAATTCATCTTCTCAGGACGGCGGGGCAGTCGACTCATTTTATTGCACGATTATACCTTTTGCAAGACTAATAAGACTTCCAGAATGTGGTACTGTTCCAACAGGATGTCCAAGAAGTGTCCTGCAAAAATAGCTCTTACTGTTAATGATGAAATAAAGCGGTATAGACTGGACCATAATCATGAGCCTCCAAAAATCCATGATGATTCTGGAACTATAAATAGCTTTATTTTACCCTAACCGTTTTGAAGACTGAGAACGAGACGAAGAGAAATGCTTATCTTTGCCAGATGACTTTTATATATAGCAAAAATGCGGACAAGCACCTAGACTCGTATAGTTCATAGTAAATATATAGTTCTTATTTATGCATTAAGTGAAAATCGGTGACTCTATTTCACTTATCCATCTTTTAAATAGTATAATATCATCGACGGTTCAAGACGCACAGTCGTTATGTCTCTGCAGGTATTCTGCCTTTTCGCGTATTATTGTACGTCGAACGTCGAATGTTTCATTTTGTCAAATTTTGACTTCGCCTTTTTTGTTCTACTGAAGTCATAAATTTTTCATAATTCCTGAAATGATAAGGTCAGTTTAGGTTTGTTTTACAAGAATCCCAAATAGTTTAAGGTTTCCGAGAAGAAGGGCTTCTACGAAATAACACTTAGGCGAAATGAAATATTCAACGAAAAATAATTCGGCGTAATTGCAGTCTTTCCTACTATGGACCAATAATTCAAGAAAACTGTCATATACAAAGTCACACTCCTGTTGATGTTAAAAGTTAAAAAAGATCGAAGTTAGGACAAAGACCACTGTAAAGCATGACTTGAACTGTATCAGGGCTGGTTAGTTCTCACTACCAGTCGGTCTTTGTGTGGGACAACCCAACAAATCCACTAATTGGAATGTCCCCGCGCCACAGGTGTGCTAGAGACCACTGTTAGGCGGTGATATCTATGTCGTAGTCGGATGGTATTTGCCGTATAACATTACGGCTAGTCATATCGTAAAGCATCGGTAATTATACAATCGGGCCACATCTAGAAGGTAGATAGGACCGCGTTTTGGTCTATGGCAACTTTCATTAATTATTAGCAATGCAAAAAAAGGTAAGCATACGTAGCCTCCACGTTATATGAACAACCACAGGCCGTGCAAGTCAATAGAATTAGAATGACTTGAATTTATATTATTTAAGCACATGTCACAGTTTCAATTAATCTAACGCTTCAGTTAATATATCCTGCTCAGTCTAGATAGACAATGTATAAGTGCCTAAACAACAAATTAATCGGTATGCAGCGTTTGGCCAAAAGGAATTACACGTTAAATGTTTATGTTTAGTGCCTTGAAGTATTAGACGTTTTCAGCATAATGTAAAGTATAGAATTCTAATGCAATACACGTACTGTTATTTATATGTAAATATACCGACTACCTTTAAATTAAATTATTTATAAAATATGATTTTGAATATTGAACGAGTTTTTATAATTCCTAGAAGAGCTTATTAAATTAGTTCATCGTTTGAACAGGTAACGAACAAATAAATTAATAATAAAAGATTCATTTTCACAGACATCGAAGTTGAATTCATCAGCTCGCAACGCGGTATTTGTCTTCTAATGGTGCAAGGATACACGTTCTCGAGGGTCAACAAGCAGTGCAGATGGTGGAATTGTTCCAGCAAATCTAAAGCATGCAAAGCCAAGCTGCTCCTCGATGAAGACAACAAAGTCACCAAGTACTCTCTAGTGCATAATCATCCTCCTCCGAAGTATTTTAAGACGCCTGAAGGAGTGTACATTAAGTGCTAAGTTGTACCTAATACTGGCAGAGCTCGAGTTCCTATAGATATACCGACGGACCTATGATGGTTCTCTCGGAAGGAAAGTTTGACGGATACTTTATGTTTTATTTACCACGAGATAAACCTATCCATCTTATGATTCTTAGGCCCCCTGATCTGATGATGTTTCACATAAATGTAATGCTTGATGATGGCAAAAATGAAAATTCCAGTACTTAACCTAATGTAAGATAACCGACTGTCTCAAGATAACTGATTGTCTGAAGTCGCGTCATTGGACTCGATTGTGATGAATATACGGCTATCAGAGCAATTTATAATCTAGGGCCGCGTGAGTCATTGAGAGAACTGTTTAAGGAAATAGATATTCTAACACTGCCGTCGCTATACGTATATGAAATAATAATGTTTGTTAGGAAGAATTTATACTATTTCCCAACAAACACAGATAACCAAAAATTACCAGAAATACAGGGAAGCTCAAAGTAACTTATTACAGACTAGCAAAAGCAAAGAAGTCGTTCTTGGGAAATTGTATAAAATTCTACAATAAAATTCCAAAACAGATTACCGAACTTACCGATCGTCAATTTAAATTAGTGGTGAAACAAAAACTCAAATCAAACGCTTATTATAAGGTAAGTGATTATATCATGGATAGGGATGTTTGGCAGTGATAAAATCCTTCACGAGTAATCTATCGCATACAGAAAACACAAAATATACGTAGCTAACTGTAAAAAATAATGTAATTTTATGTATAAAATATACTTACTGTTTTGCAAAACAGCTGACATTTATAAGTGCATTATTATGCCTAAATTGAAGAATAAACTACTTTGACTTTGACTTAATTCGCGCATGTTTGAAATCTGACCTCTTACAAACGTATGTTGATCCTTTTTTTTATTGTACTTATGATCCCTTCTGCCAAATAAATTACTGTTACTGTTAAATTTCTGGATTTTATTCTCATATAACTCGAATAATTAAGACTAAGTTCCGCCTAAATCAAAAGCAATCCATTCATAATTCCATTAATTTAATAGAGGCTTAAATAATTTCAGAGAAACCGGCATCTGAGGTATCTTACCTGTTATTCACACCGGCGACCAGCAAGCATCAGCTGATCATGCTACAGGACCACACCTTCAGGCAGACAACAAAGGACAAACGGTACTGGAGCTGCAGTCGCCGGACCATCACCAGGTGCCAAGCGAGGATCAGGTTCAATGAAGCCCGCGAGATCTCTTTTCTCGACCTTACCCATAACCATCCTCCACCTCGGTATAGGGCATCGAATGACGGGAAATTAGTTAGGTTTTAGCGCATCCCGATCCCGACGACCGCGATCTGCAGTGCTAGCATATCTTACCGCGACTTCACTTGTCACGCGACTCAGCATCACCTGTCTTTATCGCACGATATTGAAAGGAAAGTGGCAGGTAGTATATATATATATCGCGCGACAAACGCACAGTCGCGTGTCTCAGTTATGCTAGACGGGCTGGCGACTCTGTCTGTCGCCAGGCGCCCAATAACGAACAGATCAATCGACCACAGTGAGGCGACCGGCTAGCCGAAGCTACTTTAGCTGGGTGTGCAAAACAGTCTCGTCGGCCGTCTCGCGCGACATACTGCCTCTTGAGCGACATTGTCCGTGTGGTCGCGCGACTCATTCTATTGCATCCAGCCCGTCTATCACAACTTGTGACATAGAATCGCCCGTCACGCTCTCACAGTACTGTGAAGATAGAGACATGTAATATATCTCGCGCGAGAAAGAGTCGCGTATCCCACTTGTGTTAGAGGTGCAAAAGCGATTCCATAGTTCAATTCAATTCAAATCTTTATTTCAGACCAGAGTCCATAGATTGTTAGTAATACAAAAGATCTTATTGTCTAGGGATTAGTAACACAACACAAATATCAAAAATCAAAATTATAACATAGTAAAATTCAAAAACATAGTCAAAAAATTCCAATATAATAATAATAAGAAAAATTAAAAGAGTATAATCATTAAAAAAATAATAATTCCAGTGACAACAAAAAAAAAAAAAACATAATAGTCCTACAGAAATTTATTTGACTAGGCTTTTTTGGCTACTTAACATCAAAAATTACTGGTCTGTCACCCAAGTGCACAAAGTTCCAGTGCCGCACCACTGAACAATCAAACTTATCCAGCACAGAACTCAGGAGGCCGTTGGTACTGTCTCGCACTCTGCTCATCAGGGATGCCACACGTTTTCGGACTATTGTCTTAAAACCATCCGTTGGCCTCTAAAAACATTCCTGACGCACTGCACCAGCGAGGCAGCCCCAACAGCATCCTGAAAGCATTGTTATACTGGACACGCAAGCTATTCAGTGACTTTTGAGTGTACTTGGTCCACAAGCTGCAGGTATAAAAGCTCTGGCAGTAAGCCTTGAAGAGTGTGATTTTGACATCACGTGAGCACCTTGCAAACCTGCGGACCAACATATTTGCTCTAATCGCTAGGGCCCTTCGCTCACGCTCAATGTCAAGGTTATCTGACAGATCCTCAGTGACCCAGTGACCAAGGTATTTAAATTCCGACACCCTTTTCAAGGGGGCTCCAAACAGTCTAACCGGAGGAACTGTTTTTGGTTTCTTATTCCCAGCCTTGAAAACAAGAAGCTCACTTTTTTTGTGTTATACCTCAGTCCATGAGTCACTGCGTACGGGTGTGTAATAATTCATAGAACAACAAATGGTATAACGTTCATCACATCGAATAACATATGATATAATTTCAAGACATAGAATCGATCAATTGATAGAATTATCATTTCGTAGAAAATTAGTTCATATATTTTCATTTCTTATAAAAACACTTGATATATTTTTTGTTTCGTATATAAACACTAAAAAATGAACACTTAATATAATGAACATTTAATATAATAAACATTTAATAGAATAAACAAATAACATAATACATACTTAATATAATGAATAATTCATACAATAAACATTTGATAGAATAAACAAATAATATAATACACACTTAATAGATTTTTTGTCAAGAGAGAGTGACTATTTTGTATCATTTACGCGCTTATGAATTAGAATGTATAAAATTCAATTACTTGTTTTTTTGCCAGTACTCCGCCTTAGCTCCAAACTTAATACTTTCCTGGAAGTGGTTGGGTAGATTGTTCTTGTATGTAAACAGTATGAATACAAGCAAAACTTTTTACTGTACGCAAAAAAAAAATAACCTCGAAGGTCAGGCGGGAGCGAAGCGTAGCGAGCGTACCTTAAGCGTACCTTCTAACCTAACCCAGCCACGTCGGATCTGCTCTGAAAGGTTTTGCTCGCTCGTATGTTTTTTTTTTCAGTACTCCGCCTTAGCTCGAAACTTAATACTTTCCTAGAAGTGGTTGGGTGGATTTGTTCTTGTATGTAAACAGTATGAATACAAGCAAAACTTTTTTCGGTACGCAAAAAAAAATAACCTCGAAGGCCAGGCGGAAGCTCGCTACGCTTCGCTCCCGCCTGACCTTCTAACCTAACCCGGCCACGTCGGATCTGCTCTGAAAGGTTTTGCTCGCTCGCTTCGCTCGCTCGCTCGTATGTTTTTTTTTTCAGTACTCCGCCTTAGCTCCAAACTTAATACTTTCCTGGAAGTGGTTGGGTGGATTTGTTCTTGTATGTAAACAGTATGAATACAAGCAAAACTTTTTTCGGTACGCAAAAAAAAATAACCTCGAAGGCCAGGCGGAAGCTCGCTACGCTTCGCTCCCGCCTGACCTTCTAACCTAACCCGGCCACGTCGGATCTGCTCTGAAAGGTTTTGCTCGCTCGCTTCGCTCGCTCGCTCGTATGTTTTTTTTTTCAGTACTCCGCCTTAGCTCCAAACTTAATACTTTCCTGGAAGTGGTTGGGTGGATTTGTTCTTGTATGTAAACAGTATGAATACAAGCAAAACTTTTTTCGGTACGCAAAAAAAAATAACCTCGAAGGCCAGGCGGAAGCTCGCTACGCTTCGCTCCCGCCTGACCTTCTAACCTAACCCGGCCACGTCGGATCTGCTCTGAAAGGTTTTGCTCGCTCGCTTCGCTCGCTCGCTCGTATGTTTTTTTTTTCAGTACTCCGCCTTAGCTCCAAACTTAATACTTTCCTGGAAGTGGTTGGGTGGATTTGTTCTTGTATGTAAACAGTAGGTATGAATACAAGCAAAACTTTTTCAGTACGCAAAATAACAAAAAAACCTCGGCCTCTAACCCAACCTAACCTAACCCGGCCACGTCGGATCTGCTCTAAAAGGTTTTGCTCGCTCGCTTGTTCAAATTTTGTAATTTATGAGTTCGAAAGTATATTATACGAAAAATACATTCTATTAAACGTACATTCTATGAAAATTACATTCTATTAAACGTACATTCTATGAAAAGTACATTCTATTAAACGTACATTCTATGAAATTATTGTTATAAGAAAAGTGCATTATATTAAACGTGCATTCTATCAAATGATTGTTATAAGAAATGACTTTCTATCAATTGTGCTTCTACGAAATAACGATATATGAAATAAACATTCTATGAAACGTTGTTATACAATCTGAAAATTCTACCAAACGTATGTTCGGTCATATGAAATTATGTTAATTGTTTTTCTATGAAATGAGACGCACCCCACTGCGTACCTCTCGCATATATCCAAAAGGATCTCGAGAGCTCTTACCGATGGGCACAGCAGCACCATATCATCGGCATAGCTAATGTTATTGACAAATTTGCCATCAATTGAACAGCCGACGCCGGCACCGCTGAGCGCCTCGATAAGACCATTCATGTACAGATTAAAAAGGCGAGGCGAGGACAAGCCCCCTTGCCTCACCCCACATTCCAAACCATACTCCTTTGACCTGACACCAGCCCACCTAACATAGTATATAAAGCAAAACGCCGCGGTCGCTGGTATTCTTTTTTAATTTCTCATATTTTTTGCTGACATATATGGCTGTCTTAAATCGGATAATATGGGTTGCATGAAATAAATTTTAAGACTAAATGAAATTTGGAAGAGACACTAGCTACCTTCTGTTGTTTCGTAAATACTGGTAAGAGCAAGTATGGTTGGAAACAAGCCGATTTCGGAAGTAGGTAATCCTACCAGAAATTTGTTTTGTACAATTATGTCAAATCTTGTCGAAGTTCAATAAATGATTTTGACTTTCGTTTTTATATTTATGTGATTCATTGGTTTGGCAAAATGTGACTATACAAATGAAATTTTAAAATTCCATGAAATATAATACAATTTTTTTAAATATAGTTATGTTAGACTAATATATATTCCTAATAAGAGAAGGACTTCCAGCAACAGGCAGCATTGCGCTAGCGGAGGAATGCAGCGATAGTATAGTTGCCGGAAAACTTTTAGAACAAAAATGGCGGATCTGCGCATGTACATTTGTACGTAAATCGGCTACTGCGCAGTCAAGGTTATGCTCTAAAAGTTTGCCGGCAGCTGTACTGATTTGTACTTTGTATGGTTTTATAACTTTTAGAAGCATATTTATATGTCGTGTCAGCAATGCCGCCTTGGCGGTGGTCGGAATTGGACTTGGGACTTGGGAGAGGTTCCCCTAAAACGGGGAGAATTGAGTGTAAAATAACAATAAGTAAATAATGAATTTTATTCTGTAAACAGTGTCGACACTGAAATACTTCCATGTGTCTTCTGGTCTGGTGTCGGTTTATTTAATATCAAGTTAAAATTATTTGACTATTTTGACTAAAGGGTCATTGTCAGTTCAAAAAACAAAATTTGTCCCTCCGGTGGTCAAAAGTTAAAAGCTTGTATGAATCTAGGTTATGTTGCTATTACATCGGATTATAGAAGAGGGAACGTTCTTTATTCTCACAGGCATTTTATCAAAAAATTAGGCCCTGGAATCCTTAATTTCGCAAATGTCCACTGGAAAGACTTGAAACTAAATCTGACATTGACCCAAACCGAATGTAATGACTAATAACTTTCGTATGTCTTTCAAAACGCACTGTATCAATTTTATACTATGTTCTTTATATTTTGAATGTGTTTTTTAATACACTATTGAAAATACACTAGCATTTTTATTTAGTTAGATTAGCTATATTTGAAAGTTCGTGTACGATTGTAGAGACTATTTTATATCTCATTGCTACAAAATGTTTCGAATTAAAGCTTAAAAGTGAAATTTCGTTAAGGTTTATTATCTGAGTTTGTTTTGGTTGTTTTATTTAATATATTTTAAGAGTAAAATGTCTTAGAAAGTTTTATTTGTATTTATGATTTGATAATGAGAAGTTAAAGATGAGAGGTTTAAATGGAGAAAGAACTAAAAAACACAACTACCTACTTATTATCAAATAAGATTAGTACGTTTGCGTGTTTGTCTTAATTTTATTCCATAGTATCCTCTGGGGCTGAATTTGAGTATGGCCTCTGTATTTATACCAATGCTGATTATTTGATCCTTAATTCCTCATTGCAGACTTAACCTACGAGTTCATCGAGTTGTCGTCAGCGAAGAAGCCTCTGCTGATGCTGCAGGGCGAAACCTTCAGAATGACCACCCAGGACAATCGTTACTGGTGCTGTAGCAGAAGGACCAGCACCAAGTGTCAGGGGAGAGTGAGGTTCAACGAGGCTGGAGTGCTCGTCTTCCATGACCTGTACCACAATCATCCGCCTTCGAAGTTCTACAAAACGTCGCAAGGAAAATATGTGAAGTTACACTAATAGAGATAAATTAATAAAGCCTTGCAAATAAACGACACAAAGCACAATGAAAACTTCGAAAAGTTGGCTAGCGTTAGGATGGTGGGGAGGTTAAAATGCTGCACCGGTAATTCGAGGTCTCTTCCGCCAGGTTACAATTTATTTATTTTTGATCTTTATTATTATTTATTATTTTTATTTAAACTTTATTGCACAAAATACAAAAGTAAGAGTACAAATGGCGGACTTAATGCCATAAGGCATTCTCTACCAGTCAACCATAGGGCCAAACAGAAACTAGCAGTTGGTGCAGGATCATAAAAAGTCGTGGCTAAAAACGAGACAAAATTCAATAAGTTTGATATATATATATTAACGATATACCTATACATACACATATATGCAATACAATACACATACATAAATACAAATATATATATAATATAATATATCTTTGTATTAATGGTTTAATGAAATCTTTATATTTTTAGTTTCTGATCTTATCATAATCATGCAATACTGTAGGATTTCAATAGTGTTCTTGACTAACAATGATGTTTACATATAGTAACATATGTTAGTTTTTAAGTATATTATCACACCTTGAATCATAGTCACCTACAGAAGAAGAGTGTATCCTGCGCTTTACATGTTAGTATCGCAGAGGGGTTATATTTTTCAAAAGCCATGAAGCAGTGCCAACTAGTATTCAAGTGTTAACCATATATATTTATTTATAATATATATATTTAATTTTTAAGTTATTCCCTTTTTTGTGCTTTGGCAGTATTTGTATCTTAATAAAAGCGGTAGTATCACATTTTTCTTATTCATTCTGTTATTAACTTTTGCGAAGTGAAGTTCAAAGAACAAATCGGTTTAACGTTAGTAGAGTTGTTTTTACTTAAGTTAACACAAGTATGTAGTACCTATTAGGAAACTTGGTCTAATAAATTGTTTGTTTGTTCCCAGACTTATCCTTCGAATTTATCCAACTGACAAGTGCCAAGAAGCCTATGCTGATGCTGCAAAATTACACATTTAGGTTAACAGCGCATGATCTGCGCTATTGGAGTTGCAGCAGGAGAACCCACACCAAGTGCCCTGCAAGGATCAGATTCAATGGAGCTCAGGCAATCGTGTTCTACAACCTTGAACACAACCATCCTCCCCCAAAATTGTATAAGTCCGCTGAGGGGAAATATATCAAGATAATGTAATATAATTATCGATCCTTTATTACCTCTTAGGATTCGATTTTTTGTGTTTAATTTAAATCTAGAAATAATTTTAACTTTGTTTAAAGATATGTTAATTGTAAAACGATTATTCAGGTCGTTAAAGTCTGGGGGCTCGGCAAGTTTTGGTCTTGATTGAACATAAAGATACTCGCTCAGAGTTAGGTCGCTGTTTGCCTCGCACTGACCTCTACTGTATTTCAATCAGTTCTTGACTTAAACGGTGTGAATTACATATTTTTTTATTAAAATATCACAGAACATTCAATGGTGGTTGGATTATTTCAAACCAGTCTATGCAAAACTCTTTCTTTTAAATTTTCAGCTTAATTTCTCTTATCAATTGAATTTTCTTCACAGCTTTGTCGTATGAGTTTATCCAGTTGGGTGCTAGGAAAAACAAAACTTTACTGGTACAAAACTATTTATTTGGACAATCAAGCGGACATCAGAAATACTGGGCCTGCAGTACGAGGTCTACTACAAATTGTTCTGCTAGAATTCGGTTAAGTGCTGAGGGAGCTATCGAGTTCCATTACCTTAGACATAACCATCCATCTCCTCAGTTGTTTAAGACGGCAAATGGAAAATACATAAAAATCTAGGATATATAATATAAATATTGTCCTTTTATTAATAATGTTATTATACATTATCTTCCCTCTTTCCTCTCTGAACTTAAAAGTAGTATAAGGGGCCTAACGTGATTTTGGTTATTTACATGTATAATCCAACGTTTCAACGCAATTGCATGCGTCATCAATGCGGATGGGCTCACGTGAAAGCGTCAAAATGTTGGAAAACTTTTTCAACATGTGCGATTCGCTAGAGTATAAATTTTTGTTGTATAAAGTTGGAATTTTATCCACAGATTTATCCTACGAATTCATCGAGCTGGCATCTAAGAAGTCTAAAAAGCCAGTCCTGATACTGCAGGACTACAGCTTCACACAGACAACTCAGGACCACAGATACTGGAGTTGCACTAAGAGGAGATCATCAAAGTGTACGGCCAGACTTAGGTTTAATGATGCCCGAGCCATTGTGTTCCGTCAGCTAATCCACAGCCATCCTCCACCTAAATTCTTTAAGACAGCAGAAGGGAAATACATTAAGTTGTAACACTTGAACTTCTAATTTATTAATAATTTTAGAGATATATCTAGTTGTCATTCAGAGAAACAAATATAATATTGCTAACGGTCTTAGTGGTTCTGAATTTAGCAACACGCGACAATCTTTTACTGATATCTTGCGAACTACATATAACCAAATTTATACTGGTACAGAAGTACGTTTCATTTCCAAGCCAACACGTACGCTGACCATCACAGTTTTGCAGCATTCTTAATAAGTATACAAGTCTCAGATCATTTGAGATGCATGTATATCGTCATTAGACAGATTGCTTCTTTAAAATTAAATAGACATCATCTCCACCTAACCCAGGAATTAGACTAATGTGCTACACTATTAATGATTCAAGCTTGTATCAGAATCTATATCGTTTCGTATTCTTCCAGATTTGAAGTACCAGTTCATTGAGTTAGCATCGGGTGGCAGCAAGAAGCCATGAATACAGGCTATAGCTCATGTTACACCAGCATACCTTCGCTCGAACCACCAGCGACCACCGCTACTGGAACTGCAGCCGGAAAGCTGCCTGCAAGTGTCCAGCCAGAATCAGGTTCAACGATGCTGGAGCCATCGTGTTTTACGAACTCAGTCATAACCATACACCTCCCGCGTACTTTAGGACTCCTTCGGGAAAATATGTACGGCTGTAGGAACAGGGCTGGATTAAGACAAACAAATGGCAATCTCGGGGCTCTTCTACCCTTAAGTGGGTAGCTCTATAGGTAGGCCTAGGCCAGTTACAGCTCGATCTAAGCGTTATATAAGACCTTCATTGTGGACCTTACACGCGGTTCCGCGATTTGATGTACCTACTTACCGGGCACGAATCGATTAATAAAATTTTGAGATCTTCGAATATTTGTCATGCTTAACGTAAAAAGTTTTAGATTTAACTACATATTTGTTCTAGAAATTGTAGGCTTGTTATTTAATATTTACCTTGCGTTTCTTATCATTCACAACAATTGTAGTGGTGCAACTGTAGATTTGGCGATCTTTGATAAATAAATTCTAAGACAAAAGCGGCGTAGATAAATTAACTCTTCAACAATGTGTACCGTAAAATAATGTACGATGAATGTGAAAAAATATATTAATATTATATTTAGAGTATTATTATTACTACAAATTTTATTACATATAGTTACCTCATCTAATTAAAAGTAGAAGAAATATTTGCCGTGCACTTTATCTCATTAAATTTATGTAATAACACAATAAGCGTTGTTATTTACGTTACAGGTGGTCCTGTTACTAACAGAACGTACCAGAATACCTTGTAATAATTTACCTTTTTTTCTAGATCTAACTTTTGAGTACATTGACTTGGGTATGGGCAAAAAACCACGATTGCTGCTGCAGAAGCATACCTTTTCGCAGACGACGAACGACCGCCGCTACTGGCACTGTTCTAAGAAAGGTTCTAAGTATAAATGTCCGGCAAAACTTAGGTTCAATGAATTTGGGAAAATAGTATTATATGGAGATAACCACAACCATAGTCCTCCTAAACTCATCAAGACCAGCGACGGGACGTATATATCGGTATGAGGATCCTTTAGATTTGTTTTAATAGAGCTTTAGATAGATTGATTATCATTTATTTGGCTATGTGTTTGATTAAATTTGAATAATATAATAATAATTATATTTAATTGGGATACAATGCTCGTTTTATTACTGGTCGCGTATTTAAGCAACCATTTTACCAACCAACGTTGCTACTACGTATACAAGTGATCGCTCACATCTCGTATCTTCTTCATTTCCACCGTCAGCGTCACCTGTTTGTAGCCAGGGCCTGTACTACGAAATGCTTCGTCGTACCTTCTTTCTCATTTATATTATAACTAGAGAAAGATGACGACAGAAGACGATAAGATATGAACTAGGAATTTCGAAGGCAGGCGTATTCCTGTATGTTTAATACAAGAACCATTGGTCCACAGACTTCAACTACCAGATACTGACCATCCGGAACGGCCGCCAGGTACTCCTGTTCCAAGACCACACCTTCTCCAACAGTTGGAACTCCAGAGCCTGGTACTGTTCTAAGAGGAAATCTATGCTGTGCCCCGCTAAAGTGATATTTGACAAGTTCAATAATCTCTCCAAGTATAATATTGATCATACGCATTGATGTGGAGTGGGAGGTTAGTTGATAGGCGAGATAAATTGTCTTTGCTTATATTCTGCTGCACTGCAGAGACGTTATCAAGGAGTTGTGAGATAAGCGACTTCTATTTTGGAGTATGCCAACTATTCACATTGACTGCGTAGGGCTAAGATTATGGTGAAGAAGTGCCTAACCTGTTTTGAGTGTTATAGATTTTAGTTACATAAACACTTGGTTGAAATTTGGGGATCGGCCGCTAAGTGTCACATTAATCAAATACAAATAGCTCAAAATAAATTAATAAAAGTTTTATTTAACTACAAGTATCTAACTCCTTCGCGAAAAATATACTCAGAAACAAGCCTAATGAATATTTCGCAAGCACACGTATATAACACCTGTATACTTATTAGGAAAATACTCAATAATAGCATACGTGTACAACTTAACTTTGTCAAAAAACACTGTCACCAAAAAATTAAACTTAGAAACGCCAACGACCTTGTTCTACGTAAACCGAGAACAAATTATGGAAAGAAATGCATCCTTTACGACGGTGCAAAATTGTATAACAACCTGCCCACTAAAATAAAACAAGCAAAAACAATGAACATCTTCAAAAACATGCTTAAACAACACGTAAAAACCATTAAAAACTAAATGCGCAATTTTACCCTAAACTAAAACAAAACATAACTGTACATAATGCAACACAAAACTAACTGCAATAAATTATAGTAAAACTCAACTACTATCCGACATCATTAGAAAAAAAAATATATATATATATAATGTTAATAAATAATATTGGTAATATTCAAAATATTTCACGGCATTACAATCCGTAAAAATATTAAACTTAAGTTAGAATAAACATAATTTCAACATCAGCCGCATACTAAATAGGTACTCAACATATATAACAAAAGCACACAAACAATGTTCCTTATTTAGTATTAGTACATGAAATAATCTTTATTTAATTATTCACAAACTATTAATAAATTCAATTCATTTAAAAAATAATGCATAAATTATCTAATCTCTGTCAAGTTTGTACTACGTAGTTGTATGCTGGCCACATCTAGACAATCTTACTCCGTGCGCGGCTTGTGCAATGTGCTCACTGTGGATCTACCCGCTAACTTCACAAATGTACATTTTACTATACTTACCTGCACAATTAACAAACTTAAATTAGATTGTTATGGATAAATTTTGTTTGTGTATAACAAATTTTTTGTGCTGACTTCACGTAAACTTACTTTGTAATAGTTTTAAGTTCTCATGTAAGCGAATTGTACAAATTCTTATGAGAATAAATGCATCTTTAAACCTAAAATTACCTATACGGTAAATTTACTGTTTGATGCTTCGCATGAATTTGATGTTTTAGTCTTTATTTTGTACTGATTATGAGTATTTATGAACTAATTCTTACAATATGTTTCAATGTATCTTTATCAACTAATCTGTCTAACTAGCACGACTTATTTTTGCAGGTAGTCATTAATTTGAAATACTTACTGGTAATTATATCTACTGTAAATTCGTGGTTAAATATTTTGATATTAATAAAGATTTATTGAGTAAAAGTTTTTCTTAATAGTCGTGTTACACTCTATTAGCTATTAACCAGTCGAACTAAATTAAAATTGGAATTACCAATATATGAAATTCTGGATTAGGTATAAATGATAATTTCAACTATTTAATCAGCAGGCCCCCCGCAATATGAATTTATGGCTTCCATGCGAAAACAAAACGGCAGGGACATCCTCGTTTTCAATGGGTTCACTTTTCACTCGAAGAAGAAGAACAAATATTACTACTGTAGCCGCCGCGACTACGGGTGCGACGCAAGCGTTATATTACACCAAGGGCGTTTAACAACTACTAATGAAGTTCACAACCACGAACCTCCTATCCTGCATCGGCAAAGAGATGGCAAATTGATAAAACTCGTTAAGCAAAAAGGAACGGAGAGAAGAAAAGTTGCTTCTCGCATGAATTTGAGTTGGGAAAGCAAAAATGACCAATTGAATTGATTCGTTTTGTTCTTTTGCAATATGTTCCGGAATTTATTTATTTAGAATTAAAGCAGTTATTTAGGAATTATGGGAATTCTTCTTAAATTCCAAGTGATGTAAAATATGTTGAATTATTTTATTCATGAATTAAAACGTTTATATTTTACTTTGCCTGCCTGGATTATTTTACGTCACACATTTCAGTCTATATTAAGGTTCTCTTAAGAGATATCTTAATTCAAATTCAAATTCAAATTCAAATATTTTATTTCAGATAAAATCCATATCAATGTTAGTACCAAATAAAAATATAAATCTTAAACGTAATGTTAGTAAAAAAATAAAAGTAACACTAATACTAAAAGCGGCGTGGTGCGGCTACGACTGGCGCGTGCAGCCGCACCCAGCGCGCGAGCAGCGGCGACTCCCAGCGCTGCGACAACACGCTCACAATGCTGTTGGAGCTGCGGCGACAGCGGTCTAGTAAGGAGGCGCACCGTTTTCTTACTATAGCGTCAAAGCTATCTGTGTGCGCCTCAGCGAACATGGCTGACGCGCTGCAATGTCGCGGCAGCCCGAACAGTACCCTAAACGCGTTATTATATTGCACGCGCAGAGCATTGTATGCCCGCTGCGTAAAACTGACCCACAGGTTACTCGTACACGTGTAGAATGTTTGGCAATATGCTTTAAAAAGGGTTAATTTAACTTCATTACTACAACGTGCAAACCTGCGAGCCAGCATATTACAGCGCACACACAACGCTCTGCGCTCCCTCTCAATGTCATCAACGTCTGACATATTCTCTGTTACCCAGTGGCCCAGGTACTTAAATTTTGACACTATCTTCAAGGCGGTACCATAAAGCGTAACAGGCGGCATGCGATACGATTTTTTACCAGCTTTAAACTGCAATAACTCGCTTTTAGATGTGTTGTACCTGAGCCCATGGGACTTTGCAAAAACTTCACACATGCTCAATAGTCGCTGCAATGCACCTACCGAGGGACTCAACAGCACCATGTCGTCCGCGTAACTAATGTTGTTAACACAGACCCCGTCCACGTGACATCCGACACGCGTGCTGCTGAGCTCCTCTATAAGTTGGTTCATATAGAGGTTAAACAACTTCGGTGAACTAAGTCCACCCTGCCTTACCCCGCAATCCATCCTATAAACGTCAGAATACGTGCCAGCCCATTTAACAGTATTCATCTGGTGGGCGTACCAGTACTTAAATACGGACGTGACTTCGCGGGGAACACTTGTATGTTCACGTAGTTTATGCCATAGCTTATCATATATAACCAAATCGAATGCCTTTGATACGTCCAAAAAACAGGCGAATATCGGTGTTTTACGACTGGTGTAGTACTGAACAGTCTGCTTGAGACACAATATTGCGCTTTCAGTAGATAAGCCCGGCTTGAAGCCGAACTGAGCGTCATGCAAGTCCAGGTGTTTTCCTAGTATGTCGTCAAGCAGACTATCCAGCACCTTAGCCACAACTGTGGCAAGTGATATGGGCCTGTAGTTGGACAAATCAGAAGCATCGCCTGTTTTATTTTTTATAATAGGTACTACGACGGTATGCATTAGCTCATCAGGCAAGTAACTATGGGTAACACATAGGTTGAAAAACAGAGAGAGGACTCTAGGGAGATGATCGCCAGCAAACTTGAGATGCTCAATACTGAGGCTATCATACCCCGGCGACTTGCCCCTCGCCATATTTTTAATAGTACAACCCACTTGCTTCGCTGTAAACCTGACACTCGGCGCCTCGGGTTGGTCCCCAGTATCGAGCGTCTCCGTTGACTGGGGTAGCGGTGACGTAACCTTGAAATGTTGCCTAAAAGCATTCGCAATACTGCTCGGATCATGAACGCCAGCCACGCTCACAGGGAGGCTCGACTTGGTATTCAATTTATTCGTGTTTTTCCAAAATTTATTAAAGTCCCTTTTCGAATGATTTTTCGCTAAAATGTCCATTTTAATGTCTTGTTCATGCTCCTGGCAATATTTAAGTTTTGATTTGAATACCTTTTTTGACTCATGCATCTTGTCACAAACAAAACCATAAGACGGTTTACCATACGTTATCCACCATTGATACCAAAATCGAGCCTCCCTGTGAGCCTCGCTGACATATTTATTCCAACCTGTTATGTGTCTGTGTTTTTTACGTGAAGTATGTCTGTGACTAAGTTCCGCGCCCTCCTTTAAAATAGATATAATTTTTAAATACATATCTCTTAAAACCTGGCTATGCGCACGATTTGAACACATTTTATCGGCACAGTCACACAGCTCAGTCGGAAAGTTTATATTTCTAAATTCAGAGTTACAGTAGTTACTATACAGTTCAATTTGCGCGGAGTCTCTTTCACCCCAAGTTACTTTGTTATGAGTTAATTGTGGAATAAAAACTTTAGGTCTAACAAAATCATAATTACATTCGATCAGTAATGGGTAGTGGTCGGACCAATAAACGTTATGTAATACAGAGGCGTTAAGTACAGTGGGGCGCGCTGCATTAGTCACCACACAGTGGTCTAACCAACGCTTGCATCCGTGAGCCTCGCTAATGTATGTATATGTGTCCGCAGGTAGCATCTCCATATCCACGCATTGCCAGTATTGATCGTTACAAAAGTTTATTAATTCATTAGAGAATGACTCACCCGGGTGGGCGTTAAAATCTCCGAGGACAAAAACTGATTCGACATTATTACTTTCGATAATCGAGTTTATTTCACCCAAACATTGAGTGAATTCTAATAGATTCTCAGCCGAATCTGTTGGCATGTACACAGAAATTACAATCACTTCACGATCATTAAGTGTTATTTTAATAGCCGAAAGACGCGCACTGTTACACTCGACTACGGATACACACGGAAACGAAGTTCGGTTCCATAATATTAAACGTATATTCGATCCCTTGTTTCTGGGTGACTGGCAGACTGGCAGCAGAAATTGAGCCTTGCTATCCAAAGAGGAAACGCTGCCAGTTTTCTTGGCACGATACCCTTGTTTTATTTTATGATTTTGTATACGTTCCCAAGTATTCTCTTTTTGCCTTATAGATCCTTGTAAAGTAATTCAACTGTCTTTCATTCTAAGAATCTTCGACAAAAAACATTGAATAAGCCGCATTATTTTCAGATCACAAACAATTTTTACCCGATCACGTAGCACCAATGAAAGCTGAATTCAATAACAAACTGGAAAAGATCATGGCTCGGAAGAGAAGCAACAGCGCTTACCTGATGAACCAAGATCGGTACCAGGACTTCATAAAGGAGATAAAGCTTATCAAAGAAAAATCTTACAAGAATTACGAAGACTATAAGATGTTAGCGAACTATGACGTCATAGTAATCAACGGCAAAGAAAGACTTGTCCAACCAAAAGATGATGTAAATCCTTGTATCAAGTTCTATGTACCAACTGATGAGTTGTTTGGTGTACTACATACTATGCATTTATTGTTTTCACATGCTAGTAAGGATGTGATGGATGCAGAAATTAAAACGAAATACTGCAACGTTTCTAAAGAGGTTATTAAGGTGTATTTGACTTGCTGCAAAACTTGTAACAATAGTAATGGGGAAAAGGCATTATGAAACTTAGCGTTTGATTATTTTAATTTTTCTTTTATTTCAATTGCTCTAGGTATTGCTCTTTTTATTCGTGTCGTGCTACGCAACATTTACATAAGCCATTGTTATGAATACATTTGAATTTTATATTTGACTTTCATTTTACATTGTAATAAGTATATACATAGTTACTTATATGTAGACTTTCACATTTTTACGGTACTGAGACTCTACGGTACCGTAAAGGTATTTATAAGTATTTTATATTATATACGTTTTGAATATGGCTCATGATAGTCACTCATCATAAATGGTATAAGATCCTACGAAACTATATGTTATGTGATCATGCAGTTCTCCCATAGCTTACCGAGGTACTTACAGTAACATTCTTGAAAAGCTATACACGTGTTAAAAAGGAGGAGGAGACATCGAAAAACAAAATTTAAATAATTATAGTTCTTGTAAATATTTTCAGTGAAATTCATGACATCACGTGACGGCGAGCGACTGCTCAAGCTGGGCGACTTTACTTTCACGGGGGAGAACGAGACAGATGACAAGTGGAGCTGGTGTTGTCACACTCACACGCACGGCTGCCCGGCAAGAGTGTACACCGTGAAGAACAAAGTGGTATTCGCGAAGAATCTACACAATCATTCGCCTACGGAGTTTTTTGTTTGACAAAGGCAATGAGATCCAAGATGGGGGTTCCTAAAAACTTTTTCATTTCGCGGCCCTCTTGTTGGTTTTGTATGTTATCTCGGCGCGTTAGGCTGCCTGTCCAAGTGTCCACTGGAGCAGAGCTGCGTAAAATGAACCTTTCACATTCCTTAGATTTAAATGCACTTATTTTGTGCTTGACAAAGATGCAGCCTGATTGGTTCATTTTTCCGCTCCGCATCAGCAGACAGACAGCCTTATACTAGTTGGAATAGGGTACAATGATACCCAATTCGTTTTCAGAGAAGAGTAAAAGGCGCCTCACGGTGCCCTCTTTACTCTCTACGTCGCACCTGGTCGCACACTTTGGGAACCTCAGATCAAAGGAGTGATCTCCGAAAAGCTCTACCTTGCTTTCAGTATAAATATTGATTTTAGTCAGGGTTTTAGTATAAACCATATACGACCAAATGGTTATTATCGGTAATCATAAAACTTGCGATAGGTAGTGGCGTTTATCAAGGACAGATAAATGGTAAAACTTACACGTAACTGTCTCACTTAATGTGTCAGAAAGTGATGGAATCTTTATCATTTAATACGAAAATCACGGTCTAAAAGCCCGCTGGTAAAGTTTCCGTTGGTCACCATTCTGTTCGAATAGTGTGAGGTAAAACTCAAACCACTTCTGTCTTCACGCAATTTTTTTACATTCCTTCTTCAGCCTGCTTCATTTACACTTGCATGCTTCAGTCAGTGTTACACACTAATATTTTAAATTATTATGTAACTGGTCCCAGATTGTCAATTTTTGGGCACTGAAATGAAAGTACTGACTCATCGACGAAATCATAATCGAGAAACACACATCTTTAATTAACGAAAGCCGAATTTAAACGAAAATCCATTGTTATGATAATCGATCAACGTATAGCACCTTATTGCCTATTTTTTATTACCATTAGTTATTATATTATGTAAGGTTCGAATCTCACTAGGTACTCATTTACGAACTTTCAGTTTATTTATAACTCTTTGCCAGTATTTTGGAATTGATTACAGTAGAGTAGTTAGTAATTAGTGTTGATTTCTCAGTTTCCAGATACATAGTTCTATATTTTACTGTATATTTAGTTTCTCTGGAGATTGACAAATCAACCTATAATTTGTTTTAAGAATTTGAGGTCTTCCTAAGCGGCACTAATTGATTTGTATAAATATTCATGATATATTTTGTCGCATATTTGTTTCTATAGAGGTACATATGTCTGTTTATAAAGTACTTGTTTATGAAGAGACGACGAAGAAGACGTTAGTACTGCATTATTGTTTGTAATCGAACTTATGGTGTTGTACTTTGGCGTTGAAAAGGCAAACTAAAGTACTTATCTACTAATATTTTTAGATATTGTTGAGGTGTTTATCATGTGATACAGGTTCAATAACTGTGATCTTAAAGATATCTTGCCTTACGAATGACTGTATTCTCTAGTTAGTACAAAAGCGGCATTCAGTATTAAATACATACTCGTGTTCCTTTGCTTTCTATTTTATTAAATATTTGTCTAAATATACTTTGTTTTATTAAACTAAGTACTGAACCTTTTATATCACTAGAACTTAACCACTTAACTTTGATTCGAGAAGCCACATCAAAAACTGTGTGGAACTGGGAAAGTTCCACACAAGTTTTTGATGTGGCTTCTCAAATCCCTTCATAAAATGTTGACTACAAAATGTTGTAATACTCCAAAGATAACTTCAACTGTCAGTCCGTGAGCTCTCAGATCGCCATTCGGGTTTGGGTGAATACTGAGAGGTTCTTATCTGGATCGCGTAAGAGCGAGCGAGACAGGTATAAAACGCGAATCGCATTGACAGCTCACGCACTGTAATTTGTCTATGACCTTTGTTGTAGACATATACTTGTAGAAGATAGTAATATAGAAGTTTGAATGACGGTAATATAATTGTACTTTGTAAAAACAATGGACAATAACTAATTTCGTTAGTGCCTATCTTCTATTTAAAGTTAATGGAACACAACTGACTTTCCATATTTTTCAGGCAAGGAAGCATTTTTTATCCAATCTCTCAGAGGGAAACCGTTAATCGTGTACAAAAACTACACTTACTGTAAACATTCTGTGAGGAATGGGATCGTCCGATGGACTTGTTCGACTCACTCCTACAAGTGCTGCAAGGCTGTCGTAAAGACCTCTGGAACTAACATCATTGAAGTGAAGGGTAGTCACAACCATGATGCTGCTGAGCTACTCATCAATAGAGGCAGGCCGATACTGAACTTGTCGCTGTCGGAACAAATCATAGTCAAGTCTTGTGGCGAGGATCAATATATCATGTAGTGTGTAGTTATACATTGTACGGAGTTAGTAGTATTACTGTCTAAAAAAGGTAAGTACTGTGAAAACAGTATCATTAATTAATTTTTCTGAAAATGAATGGTCGAAAAATGGTCGGGTATGTTGATTTTATTGATAAAAAATCAGGACGCCAAGTGCATAGTTCATGGCCAGTCATGGTATTGGCCAGTCAAAAAATTTAATATACTTGCCGGCTCGGTTTGCTCGACAGCAATGCTCGATGGTAATGAAATTACATCATTTCTCAAGGTACACACTATTTAAAAAGAAATTAAGAGGGTATCTTTTAGACAGTATCCTACTCTCTGGTAGGAGTTAAGTAGGTATTTGACGCATTAAATGCCTTGTCCGTCGACTGAATTTGATGGGACTGTGCAGCTTTTTTTTTCTAATATTGATTATTTACTATATTTTTAAAATGAAGTAAAAAGGTGCATTTATTTATTAGTATTAATTTTTAAAGTCAAATCGTAACAACTCAAGTCATATTAAGGAATAAAGGAACCTCAAAATTATTGTTTATATAGGTATAGGTAAGTACATATTATGTATTTATGTTCTATTATTTGCATTTAATTACTTTAAAATCTTTAGTAGAGCTTATTTAAATATTTGGTTGTGATCTTATCTTTCAAGACTGTTAATTTTGTGTAATTATTTTTATTTACAAAAGTACTTAATAGGTTAATTATATAAAGTCGGTAATATGTGTTATTGATTAAGATATATTACAATGGCAATAGTGATATGCTGATATGTTTCATAGTCGATAGTTTTAAGATTTGTATTGTTAATATTGTTATAGGTTTTTAGTCTGGTCATCTACAAAATGGATCTTGTGATAATTGTTTTTTTTTTTGTATACCATGTTATTGAGACTGGTATGATCAGCGGGCATTTGATGGTTGCTTTTATCAAGCGATACATATGTGACAGAGCATCTGTCACTCACACTCGCATTTTCCCAAAAGGTGACAGATGCTTTGTCACTTATTTATCTCGTCTCGCTCTTCTCCCCTATACTATACCTATAGATGGAATGTAAGGAGAAAAATAATATTTGTTGAGTTAAGAAAATGGGGGAAATCGCTGTGTTAGGTTCATTAATTTGTTTTTTAGAACAATAGTGTTCTGACATATAAGTCAGTGGTCTGACTATATGTGTTGTGTTGTGATGAAAAAAACACAATTTTTATTGCCAATAAGCGCACAAGACTAACTAAACGATAGCATCAATAAACTCAATCTAGGGTTCAAAACAGCGTCATACGACTTGTGTTTATTTTACAGTAAAGACGTATTTTACTTTTACATACTTTCCATACAGATATACGTTAAGAATTTAGTATCGCAATAGTAAAGCTAGTGATTTACTTACGTGTTATGCCGAGTATACAGGTTGATCAATCCAAACGGGTCAGTGGGAAGAATCAAACATTATAAGAGATAGGGAAATCTGTTCTTAGGAACAAAGGCGTCGATTTTAGATTTAATAAAGACTGCATACAATTTGTTTTATAATCTCAAACATACCCTCATAGGATACTTGCAGGATCAATTTTAATTACAAATGCGACATGCGATTACTTACAGAATTTTGACCATTTTCGATTCCCGGTTATGTATATGAAAAAAAAATGCTAGCTTTAATGAGTCTAAAATTGGTATCTCTCATTATTTGTGACTTCTCCTTACTGACCCATAGATTTATCGCCCTGTATATAATATTTAACGTAGCGATGTGTATCATTAGGTGTTAAGGCCAGAGCACACCTGTTGCGTGTGTTTGACGTGAACGTGTGCGTTGTAAAGTATGGGTTCCCATAGGAGATGACGTACTCGTGTACCTGTCCTTAAAGTAAGCTTATTGAGATCTCGAGTTCGCATCACAGTAGCCACTGTATGTAGTCACGTAGCCTGTGAATATCATTATTGCAATAAAATTTACTTACATTAAAAGTGCTTTAATTCGTCTTCTCTAAATTAAGTATTTTTTTCTGTTATAGGAGTAGTCTTAATGGTTTTGACAAAAAAAACCTATCATTGAATTCCTTTGACTGGTTTTCATAAATCGCTATGATTACTCCTGATTTCGAAAAATAAAATCAGTTTGGAGACTACTAAAAACTTCAGTGATTTATTATTCAAACTTCGTGCATTATCCGATTTAAATCTCTAAATAATCAGGTCAATATTTTAAAGTATATTTCTGTTTCAGTAACTTACGAGATATCCCGGAACCGTAAACCGATCATGATTGTGGATGGCTATAGGTTTTCCCTCCATTACACGCGCAACCAGCGGGAGCGGTGGCAGTGCAGCAGACGAAGCTACTTCGGGTGTAAGGCTGTGATTCATACGCGAGCTGGCGTCACCCACTTTGCCAACACAAGACACAACCATGGTCCATGACCTTTGACCGGGCGTAGGAATTTCTACGGCAATGATGTACGCCCTTGAGAATTGAGAATATAATTTTTACGCTCGATTTAGATGATGCCTGCATTCTATAGATGCACACACCGGTAGATATCGGTGGTTACAGTCATATTTTATATCCACAGATGATGTCTAGAACATTTAACATATATGTATAAATATGATCTTGCCAGAAATGTAAAGTCATCTTCCAAAGTAGTTCCTTACAAGGACAAAATCGGGCAGCAACATCTGCACATTTTTCGCACACCAACCTCATTTGGCGTAGTGAAACCTTTACATGTACGGAGTCTTCTGCATAGAGATTTAATAAAATTAATTGTACAAATGTACATTATATTTATTTATTTATCTAAAATAATTACACAGCATTACAGTTAGTACTAATGTACTGTGAATTACAAAAATAATTTAACTTAATGCCATGTCATCTGTTTCACTACTTACTTTATATATATTAGTTCTTGAAAATTTACCTCTAAGGAACTGTGTTAGCTTCAGTGCAATAAAATAAATTAATTGTTGTTATCTTATATTAATAGGGTAACTTAAAGGGATCTTTAGTTTATAATAAATTTGGTGTTGTTAACTTTTGTTTTATTCACATACATGTGTTTTCAGGTTCATTCGTAGATTTCAGTCTGTATATATCTTTTTTAATCACATCAGTCAGTCGTCAATCAGGCCTGTTATCTAGACGCTTCTAAAACGCTCAGTGTCTACTTAATTTAAACAAGAGTAGTTGTCTAATTTATAATAATACCTATATAAGATTGAATTGTAACAAAATGTAACATTGAATTGGTACCGCAGGTGTCGAGTGTCCAGTCTGCGGAGACCTGGCCAACGGTAACCACTACGGTATCTTCACCTGCGAGTCCTGTAAGTCCTTCTTCAAGCGGAGCGTGGTCCAGCAAAAATCATACATATGCACCAGAGGATCCAACGACTGTGTCGTCACACCCTACACCAGAACCCGGTGTCCATCCTGTCGTTTCCAACGATGTAAACTAGCTGGCATGATGACAGAACTCGTCAGGATGTTCAAGGGAAGAGGCGGGAGGGTAAAGACTCTCAAAAGATCACCATCATCAGCTGAAGGTAGCCTTCCCCAAGATTCTGGCTGGCAAGAGGCTGGCGACCTTCAAGTTATTCTGCCCTTTGTGGGGCCTACCATCCATGCCGTTTCTTCGCTAGCAGAAGACATTAAACCGTAGGGATCGCGTCTCGTCTTTAATCGTCTAATGGTATTTATGTGATTGTGCTTAATTTTCTGGAAATGAAGGCGTCTCTTTCATTTCTTTCTACATTTAATGTCCATTGTGGCAGGTTTTCTCTACGAATTTGATTCTTAATATTAGTCACAGGTATCTAAAATATTCAAATGTAAGCGTAAGCTTTATAATATTACCTTTGATGTGTTCCACTTGGACTGAAACAATTGTATCTTATAATGTCTGTAAATAAGTTTATACTTAAGTGGTATATTGTTTATAATATTTTACTTGTTTTGCGGTTATGTACCTACTATACATATATACTCGTATACATAAAGTTTGTAGGTAGCTATAACTCGTTTTTTAGTTAGTTATTATAGACATAGTGCCTTTTGGTAATCAAGGGACTGGATAAAATAGGGGTCTGATGGGTTGTTGTATCAGTGATTGTAAGAGGTGAAATGGTGGAAAATTAGCAACAACTGTTGTAATTTTGTGTTCAAATTAAAATAGACTTAGAGCTCGTTGTTTATTAACATAAATTGTTAGTGAAGTAGTATTTCATGGCATAAATTATAAAGTTTTATTACAAGATGTCAATGATACAATTTCCTACGTACAATTCAGTAAATTGCCAATTTATATTCTTATGAAAAATAAACATTTAAAATGTATGTTGCATTAATCGTACTCAGTAAAGATTATATCTTCTATTGTATTCGATTACAGATATAGATCAAATTTAAAAGGTTGCAATATAAAATCATATTGAAATCGTGCAATATTTTAACTAGATAAGAGTATGTTACTTAATTCTAAATATTTAGGGTGTGGATCAAATAGTTATATAAGCATGTAATACATATTTACAAAAGAAAAATATTTATAGTAGAATCAGGTTTTACTCTATTACATGTTATGTAGGAAATATTGAATAATCTAAAATCTATAAAAATAAAGTTTTAATACTAACATATTGGTTTATTTTACTCAGGGTCATAGAAAAAGAGTACTTTTGATTTGACAGAAGAAAACTTATCGATACTCGGAAATTGCCATTTTAAAAACCAAATTTTTCCCAGGCCTTCGCGAGCTTCTGGCAAACCGCAAGTATCTTTGCGTGATATGCAGTGAAGAGTTCTCAGGGGGTTTCTACAGCGGCATCAGGGCTTGTAAGTCCTGCAAGGAATTCTTCAAACGATCTGTGCTATATAGTCGTCGGCGTGCGTACATCTGTACCGGCTCAGGGAACGTCCCCTGCGTTATTAACAAGCAGTCTCGATATTGGTGCAGGTATTGCCGGTTTAATAAATGTGTCGAGTTTGGGATGGATCCGTTAGTGTTGCTTATGAAAGCTAGACGGCTTACTTGTTGAATTCTCGAAGGAAGAATCTTTGGAATGACTTTTTGCGCTGCCGCATCCATTTGAAATTGGTTCATGCGGGTTGGTCTTGTTGCAAATATGCGAGAGACTAGACCCATTGGAAGTAGGTATGTCTTATTGTAATAAGAAAGTTTGTCCGTTGTTTTGCAACTAGTGAAAGATACTTTTTCAGAGGGTATGGTATGAAGTGTTATCGAAGTAAACTAATTTCCGAACCAAGCAGAGAATAAAATTATTAAATGCATGTAAAATGGTACAACAAGGACTATATAAGATACGGTTATTTTAAGAGGTTATATAAAAGAAAACAGTGTTGACGTAGACCTAGCAGAAATTTTTACGGTGCTTAGTTTTCAAATTGGGACTTAAGCGAAAACCACTACTATTACTTCAATATTGACACTGTAGAAAGCATTAAAAAATTAAAACATTAGTCACACTATATACAATTATAAATAACAAATAGATTCTGATCTCATTAGCAACAATAATATCCGAGTATATTCCAAGTCATGTCGCAAGCATGTTCAGTTTTTACTTACAATAGCCAATTATAATGTCTCAGAAAACCGTTGTCTTAGTCGTATGTATGTATGAGGTACCTCCTACAATAAGATTTTTAGCGAGCTAGACGTATTTTTGATTTAAGTTTCAACAAGTTCAAATATTGTACCAATAAACTCATTACTTAAGTCAGGACAAAGATCTCACTTACAGTTTAAATTCAAGTTTGTAATGATGTTATTGTAATAATAATATACTATTTGTTATCTCAAAATAAGTTTAAAAATGTATGGTCTGTTATAATTTGAATTTTATTATTGGTAGTTATAGAAATATAAATTTAATCCAACCTAAGTATTCCTATGTTCTAATATGTTAATATCACCTCACATTATGTTACCATGACGAATAAATTATAAATAAATAAAAGCCAGTAAAGCTAAATGTCGAAGAATGTAAATTTTTTAGAAATACTAAGGTAATATTTTTATACGAAATCGGTGATGATCATCATCATCAACTACTCGTCACTCTCTTACAGTATTGCATGGAAAGGGATAGGTAACGTATTTCATGTGAAAAACTCGTGTCAGAGTTGTGCTAGGCGTGCAGGACAAAAGGCTTAATAGATAAAAATAATGACTCTAGCATTAACTGTAAATATAACTAGATGACAATTCTAGAAAATGTTGTGTGCACGTAGTCTAAAGACAAAAACTGATACTTATCACTAGAAACCTAGCAGGCAAGAACAACTTTCCGTCTTTACAATAAATGAATGATGATTGTACAAATTTAAATATGAATCAAATTCGTGCTGACGTATCTCGTAATTTACATTGAAACATGGCAGAATGTATTCTTTTTTGTGAATTTTGCCTATCGCAAATATTTTCTTCAATATATGTGCATGATCTTTTTCCACTGTGGTTCTAGTCATCACTACGAAACATATTCGGGAACAAAAGTTTCAATGTAAATGGTAGACATTACCGGTTCAAACCCAGTAAAGCATCTTCATCGTCTTCGACATGTGACATAGAGCAATAAAATATTGAATGTGCCAAACGATCTGGGGCCCAATTCGAGAATGCCGTTTGAGTGAACGCCAAACGTCACATCTCTATTAGATAACTGTTATATCGCCGTTGAACTGTCATTTAAATGCGATGAGCTTTAAATTGACATATCTCATCTCAATTTTGGAAATACGAAGGCGATAATGATTGTCAAAAATGTTATTCATGCATATGAATTTCAGTTTTGAATGAAACGTAACGGACAAATTTCACGCACTACGCGGTCAATTTAAACTATGCGCCTGTTATTTATGCCGTCACAAACAAAGGAAACGAAAATTTAGCGCGTCCGAATTGACGAAGTGGCGCTATTCTAGGGATATCGCCACTTGTCAAGTAGGCACACGTCAAAAGTGACGGATGGCGATGAAAAGGAGAGATCTCCATTATATCTCTAAAATTGGTCGAATACCCCCCCTGTTTTTCTTTAATCCAGTCTGTATTCAACGTGATAGCATGCACGTATCTTTTCAAAATTGAAAAATAATTGGAAATCATTGGAACTTGACACTTAAAATACCCATTTTTTGTCGACGTCTAGGCATCACCGCTGGGCCTAACTCAAGTTCTTTAGTCGTACTACAATTGTTATGACTTTAACTGATGAGTATGATCGAAACATATGCGAAAAATTACACCATCAGTACCCATACTTGTGCTTCTCTTTTTTCATAAGTCATTAAATCAAAGACCTGTTTTGTGTTTCTCTTTTTAATTTAATTGGCGTGACCTAATTTGCTACTTTTACAAAATATCCAAAAAAATATATATTATGAAGTTTGTAAGATAATCTATTAGTCATTAATCTTCATCTCCGTTTCAAAATGGTCTATATTGACAAGTTAATGGTTAATAATGAACAGAACTCTTAACATAAACACGGCGGGTCTATCGCAATATCTTTTATTTATTTGATTAAAAACTTCTATTTATTTATTTCCGGTTAACGCGTCATGTTCGCGCATTTGACTATGTAAAGAATGGAAAAAAAAAGCATCGCTATGGACCCGTCATATTTTTGTTGAACACTTTACAAACGAGAGTATAAACTGGTATGTTTTGTTGCCAGATTTCCCAACACCGGTGTACACCTCGTCTCGCGCCGGCAACGCCGTCATAGTTCTCGGCGGCTACCGTTTCAAAAAGAGGTCGAGGCATATCAACCTGAAACAAGAGAAGCAATGGGTGTGCAACAAGTGCGATAAGGGCTGCAAGGCCAAACTCACCACGCTCAATGATGTTATAGTAAGGATGTTGAATGTACACAATCACGACGAGGGAGAGAAGGAAGATTATTTTAATAGTTTTTGAGCGTGCATGGGGTCACATCTCTCTGCAGATTCAAGAAACGGGCGAAGCAGGTGAACCAGAAGCAAGAGAACCACAATGGTGGGCAATAAGTGCGATGAGACCTGCAAGGCAACTCATTGACGTTGTAACAAGGAAGTTTATATATGTACACAATCATGAGGATAGAGGATAGTGATATTATTTAAGGAGTTTTTGAGCGTACACGGGGCCACATCTCCCTGCAGCTTCCAGAAGCCCAAGAAGCACGTCAACCAGAAACAAGAGAAGTATTGGGTGTGCAATAAGTGCTATAAGATCTGCAAGGCCAAACTCTACGCTAAATGACGTTATCATAAGGATGTTTAATGTACACAGTCATAAAGAGAGATAGGGGATGTGGTGTTGTTTCATAAGTTTTGGTGCGTGCAGGGTAGGTGCAGGGTCACAGGACACAAATATTTAAAATAAATTTCTACTCCATTGTTAAATTTTAAGTATTTACTGTATTTACTTACAATCTATGGATCATGATTCGAAATGAATCTCGAATGAAATCAAATAAATTTTAAATTGATCGTTAAAATTTTATTTTAATGTTCCTACTTAACATTGATTTGGAGTATCTATACATCTCCTTTACTGTGTACACACAATGTAATTGTTTTAAGTATTATTTACGAAAAAATGACTTTCTTTCGGCTTTCTTCTCAACCTGACTTGTAAGATTCACAATCTGACTTGTAAAAGTGACCTTGTGGCCTACTTACTGAATAAATTATTTCATTTCCTTTCAAATAAATAATTTGAAATTAATTGAATTATTTTCGCTCCGACACAGAGGCATTCACATTTTGTATTTATTATGAGTAAGTATATATACAAAAAATGGCCCTTATTTGAAATAGGTCCCAAATGCCTTCTGATTATGTGTCAGTCTTTAGGAGCAAATAATTGAAATATAGTGACGCGACTGGCTGCGTAAATCGAAATTTCATGAAACTGATGGCTGTGCTTTATTTTACTTTTGACCCGATTGTGATTAACTAAATCTTTTTGTACGTACTTCTTTTCGTCAATGAAATGTTTTAACGTATTTAATTTATTTTTTAAATTTTTCAATTCATAAGTAATAAAATTTAATATTTTCGACATACCTCAATGTATTCAAGAAATAATGTTATTATTGAAAATTTATATTTATATATTTATGTTGCTGAAAAAAATATGATTATGATAATTAATGTGCTGTAACTAAACGAAGATAAATGCTTGAATTAGTGTGAAAAAAGATTCACAATAATTCACGGAACAGTCCGTATCCTTTAAATATGATCTATTTAAGAATGATACTGGTTCATTATAATTATTATGAGGATAAACAAGCCCTTTGAGTTGATGTAATATTATTTGTACTTACCAAACGATACAAATGTTATTTTAGAATTTAAATGCATATGTTTGTTGTATTGTACAATTTATAAGATAAATTCTAATAATTGTATCATTTTACTTGTATTGTATTAAGAGGATTCACAATTTATCACATAAATACGACAATTTGTTATTTTTTATCATCAATCCATAATACATATACCTATTATTTAAGATTAGTTTGTAAATCATTCAACGAGGTGGTACGACTAAATTGTAGATGTATAAAGTTAGCAATAAATTAAAATCAGTAATTTGTATATTTTGTATTTCTGAATAAAACAAAAGTTTACTGATACTTATTTTGTTATTACATCATCTGATGGCATTTCGATTCCGGCGACTGCATTTACTGCTTTTTGTGAATTACTGTGACCAATAGGGTAGGTACTTGATTCACAGATCAAATCTTTACCTGTCAAAACGCTCAGACAATATGAAAGAAAAAAAAATATGATCAGGTGGCCTGGCCTTCCTTTGAATGAAATGAGAGGAGGCTGATGTTTTTTTAATAAGTAGTTATATGATTTCCACGTGTCGTAATCGAACACTAAGAGTGCGTTTCCTCTGACACGAAGCTATTTACTCTGTAGTAAGTGACTCCTCCATTCCAGTAAGTTACCAAAACCAATATTCACCCAGGTTTTTTGTCCACAGCAATCCTCGTCCAAGACATCAACGACAAGCGCTTCGTACTGCTCGACGGGTTCAGATTCAGTCTCCAAACGGTGAACAATGTCGGCCAGAGATGGCGCTGTGTCCGCCACTGGGACGGCTGCCGCGCCTGCTGCTACATCGACGACAACACCCTCTTAAAAGCCATGACAGACCACAACCACGGCAAGGAGAAGCTGAAGAAACTCAAGATGAGCACGCAGATTCCGCTGAACGCGAGTTATTTGAAGAAATACGATTTCAAGCCAAAAATGAATACAGCCAAATCGGTGATTATTAAAGTGGAAGAATTTAATTGAATTTCCAAGCGCCATACGGCTGCTATACGGCTTCGATTCATTAAAGGATCATAAATCGGATTGGATATTTTTCCAGTTTTAGTCTGCTCACCTCCGGAATCTATCAGGGTTTAAGTAGGTACGCGTTCATGCTTAAATTTAAGGCTGGTATGGAATTAATAATAAACAATGAATTGGGAAGATTTGAATTGAACTCGTAATTGCCATAGATAGCTTAATTAAGATCCAAAAATACATATATTGGATTTACCTACCTTTTTCCATTTAAATCGATTCATCGCTGTAATTTATTTTTATTACGGGTACCCGTATATCGAAAATTATTTACTTTTTCTATCAACGTGTACTTAATGTTTAGTTTCGATCTGAATTCGAGAACATAGGATTGGAATAGGCCGCAATTTCTACCTGTCTTAAGGCATCCATAGAACTCAGTTCCCACCGGCTACCTCAAGATGTTCAACCAACTAACTCGGTTTGGTGGTCGAGTGGTGTAATCTTTTGGCTTTCAGAGATCGAGACAACGAGTTCAAATCCCTTCGTGACTGTTTTTGTTTTCTGTTTTTTTTCTTCGTCTGTTAATTTGTTATTTTATAACTTTAATTTACTGTTTAATTTATTGTCGTTTTCGTTTTTTTATGGTGACACTTGGTTTTCTATTTATTCCGTGTATTTTGTTTTGTTAAATCTGACTTACTTAATATTTATTTTGTCACTTTGATCCAGGATATTTTTCAAGTTTCTTTTTATTTTCTCTATTTTCAAATATGTTTTTTATTTATATTTAATGTTTTGTATAGTTGACTAATTTATTGCTATCAAATACGAGCCAGCCTTGCCATTTGTTTCGTTTCACACGACACACGAATCAAAATGTTACTCTGATGAAATAACATCGAGTTTTATTCGTCTCGAAGTTTATGTAATAAGTATTGTAATTAAATTATATTTTTAGTCTATATTAATAGTCTATATATAATATTTTTTGTTAATTACTTACAAAATTTTCTGCATACTTATCTCGTAAAAAATATTTTGTGTTATCACACTGCATTTGCGATTATTTCTCGATTTTTGACATTCCTTTTTATTGTCATGTTATACTATTTCCCCTTTTGAAAATGAATTCGTATGAAATGTACCTACATATGTCGATACTCTTAAGTTAAGTTTGATTGTAGTTAATTTTTTTCTTAATAGAGATGCACAATTTTCCTAGAATTTGTAGCTAGGGGTCTAATTTTAAAACTATTATTGTTTGTTAAAATTGCGGCGAGCGGATATGAATAAATTCTAATTTTTATTATTGGTGATGGATGATGTGGCTGTGGTGGCGGTTATCGAACTCAAAACTTAGTTTTAATGATAAGTTATTAGCGAAAATAAAATATTCTACTTATTTTCATAAAAGCATTTTATTTGACCATGATCCCCACAAACTACTCAAATGATGCATGTGTAAATTTTTAAATATTTTCGGTAGGTATGTACACACTGGATACAAAAATAAGGATATTCTTTATCTTCAAAAAGAAAGAAATTAAGTATGTTTCTTTTTTAACAAAAAAAAAATACGTTTCTATTTTCTTTTCGCTGAACTGACTGTATGAAGATTTCGCGATGTAAACAATTTACACGTAGACATGAAATGAATCAGAATGTAAAATGATACAATACGTAGGAATATTTAGTGAGGGCCACAATGAGGATGGTAGACGGAAAACCAACAACAAATAATAAAAAAATACGTATGATATGACATTATTATATTATGAATTTTATTTATTCTTATCTTTTTTATTACAATTGACTTAATAAATTAAGAAGATCGGCGGTGGACAATCTGGAGTTTACGTTTACTTAGTTCTCAATTAAAATAAAGAAAAAGGTATATATTCGTTCATACTTCAAAATTTGAAATACATACATTCGGAGGTATACAAGTACATATGTTAGTCTTACAATTATCCATACCCTTTCCAAATACTAGAACGAATTTATAGCCTAATTAGCCATTCAAAACGAGAAAAGGCGACAGGAAAAAGTTCTATAATGCGACAAAAATTAACGATACTTTAAGGAACCTAAGGTACTTTATTCGATATTTAAATTGTCAACGCACAACGGAAACTTTATTACAATTTTTTATTTACCAATGTTTTCGGTCTTCCCCTACTTATCATTTTAATTACAACAAACATAATTATAAATGATTAAACAAAAAAAAATTAAAAGATACGAAAGGAAAATTTACAAATTGTGATCCTCAACGCCGGCTTCGTCAGGAGAGTTACAACAAATCATAGATTAAACTAACATCATAATTAAACTTTGTTTAAAACTATGAAACTTCCTTGACAATTGAAGATTATTCACGTTCATAATTGTTCAAACTTCGCAACCTATCTATAATTATAATTACGTTGCTGAATAAAAAAAAATGGAATGAATTGATACATATATATATATATATATATATATATACAATTATTTGGCACCAATGAATTACTATGATGACTCTATTAACGCTTTGATATCCTATTACCAGTGATCGGGGATTTCTCTGCCACAACGCGGGATTTCAAAGAAATATATTTTTTAATATCAATATAGTCATGATTATCTCATCAAATCTCAATACAATAATTTTTTCGGCCAAGATAGCCGGATTACAATATAATTACCATGTCCATATAAAATAATATACACGAAATACCGCGTTGTGGCAGAGAAATCCCCGATCACTGCCTATTACACAATTTATATATATGTACACTATTATTTATAGCAAAGTCAGCCTACTTAATGACTAAATTACATTTTTGGCAACTTTTACACTATATTTCAATGTTAGAAATTAATATAAATTACCTTCCCATTATCTTAAAACTAGTCCAACAACAAAATTTTGAGATCACCTTTATTGTACTCACTGCCAATATAAACTACAGTACTAACATATTAGTTTCCGCCAAAGACGGCTGTGGCCGACAGCGGGTTATTGAATTTTCAACGCCAACGTCGGCCAAAGCCGTCCAAATTTCAATGAAACTTTGCAATTCAAACCGTACAATATATTTTCCGATCCCTCTCGATTTTGGAGCGCATTTTTGTTGTTGTGACGTCAGAGGCACTGTTAATTGCTTTACCGCTTGGCGTTCAAAAGGTAAACAGCAGGGCTAGCATAGCTTAGCGTCATCTGTTTTTTTCGCACGTATTGACAGGCAAGTGAAAGTGACAGGTAGTATTTGTCGCGCGGCAAAAAGTCGCGTGTCACAGTTATGCTAGACAGACATGCAGAACTCTCTAAGTATATAAGAGACTGGATTTTACTCCCACTTAGTGTTTTATTAAACCATTGATACAAAGATCAAGGCACAAAGAAAAATTTAAATGCGTAACCTGGGGGAAGAGACCGGGATTCGAACCCGGTACCTCTGGAACCTAAATAACCTTTCGAATTTGTTCTTATGCTTTTTACGTCGATCTTTGTTTATCTGAAAGGTTTGAAAGCTTTCTTTGAAAGGCACCTTAGCGACCTCTATGTGAATACGTTAATATTCACTTAGTATTTTATTTTTTAATAACAAACTTGTACTAATCGACGCCATGACTAACCTCCTGGTTGAATGGCAAGGATTCTTTTTTGGGCTGACTTGTGTTTTACTAACAAGGTGACTGGAAGTCTCAAGACTGGCAAACTAAAACTAATCTTATTCTATTGGAAACATATGAAACGGCAGCTGTACAGACAAGTTACAAAGATTCTTAGCAAGTCCATCTGGTGGGTGATTGTGTTCACTCTTTAGTTCTAAGATGTCGTTTAAATTAGTAGTGAATACAGCCGCTCGGCAGCCTTTGTAGCCTTCTTTTGAACATCGCCATCGCTTCTTGATCCCATTATCTCGATGTAGCATGAATTTGTAGCCTTTGTAGAGCATGACTTGGTGTCCTTTGTTGGTGGTGAAGAAGGCAGGGCCGTCTGGAAATGCATTAGTATGTTAAAGCTATTGATCAATGCTATGCTATCGCATTTAGTCGAATAAAGTCGCATTTAACTTGTCCTATGAAAAAATGCAGACAGAAATATACATACGAGGTTAACCGACAAAATACGGTCGTAAACCCTTCCACGACGATGCTCTGACCTCTCGCTCTCACTTAGTATCGCCAATCGCTGTTGATGCAGCCTAGGCCGTTGCAAATTTATATATCTCTATATATTTGCAAAAACGATGTCGCACCTTATATAGACTAGAGGAATGTTGTTGATAAATAAAACAGTTATTATAATTTGCAATGAAGATTGTATAGACATAGATTATATTGGTTATATAACATAGAGAACATGAACCCTTTTTATTTTTAACATAGCAGTTATATGTTTTATACATACACATGGCATTCGTTTCAGTTATGTAAGATCTAACTATTCTAATCAAAATGCGCCTTACAACATCGTTTAGAAGTAAACCTGTTTTGAGCCTACCTACATTAGATCTACCTAAAAATAAATTTCAATTTCAAGCTGAGGTGCAATAAAAATACTTCATCTAACAAAAATAACTGTTTAAGAATACCTAATCTATTTTCACAGCTATTTTATATTTATAATCAGACAAAAATACACAAACCATTAATATATCTAAACAGAACAATGAGATCTTTTAAATGCGAAATCACTATACTTAACAGTTTTAATTATACCTATTCGTTTTATTAGAGAACGGCAAGCGATATCACAAAAGGGCATTAATTGGATCATTTCCCTGGCCCATTTCGGTGGTCGCTTACGATTTAAATTTTTAAGAAATAAGACAATATAGAGCGAATCTAAAATGCCACCACCGAAATCACGAAGGGCCTCGGTAACGATAGGAGAAAAAATCACAACTACCCTGTATTTAGATGTCTTTGCAATGTACACTGATCTGGTGAGGAGGGTGGCTATGCTTGTGATGGTAGTCGACAACCCTGCAGCCTATGGTGACCACTATAGCATGACACTTGTTGTTCCTGCTCTCGGTACACAGCCATTTGACGCGGGACGAGCATACGGAGTGCCTGGTATACTGGTGGCCTTTGTGGTTCATAATTCGGGCTCCCATTGCTGAAGTGTGAAACGTGGGGCGATCTGTGAAAGAGAGCCTGGTTAATACCGTTGCCTGATTAATAGTTGAAAACAAACCTTAAATAAATCTACGAGTAAATTACTAACAATTCGTCTCGGTAGGCATATTATTAATACAATTTAAATATAGGAAAGGAGAATTTGAGTTTACCCTGCCGTATTGATTTTTTATTGCAGCATATACACGAATTATTATTTTAGAATACGAATATACAGTTTTAACCATGATTCGATTACGATAGTTTGTTAAATATAATAAATAAACAATGACCATTAAAAAAAAACAGTATCCAAAATCGTAGGTACACCCTTATAATTAAAGCTTAATATATTGTAGTAAGGTCAGGTTGGGGTAAGGGAAACACTTAAAATCAATCAAAGTATATGTGGTGAATCCGATTTTAGAAACAGTTCTAGGTAAAAAATAAATGTAACTGCAGTTGGTCGTTTTATGTCCATTAAAGCTATAAAAGCTATAATATAGAAAATATTACAAAGTGTTCCACTTCCCTCATGTTGTTCCCTTACCTCACCCGACCTTATACTTATTTATAACGTATCACCAATTTCCAAATTTTGTAAATCTACCAAATATAATACTACTGGTACTTTCTTATTAACGCATTGACTGTCAGGAGGCGTAGGAACAAATTTGTATGAAGGAGTACGCATATATGCGTTGCTGCCAGTGAATGTGTTAAAATACTTCATATTTATATGATTGGGGTAATCAAGCAAATCGTTTTTTTTTCACCTTTTAACTAATACGACTCTACGGCATAAATCTACTATATATGTATTTCGATATAACTGAGAACTGCCATCTGGTATTCCCTTGATTTGTCTATTTTTTTTTTGTCTAATTTCAGTTTGACTAACAACTTTTACCATAATGAACATTTTATCTAAAGTCAATATGTATAATATCATTTCTCATAATTATTATTTCGTCGAAAAAATTGTTAGGCAAAATATGTTTATACGAATTAAAAATTAGGCCAAATAAAATTAGACGAAATAAGATTATGTGAAATGAGTATTATACAAAACAACTTTCACTCTAATGAAAATTAGGCAAAGTGAATAGTTATGCTAAATAATATTAGTTTAAATGAAATTAGGCAAACCGAAATTAGGCAAAAAGTTGTTAGGCTAAACAAGGTACAACCCTGCCATCTTCCTCTAAACTTGTAAAAATGAACCCCACTTGACCGAGACAAACTTGTCTCCTTCCTACTTCTTATCATAATTATTACAATGAAGACTGACCTAAGTATTCATCTAATTGAACATTCGTATCACGATTATCTATTAGTAAAGCTATCTTCGACTATTGTTCAGCAGACAGGTATATCGTGGTTACCTATTAGGTCACTACAGTCCTATTTGTTTTGTTTGTAAACGCAAAAGCTTAAAACCCACCATAGTTTCCTGTTTGTTTTTTATGATTTTATAGCCTAAAATGTACCAGAGACTAGAATGTGCCCGCAACTTCGACCGCGTGGAGGAAACGTCTCATATTTTGGTTCCCCGTATTCGGGTAAAAAGTAGAAATCCAGCCGTTTGAGCATGATGAGAGCCCAAAGACAACTGTTCGATACCCAAAAAACTATTTCACTAAATTGTCGATGATTATCTTCTCTATTACAAAATTGCTAAAATTAACAGAAGATAAACATTAAGCAATGGCTGTCTCGCTTGCTTTTATGCGAGCGTGACAAGAACCTCATCGATTTCACCCAAACCAGGATTCCAAACTCGCTGATCTCAGCTCACGAACTGTAGATGAGTTTACAATTACAACCAACACGTTGTCGCGTTGATGAAAAATCAAACATTTCCTCACTCAAAATTACACAAAGTCACATATTGATTGTAACCTTACGAAATGTCAGTATATCCACTTCGTTCATATTGCCTTTGCAACGCACAAGTCCGGGCAAGCCACAATCAGCTCAGGTTGCGGCCCTAGCGGCGGTGGCGGATGGTTGTGATTCGAGTTGACTCTCACTACTGCATCGTTGATGGTAAACACGCTGCCTTTGCATCCGAAGCGTTGGTGGGTGGCGCATTGCCACCGCACCTTCGGTCCGTGATTTCGGTGCCGTACGAAACGGTAGCCACCGTAACAGAGCGTTCGTGCGCCTCGGGACGACAACTGGTACACGGCGCCTGAAAATGAGGGATCCTATAGTTCTAAAACAGTTTCTATAAAACTAGCCTTCATATACTGCACAACCCAGCTAATGATTATATATAATATAGCTTTTTTGTCGTTAAAATGCATCAACATGAGATTATGCATAGCATTCGGAGTTATGTATGTACTTATTAGTATTAGCTATAAAACTTTTCAATACCTTGAGCCATAATAGATATTTCGACCACCGGTGATCACACAATCTGAATTCAAAAACCATCAGATTCAAGGAACATTTAACTTCCTTCAATTAAACCTTTTAGATAGGAAATATGCCCCTTTTGGAGGCTCATTCATCATTACTCTTTACTGTCCATTAGATAAGGTAAACGCTAATAAGAAAATGCTGAGTATAGTTTGGGCTATTAATGTAATGTGTATCTGATAATCTGCATAATGGCTGCGCATTGCAGACATTGCAGTTGCGATTAAACTAAGAGAATAACAGTAGGTACAGTAATAGAGTGACGAGCTAAATAGTATATGTGTGTTCATAATATTCAGAAGTATTCCTACGTCTAGATTTTTAGGGTAGGATCTCTTTTAGTAGTTCGGCGTACTAGTTAAGAAATGCAACAAACTATTTATCAAACGTTATAACAGTGGGATACAATGATAAAAACTATTCTGTGTTAATATTGGATAATGTTAGTATAATTAAAGTCTATTGTGTAACCATAATCGTTTAATTTGTATTCATTCATGCCGTAACGAACATGCGTTTATAATGTATTTATTTTATTTTAGTGCAAATGACGACGATTATGTATTATTTTTAATTTTTATCCCAAAAAACAGTCAAAATATTAGTTTAGATCATAAAGCTATGCATTAATTTATATCTATTAATTTAAATCTTCATCAGAAGATCTGGAGAATGATAGCATTTTCTTAAGTTTCTTTCTGTAATAGTAATTTCTGGAGGCCTCTCTATTTTTCTCCCTGATTTCTCTTCTTTTTGCTGGCGATAGTTTAGCAACCGGCAAACTTTTTCCCTGTTCCCTGCTTTGGCGGTATCTTTCTTGTTCCTTCCTTTTCGCTTCTGCGTATTTTACCGGGTCTTCCTTAACTCTAGCCCTTTTCAGACGCGACCAAATCCTTTTTTTTTCTAAAATCTCTTCACGGGTTTGTTTTCTTTTCTTCTTACGGCGTCCTGTTGAAAAACGACACATAAAAAATCAGTTGTATGGAAATTGAATGATGTATTTTTGTTGTTATTCTCTACGACGTAAATCTCTTCACGTAAATTTTCAATTTCTTGTAACCGTTGCATCATCTTCTAAATAATTTATAAGACTGTCTTAGAAGACTTCTCAAAGGTCGACCAAATTCCTCTGTTCTAGAACTACTACTAGAACAGAGGAATTTTGTCGATTTTGTAGGCACATGCCTATGAGACTTTTTATTCTCTTGATGAGCTTATTGTTAAAACTTGCAATATGTGTAGTGTACCGTACGTTGAGTTTCAAAATGACACGAATAATCACGTTTTGCGGTTAGTTCAACAGTTTTGGACGTAAAATATTTATTATGTACTCATACTGTGTCTTTGCTTCACAATCGCTACCATATAACGCAATAAACAACAATGACTATAGTGAAAATATAATAAAACGATTGAATTATTTCATTAATTGTAGTAAAAAAAACTAAATTTCGAGAATAAACCTAAATAAAAAATTAAGTACCTAGTTATACTAGTTAATTTTATTAACAATATACCTAGTTACAATTTACATAAATAGAGACAATTTTACAATTTATGTCCCTGTTATTTTACATAAATAGTCATCACATTTGATAAAACTTATTAAAACGGGTCTATCGCGTTGTATTTTATTTACCTTCATGTACTTTACTTGTAAAACCGCGGGTTGAGATATTGACCAAAAGACGGAACGTATAAAGCGGATGGATAGGAAGATAAAGTTCGGCTATGTTAATATTTAAGAAATTTCTTAACCACAAATACGATTTGTCACAAAATTCGTGGGAGGATGCCATTTGAAGTCCATAAATTAGCGGCATATGAAACAATCTCACTGATGTTGTACCGATGTTTAATCAATTACATCCCCATATTGTACAATAGGATTCTATTGAATTGGTGTCAGTGCGTCCCTACGACCCTGTTACATGAAACTTAAGGACACACGCACATCAATTCAATAGAATCCTTAGGAGGTTGCATGCGATCTAATGTTTAGATAATTCTTCTTTCTATACCATGCGTGGCAAGTCTACATTGAACTTTTTAAAGATATTCTGCGATGGCGGTCCGTGATTGTGCTCGTTCTTGTACAGCACAATGTCGGTACCTATAGTGAACAGGCACGCTCTGCATCGGTGGACTTTGTGGAATCGGCAGCGCCAGCGCATACGGCCGAGCGCTTCAAAATGGCGGTGGAACTGGTGCGCGCCGAGGCAGAGGACGGTGGCGCCGCGCGTTGACCTTCGGAACGTTGGTACTGGAATAAGATTTTAATAGGTTAGTGTTAACAAAAAAAAAGTTGAGTAAACCCACACCGGGTATTTAAACGTATAACTGTTTAATGCAAAAAGAACATAGAAATCGATCCAGTAGTTTTCCAGAAAAATATGCTCACAGACATACAGAGAGACAACCTCTTGCCCCAAACGGATATACCTGCCGCCTCCGTTCTGTTCCGTCCGTCGTGGGTAAACCGAAGAGTTTTGAGTCACTTTTAGTAAAGTCTATGGCAGCGAATGTATGTATAAATATAGTGTACTGTTGGTATAAGTGAACTATTTATTTTCAATTTTTCTATTACGTTACACCAAATTAATTATACTATAATATCAACCTTCAAAAAACTTAGCATCCTCTCTGAGGGCAGGAAACATTCACTTTGAAAATTTGGTATAGTGGATGGTAAACGCACCACATAATAAATACCGAAGGTGGCCAGACACCGTAAGCAGTGTTAAGTAGTGATGGGGAGGGGCATTACAGTTGGTTACAAATGTCACACAAGTAGTGGATGGGTTCACTGTTGGCACCCCCAAAATTGGATGCAGCAAATTTTGTTTCGACGAGCTGTTCCTTTAAGCTTTGAGGTGAAGTACAGACGCTGTTTGTAAACACTCAGCTCACAGCTTCAGCACTGTTTCTATCACTACGCGCCCGTATCTGGAGGTTCTGGCGGGTGAGAATGCTGGGTCTTAGCGGCGTCGACATGCACCTTATCGTCGACGGTGAATAAGGATGCGAGGCATGAGAACCTGCGGCGATGCGCGCAGTGCCAGCGCGTCTTGATACCTGAGGCGTAGTGCCTATGGTACTTGTAGCCCGCGAGGTAGAGAATCCTAGCGCCGCACCGGGAAGGAAGATACATGTGTTCTGAAAAATTTCAAGGAGTATGTATTTGTCTTGGAGGAGGGAGGATTAACTGTGGTTTCCTGTTATCATACACTGGTTGTTGGAAGAAATTGAGAAATTGAAATATTCAGATACTCGCAATGATACGAACACATAATTATATTAACACGAGTATTATTTATTGCATACCACCACCACAATTCTATAAAAACAGCAAATTCGTAAATCATTCTGCTAATCATATACAGGCCCGCGAGAACCCCAAAAGATTTTAACAGCGTATACCTGCGGCCATTAGAAATAAAAGTTATATCAATCTTTATCCAAACGGCATAAAAAAAAACAACTTTTTCGCATTTTTGTTTTGAACAATCAATACTTGAATAATAATAAGGGTATTTTTCAGATTTCGATCAATTTCGTGATTTAGAAGTTATTATTAGGGGGACGGATGTAATATTTTTGGCGTACGGGTCCGGCCACTTCATTCTGACCGATACCCAAATGCGTATGACCATGGTTGTGGTTCTCGTTAGTCCTCACGACGACATCGTCGACGGTGTGCACGATGGCCTTGCATCCTGTTCGTCGTTGGTGGGTGCCGCACTGCCAGCGAGTCTTTATGCCGATGGTGCTCTGTCTGTAATACTTGTAGCCTCTGTAATACAGAATACGTCCGCCAGTCTTCGCCAGTACAAACACTGCTTCTGAAAAAAAAAACTTGGTTTTTTACTTTGTTTATTGAAGTGACATAAGTACAACAGAAATAATACATTTAGTAAAAAAAAAACAAATAGAGATTCAAATTTTGATTCAATGAAAGAAAATCAATTTATTGATAACTAACTAAATAGCACCAAAATCATAATAAAATTTGCCTGATAACAGGCAAATTTGTGTATAAACACAACAGAAAATCTGTTACTATTGTTACTATTATTTAAAAAAAGCAACGACAGAAGATGTTCCGTAATAAATTAAAAGGGCTATTAAAAGACTTATTAACACGTTCACTGCGGAACAAATCTTGAGGAACTTTCAACTGGTGCGGTTGAGATCGAATCAGCCCAAACCTAAGCCCTTTTTCAGTGCGGGTGAGACCTAATCGACCTCAAATTTCAGCAGGTGTTTAAATCCTCCATAACTTTGCCTAAACTCGGACTAGGCATTTTTTATGTGCCCTACATTCGTCAGTAGTAAATGCTTAAAATACCCTTAGCATCGCCCTTGGTTCTGACTTTTGGTGAGAGAAAAAAAAAACCTTAAGAATCTTTGAGGCCTTGCAGGCCTCAAAACACACAAAATTTTATCTAAACCTAGTGAAGAGAACGGCGATTATCGCTAAATTATCGATAAGTTTATTATTTGTTTCCTAGTAACTAGAGTACCTACATGCTTTACTTAGTTAAAAGTTTAGTCACATGTACGATAAAAACACTCGTCTTCAGATTTACTTGTGTAAAGGATATAATGTTTCTTTATATACGTTAATTTCACGATAAGCATTTTGTATAAGTATCAGTATATTTAAGGAAAGTTAAACGAATGTTTATAGAGTTATTAATTTATTACTGAGTAGTAGAATAAGACTTAAACAAAACATTAACATAAACTACAAACATCTGTAGAAACAATGATTTTTTAAAATATAATTACAGAGGCAATGTTGAGCAAAGTGGTTATAAGGATACACTTAAATAGTTATTTGTGTCTTTCATGGAAACATCCTAAGCATAAAGCTTGCTTACATGCAGAACATCGGGTAAGAATTTTTTTAGTTTTCTTAGCAGCAAGGATTCCGCTCAGGGAAATCCGTAATTTATAGTAGCAGCCGACGCACCGTTTTCTTGTTTTACCCTTTTCAAAAATATGTTTTTGTACTGAATTCTCTTCTTTGCGATCTGCAAAACATCATATTTACAAAATAAAAATCAACTTTAATAATTATGAAATACCTACTCATCAAGAAGCAAAAACAAAACATCCCAAAGATGTTCTTTGATGTTGAATCTAATCCTAGTTGCTGGGGAACCAATCCATAGAACTAATCCATATGTTAAGAGATTATATACTTAGATTTATTATTATAGCCCAAGCAATAAAATCTTCTTGTTCCTATAACAATCAAGTTTACCAGTGATGTAAAACTGAAAAGAAATACAGCCTGTATTTTTAAATAGTAACACTTTAAATTAAAATACGTTTAAGGGTGAATTGCAGAGAAAATATGAACCTTTTGAATTTCGTACATAACTAAACTGAGAGTAAACGAAACTTATTGCTGTAACGAAACTGATAACATAAAGCGTCGGACACATGAAATAAAACTAGTGATGTTTTATGGTTTCGTTCGCAGAATTATTTAATAAAACGTTTCAATTTCAATTAGCAATATTTATTAATGATTTTCGGTTTACATAATTACACAGTGTGAATACTAATACCAAATTAAATATGATCTTAATAATTAATTAATGTCTTACAGTAGCCAGTCTTAATTCTTTCTTAATTATTATTTCTGGATCCGGACTCTGCTCGCTATTAGATTTATTTTTCTTTTTAGCATAATAACTTGCGGAATATCGTTTCCAATTATCTCTAGTTATTTCTTTTTGCTCCTTATTTTGACTTTTTATTCCACGTTTTCTTGATTTCTTTACTCTGTCTAAATGTTTCACTCTTAACTCTTCATATTTTGTAGGATTTTGCTTTAAACGTTCTCTATATTTCCTTTGCCTTTCAGCATTTGTCATTGGAGCCATGATCTGAACTGTAAAAAAATGTTTTTATTTATGTACTGAAATACTAGGTAAAATAAATTTTTATATAGAAAATTAAAATCCGAAAATATGCTGAAAATGCTAAAATAAATCAATTAGGGAACTGAAACAGAGACAAAAATATTACAGTCCATATTCAGGCAGGTCTTTTGACCTATAAAAATGTTTTATAGTATGAACTAACCCTTACATTTTATCAGTTTCGTGGTACATAACGAGAAATAAGGAAACTGAGACAAGATATATGAGAAATCATAACCTAAATTTTTTTTTTTTTTTAAAGGTGTATTCAGAGAAAAGCCAATCGGCAATTAATAAACTGGAGTACGAAAATAAAGATTTTACCTGAGAAAATCGCCGTTAATCACCCTAAGATTTTTTAGCTCATTTACTCAAAGACTATCTCCACGCGCCACTTCATTGAAAAATAAAATGGATGTCGCCGTGTTCAACATTCTAGTATATACAAAATCTACAATCTGGTAATTTCATTTCATGGTGGTAGTTAGTTGCACCGCCCAAAATTTATCTGCTTTGCCCGAAAGTTGACTGGTAGAGAATGCCTCATGGCATTAAGTCCGCCTTTTGTACGATAACTTTTCTTTTGTGCAATAAAGATTAAATAAATAAATAAATATCAAAAAAGAATTCTACTAAGAACTAAGACATTTCTTTGGGATTAAATGCTCCGTAACTAACCCTGAGTAACGAAACTACAGTAAGTTGGGACAAGTCTATTTTTATAAAATAAAAGTAAATATATTTGTACAGAATTTAAAGATGATCTAAAAAGGACTGAATACTCTACAGTTAAACTTACATTTCCTAGATAAAAAATACGCTCAAAATTGGGACATGAACATAATATATGAAGTAACTGCGTACCTCTTAGGTAAAACAAATTAAAATAAAATAAAATAAGGAATTGAAATAAAAATACTTTATCTGAATTGAAAGAAATCTTATTTATCAAAGTAACATAATTACATAGTATTTTCTTCTCATGATATATTTTTTAAATTCACTGTGTTTTCATGGGACACTCATAAGCATAAAGGGTGCATATTTTCTGCAATTCACCGTTAACTAGTAATACTTTATACAATACTAACGATTTCCCAAAATAATTAATCACTATAACAACTACATTGCATAATTAAACAATTTAATTTCTTCAAATAATACTTTTGTGACTATTCAGTGACATATGCACTAGTAAAGCTAGTGTTTATGGATAAATAAATACATAAAAAGTTGTAAAAAGTGGTGATGAATAAAATATTATCTTATCTCTTAATACACGCATAATAAATGTGCGTGTGGCTTCGTTAATGTATTGTTTTTGGACGTCAAATTAAATAATACCACAGAATAGATAATAGTACAAGTACAGAAGGCACACTACTTTGATCTTTACAAAAGCCCCTTTTTTTTAGCCAAAAAAATATGATTTATGGCCCTTCTAAAGTCGTCGTGTCCAGCGCAAGCCAAACGGAACGTTGAGGCTGTGTAATAACGGTGAAAATGAATTGGCTCACTTGCCATGTCGACGCTAGCGAGGGTTATCAATGATTAAATAAAATAATAATGTATTGTCCATTTAATTCTTGCATTCAATATAGAGAGCAAATTATATTATTGATACAGTATATATATTATTTCATTATTTATTTAACTATAAAATAATAAATTTTAAAATGTACACAAATTTAATCCACCACCAGGCTACATTTTATTGGCGTTGCTGCGAACCACTGCAAAACAAAATCTTGTTGTTTTATTTTTAAACACTATAATAATACGTATAAAGAAGAATATTGCAACCTAACAAATAGAAAAATAGCGATAGTAAACGTGGTGGTGCGATGCAGTAATGAAAAAAGACTGATTTTGTTTACAAAGGACGATAATAAATTAAAAACGCACAATAATAAATTGATGGCGGTTAAATTTAATATTGGTATATATCCGAATTCGAGCATATTCCTGCATCCTGCTAGGATGCAATATTTTTTAGCTATCTTTTTATTCATTTAAACACTAGTATAAAAAGACAAATGCGGTACGTTCACTTGCGACGTAATTTGGCAGAGCGTGTGCGCGCGCGCGGCGCGCGCGTGCGTTCCAAGACAGAGCGTGGCAGCCACTGAATAGCCCTCATATATGAGGCGACCGGCATGTACTTGTAGCGGGGAACGTTAATCGCGGAGTGCGCCCCGCCTGATAATACACATAGTTCCAAATTTGAGTACCTACTGCTCTAGTCTGCAAACCCTCGCTTTGCCACGCGCGCATCTTCAAAAAACCGGCCAAGTGCGAGTCGGACTCGCGCACCGAGGGTTCCGTACAAACACTTTCCATCCCTAAGTGGTTAAGTTAAGTTTGCACCTGGTATGTATAGCGCCCCATATAAATTAGGTGCAAAGTTAGGTATTAAAAAAACTACTTACTAGATCTCGTTCAAAACAATTTTCGTTGGTAGTTTTTATAGTAATGTACATCATATGTTTTTTTTTAGATTTTTCATTTTCTTATTTTAGAAGTTAGAGGGGGGGGGCATCTTTTTTCCACTTTGGAAGCGTCTGTCACGCAAACTATTCGGTTTAGAAAAAAAATATTTTAGAAACCTCGATATCATTTTTGATGACCTATCCATAGATACCACACACGTATGTTTGATGAAAAAAAATTTTTGAGTTTCAGTTCTAAGTATGGGGAGCCCCCAATATTTTTTTTTTTTTTTTGCATCAAAATCTTAATGCGGTTCACAGAATACATCTACCTACCACGTTTCAACAGTATAGCTCTTATAGTTTCGGAAAAAAATGGCTGTGACATACGGACGGACAGACGGACAGACAGACATGACGAATCTATAAGGGTTCCGTTTTTTGCCATTTGGCTACGTAACCCTAAAAACGAAAGGCCCATTTAGAAATTAGATGGAGTGAGAACTGGCATGCGATCGCTTTTGGGTACACTGCGGGCTTGCATTGCAATGTCGGTTAGTGGATACATGCTCTTTCTGGCGTCAGTTCAGTTCCTCCTCCTCCGTGCATACACATCCACCATGGATCAGGTTCCTCTGGATGATGTTGCGCCACCTTCCACGGTCCTCGGCCACCTTGAGCGCGTCATGAAGTTGGTGCAACGCAAATTTGGTCGGACCAACGCATCGGGCTGCGGCCCCGAGGCCTCTTCCCGTCGATCTCTCCAGTGACCAATAGGTTTCCCAGTTCAGTTCATCATTCTAGTTATTAATTTTCACAAGCTGGACTATCAGTCCGAGAGTTTCTAGGTTCTCTCGTCATTCTGATCAGACTTTTGGACAGAACTGTCGGCAGACTGAGCGTGTTACCTGTCTAATGAAACATACGAGTCGTCTCGCCTTAAAAGGCTTCTCTTAAAATAATGGACTAACGATTGTTACCAGTATTTAATCCAGACTTTGGTGCACATTCTCCGTAGCACTCCTATACATGTAAACCCCGTGATTGTGCTCGCCTCCACACCTGACGATTTCATCGTCCACAGAATGTACCGTTGCTTTGCAGTGCCGCTTGTGCCGCACGCAAATCCATCGAGTTTTGAGTCCATTGTGTACGTGGCGGTAGTATTTGTACCCATTGTAGAGGAGGATTCGTCCGCCGGTATGGGTTGGTTGAAATACGGCTGGAAAAAAATTACTATATTAAAAATACTCGAATTAAATAAACAGAGCTCATATTCACAATAACACCTGATAATAAGAAAACAGATAAGTTAAGAAAGATATAATGACCTTGTTACTTTTTATCATAAAGAGACAATGTTTAACCAAGACATCTCTTTTGGTAAGATAGAAGACAAGAAAACAGGGCATCTGGAAAATAATAATATCGAAATACGTACTAAGTAATATCATAGATTCGGTCGCCAAAAACGATCTATAGTCGAAATCATCGAACATACGTACCCACAAAAGCATTTCTGCACAAGTTGAAACGTAGCTTCGCGCTCACTCGGACAATAATCTCACAACAGTACGTCTAGCATAACTTTGACAAACGACTCTTAGTCGCGAGATAAATACTACCTATCATTTTCCTTTCAATACCGTGCGAGCTAGAGAAGAGTCGCGCGACAAGTCGCGGCAAGATATGCTAGCCCGGCAGATGCTAATGGTTGTGTGTGCTGATGCACTTGACAACCACGTCGTCGACAGTGCAAACAGCGGCGGTACAATGCAGCTTGTGTTTCTCGCAGATCCATCGCGTCTTGAAACCGACGCTTTTGTTGTGGTAGTACTTGAAGCCTCTGTAGTATAGGATGCGGCCACCACGGCTCGTCGGTTTGAATATACCTGAAAAAAGGATTTATTTCACAAATAAGTCTTATAACTTATGTGCAACAACAAACATAGGACAGTGGGTGCTTGCAAATTAACTACGCTTCGTATAAAATTAGTTTTTGTAAAAACAGTTTGTTTTTCGAGACATGCTTTTATTGCCGAATGTACTTTCTTACACAAACGTTAATTACTTATCACGTACAATCAAATTAGTTCAAACATGGATTTATCTTGTGCTATTTATGAGTTCCTATACCTTTCGTCTCCATCATCAGATCATCACCAAGATATGAAACTGCTGAATCGTGACGCGAACTACATGTACATGCAGTTTCATTACGATACGATAATTGGAAGTTGGTTAAAATTGACGTCCAAAATTTGACAACATTGTTAGTTACAAACAAATCAACAAACGAAATTAGTTATAGAATACAGGGTGTTTTTGTTCAATTGCTTTAACTATAAGGGTTAATTCTTTACGTCTTATTGAGTCAATTTCTCGAAGAATCTCAAATTATTTAATATCTAAATTTAATCACTAATCTCAGTTTAACCAGTGTAAAATCTTCTTATAACCAAAGACTATTTTCTGCTGGATCGTATGTAAAGAGTTTTCAGTGTTCCTTATGTACGACAAGGTCTAAATAAATAAGTTCTTTTTAGGGTTCCGTACCCAAAGGGTAAAAACGGGACCCTATTACTGAGACTTCGCTGTCCGTCCGTCTGTCACCAGGCTGTATCTCAACAACGGTGATAGCTAGACAGTTGAAATTTTCACAGATGATGTATTTTTATTGCCGCTATAACAACAAATACTAAAAATAAAATAAAATCAATATTTAAGGGGGGCTCCCATACAACAAACTTGTTATAGATTATATATATGTATAGGTACGGAACCCTTCATGCGCGAATCGGTCTCGCACTTGCCCAATTTTTTATTTTGCTCTCACTTGGCTCGCATGTGTCACATCAAATTGAAAAAACTAATTTATTGTTGTTGTAACGTACTTAATTTGTTATTAAATAATTGTGTTCACTTGCTTGGTGATGCCACGGATAAATTATACGACCGAAGAAGAAGCCAATATGCACTTTGTTTACGGTTTCTGCAATGGGAATGCGGTGGAAGCAGTAAGGGAGTATCTACCGATGTCGATGTTCCAATAAGAACTTACATAATTTGGATTATTTCGATGATATTCCATTGGAAACACTGCGGATACACTGGATCCGGCATGACACCCGCACATTTTGCTGGCCGTTTTAGACAGTATTTGGATGTGCACTTTGCTGGGCGTTGGATTGGACGCGGCAGTCAAACTCTTGCGTGGCCCGCCATGCAGATCTCCGGACCTAACACCCTTAGACTTTAATGTCTGGGGTACTTTAAAAGAAAAGTCTACTCCAAACATGTGGCTTCGAGGGAGTCTTCCCCCAATTAATTTCATTTGTGACTATACCATAACCGCAGACAATTAAAATAAAGTGAATTAAAAAAAAAATAATTTAACACATCGCAAACATTCTTCTGAAATAAAAAATAAGCACAAAAAATTAAACTTTCACTGCCAATAAACGAAAATAAATACAAAAAGAAACTTCTTTACCGGGGTTTGAACCCAAGACCTTCCTCACGAATTCCACCGTGCTAAGTCTTTAACGAGCTCTCAATTCTGTCATCGATGAAGTTTTTATCAGTGACGTTAAAAAATGACAACAAGTTGACTCTAACTATTGCCTAACTCAAAAGGACCTTCTACAATAGCCACCAACTAAATATTGAATTACTTTGTATGGGATACCAAAAAAAAAATATTTTTTCGAATATCATTAAACTGCTTAAGGGATGAGTTAACGTTAATGCTCCAAGCACTATGTCGAAGTTAAAGCAATTGAACAAAAACAGGGTGTATAAGGTTAGGAGGTATAAGGTAAGGTGGAATAAGACTAACATAGAACTTATTGTCTAATGGAATAAGACTAACAGATAATCTAGTTACTGGACTGTGGCAGTCATCCCTCGGCCTTAGTCTTACCCCACCTGACTTTATTACAACTAGGCATAACAAACGCTTTACATTTATAGGTAAATGAGAATAAGAATATCCTCTACTCATTTATAATTTATCGTATATGACTCGTTCGAGAAAAGGAAATTGAAACGCTCCGCGGCCATACTAATTTCATACAAGAGTACCATGCCAGTTTGCACAATATTTGTTTTAGATATACTCAAGTTCTACTGTCTGCTAAAAACGTTATTTCACAATTTGTTTTATACCATTCCTTCATAGTTCATGTAGCTACTAATGACTGTGATCTGTACTTTTAACAACAGCATCTTCTATAGTATGCACAACTGCGGTGCAAGGAAGATTGTGCAGTGCACATATCCATCGAGTCTTCATTCCGTATTTTACGTGCCGGTAGTAAGTGTACCCTTTATACTTCAGGGCATAACTGCCTCTCTTGGTTCGCTCAAATGTAGCTGAAAAAATTAACATTAACTTTATAGGACATTTTATAGTAACCAAGATTTGGGCTGGTGTTAGGGATCGCTTAAAAAGTCCGTTTTTGAAAAGAAGACATAGGCGTTTTTTATTTTTTTCTCGATAAATTAATCCCACAACCGGTTGTGACTCGTCGGAACCTTTTTGTTTTTTTTCCTTATGGCTTTCACTTCTTATGAGATTGGAGGCATGCGAACTGACGAATAGCCTGATGGTAGGCGATGATCTACCGTCGCCCATGGATATCTGCAACACCAGTGGGTTGCCATTCTGCAGTTAGTTGCATGTTATTCGCATCGCAGCGTCACGCGTCGTTAATGGGATTACTGTTAGTTTACTTCACAATAGCAACAAACAGTAACAATATTTCCAAATTGCCAATGTACGAAAGTGCTTCAGAAATAAATAATAAAAGCCACAAAATTTCAAATTACATTCAATCAGAGGTATATTTAGAATTCATTCAGAAGAAAAAAAAAAATATATAGGTATATATATTTTTTATTATTCCAGTTATGATAACACCAATCACGCTTAATGTAAAAATATTCCTTACTTCTACCCCTAATGATTATGTTTATGATTATATGTACACTTCTAATAGTGATGGCAGCAGCGGTGCAATCACATTTCTGCATTCCCCATTTCCACGAGTCTTTCGCCCTTACTTCTAATGATTATGATTATCTGTACACTTGACGACCACATCATCAATAGTGATGACGGTAGCGGTGCAATGATGTTTCTGCATCTCGCATTGCCATCGCGTCTTTAGTCCGCTGGCTCGGTGCCGGTAGTATTTGTGTCCCTTGTAGTAAAGCGTTCTGTACACTTGACGACCACATCATCAATAGTGATGACGGTAGCGGTGCAATGATGTTTCTGCATCTCGCATTGCCATCGCGTCTTTAGTCCGCTGGCTCGGTGCCGGTAGTATTTGTGTCCCTTGTAGTAAAGCGTTCGACTGCCCGTCTTTGTGGGCAGGAATATGACTGAAAAATTTACAAAATTCTTGAACCAAATCCGTGTTGAGACTATAAGGACAACTTAATATGTAGTAATAATGACAACTCAATTAGTAAGGATAATTGATACCCTTGAGGAATTATACAACAAGAAAGACACGAATACCTATAGTATCAAATTTTATTGAGATCTTTGTAATACCTATCTTATGCCTGTTTTACAATATATCGCAACGCCATCCACGGTGTGTACTGTTGCAGTGCAGAGGTTTTTCTTGTATTTACAAATCCATCGGATCTTTACTCCGTAATTCAGGTGACGGCAAAACGTTAACGGCCTTCGTAGTGCTACACTCGACACCTTGTTTCCACTCTATCGTACAAACTTGTACCGTTAATAAAAGGGTATTTATTCCAGCGTTTCATCCGTCTCCTTTCATGGGCAAGATTTTGTGGAAATATCTGTAGATTTTAATGCGATTTCAAACTATGTCTTAGAAGTCACCGGATCCCCACCAAATATTTTGAAATGCCATAATCTACAGACACTTCGACAAAACGGCCCACTTGAAACGTATTATTCGAGAATGACCCCAATATAAACTGCACTAATGATTGTGCCTGTCATTACATTTGACCACGACATCGTCCACAGTGTGGACAACGGCAGTACACCATCGCTTGTGCATCTCACATTGCCACCGAGTTCTTAGTCCATTACGTAAATGCTTGTAGTACTTATATCCTCTAAAGATCAGGACGCGACCGTTTCTCTTGGTAGTTTGGAATACAGCTGAAAGAAAGTGGCAATGAGAATATATTACATCTCGTTACATTAATACACAATTGACTGGGTATTGAACTGAACTGGACTTAAACATAAGTTGTAGACTCAATTATTAAAATGCTTTATTATTATATTCACAGAGGTAATCACGAGACATATATGAAAGTGGGCGAATGCCCCATTAGACACAGGCTAATACGAGTATAACATTTTGTACATGCCCGTCTTTGGAATGATAACTTGATTAGTTATGGTTCATGATTATGGTCCATTTTTTCTCTTATTATTTCGTCATTGAATGTGTACACTACAGAGGTGCATCCAAGATTGTGCCATTTACATTGCCACCGTGTCTTATTGCCATTGCGTGTCTGTATGTAATATTTATACCCTCTGTAGCATAAGGTCCGACCGCCCCTGTTGTTATATAGGAATATCACTGAAAAAAAAGTGTAAATCATCAAATTATTGTACAAGTACATTAGTGGGCCTGTGATGTGTTGGTTGCGTTTGTCACACGGTGAATCAGTGGCAAACAAAAAGTCGACAGTCCCGCACTCACATACCTACTTGCATCTCACATTGCCACCAAGTTGTTAGTCCATTACGTAAATGTTTTACGTAATGGACTTCATTAGTACTTTTATTTTAATACTTATATCCTCTAAAAATTAAAAGATCAGGACGCGACTGTTTCTCTTGGTAGTTTGGAATACAGCTCAAAAAAGTGTAAATCTATTAACACATTTTTACACGATTGACTGGTTATGGAATTTAACTAGACAGGATCAAATAAAACATAAGTAGTAAATTATCAAAATGTTTTATTATTATATTCACAAAGTTAATAACTTATGCTGACCAATCAGATAAGGTAAGAACCAGGGATCATCCACGAAAATTGTATGAAAGTGAGCGAATGCCGCATTGATATGAAAGTGGACGAATGCGGCATTGGACACATAGCTGATACGAGTAAGACACTTTATACATTTTTGGGCCCGTCTTTGGAATTATTATAACTTGATTATTTATGGTTCATGATTGTGGTCCATTTTTTCTCTTATTATTTCGTCATCGAATGTGTGCACTACAGAGGTACATCCAAGATTGTGTCGTTTACATTGCCACCGTGTCCTGTTGCCATTGCGTTTCTGTATGTAATATTTATACCCTCTGTAGCATAAGGTCCGACCGCCCCTGTTGTTGGATAGGTATAACACTGAAAAGAAAAAAGTGTACATTAATGAATGATTGTACAATATTACATCGGTAGACCTGTGGTTGGTTGCGTTTATCACACGATGCATAATTGGCAGAAAGCATTCAATAGTCCTGCACTCACTTACTTATCAAAAACTGATGGATGCTTTAACATTTACTTATCGCGTGAGAAATGTAACCGTCATAAACCCCACAGATCATGTCAAAAATGCAATAATACGTTCGCACCCAGCTTGAAAAAAATTGATAGTGCCAGCATTATTTCCCCACTGGATGAATGGAAACCTGACTTGCATAATTGACGCGTTTATCGAGTATTTAGATGATACAAATAGTCATCAATCGCCGATACTTATATAGCGCAAGAGTGACAAATGCTTTATCCTGGCAGATATTTGTTATTGCGCAGTCGACTAAAGAGAAATAAAATACAAATAAAAATATCTTTATTTATCATAGTCACACACATTCCACTAGAAACTGGAATGCAAAATTAGCCTTGAAAAGTTCCCAGAAAAAAAACATTATAATTTTTTGACATTGTATTACTTACTAAAATGTCACAATTACACATACATCCGTTTTATTTTAATACCTAACTAATTAACAATATACAAACCGTGACAAAAAAGTAGGTAATATTTAAGTTTAATAAAATTATTAAATATTACTGTGACATTATTAACTAATTATAATAAATATTTTTATAGAATAATTTTTTATCGATTCTATTTTTTACGTGGAAATACCACATTTTTATTTTTATAAATTTTGACATATTTATTATAATTATAAATAATGACACAAAGGTAAATTAAGAAAGAAAGATTGTAGTGGATCGCATTAAATTTTTCTTTCTTAATTTACCTTTGTGTCATTATTTATAATTATAATAAATATGTCAAAATACAGTTAAAGAAAAACTCATGAGCACTTAAAACTAATTACATGATAAAACGTCAGATTCAACGTTTAAAGTAGTCAACATATTTTTTTATAGCGTTTAAACATTCTTGTACCAGCCAGTACCTACCTAAGTTTATGCTTAAATAATAGGCAAATGTTTGATGTCATAATTAGTCTTGTAGTTGTAGTTTGTCTGGTAGAGAATGCCCTATGGCATTAAGTCCGCCTTTTGTACGATTAGTTTTTCTTTTGTGCAATAAAGATTAAATAAATAAATAAATAAATAATTTAAATGAATAAAAATGCCAATGGACTAAATACATACATGGCACAGGATCAGGTCTCTAAATAGCGGCCTAGAAGATGAAAATCTTTGATAAATAGCCCTAACGCACTGTTTATGTGCGCGTTTTGCATGGCTTGAATTTCCCCAGAGGAGAACGCCATATCTGAGCAGCGAGCAGGCATAACCATGATAAGCCTGTATTACTGTCTGCACAATTGCATGGACTATTTATGAGTGAATTCTTTCATAATAGGCAATTGTGCAGCTCATTAGTGCCCTCATAAGGCCGCCTGTCCGCTCAAGCGGAGCGGAGAAAGCGAACCAACCAGGCTGCGCCTTTGTGAACCTCAAAAGATTCCATTTCACACAGCTCCCGTGGACAAGAAGTCTAATTGGAATATTAATGATTGTGGTCCATTTTTTCTCTGACAATGACGTTGTCCTCCGAGTGCACCACAGCGTTGCAGCCTCGTTTGTGCCTTTGGCATTGCCACCGCGTCCTACTGCCTTTGCCTTTCTGTTTATAATATTTGGACCCCTTGTAATGCAAGATCCAACCGCCTTTGTTGTTTGGCACGAATAAGGCTGAAAACGAATTAAAAATATATAAAATATAAATCAGGAGTTATAGTTAACGTTTCATGTGTGGAGGTTTGAGTGTTTGGATGTTTGTTATTCAATAACTTGTAAACAGTACTTATATTTTTTATCGTAAACTATACAACTATTCGAATGAAACTTCTTAGATATGTATTAATACTGTCATATAATAGTGAGAGTAACGAAGTATTTATTTGTTTTTATTTTTTATCATTGTATTTGTGATGTACCATTTTATTCTTAGTCATATATACTTATACATTTATACTTATTGAGGTACCTTGTAACCTACTTGTATGTAAACGCCACAGGATTGAAAAAAATACTTATCTGTATTATTGCAAATAAATACATTTAATGACGCTTACTGATTAATTTATTCTAAAGTTGCTTTCAGATAAAATCCTTTTCTCTAAGTAGCGAAGAATATGAAAGTTACTCTGGATTACTTACTGCAAATAGACTGCACACTCCTGCAGTCTATTTGCAGTCATCACATACTTGAATACAACACGCAAGGCACATTGGTATCCTACAATGATAACACGCGTACTTTGTCCTCCTTTTGAGTCGACTAGGACAGATAGCACAGGTTTTTCTAACACTCTTCTTCTTTGGATCGAGTTTGTCTGAAAATACAAAATTAACCGTTAATAACTTGAGAATTTAGGAGAAATAGTACTCAAATAAAAATTACATCTCTGAAACGAGTTACACATCCATAAGACGCCATATTTGATTTTATATTACCGAAACGTGATGGCAATATTTTTGTTGTAGGTTACGTACCTAATAACTATTTCGCATACGATTCGAAATAAGGAGGATTGCTTATGAGGATTATTACTTTACACTTTACAGCGCATCCACGCGTGCTTCAGCGTGGATTGGCCCTCAAGTGTACAAATATTATGCATAATGTTTGTCCTATTTTGTCGAGCAAGCTTGTTTTTAGGGTTCCGTACCCAAAGGGTAAAAACGGGACCCTATTACTGAGACTTCGCTGTCCGTCCGTCCGTCCGTCCGTCCGTCCGTCCGTCCGTCCGTCCGTCCGTCCGTCCGTCTGTCACCAGGCTGTATCTCAAGAACGGTGATAGCTAGACAGTTGAAATTTTCACAGATGATGTATTTCTATTGCCGCTATAACAACAAATACTAGAAATAAAATAAAATAAATATTTAAGGGGGGCTCCCATACAACAAACTTGTTATAGATTATATATATATGTATAGGTACGGAACCCTTCATGCGCGAGTCAGGCTCGCACTTGCCCAATTTTTTATATTTCCATCTCAACTTTTTCATCGAAGTTGACAGAGAAAGCATGCTAAAACGAACTTTTCGACAAAATAACGTTACAATCACATTACTAACTATATCTATAATATAATGAATTTGTACTTATCGCTACTAACTACGTTTCCTAAATACAGCTAAACGAGTTCAATAACTAGGAAACTTCAATTAAATAATAATCATCCGATTTGTCATTGGTACAGTTGCGATGGTTATGGGTCTCATTGATGCTGCATATGGTGTCATCTATCGTAAATGCTGACGCCTTGCATCCCGTCCGGTGTTTCGCACATTGCCAGCGTGTCTTTACCCCGCTGTCCCTGTGATGATAGTACTTATATCCTCGGTATAGCAATACTTTGGTCCCTCTGTTGGTAATCTCGAATGTAACTGAAAAAAAAAAACAATACAAATCGTTTATTTCGGACTTTGAATCCAAATTATTAGTGTTATCATCATCTATATCATCATCATAATCATAATAATTATCATCATCTCAGTACCTAATTCTAGGTACGCATATCAGTTTCCTTTACCGTGCATACCAAAAAAAAGTGAAAGATCATAATCAGAAAATGTTTAACAGTGTATTTATTAAAGTGTAAATCAATAATCATATTAGGTATACATAGCGGAAAAACAATAATGAACTAGGCAAGTACAATAGCAGTCGACCAGAAGTAGAACTGCAGGCCTATGATGGTTGCTTTTGTAAATAAGTGACAAGCATCCGTTTCGTTTTGACAAAATGCGAGAGTGAGTGACAGATGCGTACTTTGTCCTCCTTTTGAATCAACTAGGACAGATAGCACAGGTTTCTCTGACACTCTTCTTCTTTGGATCGAGTTTGTCTGAAAATACAAAATTAGCCGTTAATAACTTGAGAATTTAGGGAAAATAGTATTCAAATAATTGGTTTAAAATTATCAACATATTTGTCATAACATGCAATTTTTTTTTTAATAAGGCCTCTTAGTGTTTAAATATAGTGCATACATATTTTTCCATCGTATTTTGTCGACCAAGCTTGTTTTTATATTTCCATCTCAACGTTTTCATGGAAGTTGATAGAGAAAGCATGCTATAACGAACTTTTCGACAAATAACGTTACAATTACATTACGAAATATATCTGTACGATGAATTTCTACTTATCGCTAGTTCATTTCCTAATTACTGCTAAACGAGTTCAATAATTAGGAAACGTCAATTAAAAAATAATCATCCGATATGTCGTTGGTACAGTTGCGATGGTTATGCGTCTCATTGATGCTGCATATGGTGTCATCTATCGTATATGCTGACGCCTTGCATCCCGTCTGGTGTTTCGCACATTGCCAGCGTGTCTTTACCCCGCTGTCCCTGTGATGATAGTACTTATATCCTCGGTATAACAATACTTTGGTCCCTCTGTTAGTAATCTCGAATGTAACTGACAAAAAAACAATACAAATCGTTTATTTCGGACTTTGCATACAAATTGTTAGTGTTATCATCATCATAATCATTATCATCATCTCAGTACCTAATACTAGGTACGCGTGTAAGTTTCCTTTACCGTACATATAAAAAAATGTGGAAGACTATCATCAGTAAATTTGTTGCAGTGTACCTATTTATTAAAGTGTGAATCAATAATCATTAGGTATACAAAGCGGAAAAATAATAATGAACTAGACAAGTACAACAGCTGTCAACTAGAAGAAGACCTGCGGGCATATGATGGTTGCTTTTGTAAATAAGTGACAAAACATCCGTCACGTTTTGACGAAATGCGAGTGTGAGCGACAGAATGCTTTGTCACTTATTTATCACGTGACAAACGCAACCATCATAGGCCCACTGGCATTGGCAGGACAGTATTAGGCTGTCTGTCCATATTAGCGGAGCTGTGCGGAGATGTGTAAAATAGTCCAATCACATTCCTCAGATTTAAATGCACTTCTATTGGGCTTCACAAAGACGCAACCTGTTTATTTTCGCCGCTACGCTTTTGTGGGCAGACAACCTTAGAGTACGGCTATCTATAGCTATAGTATCTAGTGGTTGTGGGTATCGTTGACCCTGACAACATAATCGTCCACGGTGTATACTACCGCCGGGCACCACCGTTGGCGCACTTGGCATTGCCAACGCATCTTCATGCCATTGGCGTTGCTGCCGTTTTGGTAGTACTTGCGTCCTTGGTAGTAGAGGACGCGACCGCCTTTCTTCGTTGGTAGGAATATCACTGAAAATAATAAGTTGTGACATTAATAGCTCTTACGGCTGTGAGATGATGTGAATTATATAGGCCCTTGCGTCTATTTCAGACGATTTATGGTGTAATGTTTGGGAGACACCGTTTCTGGTGGCTAACTAAACCGATACGAGATCGACACATTCTACCGCAGGCCTGACAAGAGAAGTGTGCGACAGCTGGTACTGCGTCGCCTTGTCGACGTCTTTGTCTCCTGTCAGCGAGTGCCGCGAACCAGGTCTCATCGCATAACTTGCGACCCTCCGCAACGCGTTTGTGCCACTCCGTCCGTTTCTCCGCAAGCTTTTCCCATTTTTGGTGGTCAATATGGAAGGCGGCCATGTCTCGCTTTGCGCAATCTTTAAAGCGAAGCAATGGTCTGCCAACGTTTCGTCTTGCACTCGCCACCGCGCCAAGAAGAACACTACGTGGAAGACGAGAAGGTTCCATCCTTTACACATGCCCTAGCCAACGCAGACGTCTTTGTTTGAGAAACGCGGTCAAACTAGGCAGCTGTGCAATTTCAAGAACCCTTTCGTTCGTCACCCTGTCTTGCCACGATATGCCCAAGATCTTACGAAATGATGTGAATGTGTAAAAAGGATTCAGGGTTTTCATTGAGGAGAAACTAAGTCTTTCGATCTATAAGAAGTTTAATTTATTAATATACCATTACCTGTATAGAAGTTACATTTAACAATCTTCCAGTTTAACTACCTTAAATTCAAAATGTTGTAATTATTCTCATTATCAGTTGTAATTAATTTATTGTAAATATGTTCTATGGTCACGTCACGAATAAATGTATTTCTTTCTTTCTTTCTTTCTTTCTAAAAGACTGAGGCTTTTGTTGATGCACTATTATCTTTTAAATAAGTCAGCAAAAGGCTAATTCTACTGGTGACCGAAGAGCTGGCAGCTTCCTCGCACAAGTCGCACAACGCATCAGCATTGCGATTCAGCGAAGAAATGTTGCCAGCGTCTTCGGGTCCATGCCACGTTGGCACGGTTTTTTTGAGTTATTTTAGCTGTATTTAATTTATTTTAGATATTACTTCTATAGTTTTATCTTTTAAAGTTTAAATTTCAATTTAATTGACAATTATTTTCCAATAATATGTTAAAATAAAACAATTTATACGGATTATATCCCGTCTATTAATTATTTGAGCCTCCCTGACGTTTCGGTAGCTTTGCAGTTACCGTTGTCATAGGTTGACTGAGAAAAAATGTTTTTTTTGTGACAGTCGCAGAAACCTAAATTAAATTATTTTTGTTTTTGTTGAAGCGCATTAACATATATATATATATATATGTATTCTGTGGCTACGTCAATACTCATGTTTGTGGATACCTTTGACCCTGATAACATCGTCATTGACTGTAAGTATAGTAGCAGGGCACCACCGCTGCCGCACCTGACATTGCCACCGCGTCTTGATACCGTTGCACCCGTGTTTGTAGTACCTCCATCCGTTGTAGCAGAGAACGCGACCGCCTCTCTTCGTTGGTAGAAATGTTACTGAAAGTGAGAAGCTGTGAGAACGTGAACATGTAAAACGGATCCAGGGGTTTCATTCATTAAATGATTAATAAAAAACTAGGTTTTAATCATTTTATTATTTACACATACACAATCATTACGTCATTATAAATTTAAGAGTCAAACTCTTGTCGGTGAAGATGAGGAAGTATGTAGTTATCTCCATCTACCTCTATCCATAGCCACTTCCTTTTGACTACCCTATATGACACAACGTACATTCTCTTTTATTAGTTTAATGTATTATAACTTATTCTTGGCCTTCTTCTTTCTCGTTATCATTACAGCCCCCTCGTATGCAATGTCAAAAATTTGCTAATCAAATTGAAATTAACTGATATTTTAACGTAAGGTTCAAATCTTCCGCACAAATCTGTGCTGTTACAAACAATGGGTTAATGATGGCAAGCATAGTAAACTTCAGTTAACTCCAATGATTTCAGTCCAGAAGACGTTCAGTATACATTGACGTATGCGTGCACGATATGTCGTCTATTATCCACGAACGTTCATTATTTAAACGCCGCTCCAAAAATTGGTCACTCACACTCGCAGCTTTATTTTGTACTGTCTATCCTCTGGTACTATCAATACTCATGATTGTGTAGCGATAGCCAGTGCAGTGGGCCGCAAGCCGCGTAGCAGGACGGACAGCTGCCCCTGATGAAGAGCTCCATATGAGTTCGAAACACGTCAGACCGTTCCTGATAATTTTTACGTGAGTTTGAACCGTGTTTATAATGATCAAAGATGTCTCACGATAGTTTTTATAATATTACTCATGATTGTGGTTATTGTTGACCCTGACTACGTCATCATTGATGGTATATGCCACGGCGGGGCACCATCGCTGGCCGATTTTGCATTGCCACCGCGTCTTTACACCGTGGCACCCACTTTGGTAGTACTTGCAGCCTTGGTAGTATAGATCCGGCCTACCCGACCGGCTCTCATCGTCGGCAGAAATTGTACTGAAAATTAAATGAGAAAATAATAATAACATGGAAAAAAACATGTCCATACATTTTCATAACGGATAAATTATGTTTTTCGATCTATGTATAAGAATTTTAATTTATCGAAATGTGTATTTCAATAGCAGTAACATTTTGGATTGTAGAACAATGAAGGCAGACACTGCAAACTCTAGTTACATCATTCCAGACGACGTTCGGTATACATTGAGGTATGCCACGATATGCATTATCCACGAACGTTCACTTTTGAAACGCAAACGTTGCAAAAATTGCTCACTCATTAAACTGGCCCTTCTGTATTTTTACTGGTATTCCCTTGATTTGTATAATTTTTTTTTGTCTAATTTCAGTTTGTCTAACAACTTTTACCATAATGAACGTTTTATCTAAAGTCAATATGTATAATATCATTTTTCATAATTATTATTTTGTCGAAATTCGTTTTGCCTAAATGATAATTTTCATAATTCTTGTTTTGTCGAATATTATTTTATCTAAAACTCACTTTGTCGATTCTTATTTTGAAAATTGTAGCTTAGGATGAAGACCGAATACTGTAGGTTAGGTTAGGTTTGTTTTATGACCGTGGATAGCGGAGCGAGCGAAGCGAGCGGAGCGTCAGAATGCTTGCTAAATAAATAAATTAGGCAAAAAAATTGTTAGACAAAATATGTTTATACGAATTAAAAATTAGGTCAAATAAAATAAGACGAAATAAGATTATGTGAAATGAGTGTTATACGAAACGATTTTCACTCAAATAATAATTAGGCAAAACGAGTAATTATGCTAAATAATATTAGTCTAACTGAAATTAGGCAAACCGAAATTAGGCAAAAAGTTGTTAGGCAAAACAAGGTACAACCATTTTTACTATCTACCCAATGGTACCATCATTGCTCATGGTTGTGGTTATCCTTCACCCTGACAACATCATCATTGACGGTATATACGACCGCGTGGCACCACCGCTGGCCGATCTTACATTGCCATCGCGTCTTCATACCGAAGCACCCGTTTCGGTAGTACTTCCCTCCTCGGTAGTATAGGATCCGGCCGCCCTTCGACGTTGGTAGAAATATGGCTGCAAATCATAAGTTGTGAGATAATGATGAACATGTAAAAATTATCTAGATTTCTTTATTGAGGAAAAACTAGGTTTTGCGATAAATAATAATTTTAATTTATCAACATTTTATTTGTAAATCGTGATAATCTTGTGTTGAATGTTGCATAATAAAATATGAAAACTTTAATACAGAGGTCAAACGCACGTTTCTACTTTAGCGATATGCGCGATTCGATTGATACCGCATTTTTTTCACATTGAAATAATTAATTACATAAAAATTAAAGATCAAAATAAAAGTAAACTCTTAAAACCAAGAACATAGTTATATATGTATATTAATCTAACTATACCTACTTATGTTAAAACACAGGCTCCAGATCGGTGCCGTGTGGGAGGTGCCCAGGAGGCTGGCCGCATTACCATGCACGCTGACTTGCCATATTTGGCATAGGTAGAGCCAGCTCTTTTGTAAATCAGTAACATTTGTATTGTATACGTATTACAATGACTCAAATACTGCAAACTCCAGTTGACTCCAATGATTCTTAACCAGATGACGTTCGGTATAGATTGACATAGTGTATTATCCACAAACGGTGAACAAAAAATTGCTCACTCACACACACGGTTACGTCATGTGATTTGTACTATCAATTGTGCGATTAAAATACATTCGAAACGGGCTTACTCACGTCGCAGAAATCGAATATCGCTCGTCATGTTCGGTACGCGATTCATCAATAGCACAGGCGTCGGTGACCTTGTAATGCCGAATCCTTCGGCGAGGCATTCACGTGAATGCCCTTCACCACCGCGCGCGTCCCGCACTCGCCCGCGCTCGCCCCTCGACACGCACACATAGCCGCGAGTTTTGTTACTGCACACAAGTGTCGCTGTCGTTTCTTTTGACGTTAGTGTATTCTTTGTCATTAGGAGCTACAATCAGTCGCGGCGGCGGCCAATCGAAAACTGCACGCTATGGTCTTTCCGTGCGGCTGCTAGATGCGGACGTCACTAGCAGGAGCGAAAATCTACCCTCTTCATCACACAAAATGTCAATTGCCGGGTTGCACACAACTTCACTTGCTGAGGTCTCTGCACTAACTACTAACGTAGTATTCGTAACTGTTCTCGTGCTGAGGCCACTGACCATCCACAATCTCGATTAAAATTCGGATGACGACTAATTTCGATAGCCTCCCGCGGAAAGAAAAGCTCTCGCCGGTACGGTTACCTTATCATACCGAATGTAGTGAGTCGTATCGACGTGAGTAACATTAACTCATCACGTCACACTAAGTATGGCGCGACCGAAATTACGCGACTCAATTTACGCTCGTCTGGCTTCACTCTAAGTATAGCGCGACCGAAATACGCGACTCAATTTACGCTCGTCTGGCTTCACTCTAAGTATAGCGCGACCGAAATACGCGACTCAATTTACGCTCGTCTGGCTTCACTCTAATAATAGCGCGCCCGAAATACGCGACTCAATTTACGCTCGTCTGGCTTCACTCTAAGTATAGCGCGACCGAAATACGCGACTCAATTTACGCTCGTCTGGCTTCACTCTAAGTATAGTGCGACCGAAATACGCGACTCAATTTACGCTCGTCTGGCTTCACTCTAAGTATATAGCGCGACCGAAATACGTGACTCAATTTACGCTCGTCTGGCTTCACTCTAAGTATAGCGCGACCGAAATACGCGACTCAATTTACGCTCGTCTGGCTTCACTCTAAGTATAGTGCGACCGAAATACGCGACTCAATTTACGCTCATCTGGCTTCACCCTAAACCCATTTTGAATGTATTTTAATATGTCTGAGACTCACGGGAGTGCGGTTGTCAATACTCATGATTGTGGTCATCGTTGACGCTGACGACGTCATCGTTCACGGTATACACCACCGCGGGGCACCACCGCTGACCAATCTTGCATTGCCACCGCCTCTTTATGCTGTTACTAAATTTGCTTGTGTAGTACTTGCAGCCTTGGTAGTAGAGGACCCGACCACCCTGCACCGTTGGCAGATAAGTAACTGAAAATAATAATTAATAAGTTGTTAGATTACGAACATGTAAAAGCGATTCAGGGTTTGACATTAAGAAAAAAGTAGGTTTTTTGATGTATAAGAATTTTAATTAATCATAATATGTACTATGACTTGTCTAGCACATATTGTATCGTAATATCAATGAAGGCAGACATTGCTAACTCCAGTTAACTGCAGTGACTTGAGTCTAGAAGACGTTTGGTATAAATTGACGCATCGTGCATCATCGACGAACGTTGAACGAACGAAAAATGGCTCGGACACACTCAGTTACGCGCGGCTTTCGCTATGATCAAAAGAATGAGTCTTCTGTACTCGTATTAGTACTGTCAATAGTAGCTAATTGTAGCACATGATTTGCAGAGCGTGTTACAATATAGGTATTCGGCCATTTTTACTGTTATAGTTGCCGCCAAACTTTTTGAATAAAAACGGCGGTTATGAGTACGTACATTTATACATAAATCGGCTACTGCGTAATCAAGGTTATGCTCAAGAAGTTGCCGGTCACTGTACTATCTATATAAACATATATCTTAAAAAAAAAACATGGTACACTTTCTAATACATCGCCGAACATTTGTTTATTGACAATTACTGCACTCACTTTTATAAGTTAATATATCTAAATAAAGTGTATAACTATAACATATATGATGCTGTCTGTACTATGTATCCCGTGGCACGTCAATACTCATGATTGTGGATATCGTTGACCCTGACGACGTTATCGTTCACGGTATACACCACCGCAGGGCACCACCGATGTCGCACCTGACATTGCCACCGCGTCTTTATACCTTTGATGCCGTTTTGGTAGTACTTGCGGCCTTGGTAGTAAAGCACCCGTCCGCCTTTCCTCGTTGGTAGAAATGTTACTGCAAATAATACAAGTTTAACAAAATGTACCTTTTGCGGAGACGCTGATAGTTGGATATATAGTTATCCTTATTACTTACTACTATATGTAGACCCCAGGCCAAAAGTATGGAAATAAAGTTTATTCTTTGAATATTTTAAGTTTCCAATAATTATTCCTTGTGTTAATGTTAGTAACCGTTAGGCAACCCCCAAAAGATAAAAATATAGAACATCAAAATAAATTATTATCTTGTTTCTGGAGAACGGGTTTATATGAAAAACGTAAGTTACCATTAGCACCGATAATACCATTTATTTCATACATATACATACATTACTACATTAGGTACTTATTTAGTTCTGAGAACCTTCTTTTTGGGCTTGGCTGTAAATATGATGATACCTGTGTCTTCGGTAGTAGATGGGTCCATCAACTTTCTTCTGTTGCTCGTGGCCATGGTGATGTCTACTGGGCCACTCTTTAAAACTACGATTTCGGCGATTATATTTACCAAAAACTTTGTAATTTCAACAGTTATAAGCTCATAAGTATGTGGAATATCTCCTGACAATACCAGTATTATAAATAAATTATCAACAGAGAAGAAAAATAAGTTCAATAAATATTGTCCCCTGGGGCACGGGACAGAATAACAATAAGAAAAACGTTGATCCACCCAAATACACTGATCAAACACAGCTGTGACAGTTATTAATATGGACCAGGACATCATCCACAACTCGTATGACTGCGCTGCACCATCGATGACGAACCCGACACTGCCATCGGGTTGATCGGGTGTTGTTGCCGTGTCGGTAGTACTTGTGTCCTTGGTAATAGAGAACGCGACCGCCTTTCGGGGTGGCTAGGAATATGCCTGAGAAAATAGCGTATGTGACTGATTATATCGCCCTAAATGAGGAGTGTATTTTCAGAAGGTTTTATTTCTATATGGAAGCCACACAAATCTAAGCTCTTTTGAAAAGATACTCCTCAAATGGAATCAGAAAAGGTCTTTACCGAAAACGAGTTCAACCATTGTGACGTTTTCAAGCCAAAGGTAACACTTTGTCACTTACTATAAGGCGTAGACAAGTTATTGGTATGAAGATGCAATTAAATTCCGTGTTTATGGTACAAAGTGACCAAGTGAAGACAAAGTAGACCCTTGCGGTACAGAAAACGTCACCATTTATAAAAAAAAACTATTTATACTACTGTAAAATTTAATATTGTTTAATGTTAAATCTTAAAGTTAGTGTCTTAAATACATATCAAAACTACAATGATTAACACATGATAAAAAAAAATCTAGGATACCTTAGACAAAACCTATGTAACGAAATCACGTTTGCCTTATAAATCCTATTAAACAGATGTTCTCTAAATGTTTCGTTGGCCATTCAGCGTGGTAACGCCGCCAGTATAATGGGTACGTTTGAGTCAGCTACGATTCGGGGCGTGCCTTATTAACGAAATTGACGAAGCCTGTTGTGGATCACATCATTGGTTTGTATTTGACGATGCCCGTTGCTGATAATATATGTTGTTGTATCTCACCTGACGAAGCCTGCGATGCGGATCAGAACTTATTGTAAATTTTCCTTTCGTGTGTCTTTAAATAAAATATTGTTGTATTATATATAAACAACATAAGCTTACAATTTTTGTTCATAATTAATTCAATGACTTATTTTCAGAACCGTATCATTTATTAAGTGAAATTAGGCACTTATGGATACGGGTACCACATTGCCACCTCGTTCTCTTGCCGGAGCATCTACAGGGGTGGTATTTATATCCCTTGTAGTGGAAACAGCGACCGTTAGACATGTATGGCCGCATGACTTTGTCTACGGTGTGTATGACTGCGTTTCAGCCGAGTTGCTGGTTACCACAATGCCACCACGTCCTTTTGGTACTTTATACTTCTTGTACTACAACAACGACCGCCACTGTTAGTCATAATCGCTTCAATGTTTTATTTTCATAACCGCACCATTAATTTGGTTAAATCAGGCGCGTGCATATGAGTTTCGTTCGCTTTGACGATGACGTTGTCCACTGTGTGTATAACTGCGTTGCAGCCGAGTCGCTGGTGGGTACCACATTGCCACCTCGTCCTCTTACCCGAGCATCTATGGCGGTGGTACTTATATCCCTTGTAGTAGAGACAACGGCCACCGCAGTTGGTCATTCCGAATACGGCTGAAAAATATTAAGTTTATTACCTGCGCAATATACAAGATACAACCACGGTGCTAAATAACAGATATTATAGATAATTTGAGTACTTAACATACACATTCACAGCTATACCTCCCATATATAGTAAAAAAAAATACAAATCGTGGAAAGTCACAGGCTAGGTACCTATATTACCTAATATTATAAAAAATTTTTACAATACTATAATTAATAATAGCTACATATCCTGGGACTTTCCAAGATTTACATAATAATTTATTATTATTATCTCTACTACATTTAACGAATAGCTGTGTATAAAGAGTATGCTAAACATTTAACTTAAAAGTAAGAACGTATTAGGTCGGAAATTAGGTAATATAATTTATTTTGACCGACCAAATAAACTTCCCAATAAACAATCCTTAGAAATGATTATGTGTCATATTAGATTTAACAACTTCGTCGTTTATGACGTGTAAGATGACTTTGCAGCCGTATTTCTTCAGGTAGCATCGCCAGCGGGACTTGGGGCCAGAAACGCCGTGAAGGTAGTGCTTGAAGCCATTGTAGAGCAGAATACGACGGCCAGTCTTCGAAAGCTCATATTGCACTGAAAATGTGTAGTAAATATATTGAAGCACACACAAAAAATATATACTTTAAGGTAAGGAGGGTTAACACGGGATAAGATAAGACTAACCTTTTATTTTCGCAACAAAATTCTGACAGAAGATGCATTACATTTAATGTGATGAAGAGTGTTGCTTTACCGAGTTAGCAAACCAGAAAAATATTGATGTTTTAGTCTTCCTTCGATGAGAGTCTTATATATTCCAACTTACCGTAATTAATTTGCTATTTTAGAAAAGGATGAAAAAAAAAACATCGATAAATGAAGTGAACTATGAGCACCGTAATATAACACTAATTTTGAGTTAAAACCTGAAATATATGAGGATTATCAAGAGGGCGCTATTTATAAGATTTATACCTATGGCAACAATTTTGCAACCAATCGCTACCGCACTCTAATGACATTACTTGAAATATTTGTCAATTCCTATGGTAACCTCGTAATATCATTAAATGGAATACATTATTTTCCTGGCTGTTTTTCGTGTGGTAAATACGTGTAAACTTTATAATTATAATATTACGTTCACTTTGTGAATGGTTTTAGGAATTTTCTTTGGATAGTTTTAAATATTTGTCTTTTAAAGAAAGCACCACGTTGACAAACCATCATAAAATCATTGCCAGTGTAAGAAATTAGTTCTAGTGAAATTCCGCAATATGGCGCATCCTCATATATTTCTGATACAGGTACCTATGTTGGGTGAACGCGCTGTTTCAAGCGCGTTCACCCAACATAGGTACCTTAATACCGACTGAAAAGAATTACTTACCTACGTTCGAAATTATTATTTTATAAATGTCCGTTTTAAATAAAATAGCCATTTTTTAATTAAATTATTTATTTTTATAATTAGTACGATTTTGATACAAAATGAGTAATTGTTGACTTTCTTTTGGCGTTTTTTCCCAAGATTCTGGTCATTTTAAAAATCTGTGCGGCCTACCTACTGAATAAGTTGATTCGTTTAAGGGTGAATTGCAGAAAATATGCACCCTTTATGCTTATGAGTGTCCCATGAAAACACAACGAATTTAAACATTATATATCATGAGAAGAAAACACAATGTAATTATGTCACTTTGATAAAAAGAATTCTTTCAATTCAGATAAGATATTCTTGTTTCAATTCCTTTTATTATTTTATTTTTTAAGTATTTTTTTCGTAAGAGGTACGCACTTACTTCATAATTATATTATGTTCATGTCCCAATTCTGAGTGTATTTTTATCTTGGAAATTTGTTACGATCGATTGATATTATTTATTTTAAAGTTTAACTGTAAATTATCCAGTCCTTATTAGATCATCTTTAAATCTGTACAAATATATTTACGTTTCTTATAAATAGTTGTGAAATTTTTATATTGATAAACTTGTCCCAACTTACTGGAGTTTCGTTACTCAGGGTTAGTTACGGAGCATTTAATCCCAAAGAAATGTCTCAGTTCTTAGTAGAATTATTTTTTCTTATTCTGGCAGCACTTTGACATGCTCCAAAATCTTGGACACGACGGCAGCCACTTTATTTTCAACAAAGTGGCGCGTGGTTCGATAGTCTTGAGTAAATGAGCTAAAAAATCTCAGGTTGAGTAACGGCGATTTTCTCATATAAAATCTTCATTTTCGTACTCCAGTTTATTTATTGCCGATTGGTTTTACTCTAAATCTTTCAAATTTACATAGTTCTAGATGAATGCATTACACGTTTGAAGATTTTTTTTGTTTTAGGTTGCGATTTCTCATATATATTGTCTCAGTTTCGTTATTTTTCGTTATGTAACGAAACTGATAAAATGTAAGGGTTGGTTCACACTATAAAACCTTTTTTATAGGTTGAAAACCTGTCTGAATATGGGCTGCAATATTTTTTGTCTCTGTTTCAATTCCCGAATTGATTTATTTTAGCATTTTCAGCATATTTTTAGAAATTGCTTTTGTAAAATCGTAACAAATGAGTTGAACGGACAAATATTAATTGATAAACTGATGTACTATCTACTCAGTATCTTTTACTGGATCTTGTTACTTATATCATATAGCTGTTATCTATTGTTCTCATGGAAGTGATGTAAATGTCTTTAATGAGAATAAATGTCTTTAAACCTAACCTAAATCAATTTACTATATAAAAATATATTTTACCTAGTATTTCAGTACAAAAATAAAAACACTTTTTTACAGTAGACAAATGCTGAAAGGCAAAGGAAATATAGATAACGTTTAAAGCAAAATCCTACAAAATATGAAGTGTTGAGAGTGAAAAAAATAGACAGAGTAAAGAAATCAAGAAAACGTGGAATAAAAAGTCAAAATAAGGAACAAAAAGAAATAACTAGCGATAATTGGAGACGATATTCCGCACGTTATTATACTAAAAAGAAAAATAAATCTAATAGGCAGCAGAGTTGGGATCCAGAAATAATACTTAAGAAATAATTAAGACTGGCTACTGTAAGACATTAATTAATTATTTAGATCATATTTGTTATTAGTATTCACACTGTGATTATGTAAACCAAAAATCATTAATCAATATTGCTAATTGAAATTAAAACGTTTTATTAAATAATTCTGCGAACGAAACCATTTAAAACATCACTAGTTTTATTTCATGAGTCCGACGCTTTATGTTATCAGTTTCGTTACTCTCAGTTTAGTTACGAAATTCCAAAGGTTGATAAAGGCATTTTCTGCAATTCACCCTTAAGTCGAATTTTATTTATGTCGTCTTTGTATCAATATAAATAAAAGGAACTTAGCAATAAGTGATGAATATTTTATAGGAATGCCTGGTTTAGCCATTGATGCTTCTGCATCACCAATGCCTCATTTATGGAACTTCAGTTGGGAAGTTCGTTTAATTACTAAATGTCCATGACACCGTATAGACTTATCTACTGAGTCAACACAAGTTCAATGACAACGAAAAACGATTTCTGTCGACTTAGACTAGAAATAAATCAGCAATAAGTGATAAAAATAAAACTAGGAATGCGACGTATATTGATGTTTCTTAGTCGCCAATGCCTTAAGTGTTGATGACATGTCTGCTGCATAAATAAATAAATAAATATTAAGGGACAATCATACACAAATCGACCTAGTCCCAAACTAAGCAAAGCTTGACTATGGGTACTAGACGACGATATACATAAAATATAAATACATATATAGATATAACATCCATGACCGAAGAACAAATATACGAGCGATAATATATTTGCCCCGGCCGGGATTCGAACCCGGGACCGCCGACTCAGTAGGCAGGTGTCTACAAACCGAGCCAAACACGTCGTCAAAAATACAACTTCATTACAACTAAATTAGCATAAATACAACTTCATTAACAAATATATATACAAAAGTTAGTGGCCACTAGACTAATGGTTATGTGGCGCATTGAGCTTAATAATTTGGTCTTCTAACATATGCAATATGGCTTTGCATCCAAATCTTGTGTGATTGGTGCAGCGCCATCTCGATTTAGGGCCGGTACGACTGTGCTGATAGAACTTGTAGCCTTGGTAGTGGAGATTACGATTGCCATTCTTGGACGGACGAAATATAGCTGAAAAAAAGGTAATATAGACTAGAAATAAATCAGCAATAAGTGATAAAAATAAAACTAGGAATGCGAGGTATATTGATGTTTCTTAGTCGCCATGCCTTAAATGTTGATGACATGTCTGCTGCATAAACACAACTTCTTTAACAAATATATACAAAAGTTAGTGGCCACTAGACTAATGGTTATGTGGCGTATTGAGCTTAATAATTTGGTCTTCTGACATATGCAATATGGCTTTGCATCCAAATCTTCTGTGATTGGTGCAGCGCCATCTCGATTTAGGGCCGGTACGACTGTGCTGATAGAACTTGTAGCCTTGGTAGTGGAGATTACGATTGCCATTCTTGGACGGATGAAATATAGCTGAAAAAAAGGTAATTATCAATAGTATACTTCATACAACTTTTGTCGACTTAGCTAGACATTTTCCACAATACAAATTGCCTTCAACATAATTTTGAAACACTGCGATAATTTAAAAATACGTATGAAACGGGTTTACTCACGTCACTAATGTCTAATATCGCTCGACGTGGTTCGAATCGATTCACGATTCTTAGTCATAAAATTCGTTCGGTCGCGATGTGCCTTCTCTCTGGACAGCGTGGCTGCTTGATGCGAGCGTTACGATAGGAAACGAGAAACTACTTTAATTTTGACACTTAATGTCAAATGTAATGCTACACAATACACTCTCTACGTCAGTTGCTGGTCTCGTCCATACTTACGATCGACGTAGTACCTAAAACCGTTTTCGTGCGATAAAGCAAGTATAAGGGCAGCCCCTGCTGTACAGTCGGCCGAAGACGAGCAGAATACATTCGCAACCCGATTACTCTGCGTCCAGTTGTAGCTGTTGCGTTGCGCTCCAGCACATATTTCACGTGACCTAGTTCAGGATCGACATATTGAGGATCACACAGGCTCGATTAATCAATGCTCTAGGAACAGAAGACAAATGATTTGAGCGATGGTGTAAATGCGCCCAGCAGGGCTAGCATATCTTGGCGCGACTTGGCATCATCTGTCATGTTCGCACGGTATTGAGAAAAAAATGACAGTTAAGTATTAGTCCCAAAGGTTGTCTGGAAGAGATCGCTTTTTAGCGATAAGATCGCTTATTGTTTACCTCTATTGTAATGATGAGTGTTATCTGTATTTGTATTTCTTTCTTCTTGAGGTGTGCAATAAAGAGTATTCTATTTCTATTCTATTCTATAAAATAACTCTAATTTATTTCATTTAAATAATCATTTTTTATTAATTGTAGACATATATATGTACAAAGATATGGTCAATGGTTGTGCGGCACACTCAATTTAACCACATAGTTGTCTATAACATGTATCATGGCTTTACAGCCAAATTTCTGGTGGGTACTACATCGCCACCGCGACTTGAAACCCGCGCAACTATGCCGGTGGTACCTATAGCCTTGGAAGTGAAGGATCCGACCGCCAGTCCTGGATACTTCGTATATTACTGAAAGGAAAAAAAAATATTATAAATATACTTAAGACTGGAATTCATATAACTGTTCTTATATTATTAAGATACCTGCTACCGCTTTATGAAATTTTTGCTTAAAGAAGTGCTCTGAAACTAGAGAATACGAATACTATTTCTGAACGCCGTATATTCGATTGTCGATTACGAGTATACAGATCGGTTACTTTATTTCCATATTCCAGTTTCAATACAATATTCAAAAGATATAAGTACATATAATTCAGAAAAAAGTACAACGCCAAATTTTTGATCAAGATTGTTATATTTATTCAACTATTTTATTGAGTTAATGACATATATGAAAAGAGAAACCGCGACTATCACGCGACATCACTTTTAAAACTACGTTAAGTCTTCATGGCATCTGGAATTGGATGGGGTGGTTATGCTCTCCATTACTTTTCACTACGACGTCATCAATGGTATGTAATACAGCGCGGCACCCCAAACGGAGGTGGGTACCACATTGCCACCGATTCTTGATGCCGTAGCGACACCTGAAGTGGTACTTGTATCCTTTGTAGTAGAGGACGCGGCCACCAAGCCGTGTTGGTACGAATATAGCTAAAAAATAACATTATTATAATTACAAGTATTCGTTTACTAAAACTTGTTAATTATTAGTAACTTGCTGTAAAGCAATGTGACTAACGCACATCCTAGAGCATGCCTAATGCGCTTAAGCCTAAAAAAACATATAAAGCAGAGGGCGCTGTAGTAGCATAGGATTATGTAATCAAAAATTTGATGTGGTTGACGTAACGATATGATAGCTCAGTTGGGAAAGCACTTCACCGGAAACGTTATCTTAAATTATCTTTCGTATCGATATTTAAAACTTAGTACAATTTATTATTTTTAACCAGTCATTGTAAAATTGTTACCCTACACGCGCTACATGCCTATGATCTTCGTGTTAATCAAAAAATACTAATAAATTAGTGTTCAACATTTATTTATTGATAACAAGTAATATCATAATTCATTAACATGCTTATAAAGAAGATTCTTGAACATTAGGTATTACAAAACAATAATATGTTGAAAAGGGAAGAGTGGCGTTCTCTCGTGTCAGAGGCCAAGACCCTCTTTGGGTCACCGATCCAGTTTATAGTGAGTAAGTAAGTAATATGTTGAAGTGGTAAAAGAGTTCATAAATCCATACTAATACTAATATTATAAATACGAAAGTGTGTCTGTCTGTCTGTCTGTCTGTCTGTTACCTCTTCACGCTTAAACCGCTGCATCGATTTTGATGATATTTGGCATGGAGATAGTTTAAGATCCGAGGAAGGACATAGGATAGTTTTCATCCTGGAAATTATCCCTAAAAAGATTGAGAAGTGAGTAAGTAATTCATGATGACATTGATGACCCTGTAGGAAATGTAATTATGAGACCAAAAGCACAATTGCTCTTACATTTGCTTAGGCGCTTTTAATAATCCCTTTTATTAATTAAGGTGATTAGGTGGATATCTATCGTGTTGTACGAGGTTGCTTAAATACTTCCATGTTCCACGCGGACCTAGTCGCGGGCAAAAGCTAGTACTAAATAAACTACTAATACTAAATTAAAAATAAAAGGACCCCCTCCATGGCCTCCAGCAGCTCTGCCTGTGGTATGGTCCCCATTACACTGGCGGCGTTACCTCTCTGAACTGAAATGCTGATCCTTTGCGAAAGGTAACCGCCAGCTTTTGAGTCCCCCGTGGCGTCGACCAACCGCGACGACAGAGCCTTCATGAAGCTTTTCATGTCGGCTGACCAAGCTCCTAAAGTCTCCACTGCTAGTGCCGCAAACACATGATCCTTTAAAAGGCATGATTCGCGGCGCTTCAGGACCTAGGCCTGGTCATCCGCCGCACTAGCGGGATGCGGCGAACGTGTCGATACATGTAGTAGTTTATGCAACTGATGCTGTTACGAGTGTGGTTTAATGAAGCGAGCCGAAGGTGAGTAACTACTTCTGTATTTAACTGCCTATTAGTTTGAGGACGGCAGCATATATCGTGGGGAAATTTGTCTTCAGAGCCGTAGGTACAACATTATTATCATTATTCCCGAATTTCTAGAGCTAAATAATAGAATACAACAAAGACTGAAATTAATAATAAATCAATGATTATGCGTGTCGCAACGTTTGACCACAATGTCCTCTACAGTGTACAATATCGCCTTACACCCGTACCGCTTATGGGTACCACACTGCCACCGCGCCTTGACACCAACGTCGTTCTTGTGGTGGTACTTGAATCCTTCGTAGTACAGCACCTTGCCACCGCGACGTGAGGGCACGTACGTAACTGAAAATGAGTTAAGAATAAAATTAACGTTCATAATATAGTCATAGATAGATAGAATACTCTTTATTGCACACCTCGAGATGAAAGAAATAAAAACACAGAAAAACTTAAAATTTTAAAATTAGTATAGAGACAGACAACGGTCTTATCGCTAAAAAGCAATATCATCCGACAATTTTTGGATGGCGGACATTTTAAGTCAGAAATGTAGGTGATGCACAAAATCAATACAAAGTCTACTTAAAACACATACAATAAAATGGATCTTAAGCATACATAAAGTACAAAAATAATTATATTCATAAATAATCAATACGTACCTACCTATTAATAGGTGTGTATATACAGATTACAAATTTAATCTAGTGAATAAAGTTTTGTCATGGTATGTTGTCGGGCAAGATTGCATTTTTATACATATATCTCAACATGGCTCAGAAGTTAATTAAGAAAGCTTCAGTGAAAGTCAAAATTAATAATACCTCTAATTATCCATCTTTATCACGTAGCATAATTTTCTTCTGATATTTAGGAAAAAATATTGACAAATTAATTTCCATATTCTGGAGTAAAATGGTCCACTATTGTAAATGTTCTCACACGAAACCCTTGACGGTCCAACGAAGCAATTTCCGTGGTTAATTTGTATTTGTATTTGGTTATGATTGGCATTACATTTAAAACAACGCCATCATCCACCGTATGTACGGAGGCGGTGCAGCCGGCCCGTCGTTGATGCGTAGGTACCACAGTGCCAACTTGTCTTGAGAGCGTCTGTTCGCTTTACGTGGTACATGGTACCCTTTGTAGTACAATATGCGACCACCTTGTCGTGATCGTCCGAAAAGAGCTGTCAAAACAATATTTATTGTGAACTATAACTAGGATTTATACCTGAACTATCTAAATTTTATACTTGAGTAGACATAAATACATTTTCTATATTTAAGTCTTCTTAGTGTATTTTTTATTTTAGTTGTTTGTCGGTGTTTGGTTTGTTGTTGTACGTCGGAAGAATATGTATGCTTAGTAGACATGGGGAAAAGCGTTACTTTTCGATATCAGTGACTGGCGATCCCGTTCCAAAAATGTCACAGTGAAAAGTCATCGTGACTTTGTCACGCCTGTGACTCGTTTCACTGTATGATATTTATGACTGGTTACGGTCAGTCACGGTGCTGTAATTCACGTTATTTTTTTCACACTGTTATTTCAACGTGACTATGTCACGCCTGTTACTCATATCACCTTATGATATTGTCGCGGTGCTCTAGCTGGTTTTTAACTATAAGAAATGAGGTTGGAATCAGAGGACATTCTGTTTTTTAGTCAATACGTACACTTTGGCTAATTAATATCAAACATTCCCGTACCGAAAACCCCGAGGTATGAATACTTATTACTTTTATGACCGTGTTTTTGTCACACTGTTATCACTATCATACAAGTAATTGATCCAAAATAACCTTCACAATTTTTTTACATGCCTGTCGACATTTTGGACTGGCGCACATTATTTTAAGTAAAAAGATGTACTTATGGGAAATTTATTTAGGAATATGCGGCGTGTTATTATTTTGGATCAACTTTATACAACGATTTGAATGTACATTATTAACATGGAACCTATTTACACATTGATACCTTTCACGCTATTTCACTCGCTCTCAGGCAGCAGGCGTCATCCGATTTTCGCTACTTCCGAACACTCCCGACTGAGCCCGATTAGAGCCGAGTTGAGTCACAGTCACAGTACTCCCGCGCCACGCCACGCTCACGGCGTTTGTCGTGATCGTGATTTGAGTAACAGACTGCGCTAGGAACAGTAGGAACGTATGTGATTTTGTCACGTTGTTACTTTGTGAAAAGTCACAGTGACAACTTTTGACGGCGACTCACTGTGACTTTGTCATCGTGACGTTATTTTTCCCCCATCTCTAATGCTTAGGTATTATGGATTAAAGTGTGACTTACTCATTTATTTATTTATTTGGTTCACAAACAATTGTTTACACTAAATACAATTTCATAACATCATTTCTGCCATTATCTAAGGGTAACAAACACTTATAGGTAAACACCGCATGCATTTTATTATAAAACCAGTTAAATTATTACCTACTTAACACTATACTTAAAAGTTATGCCCTTTACTGGCCTTAGCTTTTTATTTGTGAAGGTTTATGCCGAAAAAATGCTCGTACCAGGCTGATGCAGCAAAATAACACTTGTGACAGTAAATTTGACTAGATATTCATACTCTAAGTACATATCTGAATAGTGATATATTGGTGAATTATGTAAAACATCTACCTACATATAAGCCTACATAGTTATAAGACATTTGTAAAAATGTGAATACCTATTTATATTTTCAATTTGTATGTTGTGTAAAAAAAAGTCTAATAATCATATTCAATTTCGACTTTCTTAACTTCGGCACTCCTCGATGGTCCTTGCAAGGAGCACTCGTGATTGTGGTTTTCGTTAGCGTGGATGATGACGTCATTCACCGTGACTACAGTGGCCTTGCAGCCAGCCCTCCGCTGATGCGTACCACAGTGCCACCGCGTCTTGATGGCGTCGCTTCTAGAGCTTCTTCTACTCATGTGGTACTTGTACCCATTGAAGTACAATACGCGACCACCTTGTCGTGTCAATCCGAAGAAAGCTAAAAAATACAATAATTCCAACTTTATACTAATAAAGTATAAATTGTCTATTTTGTCGTAGACAATAATTAAAACTTTATACTAATAGAGATAATAAATTGTAAATTCTGACGGAATACACAAAAAGCAGGAAAAAAATAATTCTGTTTTAATGTGACATTCGTATTTATGTATTACTAACTAATTTACATTAGTATTACGAGTAGCTAATAAAAAAGGTGTGATGTAAGATTGTAAAAATTCCTCCATGTCCTAGTAATTACCCAAAACATTTTAAAATTGCACCTTAGCCAAACAGCATAGTGTATGTTTAACTGATATTGTATTTAATTGTCACTCGTTCATATGAATCTAGCCTTATAGTAAATTTGATACATGATTATGGTTCTCCGTGTATTTGACAATGAAATCGTCCACCGTGTACACCGAAGCTTTGCAGCCGGTCTGCCGCGGGTACGTCGCGCATTGCCACCGCGTCTTCAAGCCAGCGGTTCTATGGAAGTGGTACCTATTCCCCTTGTAGAACAGCACGCGACTACCTTGACGCGATATTCTGAACTCAGCTGCAAAGGTACCATTATTAGTAATTGTTTATTCGTCAAAAATATACACATACAAAAAAAAGAATAATACTTAAGACTAGCTTAAGCCTAGTCAAACAGGGCTCCTCGGGTTGCCCCTGGCGCAAAGGTACCCATCACACTGGCCGCGTTACCACGTTGAATGGCGATGGACAACCTTTGCACCAAGTACGAACCCGCACGGGCGTCAAATCCCCTCTCCCTAATTCGACGTCCCACTTCCCGAATGAACCATTATTGAGTAATGGAAGCTTCGGGAATAAAAATAATATAATACTCAAATGTTTGCAATGAAGCGAATTGGAAAATTTAACGGTTCAGGCAGGGTTCGAACATGCGTCTCAAACGGCTTTCCGGGCAAAAACGGGCGTCCTACCTATTGGAGCACCGAACCTGATGTGAGAGTCATTGAATTTTTCAATTAGTTGCTTCTACATGCCTTAGGGTGGCATCGTAGCGCGCAATTTTTTTCAATTTAGTTCTAATAATTAATATATCACTCATAAAAAACTTTACTCAAAATTCATGTTCAAATAAAATTAAAGAAAATATATAATATGTTTAAATTTATTTTCCACGTTTTTTCCTTTTATTTTTTAATAACACGCATCACAGCAATAACATCGAAAATTGATAAATTCAGAAAATTGATGTAAAAGACGAAAACTAAACTTATCACACCGAAGTAGCAAGACGGATATGTTAACCAATTTTGGTTCAGGCATAGCTGGACATCCTAAGATAGTTATAGGATATTTTTGACCTGACTACGGAAAAGAAATAAGTGTTACGCGGACGAGCTCGCGGGCACCTTCCAAGCCACCAAGTCCTTTATACGCATGTTTGTCCAGAACTACAAATAGGTTTTCCTTAGAGAACTGCGTCGTGATAGTGCTCAGTAAACTTGACCACCGTGTCATCGATAGTGGTCACCATTCCCTTGCAGTTGTATTTTCTATGCGTGCCACAGTGCCAGGCGGTTTTGTTGCCTTTTACGCGTTTCCTGTGATGCTTGTAGCCTCTGTAGAATAGCGTACGGTTCCCGAGATGAGATGTTCCGAAAAACAGACCTAAAAAAAGACGTTGGTTATCATGGACTCCAAATACTGCGATAAGTAACAGGGACTTCCCAAAACACCTACTGAATTCCAGTTATAGTTTCATCACATTCCTATATGTATTCCAGTAGTTAAACAATATTTATTCATAACATACAATAGATGCAAAATGAGCTGATTTTCTGTGTATTTCTTACTAGTTCGCCTTTATATCATTTCAGCATTTATGGATGATCAGATGATAATGTTTTATTGTGTGTAAGATAACTGTAACGGTAATAAAAGGAGGCAAATGAAATAAGAGTGCAGCAATTATCTGTCAGGTTTGTATTAATTGTCACAACATCACAAAGGTATTTTACAAACCAAGCAGTGATAAATAATAAAAAATAATAAATAACTTAATGTAATAACGGCCCCTATGCCATAGTCAATTAGTACCAAATGCAGCGTAGGACGTGTACCTTTGGGCGTGGGCTTACTCTTTGCCTGAATTAGCAAGTTTTAGTTAACCTTGCACAGTCTAGACCTGCCGTGCTAGTACTACTATCGAATCGCGACTTCACTTTTGTGTTACACGACACAGCATCGTTGTCTGTTTCTCGTAGCGTACTCGTACATACATCTAGGGTAGTAAAAGGTTTCGGAAGACAATTGAATTATGAATAATCTTCTCTGTAATCGCTATCAGAATCTACAAACTGCAGCTCTTAAATTATTCCTCACCATGGTATTTCAAAAATATATTTTTTTCGTTATGACAGTTTGTTTTCTTTTAGGCTTAAAAACTGGTCGATGGTTGACACTTGTCAATGTCAAGATTTGTACGGTTTGATACTGGCAAGGATAACATTGGATGCAATCGTAGCCCTACGTGACATTACATCCCCAAACACTTTACGAGTACAACTAGTCTCTCAACGGTGTACACGGGTTTACTACAGGCTCGTGGTTGTGGTCATGGGATCTGATGAACATATCCTCAAACGTGGTGACGGTTCCCGTGCAGCCGAAGCGGCGGTGGCTCCCGCAGTGCCAGTAAGTCTTACCCCGCAACTCACATTTCCGATGGTGCTTGTAACCTCGGTAGAAGAGAACCCGGTTTCCTGTTAGCCTAGAGATTCCATAATGGAGACCTAAAAAAAGAAGCGTTGTAAGTTTTTGGTACGCGTTAAAAGGGGTTATTAGGATTGTGAGAGTATCCTGTGACAGCTAGCTTCAGGGTTTACCCGTGATGGACATGATGTAAGGACGATTGTATTCTATTGTATTGTAGCGTAGGAATTGATCCCCGTGGAGTTTTTAGTTGATAGAATAACACACAACCCGCTTTTATCCCCGAGGGCTGGGAACATGATTCGTGGGTATTGTTCGCGAAAAAAAGGCTGGTTGTTTTAAATCGCTTGTAATTCGTAAGTTACGTACATACAATTTGTCTTTAGGTATATTTAACTTTCCTCTATTGGATGACAGATGCTCGCGTAATTTCTATCTAGTTAAATTATTGATGCAACTCACCTGCTCGCCTTGCCGCTTTGTGGGGCTTGGTCGATTTTCTATCGACTTACGTGCCTGCATACCTACTATCCACTCAATTGCTTCGAATTTTGAGTTGGACTCTATTTATATAATAAAATAAGAGCGGTGACAGGTAGCCGTAGTTACCAAAAGCAATCTAGTGGCTATACTTAAGACTTTGTGACATACGTCAGTCAGAGGTAGAGGTAGCGGGACGCGGCTTGAAACCTTCATCTATGGGTGACATATGGTGTAGCGTACATACCAGCGCGCACTAACACATCAATGTAACATTATGGTCCCGATCCTCAGATATGGAAAGGCAAAGAACTTTTCATTCTAAACTTTGAAACTGAGGATGATTATGCGGTTCAGCTTTATATACTACATCGTCAAAAGTCATGACTGTTCCTAAGCAACCAAATCTCAGGTGCGTTGCACAAACCCATTTCGCCTTCGACTCGTCTAACTGCAATACGCGGTAATGTTTATAGCCGGCAAAGTCCAGAACGTTGGGATCGTTGGGCGCGAATATACCTGAAACAAAAGAGAACTACCTTATTTACCATTTTTATACCACTGTTATCTGGCTTAGATGAAAACAAAAAGATGATATCCGCGGTTCAAAAGGTGGTCATTGAATTTAATGAAGTCAACTCTTCAGCGTTGCGTTGCCATGTGTTGACAGTGAGAGAACCTATTGGTCCTTTATGTTTTGTATCTTCCTCTTTTTGTTTTCAGATTCTACGTATAGCCTATTTAAAGGAGAAATAGCATAAGCAGATTCAAGCTCTTTACACACCGAAGGCGTGCGGCATTTTCAACCAATATCTGAGGCTATCAACTTGAATTGGCCCTTGTTAAACCTGCCACACGCATTCGATAGGAATGTTACAGTTTTAGGCGCTTCGCATATTTTAACCTGTTCAAGGCCCAGGACAATATGTATGCGTCGTGGGTCTATGCGGAGTTTTCGCTGACGCTGCCTATTCACAGTAGCAGAGCGGACAAAATTAACCAATCAGGCGACTTTTTTAAGCCCAAAAGAAGTATGCTATTAATCTAAGGAATGTGATTGGTCCATTTTTATACATATCTCCGTCCCGCTCCGCTTCTGTGGTCAGGCAGCGGTATAATGAAATCCATGTAAAGATTCTTATTGTATACTTAAGATAAAAAACCATGTGCCAAAAAACATTAAACATAATTTGTTTAATTAAATGAAGATATTGATTTTATTCATTCATCTTATACTAAAAATCACCAATTGGTCATAATAGGTCAATTGGACAATATTTTAATTGTATTGCTACTGAATTAAGTGTTTTGATCTTGTTACAGTTTTGTTTTTTACGACAGTCCAAACAAGTTTACGAGAGTTTGATATACTGAGAGCTTATTAATTTGTCTTTTTCACTCGATAGATAATTGACAAAGCACACGTCATTTTCTGACAAGTGTGTGAGTGGAAAAGTGACAGGTAGCTACTTTATCATTTACTTATCGCATGATAAACACTCCGTAGGACATAGCTCTGCAGACAAGTAGAGTATTGTACTCAAATTTCCAATTTAAAGGATCAACCGGAATTATCACATCGTCAATCATGGCGGCTGCACCGGAACCTGAGGTAGATATCGAATAAAATATCCGGTTCGAAGGACTAATATGCCACTTCATGGTTGTGGACGATATTTTACTTCACGATGACGTCGTGGGTGGTCACGATCGCGTCAAGACACCCGAATATGAGGTAGGTGCCGGACAAAATATCCGGTCCGAAGGACTAAATCGCCACATCATGGTTGTGGACGTTATTGCACTTCACGACCACGTCGTCGATCGTGACGACCGCGCCAAGACAACCGAATCTGAGGTGAGTGCCGCAGTGCCAACGTGTCTTCATCCCTCGCTGCCTCTCTCGGTGGTACTTGTAGCCTTGGTAGCATAACACTCGGCCGCCTTTCTTCGATGGTAGAAATATTTCTGAAAGAAACACCAATGTTAATATCAATCATTGTAACTAAAAAATACAGTGTGACCATTTTTTGAATTTTTCCTGTTTATTTCGTAGATATGTAGAGTCATACTCAACAACTTGAGTAACCACAATTTAATCTAAACAGTCCAATCATCGCTAAATACTATTTATTTTATAAATAGAGAAATTATAGTCAAATACCTCCCCCAAAGTTCTCCACAACGATCGGTCGTGCACCGCCCTCATTCAAACTGCTTCCTGCGATCCTAACCAGGTCGTCGGTCCACCTTGTTGGGGGCCTTCCCACGTTGCGTCTTTCGGTACGCGGTTGCCACTCAAGAAGGTTTCTGCCCTAACGGGCATCGAGCAATGAGTAAAAATAGATTATTATATAAAAATAAAACATATTTATGAAATATATTTTTATTAACAATTATTTATTAATGAACTTTATTAGCTTCTCGTACATAAATGGTATAGCGAATATAAATGGCGAACTATGTAAAATATCCGTAAGTACCTAGTTTTAATTGGTATCTTACAAATAAATTATTTCTTAATAAAGTAATATTTTATTTATATCTATAAGGTACAATAACTGATAGTAGTAGGTACCTTTTACTCCGCACTATTTCTTCACATCGTTGAACACATAAACCTCCATTTGTGTATTACCTAAGACAGGATTTTTTTTTCAAAATGTAACGCTCCATATAATTATAACATTATAAATATTGAAGCAACTATATTTTCATATACATTTTGACATATTTATACGGTGTAACTACCATAATATTTTCTGTTCTCATTGCGGTTTTATAATATTTGCGTAGGTAAGGTACCTACTTAGTAAAAAAATATGATAATGTTTACTGAAGGAAGAATTCAACTTACTGTCAGTTATTTATTTACTCCGCACGATTTCTTCACATCGTTGATCACATAAAGATCCATTTGTGTATTACCTAAGACAGGTAAAACCATTCAAAATGTAACGCTCCCCCGCTATGATTATTATAACATTATAAATATTGAAGCAACTATATTCTCATATAAATTTTGACTTATTTATACGGTATAACTACCATAATCTTTTCAGTTCTCATTGCGGTTTTATAATATTTGCGTAGGTAAGGTATTTCGTAAAAAAAATGATATTTTTTACTGAAGGAAGAATTCAACTTACTATCAGTTAAAATTATTTATTCATCATTACCAATATCAGACTTCTTTAAATACTTATAGGTAGTAAATTACACTTTCATTAAACTTGTAAATAAAAGGTACACTAGCTAACGCTAGGTGTTTGGGGACATTTAAACCAATCTTTACGAAATTAAGCCACTTTTTTTCTATTACTCCACACAACCACGTGGTCCTCAACAGTAATGACTGGCGCGAGACAGCCAGTCTTCCGACCCTAGCGACACATTGCCAACGCGCTTTGAAGCCTGTGGTATCTCGAGCCTTTGACCACCAAAACCACATTGACATGTTTGACACGCTCACGGCTACTTTTTACCATCGCACTGCTCGACATCGGCGTGGGTGTTCATCCTCATACACTGGAGCCTAAATGATCGAGAACTATGCGGCTCCAGAGGAATTTCCTACCGCGAACCGCGCGTGTGGTATGAGTTTCCCTGCCGAGGTTTGTGGTTCTTCAAGAGGGAAGTAAATTAGGTTCCTAAAGGGTTGGCAACGAACGTGTGATGCTCCTGGCATCGCAAGCGTCTATAGGCGGCGGCAACTGCTTAACATCAAGGGGACTAGTTTACCATCGTCGTAGCATTAAAAAAACGGTAAAATGAGTCATTTCTATCTACTTATTATAAAAAAGGAAACGTGGATTAACAGGATGGTTATGGTTATCATTAAGCTTCACAACAACTCCTTCAACAGTAATAACCGCTGCAGGACACCCAGTTTTCCTTCTAGTGGCACATTGCCATCTCGCCTTGAATCCGTGACAGTGTTCCTTGTGGTATCTGAAGCCTTTGACGATGAGCACCCAGCCGCCTCGGGTTGTTGGCTGGAAAGTAACTGGAAAAAAATAGTGTAATGCGTTAAATGGTTGATACATTACTCAAATTGCTGATGTCAATGACATTAACATTTTTACGACCAACAACAACATGTATAGATAGACAAATAACATGTATAAAAAACATATAACGCAGTACACGTAATAAACATATTATTATATTAAAAAATAACAGTGTCACCGAGTCCATAAATTCAGAAACTGCAATGCCTGTATTGTGAAAATTATATACGTCGATCAAAATATACTTTCTAAGCTCGCTTATAAATTTTACATGTGATACAGCGAATAGTAACATTTAATATTACACCTTCATTTTCATTCTTGTTACACCAGTTTATTTAGGAATCGCAACAATATAAAATGAGGCGGAAAACAAATACTTTCCTATATAGGTTTGCCAGAGTCAGGTACAATAAATATTGCTAGTCTTAGGTCTTAGTAAATATTTATTGAAACACTTCTATTTTAAAATAATTGTATTTATTATTACACAAATATACATCTAGATGTAATTGAACATGTTATACTTATTTAATTAAAATAATCTGAAAATTGTCATGAATGATCTTTGACTTATTTTAGTGGATTTTGCACTAATTACATGGCATTTATAATTGTGAATACGAACGTAAATAATAATACGATGCTGATTCTTAATTTTATTTTCCTCCAATTAGAAATAAATAAGAAAGAAAAAAATGAAGTATCCATCGGCACGTTTTAGTTTAAACGAGAAAAAATAATGTCAGGATGAAAATTAAACAAACTGATAATAATAGTGTTTTAACTTTCTTATACATTCTTTTTGGCACCGGCGACTGGGGTTATTTCGTTCAACGGGGTGACCTATTTCACATAAAAAATAATTAAACTATATGATGTTCTGAACACGTTCATAAAAATTGTGATTAATTTTACTCCGTTGATCAAAAGTAACCTCAGTAGATGATAGCGAGATCGAGAGTTGTGATGGCATCCATATCCAACCCTGCCTCTATTTCTTATGGGAAGGCATAGACTACAAGAAGTACCGAGAGTACGTCCAGCTCTCTACGGTACTTGACATCTGAATTTCCCAAGCCTGTTTTAGTCCGTGTCTACGTTTAGTAGTTAATAATGGGGTGATTATGATCATAACTGAGCTTCACGATATCCTCTCCGATGGTGACCGCCGTGGCTGGGCACCCTGACCGCTGCCGTACCGCACACTGCCAGCGAACCTTCAAGCCACGTTGGCGTTCTCTGTGGTACTTGAAGCCAGCCAGGATTAGGACTTGGCCGCCGCGTTTGGTTGGTTGGAAAATGGCTGGAAAACGAAGATTGGGTATGTATCTCAAGTAAAGTAATCTTTAACGACACGTTTTGCTAAATTACTTGTACAACGGCTTTTAAAGTAGACAATGGACACGGTTTGAATTTCGGATGGGAGTGTGTTATGCTCTCATATCGAGCTAAATATTTATGCACCTCGAGACAGAGTAAACTTACTTTCTTGACTTATCAAAATTTTACATATTTCTTCATTCTCCACATTTGAACACAGTAGCTATTTGAGTCATTAATAATAATGATAATTTCTATACTTTTATCGTTATCAATATTAAGAATGACATGCGCAGTTTGAAAATGTCACCGGCTGTAACCGCTGTTGTAAGTCACCCCGACACCTGGTCGATATCACACTAATTTTGCTTGACATGTACCTTAAAATTAAAGTAAATAAAACAATTTCTGCTAAAAATATGTATTGCATTTCACTTAACCTAATATATCGACATTCGACCTTGCTCTACACCGTGATTGTGTGTATTGGTGAGCCTCACGATCTGGCAGCCAACGGTTACCGCTGTCGCAAGACACCCCGTCCTCTGCCGTACAACGCATTGCCATCTTTCCCTGACTCCATTGTAATGCTCTCTGTAGTACTTGAATCCGTTGAGGAAGAGAACGCGTCCACCGCGCCTCGTTGGCCGGAAAATGGCTGAAAAGTATGAATAAAATTAATCACCATCCACAGTATTGTTAAACATGACGTTTTGTGAAACGTAGATAACAATTCAAAATAATACAAATGCAAATTAAATTATTGCATTGAAAAAACGTTATTCTACGACTTCAAGGTATATACTTCTAGACAGACAGATCTTTTTATGACATTGGAGTAAAAAGGAAACCGCATTAAAAAAAAACCGGCCAAGTGCGAGTCGGACTCGCGCACCGAGGGTTCCGTACAAACACTTTCCATCCCTAAGTGGTTAAGTTAAGTTTGCACCTGGTATGTATAGCGCCCCATATAAATTAGGTGCAAAGTTAGGTATTAAAAAAAAAATTTATGGTTTTCGTAATTATTCCTTTATCTATGCTATAAGACGTTGCTTCGTACCAAATTTCAAGATTCTGAGTTCACGGGAAGCACCCTGTAGGTTTTGATTCCCTTGCAAGTGTCGAAAATTTGCGGCATAAACGGCTGTATAGGTATTAAAAAAAAAATGTATGGTTTTCGTAATTATTCCTTTATCTATGCTATAAGACGTTGCTTCGTACCAAATTTCAAGATTCTGAGTTCACGGGAAGCACCCTGTAGGTTTTGATTCCCTTGCAAGTGTCGAAAATTTGCGGCATAAACGGCTGTATCTTTTGATTGCGTTGGCTTAGAAGTTTGATTTTTTCACAGCTTCAAGGGACAGTAGACCTGAGTAATTGATATAAATTTCAGCTTCATACCTCCACGCGTTCCTGAGAAAAAGGGTCTTGACAGACGGACAGACGGACAACAAAGTGATCCTATAAGGGTTCCGTTTTTTCCTTTTGAGGTACGGAACCCTAAAAACGTTAATAGTATATTATGCAACCGTTGTATAAGAGGGGGCAAAAAACGCGAGTGGCATGGGTTACGATGTGAGCGTAGCGAACATCGTAAGAAAGATGCCACGAGCGTTTTTTGACTTACTTATACAACGTTGCATACAATACTTTTTCTACGACTCGACATTTCATAAATAAAATGCAAATAAACAACAAAGAAAATAATTACATGTTCCCGCTCGGAATCAACAAAATTAAAAAAAAGTAATAGTCTGATAAACTTTTTTTTTATTGAAGTCTATCTGTCAAAAAAATATGAACTTATACATAAAGGTACCTATACGTTCACTATACTAAACATCCATGCACTGAAGATAAAACTTTTTTTTTAAGTTGGCAGCAATGCCTTAGTACAATAAGTTTCTTTTTAAATTGAAAATTGTGTGAATGCAGCTGTTTATCTTGTAATCTGTGGTACTAAGTGATGCTTTTTTGGCGACTTTATAACATCGTTTAGCAGTGTTTTTTTGGGCAATAGAGCATAGACTTTTACAGACTTTCATAATTTATGTCTTTATATTAGAGTTAGTAACTACATATATAAATGACAGAAAAAAGTACTGGAGTAGAGAAAATATATATTAAAGTTTCGATAAAAACCAAACGTGTGTTTGGTGGTAGTGATAATTAGGGGTGAATTAGAAACAAATGACAACGAGCATTATTTTTTATTATTTACTATCGTATAATGACTTAAATAATATCATCTAACTTAAGGAACCCGTGACCCAACAATTTAAAATTGCCAAATTAAAATAATTAGTAACATTAACACAAAGTTGAAGCTTATAAATCGTTATTCATTAAGTCAAAATATACGTCTATGTAAGTACAGTTACTATAAATCATCTTTTACTTTGACACGCAGTTCAAAATTAACCCTGTCTATTAAAAGTTCTTTGCAAATCAAAATAAATTATCAAAAATCGTTGTCAAGTTGGTCGTAATGATTTATTTACACATCATTCTCAAAAATAATGATGTATTTATGTAAATATAAAAATTATATTCCATCTATCTTAGCGATTCTAAAAATACTTACATTAATATGCCTTATATTCTTTTAGATATTTTCATTTAATACTAGCAACTTCGTCCTCGTAGTTGGGTAAAAAGTATCCTTTAATCATTTGTCAAAATTGGTTAAAATCTGTTCAACCAACCGTAGCGGCTTGATGAACGGCCAAGAACATTCTTACCAATAATGGCGCTGTAAAGCAGGCGTCTTAAAAAATCCTGTATCGCGCTGTTAAGATTTTTCCTGAAATAATAACTGTTATCCATAGAAAACTGATTTTCAATCCCATTTTTTTTTGAATAATATATTCAAACGATTAAAGCCAATAAAACTTATTAAAAAAGTGGACAGACTGATTTGTGGTCACCCTTTTCTTTCAACTATTAAAATGTTAATCAAAGAAACAGGGAAAATGGTTGTGTACAGATATTTTGACAACTTTGTCCTCGAGGGTCGTGACAGAACCGTGGCATCCCTTCTTCTGATGGGTCCCACATTGCCAACGGATTTTGACTCCTTTTTGCCGCTCTCGATGGTACTTGTGGCCTCTGAAGTATAGAATGCGGCTACCACGGGCTGTCATTTGAAAAATTGGACCTGAAATAAGGGTATTGTTATAAATACAATAGAACTTTTTTAAAGTTTAGTCTAAGTAAAATGAGTTGTGTAAGGTTTATTCCATTCCAAAGTCAAAAATATTTGTTCCATTGACTCATAAAGCTGATATATTTTATAAACTACTAGTTAGGTCATCTATATGGGCTTTTCCGAACGTGGCATTGTATACTCTGTTCATCTGCATATATATGTAATTGTAAAACAATGTTATAATTTTGTATCCCTATCTTAAATTCCATTATAGTTGAACGGCAGAATAATCTTAGTTAAAAAATAATTAATTTGTATCCCGGGTTAAGAATGTGTTTTATTTATCCTAACCACTTCTTTCTCGATGGTGATGGAACCAGGATACCAAAGTTTCTGGTGGGTCCCGCATTTTCACGCCACTATGTGGCCTACCATAGTACTTGAACCCTTGGTAGAATATTATTATACTAAACTAGTTCCAAGAATATTAGGCCTGGAACTGTAAGCTGAGTAAAGTAGCGACTTTGTATGATAGTTTTTATTAATGAATATATTATTTTTAGCTACGCGAACGGAGTCACGGGTATATACTACGTAGTAAAAATAAATTACACGGCAAAATGACAGAAGACTATACATATTTGGTATCATACTTCACAATTTTTCTTACATCAATTAGTCAACAATGGCTTACCTACTCTTTTAGACGATGAGAAAATTATATAAAATATAATCTTTGACAAAAAGTTGTTGTTATAAAAATATTTATTGTTAACTTTAATCCAACCTAGTACGAAAGAGCGAAAACCTTCATACTAGTGTGAAACTTAAAAAGTGGTTCTACATATTTGCTGTAATAATTTATAGTCTATACAGAAAAATATAGGTATTTGTGTATGATGTGATGGTTCAAATAAAACAAAATAACGATGTAATATTTTTATTTCACCTACCATAACTTGGTTTTAAAATTTTGGGCCGATTATATATTTTATTATTCTTATTACAACATTTTTTAAGTAGGTACAGTACATAATCTGAATAAGTAGTTATAGAATTATATTAAGATCTAATACAGAAATTTCTGTTTATGTCTAGAAGACAATAAATTCGATACTCAAACTTATCAGGAATATAATACGAATCAAAATGTGTATGTGTGACTGTGTGTGCGTGTGGTTAAAAGATATAGGTGTGGCTGTCTTTATAACATGCCAGGCAAAGAGTCTTATTGCACATGGGACAAAAACTCTTTATCTTCTTTACTTTCTTTCTTGCATCTATGCAACTTAATGTCAATCTCAGTTTTTCGTAGCAAAATGCACAATTTCTTCTTTTTAAGCCCATTTGAAGAAGGTGCCCTGAAGTTATGATTTTTCTGGCGTGTTCTGTAATAAAAGTATAGATTGTATAACATCACGCAAGAGAAATACCGTAATACACTAATAGGTATTAAAGAAAAATGTTACCTTTACAATAAAAATGCACGGGTTTCAATTCAAATAACAATCAACCAAACACACATCTAAACGAGAACTACAGAGACGGGACGATACAAACGTTGAATTTTGAGCATCAGACATGCCTCTGGTCACAGGGTTGAACAGGGACAAATCAGAAGGGTTGCGTATACCTTTACCCTAGGTATTTGTGACCTTGAGCCAGGTAGTTATTTTTGTATTGTTGAGTTTTGTATAATACATATTGTAATGATTCATGGGATGGTTAAACCATGAAAATGGTATGCAGTATATTAAACAATGTTGAATTGTTAAGACTAGCTTTATTAGTGCAGTAACTAGAACAATCGAACTACAATTTGATCCTGAATATATAATCTAATAATATATTATACATTTACTATTAGAGTTAAACTTTAGTATGGTACTATCGGCCAAACCTTCGCTCGGTTACCTTAGGCTGCCTGTCCATTGGGGCGGAGCTAAAATACGAGATCGTAAGCCAATCACATTCCTCAGATTTAAATGCGCCTCTTTTGGGCTTCACAAAGACGCAGCCTGATTGGTCAATTTTCGCCGCTCGACTTCAGTGTCAGGCAACCTTAAAATAGCATTTTTTTGTATACGGGCTAACGTCTTGGCAATGACAATAACAGTCGCGTAATGTCATCGGTTGCAAGCGAAACTATTGAATGTAGACGATTCTGGCTTTTGCCGATAGTACCTACCTACATTTCGAAAAAATTGCGTATAGAGCTAAAATAATTAAATTGTAAAATAAATGCGACCTTAACAGACAATAAACAGAAAGTTTGCTTACCTACTTACGTAATGATATTTTAAACGTTAATAACTATTTTAGGATATCCATAATACAGCCATGCTAAGGTAAAATGCGATCTTTTTGTATGGATCTCCATGGTAAAAAGGTCACCTTAGCACGGCAGAATAAGTCACACAAATATTAAAATACACAAGGTTGGCTTGCCATTCTACTTGTGGAATTGTGTTTTGGCTTTTATATACTCCTCAAAGGTGGTTAGAATGTTTCGATTATAATGTCAATGGCTACGGATTGGAGATTTTGACAAATGATGCATGTAGAATACCTGTACCTAAATGCGATTTAATTGTTACTGTGCCGATTGTTTAGTTTTTATTATTATAGTTTTTTTTCTCTGTATTTTCTATGATTATTGATAATAATTATTATGTTCAATATATGTATGAGTGTTACTAACCTTAATTTGTAATTTGTTTTTTACTAACAATCTATGGATCACTGATCCGAAATAAATAATAATTTGAATTTGAATTTTTAATTGGAAGCCATTGACATGTTGCCGTCTACATGGGCCCTAGCCACCAAGAAAGTGGCCTACATGGGCCATAACTCTATATATACACTTTGATATCCCGGTGAGATCTCCGAAGTGGCGATATATCTACTATACCGCCTCTACGGCAACCCAGTTGCGTTAAGTGTACGCCACATTAAAATGCGATGTCATAAAATATCAGGCGCAAACTTAACACAACCGGGTAACTTGAAAGTCCAGTCATAATAACCTTATGCGACCACTTAGGGTGTGGCTCACCGCGAATGTTCGCCTGTATACAGGGTGTAACCGACGGTGTACCGAAAACTGAAACCATGGCTTCAGACCATTATTCTGGGCTCGTGTCGCATAATCGTGAGATTTCTTTGAGAAAATTCACAAATTTTCCTCGCGAGTTTTCATTTTTTCTTTATTTTTCCGTTAATCGAAATCTACCGGTAACAATTTTTCATGAAAAATCGCATGAAAATGGCATTGTCCGCAAAACACGCAACGTATCACAAACAGTATATGTAAGCGCGTGGAGTGGGACAGATAACGGTACTGGCCGGTCATTTATCCGCCAGGCCAGTACGCTCCCGTTGGCCGTTACGGTCGGACGCATGATTAATGTTTACCTACCCGCACATTTTATTTGCTTTACTTGCTTGAATGAAAATAATCTTGTTAGACTGTTTTAATTTATCGGTCAGTTGTTATTGGTGTTAGGTACTACATACTAGTTGTGATCTGTGGTTGCGTTGTTTTTGTGGTTGCATTCATTCATGTCATTCGATGCGCATTGGCGTAACGGTATGATTTGCGCCGACGCGTGAGTGGAGTGGGGAGCGCCTGGAACGGTCGATGCTTGCCGCGTGCTCCCCTCCCCGCGCGTCTGCACCCGAGAGAATTGGACGCAATACATTGCGCGTCGAGTTTTATAATTTATTTTAGAAAATCTTATCCTTGAGTTTTCCGAGAAAATGAACACTCGTTTTCAGTTCGTGATTATGGTCTTAAACTACAATTTTTGTTTTCGGTACGCTGTCGGTTACACCCTGTATATGAAATGTCATTTGTTTTTTGCTATATTGCAGGTGAATGCTCGCGGTGAGGAGCACCCTAACAGTTTAGGTCAACTATCGGACGTAGGTCTCTAATGTTTGCTTCTAGCGTAAAAAGACTCGAATGCGTTAGTGCTTTGGTCCTATAATAATAATCATAGCTCTGTAGTAACCTGAAATGTAATTTTATGCAGATCGAATAGCCATCGTCGGATTTAATGACAGCTACATCGGTTATTTGGCGATATCTTAAAGTACATTCAGATTAGTTTCTGGTACAAGCAAGTTACACGTTGGATAATAATCGCTATCAGTTAGATCTGTACGAACGCGTAACTGTCCCGAATCTTCTTGTATATCTCTAAATTTACTTATAGGTTCATGTAGATGTTCAACTTTTTTTTTTGTTGTGAATATTTTTCCATGTAATGTAGTGACTGAGCCTTTACACTCCAACGTTGTCCTGTGTGTTGCACAAATCCACCTTATCTTGTTGCCGAACAGTTTGTTACGGTGGTACTTGTAGCCTTGGTAGAATAGTACGATGCCTCCTCGTCGGGATTTTTTGAAGACTGGTCCTGAAACAATACAAACGGATGAATGAGATTTGGTTACGAAAACTGTAAAGCGTCCGAAACGAAGGGTAACGGGACTTTATACGCGATATAATCTGTTGAAATTGTTTTATTTTGATCATTTTCAAATTATCGTAACTTTTGCGGTGCTCAAAATGTGTACGTTCGTAGATTACGCACGTCGTTAGAGCGACGTAATCATGGAGTGGACTGCGCCTGAAAAATCGCATACATGCTCATGCTCTATGTATGATACCCATCTAATTCAAATGAGTACACACCTTGTTGATTTATTATTTATTGCATAAAAGAAAATGTATTACACAATATCAGACTATTGCCATAAGGTACTTGACAAAAGTGAAAATAAATTGTATCACTGAAACCACTCATTAAAAATACATGGAACCAAATAAACTACCACTTTGGTCATTATACCATTTTGTTTTTTTTTTTATATTGGACAACCTCACTCAAATCGATCTAATCCCAAATTAACCTCAAGAAGGCTTGTGTTGTGGGTACTAGACGACGATATACGTACTTATATAGATAAATATATACTTGAATGTATAGAAAAACGATGACCCAAGCACAAATACCTATTCGAGTTCATCACACAAATATTTGCCCACAAAAATTGGAGAAAAACTAAAAAGCCTTTACCATCACGGTGGTATTTTACGTCTTGATAATAATAATAATAATGATAGAATAATACGATGCCCCCTCGTTGTTACTTTTGTAACACTGTTCCTGAAATACAATGCATTAGTGAAATTTGATTACCTACGAATATAATAAAGCTTGAAAGTACAGGAATTTATGCGATTATATGTTGAATTTGTTTTATTCTGATTGAATATTTTCTATAGTTTTAACTGTTGCGGTGCTCAAAAAGCGCACGTTCTTGGATAACGCACGTTGTACTCGACGTCCCCGCGCCTGATGTAATTGCGTATGCTCCAAAATGTCCGAAAGACAACAGGAAAATATGGTGCTAGTAGTAACAATTTTATTTAAGACAATAGGGACCCTTATTAACAAAACCATGAGTATGTTCAAACATTTTTCTTGTAGGTATTATTTCTCCCTCGACAGTAGTCACTGAGCCAGTACACCCTGTCAGTTTTCTGTGTGTTGCACAAATCCACCTTATCTTACAACCGATCAGTTTATCTTTGTGGTACTTGTATCCTTGATAGAATAAGACAGTGCCGCCTCGTTGGGACTGTTGAAATATTGGTCCTGAAACAATTCACACTACTAAATTAGTTTCGTATAAGAATATTTGTCAAGCGTCCCAAAACGCCGGGAAAATAATGGGATGATTTACGCATTGTACTTTTTAATTTTTTTGTTATTTTAAATTCAATTCAACTTATTTACTTTAGGCATCATAGACAAAGATAAACTTAACAATCTAACATATATATGAAACATAACAACAAAATTAACTTAACAACGTCACGTTTATTACTGTGAAGATTACGCTGTTCGTCATGACACCTTTGGCCAAATCTTTCTTTGGTAAAGGTCGCTAGCCAGTCAGTTGGAAGAAGGGTTGGCACCTTTTCCGGCCGATGTTAGTACCTAATAGAATAGTGTAATGGGATGGGTGCAACTAACTTTAATTAAAAAAATGTGTTATCTTTTTTATTGTTATCATCAAAATGTTAAAAATATGCATTTATTTAAGATCATCATTATAGAAAGACCGATGACCTGATATTCCTTTAATGGAATTGGTCACAAATGCGGAATGAGTCACAACAGATGGACAAAATAAGTCACAGAATGGACCCAGAGAAGAAATAAAGGCCGCCAAAGGGAGAGGTGGGCAGACATATTTATTGAAAGATTGGGGCCACACTGGATGGTAAAAGGTAGAGACAGGGAGCTGCGGAAGGAATTGGGGGAGGCCTACGCCAAAGAGGCGACTTTTTAGTGCATGGATGATTCAATGTAGTAGAATAAATGATTTTTTATTTTATTTTATTTTATTTCGTTTAATAACGCTAATGAAATCAAAGGTTTATGTATGAATTATAATATAATATTATAGATTAAGCATTCCTGCATCGATTTAAACCAAAAAAATATACCGAGTGATTTCGCGAATTTACACAATATAGTCACCATTCATTTAATAATTATATTACAAATAAGAACAAGCATTCCTGGATTACAATACAATATACAAAATGCTTTATTGCAAACCAAAAAAAGTTTAAAAATTAACACAAATACAATAATTTTGATAAAAAAAAATTATAAAGCAATAAGTTGTAATTTTATTAGATGGCTTGTGATTTGACTATCTATACATCCTTAACTTACCTACCGCTTAACATTTACATTGCATTAAACAAGAAAGGCCTTCCCTAAAGATCTTCACGTTCGTACGTTTCGTACGTTTGACGACGCGGTTGGCTCGGTTTGTAGAGACCTGCCTACTGAGCCGGCGGTCCCGGGTTCGATCACGGCCGAGGCAAATATTTGTGTGATGAACTCGAATATTTGTGCTTGGGTCATGGTTGTTCTATGTATTTAAGTATATATTTATCTATATAAGTATGTATATCGTCATCTAGTACCCATAACACAAGCCTGCTTGAGCTTAATTTGGGCTAGATCGATTTGTGTGAGGTTGTCTGATATTTATATATCTATTTATATAACAGCCACCCACTACCGTAACTTCCTAAGACCTTGACAAGATCGTCGCTCCTTACCCACACTATTCAAGTGAGAATGGGGCTTGGTTTGCGTCATGGGTATGAACGTTGCTCATCCTGACCACCTCAGACTCGATGGTGAAGACGGTGGCAGGGCATCCGAACTTCTGGTGGGTTCCGCAGTGCCATGTGATCTTTGGACCTGACTGCCGCTTGCGATGGTACTTGTACCCTTGGTAGAAGAGCATCACTCCACCTCGACTGGTCTCTTGGAAAATTGGGCCTGAAATGTGAAAAGATTAGGCTTAATAATTAGTAGGTACCTATAGTAGGTAAGTATATTGGACACCCTGTAGGTGTGACCCTGGAAGGGTGAAGTTATGAAGGATCTACGCGCTTTACAAGCAGGAAACTCAAGGAGATTGCTCAACACAGAGCGCGTTGGCTTCATTTCGTATCGGAGGCCAAGATCCACTTCGGGTCCATGCGGCATCGGAGTAAGTAAGTAAGTAATAATAAGTACCTACTTATATGTGAGGGAGCGATCACGATTCAGTGCCGCAAGGCCTTCCCGCGTAAAGATGTGCCGTTCTCGAAAAATAAACCAGATTTGTATAGGAAATGTTCTCAAAAACGTTCTTTCCCCATACAAATTAGGAAACATTGTCGAGAACGACATGTATCTACTCCCGCGCAATAGGCAGCCAGTCGAACATGACGATTTAAGGGAGCCCGCGCACTAGTCCACGAACTCCTATATATTCGATATGCCATCTAGTGCGCGGGAGACCTAAGTCACATCATCACCGTGGTTTTCGACTGGAGGACATTGGACGTACACTCCGGATTTTAATTAGGCGAACTAACTTGACAGCTCAAAGTGTTGTCAGGAATAGAAAAAAAAAAATAGTGATTGGTTTATGTCGATACAAATATGTCGATATAACCTTAACAATACATCCATAGAAACTTAATTATGTTGTAATACGGTTTATATTCGTTTAAAAATGTACAGTTATCAGTGTATTCGATAGTACTATGGAACTGTCAAGAAAACAAAAAGGTGGGCAGCGTTCTTAGCGATGTCCTAAAATAAAGTTCGTTCGATGTAAGTATTTTAATAGCAACCGTTTTTTAGGGTTCCGTAGTCAACTAGGAACCCTTATAGTTTCGCCATGTCCGTCTGTCCGTCTGTCCGTCTGTCCGTCCGCGGCTTAGCTCCGTGATCATTAGTACTAGAAAGCTGAAATTTGGTATGAGTATGTGTATGTATAACGCCGACAGAACGGTAAGATAAAATTAAAAAAAAATTTTTTTTTTCGGGTACGTCTCGAACACCTAAAGTGGGGGTGAATTTTCTTTTTCTTTTCAACACTGGTGTGTGGGGTGTCGTTGGATAGGTCTTGTAAAAATAATAGGGGTTTAGTAACATTATTTTTTGATAAAGTCAGCAGTTTTGTAAATATTCGCTCCAAAAACAAAAAAAATAGTGTCCCCCCCCCTCTAACTTTTCAACCACGGGTCAAAAAAATTCGGAAAAATTCATGTTAATGAGGCCTTATAAGTACTTTCAATGAAAACTATATTGAACAAAATCGGTCGAGCCGTTTTTGAGTTATCGCCAAATTTCATATTTTTTCTTTAAAAGGTCGTAAGTTGACTTCCAGAAGGTAATAAGTGATTACAGTTTCTAGGGCGTTTACGACCTTTTTATAGAGCTTAAAATCTTTCTTAACGTAAACCTCGGGCTTAAAACAGCAGTTTATTGTGAAGGATGAGCAACTACGGAGCCCTACACTGAGCGTGGCCCGACATGCTCTTGGCCGGTTTTTTTATTATTGATTCGTGTAATAAAATTATTAGTTAGATTTCAAACACAATAATTCAAAATGTATGAAATACGTAATGTCTACTTTTTTTTAATGCTGTTTAACTAACCTCTGGTAGGAACTGTTTTTTTTTTAATTCTTTAAATTAGCAAGGAAAAGCGTGTGATTCGTTCACGACAATTATTAGTGTAAAGATTATAAAAACAACAGTTGCTAGGAAACAAATAGCAGAGATATAAAAAAAAGTATAGCATAGACAATGAGTCCATGCTCACGTTATCAACCTTCTTCTTAACATAATTATCGATATTAACAACACTAGCGAAACTGTGGCAACATTCGTGTGCAATGAACTGTCAAGTTAGTTCGCCTAATTAAAATCCGGAGTGTAGTTGGACTTGTCCCGCTAGCTATATATTCATGTACCTAAATGGAGATACGAGTGTATACTTTGAAATTCATTTATTGTATAAAAATTACAAATTTAAAATAAATTACTACGAGTATCATCAATCATTTTATTATTGCCATGTTTTCTTTCATGTTTAATTATTATGCTTATTTAAATTATAATTCTTATGAAATTAATATTCGACTTCGTATTAGGTATATACAACTTATTAGTACTCGTAATAGTAACAAATAATAATCAAGTTATACCATACATTTAAATTATAAATATCGTACTACCCAATAATAGCCCAATCACACAACTATACTATACAGCTATGGTCCAAAACAATACTCATTAATTACTATCAAGATCCATATTCTATGAGTGATTTCATACTTTTTACTGAAATTTGTTTAATTTAGTTGTTCATCTTAGAGTTTATCCGTAGTATTTGTCATATAAATAAATATAAGTAATTTTCTAGTTAATTTGGACCATAGTTGTGGGGCCTGGCCGGAGTAGTTTTACGTACGGTAAGTACCTATTAAAATATTTGCTAACCTAAAAGAATTATCAATTTCTTGTAAAATTTCTCTCATTTACAATATTTCGTATCCTCTTCCATAGGGTTCCATAGGGTTCCATAGGGTTAGGGGGTTAGGGGTCGTATCCATAGGGTTATTCCAGATAACATATTATTTTAAATCGGTCCAGTCTAGCCGTGGCAATGACAAGGTAAAAGCAGTCCGCCTTTTGTACGATTTTTATTTAATTTTTTCAATAAAGGTCAAATTAATAAGTAAATCGTGCCTGTGACATCTTTTATTTCGGTAAATTTCATGTTATCACTAAAATCAGGTTTTAGGATTAGAATAAATAACCACACCTAGAAACCTAGTCAGCGCTTGAAAGTGAAGCCAATTTTAGTGAGCCACGGCCTGTCACGGGCTCGGTTTCGTCTATGTACGCATCTGTCACAACGTCAAACAAAATGTGGCTATGATACGTAAGTAGGCTTCCGGTCCGTGACTCAAGATGGCCGCATGCGTTAAGTTTTGTTGTTCGTTATTTATTCATTTTTGTTATTCAATGTGTAGTATTGATAGCGTATTGTGCAGTGATCTAACGTATGAGTGAATAGCTAATGAAGAATTCAACTTGAAGCGTTCATAGCCCTTCCTGGGTCAAGGCCCGATAGTCCGCGTGGTTTTTTGTAAATCGCTATCACTTTACAAAAAGCAAAACCTCACCGAACAACGGCATGCTCTACGAGCATACTCGAAATTGGCGAAATCATCATTAATTTTGATGGAAGCCATATTTTAAAATTAGAATTAGATACGTAAGTACCAATCAGACACGCACACATAAAACAAAAACCGACTTCATCCTATACAAAGACTACCGTTCTATGCGTATTTATTCTAAGATTTTAGGTTATAAAATATACAGAATTGACAACTGTCATACGCGCAATCACATCTGAAGCCCATTAACACCGTCTGGTTTGGCATTAGTTTGACTTATGTGAGATATGTTGATAAGTCTACCTGTTTGTTTTCACTGCAAGGGTGATTGTGCTCACCGTGTACGAAAATCTCATTATTAATCGTGGTCGCTTTGCCAAGGCAGCCGCGTTTGTTCGTCGCACAGATCCAAGCGATTTTCGAACCGGATTGCCGTTTACGGTAGTACTTGTATCCTTGGTAGAACATCATTATCCCTCCGTGGCTCGTTGTTTGGAACATGGGCTCTAAAACATAAAATAAACGCTATATTTCATCCTTAAAAAATACTGCACTCCAAAACATACTGTATTACGCATTCATATCTACAGATTGACACAGAAACATAGGTACATAATAGATACGAGCCTCTCCGACGAGAAAACTTTATTCGCAACATTTGTGTTAACAATGCCATTGCACGTCATTGCGTGCTGTTGTATGGCAGGTAGTGTAGCAATAACAACAATGATAGGCAAACGCATTCACTGCCAGGGGACGTGTTCTAGGAACATACTTGTATGAAGGTGAAAGCTTATATTCGTGGCTGGCAGTGATTAATTTAAGTTTTCCCATGTAATATTTTTCTTGTTGGTGTGTGTAATAAAGTATTATTGTATTGTATCACTGTGGGTTTGTGTGTCGTGGCTCACGGCGACGCTCGTCTTTTGTTTTTCGTTCTGCGTTCGAACTAGCTTATGCTGCCGCTTGTAGGATAAAATTGATAAAATAAGTGATATTTACATATTTGTAATAGTACTATTCGGGCTCAAAGTGATCCCAAACGGGTGACCCGCTACTGAGAAACTGCGGTTCGTGTATGTGTATCTCATTGGTCTTGACGACGGTGTCCTCGACGGTGAACACCACGGCCGAACAGCCGAGCTTGCGGCTGCGTGCGCAGTGCCATCTCGTCTTGAGACCTCGTCTACGATGCCTGAGGTACTTGTAGCCGTTGAGCAACAGCGCTCGACCGCCTGAATGGATCCTTACGAAGACCGGTTCTGGAAAGTTGATAATCACACAAACATTATATAGGCAAAAGTTTGCGAGTGTGTCTATGTGTATGTTTGTTACTTCTTCATGCTCAAACGGCTGGACCAATTTTGATAAATTTTGGTATGAAGGTACCTGACATCCTGCATTAACACATAGGCCAGTTTTTATCCTAAAGAATGTAGTCTTACGGTGGGAGGAGCGGGAAACACTGCGAGACGCAGCTAGTATTAAATAGGAGGGCAACTGCGGCAAAAAATAAAAACTTATGACTGCTTGGAATGTAGCATTGTCAGTTACATATCGTCTGTTGACAAGTTAAACTCACTAAGTAACAAATACCTACTTAAAACAAAACTCGTATCTAGGTATCAACTATCAATCTACAAACTAGATCCGAGGTATTGAAGAGAAGTAACAGAAAGTTTAGTGAGTTTTGCTTGTCACCAGGCGATATCAGACATATTGGAATAAAAAAAAAATCGAGAGGTTATAGGAAACTTCAAGCGATATTTATCTGTATATATAATATATTTAGGACTATTTTAATCCATCATAAATTATATAGGTATTGAAGAATGTTGTTTATATAATTAAAATTATCCATCTATATGAGAAACATTCATTCATTAATGTAATTTAGGAAAAAAATTACTTGTATTGTCTTGAGCAAAAGAAATAAAAGACCAACGGACTAAAAAATACACATTTTCACATAAGACCTGTTCATATAGAGACAGCAACATCAAAGGGAACATTAATTTTAGTGGGACCCTCTATTTTAGTGGGACTAACACATCATTCATCATCATTACATTTACTACGACATTAAAAAAACACCGATGAAAATAAAGTTACAATTTGAAAATCATTAATTAATTAAACTAAACCAAGCATACTTTACTTTACATACACCTAAAACGAATTGCTTCTACTAGTAGCCAACTTTTGCGAATTGTGCATATCACCTTCAATGTATGTATGAAGTTGTTACAGCCCTTCTAGCACAACTGACACACGACATTTTGTCGCGGGACAAATTACGACCTGTCACTTTCTATTCAAAATCACGCGAGCAAGACAGATGGTGACGGTAGCGATCTTGCAGTTCAAGATGACACATACATACGTGTCGATATGGCAATTTCAATCTGAGAATCTGAATTCCAAATCTGAGATGTGGCAATTATGGCATATCTATTGCAACCCATCAGCGAGGTCGCGGTCAGTTTTGCAAGACCGGTTGAGTTTAGAAGACAATATTTACTCCATCCCTCTACAATCACATATCAAACTGTGGCTTATGGGTGTGCTCACTATTACACTTGACGACGACATTGTTAAAGGTGACGACGGCGGCTGTACACCCAAACCTCTGACGTAACCCACATCGCCACCTGACTTTGGGTCCCATCTGCCGATGCTTGTGGAACTTGAAGCCTTGGAGGATCAACGCTCGGCCACCCTTGTACGTACCTATGAAAGTCGGTCCTGTAAAACATGGACAAAAATATTTAAAACCTTCAGATACTGACAAAACAACGCATACCATACAAACCGTCATTCCATCTTTCTGTATTCCCTGTTACTTTAGGGGTACGTGATTTGGCAGATAGCCTACGGTGATCAGGAGACCAGCCTGGGCATCATGGCTACTTACTTTATCGTATGAATCTGATAGTCCTTAGGATATTTGTCATTACTACGAGCATCGGTACAGAAAAGAAATAAAATATAAAGAGAGGTGCTCCCAAACTTTATAGTTCAGAATGCAATTACAGGTTTAGTATTTGTCTCATCGACATAGGAGTCAAAATCAGAGAGCAGAGAAGAGGTAAATCGGGAGAACTCTTAGCTCGCCAGTACACTTTGGGAATTTCTGAATAAGAAATCAGTCGGAGTTTGGTCAGAATTCATTCAATTTATTGAACTATTTATGCTTATATTACTTACTTATAAAAATTTGAATACGTAAGTTTAGAAGATCTTGATTTAGTCCACCCCTTTATAATTCCTATTAAACTGAGGCTCATGGACGTGTTCACTATTACACTTGACGACAATATCGTCAATTGTCACGACAGCGCCTGGACATCCAAGCTTCTGAGCTAACCCACACTGCCACCTGATTTTGTCTCCTCTCTGGCGATGCTTGTGATACTTGAAGCCTTCGAAGATCAGCGCTCGGCCACCTTTGTACGTGCCGATGAAAGTCGGTCCTGAAAAACAGAAATTAAAATTGATTATGTTATCTTAACATACTGATAGACAACACATACGAGTAGTCTAAACCAGTTGAGCATACAGAATTTTCAAAAGATTGTTGAAAGAACCATGGTTCAATCGTTCAATCATGTGTAATTCAGACCAATTTTGAGGTGTCATAAAATAAAAAGGCATTTATTTCGGAAAAAAATATCCATATATTGTTAGTATTACAAAAATAACTTAAATAACAATGTTAGTGCCTAAACAAAGATTTTAAGAGGTCCAGTGCCTGATAAGGGCAGTGTCTCATGTCTCCGCCACGGCTGTTGCTGTGGCAGAGTTTTTCATCATGATCCCATATTTTGCAGCCGTTTAGTCGTTTCGCCATAATGAAAAGACAAAGAAAATTTTAATGGCGCTGGCTTGTGGCTATTGGAGCCACGCTGCTGGATAAGAAAAGAATGACTTCTCTCTATAGAGAACCGATTTTTGCAGGCGGAATAAGACTTATTTGCTTAAATATAACAAACTCACCACATCACGACATCGCCGATAAGCTGCAGGAAAGCAGTATGAGTTGGTATGGACAATTGGTAATGTAAAAAGTATGCAAGTGCTTGAATTCTCCGTCTCTGGAAAAAGATCCAGCAGCCCTAAGTCTAAGACCTGGACTAATGTGCCGCTGGTGAATATGAAAAGATGCAACGTTTCCACAGACGATGATAGCGCCCTGGAGGATAACTTCAGTGATAGGTGACCCACTCTACGTGTGGCACAGCTGAGATAGAGAGATACATCAGGCCTTAGTGTACCATATTACTCCAATCTAAGCATCACAATTTTTTTTGGAATTCTCATTGGTTACATAGGTGATATGGGTTACATAGGTGATACAGATGTGTGAATCAACTCAAGGATTACCGCATGTTCAGTTCCGCCCGTAAGCATTTTGTGATGTGTCACTTGGTTACATAGTGCGCCAGTTCAGATGGAGGCTCATGATCATGGTCTCTATTGCGTTGCACGATAACGTCGTCTTTGGTGAACAAGCTCGCTGGACACCCGTGTCTTTGGCTGGATCTGCAGAACCATCTTGTTCTGCCGCCTCTCTCACGATGCCTGAGGAATTTGTAACCGCCAAGGATGAGGGCTCGCCCACCTTTAGACGTTCTTATGAATATCGGCTCTGAAAAACAATTGAGCAACAAACTTTTTAGACAGATTTTGCTAAAAACCTTAAGATTGCATTTCCATAAAAAGCTAGGCTCTTAACTTAAAGTTCATAAGGCTCTGTCAGGCTAACTACTTTATGTTAAATTATTTATTTTTTGGCGTGGGAAATAAAAAGAGCAGCTTAGTTTATGATAATTATTCTACTTCAATCAATCAGGTTAACAGTTACTGTTCAATTTGATTATCATCAACGGTGAATTTTAGTAAAGGTGAATTCAGATATTTATTGCTTGACTATGTTGGCTATTTTTATAACCAATGACACAAAGGTAAATTAAGAAAGAAAAATTGAATGCGACCTACTACAATCGAAGCGGGATGTAGTCGATCGCATTCAATTTTTCTTTCTTAATTTACCTTTGTGTCATTAGTTATAAAAATAAAAATGTGGTATTACCACATAAAAAATATGAATCGATAAAAAGATTCTATACAAATATGTTGGCTATGTTGGTGTTTTATATGTTGGCCCCAGGATGCTGGTTGAGGTTCTCATGGCGTTTAATGACGATATTGTCTACATTAAATACGGCAGTCTGATAACCCTTCTCTAAACCCTTCCAGTTCTGACGATTCCTGAGGATGTCTGCAGGCCTAAAGTTATGGACCCTCATTACCACTTTTTGAATTCCTTATGCTGGAGATTCATGGTCATAGTCCCTATTGCGTTTGACGATCACGTTGTCGATAGTGAACAAAGAGAGCACATTATAATGCGCAATTTTGTATACCCAAACCTCTGAGTGGACCCGCAATGCCACCTCATCTTGACGCCTTTCTGACGTTGCCAGTAGATAGTTTATATCCTGTAGACTCTGTATTTCTCACTTTAGCTCTTATATGGTGGAAAGATCGGCTAGAGGTCCATGGTCATGGTCCCTATTCCGTTTGACAATGACATCATCGACCGTGAACAAGACAGCGGGGCACCCATATCTTTGGGTACAGCAACAGTGCCACCTTGTCTTGACGCCTTGTTGCCGATGCTTGAGATATTTGTAGCCTTCCAGGATTAGTGCTCGGCCACCTTTGACTGTTGTTATGAAAATAGGACCTGGAAAAAAGTACGATATCAATTCTTAATGGTCACGTGGTATTGACTCTATGATTTTCGTAAGCATTTAAACTTTTGAACGTCAAGCTGTATAGTAATTCGACGTGCCACAGTAAAAAATGAAACGTGCTCAAAAATCAACGAGGATTGAAAAATACTTGTAGCGGTTTGAATTACAAAGTTTTTGATGATTAAAGTTTGGGCGGCTGCGGCCGACATTGGCATCAGCGGAGCAATATTCCGTTGTCGGCCACAGCCGTCTTTGGCTTTCAAGCGGATTGCTATTAAGTAATGGTAAAAAAACGATTGCTTTAAAAAACCTGTATCCTACGTAAATAATATGTACGTTAGGTAGACATACACGGACCTAGTGGACGCTTGACAGATACTGGGATTAAGAGCTACATGAAACCTATGCTATATTAATTTTATTTCATGAGATGATTTATTTTGACATATAAGGTATCTATTTGCCAAACATTTGCAATGTCCAACATGTAATAGAAGTTACTACAATTAATTAAAATACTTGATTATTTTATATGAATACTATTTAATTTAATTCTTTGATTGTAATAAACTAATGACGTTGTTATTATATTAACCGTGTAGAGACACACGTATAGTGTGAATTAACTTAAAATTATGACAACAGCCACATTTAATAGCCTGTAGCATCTTTCTGTTAGGAAAAAGGCATCCCTCCCAACATGACGCCTTTTTTACCTAAATCTTCTCAATTATTCTTATCTTATGACTCCTCTGGTGTTGCAGGTGTCTATGGGCGACGATAATCGCTTTCCATCAGGCGATTCGTTTGCTCGTTTGCCCCCTATGACATAAAAAAAATGTGTGTTCCAGCACGCTAAGGTCCTTGGTGGTGACCAGGACCTTCTTGCGCCCTCGGTGGTACCGGGCGTAGTACCAGCGGAGGTGGTTGTAGGTGGTTGATGGTAGGTGGTGGATATTGACGGTACAGGAGGACAGAAGCATCAGACGTAAAAAATAAACTAAAATCTGCACTTAATGATCTACAGTAAACGGCGCATGATCATGTTCTCTATTGCACTTGACGACGACATCGTCGACCGTGAACACGACGGCCCGACAGCCGAACCTCAGGTTTGCGCAGTGCCACCGAGTCCTGGCTCCCTGGTCACGATGCTTGTGGTACTTGTAGCCGTTGATGAACATCGCGCGGCCTCCTTTGCTGGTTCTCATAAATATTGGACCTGAAAAATCGTCATAATTTTATATTAAGTCGTCATAATCTTTATCAGATGCTTTTTTTACAGCACCCTTGTGGCAGTGTTACCTGTTAACTTTCATAGAGTTCAACTCAAAATTCGATGGAAGTGGCTGGTTATGTATATGGATATAGAACCTGCAGGGCTAGCATATCTTGCCGCGACTTCCTGTCACCTGTCATGCTCGCACGGTATTGAAAGGAAAGGGACAGGTTGTATCTGTCGCGCGACAAAGATTCGCGTGTCATAGTTTATGCTAGTCGTGCTGGGGCCTATGATGGTTGCTTTTATCACGCGATAAATAAGAGACAAGCATCCGTCGCGTTTTGATAAAATGCGAGTGTGTGTGACAGATGCTTTGTCACTTATTTATCACGTGATAAATGCCACCATCATAGGCTCCTTGGTTTAAGGTTCTATCTAGAAATTGAGGTGGTTGGTTCACCAACTCAGTTACCGAACGAAGTCTATTGAAGTAACAGCCTTGCGGGCGTCATATTTGTCAATTTTCTTTATAGTTTCACGATCACATCTTTGACGGTGTGCTCCACCACAAGGTCATTTGGGCATCGGATTTTATATCCATTCAAAATAATTGACGGTTACAATCATAATTTATAAGAATACCCCGGGATTTTTGGTGCAAGAATAATTTGACGCCTAGACACAGAATACTTATAATAGTACTACATAGCCTAGAATTAAGGCATTCGTGCACCGAAAACCTCAGCGTATATTTAAATAATCTTGATTTCGGGTAAATATATTTATTTTGTAATTAATTGTGGTTATATATGGCGAATTTATACTGAAAATTTAAACCAAATTGCCCATCGTGCCCAATGTGCCCATGGTAATTACATTAAATTCACTGTGTGGGGTATATTTTAGGCTTAGAGCTATTATCAGTGATTAATAATTGTGATAATATACAATACAACAATTATTTATTGCACACCAAGAAGAAAAATGTTACAATTAAAACCTTCATTAATTTGTTTACTCGTATTATTATTAATATTTAATTGTATTTTAATAACCATTTTAAAAGATTAACACCACTATGGTCTGTGATTAACACGATAACGGATATCAAACCATTCTGGTAGATGTAAAGAAGATTGAAAGGGTGAATAAGAAAGGAGAAAACTTAAACTTACATGGATGAACTAAAGGATAAAATTTTAACCATTTCTTATCAGGAGATGGTTTATATTGAAAATAATGGGGAAAACCTGTATCGACAGAGTTTCCCTGGCTCACTTATAAGTAACAAAATCTTCGATTAAATAATAATGACAATGAAAAAATGGAAGTACCTAAAAGTAACAGAAGGACGGCTCTAATTTTATTAAAACCTAATTTTATCAAGACAGCTAAGCTAAATTGGCATATGACTTATATTTAATTATATTTGAATTTGACCTAACAATGATGGCGTCTATAAATATAGCAATACCACGTTGTACCAACGTGAAATGAACTTTGGCAATCACAGCACAAATATACTTAGCTAACATTCCACTTAATACTAGTTTATATTTGGATTATTTCTATTTTATGGACTGTTTATAGCAATTTAAACCTAACATAGTGACGGATATATAAATATGGCACCACATTGTAACAACGAGTAAATCAAAATCAAGACACAAATAGATTTACTTAACATTCACTGTTGCATTTTGAATGCACCCAAATTGTATAATAAGTTATCCAACCTAATAAGAGAATCCGAAATGCCGCAATTTAGGAAATATTGATTGAACTTCTTGGTACAAAATGCATTTTACTTAGTAAACTTTTGACTATACGCCGCATGTTTATTAATATTAGTATAATGTAGTATTTTTGTTGTAAACATTAGTACTATAAAGTTGTCATTCAATTATTACATTTATTACTTCAGCATGCTGAGTCGTTATTACGCATAGTAAAATATTGTCTTAGTTAATTTTAGTACATTATTTTTTAAATATTTGCATGTCCCATAGCATGTTGAATACACTCATAAATATATTTTATTACAACATCCATTTGACTAAATTCTATCAAATAGTATCATAGTATCAATTGATTGATATTGATAGATTGATCACTTTAATATTTTGAGTATTTAGCATCTCCATGGGCTAAATTCTCAAAAATTTAATAGGATTATATTATGTAGATTGAATTATTAACTTATTATTTTACGTTAATTTTATAATCTGTTCATATATGACGGTTATCAATGATTATCCAAGTAGGTGTTATGGGAACTTATTCTTAATTGCAATCGTAATCCTAAGTCACAGACCACCCCCACTAGACGGAGCATGTAAGGCGACCTGTAGGCGACCTGCGCGCACCAACGATATGGTACGGCAGAACATTAAAATATCAACGTTCTGCCGTGCCATATCGTTGGTGCGCGCGGGTCGCCTTACATGCTCCGTCTAGTGGGGGTTGTCTGTGTCCTAAGTTCACATTACTAAATAAAATTAAATTTCACCATGACGTATTTTGGACAAGATGGTTATGATTATCATTCAACTTGACGATTTCATTGTCCACTGTGAACAGGGCGGCCTTGCAGTTGGTGACGTGGTGGAAGGTGCATCTCCACCGGATCTTCAGGCCGTTGTTCCGATGTCTTCTGTACTTCTGTCCACAGACGTACAGCAAGGCAGCGCCGCGAGAGGTTTTCCAGAATATTGGCGCTGAAATGCAAAGGTATGTTGAACATCTGATACCAAATGTTACCAGTCTGATATCAGTGAATTTACGGGCTGTGGGCCAGCTTATAGACGACTAAATTACGAATTAATAATATCTTAAATAACATGATAAAATAAATAAAGGTCGCACTGCACCTCTCGCACAACTGTGACATGCGAGCCTTTCTCGCGCAAGATACATTACCTATCCCTTTCTATGCTATACTGTGCGAGAGTGACGGGTGACGCTATGTCGCGCGACAAGAGTCGCGAAGCGTAGTTGTGCAAGACGAGCTGGTCGGTATGGACCGTTTCATATTTATAATTACTTACTGCGCTGACTCAACGACCCGAAGTGCATCTTGGCCTTGACACCGAAGAACGCCATTGTTTTTTCATCTTGAGCTACCTTCGACAATCCGGTCGAAGAAGTTCTGTTTTATATGTGGTATTGTATGTGGTAGAAATGAGAAATGATCAACAGATTCAGTTTTATTTCTGCTTTACCAAACACAACAATACGATATTCAGTCAGTATAATAATTTCATTATACCTAATTTATACCCAATCTCACGTAATAGTAGAGTTGCTAAGCCGCGAAATTGTGCGCATCGGGTTACAAGCATGAATTTTTTACCACACATAGAGCGTTTCACGGTGATTATTTTCAGATGTGGAGGGAAGTCAGATTCGTCCCCTGTGTGGTGGGAGAGCGGGGTGAAGAGGACCAAGTACTGCTCTTTTTCTTTTTTTTATTACTGATCAGTAAAGGCTATTAGGGCTTGTGCTACATCGTTTTCGTGTAAATAAGATATCAGCTATTAATTTTTTATGTTATTTAAGAATAGTTTCTTATTAAAATTTGGGTTTATTGCCGAAAAGGTAAAAATCACAACAAGTTTTTTTTATTCAGAACGATAAATTAGTTATCTATCCTGAATATTTACAATTTCAAAAAATATTACTAAACAGAAAATTTAATCTTGTTTTTAAAAATGTATACATATTGGGCACATCTAATACAAAAAATACCTTGAAAAAAATGTTGATGTTAAGCTTAGCTTGCGTGTTCTAGTACATTTTGCTAAGTCGCGAAATTGTGTACATCGGGATACAACCACGAAATTTCTACCACAGATAGAGTATTCTGCGGTGATTATTTTCAGATGTGGAGGGAAGTCAGATTCGTCCCCTGTGCGGCGGGAAAGCGGGGTGAATGGGACAAAGGAGTCCTCTTTTTCTTTTTATATTACTGATCAGATAACGCTACTAGGACTTGTGTGGTATCGTTTTCGTGTAAAACAGATATCAGCAATTAATTTTTCATGTTATTTATTCATAGTACCATATAAAAATATGGTTGTATTTCCGAAATTGTAAAAATCACAACAAGTTTTTTTTATTCAGGGAGATAAATTAGTTATATTTCCTGAATATTTACAACAAACAAAAATATTGCAAAATAGCAAATTGAATCTAGTTTCTAAAAACATATACATATTGGGCACTTTTCATACAAACAGTAACTTAAATAAATTGTTAATGTTGAGATTAGCCCGTGTGCTCGTGACACATTTGCAAAAAAAAAAATTTTTAATTGCATTAATTTGTTTTTCTAGGACGTATATAGTAAATATTATATGTAAAAGCATGTTAATAATCATTATTTAATGTATTTTATGAAGCGAAATAGGATGCGTTCGGAGATTTACGTTGGTTACGCCGACGTAAAGATATATTTTAAGCTACTGTTTGTATGAGAAGTGCCCAACATGCATATATTTTTAGAAACTAGATTAAATGAGATTTTTAATATAATAATAATAATTTGAAAATGTTCACGAAATTGAACTAATTTACCTCACTGAATAAAAAAACTTGTTGTGATTTTTACCTTTTCGGCCATACACCCATATTTTTATATAGAACTATACAAAAATAGCATAAAAAATTCATTTCTGATATTTGTTTTACACGGAAATGATACCAAACACGTCCTGGTAGACTTAACTGACCTGACCAGCAATAAAGAAAGAAAAGAGGGATACTTGGCCCTATTCACTCCACTCTCCCGCCTCACAGGGGACGAATCTGACTTCCCTCCACATCTGAAAATAATCACCGTGGAACACTCTATCTGTGGTAGAAATTTCATGCTTGTAACCCGATGCGCACAATTATGTTAGAAAACAGCGGACTAACAACTCTACTATAAAGAGCAGAGTCAAACTCATTGCTCAGTATAAATGACTACTGCGCAATGAGTTTGACATCGCTCTTTTTTCTGAATCCTATTACGACTATGAAATTACAAATTTCGCTACTAGTCACGTTTTGTGACTTTATAAAGGTTTAACAAAAGAGAAGATAACGCCGAAACAAGAAATCCCAGTTTGTTAATAATTACTATCGATGTATTGTTAATAATTAAGTACCGATGTATTGTTAATAAAAACTATCGATTTTTTGTTAATAATTACTATCGATTTATTGTTAATAATTACTATCGATGTATTGTTAATAATTACTATCGATGTATTGGCATGCAGTTATACGTATGATCCCCCCTCAAACTGATGAGTTGGTTGTCGACCGTGAACGCGACGACGCGACAATTCGCCACTTTGTGGTGACGACAGCGCCATCTAGTCTTCAGACCAGCTACACGGTGCTTGTAGAAACGGTAGCCACCTACATTTAGAACTGGAGTGTTTCGGTTTGAGTAGGACATGATTAGGCCTGAAACGGAAATGTTTTCGGTTTTACTGCACATAGGTAAATAAAGGGAAAGAGTAAGTTATTGTTTTAACGAAAATTGATAGAAATATACATTTTTTGTGTCGTATATTGTCGCAAAATTTCACTATAAATGCTTAAAATAACTGTTTATTTGGATCTGTACAAACCATGTGTTTAGAGGTCACTATACCTACTTGGTTCTTATAATCAAATAAAAGTGTAGACTATACTATAGTAACCACTAATATAAATAGTGGACAGTGATCACGACATACCAAAACCTATTATTAGCGCAGGAGGGAGTTATAATTCGATAATGTTTTCAGTTTTTTTTTTAGATTAAAAATGTGTAATTTTGGATTCAGCTCATATTCATACGGAACAAAAAAATACAAAGTCCATTTGGCCATTGCCTCCTAGCTATATTTATTACAATGTTCTTAGGGTTCAGAAGGTTCATCTTGCCAAAGGAAAACTCCCGATCATCAAAAACCGTATATTTAATTGAACACAGGCAGCTTCAAACTCCAAAAAAAAGTCTGTTTTATGGCTCACTCTATGCGCGGCCAGTCATATACTCATAGTGACACCACGCGCATTTACAGAGACATTGTTTAATTAATTTCATCAATTCTTATTTTACAGTACATGTCAGACATACGCAGTCTTTTCTACTACGTACACGCACGCACACAGTTTTTAACCTAATATATACCTCGTCACAATCTATTCTTAGACTAATAACCGCGATCGACTGGTAAGTTCACCCCTTGTTTACAGATTACATTTTTTATATATATTACATTTGACATTATCAACATAATACATCATCCTAGACCGTAAGTGGTATTTCGCTTCGCGAGGAGAAAATCTCACTGCCTGGACGTAAGCCGTAAAACTTTAGACAAACCACGGGCGGTAATTCGTACAGCCCCAGAACACACATTTATGGCAACAAATAATTACAAACACCGGCAATCCAGGATATTCACGAAATCACTGCCCTAGGTATGTCATTAACTACTATTAGTAGAGGATCCCGATATAGAACGACCTTCACCGAGATGTATATTTGATGAAATGTATTTTATATTTAATTTAATATGTCAATAAATATATTGCATATGGGTTGCCTAACAAATTTTAGATATAAAATAGAATATTAAAAAAAAATGAAACATTTCATTATTACATAAATTCATAATAAAAAAATCTTAATTTTATTTAATTTCAATTCAATAATCAGACCGTTGCAAAATGCTTGTAGGTATAGATTTACATTTTACCTGTTTATACCTGGCTACCTGATAGTTGTGACGGGAAAAGAATAGGCAACCTAACGTTTGCATATTCTATGGGCTTCATACTTTCGATTGGTATAGAATTTAGGTATCTAATATTAATCAAACCGGTGAAATGTTAATTTTTTTTTTTATTATCAATTAAACATACCCTGGACTAAAATTTGTTAGGCAACCCATATGCAATATATTTATTGACATATTAAATTAAATATAAAATACATTTCATCAAATAAACATCTCGGTGAAGGTCGTTCTATATCGGGATCTTAGACTATATTACAATCATTCATATACATACATATACGATGTTGAGGTTTTATATAGCTTATATTTTTTGTCTATGTTTTCATTTGTCTATTTTTACATTTTGGTTATCAATTATACAGGGGTGTCCACTTCTTTTACAGAAAACCACTTCACCGAATGCTTCAGTTCATAGAATTTTCATTTCATAGACAAATTTTTCCTCAGAAGTCCTACATTTTTCAGATATCTTGAAAATGTGAACCTATAGATTAGGTTAGGTTGGGCTAGGTTTGTTTTTCCACAATTCCAAAATATTTTATGGCTTCAGAAAAAGAAAACGCTTTCAATGACATGAAATTTCTATGAAATGAAAATTCTATAAAACAAGGGTAAACCATTATACAGGATCTTCCTTATTATTTGTGTATAGTAACATTCCTCTTTTTAACGCTTCCATTAAGATTGGTGGATGGTTTATCCTTTTTATCCATAAAGGATAAATCATCTGATATCTCCTCTTCAGGCGGAGGATGAGTGTGGTCTTGGGGAAGCTTCAAAATGGTATTATCTAAAGACCACATAAAAGACTTGCAACCACGGAGTATATGGAGACGGCATTCAGCGCAGTTTGTTCTAGCACCGCTGTAGCCGACTTTTACACGCACACAATTATATTCGTATAAAAATAAGGTTTTACAACAAACAGAAGTGAGTTGACATTGGCTGAGCTAATGTGTGCGTATTACGTGGTCATACACTACTACGATCAATGTATCGAGAATTTTAGTCCTTATATGCATAGCAGACAATGTCTTTATTTTTATTATAACTTAAATAGAAATAAAATAAAAGGCAAATGAGACTTTATGATTCAGTACGACAAAGCCTCGAATTGACAAGAAATTGATTTCTACTTCCGTCAATTCAGTAGTGTCACTTTTGATATTAACGCTGGCTAAATATCGCAAGGTTTTATGTTACAATTTTAAAACATTTAAAATTGAACCTTATCCTCGTAACACGAGGTTTAATTTTAACGACCCAGAAAATGTAATGTAAGCTCAGTCAGCGGTATGCATCTACTGATTCTAAAGGTTAAGGGCATGATCAAATCAAAATAGTCGATATCGATAAAATAATAATATGTATAGGTTTATAATATAATGCATGTTGAAAATATTTATTTTGTATGGTCGTAAATTAAATTATGAGACCTTTTAATTTTTGGCGACGAAATCAAATGGAAGCGTCATCTCAATCTTTCTATCGTTCAAAATGTTTACATATATAGTGATATATGAAAAATAAAAACATCACCTTACAAAATTTGGAACAGGTAGTAGGTAAATTATAAACGGAGTGGATTTATTTATTTTATCATATAAAATGTAAACAAAATAATTAAGGGACAATCGTACACAACTCGCCCTGACCTTATACTAAGCAATGCTTTTAATATGGGTACTAGACGATGATATAAACAATATATATAAATACATACATATAGATAACATCCATAACCCAGGAACAAAATATTCGAGTTCATCACACAAATATTTGCCCTTGCCGAGATTCGAACGAAGGACCGCCGGCTCAGTAGGCAGGTGCATAAAAACTGCGCCAACCTCGTCGTCAACTGACTAGCACGTTATTATATTGTGGATTAGCAAAACAATAATACTGTTTTAATCTAATGATTTTGTCACCCACTGCTATTGATTTCGCTCTAGGTAATAAAATTACTTGTCTGAATTAAAAAAAAACCAGCCTGGTGCGATTCTGACCCGCGCAAACTTCGTTCCGTACAAACTTTCACTTATCCCATCTTAATTGGCCTGGTTGGGTTAAGTTTGCATCTGAAATGTATGGCGCCGCATACAAACGAGGTGCAAATACTTATAAAAATAATGTAATAATTAATGTAATTTAATCTGCAAATTCTGAGTTTTAGTAATTATTTTTGGGTTCCATATTGGGTTGCATAAATTTTAAAGCCATAATGTCGGTGCGCATAACCACTTTTGTCATAATAGTCCTTGCGCATAAGGTGTAGGTATAGTCATTAATTGATCCGCATAAATTTTATGACCATAATGTTTTTACGCATAAGTAAGGAATTTCATATAATTTTGGAGCATATCAACCTGAATCATAATCATTAATCGTCATAATGTTCTTATGCATATCGTGCATTGGCGCATAATACTGAAGAACATAAATATCAAGTTCCTAATTTTTTATTTCAACATCAGCCTGGTTTTCTGGCAGCAGTTAATTTCTGAGGGGGTCGCAGTTCTTTCAAACCTAACCTAACCTACTTTTCTGGCCGATGTTCGTATTTGTAAGTTCACAATTCTAACCTAACCTAACCTACAACAAAGAGGTCAGTGTGGAGAAGGATTTCTTAATGCGGGGGGCTTTGCCCCCCGAGCCCCCCTAGTGGGGGGCTTCGCCCCCCCATCCTCCCTTTTTGTTTTTGTGCTCATGTAACTTTTGTATCATTATTTCAAATGTTATAAAGTATTATGATTGGTACATGTGATATAACTTATACTATATAATTTCTATTGCCATTAATTATGAAAACCATAATTTATGCGTTGCTCTTCTTCGTACTATCAATTATTATGACATTCAATAATATTACTTGAAATTTTGTGCCATACTAAATTATGCTTATGAAAAGCCTGCCAAACAACAATTATGACATATAAAATGTTATGCAAATAATAATTTATGACAAATAACATGTATGAGGAAAGCCATTATGTGAAATGAGTTATGACGGTCAAATTTATGACAAGAATTTTTATTCCACTAGAGGTGATCCCTTATTTTTGACATAAGTAACAAATTGAAATATGTAACAATTAAGTATTTAAATACTTTTTTATTTTGTTTGCATGCCTTTTTGGTAGAACATAAGCAACACTGTATATACCTGTATCACCTAATTTATTACTATGTTCTTGCAATAACCGAATTTGAATTTGAATTTGAATCAAACTTAACGCAACCAAGTTCTCCAAATATGATTTACCTATTTATTTATTTAATTAATCTTTATTGCACAAAAGTAAACGTATCGTACAAAAGGTGGACTTGATATGTGTAGTAAGTATATGTGGCGATTTCAGATTTTTATAAGTATTTGTAGTGCTTGCCAAATTTCATAGTTCTAGGTCATCGGGAAGTACCCTATCACTTTGATTCCCTTAAGAGTGTCGAAATGTACGTTTTTGCCGACATAAACGGCTGTATCTTTTTTTCACGTTAACGTAGAAGCTTTATTTTTTTTCACAGCTTTAAGGGACCCTAGACCTGAGTATATATATATACATATTATAGTGTTAATTTCAACTCGATACCTCCACGCGTTCTCGAGATAAAGGGTCTTGACAGACAGACAGACAGACGGACGGACGGACAACAAAGTGATCCTATAAGATTTCCGTTTTTGCCGATTGAGGTATGGAACCCTAAAAAACAAGGTGATAAAGTGTAAATTATATTATTAAAATGGACAAGTTAGTATGAAACACGAGCGGCTCACATTAAAACCTCCATACAGAATATCGACAATTTATGGTTTAGACTTGTTCCCCCGCACTAAATTGTCAGACGGACGTATACATTGCGTGCTCCTAAAGATGTTGCGTGAATAGTTACCATGTCAAGCTAGTAATGTATAATTGTCATAATGCACGGCAATATTTTACGAAATATTACAAAATAACGAATTTTATTACTTCCCAGTGAAATTAAACTGTATCAGGTATCTTTTTGAGTATGCAAATCTCGCCTGTGACGATTATAATGGCACAATTCGGCATATTTCTAATTTTTTGGGACATAATTACTCAAGCACGTTCGGATGGTAACTAAGTGACTGTTGACATCACGTTGACATATCTTTGGGAATTTGGGCTTATGCTCGGTTACGCGTGCCCCGCCCAATACCCAGTCTATAGTATTCTTATGGTCTGTGCTTGCAACCTTGCGCGTGCTTGCTGCACTGCCACCTTATCTTCTTATTAAACGTATAATGCCTGTAGTACTTGTAGCCCTTGAACAGGAGTCTTCGAGCGGATGACAGGGTAGCTGCAGCTTCTGTAATGACAAGAAATCTGTGTAGCTTCAACTCCTGGCGTGGTCCTAAATTTAGATTTTCGATGCGTTTTTTGTATTTGTACCTTTCGGGAAGGATCAAGATATTATAGCGGGGGCTCCTCCTTCTTCGTGGTGATCAATAAAATAATGTTAGATGAGTTCAGGAAAGGTGAGGTAAGATAATGATTTTAATTACAAAAACACGAGATTATAGGAAGTCCGTTTTGCAGCTAACATTAAGCGGGACCTTTCCCATGAAACCCACGCGGTCATTTGCAGAAACATATTACATTAAATATCTAATAAATATTACAATAATCATCAACAACATAATATGTCTTACAATCGCTCATATAAGCACGTTATTAAATATACAGGATCCTTTGTATACGACTTTTTACCGTAGGACGACAGAAGTATCTGATTTATCCCTACTAGTCGGTGGATGGTTATGGTCTCTGGGAAACTTCACAATGGCGTCGTTCAAAGACCAAACCGCTGACTTGCAACCCATCGTGTGCATGGAGCACTGCCACCTAATCTTCGACTTGAACACATAATGCCTGTAATACTTGTAGCCGTCGAAAATAATACTTCGAGACGATGAAAGGGTGGCTGCCGCTTCTGTAATAACATAAGAAGTAGATTTGATGTTTTCAACTAAAAGAGTCCATTTTGCCGCTTACCATAAGAACGCATTGACAGCTATGACAGGTGGTATAAAGATGCAAAGAAATTTCGACTTTATTAAGAAATGCCGTTTGAGAACGACGACACATACATGTTCGATTCCTGGTGTGTAGTTTTGTATGCACTTTGTTATTTGTATTTATATCAGATAATAATGAGACTAGTTTATTATTAGGCCGTACGCAAGTTGAATGTCAAAGAGTTGTGCGACAAAAAGGTATATAAATAAACAACAATAAAAATATTTTTATTTTATTTTATTTATCACTAGGTACAGAGCGACAAGATACGGATGATAAATGCAGTATATCCGGCGGAAAAATGCGAGGGAGGAAACAGTTCGTGCAGTCGTGAAAGGAACTCCTTGCTAAACATTGGCAAGCAGAATATCACGTCGGTACTGTAGGCTATGAAGTTTGTGAAGTTGGGTTTCAACTAGTAGTTCCATTGCCTATTCCTTGAAATCATCTCGATATGCACGTAAAATCCCTTTGACATCTTTAAACATTTACTGGGATGCTAGTGCTTTAGCTAGTTCGTTGGTAGCTAATTCCAGAAACGGTTACGATATGGGACGGTAGTGAAAAAGCGATGAAATTTTACTCACATACACATACGTGACATATCAGTCTCTTCATTACACATAAGGACGGTAAAAGTACGGAACTCTCTTCTAAAAAACCTTTTCCCTGATTGATATGATTTCGATTTAAGTATAGTACCTATCGTCGGTCTCATTATCACTTCATGTCACTGTTGGCGCTTGGCGCCAAGAGTCTGATAAGTGATAGATCTTACACACCAGTAGATGGGAACTGGTTCTGGTCATACTGGTCTCTTACGATAGCTATCTAGTTATAGCAACTAGTACAGCCTCACAGCCGGGGTACCGGCACCAACAAGTGTTTTTGTCGCCGTCCACCGATTGCAGCAGGGTATCTTAAAGGACAGTAGGCGGAGGATGGTTGTGGTCATACTGCTCTCTAACAATGTTCTTATCAATGGTGACCACAACAGCCTTACAGCCAGGATATCGGCACCGCCACGTGTTCTTACCACCGTCCACAGATTGTCGGTGAAGGATGTACTTGTAGCCCCCTTTTACCACTGCGCGTGCACCACGATGAGTTGTTACGAAGAATGCTGAAAAAAAGATTACATTACCACCGATCTTTATTTAAGGAAAATAAATAAGTAACAACATAAATAGGCTAAAGACAAGTCACAAATACAAGGGTAGTCAAACAAGTTTATAAAACTATATTTTTATTTCAAGAAAGGTTTCGAGAACGTACATATTTGTAGCTCAAAATTGAATTTCTTGATATCTGCACGAATTGGGATTCTTATTGATTAATTTTAAATTATTATTGCTACATTTATGAGGTAGCTTTATGCTTTGAAGTTTTTTTTACTGGCTGGGAGACCATACAAACGGTAAGGAAAATTAGGCTAATGAGAATTTAAGGGAAAGGCAAAGGGAATTCCAAAAATAGTAAGCATGGTATCTGGAGTGGTAAGGTAAGTGATAAGGTTCATTAACATCGTTGTATTTTTAGTATAATATTGAAAAAATACACAGCTTGGCGTTTTGGCGTACAATTGTCTAAATCTCTTCTCTTTTCATTTGTTTTTTTTGGACCGCGCTTTGTTTTTCGCGTTATTTCTCCATTTTTGTCTTTGTAGCCTTTTAGCTATTGGACTCAACTCTGCAATAGGCACTATTTGCCCCTCTGCTTTTCTTTTCTTATATCGTTCTCGTTCTTTTTCTTTTTGTAAAGCGTATAACACAGGGTCAGCTTTAATTTTAGCATAGTGATTTCTGCGTGCAATTTTTGCTTTAGCTAGTTTTTCCTCTTTACTTGTTTTTCTTGAGATGTATGTTGCATCTACAACATATACATGAAGATCACACTTATTGAAAACAGCAGACAAGACATGAGTAGCATGTATGTGTCGACTTAGATGATTAACATATATCGTAAGGTCGTAAATTATACTGCTCAAATAAAACATAACCGCAAAGTATCCAAAGCCTGACTTTTGTGTTGTTAGTAAGGTCACTAAAACTTAAAAGTGGAACTTCATATTTGGTACTTAGTAACATGTTTCAGTAGGGTTGTATGAAAAAATCCAAAGGTAATGGAAACAATATTATATATTTTTGACCAAAATTACTAATACCGTAAGGTCGGGGTACATTGACCCTACAAGGTTACTTTGTCTATCCATAAGCGATAAGGTAATTTTACAACTTCAACTGTAAAATCTTGTAAATGTGACTTAGTCAGTTCTTCCCCTTAGGCCTTCATATGATAAATTAAAGATAAAACATCCGTCACTCTTGCACTGACATACGGTCGGCAGCATAGTTGTCAAAAAGTGACAGATGCTATCTCATTTATTTATCGCATGGTGGTCATCATAGTCTCGAATGGGGGAATGTGGTGCGAACTGATCGATCGATGCAAAATAATTTAATAATAAATATTACATCAGAATGTCTGTACTTCTTCATCCATTTCTTACAAAAGCTAAAAAAACAAAAGTTGCATTTCTCAAGCATCTCAAGGCATCTTGACCAAATCGTGACCACACTTCCATAATGAAGAAACATCCAAAGGGCCACACTATGTTGGTTTAAGACGGCTCTGCTACTACAAATCCAAAACTTAACAATATTTTTAAATAACCTAACACCTCAAACTTGCTCCCCGCTTTTTTTAGGGTTCCGTACCCAAAGGGTAAAATCGGGACCCTATTACTGAGACTTCGCTGTCCGTCCGTCCGTCCGTCCGGCCGTCTGTCACCAGGCTGTATCTCAAAAACAGTGATAACTAGACAGTTGAAATTTTCACAGATGATGTATTTATATTGCCGCTATAACAACAAATACAAAAAAAAAAAAACAATATTTAAGGGGAGCTCCAACAAACTTGTTACTTATAGATTATGATACGGAACCCTTCATGCGCGAGTCGGACTCGCACTTGCCCAATTTTTAGTACCTACTTCATTTTCGTCATTAGCTTATTTATAAATTTCCAAATCTTTATCAGTCGGCGGATGCTGATGTATATTCTTATGCTTGTAGATAATCTCAGTGTCCTCAAAGCTGTACAGAAATGCGTTGCACCCATTTCTTCTGTGGGCACAATGCCATCTGACTCGGCCATTCATATTTCTGTGTCTTGTGAACTTGTAACCGTCATAGTATACACAGCGCGCGCCACGAAACGTTGTTGTGAATATGGCTGTAAAAAAGTATCAAATTTAAGTCAGATAGTTTCGCATATTCTAGGAAATGTTCTCCGTTTTGTAAGAAAAACGTTATCAGAAGCGAGATCCATACGACACAGGGAATGCCAGAAGAATGTCCGCAGTCTAACGTCAAATTAAGGAAATATACTTTATATGTAAAATGTCAGCATCAAAAGTAGTTGAGGATTTTACTGCTGGCTTATGTCAATTGCATATTAAAATTATCAGCTACTTTAGATTCTGACTGTACTTATTTGTATTGTGCAATATAGTTTAAATAAAAAAAAACTGTTTTGTGATATTGTTTTATTTGGCAAGTCATACGCCACACAATACGTATTATTACAATAAAGCGTTTACTTACTTACTTACTTACTTATTACATTTTCAATTTTCGTATTAGTAAATTTATTATTTCTTATGAAATGCAATGTATTGAAATGAAATGTATTTATTTGCAATAGATATAGTTTAGATATTGATCTTAAAATATAAAAATTTCATATCATATATCTAGACTTGTACAAGTCATGCAAATCTTGAATTGCCAATATTGACTTATGTGCTATATCAAAATATTCCTTAATATCCTAAAAACATTGTTCGAGAAGCCAAGTAGACAGTTTGTTTTTAAATTAGTGTAAAGTCAGTAGTATACATAGTTTGCTTGAACATTTATATAGTTACGAAAGTAAGGGGTTCTTAAAGCTGTCTGTTTACTGGAGCGCAGCTTGTTAACCGGACCAATCACATTACTCAGAATTAAACCCACTTCTTTTGGGCTTCACAGAGGCGCAACCTGATTGGGTAATTTTCTCCGCCACGGTTCACTTCTTTTATGATATTTTTCCTAATTTACGTATAAAATAGCTTTTCAACTATGTATTTCTGCCCGAATTGTCCACTTGTGATTTACACTTGACTCATGAAAAATTACTCCTCCCTTTTTTTCGCTCCAACACCAACGTTGGCCTTTAGCTTATGTGATGCGCTAATGTGTAGCGTAACTTCTTTTGTGATATATTTAATGTGTTTAATAAAAACTGCTGACAAACTTGCTTAAGAGCGTCACCGTAATTTATAAAGTACAAGTTAGTTAAGGTTCGTCTACTTTCATCGCCATTAGTTTTTCTACTTTTGGCTGAAACAATTTGAGTAGAATTTACTAAAAACTCGCGTTGGCGCTTGTCATCAAGACTTAAATAAAAGTTCAACAACGAAGCTCTTTTCTCCTCCGTAATGTTATAGCAACCTCTCAGACACTTTCCTGGCCGGCAAGGATTCTCTTTTATACATTCTTCTCCAGATTTTTTCCCCGGAGCTCGAACTTTCAGTATCTCTTGTTTAGCGAGTTTATTTTTATTCAATTTTTTCTTTTTTTTCTTTTGGTTATTAGATTCATATGCCACTATGCGCTTAGTTCTTTTTTTCTTTCTTTTTTGTGTACTATCTGACGGATTCATTTTGTTTGCTGACCACGGAACAAGTGAATCGATCCAAGTGATGTCTTCTTTTGCATCTGTTGAAGTACCTAAAATCACGTATTATTAATAAGTGTAATGTTTTTAAAACCGATATACCTACATAAAATTCAGCTCTGCATGCAAAATCATAGGTGTCAAAAACGGGAATAAATCAGGATTCAGCCTTTAAAAATGTATTATAGCTATAAGCAGGATTATAATAAAAAATCTTTGAGTGTATTTAAATGTTTAGTTTAATTAACCTGAAACTGATATTACAGATATTGTGTAGGATAATTTCGTTTGTGTTATATCTAAGGTATTCAATAAAAATTGTTGGCAAACTTGCTTGCGAGCACCATCGTCATTTATATAGTATATGTTAGTTGATTGACGTCTACTTTCATCATTTTTAGTTCTTCTCCGTTTAACTGGGATTCTTTCAGTAGACTCGATTAAAAACTCACGTTGTTGTTTCTTATCCAAACTCATGTAAAAGCGGAATAACGAGGCCCTTTTCTCATCCGTAATGTTGTAGCAATGATTCTTACACTTTCCAGGCTGACAAGGATTTTTTTTCATAGACTTTTCTGATTTTATCTCTCTCGGACCTCGAATTTTCTTTTTATTTGACTTCTTTATTTTTTTTGTTGGATTATTTGATTGATATGCCAATTTTCGCTTAGTTATATTCAACCTTCTCCCTTGTTTATTACTTGACGATTCCGTATCGTTTTCTGGATACAGAACTTGTTCCATCCAACTGATATCTTCTTCACCTTCTGCTGAAATAAAATTAGATGTTTTTCAAACCGATCAACATATACACGCTCTGCGTGCAAATCGCTTTATAGCTCAAGCAAATTAAACCGAATATGGGCAATCAGGGGAAATAATTCGTGTAGTTTTGAAAATTGGTATAGTTATACCTTATGGTGTCTAGATGAACATACTAAAAGTCCTCGAGGGTGGGGGCTGTGCTAAGGGAGTAGGGGGGGGTTGAAGGTACCTTTTTTCTGATGTTCGCTCATATCTCAAATATTTGTAGAAATAGCATTATGATTACTTAGAACAAAAGTTTTTACATAAAATTCCCTACAAATTTGAATATATTCATTTTTACTCTACAATCAATACTTTGGGAGCTACAGGATGTTTAAGTTAACCGAAATATCAAAAAATGGTCGTTCAAGAAAACGTAGTTTTTTCATAGTTGCTCATCATAACACGCGAACGTGTTGCAACGTTGTGTAGTTGAGATATTCCCGTTACCGGTAATTTCCCATTTGGGAATATTCCAAGTAAATTCCCATTGTTCCCGGGAATATACGAGCTTGGTGGACCCATTCCTTTGATATTACGTTTTGAGCTAATTAATTGAATACAAGCAAACCGTTTTCACTTTTTGACTCATCCTGAATCACCACTTAGAGCGAGTATCGTAAAATTTACCTGATGATGGACCCTGGAAGCCTGTGATGGATCGGATCTCAAGATACGTTCAACATAGACATGTGCGGTTTTCGTATTTCAATTCATTTTGATGAGCAGTTAGAGCCGGTATCATTAAAAAAACCTGATGATGGACCTTAGAAGCCCGTAATGGATCTCAGGATACGTTCAATGTAGACATGTGCGGTTTTCGTATTTCAATTCACCTTGATGAACAATTAGAGCCGGTGTCATAAAATAAACCTGATGATGGAATCCTGGAACCCCGTAGGTAGTGTATCTCAGGATACGTTCAACGTAGACATGTCTGGTCTTCGCATTTCAATTCACCTTGATGAGCAATAAGAGCCGGTGTCATAAAATAAACCTGATGATGAAATCCTGGAAGCCCGTAATGGATCTCAGGATACGTTCAACGTAGACTTGTGCGGTTTTCGTATTTCAACTCTTTTTGATGAGCAATTAGAGCCAGTATCATAAAATAAACCTAATGATGGATCCTGGAAGCCCGTAATAAATCTCAGGATACATTCAACGTAAAAGAAAAATAGTTTTTTTAGGGATACGTCGCCATCATAACGTTTTTTTTTTAGTTTAGAATAAGCACGCTTAGTCACCTGCTGATCGAACATATAATCCCCATATCGGTCCGAGCGTGCGAAATTACCGTAACGGAGCTGCCACGACTTCGACTTCGGGTTCATGTACAAACGGTGTACCTGTACATTTACTAGAAATAGAAGACGAAGATGTCGATGTCGAAGATGATGACTAAAATAATAAAGGCGATCTGCTGTGTTATTTAATTTTTAAGTAAAATTTTAAAACCTTTATTTTGAGTTTTATTTCTTAATTCACCAATTTTCTAAGCTTTTGTTATCTTTAACACCGTGTAGCTCCTAAAGTATAGATCGTAGAGTAAACATATATAAGTCAAATTTGTAGGAAATTTTATGTAGAAACTTTTGTTCGAAGTAATTATAATGCTATTAAAATCTTTATAAAGTACCTTCAACTCTCCCTACTCACTCAGCACAGCCCTCACCCTCGAGGACTTTTAGTATGTTCATCTAGACACCACCAGGTTTATTTCATCTGTGTTAGTATGATCATCAGCTTTATTTAAGATACCGGTTCTAACTGCTCATCAAGATGAGTTGAAATGCGAAAACCGCACATGTGTAAGTTGAACGTATCCTGAGATCCATTACGGGCTTCCAGGATCCAAAATCAGGTTTATTTTATGATACTGGCTCTAATTGCTCATCAAGGTGAATTGAAATGCGAAGACCAGACATGTCTACGTTGAACGTATCCTGAGATCCATTACTTACGGGCTTCTAAGGCCCATCATCAGATTTATTTTATGATACCGGCTCTAACTGCTCATCAAGATGAGTTGAAATGCGAAAACCGCACATGTGTGCGTTGAACGTATCCTGAGATCCATTATGGGCTTCCAGTATCCATCATCAGGTTTATTTTATGATACCGGCTCTAATTGCTTATCAAGATAAGTTGAAATTCGAAAACCGCACATGTCTACGTTGAACGTATGTATCTTGAGATCCGATCCATTACGGGCTTCCAGGGTCCATCATCAGGTAAATTTTATAATACCGGCTCTAACTGCTCATCAAGATGAGTTGAAATACGAAAACCGCACATGTCTACGTTGAACGTAAACCTGAGATCCATTACGGGCTTCCAGGATTTATCATCAGGTTTATTTTATGATACCGGCTCTAATTGCTCATCAAGATAAGTTCAAATTCGAAAACCGCACATGTCTACGTTGAACGTATCTTGAGATCCGATCCATTACGGGCTTCCAGGGTCCATCATCAGGTAAATTTTATGATATTCACTTTAAGTGGTGATTCAGGATGAGTCGAAAAGCGAAAACGGTTTGCTTGTATTCAACTAATTAGGTTAAAACTAAATATCAAAGGAATGGATCCACCAAGCTCGTATATTCCCGGGAACAATGGGATTTTTCTTGGAATATTCCCAAATGAGAATTAGTCGGTAACGGGAATTTCTCAACTGCACAATACAAGTGTTATGATGAGCAACTACGAAAAAACTACGTTTTCTTGAACAACTACGTTTAATATTTTTGTTAACTTACACAGCCTGTAGCTCCCAAAGTATTGATCGTAGAGTAAAAATGAATATATCCAAATTTGCAGAGAATTTTATGTAAAAACTTTTGTCCGAAGTAATCATAATACAATTTCTACAAATATTTGAGATATGAGCGAAAATCAGGAAAAGGGTACCTTTAACCCCCCCCTACTCCCTTAGCACAGCCCCCACCCTCGAGGACTTTTAGTATGTTCATCTAGACACCATAGGGTATAACTGTACCAATTTTCAAAACTACACGAATTATTTCCCCTGATTTTATTAATTTTCTTAGAGTATTAAAGATATAAGGCGACCTTTGACTCCTAGAAACTTGTTTCTTCGGATATTCCATTTCGCCGAAAAATCATTTCGCAGAATTTTTATTCCTCTATATTCTTGTTTATAATTCTTGCAAATATCATCCTATTGATTAGGTTAGATTAGGTTTGTTTTATAACAATCTCAAATAGTTTATGTTTGTAAAGAATATTTTCTACGAAATGATTTTTCGCGTGAAAGCATTCGACGAAAAATAGTTCTAAGAGTCATCAATATAGACCCAAAAATATACCTATTAGAGGGATAAGTAGCACTATACTAAAAAAAAACTTGTTTTTCTTTCTTTTTTGTATAACGGATTCATTTTATTGTAATTAACCACGGAACAAGTGAATCGATCCAACTGAAGTTTTCTTTTGCTTCTGTTGAAGTAAAATCACATATTATTAATAAGTGTAATGTATTAAAAACCGAAATACATAAAGCTCAGCTCTGCATGCAAATTCATAGGTTCAAACCCCGGAATAAAACATGATTCAGCCTTAAAAAATATATTATAGCTAGGGATAAGCAGAATTGTAATAAAAAATGTATGTGTGCATTGGAATGTTTTGTTTAATTAGCCTGAAACTGATATTACAGATATTGTGTAGTATAATTTCATTTGTGTTATACCTAAGGTATTCAAGAAAAATTGTTGGCAAACTTGCTTGCGATCACCATCTTCATTTATATAGTATATGTTAGTTGATTGTCGTCTGCTTACATCATTTTTAGTTTTTTTACGTTTAACTGGGATTCTTTCAGTAGATTTAATTAAAAACTCACGTTGCTTTTTCTTATCCAAACTCATATAAAAGCGGAATAACGAGGCCCTTTTCTCATCCGTAATGTTGTAGCAATGATTCTTACACTTTCCGGGCTGACAAGGATTTTTTTTCATAGACTTTTCAGATTTTTTCTCTCTCGGACCTCGAACTTTCTTTTTATTCAACTTCTTTATTTTTGTCGTTGGATTATTTGATTGATATGCTACTTTTCGCTTAGTTATATTCGACCTTTTCCTTTGTTTATTATTTGACGATTCCGTATCGTTTTCTGGGTACAGAACTTGTTCCACCCCACTGATATCTTCTTCTCCTTCTGATGAAATAAAATTAGATGTTTTACAAACTGATCTACATATTCACGCTCTGCGTGCAAATCACTTTAAAGATATAAGGAGACCTTTGACTCCTAGAAACTTGTTTCTTCGGATATTTCATTTCGCCGAAAAATCATTTCGCAGAATTTTTATTCCTCTATATTATTGTTTATAATTCTTGCAAATATCATCCTTTTGATTAGATCAGATAAGGTTTGTTTTATAACAATCTCAAATCGTTTATGTTTGCAAAGAGTACTTTCTACGAAATAATTTTTAGATGAAATGAGACATTTGACGAAAAATAGTTCTAGGAGTCAATATAGACCCAAAAATATATTAAAGGCTAAGTAGCATTATAATAAAAAAAACTTGTTGTGTATATATGTTTTGTTTAAGGCCGTTCCCTGAGCCAGAACCCCGAGCCCCTCCTCAGGCCACCCGTCCCTGTCACATCACAGTCACATTTCAAAAGAGTGACGGAGACAGAGCTTGCGGGTCGTAAGGCGATATCTTTTTTCGTAAGAATTTGTCGATGATTATTTATTTTAAAAATATTGGCTTCAATTATTGAAATTCGGAAGCTGTAAAATTACTATTTTAGTTATGATTGATTTTTCTCCTTTTTTTGTTTCATAGTGTCACGTAGAAAAAAAACAAGTAAAGTTGGAGTAAAAATTCGAATTGGAGGTTACTTTGGGAATTAATTGTATCGAGCGAAGTGTTATGAATCGTGTATCGAATGCTGTGTTATTAAAGATAATATAATCAAGAATGATATATATTTTTCCCTCGTTTACTAATATCAACGTTTCGTAGAAAAATAGGATAATTTTTGGGGTATTTTTGCAAATCTGGCTCAGTGAAATGGTGTTAAAATATTTAGTCACATACCGATACCGTAGTTCACACACTCATACTAACTTTTCGGAAAAGTTGTTGCAATTAGGACGTTAGTGCATAACTCTATGTGGTTTAGATTTCTCTGGCAAAAAAATTGTAATTAGTACGAGTGTGAACTAGGGTATCGATATGGTGATAGAAGACCGTTTGACAGCAGATCAATTCAAATATCTATAAAAAATAGAGGTAGCTGCGAAACCGGGATACGCCGACGGATTGGCATGGCTAAAACTGCAATGACTTAATTAAGTAAACAAATCCACCTGGTGCAAAATGCAAGATCCACCACACTTGTTTTCTGTATCGCGTTTTATGGTGCAGAGACATGGACGCTCAAAGCCGCTAATAGACAAAGGGTTGATTATTTTGAAATATGGTGTCGCCTGTTGAGAATACCAGAATCAGAATCAGAATCAGAATCAGACATTTATTTGTAAACATAGGTACATAAATATAACAGGTCTTACATTTAAAAAAAAGAGTATCACCATGTCTAGCCGTTAGGCATACAAATATTTCAAGTCAAGATGGAGCATGCAGTATATTACTTAAAGTCGTTATCTATATAAATAAAATTACAATTCAAAATCGGATAAGTATTCTCCTACTGAATAATATGCTCGATTTACTAAAAGCGCGAATAAGCTTTTTTTAAAATCTACAGTATCGTCTAAGCTAGACACATATTTTGGCAATTTATAAATATAATTATAATTATATACCAAGAACATAAATCTCTGTATTAAAAGAACTCTAACTCGAGAAAGCACAGCGTTTGTTGTCTTAATATCTGCTTACAGCGCATGAGGTTAATAGTGACGGGCTTTTGAAGGAATATCTCGAGGCCGGAGAGTCAAAAGATGGTAAGACCAGATATCCAAACAGTTTGACTGAACTGTCAGTGATGCACTTAAGACTGAGGATTGTTCCTCAGCAGTAAGGGAACAATTGAAATGAAGATGATAAAAATCACTAAACATGTTGTTAAATGTTTTGCGGCAATGCTCCCTTATTGCTAAACATAACAGATATTGCGTAGTATAATTTACTGTGTGTTAAATCTAAGGTATTCACTAAAAATTGTTGACAAACTTGCTTACGAGCACCATCGACGTTTATATAGTATATGTTAGTCGATTGTCGTCTACTTTCATCATTTTTAGTTCTTCTGCGTTTAACTGGAATTATTTCGGTAGACTTAAATAAAAACTGACGTTGTTTTTTCTTATCCAAACTCATATAAAACATAAACAATGAAGCCCTTTTCTCATCCGTAATATTATAGCAACGATTCTGACACTTTCCTGGCTGACAAGGATTTTCTTTCATAGTTCTTTCTGTATTTTTTCGTCTTGGTCTTCGAACTTCTTTTTTATTCAACCTATTTATTTTCTTATTTAGGTTATTTGATCGATATGCCACTTTTAGCTTAGTTTTATTGAGCCTTCTTTTTTGTTTATTATTTGACGGTTCCATATAATTTTCTGGCCACTGAACTTGTTCTGTCACACAGATATCTTCTTTTACTGCTGTGAAATAAAATAACATCTTTGTATTATTAAATAGTGTAATGTTTTTAAAACAATATACGTCAACCCTACATGCAAAGCCTTACAGGTGTCATAATCAGAATAAAAACGATACAATGTTTTTAATATTTATTTACTTATCTTATACAAAGCGTAAAAACTGAATGCTAACAAAGTTTTCTACTAAACTGTATCCACAACTTGACTGTAGGTATTCGTCTTGAGGCAAATATTATAAGATTAATACTTGAGTGACATTTTGCGTGAACGTAATGCCACTCAGTGTTTATAATAAGTTTTATTCAAAGCCTTTTTTCTTTGGCTTGCTCGGCTCATTACGGATTTCTTCGAGCAGTGTTGAGGGAATACTGGAATATTTTGATTAATTACTTTTAACTACAATCAAGTTTAAAAATCTTATGTGCAATGCCTCTAATTTATAATGAATCTTTAAGATTTAAATATATTTAAGGCTATAACAGTTAAGAACACAAAAGTGTTAAATAAGTGGCACTACTGTGGCTGAAATAAGTTTCAGCTACAGTAGTGTCACTTATTTAACACTTTTCTACTTAGTTCCATTACTTTTATTAATACCGGTAATACCGTTGCTAACGGTATGTTTATACTTCAATAAAAGTAATCGTAAACTAAATTATGCGTTTTTTCGTGCATATACTTAATGGAACTAAGTAGAAATTACAGTGGTCACCAAGAATATTACAATTTTAAATTCGACACAGTTCACTCTGTCTAAAACTTGGAATTTATTTATACAATCTTGCTATTACGGACGGTATTGGAACCATTATTTACTACTCATTTACCGTTGGACACACACTTTTTCAAATATTCTCCTATCAGCCTTACATATCAGATAAATTGTAGAGTAACTTCCGTTGTGTTATATTAAATGTATTCAATAAAAACTGTTGACAAACTTGCTTACGATCACCATCATTGTTTATAAAATATATGTTAGTGAAATGTCGTCTGCTTTCGTCAAGCTTGGTTCTCTTACGTTTAACTGGTATTGTTTCAGTAGACCTCATTAAAAACTCACGTTGACTTTTCTTTTCCAAACTCATATAGAAGTTGAATAAAGAAACTCTTTTCTCTTCCGTAATGTCATAGCAACCCCTCTGACATTTTCCTGGCTGACAAGGATTTTCTTTCATGGTTTTTTTAGTTTTTTTTCTGTTGGTTCTCGAACTTTCGTTTTCTGGCGATGTAACATGTATATACATCCAACTGATATTTTCGTTTTCTTCTGCTGAAACATTATTTTGTTTTATGAATTTTGGTGTAACGTTATGTCACACAGGTAATAATAGATAAACCTGAAAAATAGCAGGTGTCTTTAGCGGAATAGTGTTTGAGTGTGAATAAAATACTGTCTTATGCGATTTGTTTAATTTACTTTAGTCCGTTCGGTGAGGTAGTAGCTGGTAGTAGTTACAAGAATATTATTCCAGATGATTGACTAGTTACATTTGGCATTACATTTGTTTTATAAGAATAATAAGATGTACAACGGAAGAACGAGAAAGGGATCGTTGAATCACTTGCCGATTGAAATCACTCTTACATGTAACCAACATTTTTTTTATAACAATGGTAGCGTCAGATGATCATTGATTTGAAGAAAACCATACATGGACTTAAATAAAACAGCGAAACTATGAGTATCGCGTTTGAATTTGCCGTGAGGTCATCAGAAGTGACAAATACAACAGAACTAGTGATAGGTATGTATGGACTTTTATTGCGGTTTTCTCAAAATTACTCACGATCATCGTAAATATTGTCCTGTTTCTAGTTAATAGCAGACATACAATACGTGAGATAAACTACTTGGAATTTATTTATACAATCTTGCTATTACGGACGGTATTGGAACCATTATTTACTACTCATTTACCGCTGGACACACACTTTCAAATATTCTCCTATCAGCCTTACATATCAGATAAATTGTAGAGTAACTTCCGCTGTGTTATATTTAATGTATTCAATAAAAACTGTTGACACACTTGCTTACGATCATCACCATCGCTTATAAAGTACATATTAGAGAATTGTTTTCTACTTTCATCATCATTAGTTCTTTTACGTATGACCGACATTATATGAGTATATTTTTTGAAAAAATTACGTTGTTTTTTCTTATTTAAACTGTTATAAAAATTGAACAACGAAGCTCTCTTCTCTTCTGTAATGTCGAAGCAACCTCTCGGACACTTTCCTCGCTGACAAGGATTTTCTTTCATAGTATTTGTTTCTTTTTCTCTTGAACCTTGAACTTGCATTTTATTCAATTTCTTTATATTCTTCTTTACTTTCTTTGATGTCAATATACGCTTCGTTCTCTTTTGTGTACTATTTGACGATTCCATCTCACTTTCTGATGACGAATCCATACAACTGGTTTCATTTTCTTCCGCTGAAATTTAATTCCAATTTATGGATTTATAATGTAGGTAATGATTTTTAAAACAGGTAATAATTACAAATTTCCGTTTAACCCATTGGTTAGCTGGTAGACAATGCCTAAGGGCATTAAGTCCGCTATATGTACTTTTTTGTATTGTGCAATAAAGTTTAAATAAACTACTACTATATAAAATATAGATAAGCCTGCAAAAATCACAGATGTCTTTAGCAGATAATATTTTGTTTGGAAGTGAATAAAAGTGAGTATTTTAATTATATGTAAGTATGTTGTTTGATGCACCGCCTACAATTTCTCTGCTTCGCCCTAAGGTTGACTGGTAGAGAATGTTTCATGGCATTAAGTCCGCCTTTTGTACGTTAAGTTTTTCTTTTGTGCAATAAAGTTTAGATAAATAAATAAATAATAAAATACTGCCTTACGATAGGTCTTTTATTTTTCATTTACATAAAGGATAATGTGACGTCGAAGGCCGTTTACGTCTATCAACGTATTGTTAATTTGAACATGTGTTTGCATGCTTAAATGTGACACTACGTCGAGAGCCGTCCCCGCCTAGCCACGTAGTTGGTATTTGAGCATGCGTAAACGTGATACAACGTCGAAAAATGAGTCCGTTCGGCGAGGTAGTAGCTGGTAGCTCAGTGGTTAGAGCATTACTCCGGATAAGTAGAGATCTTGGTTTAGTGGCCCACTTGCAGTAGATCAGTGAATTCACATAAAATTTTGAGAGTTAAATAATTAAATAAATATAAAACCTCATACAAATCGACCTAGTCCCACAATAAGCTCTAGTAAGCTATATCTATGTGATTATAGAACGCGAACTACTTCTTTGTATAGCACTTACTGAATGTTCTAATTTAAAATTAGAGGACTATAATTTCACTTTCAATAATGAAATTTACTACACTGTGAAAAAACGGCACTGCTTGCATATCATGGTTATGTAACTTCGGTCTTGAAATATGGAATAGCAGTATGGGGTAACTCTACAGATGTATATAAAGTATTTATTACTCAAAAAAAGTGTGTCAGAGCAGTCTTTGGCGTTGGTCCTAGAGACTCATGTAGACCTTTATTTCAAAGACACGGACTTCTCACTCTAGTTGGGTTGTATATTTGAGAGTTGGGATGTCTAGTTCGGAAATTTCCAGCTTACTTTAAAAATCCATCTAAAAACAACCAGTTGCGAGCGAGAGACGAGTATAAACTGTTAATGCCGAAATTTCAAACCCAATTATTTAACAAAAATTGTTATTTGATGAGTATAAGAGTGTACAATAAGATACCATATGACATACGTAATTTACCCGACAAAATGTTTGTTATCAAACTAAGAAATTGGTTAAAGGAGAAATGTTTTTATTCTATCAATGAATTCTTTGATTTTGGAAAATAATTGTTACGTCGGACATTATAATTTTTATTGTATTTAGTGATTAAGTTAAGTTTGTTAGACATTTACACTAGAATTATTAAATATTATAATAATTGTAAAAAATTGCATGCCATCTTCGGCTAAACATGTGGAACCCTACATACTATATGCTGCATCACCTAACTACCATGTTTATGCAATTAAATAATTTCATTTCATTTCATTACAACGTTGACGGCGTCTTTTGTTTTAGTGATTTTTATTTCTCTATATTGAGTATCTACGCCAAACTGCCAACTAATAAAACTTGTTTTCTCGATGTGTAATTTATTTTATAATTTCGTATTTAACTAGATTTAATCAAACTTTAAATATTGTTCTCTAATACCTACAATCTAAATTTATTTTTGGTATTGGATTTATTTGCGAAAAACGCTATACACGCCTACTTAAGCGCACACAGGGAATGCCGGCTCGTATATGTAGAACGGCTGAGATTCCAATCAAGCCAAATACTCTTATTGTTGCTGTTCAATGAGTTGGTGGTAATCCTGGAAACATTCAGGACACAGTGGAGGACTCCCCGGGCAACCAACGCACCGATAGCTGGTTTCAACTCTCTTCTTGTTTTTGGAACACATTTTGCACATCTTAAATGAGTATTTTTTCTTCGAATTTTCAGGTGCAGGCTGGCGTTTGGGCCAGTGACGAATCTTGCGTTCTGGATTCGGTTCGATTTTAATAATAACTTTTTTGGGGTTCGCTTTTTTTATATTTCGGTCTTGGATGCTTGGCGATTCCGACTTGCCTTGCGGCCGAGTTTGAACTAGTGGAATCGTCCCAACGACGTCCTGTTTTTTTCCTTCTGGAATAAAGTTTTATGAATATTAGCGTTAGGTCTTTTTTGGACGAAGGTTACTAATTAAATTAAAATTTATATGGAATGGGAACCACAACAGTATTTTAAATCACACTATATTTGATAGCAAATGATCTATTTTATCAAGGCCTTAAATAATAGTATTATCTTACATTAAAAAATCAACATCAAATCAAGAGAACGTAAAAAATAATTTATATTAATATAATTTATATATTATTCTTGCTGTTCAAGGAGTTGGTGATAATCTCGGAAACATTCAGGACACAGCGGAGGACTCCCCGGGCAACCAACGCACCGGTAGCTAGTCTCCACCCTCTTCTTGTTTTTGGAACACATTTTGCACATCTTGAATGAGTATTTTTTCTTCGAATTTTCAGGCGCAGGCTGTCGTTTGGGCCAGTGACGAGAAAATTCACGTTCTTGATTCGGTTCAACAATATTTTTTTGGGTTTTTTTCTTTTTATATCTTCTGTTACTATGCTTATTTAGTTCATATACCACTTTCACCGGCCATTCGTTAAGTGAATCCGCCCAAACGATGTCCTTTTTATTTCCTTCTGAAAAATAATTTAATGAGTATTAGCGTACCTACTCTTCTTTGGGGTAAATTAGCGACCCTAAAACTGATGGAAAGGGAAAAGCGCAACATTTTCTAAACTAAATTATTTTCGATTAAACAAAATCAAATTATTAGAGAATCCTAAATGCTAAAACTGCTTACAAAATACTTTTTTCTACTAATCTATATTGTTCATTTTAATGGAAATAATAGTACATTGCTACAGAGGCCACGAACTAAGGGATTGCTGGACAAGTTTAGGATAGACGTAGACTCGTAGACGAGGCCCTCTAAAACAAGTTCTGCAATCCCTGTTTCGGCCGAGGCTTGTAAGTGCCTTTCTCAAACATCCAAGGAAATATTAAAATTAACAGAAACAATAACTTATAAAGAAAATGACAGATGGGGCAGCAAGCGCTCTACACTGGAGACCTCGAACGAGTGGCAGAAGCGTTGAAAGACTGGTCGGACGATAATTAAAAGACAGCAGGGCCGACCTGGAGCAGGATCGCCGCATCAACAACAGATTGGAAATCTATGCAAGAGGCATATGTCCAGTAGTGGACGCATATGTATATTCTGAAGAAGAAGAAGAAAAAGAAAAATAAACACAAAGTTATATACAAAAACAGAAGCACAATAATTTGGTAAATTCTGCCGCCTGATCTTAAGTCGCAACAAATATTCTTCATAGTTTTTTTAAATTCTTTAGTTGGTTGTAGAGTAGATATGGCATACACGATCACTTTGGTAGCCTACCATAAATTTTATATTAAATTTCATTATTATCCTGTAATTTGAATTTAGAGCGAATTCCCAATAAGTGCTGTACATAGTAGTTGGCGTCCTATTTCTACGAAGATAAGGGAAACATTTCCATGGATGTTTGAGATATGCTTATTTTACATAGCATTACATATACGGTGGGTTGTGGTTGTGCTCGTTTTTACAATTGATGATTTCGTCTTCAATGGTGAAGATGACGGCTTTGCAGCCTCTGCGTTGCTCAGAGCAGAACCACCGCGTCTTCAGCCCTGACTGCACTTGACGGAAGAACTTGTATCCACTCACGGTGATGATGCGAGCGCCACGCGAAGTTGTTGTGAACACGGGGCCTGAAAGATTTTGTCGATGTAAATTAAAGTAGAAATACCGGGTCTTTAGTCCTTTCTTTCAATTATATCAGGAATAAATAGACCAATTTAGAGATAAATTAACATTTTGCAACATAAATTTAAGAACAAGCAATGAAATGATAGCTTGCGTTACGCATTCATACATTTACTCACCCACCACCTGCCGGATTTTACATTTGGAGACTAGTTCCACTACTTCTACCGTCACAATATACAATACACATTTTCTGTTTTCTGTTTAATAGGTTTAACAGTAAAGTTGGGACAGTATAAGCTTTACGTACGTAACGGAACGTAAGCTATAAATTGAAATATAAAAAAGGTATTATTTAACCTGTTACCGCATAAATATATATTCTAATATGGCTTCGTATGCGGTAAGGGGTTAGACGAAATTTTACAACGAAGCTTAATATTTCATTTTTACTTTTTATTTATAAAACATTGAATCGTCCAAGTAACATTTATCTTGAAACGACGTAAGCAACTGTACTGGATCTTCTAAATGGTGATGTAGCTATATGAACAAATTATTTATTGGACAGCAAAATAAATTCATGGAAGAAAACGCAAATCCAAGAATAATATCATATTAAGACAAACATTTATTGACTTTAACTAAAAAAATAAGAAAGATTACACTTTGTTCATTGAGTATGCAATACTTGCTATAAAATAAATACAAACTTAGGTTCGTCTAATCATGCAAAGAGGTCAAAGTCATATGAAAAATCAAAATAATAACAAATAACTCCTCTTAAATTATTTCCTATTTAAGTATTTCATTTGATGTTTTATAGCAATACTAACGAGTCTTCAAGTAGAGGGAGAATCGACGGAAGAACTTGAACTCAGATAAATAAAACAAAATAATGTTAAATGTTATAAGGCGGGTCGTGATTGTGATTGTTGATGCATTTAACTATATCGTCCTCGATGGTCATGATATGAGCCTTACAGCCGCGTCCCTGGCCGGAGCAGAACCAGCGAGTCTTCAAGCCGCGGGTGAACTGACGAAAGAACTTGTAGCCACCCATGGTAATGACGCGAGCGCCGCGCGACGATATCGTAAACACGGGACCTATATGAAAATAGTAATTAGAAGCCAGAAAACATATAACAGTATTAAAGCTGCCGTCCAATGAAGTGGAGCAAAAAAATAACCTAATCAGGCTGCGTCTGAGGAATAAGATTAGTTAATTTTACAAAGTTGGTGTGAACGTAGGAAGACTCTATAAGACCGTTCCCGACTTTGTCCGATTTGTGTAAAATAAAGTGAGATATTCATACAAAATCGAACATGTTTCCAGAAATACTCAGGCAGGCGCGCAACACTAGTTGAACGTAGTGATACTCGCACACCCACACAGTGGAACTTTTCTTCTATTGGGCTACGTTTTAGTTAAATGCTAGTAGTAGCTAATTCTTTGTCAAACTTTCATTGGGAAACATGTCCACAGTATGCAGTATCTATGTGTATAAATAAAATATCATGAAATGTTCCATCATCAACTGTATATCCATTTACTTCCGGAAATGATGTTCTTACCTGCTATGAAATACTAAAGGTTCTTATACCTACGACATATCGTGCGCAGACTATGCTGAAGATAGTCGTAATATTGACTTTTAAATTTAAAGTATCAATAGCAAAATGGATCAGGAACACAGAATAACAGTACATTGTCATAGATTTAGACGAATAAAGTTTAATGTTAAAATAGCTGAAAACACGAATATATTTGTGACATAAGGTAATACTATCGGTATTAATATAAATTGATTTTGTTTACTAAGGTAAAGTTCTAAGTTTATAATAATACTGTCCCAAATTTGTCTAACTAATGTTTGTGTAGGTACACACTTAAACATCCATGTGGAGTTACTTTGCCAAGGACTTAAAAAAGTATTAAAATTTTCATGTCAAATTTGTTGAGCAGTCTTTGGCAATTATGTAAAATTAAAATTATTTCTAAATTTACAATATTAACACAACACGAAAAAAAAAAACATTATAATTACATTCTATCACTACCTTTGCACACTGAAAATATTTCTAAAAACATGATCATTTATCGGATAAAGGATAAAATTATCAGATGATGCCATAATACAGATACGACTTACGGTACACGGTGACAAAGAAAGATTCATATCGTGTGCGTCTGTGCTACTACGCACGCACGTAAATATAATGTTGACTGTAGTCCATTTAAACATTTTGTGAGGCATTTTCTAATAGTACTATTGAACATGACGATTTCACTCACGATTATGTCTCAGAAACCGCATGTTTCGCATTCTCATGAAATTAATTCCCGATCAGGCTCGCGACTGTCGCAAGGCCTTCAAAAACCGTTCAAGGACCGTTCTAGAACAAAATGGTAAGTGAAACCATCATTTTCAATACTAGATGACTTTGCTGTTTTATGATGGATCATGGTTATGGAAGTTCTTCAGTTGACAGAACTCTTGTCCAATGGTCATAAGATTCGCTTTGCACTGAGCGGAGTTGTGTCTCGCGCAGCGCCAAATCCTCTTCGGTCCCTGCACCTTTTTGATATGGTATCTGTAGCCGAAGTGTTGGACCATGACATTCCCAGTTTTGGACATCATGAAGTGCATACCTGGAAATGAAATCAAAAGTCAAATCGGCTCATAGGCGACACGGGTCTAGCAGAATGAGAGGACGAAATGTGAGGATTTGAACTTGTGTTGATTTGTCTGACGGATACAGTAAGTATTCCTAGTTTGTTCTATGGATCGAATAATCAGCTCAGCTCATTCATTGAACTTCCAACCTTAGAATAAATGTGGAGCACTTTGTGGATTTTAAACGTTTATAATTGGGAGACATGTATGTGTTTCAAGAATATTTATTAACACCAAACGCCAAAAAAGAAAACAGAACAATTTAATAAATAGTAAGGAGTTTTAATATCTCAGGTTTATATACATGTTTGTAGCGTTTTTAATTTTCAGATTAACTGCTTTATTTACCATTCTACAGTTAATCAACTTGATCGTGGTAGCTAAAGAACTATAAATAATAATACCGTTTCACTATACTACTAGCAATAATTTTATTCTGATCTGTTCTTTGGAATGTTTCAATAAAATAGAATAAAGAAGCAGAACAAAGCAAATAATGCTGTATGTATGGCGTTGAGATTCGAAATGAGAATTGGACCTAAACAGGTGAGACGCACATCGCAGGTTAACTTGTTATATTTGTCTCTCCCTTATTTGTCATTAGCCTAATGAAAAAGAGGCAGCAGCTCTCCTCAAAGCTAAGAGTTCAAAAAAAATGTCCCGGTCAAATCGAGTACTTTTTACTGAACGTTACTAGCATGTCTAAATGACTTCATTTACCTAATAACATTCCGACACACTCAATCCAGTAATAAAAAAAAAACATCATTAGGTGCTACAAAACTAGCACAAGAACAATAAACAATCACATTCACAAATATGTCTATAGACACATACACATCGAAAACGTTATTATTAGACGTAAGGAGGTCTAATTTAACTTAGATTGAAAATAAACGTTTATTTACGTTTATTTTGACGGCTTTTCCTCAGTTCTTCTAAATCTAACCTTTTTAAATGGCGAAGAAAGCCAATTTAGATGATGTTTCCCTTAAGGAAGGTAACTAATTTAAATATCTTGGATCGGTACTAACGGATGAAAGAAGCACCAAAGAAGACGTTGAATTTAGGATCAAAGTTGGCTGGCTAAAATAGAGATCTCTGACGGGAGTGCTATGCGACTCAAAAATGCCAGTACGAGTTAAACCTAAACATAACAACAACATTTGGAATTATTAGTTTCAATATTGGCTGAGATCCCGTCACTTGTTCCAGTCAAAGCTGAATACATTGAAATCGGTCACAGGTATTATTTCTAAATATAGCTAAGAACCAAGGCTTTCGATTATAAAACCGCTTTCGAATCAGTCCATCCGTTTGGCTACGAGGAGGCGAACGACGATGCCATAGACAGACACAAAGATACACACGTTAATCTTATAACATCCCTCTTTTTTCGTCAGGGGTTAAAAGTAACGGATGTTGGTAAGTTTCTTAGAGTTTTGGGGGGTGATTGTGAAAGTGTTTTTTATTAATGAGCTCGCCGTGATGGGTATATATCGTTGCTGGGCAGCTCATGTGCTGGTGGGTGGAACAGCGCCATCGGATGAGCTGGTTCTTCGTCGACGAGCCCGCCGAATACGTGTAGCCGTTGAACTTAATCAGCTGGTTGCCACGCTTCGAGAGGACGAATTCCACTGAAAAAATAATTTAGTTAAAAGTCAATTTTTATATATTTAACCATCGTGCTAAGTGGCTGCGTGTATTTTCGTAATTGCACATTTTAATTTTAGATGTTTTATGAATCATATTGTATTAGGTAGTAGTAGTGGCTTAGGTATCCTGATATGGATACCTCAACGGTCTTGTCTGAAATCATTCACCAAAATAAATCAAAACTGAAAATTAATAAACGGGACAAACGTAGTTACTCTCGTAAAATATTATCGCATCAAGAAATCAGTTAAACAAAAAGTCTGATACTATTATAAAATTCAAAAATATTTCGAAAGGTTTTGTATTGAGAGGGGTCATTATTTCAGAAAAATTCAACAGCGCGATGCAGGACTTGTATAAGCGCGCGGCGCTAGCCTTACAGCGCCATCTGGTGGTAAAAGTGGTCCTCTCATCACGGCGAAACCGCTGGATGGATTTTAACCAACTTTTTTTACAGGGAAAGCTGATCATCTAAAGATGGTTACAGGATACTTTTTACCCAACGACGGCAAAGAAAAATGTTTACGCGGACGAAGTTGTTTAATCACAGTATCACCAATTTTATTATATTAGAACAATAATACTGGCATGAGGAATTCGGAGGAATTAAATTTGTGAAATCGGGTGACTTAGGAATACTTACGTCTCCTAGGAGACGCACCGAATATGATAGCATATATACCAAGAAATAGGACTGCAGTTGGACCAAAAAGAGTAGAAATTAAAAAGTGGCAATATTTACTGTAGTGTCGTCCCTTTCTAATCAATTTCAGAAAACGGGGACGACACTACAGTATTGCCACTTTTTAAATTCTACTCTTTTTGGTCAGACTGTAGGTAAGGTAAGGTGGGGTAAGACTATCACCGGGGGAAAGCTGTGGCAGCCAATAACTTACTAACCATTAGACTTACCCCATTAGACAATTAACTATGTTAATCTTACCCCATTTATTATGCAATTTATTAAATTTAATCTTACTTCTAATAATTTCAATATCAAGAGACGCTTGAAATATGGCGTAACAGCTGATCCGCACAATTAATGCGACGCTGTCATTTACAATTAATATTTTTACTTTGGTTTCCTAGTGGTTTCAGCAGTGTTATTATCTTTTACTCTCTATACCCTGTCCACGATAACGAGCTATTATAGCGGCCTCTCTTTCGCACTTTTGTATGCAGATGAAAAGGACAAATATGGGCAGTGGGCGGTAACAACGGCACGTCACTGTCAGGCTCGGCTTACATGCCGTGGCTCGGAATATTTATTTTAATATTCCTTATGATTATTCCGGTTTACTTTTTTAACATATTAAATGACCAACTGAATATTTACCTTTGTATTGGTGGTTTATTTATATAAATCTTACAGAACTAGAAGCTAAAACTGTGTATTGATCTTAAATATGGAAATCAAAAATAGTTCAAGTGTAATTCTTTGTATTGGTGGTTTATTTATATAAATCTTACAGAACTAGAAGCTAAAACTGTGTATTGATCTTAAATATGGAAATCAAAAATAGTTCAAGTGTAATTAAACATTTTTTACTATATAGGATTCGGAGGATATTTTTCAAAACATGTAACTAAAATAAAACCAGGTGTTTGTTAATAAAAATATTAATTCCATCTCCGATTCTATTTTTTCTAAATTTATTATAAATCTATCTGCCGCTTCCACTGTGCACTGTGTGAGCAGGATACAGTCCAATAATACACAAGCCGAGTCGCACAGTAAACAGGAGACAGTTCAGTAAACACGCCGAGTCGCAGAGTAAGCAGAAGATAGTCCAGTGTAAACAAGCCGAGTCACAGATAAAACCGGAAACAATAGATAGGAGAGCACTATAACGCGTCCGCGCCATACAAGAGACAGATGTTGACTGAATTTTGACCGCCATGTAAACCCACCCAGTGCACATGCATCGCCCTTATCGCTGACCAATTACGTGCTGTCCAAGTTTTCTAGTACTAGCTCGTTATCGTGGACAGGGTATAGATACTCAAGCTTTACAATTACAAAAAAATTGCATTTATTACTAGATACTTAAAGATATCAGTTAGGAACTAAACCTAGCTTTGAATAGGTATTTAATTACACGACTAGCAAATGTCAATGATAATGCAGGCAATGTATCGTATACATGAGGAAGGCTTCCAATCTCGGGATTATTTGTATGGAAAATCCCGTGATTGCCCATACAAAGATTCCTGGGATTGGAAGCCTTAATGAGGACATATTCAATGTCATCAGTATGAAAACTTTGTATTTCATTTTCATAGTCATTTTCCGTAGGAACCGAATACGTTATATCTTAAACATATTCGATGTCACCAGTATGAAAACAGTTTTTTTTCCATTGTCATTTTCCGAGGGAACTTCTACAGCACAAGATAATTGTTTGGGTACCTTTGATTGGATAAGAGCAAATAACGTTTTTGGGTACAGTTGGCAAAAGCGAGTCTAAAAAACCTTATTTGACAAAAACTCCTTATCTCTCAGGATCAGATTATCTCGAGATTTCAGAATGGGGAATGGTTATGTTCATTCTTAAAGAGTATAACTGAGTCGTCGACGGTGTAGATGGCAGCTCTGCACTGATGGTTGTGGTGGGTGGAACATCTCCAGCGGATCTTGGGACCTTTGGATATGGTGCTGGAGAAGGTGTAGCCCTTGTACATCAACTGTCGTCGGCCCTTTGCTGATGTTACGAAATAAACTGAAAAAAATAATACAATAGTTGATGTCTGTTGAGATGATTAGGTACCAAACACGAGTACAGATACAGCACCTCTAGTAGGTATAACTGTCATACGCGACTATTTCTCGCGCGAGATAATTACCCGTCTCTTTCTGTGCAGTAATATGAGAGAGTGACGTGACGGGTAGCACTATGTCGCGCGACAAGAGACGCGAAGCATAGTTGTGCTAAACGGGCTGTAGATAATGTTTTCAACCGTATTTGGTCGGGTCGATTTTATATTTCCATCTCAAATTTTTCACCGAAGTTGAAGCATGATAAAACAAGTTAAAGGAAGCATGATAAAACGAGCTTTTTCGACAAAAACGATGAAAAAATATTATGCATTATATGTGTACAGTATTAGAATAAAATACATATTTAGATAAAACATAAATTAATATTTCAAAAACAATACACAACGAATTTATCTCTACAAATACAACACTAGGAAGAGTGAATTAAATAAGTAACAATAAATTTTACGTTAGGTTAAATTATAGGCTGTGATAGCTGTTTATTTTATTTATTGCTTACATACAATTTTTATCGATCATGTAGCACTAAGAAGTAATATAAAACCTGACTAGATTTAATCAATCGAGTTCTCCATTAATACTCGACAACTAAATTGACAACAACTGTCGATGTCACGTAAGTCACATTTTTATATGGTTCGATTTAAAAACATTAACTATACGGTCCGTGTGCCTTCGGGATGTGTGTGCCTCGAATGCTATTGCGTTGAATGTTCCTAATTGCACCCGAACCACGATTATGATGGTTGCGTTTATCACGTGATTAATAAGTGACCAAGCATCTTTGTCACTTACACTCGCATCTTGTCAAAACGTGACGGTTCTGAAGGCTTTTATAAGAACTCACGGACTATATTTACAGTACGCCGGCTGCGGTCTAGGGGAATGGTTGTGGCGCTCCCACATAGACACGATGACGTCATTGACGGTCATGACAGAGGCGCGGCAGCCATGATTGCAGTGCGTGGAGCAGCGCCAGCGCCGCTTGCTGCCGTGCATGCGGTCTGCGCAGAACGAGTAGCCGTTTAGTTGTAGCAGTCGTTTTCCTCGCCGAGAGGTTACGTATACGGCTGCAAACAGAAAAATCATATAATACCTCGTTTTTGTTCACGTTCATGTCCATGTCCATGTCCATGTCCATGTCCATGTCCATGTCCATGTTGATGTTTATGACTACGTTTACTCAACGGGCTCTTAAAATATATTTTACTGACTGACTAATGCAACAAACATTTTTGATTACACTTTTATTAAATTGAAATTGAAATAGGGTAAATCGCCAATAATTGGCCAACGTTCAATAACTGGCCACCTCAAACTAAAAATGAACTCTGTTCACCTACAAACTGAATTCATTTTATTATATCGTGGCCAGTTATTGAAGGGCGGCCAGTAATTAACAGCTTATACTAAAATGAATTATATTTATAGGTGAACAGAGTTCATTTTTAGTTTGAGGTGGCCAGTTATTGAACGGTGGCCAATTATTGGCGATTTACCCTACAACACGATAAGTAAACAAACTTAAACTAAGTTACGAATAAAGTATTTATTTACATAATAAAACAAAACTACAGAGCTAAAATTTAATTAACTATAACTGATTAACTGCTTACTGAGCCGGCGGTCCTGGGTTCAAATCCCGGCCAGGGCAAATATTTGTGTGATGAACTCGAATATTTGTTCCTGTGTCATGGATGTTATCTATTTTATGTATATTATATATATATATCGTCTAGTGCCCATAGTACAAGCTTCGTTTAGCTATACTATGTCGATTTGTGTAAGACTGTCCTGTCCCTTAATGTTTATTTATATATTTATTAAAATAACTGCAATACTGTGTCGCCGCATTACGGTCTCTCTTTCATTTATAATTTCGAACAGGGGTATGATTGTGTTTATTATTCGCGTAAATGATGACGTTCGCATGGCTCCTGAGGGATGCATGGCAGCCGTTATTGCAATGCGTGGAACACCGCCACCGGATCCGGTCCCCGTTCTTGTATCCAGAGCAGAACGTATACCCATCCAAGACCAGCAGGCGCCGGCCTCTTAGCGATGTCACGAAGTCCGCTAGAATACAATATCATCATCATTGGCCTCTTGCATCTATGAAATATTATTTTTTCAAACATGCAATGAAAAGTTGTCATAACGCGCGTTATAACAGGCTTTGAAGTATTACGTTTCGGGCGGAACAACTCGAGAGAACTGTAAATGAATTTCATACAAAATTGAAGGCCGAGGCCGGGAAGTATTTTTTTTCATGGCGTCTGTGTTAATGATCAGGCTAAATAGCTGAATTATATATTTTTTGAGTGGTTTATTTTTTATTTCTTTGCATATGTTTAAAAAAGGCAATATACATGCATATAAGCCTTCAAAAAGGGCTTTACCATTAAAGCAAACTGAATAGTAGCGAGAGGATTAATACAAAGTTGCCATAGACACATTTTATTTTATTTTTAATACATAAATGAAAAAAAAAACGCAATATTTTTCAGACTACAATAAATTCGGGACTTTGCATGCGGAAATTAGAGCATAGGTAGTGAATATTTTTTTTATCACTCCCTAAATCGTATACCTAAATCAAAAGACAATTAGTATTTTATGAAAAGATTACAGAACAATAAATGTCAGCATTGTAATAATGTTTTCGTATGATTTCGAAAAATACATTTTCATTGAAAACAGTGTCCTTTAAATGTCAATTTATAGGTGGGGGATGGTTATGTTCATTATTAACGTTGACGATAATATCATCGACGGTCACGACCGACGCGTGGCATCCATGGTTGCAGTGTGTGGAACATCTCCATCGAACTTTAGGGCCACTCGCTCGTTTCAGACAGAACGAATAGGCGTCCAATTTTAGAAGTCGCCTCCCTTTCTGAGATATCACGCATACGGCTGAAAATATGATTTAGCTTCATATCATATCATATAGGTTATCCGTAAATAATAGTACCTGCGTCTGACGCAGAACCGACGCACATTGAAGCAATGTGCGACGGCGAACAACGTCCACGACCAGAGATCAACCGAACCATAGTTTGGTAGCGTTTCATAGTAATCAATAGAAAGTAATTGGCCACGGTCGCCAAGACCCGATTGAGATCTTCAGGGCCTTATAATAATAATAATAATAACGGTCTTATAGCGAAGAGTCTCGACAAACATCCTAAGAGACTCTCGTTAGATGGCTGGATCAAGGGCCAGATTCAGGTGCCGGCGGCACCCTAGGCTGGGTTTGTGTTTATGTTATATATTTTGTCATTAATTTATTGTATTTTACTTTTGATATAACTTTAATGTAAAAAATCTAACTTAGGTTTTCAAATGAATAAAGGAGATAATAATACTTAAATTCTTTAATCAGATAACCAGGATTCATAAGTGTTAGTACTACATTAACTAATTACACATTGCACATACACATACATTTGAACTTAAGAGTCAATCATTAGTCGGTTCAGATGTGTGTGCATGGAGGAATCCTTATGACACTTGCGAGTTCGCCGCGACTGACATTTGTATTGAAAGCACGCTCGCAACTCGTAAAGTGTGATAAGGCCCTACGTTGACTATAGATTATGATATTCGCAAATTGAGTAGATACGCTAAACTCTAAATACAGTGATAATACTTACATTTTTATCTTTCAGTAGATGTGAATGTTTCAATGCATAATTTTCTGGATATGTCAGATACAGTTAAAGGCTAGAGCACACAGAATGCGTGCGTATGCAGTGTGACATATTATACAATACAATACAAGTATTCTTTATTGCACACCTCATACAACATACAGGAAAATACAACAGGCGGTCTTATCGCTGATTATATTGTGAGATTCAAAATTTAACGACACTTAACTTCCACAAACTCCGATTTAAATGCAAAATGCTAAATTACAGCGATGTTTATTGTAAGATGGCGAACAATACATTAGACTAGGAGTTTGTTATTTTATTTATAGCTTAGGGTTCCATACAAGACAATTGAGAGGTGGCGGGTGATTATGTTCATTTCTAACTGTCACGATTACGTCATCGACAGTCACGATAGTAGCGTGGCATCCGAAGTTGCAGTGTGTGGAGCATCTCCACCGAACTTTATTGCCGTTCGAATTTCTCAGACAGAACGAATAGTTGTTGAATTTAAGCAGTCGCTTCCCTCGCTGGGACGTCATGAATAGGATGCCTGCAAATAGGAATACATAGTGTGAAATAACATAATGATTGCGTTTCGAATGCCGATATCATAGTTATTAACGTTATTCGTAAAGGTTAAGTGGAAGAGATCCCTTATAGGGATAAGTTCGCCTTTGTAACATGTACAAAGGACAACTTATTTGTTATGAAACCAGTTGTTGTGTACAATAAGGTGTTTACGTACACATACATATAATAATATACCTGAGGCTAGTACCGCTTTTTAATTTAACAGGCTAACAGTTGACCAATATCATATCATCAAACCATTGTGAAACTAATTTGACACGCAAAAGACAGTGATAATACTTGCATTGAATGCGAATATATAAGATGAGAACATATCATTTTGTGACCACGTCAATCCCAGATAAAGACCAGAGCACACGGCATGCGTAAGCGTGACGTGCGCGTACGTCATATGTCCCGCAAGCTGGGAGTGGTGTAACATCTCTCATCAAGATGCATATCAGGCACTCGCATCCAGTGTGCTCAGGCCTTAATAAGCTTGGAACTTATTACAGTATCGTTGACTGTATAGGACAGCGAAGAACGCAAAAGCAAAATGATCACTAATTGATTTACAAACTACATAAGGCTTTGAATATTTTATAACGACAAATGATTGTGTTCATTCTTCACGGCTACGATGACGTCATCAATGGTCGCCACGGTGGCCCGGCAGCCATGATTGCAGCGAGTAGAACAGCGCCATCGTGTCTTTGGACCGACCGTTCGTTCAATACAATATGTGTAGTTGTTGAGCTTTAGTAAACGATGTCCTCGCTGGGACAACACGTACTCCGCTGTAAATAACATAACATTACTCATTTCTTAAGGACCCTGCCCACTACAACGTATCATACCCTGGCCCTAATGAGAACGTATCAGGAACAGAATGTAGTGCGACACGGACTACAACATGTCAACGGCGTGCCATACCCGTTTATAATGGGTCTAGTGACCATAGAGTCCACGTATAATCCGCGTATTATACCCGTAGCATTCGCGTATTATACCCGGATGTTACCACTTTTCGGCTAGGAACGGTTATCATACGCGGTTGTAACCCGTATGCTTGCCGTGTCGTCGCCTGCACGCACCGGTCTGGCAACGTTGCGTGCCGTGCAAGTAGCGTATCGGCTCCGTTTTTGACGTTCCGTGCATGGCACGCTACGGCGACTTGCTAGTGGGCATAGTCTCATACTTTTCAATACAAAGAATATATTTTGCCTGACACATTCCTTTACGGCCATGCTATAATACGTTAAAGTGGGCAGAGATCTTTGAAGTGTTATATTAGGTGTAGGTATTGAGTAGCATATTGGAACTGATACGTCATATTATGGTAACGCTATCGGATGGTTGGAGCCTATTCTTACCTGTCCCCTACCTACGGTACCTACGTCCTTAGATCTGTTTGGTATATTTTAATGTAATATACTGTATAAATATAACTTGGTATACCTACTCTTGTGATGTGCTGGTCAAATTTCAATAGCATTACCCTTAAAAGACGTTATCCTCGAAGATCAGCACAGCATAATTATATAAATTAAATATGCTCATTTTCCAATTAACAATAAGCATAACGTTAATGATGCTTGCGAGGAACAATAAAACAACAAAAATATGAAAGGCCTCGTAATAGTCGTACGGATAATATTTATAAAAACAGTGCCATTCTTCATCTATAAAAATTCAATGTGTGTGAAAGTCGGCGCGTGGTTGTGTTCGTTCTTCACGGCAACAATGGCGTCTTCCACCGTCACGACGGAAGCTCGGCAGCCGCGGTTGTGGTGCGTGGAGCAACGCCAACGCACCTTCACACCAAAAGACTTCTTCAGGCAGAACGCGTAGTCATTCAGCTTAAGGAGACGCTTTCCGCGTTGCGACAGCACGTATTCCACTGCAAATTTGCAGGGATATGTAAAGTAACATACAACTGTACATCAGCGACTCCAGTGTGTGTCGTTCGAAACATTAGGTAAGACCAAAGTGACTTCAGCTCGAAAAAAGTGAGACTTACATAAAACTGATAATGGAGCTCACTATTACAAACATAAAGGTATTTTGTCAGTGAAGTCAGAGTTACACGACGGCCCGATACTTTGAAAGCAAGTCATAAGTAAACAAATGACGATGATAAAAAATTCAGTGATCAATGAAACATGAAAAATTCATAGGTAAGCTCTTTTAATAGTTTGGAATTTCTGAACCTCCGAACTCAGATCATCAGTTGTAAGCCGCAGAATGGCTGTGTTCTTTCTTCACGGCCACGATTATATCTTGGATGGTAATGACTGTGGCACGACATCCATGGTTGTGACGTGTTTCTAGGGTCAAACGCGCGTTCCAGATATCACGAGGACTCGAATTCGAGACATTAGAAAATGTGTATCTAGGCCGAAGTATAGTTATGTTCGTTTTCCACGACCACGATGATGTCTCCGATAGCAATGACTGTGGCACGACATCTAATGGTTGTGACGTGTCAGGACAGCCCCAGCGAAGCTTAAGGCCAAATGCGTGTACCAGATAATACGAGGACTCAAACTCGAGGCATCGGAGTGTATCTAAGCCGGGATATGGTTGTGTTCGTTCTTCACGACGACGATGATGTCTTCAACCGTGATGACTGTAGCCCGACAGCCATGGTTGTGACGAGTAGAACATCGCCAACGAACCTTAGGGCCAAAAGCGCGTTCCAAGCAATATGAGTAGTCGTTGAACATCAACAGACGCTTCCCTCGCTTGGACGTCACGTATTCCACTGAAAATATAGAAGAATTGGTGCAAACGTACATATCTTACAATATATTTTGATTACATACTATTTGACAAAATCCACACACGCATCTGTAATATTGTTTATAGCTGTGTTTGTGAACTCTGTCAAATAGTACGCAAAATATATCGTGACATGGCTTCCTATAATATGTGTTAATACTCGTTATATATGCTCTACATGTGAAGTGCTTTAAAAAGGCTATAATATATATTTTAGCCCCGTGTGTGACGGTTTTAACAGTTGCAACAGCTACGACTGTTATAAATGTATCGCTCTTTAGATACTGACCTTTTAACATCAAGTATGTTCCCAAGTTGATTATTATTAAGGAAGTACACACATGGTTTATCTTAACGTATAAAGTTCACAAGATGTATACTCTTCTCAGTCATACAATATGTGTATTCGAGCGCTACGTCACAAACTGGTTACAGAAAGTTATCTACATATATGTCACATATGTCAGAATATCAAGCATAACAAAAAGTAGTTGGGTCTTGTACTAATACCAGAGCTAATACTAGTTTTTGCCATTAACTTTTGTATATTGATTTAAACTTACACGATTTTCACACATTATTTACAAGGTAATTAAATAAACGTCGAGATAATAAAATACACACTTTTTGAACACGATTGAGTTCCGTTTTGTTTGCCCCGGGCGATGAATTCGTGACTGTCCAAGATCGCAAGTGTTTGCCATGAAAATGCGATCTGGGGCTTTACGAATTACGTTTGTGTAAAGTTTTACGTCTTGCCTTGGCCAGGAAGTGCGATCTTTTTTAGCCGACAGAAAATCCCACTTACGGCCTAGGGTGACAGACATAATAGTAAGTAGGTACATTACGAGTACGTAACAAGGGTGGTAAACGAGGAATTATACAAACGAGTGTCTAAGTGGCTCTCCTTCGGCTTTGGGCTTTACCACCAGAGTCACGTACGACGTTTTTCATCACACTTTGGAGGAAATAAAATAAAAGTAATAAATAGTAGTAATACAAAATTACTTACCGCCCTAGGGCGTAATATACGACTTACCGCCCGGGTTTCTAGCATATTAACCCTTAACGTGTGATAATAATGACTTACCGCCCTAGGGCGTCATTTACGACTTACCGTCCGCTTTTCTAGCATGTAAACCCTTGTTTACGAGCAAGTGTGATGAAAAATAATTAACTTTAGTTTTTCTTATTTTCTCTTTTATTGAATTATTAGCGTAATATGTAATATCGTTACTTACTGACTGTGATATAGAATATTACTTGCAATATTTTGATTCAATTAGTATACTAGCTTAACCTATGTAAAATAAGGTTCAAGATTTCAATTAGCTTTATTCTGCGGCCCAGCAGAATGGTCATGATAGTTCTTCATGGCGATGATCTCGTCATCAAACGTGGTGACGGTAGCGCGGCAACCATGCGGGTGGTGTGTCGAGCATCTCCACCGATGCTTTCGACCACTCGTGCTGGCCACGAAGTACGTGAAGCCGTTCAGCATCAGCAACCGCTTTCCTCGCTTCGACGTCGTGAATTGCAATTGCCCTGGAATTGCAAAGATATGAATTAAAGATGTTTTTGGAATAAAAAAGTATGTTACTAAGGGTACTTTCGGATACGAATGTATATGTACTTAGTTATAGTTTCAAACGGATTACCTGGAGTGAAGGAGAAACCTGACAGCGAATGGATTCAACTGTCTTTTTTTATGACGACGGTGACAAATAAGTATGAAATGTATGTATGACGTATTAATCGCGCGTTGCCGACCCAGTAAAGTTATGTCCAGTCTACATGAATAACATGAATAAATACCTGCGTTGAAAAAGAAAAATCCTCTAAAGTATTATCAAAAGGAAGGAAGGAAGCGAAAAGACGGAACTCCCAAGCGAGTCGAATATATAATTTGCATGATTTTAAAGATAAGTGATAGGTGAAGGTATGTACCTAAATAAAAACTTTTAGTAAAGAATTCCCTTAAAATTGTAACCATATTTATATTGTGAAACACATTATTTTTAAAACGTTATTTTTTTTACAACGAGGCTAGTTTGCGGAGACTATTTTGTTGTCCACGGTAGGGACGGAAGCGCAGCAGAGAACTCTCTGATGCGTTAAGCAGATCCAATGTAATATTATTGCTCTGGTACTATATACAAAAGGTGTAATGTATATTTTCATTGTCATACTGTATTTTACAGCAACATTTACAATGCCGTACGCGTTGACTAGGAGCATGGTTGTGAGTGCAGTTTGCGGCGACTTCATTAATCCGTTGAGAAAATCCCTGGCCATATTATAGGCTATAAAAAAATTACCAATAAAAGGGGGATAGCCATTACACTCGATCGAGTTAAGTTTGCACCTGAATCTTATGGCGCAACTTAGGAAGGAGGTGCAAACTTTTCTCAAACATGCGCAAAGACTATCGAGTACCCTGATACACTTAAAGATGGCGCTGAACTGAATATGTGAATTAGTACTGACACAGACCGTTTTCCACGCGTGCGGGGCCGCGGACACAGCTGATATTATTAAAGCTTTCGTGTTATTTAATACCAAAATTATTGTAATGTATGTAAGTACTTAACGCTAAGTAGATTTAAACTTTTGTAATAATTATCATGTAAGCGTTTTTTGTAATTCGTATGAGAATTATCTTATGAGATTTGTTTAGTTTACATTATTTCCTTCTAGGATTATGGTTTGTCTTGTGAAATAATCATTCAAGTAATATTTTTGTTAAATACAAGGTAAAGTAGGTATACTTTCAGCTATATTTTACGTATATCTTAACGAAGGACAATATCATTTTACTCTCACAAAGAAACTAAAATAAATACCACTAAAAAAACATTTAATTCTCTGAAAAACACTGATGTTATTAATAATGTTATTAAAACTATCGTGAGACATCTTTACTAATTATAAAAACGTAAAATTACGTGAGTTTATACCGTTTTTATAATTAGTAAAGATGTTATTAATAGTAAAACAAAATGTGACAAAGAGTAAATAGGAAACAGGATATTTTTCATAAACGCATGGAAATGAAAGGTTCTTTAGAAACTGCTATCAAAAATGTTGATTATTTAATTTTATTTAACTTTTTTTTTACTTTATTGCTTTTTGGCTGAACTGGTGGACTCTCGGCAAGCGATTTTGACGTGCCCGCCTTTATGACACGTATATACTTATTGCAATCAGATATTTTTTGATGAGAAAAATATTTGTAAAATTCATTCAAAAGTGGGTTGGAGTGATTGTGCTGTTTTTTTAAGGCGACGATTTTATTGTCGATAGACACGATGACGGCGGGGCAAGAGCTGGTTTTCTTCTGGAAGCAGACCCAGTATTCTTTCTCATTACTTTTGCCTCCCAAATAAAATGCGTTGGTGTTGACTTGCAGTATACGCTCCCCAGAAGCATGGCGATGGAACACAGCTGAAAAAAAAGTGAATGCCGCCATATATGATATACTAATTACAATGTCACAATTTCATCGAGGCAGGGAAAACAATTATAAATCATAAAAATAGAAGATGTTTTTAAATTGTTAAGTTCTTAGATTAAAAACACGAGAGATCTGTTGGTAGGTAACTAACTACGGATAAAATTAAATAAATAAATATTAAATAAATATTAAGGGACAATCATACACAAATCGACCTAGTCCCAAACTAAGTAAAGCTTGTACTATGGGTACTAGACGACGATATACATAATATATAAATACATATATAGATAACATCCATGACCCAAGAACAAATATAATTAAGAAGAGATTATTGTTGAGTTGGAGAATGTTGCTATTTATGAAAGAAAAAAAGAAAGAAAATGTAACAACACAGTTTGATGTACATAAAAAAATACAAAAAGGAAACACAATATAAAATTATCAAATAATAAAACAATGGCAAAAGGACAAGCTCAGCACTGTGCTGGGAGCCTAGCCGCTGTGGTGTGACGCAGTTCTAGCGCTGATATTCACCTTGCCCAGTGAGTGACTATTGACATTACAATGTTTAAACATTTTTTACTTAAATAAAAACAAAGAGAAGAGATAATCAATGCTGCGATATATACGAGCTTTTTTGGGAATATGTAATATATTTTAATAACAGTGAATATAGGTGCGTCGTTTTAATGTTTTCAGTTTGCCTGTGTAACAACATGGTTTTCAGTTTAGACTTAAACAATGGTTATATATATATATTTAGACGAAGTGGTTGAAAAAATAATTCCAAACTTTTGTTGCTCTGACTTTGAACCCTCCTTTGTTTTTTTTATAATTTTGGTTAATCTGATCAACATTAAGAAAGGCTTAGGCTTACCTATATTTTAATATCAACTATAATTCAAACATTAGTAAGTTTATTGTATTCGAGTTTATTTAGTTATTTATCCGCACAAACATTATCTCGTAATACAGATGACAATGATGGACTTGAAGACGCCAGAACTGGTATGCAACCAATATGTCACAGATTTCGTCGTTTTTTTTAATGTGTACATAAACTTTCTTCTGAAAAAATATTTTTAGGTTCAACGTACTCAGAATCGTTTGCACATTCGAAACTCATAAAAAAGAGTAGTTTTCTTGTCCAGAAGAATGGTTGTATTCCGCTCCCGCAAATATGATTTTGTCATTCGACATTATGCCTAATATTTATAAATTGCGTAACTAAACATCAACAGTAGCTTAACTAATTATTATCAGCTATAGTTCGAAGATTAGTTAGTTTTCGTATTCGAGGTCCAGGAGTATGATTGTGTTCGGATTTCACAGATATGATTGTATCGTTCATCGTTATGACAGTCATTTTGCATCCTTTGTTGTTATGTGTGGAGCAGCGCCATCGAGCCTTTTCCTCCCGGCTGAATTTTCTGGCTTGATAGAAGGAGTATCCGTTCAGCATTAGCATTAGTTTTCCACGTGATGTAGTCGCGTATTGAGCTGGAATTGTAAAATATTTTGTTATAAACGGATTCATAAATTATATATTATAATATACAAATAAAGCATTTAATTTATTCAATAAAGTGTTTATGTAATTATATATTATATAATTACATAAACACTTACTTACTTTATGTAATTATATATTATATAATTACATAAACACTTACACACTGAAAAAAGTAGCCAGTGAATCCTATTGACATTACACTGTGTTATTTTATTTCAGTACATACACTTGTTATACAAGAAACTGACGTAAAGTCAGAATTAAGTGAAATAATAAAAACGACGGGCACCCAGAATAGGCTTCATCTAAGGTTTATTCCAAGAATTCCGAAAAAAATTAAATCTTAGCACACGATAAAGAATTGTCACTAAACGCTCACAACGAACGAATACCTACACAAATAATGAATCATAACCTCCTTCATTTTCGAAGTCGTGTAACAGTTTTTTTGACTGACTTAGATGAAACAGGATGGTTGTGGCAATTCTTCATGAAAACTATGACGTCGTCGAGCGTTGTCATGGTTGCCCGGCAACCCAGACGATTGTGTGTCGAGCAACGCCAACTTATTCGTGATCCATTCGTGTAGTGACCGCTGAACGTGTAGCCGTTATATTTTAACAAACGCTTATTGGCTCGAGACGAAGGTATGAATTCCGCTGTAATAGAAAATTATGAAAATCGACTGTTAGAAGATAACACTGTGACTAGGAAAATGGTAAAAGACATACAAACAACCTCTAATCTCAAACTGGATTTATTTATATTATATTTGTGTATAAACTGTGTTGGATAAGATCTTTGCACGAGAAAGATACAATAATCAATTTATTGCCGCTAAAAATTTACATCTTACCATATGGTTAATAATTATCGTACAATAATCAATGAATTACAGAAAGAGCGCAGAGCGTTAGCGCGCATTGTTTCAGTGGCGTGCTGACGAATCGCGTACCCATTGGAAACATGTTGAGCTATATTCGAGTTTTGTGACCCGTAAACCCGTTTCTTATGTATTTTAATTATAATCTTCATTTTTTGACCCGATAAATTTTGACAGACTTGGATGGCACATGGTTGTGGCTGTTCTTCATAGTGACGATGGCGTCGTCGAGCGTGGTCATGGTCGCCCGGCAACCCAGCCGACTGTTCGTCGAACAACGCCAACTGGTTCGCGAGCCATTCGTGTAGTACGCGCTAAACGTGTAGCCGTCGTACTTCAGCAACCGCTTGTTGGTTCGAGACGATGCTATGAATTCCGCTGGAATAAAAAAGGACAATCGTTAAAAAATATAAATCACATATCGATCTGGGAGCTGTAGACCTAATTGTTTTGAAGTGGCACACATTTTAATTTTTTTACCTTTTCATTCGCCATATCTCCCGTAATTTTGAAAAACAACGAAAAACTGACTCGGCAATAAATTCTATATACTTATCGAACCTGCAAACGAAAATACGAAAATTTTAAAAGCAAAATTGCTAAGCAATGTCGATCGGATATAATGAAATACTATAATGAAATGAAATAGGTAATGAACTTTATTCTGCAAGTAGGCCACAAGGGCACTTTTACAGGTCTGAGTCTACATTATATGATTATAATTTAAATAGTAAGTCGAACGATACCATTAATTTTGTATCAATATTGGAAAAAAATGTGGTAGGTATAAAATAAACACATTGGTAATTGAAAAGTAAATATAATTAAACAATTAATGAACAATCTACTGCTTCATATTAAATTAGCCAGTAAAATATGTTGTGTGTACAGCATTGAAGCATTGCAGGCAATAAAACGGCTGTTTCGGGCATTGAGGGCAGAACGTTACAACTTTTTTTGTTTTGCACTTTGCGTATTGTCTGTTAACTTTGTCTGCATTTATTTTATAGCATCTTGAACAATTCCTCCGACATTTCCTCGATGTACCTTCTTTTCTTGCCAGCTCATGTTTTTTACCTGAAAGAAGAAGACGGGGTGAAAATATTTTTATGTGCACGATTTATATTTTATACTGGTATTTCTGGTGCAATTATATAAATAAAATACTGGCTAAGCAATTTGACTAAGGGCTGATTGTTCAATCACCAGATAAAACATATCTGTCAGATAAATGTTGGCTGTCACTTTTATTTTATATGACGGGAGAAAAGGATAGCAATAATTTTAACTGGCGGATAAATTTATCTGGTGATTAACAATCAGCCCTAAGACATTGATTTATCTTATTAATACGAACACGTTGACATTACATTTAAATTTGGTATTACTTTAATTATAGAGACCATCATTTTAATCTGACCGGTGATGATATTTTACCCAGTAGTTTCACATAGGGCAGGCCGGGCGCTTAGCAAACATCCTCAGGACTTGAAGCTACGGGTCCCAATGTTTGAGAACCACTCCCGTAGGTTTCATAAATGTAGACACTATTTATTGTTGTCGTGAGGGATGAATGTGACTATTTTTCACAGCAACGATGACGTCATTGATAGTTGTGATTGAAGCGCGGCAACCACAGCCCTTGTGCGTGGAACAGCGCCAATGAAGCTTGGGACCACTTCCGTAGGATTCACACATAGTATATCCATGGTACTTTAGCAAACGCTTCCTGGTTCGTGGTGATATTATGAACTCCGCTGCAACGGAACATGATATGTGATTAATATGTATAAGATCTTCAAATGTCGGGATAGCTACATTCGCAATTCGTCCTCGGTCAGCATAGGGAGGAGTGTTAATGATCCAAATTTTTGAGCAGGGTACCGCATAGCAGGGTTAACAATAATCGCTGGCCTAATATTACAGGGTTCTACGTTACATTTTCCAGATTTTAAAATTAGACTGAGATGTCATTATGACAATGTTCAAGTCGAGACCATGAACGTAACATCACGTTCAAAACGCCGAGGTAATGAAATAAACACTTTGAACGCGATTCAGACCCGTTTTGTTCAGATATATTTATCTGGTTGAAATGTTCTATAGTGCCTATTTGTCATAAAAATACTATATATGCATCCAAACTAATAACAACAAATAACAAAATTAAACAATGCCATAGAATATAGAACTTTACTTACATATTAAAAACATAATAGTAGACTAGAATACATTTGATGAAGCAATATGTCAACCTTGAAAATACTTTAAATTGATGCTAACGAGACGCTTAAACTTTTAACAGACAACAGAAGGCCTCGCGTTTTGTTAGCCTATGCAATGGGGAAAGGATGAACAGTTCAAAAAGCTTTTTTTATAGGTGGGACTCCTCAATCTCCTCATCACCAAAACAGGCACAGGTGATCTACAAGCTACAGGTCATTCATTTTCTTTACCATGGTTTTTTCGGTTTTTTTATTGTTTATTAAATGGATGGAGGGATTTTCGCCTTTAAAACTTAAGTTAAAAATATAATATTGTTGATGTCAAACCGTTAAAATTTTGACATATACAAGTGCAACCATTTTTTCTAAAGCCTCATGTGAAAATCGGCACTATTAAGTGAATATGTTTACGCGGTTTGATTTAAGTACATAATTTAAAAACCCAGTAGGGATAGTATTCTGACTTTTTCAACTTTTTGGTCAACTTCAGTGTATTTGAAGACCGTTTTACGTTCAGTAAATTTCAGAAACCATGATTCTACGCTATTGCTGTGTCGTGGTGGATAGTTGTGGATCTCCCACAGATTGAGGATCGTGTCTTTAACGATGATCATAGACGCGTGGTAACCAAACGCGCAGTGAGTACCTAGAATACCGCTATCACACCTTTTCGCCGGTCCCTAGTAAAAAAGTCGGATCTGCAAAATGACTACTTTCCAGGAGCGGCAGTTAAAGTTTTTTAAAGACGTTTTTGTGTATAAAATTGTCAATTTAAGTCCTATTGTTACGAAATTTGGCCAAAGTTACTATTATTAACTACTTTTAGAGTATGTGTAAACAAAACTACAAATTATTCATTAGAAATGCCAGAAATAAGACATGCTACCTTTTTACCTGGAAATTGTCATCCGATATCCTGTCGTAACTGCCACATACGACTTTTTTGCATGATATGGTTCGCAGTAATTAGTCGGATGTGGCACTAACGACTTTTATAATCGGATATTGTATTATTATTTATGTCACAAGTGTCACTTACTACAATTATATTTGGATTGTACACAGTGTTTTGTGGTGAGATACGACATTTTAGTGGTATAAAAAACCGCAGTTTTACCCAGTATAATAAATAAATAATATATCGTTCTTTAATTATGTTAGTTTGATATCAAAAAAAGTATTAACATAATTTTTGTCTTTTAATGTTCATTTGAAGATACACTTATTGGGAGACGACTGAAGTCTTTGAGCATTTTTCCAAGATCTTTGAGAGCCGCAGCAATGACTAGTCATTTACTACGACGATATCATCAGAAGAGAGAAGGTTGCTGACGTCTTTGCTTTTGATATTGATACTAGTCCGTCCAAAACCAAAAATTTGAATTTATCTTTCTATGCAGCTGTGAATTTTTTTGGAGATATTAGTACTACTTGAGAGACTGCAGCACCGTCCAACTAAGTTGTAGTCGAATCGAGAGCCTTTTCATAGTACAAAGACATGGAAGTACATATATACATATGGACGTGGTTTACGGTACCTAGGGTTCTAGGGTTAGCGGTAATCAGCTTTGAGGGGCTGAAAGTCGTCAAACCTGCGTGCGAGACGGTTCGTGATAAGAGTGTCGACTACACAGGTTATAGTCATGATTCATAAGCGAGATGGGTCTGTAATTTATAAGAAGGGTCATATAAACCTCCCTGAAGATGAGCATGAGCAGTATACATGCCACACTTTTCGGCCATGTTCCTATCGTTTTGCCCTCGATTATAACATGATTTAATAAATTCTATAGGGTTTTCATTACCATTTTACCAACTGCTTTCAGAATCTTAGATATCGCTCCAGCATCATCCACTGCATTTTTAAGTTATTTGATAGCCATACCAACCTCGTATAGGACAGGTTGCTATCTAGGATTTATTCAAATTAGTGTCGGGTTAACCTGGCCTTTGAAACTGTTTGCAAAACATCTCAACCTCGCCTAGAAACACGTTGCAATTGGACTGGTGCAAATCACAAATTAAAGACTGAGATCTATTGTTGAACCTTTGGTAATGAGTAGCATCGTCAGGGGAATGCAGAAACATACTTATCGCCTCTTTTAATTTATGAGTTCGAAAGCACCATTAAGGATATTTCTTGTTCTTTCGAAAGATTCGTTCCACTCTCACCGTGGGGTAGAGAGCTTAGATTCCTACAGAGTTAGATAAACTGACCAAAAGTAAGAGAACTATCAAGCGGTGAGGGTGACGATCAATTGAGACCAATAGAGAAAAGTGACAAGGGTTATGAAATCTAGTGATCATGATTCTCAGGAATATGTGGTCGACTAAAGAAGAAGTCATGAGTCGTTACTTATTATTTAACTGTATATTTAATGACACACATTCTGAAATGTTCTCGGCATTGCTACGAGTAATCGTTATCTCATTATGTTCTTATTCTGGTTATTTTCCTTCAGAAGAACCAGAAGTCAGACGGATTTATTTTTTATCAGGAGCTTGGTTGAAGTTGCCACCATAAACATCTCCCAATTATTATTTATCGTTCGAAACCATCCATAAGTTTACTAAACACCCAATTTCATTCAAACTGTTGATTGCAATATTCAAACAATAAGACAAAATTTAAAGCATCCAAAGATACCGTGATAGTTACGACATACACTGCAATTTATTTTCCGTGAAAAAATGTCGGATATGTTACATGCGACCAAAGTTGGAATATATTTTCCGGCAAAAAACATCGGATGTGTCACATACGGCATAAGATACAATTTATATTCCGTAATAAAATGTTGTAAGTGGTACATACGACATAAGGTACCCTTAAAATTCCGAATAGTAATGTCGGAAGTGCCACATACTACACAAAACTTTTCAGCTAACCCGGTTAACATAGTCGTAAGTACCACATCTGACAATATTAAATGGACGCTGTATAAGATACGACATTTTTGACATTGATTATTCGTGAAAATAATGAAATTTTGAAAAATCTGTAAATGTACGATTAAAGATTAATGTATTTAATAAGCATTAACGCAATAAAACGAAAATGGCAATTTTGTAGATCCGACTTTTTTACTAGGGACCGGCGTTTTGGCCTCTGATGCGGTTGCGACGGTGCGCATATCCGTTGATTTCATTCGTGGAACTCTGACAGGGGTAGTATTCTCACTTTATTTTACTTTTTGGTCCATTTCCTTGTTTTTAAAGATGGTTTACCTTCAGTAACTCTCAGAAGCGCTCATTCTACGCTACGGTGTCGTGGCGAATGGTTGTGGATCTCCCGCAGGTTGACGATCGTGTCTTCGACTGTCATGATAGACGCGCGGCAACCAAACGCACAGTGAGTAGAACACCGCCATCGCACTTTATGGTTTCTAATGCGGTCGAGACGATACGCGTATCCGTTGAATTTCACCAAACGCTTACCTCTCTGTGACATCATAAATAAGGCTGAAAATAAATATATGATTTTAAGTTTAATTTGTGTGAAATTATAGAAAAAATTCAGCGGTTACTATAATTTGCATGCATATAGATCGAGAGAGCTTTGCATCATGTACACCCTAAAAATAACTTGAATTATTTTTTCTGTTTGTAAAGAAATATAAGAGAATACATAAGATATCCGAAATCTACGACAACTATGCATAGAGTTTTAGTCTTCGATCTATCCGCGAAAAAAACTTTCAACAATGTCAAACTCAACGTCATTCGTTTTTTTTTATTAGTTACCAGACTTAAGTAACCTTTCGATTAAGTCATAGTTTTGGAGTTACTACATTTTAGAATGAGTGAAATTTAATGAAAAATAATAAAATAATAATCTCAGGAAAAATATAAAAACAGCGATTACGTCGTCTTTCTAAACTACAGAAAAGTAATAAAATTGTAGTCTTAAAATTTTTTTTATCGCGGTGAATGATTGTGGTTGCCCCACAGGCTGACGATGACGTCACCGACAGTCATGACTGACGCCCGGCAACCACCGTGTGTGGAACACCGCCATCGCACTTTTTGATGTATGTTGTGGTCAAACCGATACACTGTGTACCTACCCATAAAGTTCTACTAAACGACTTCCTCTCTGTGATGTTATAAAACGGGCTGGTAATAAAGAACATATATTAGGTTTAATCAGATTTAAATATAACTAAGTGGGTAACTAACAATTTTGATTCAGTGACCCAAACAGGATCTTAGCCTCTGAAATGAGAATACGCCACTTTTAAATATAACATGTGATTTATAAAAACGGTATTGTAAATAAAGGGCTGTAGAAATATAATGGCGATTTAAATTGGTGACATATTTTAGAAAAGTGCTTCGTAATTAAAATGCCAGTATTAATACAAAACGCCAGTGTGCTGGAAAGGTGGATAAAGCTAGACTTAATAAAAAAAAATACAATGCAGTCAATTTATTAAACGAATTAAAAATAAATACTTAATACATTAAATTCGTTCTTGCTGTTTTTTTGTTATGATATATAGGAATTAAAATATAATTGGAGTACTGAAACAATAAATAAAATTTAACTAGGCATGATAAGATTCCCTAGAAACGCTTATGTTATTAAAATGTAAACATGTTGATTTGTTCATGGAGTTATTTAGGATAGTAGCCTCTCTGCCTCCTGAGCCGGCGATTCTGGATTTGAAAGATATTTGTATCGATAATAATTTAATAATGATAATTTATTGTTATTAAAATAAATACACAGTGGTTACAAACATAACATGGGTGAGGCTTCCCAGTAGGTAGGTATAATTAATAATATAAATTAATTAATACATAATTATATAGGTACCTGTGTGATTGTTCCTAGATCACGGATATTATCTACATCTGTCAATAGTATTATTATGTATATCGTCTAGTACCCATCGTAGATGCATTGTTTAGCTTGGGACCAGATAGATTTTTGTAAAATTGTCCTTTAACATTTATTTATAGATTATATTTAGGAGGATGGTTATGCATGTCTTTCTTGAAGACAATGTCATCGTCCACAGTGAAGATGTACGCGCAGCAGCCAAAAGTGCGGGTTGAGCATCTCCACCGAATCTTGCCATGCGTGGCTTTGTCTTGGCAGAACGTGTACCCGTTTAGTTTTATCATAACCTTCCCTCGTTGAGACGTGATGAACTCCGCTGAAATGTCAACAAATCTTGAAGACTAATAAACTTAGGGTTATTATTTACCAAGCAGCTAATAACATGAACTGACAGACTTGGCAGTTAAAATAATACCTTAGCGTTTGTCCAGGCAATAGATGCCAATTATTATTTAGCTACAAAGTTATTATTTTGTAGGTTAGTTCAGGGTTTTTTTAACTGCCTAGTCATATACATGCTATAAACGTATGTGACATTATTGGGGCTACTTTGATCTACAGGGTAACAGTTCAGGCACAAACTTCACATAGTTTTTAAAAATAGTGGGCTATGTTCCCCCGTGAATAGTTATCTCATTCTACGATAGATTGTACTGTAGATTTGTCCGACATGTAATTATGGAAATATTTAAACTAAAATATAACACGTCAGCGTTTCACCTTTGTAACAAATATTTATTTTCGTACCGAAGGCAACTTATTTTTGTTCTTCCTTACCTATCTGTTAAAAAACAGGCACAAATTTATTGACATAGTTGTACATATCTTCGAACTAAATCAGCAACCTTCTAATTTTAAGAATGTTCTGCCATGATATGCGTGAAAGATGCTACAAGTGCCGCTGGAACCGACGACACGACGTGGCAATGCCTTGGACTGATAACCTGGTGGATTCCGCTAGATTAGGTCAGCATAGGATCACACACACACAAGTGTAACATTATTTTTCAGAAGCGTATGTCCAGCGTTGGATGTTCTCTGGCTAGCCAACTCATTAAATGCCCGCTACTGCCGGTGACATTTCGAAGGCGGATGATTGTGCTCGTTGTTCACATTGATAATCTCATCTTCATGCGTGATGATGGAGGCACGACAGCTCTTGTGGTTGTGAGTCGAACATCGCCATCTTGATTTAGAGCCAGTCTGTTTGCAAAATGAAAAGCCTCCCAGTAGTATCATGCTTCTGCCTCTCTGCGTCTTGGCGAATATTGCTGAAACAGTAAAACATAATTATAAGTAATCCTGTATAATAGGATGACGAAAATATTTTTTGTTTTCGAGGATGTCAATCGATTTTATTTTTAATTGGGAAGAAATAGCTCGCGAGTGAGTGATTCAAACGAGCTATATCATTTGGTTTAGCTCACTAGCTCTTTCGCTCACTGACGATTCAAGTAGCTCAGTATATCATCTATCATCTCAGTATTACTCGCTCCCTCTCGCTCATGAAATGAATGTTGCCATGCTGCCGTGAATCTAATTCATCGACATCTCTAGTTCTCTGCTCACTCGTGAACGATATAGTCTAAAGATCTACTGAGCTAAATGAGCTAAATGAGTGATACATATCTCGGTGAGCTAAAGACACATATCACTCTTTTCATTTTAGTGACACATTCTGCGCATCTCTAGCAAGAAATGTCTGTATGGGACTTACTACACTTAGATTGCTCTAAAATCATAGATAAAGCTACATATAATCAGAACACTATATATCTAGATATAACTAGTTCACTGGACTAAATACAAGAGCAAGCAGTTTTCCAATAACAATTTGTGTACTCCGTCAAATATTCACCTAATCCTAAACTCAAGAAGGGGGATAAAAAAACACGGACTGGTTTAATTTTATTAAGTAGGTATCTATTGTTTTTTTTTACAAGTAACATTATCTAATTAAAATAATTCATAACCAGGGTCTGGCCGTGGCGGATGGTTATGGTCATTATTTACGGACAATATCTCATCCTCCACCAGAGTAAGTGAAGCTTTGCACCCTTGCGGGTAATGTGTCGAGCACTGCCACCGCTGTTTCATATTCCCTGTTCTGTACATGTAAAATGAGTATCCGTTGTAGTTGATAATCCTTTTGCCTTTTCGTGATCTTGTAAATCTCACTGAAACAAAATAGTAAACCAATTTTGTTATACCGGGTGTTTCCTGTAATAGGAGCGATAAATTAAAACATATATTCTTCGCTTGAACTGGACAACATTTGTTAAGCAACTTTTGAAAATAACGTGTATTAAATGATATTTTGTAGAGTAAAGTTTAGACAAAGAAGCAATGTATTGCGAAATGTCCGATATTAGTAGAGTGACAGCTATGTCAATGCTCAGGGAATGTCAACGTTGGACGACATACATTGAAAATACTATTTAATTTGTTTGAAATAATATTTTTTTTAAACTGACTTTTTTAAAGTTGCTGAACAAATGGTGTTCAGTTTAACGAGTAAAATCTAAGTTTTAATTAATTGCTCCTATTACAGGAAACACCTAGTAAAATAAGAACTCAATTTCATCGTTTCTAGGCAACCGTTCGTCTCGTCCCTCTTGAGACCTGACCGTCTAGCACAACTATGCTTCGCGACTCTTATCGCACGACATAGCATCCCATCACTCTCTCACAGTACAGCGACGAAAAAGATAGGTAATATTTCTCGCGCGAGAAAAAGTAGCGTGTCACAGTTGTGCTAGAAGTGTTCTACCCTTACTATGTGAGTTAACGTGACCGTTCTCGCTAGCGACTGCGTAAGCGATTTGTATGGAGAACCAGTACAACGCAGCTAACGGTTAATTTGTAAATGAGTATAAAATAAATAAACATCGGATAACCTCCCACAAATCGATCTAGTCCCAAATTAATAAATACAAAGAACAACCATGACCCAAGCACAAATATTCGAGTTCATCACACAAATATTTGCCCTGGCCGGGATTCGAACCCGGGACCGCCGGCTCAATAGGCAGGTGTATACAAACTGCGCCCCGCGCGTCGTCTAAAGTATATTAAAATGACTGCTTCGCTAGCGACGTAACCGATTTGCATGGAGGAAACAAATCGGTTACGCAGTCGTTGGCGAGTGCGGTCCAATTAGTAAAGTTGCTTCAATTTTTTGTATTTGAATAAGTGGCAGTGGTCTGGGCATACTACTTGTAGAACTGGTCCTTGGGACAGGAACAAGAAAGGTTCTTGAAAGGTAGTCACCTTAATGTAGTAGACAACGTAGCCGCTAACGAGGTAGACCTGTGATTTAGCGGAGATCGTATATAATGAGGGAGCTCACGACCGGTCGATGTATAATCACGGCTCAGGGCGAGGCTTTTGTCCAGCATTGGACGTCTTTTGGCTTGTATGATGATTATAAATCAATGAAGGAGTTAAAATTAGGATCTAATAATTATATGAGCCACCTTTTTTTGTATTAAAACACATTCTAATAGATCTCTTTATTTTTTAATTAAATATCATAGTAGTTCGTGTTAACACGCACACACAACAATCGAGGATTCATGGATTCTTAACAAATCTCAATTGTCACAAAAATTGGAACTTGAGGGTTTTACGATAACGAAGCAGCCTATGACTTTGGCGGATGGTTATGCTGATTCTTAAATGACAATATTTCGTCTTCCACCGTGTAGAGGGCAGCACGGCAGCCGCGCGACAGATGCGTCGAGCACTGCCACCGCCCCTTCATGTTGCGCACCCTGGATAGATAATACGAGTATCCACCGCATCTGATAATCCTACGTCCTCTTCGTGATGTGCAGAATACTGCTGTTGCTAAAATTAGAGTTAACATCATCCTTGGCCGTAAGTTCTTAAGTTAAGCCAAGGCCAGACGTAAAACTTTAGACAAGCCACGGGCGGTGATTCGTAATGCCACACACCTTCGATCTGGGATATTCACTAATTCACCGCCCTAGGTATGCAATAAATAAATAAATAATAAATAAATATCGGACAACCTCACACAAATCGATCTAGTCCCAAATTAAGCTCAAGTTCAGTTTTATGGGTACTAGTCGACGATATACACATAATATAGATAAATATATACTTAAATACATAGAACAAATCATCCCAAGCACAAATATTCGAATTAATGACACAAATATTTGCCTTGGCCGGGACTCGAACCTGGGACCGCCAGTTCAGTAACAGGTCTCTACAAACCGAGCCAACCGCGTCGTCACAAACCGAGCCAACCAATGTTGTATAGTATCCACTATCATCGCAATCAGACTGTTAATGTGCGCCTTCCTGGCATTATTCCCCACAAAAAAAAAAAAATTTGTTCAGCAACTAAAAAATACAATTTTCTGAAGATCATTATTTCAAACAAATTAAGTAGTATTTTCCATGTACGCCGTCCAACATTGACATCCCCTTAGCATGGACATAGCCGTTACTCTACTGATGTAAAATATTTCACAATTGCTTCTTTGAATAAATGTTACTTTACAAAAATGATCATTATAGTAAGAAATTATCATATTACAATGTATTATTAAAACCACCGTTTTAAAAGTTGCTATTCAAATGCTGTCCAGTTTGAATGTACCTATCAGTGCTAGAATGTATGTTATAATTTATTGTTCATATTAACACGCCACACCCGGTATAAAGCTGAGAAAAATAAAAAAACGAATAGTGCGAATTGTTTTATAATCATAACATAAATCTCACGGTAGTCTTAGAAGATCGTGTATGAAGGAGTTGTAGGATTCTTACGAGGCAAATGATTATGACCTCGTTTCACGTGCACTACTTTATCGTCACAAGTGTACAGAGTAGCAGAACAGCCAACAGAGCCGTTGGTAGAGCAGGACCATCGTACTTTGTGGTTATATGTGGCTTTGGCGTAGTAGGTGTACCCATCGTAGGCGAGGAGACGCTTGCCCCGTTGCGATACAGTGAATTGGACTGGAAAACGAAAATCATTCATTACTATAATATGAAAACTAAGCGCTAATTCGAGTGTACTTTGAGATCTCACCAAATAAGCTATGGCTCAGGTATGTCGTCTTTAGCCGTCATGAAAACGCAATGTTTTCGGTTCGAGCTGCATGAAGTGACATTTCACGTCAGCCCAGTCAAGTTTGCGCTGTTTAAATTAGCTACCGGGCATCTAGTTACTAGGTACATCGCCACTTAGGAGATCACTTTGAGATATCAGAGTGGTACCTATGCAATTAGGGCCCTAGTTATAAAAACGTACAATACATATATTTAAAATTAAAAAAATACTTCCATAAAAGAACTTTATTTTAATTGTATCCTTAACCAAAAATTTGTGTTTTTCGAAAGTACGATGAACATATTTATGCAAAATGAAAAGTATTTAATAAAAAAAATACTTTATACTAAGCATACCTATCCTTAACTGAAAAATTAAGCGTTACAGTAAACTAGTATACATAAACAAAAAGAAAACAAAAAGAAACTTAAATGTAGAATTTTCAAACATTTCACTGTTATTAAAAAAAAAGAACATTTTAGTTTACGCTAGCAGACGTTACTGCTTTAAAAAACTGATAAAAAAACTAATTCCATTCCTTTAACCGTTAACACAGTTGCGAAATTTTTAAATTTTTGGTTTCATTTTCAATATAATAAACCAAATAATGAAGATTGAATGTTTTAGCTTTTAGAAAACGTGTGGTTATGAGGTCCCCTCGCTGACACGATTATATCTTTGTAAGTATAAATGGCTGCCCGACAACCATTGCCCCAATGGGTCGAGCAGCACCATCGAATTTTGCTTCCCAATGTTGTCGCCGTGTTGTATGTAAACCCTTCATCTACCAGTAGCCGGTCACCATTCTGTGTAGTGATGAATTTGGCTGAAAAAAAGTTATAGTCAGTAAATGTATAAATCGAAAAATCACCGGTCTTGTGGAAAAAATTTTTTTTGGTAAAATTCCATTGAATTAACTCTATTGGTTTCACTGGGATTTAAATAAAAATTGACTGTTATTGGTTAGACCAGATATTCTGGTTTATTGATTTATTAGCGGAGGAACCCAGCTATTTATTTTTATTATTATACAGGGTATAATAACTTAATTATAAGAAACTTCCTACAAAACTGTATTCACAGTTTCACTGTAGATTGCTTCTTATAGATATTTTATAAAATTAGGTAGGTAAGTACTTGACTTACACTGCGTGAACCTATAATGTCACTCAAGTATTTGAAACAGGTATTGTTTTATTTAAGCCTTTTTAAACTTCGGCTTACTCGGCCCATGACAGATGTCTTCTGGCAAACTGTTGAGGAAGTACGGGAGTCTTTTGTTTATATGTAAAACATTATCCTTTTTCTATTTTTTTTATTATTTATAATAGTTTAACAGCGCTCACAACAACATATTTTTGTGTGCATACATAGAGAATGTATAAATTTCAAAGAGATTTCGGTGGCATATGGTTGTGACATCCTTTCTCTGCCAATATTACGTCTTCGTAGGTATATACCGTGGCTCGGCAACCGATAGGCTCATGGGTAGAACAGCACCAACGCATTTTGTTACTGGAACACGATTTCGCGTAGAACGTATATCCATTGTGTACGAGTAGACGCTTACCTCTTTGTGATATGGTGAATTGAGCTGAAATAAATAAAAATATTTCTAGTTTTAATTTGTAGAAGAAGTCATGTAATAATACACCGATACCTTTACTAAACAATTAACAATAGATAAAAAACACTTGTCTGCTAACGTAAACCAAATGTTTACAATGAAGCAAAAAGTCGAATCCTGCCTGAATCGTTAAATTTTTCAACTTTTCGCTTCATTGTAAACAATAGATAAAAACTATTTTTGCGATGCGGTTGTAATGTCACTTTAGTTTTAATTATTCGCAACATGGGGTCATACAATTCGCATTTTATGCATGAAAACTTTTTTGCTGGTGCTTTGTAGGTTTTTCTTTCTTTCGTTTTTTCGTATGCAAATGATCATGAGGTTTTTTTACTTGTACTACTACATTGTTGAGTGTGAAAATAACAGTAGTGGAACAGCCCCACCGCACCTTACAATCTATAGTCTCTTTTTCATATTGGGATCAAAAGAACATTGCTTATTTTAAAAGGCTGCACATATTATAAAGATACATACAAATAAAAACGAAAGCAAAAAATAAAAATAAAAACGAGCAAGCACAGGCAGCAAGGAAACGGACTAGTGAAAATTCAACGTAATATACTTAATATATTTATTATTGATAAAAATAAGCTTATTACTATGCCATCATACAAATATATTGATGATACGTACATTCAAAAATACAAAATATATCGCTAGTAAAAAAATACTGTTTTATGTAACAGCAAAAAAGAAAGCACATTTTTTTTAATCTCTCAACACCACTGTAATTTCAATCTGTGTTTAATCCATACATGAAATTTTGAGAGTTTTGGGCTGACACCTTTTTTGTTGCAAAAATATGTTTGTGTGTATTTTTGATTGACACTATCATGTCCTCAATGGTATAAACGGTGGCCCGGCATCCGTAGGGCTCGTGGGTAGAGCAGCACCACCGCACTTTGCTACCAGAAGATGATTTTGAGTAGTATGTAAACCCATTATGTACTAGCAGACGTTTGCCTCTCAACGATGTGGTGTAACGAGCTGAAAAAAAACGCAATTTGATCAATTTCCTGCTAGATATAAAGGATAATAGTATATAGGCCCTAGGACCCTAATTATACATCTCTGATATCTCAGAGATATCTTAGAAGTGCCGGTATACCACGTATATCGCTACTTAGCAGACTCGGTCACGTAGTTTCGTCGACGCCGTAAATATCAGCCGTAGACTTGACCGAGAAGTGTGAAATCTCACTTTATGCTCGAATCGCAAAAATCGCGTTTAAATAACAGTGAAAGTCAGTATACCTGAAATATACCTGGGATATTGCTTATTTGGCGATATCTCAGGTACACTTGAATAATAAAAAGCCATCGGACTGCTTCTGTACGGTACTTCTTCAAATAGAGAAATTAAAATTTTTGGATCTATTTTTACATTCAGAAGTCGCAAACCGCAGAAAAAACAATGTAATTGTTATAAACAATTGTAATTTCAATATTTTGAAATATCAATCAAATATTCTATGGGTACAAAGTGACACGTTAAACATCTATCAATACAGGGTGGAAATACGATATGAGCAAATATTAGCTAAGAAATATGTTAGCCCGCAATGCGAAGCTCGAATAACCGCTTGATGACATTGACGTTTCATTGACGTTAAGAGTTAATGATTCATTGATTACACTTATACCACTCAACCCTACCAGGGTCGGATTATTTGCCCGTATTGGATTTACAACCTGTATAGGTATGGCTACCAAATATCTCAAGTTAAAGTCACCCTTCGTTCACCGGAGACGAAAAGTTTAAGTTAAATTTTTGAACTGCTACCAGCATATCGTTCACAGATGCCGATCAATTTCGCTATGCCACACGGAGAGGCGCTCAGCAGCACCATATCGTCCGCGTAGCTAAGATTATTTACGCATACCCCATCTATATGACACCCGACATAGGTGCTGCTGAGCTCCTCTATCAGTCCGTTTACATACAGGTTGAAGAGCTTGGGCGAGGTCAACCCCCCCTGCCTCACTCCGCACTCCAGCCTGTATGCGTCCGAGACAGCGCCTGCCCATTTGAATTTAAAGATATTATTTAATTCAGGTGGCACGTGAATGTCATTAAGTTTTTGCCAGAGGATGTCATAACTTACCAAATCGAATGCCCTTGATAAATCCAGGTAGCATGCGTACACATTTGTTTGTCGATCTGTGTAGTATTTGATAGTATGCTTTAAACCCAAAATCGCACTTTCCGTCGATAAACCCGGTTTAAAACCAAATTGATTATCGTGCAATTTAAGATACGGTTCAATTTGGAGATTAAGCACACTATCAAACACCTTGGCTACTATGGTAGCCAGAGAGATTGGCCTATAGTTGGACTTATCGCTAATATCACCCGTTTTATTTTTCACTATCGGCACCACCACCGTTTTCATCATGTCAGCAGGTAGGTACGAATGGCCTATGCAAAATGTATACAGCATCGCAAGTACTCTCGGCAAGTGTGGACCGGCATGTTGAAGGTGCTCTATACAAAGGCCGTCGTGGCCAGGAGACTTGCCCCTTGATATACATTTAATTGCTTTATTAATGTCCTTCGCTGTAAATTTGGTCCTTATCTCCTGATCACGCGACCCCGTACATGGCACCTCTGACTGTGATGGTCCCAATGGAGATTTAACAGCAAAATGATTTTTAAACATTTCAGCGATATCCTTTCGGTCGCTGATACCGTCGACACTCACTGGGAGGCCGGGTTTGCATTTGAGTTTGTCCGTGGCCTTCCAAAAAGCTCGGAAATCTCGTTTGTAGTGGTGCTTACTTATAATATCCAATTTAATTTGCTCCTCATTGTTTTGGCACCACTTTAACCGTGACCTGAAGATTCTCTTACTTTCACGCATTTCGTCAAATACTAAACCTAATCTAGGTTTTCCGTGCCACACCCAAACCTCAAACTTGGACCGGGCCACCCGGTGAGCATCGCTCACATGTTTGTTCCAACCAACTATAGGCTTTTTCTTTTTAACTTTTACAACATTTTTACTTATCACAGATGATTCTGCCAACGCGTTAATTATACTCCGGTAGTAATTATCAATAACCATCCTATGATTAGTGTCGTTACACATATGATCACAACATTGACGTAATTCGTTAGGAAAATCAATTAATTTTAGACTCTTATTACATTCGTCAACGTAAATCTCAATTTGCTCCGGCCTTCGCTCCCCCCATAGGACTTTATTTAACGGAGTGCTATCACTAGGTATAGTTTTTGGTCTGATTATCTGCAAGTTACATTCAATCACCAGTGGAAAATGATCCGACCACAAAACATCATCATAGCGGACGTATACATCTGTAATCGAGCTCATGGCTGACTTAGTAACAATACAATGGTCTAACCAGCTCGTTGATCCATGAGCATCGCTTACAAACGTATACGTACCCGACTGTCTGCCTAACTTATTCACATCCGCACATATCCATTCCTGATCATTACAAAAATCCGTTAGTTCATTAAAGAATAAACCGCCCGGATGCGCGTTAAGGTCTCCGAGTATATATACTGATTCCGTACTGTTATTATTTACGATAGCACTTACTGTACTTAGGCAGTCCGTAAAATCCGTCAAGTTGTCCTGTTTCTCCGTCGGCATGTATACACTCAACACTATAAATGACCTTTGATCCGCTGTTATTTTTATAGCACATATACGCGGATTATCACAATGCACAACTGACACATTCCGAAACACTTTTTTGTTATACAATAGGGCAACGCCCCCGTACGGTCTACCGCGAAGCATCCCTGCTTCTGTGTCCACAGCTGATGTCCCCGTATACTCAAAGTCCTCGTCAATACTACTAAGGAAAGTAATCTCATTTTTAAGTAGCCACGTTTCCTGCAACCCAATTATGTCACCTCTTTTACATAGTTGTCCTATATCCTCTTTGGACCGTTTAACGTTCTTACAGTTAAAACTGATAAATTTATATTTGTATATATCACTATAACAATCTGCCATTATTTATGTTATTATTATTGCCGCTTCCAGCAGGTCTGCTGTCGCTTTTCGTATTAATCCGACTCTTATAATGTACGAAACGACGGAAAATAATGCCCTGCGGCCACAATGAGTCATTCAAAAACATTGAGAGTTTCTGTTCTGGCACAAAGAATTTATATGCGTTGTGACCTTTGTCTCTTTTAATTGAGATCTTCTCTAATGTAATAGTCTCCCGCGTTTGACTACGGATATAATCGGCTATATCGCCTACGGTCGTCTCTTTGTGCCGTTTAAATAGAGTCCAACTCAAATTTCGAAGCAATTGAGTGGTTATAGCTTTTTCGCTTTCACACCTACGCTTTTAACTAATTTGGCACACTGTTAGATTCAGGCAACCATGAATCATTACAGGATATTTTTTATCCATCAACAGAGAAAAAACGTCTTCCACGCTAAAGAAATAACTTCTTGTGTTCAATATTTTCTTTGCACCGGATGGGTGTGTGAACTTTTGACTGACAACACTACATCGTCGAATGTGCAGATGGCGGCGCGACAACCCTGCGACTCATGTGTGGAGCAACACCAGCGAATTTTGCCATTTGGACCCTTTGTTTTCTCGTAGTACGTAAACCCGTAGTACAATAGTAGACGTTTACCCCTCTTTGAAGTGATGAATTCGACTGGAAGGAAAATATTCAGAATTTTAGTAGTATGGTTCAAAGATCAGTGAATAGTATTGTTTAATTAGATAGAGCGTATTGTTTAATTATAACGCCGTAGTCAGTCTAAAAAGATTTTATTTCCTTAGTCTTTATTACAAATGTGGCCAAAAAGCATCTTGGTCGAGCTATTCACTTCTTCTTCTTCTGTATCTTTACGGCCTACTTCTCTCTTTATCTCTCTCTTTCTCTCTCTCTCTCTCTCTCTCTCTCGCTCAATAAAAAAGCCCAACGCAACAAAAAACAGGGAAATTGTGACAATGGAGCTTTAAATTGATTTTACTACAAACAATTTTAGCCGACAGCATACCAATATCACTCAACATTTGGATTTTTACAGACTAGAATCCACATGGCCGTCACGGTTAATGTTTTGAGTTCAAATATGATATCTATATTACATTACCTATTATCGTTATCTCTTGGTACGAGTCAACATTTCCACATACGTGGACAATTGACGACCCCAATGAACATGGCTGTTTGAGTATTCGATTTCGTACCTACATTTAGTTTGTAGGAAAAAAGATTGTACGTGTTTTTAAATAGTTACAAAGTGGTTCACTATGAGGAGTAGAAACGACCCTTTCATTTCAAACTCCATTGTTATGGTCTTTATACACGACCACAAACAAGAAAATCACATAGCACCTCGTGCTACGTGATTATGTGAGTTTTTCACAACTACTACAGAGTCCTGGTATGTGTGAATAACAGCTCGACAGCCCAAGGGTTCATGGGTAGAACAGCACCATCGTGTCTTGACGCTGCGTCCAGGTCTTGCGTAATAGGTGAACCCATCGTAAACAAGTAAACGCTTGCCTCTTTTCGATTTGATGAATTGAACTGAAAACATAAGAATAGAAAAATATACTTGACATTTTATATTGACTTGAAATATTTTGAAAACTACTTTATAAAAGAGAGGCGTCATCGCACTAATAACCCCTTTAGTATACCGGATCAATCCAGATGGGTTAGTAGGGAGAAGTCACAAACTATAAGACATAGGGAAATCTGTTCTTAGGAAACATGGCATCGATTTTAGATTTATTAAAAACTACATTATATTTTTTTTATGATTCTCATATCGTTTTCGCCCTTCTGACCCATCCAGATTGATCACCCTGTATGTAGTGTATAGACATCTTTATATAATAAGGAGTCCCCGCCACCTGCCCGCTGCAGCCAATACTATGACAGACGTCAACGGGAGCGGACAGGTCGTGGTCCACAGTAATCCCGTTTACATTGTTTTATTGAATCTATTCCCGCCCTAAACCCTGGTCATAAGCAGATTTTAGGGGTGCGTCTCCACTGAAACGGAGTGAGCACCTGAGTTAAAATATGTATTTAGTGTTTGCCCACACATACTGACACGGTTGTCCCAGCTTCTTCCACGCATCCGTGGCAGCATAAGTTAGCTGCCTCTCATTGTTATGTGCACAGGTTATTGACCGTGCCTCTTTCTGAGGCGCATTATCAGTCAGAATTAAATAATATTTATCACATTGCGGTTTCAAACGGCTACGATAAGTCTGTGGTGGCTGGCATAATCAGAAAAAGCTAAATAGTACGGTCAACGATATGTTGTATGCTGCACGACCATCTGATCCTATTAAAATATATAAGGCGAGCATAACTTATGTTGCCAAGTTATCGGATACTATTCACAAAATGTTGAAATCTAAGGACATTAATGTGGCCTTTAAGACGAATAATTATCTGCACCCAAAACTTTCTAATGGGAAAGATAAAATGGAGAATGGGAAGAAGTCCGATATTTATAAGCTAACTTGGGACGATTGCAATAAAGTATATGATGGATAAACGGGCCTCAATTTCAGCACGAGGTGTAAAGAGCATGTCGCGTCATATAGACATAACCATCCTGAAAAGTCCAATTTCGCAAAACATTTAATAAATAGTGGACATATTCTGCAGGATGATCATTCTTTTAGAATTTTACATGTATGCGAAAAAGGATTGCGTTTAAGTGTTTAGGAACAGTCATGGTATCGTGGTGGGAGGTGGGACTATTAAATGCATGTAAGCATGAAAAAAATACGCAAATAAGTATAACAGGTTAGCACAAATTTAACTGGCACTATACATATTATATTGCGGAATAGCAAAGGAATATTATTGTTTTAATTCACAAACAAGAAAATCACATAGCACCTCGTGCTACGTGATTATGTGAGTTTTTCACAACTACTACAGAGTCCTGGTATGTGTAAATAACAGCTCGACACCCCAAGGGTTCATGGGTAGAACAGCGCCATCGTGTCTTGCCACTGCGTCCAGGTCTCTCGTAGTAGGTGAACCCATCGTAAACAAGTAAACGCTTGCCTCTTTGCGATTTGATGAATTGAACTGAAAACATTAGAATATTTTTAAACGGAAAAATATGCTTGACATTTTATATTGACTTGAAATATTTTGAAAAATACTTTATAAAAGAGGAGCGTCACCGCACTAATGAGCCCTTACTATACCGAGTGACCAAACTAATTGGGTTAGTAGGGAGAAGTCACAAACTATAAGACATAGGGAAATCGTTTTCTCCCTACTGACCCATTTGGATGTATCACCCTGTATGTAGTGTATAGACGTCTTTATATAATAAAGTGTCCCCGCCACCCGCTGCCACCATCCCTATGACAGACGTCAACGGGGGCGGGCAGGTCGTGGTCTACAGTTTACGTTGTTTTATTTAATCGATTCCCGTTTTGAAACCAGATTTTAAGGTAAAATCAATCAGTATGATTCTCCATGCAATTTGTTAATATTATAATAAAAATAACACAAATTTTACGGTTTAATTTTTGAATTAGTGTTCATTACATCAGTAAGAACCTGTATAAAAACCTTGCTGTCTTAGATTCATCTAAAATTCGACGGTAAAAGCTAAAATTAAAACACAGAGAAATTTCTGACTTGGGATATTTGTTCATTTATTTTGTTTTGCCGTCGGTGCCTTATGATTATGATGATTTTTCATTAACACCACAACGTCTTCGACGGTGTACACGGCAGCGCGACAGCGAAGTCGCTTGTCGATGGAGCAACACCACAGGAATTTGCCGAGCGCCGCCGACTTCGCGTAGTAGGTAAACCCGCCGTACACCAGGAGACGTTTACCTTTCCTTGATGTTATGAAATTGACTGAAATGCACACAAAAAATGAAAAAGAGTTGAAACGAAAAAACATGAGCGTGGAATTACGAGTCCATTTCAATTTCTCAAATAGTGTTCAGTTTAAACTAATTTCATTACGTTAATATCACAAAACCCAAAAGTATTGCATTCAAATGACGTCACCCTGTAGAAAAATTGACAGTCGCATCCTACAAAAAGAAAAAGAATAGTGGTACAATTTTCATACTAAATCCGTCTTAGTAATAGTCCTCACTGCGGTGTGACCAACTTGTCGCCTACGCTCTTTTAAAATGGAGAACTTTTCAAATTAATTTTTAATTTATAAATTGGAATATTTTCGATGTTTTATCCTCTATTTGATAATATCGTAAAAACGCCTCGTTAACAAAATTAAATTTGTCAATTCTAGGTTGTTTTGAAAGTATTACTTATTGTACATTATTTACATTTTTATGGTTACAAATATCACAAATATCCTTTTCAAACAAATACATCAAATAAAACTTCACTAATAGAATAAAGAAGATAATATATTGAGAATTATAGACTAATTTATAGACTTTTCTGCTACCCAAAGGTTGTCTGGAAGAGATCGCTTATTAGCGATAAGACCGCCTGTTGTTACCCTATTTAACGTTGCTTTATTTCTTTGTTATTAATCTTTTTCATGTGGTGCACAATAAGGGATATTATTATTATTAATTATTAGAACCTATACGTGCACATTGTGTAACCAATTTAATTCATATAACCAAATACCAAAATATAGTTTAAATAAGGTCTGCCCAATGCCCATCTTCCATAAAATGTAAGCCATAATATACGCGTATCGTTTCGCGCGCCTCAGCATACCCGTCTTGCTCGCACGGTATTGAAAGGAAAGTGACAGGGAGTATTTGTCGCGCGTCACGGGTTCCATAAGTTTTTCACCTACTTGGGGTGTCCCAAGTACACTTGAGACCTCTGTATAGATGCGATAGAGAAAGAAATATTCATGCTTTTTCAGCTTTCTGTGTCCAAAGGATGGCTGGTGATTGTGAGAACCTTTGGTGGCGATTATCGTTGAGCGTGACAAACAGTGCCGTATTTATCCCTAGCCCCACAAGGCCCGGGCCTAGGGGCCCAGAAGTAGGACTTGCACCATACTTAATGTTCTCCTTATTTATCATTTAAAATACTAACTACATAGGTACTACTACCACAGCTACTAAGCATTTTGAGATAGGGGAGGGTGTCCAAATGCCAATTGCCTAGGAACCCTGGCCCTCTAAGTCCAGGCTTGGTGACAATGGTCAGACAATTGTAACTCGTTTGGCTGTACAGCTCCACCGCGCCTTCGGGCCACGTTTTGTTTTGTCATAAAAATGTAGGTATCCATCGTAAAGTATAAGATGTTTACTCGTCATAAGTTTTTCACCTACTTGGGGTACCCCAAATAAACTTATGGAACATCTGCGTAGAAGCGAAATAATACAAACTTACGTAAAATAAGATATTGAAAGGCTTGACTGTTATAATTTATAAAATTACTTTATTATCGATTTATCACAAGACTAATGAAACTAATTTGTAAAATTATACCTACATACCCGAATTGAAAGGTTTTATTTCGTGATACAGCTTTAAAGATTGCGAGAGTTTGTTTGTTGGACAAAACAAACGTCATTTTTAAGCTCATCGTTGACTTTTGGTAATGGGTAAACCCATCGTATACTGAAATCCTTTTACCCCGCGTGAACATTTTGTGACAGAATTTAAAAGTATCTACGATATAAATGGTGCACATCAGTCGGTCGCGTAGCTTCGCTTTAAGACCGTTCCATTTTACGCATTCTTAGGTGGATTATGTGAAAAACTAAAATAAGGTTATCTTGTAGGTCTGATGTTTTAGACTGCCTATATCCACTGAAGCGAGCGGAGTAAATGAAACAATCAGACTGTTTTTGTGAAGCCCTAAAGAAGTGCATTTCAATCTGAAGCATGTATAAGGAATCGATACGTTTAAATTAAAACAACGACAGTTGATAACAAATGGTGTTTATTCGCACAATGAATACAACTTGTGAGTAGGCCTAGACTTCATTAAATAGTATTAATATTGATTATACCCAATCAATACGAGAGCGATACTGACCTGTACTTAATTCAGTAGGCTTGAACTTATAATTAGCCCTTAAATAACCAACAAATCCAACAATGCCTCCACGGCGAGCAACCGACCGACCACGGACAATGTCCGTTAGCGAATGTCTCTTATTCCCAGCCACGTGACCGGTCGCCATTGCTCGGAGTGGAAGGGGGCGATCACGTGACTATCACGTGATCGTTCATTGCAACTACTTTTAAATTAGAAATTATCCTTACAGCTCGGCCATCCTGCTAGAGCAAGTCTCTTCGCTCTATAACTACATCATAGTAATATAAATAAAATTGTAAGTATATTGCGAAAACCTAGGTTAACCTTATAATTTCTAAAATCAAAGATTCATGTCTTAATTTAAAATGTACAAATACAAATACTCTTTATTGCACACCAACATCAAGGAATATACAACACAACATGAGATACATTCAAATAACAGGCAGAGGTAAACAACAGGCGGTCTTATCGCTTAAATAGCGATCTCTTCCAGACAACATTTAGGTATGTATTATGGTTAACCCTTCCAGCATCTATTAAGTATCAAATTTGTCAAGAAAGATGATAGATATGAAATGTTCATATAAAAAATCAGGTAAACACCTATGTTCGGTAATCATTTGTGACATTAAGTTTCTGAGGGGGGGGAAAGTAGTGTCACCGTCACCAGCAATTTCGCGGGAACATTACGTTTCATCATTAATAAAATCGAATAATATGTAGGTAGACTGGAATCAGCGGCCAGGACGCCATAGTGGCGGAAGTCGAATAAGAGACTAAATATTTTCAATGCTATTAAATTATATAAATATTTTGAGAATATTGTATTATGGTAAATCATTATAATTTTACAAAAAGCATTACAGTATTTTGTTCTATTTTATGTTATATTTTTTTTAATTATCTTTTCTTTTAGGTGTCGTAATAATTGCTTAGTTAATTACACATACATAGATATAGATATATTAGATATGCCAATGCACCAAATGCTGATTTCCGTTTGGTCTCATGGTTGACCGGTAAAGAATGCGCCACGGCATTAAGTCCACCATTTGTACCTACCATTTTATACTGTACAGTAAAGTGTAATTAAATATACTTAGATAAAATATCGTCATTTACTAATAACATCGTATGGTCAAAAGATTTCAATTTTTATTTTGTTTTATTGGGACACTTACAAATGAAACTAACTAGTTGGGCGTGTCTATAAATAATTTTGCAAATTAATTAAAATATGTGAATTATATTTTAAATTTTCAAATATAGATATACAGCAGCATCAGCATTCAATTGCAGCAAGAAAACCTATATACATATAAATAAATTCCTAAAGCTAAGGAAATTATAATGGCTACACAGTAGTAATTTAATTATTGTTAACACCATAGACCATAAGAGTTAGCCAGCACTCTCATCACTACTATGCTTATTATTCGTCGAAATCACTACTAAGCTTATTATCACCTCAATATTATCTCATAAATATTATAAAGGAGAAAGTTTGCGAGCGTGTTTATGTGTATGTCTGTTACTTCCCCACGCTCAAACGGCTGGGCCAATTTTAATAAGGTTTTAATCCACTGAATCGTTCACAGATTTATCCACTGAATCTTTCTTGATTTGTTGCAAGAACAGTTTGTTAGATTTTACTTTCTCGAAACTAACTGATGTGGAATCCTTATAATAGTTGAGTATTTTCGGCAACACTAAAAACATGAGTTCAAACCGAATGGGATATTTTAGAACATGATTGTGTGTTCATGCCTAGAACTGACACACTCGAGGCGCCCTACTTAATACGCCTCGTATCAGGAAACTTAAATATTTATCTAATAAATCGAATTATCTAATGACGGTGCGTTGACTACCGACATGGCATAAAAGTCTCCTTTGATTTTGTTATGTATACTTATTTATGTTATTATGTGATTTTATTGATTATGGAATTTGATTATTGTATTTTAATTTCATTTTGGTATTTTATTTAAATTCTAGACTATCTAGTTTGTAATCTATCATTTTTTTTTGCATGGTTTTTCCTTCTGGCAATAAAACGAATTTAATTTAAAAGCGTCCTACCCTCTATCAACATGTTAAAGTAGGTACCTACCAACATGAATTTAATTTTTTGACAACTTTACTCGATAACATTTGACTCCCTTTGTAGCTGATACTTTCTGATATATTTACCATTTACATTATTACAAGCGAAAGGACAGAATGTTGGAAGGTGATCTAGCTTGCCACACGACACGTAGTACAATTGTTAGAGTATTTTTGCACTGGAAGCGTTTGTGCCCGTCCTCATTGCAATTTAGATATCTAAGAACCTCTTCAGGTTCGCGAAAGTAGGCGGCTTGAGCACCTACTCGTACAACACGATCTTCTATACCGTTTGACAACTGATATTATAACAACTGATATTATTTACCTAACTTAAAACTGATATGTAAATCTAATATAAGTACTTTTGTTTCTAGTTATAAGATAATTGCAATGCCCTGTCAGGGCGTTTAACTGCCATATATGTTAACACCCTACTGCACCTACTCATGACAGCAATAAGCGAATATGAATAATATGAATGTGAATAAATAATCCACCCATTTATAGCCTGTTATGCTACACCTGTTCAATAAATTGATTTCAGCGTATTAGTAGTGCTCAAGGGAATCACTATATCGATCTTTTTCTTCTGACCAGAACAAAAGCTCTGCGTAATCGTCACGGCAAGGGAATGACTCTATAAGTTGTATCTTCCACACTGACCATGAAATATAGGACCGTGCCGAGACCCCGATACCAAGACTTGGCAAGCTCTGTAAGTTTGGGAAGTGCCGTCTCTCTTTCAGTCCATCCAAAATTTCAGTACACTCCTTTACTTTGGTGGGCCACGTCAAAATCGTGATCTTCCGACATTAAATTCAGGAAAAACATTATTTAATGATATTATCTGGCTAATGAATTAATACTCAAAGTTACGACGGACACTTTAAAAATAATCTGTGGCTAGTCACACGGTGTGTAGTAGGAAATATAGTTTTGGTACTAAAAAAAATGATTTTTATTTCCTATTCAAACGTAAGGCACCCAAATAAATAAGTTAAGTATATGTTGTCATGCACTCATAGTCAGCTCACATAATTTTTACCACTATGTACAGTACCGTAAGCAACAAACACATATGTTTACCCTTTCTAACCATAAACAAGGCGAAAGATGAAATGTAATGTAAATAAAACCCAGCTCGATAATACCGTAATAATAATCCGTCACAAAAAGATTTACATAATTACTAGGCCAAATTTCAGCTCAATCGGAAACCGCGAAGTGGGTCAAGTTTAACTTAGTATATTCGCGTTTCTTGTTTGCTTGCTTACAGACAAGGTCGACACCGGAATAGGTAAAACCACGAGAAACTAACTATAAGCTACAATCAATCATTTTGACTAAGATGAATATTTACACCTTTTAATTTTACTAACCATGACCTATTCGCTATAGTCAAAATCGGCCTCTAAATATTCCGCTACAATGTTTTTTTTTGTCTAATATCAAATTGCTCCACAAATTTCTTTTTCTAAATATTGGTTTTTAGTAAGTTTTTGCGTTCAAATGGTTTGATTTTATTTATATTCTACAGAATTTTTGGTTTGTCCGTTTCCTTATACACTTGCCCTGTTTATGAGTTTCACGGAAATTAATAAACTTACGAACCTAATCAAGGTTATAGGTAAAAGATAGAACTAGTAAATAAAGTATCAAAATATTTACAAATAGCCCAACAACTAAATTGTTTTCTACTTGTTAACATTCAATGTCTTCGCTATACGACGCTTCACATTGGCTTCGCACATTGTCGCAATTATTTACGAGCTTAAATAATAGTTTGCGGACCTCACTTGGTATGGTTATTGTTAATATGAGTCATTTATTTAAAATAAACATTTGGTGATACCACAAAGAAATATCTGTCAACATTATTTGACTAGCCAGACTCTAGTTTAGAAGTTGAGCGGCGCTTGGAGAACGAGAGTACAACTTTTGAAAATTTGAATTTAGAAGCTTGTCATCATCGGAACTACTACTATAAATATAAAGCCTCTCCGTCTCCATGCGCTCATACCGTCTTGGGCTCACATTCACATCGCGGAGTTCATACGATGAACTCCGCGACCTCGGCAACCGTCTTTCCCGTCGATCGACTACATCATGCAATCTGTGCTGATCACGAGGTGTGTGCTTCGACGGCCTACGAGCGTGAAACTCTCTCACGATATACTGCGCGATCATAACTGCCTCCATCATGTAAGTGTTTGCGGCTTTGCCTACCTTCAGGCTCCCTTCCGCTCCCTCACTTAGCATGACTTCCGCGGCGAATGTCGATGAACTGCCTCCATCATGTAAGTGCTTGCGGCTTTGCCTACCTTCAGGCTCCCTTCCGCTCACTCACTTAGCATGACTTCCGCGGCGAATGTCGATGAATCTCGAATTCATCGTATCTCCTCTCTCGCGCTCCTCTCTGGGCTCAGTATCAGTGCCCTCCTTATTTCTCAGCCTCCATCACTGAAACTTGCACTTAAACAGTGATTACACTGATAATTTATTTATCAGCATGCATACATCGGTGCTTCGATCATAAAAATGAAACAAATTTATCGTATAGGGAACAAAGCCAGGAAAGGGTCCAGCTGTTAAACTCCTTAGTTACTAGTCCGTCATTTCGAGGAGTCCTACCAGATTATCTTGTATTGTACATTATTACAAACGTGAAAGTTTATGATCATATAGTTATATATACCTTCAACTTTAAAAGGCAATAGACCATCATAAAACTAATTCAGTAACCAGACATCAGAACAGACACAGTGTTATGGTTACAAATCATAGGGTACTCATTCAAAGGAGGGACAAATAGGAGCCGAGGGTTTCTACGGGCGTACCTCATCCCCTCTACGCGAACGAAACCGCGAAGAAAAGCTAGTTAAATTTCTTATTCACCAAGTGCCAAAAACTTACTTCCAGTTTCTCGAATTAACCCATAATCATTTCTAATATATCTTTGGGGTAAGTTCTCAGAACCTACTCGTATATTATGGTAGGATTCCAGAAAACCTCGATGATGGTCGTGAGCTTGAGATTTTAAGACCGATCTCGAGAATGTGTTGGTATGTAACTCGCAAAATAGTCTGATTGCTATCACATTGTTGGTCGCCTTGAGCGGCATAGTAATAACAAGCCGATACGTAATAAAACCCTACAACTTACGAGTGCAGCGGTCAGCGCATTGATAAGCAACTGGAATATTTTATCTAGGCACCCACTTTGTTGTTTATATTTTATTTATTTATTCATAATTACCTTATGTTGTATTATTTGCGATTCGTACACTTTGAACTTAGTTAAGTATTTAGTTAAACGATGTGCATGTATTTCTCTAGTTAAGTGAATTGTATTCTTTTGGAGAAATAAATTCTTAAACCATAACCATGTATGTATCTTTGTAGTATTTTAATTCCATTCTCACGACAGTACAGTCTTAGTAAAAGAACAGAATAGAGTAGACCCTAGTATGGTATGGTACATTCAAAGTCAAAGTAGTTTATTCTTCAATTTAGGCATAATTACAATGCACTTATGAATGTCGGCTGTTTTGCAAAACAGTAAGTATATTTTATACATAAAATTACATTATTTTTTCAGTTGGAGGGCTACGTATATTTTGTGTGTTCATTCAAGAAACAAAGCCCAGAAACATTAATAAAAGAGAAATAGTTCTCGCATAAGCAATGTTCAGGTATTTAGTTACCTATACTAGAACTCGTAATATCACAGATACACAATCTGAACCACCAAAACATAATTAAGATAACTATCTAAAACCCAACAAAAGAATATGGTCGAACACTATAACTTTACGGACATTCACCATTGCATTTTTAAGTGAAAGTTTGTATTTCTAATTGAATGTACATATATTATATCCCTTTAGTTGGTAATTAAAATGCCATAGTATTAGTAGCCCTTGAATTATTTCACAACACAAATTTAAGAGGATATTTGATATTATGCATTAATATATGTAGACACTTTATCATAACAGCAATATTATAAGTAGAACATAAAAATAATCAAAGTATACAAAGACGAACCCGTCATTATTTATAAGGGATTTCTTTTAGTTAAGCTCCGAGTAAATGGGAGTGAAAGGTATACGAATATATTGAACGCTTAATTATGCATACCCTTAAGGTAGTCGTTTAATTATATAAACAAGTGTATTTACTTTTTTTTTGCAAATTTATCTCAAACGTTAAATCAAAAATTCCACAAAATAATTAAAAACATTTAGCACTTTCGCGTCGTTTAGGGATGAAATTAATACTTATTCTTAATACTCGTTAGTCGTATTCATTGTGTGAAGGCCGATAATTCGAAATTTGCGGGCGGGATAAGCAAGTGATTATAAGAATACTCGCCTATCCCAACTTCTGATATATAAGGAATCGATACGTTTAAATTAAAACAACGACAGTTGATAACAAATGGTGTTTATTCGCACAATGAATACAACTTGTGAGTAGGCCTAGACTTCATTAAATAGTATTAATATTGATTATACCCAATCAATACGAGAGCGATACTGACCTGTACTTAATTCAGTAGGCTTGAACTTATAATTAGCCCTTAAATAACCAACAAATCCAACAATGCCTCCACGGCGAGCAACCGACCGACCACGGACAATGTCCGTTAGCGAATGTCTCTTATTCCCAGCCACGTGACCGGTCGCCATTGCTCGGAGTGGAAGGGGGCGATCACGTGACTATCACGTGATCGTTCATTGCAACTACTTTTAAATTAGAAATTATCCTTACACATGTGTTTGGTCCATTTTAGCTAACTCAATGATTATGAGAATTATTTACGAATATCACAGCATCTTCAACTGTCCATACGGTGGCGCGGCAGCCGCGTCGCTCATTGGTAGAACAACGCCACCGAACTTTTTCACCGCACGCTTGTTTCTGGTAGTGGGTAAACCCATTGTAAACTAGTAGACGCTTTCCTTTCCGAGATAATGTGAAATGACCTGAAAATAAGTTATTCTTCATTATATTAACCTCTCAGCTGTGGGAGATTAATATGGCCGCTCGCCTGTGGCAGCCTGTGGGGTTTGCTCCACAGACAGGGTTCCCAGGTCCAGATGCAAGTGGAAAATTACGATTTATTCAGTTTTTTACAATGACACAGTCTATAGTTTGTTATTTTTATGCCCTTTATTTAATTATCTAACTGCTACTTAAAATTACGACCATAAAACTAGTACGAAATAACAGTAAAACTAGTTTCAATTTAAGGGTACCGAAATGTAACTTTTATTTTCGAATGACATTTAAAAATTAACAGTTTTAAGGATTGTATTTTGCTTTAATTAAATACATAATGTAATCATATACACTAAAAAATCATAAAATATCAGACTCATCAATTAAATACCTAATATACACCATTTGAAAACTTCATTGAAATTATGTCTGCCCTAGAAATGGCGTGCGTAAGTGGGTTCCGAATTACATGCATTGTGGAGTGCTACTACGCCCTAGGTATTCAATTCACACATAAACAAGAAATTTAAGTTGTACACTATTGGTGCACAAATACGATTGCAAGTGCAGTAGTTATAAGGTAAGAGATGTTTAAAAAATGCTTCTGTTTATTCATGCAAAATGGATAGCCCACAAAAAGTGGTAAAATCACAGTAACGAGCAGCCTTTATCCAAAGAAATACCGTTTCTCAGGATATTAAAAAGCCAAACTTAAATATAAAATAATTGCAAGTTCTTATTAAACAAAAATTCATATAAAAACTTGATCTGAAAGTAAGACAATTATAGACTAAATCACATCTTTAAGGTTTGATTAATATGGACATACCTAGACCGTAAGAGCAATAAAGGGATATTTCCAAATTTGTGGAGAGTAACACATTCAAAATATTTTTTTGAATTATTATCTGACATAAATCTATAAATAGTATAAATAACCAAAATCTTAATAATCTTCTGTTGGTAAAGTCTCAGGCCACTTTTGTCTAAAAGTCTGGATATGAAAAATATTGTTACAATACCAATAAAATTCGAAATGTAACTCGTTGTATGGAGGGAGCGTCAGCGTAAAATCCTAGAAGAAAACCCCACTATTATTATTATTATCAATATCATCATCATCACCGTTGCTAAGTACCCATATTAAAAGCATTGCTTTCTTAGGGGCTAGGTCGATCTGTGTCTTTTAAATATTCATTTATTTATTTTATTTTATACCGTCCAAGTGAGAGTCCAACTCGTGTACTAAAGGTTTCTTTCGCGTGCACTAGGCCCTTTAAGATGCACAATATAATAAAATACAATTAAGTACAATAGCTTTTTATTACACCCAAAAAAACAAAAAAATTACAAGTGCAAAAAAGAGGTAAACAACAGGCAGTCGTATCGCTAGAGATAGACAAAACACATGGACAAACTTAACTTTGTCAACTGCATATTAGTAGTTTAAAAAAGCGTACAAGTTTGAAGTACAAAAACCTAAAAACAAAAAGATTACAAAAGGGACAGCTAACCTAAGGACTTGGATGAGATCTCAATTTTTTCAGCTGTGTCCTCTAAGGATGATACTGTGAAAAGCATGATGATACGCATAAAGCCTTGCCATCACACCCTTCACAGTATGAAATTGTGAGTTTGCCGCAAACAACACATTTTCGTCGACGATGCCGGCTATAACCAGCTTGTTGTAGCACTTTTTCAAAATATCTAGGCATATGCCTTCCAGGTATGGTTGAAATGGCCGGTGGACGTGGCGAGACCTTTTTGTGATGCTGTAGCAACTGATTCACCAAGGTTTTACGAAAATTTTGGTGAGTCATTGACGGGTCGTTTTGTTTCAGCATTATAAATGCGTTCAATGTGCTAGCATTTAGTAACCGTTTGAACATTTTTTTATACCACACTTTTGTGCGTGTTCGTTCTATGGGGTACATGGCCAGCATTTGGTCTTTTTTATCAACTCCTCCCATGCAGATATTATAATCGTGTATGAGAGCAGGTCGGACGATGCCACCGTATTCCAGAGTTGTTAGGCCATGGTATGTCGAAATAAGAGCAATACGCTTCTTATCTCGCCATACAATAAGGTCAACATCTCCGGATGTGCAACCGCACACTTGACCTACTGTCATGTTCCTGTTGGTCAAATTTGTCAATTCCACGGGAACGAATTGACGATTAGTGCGTAGAGTACCAACACAGTCAAATCCTAAAAGCTTCAACTCCCTCGCTAAAGCTGGGGAGTTGTAGTAGTTGTCCATCCAGACAGTGTGACCCTTGTGCTCCAAACCACGGAGAAGTTTGAGCACAAGACTAGGTATCTTTCCAGATATGGGATCCTGCTCGTTCTGGTTAACGACGCTCTGTTTAACTTCCACCTCAAAACGCCACAAATAGCCAGTTTGTGATTCACATATTTCATGTGTCTTAATTCCCACTTGTGCTGCCTTATTCGGGATGTTGGTATTAATATTTAGCCAACCTTTCCACTGTGTTAAGCTTTCGTCCAACGCAATGTTTTGGCCTAAAGTGTACAACGAGGAGAATTTCATATTGAGATGCTGTACAATAGGCAACAATTTATGCAATTTCGCTTCATCATTTGAAAGTCTATCAGCGGTACATGTAGCATTGTCGGTAAAGTGCAAACACTTGCTCAGCAGTAAGAAACGGTCGATAGACATATTGGTGGAGAATTCTGGGGTGCAAAAAACGTCTTTGGTGGTGTTCCAATACTCCTCTAGGCGACTTTTTACTACAATGCCCATGGCCAAAATTAAAGCAAAATAAGTATATAACTCATCCGCTGTTGTGTCCACCCATCTGGTTATTCTGCTATTGGGAGCGATTCCCTGCAGCATCATTGCCGCCGCTAACTGCTGAGCGTATTTATTTGTTTCACTAGCTACATGTTCAACAATAGAACGATCCCATATAGCAATGAATGCATCGTAGGGGTTGGTATAAAGATCACAACGTTCATTAACCTGGAAGAAGTTTTCCCTTCTCAAGTTTGGTGAAACAGGCTGTGGGAACTGTCTCCATTCAAAAGTAAATTTATCCGAATAAGGAGCTGGACAATCTGGGGCTGCTGTTGGCTGCTCTGGGGGCTCTGCAATAGGTGTTGCTGTTGGCTCCGTAGGCTCAACAACCGAAGTTGCAGCAACTGGATTTGGAGGTGGCCAAGAGTACTCCACGGTTGTTGACGACTCCATTTCTTCGTCACTGTCGACGTCGGATAAGTAGACTCGGGCTGCTCTCGGTATTAATATGGGAAGTATTTCTTCGCTGTCATCGTCTTCGTTCTCGTCTTCGTCACTGCCTGTCCAAATAATAACCAAGTGAATGTACAGTGAATGTATGTGTGTATTTACAGTCACCTATCGATCATTTCTCAGAATTAACGTTAATTTTATTCTACAGACGACTGTATATAAATAAAATAATTATGTTATTAATTATTATATTATTATGTATTAATTATTTGCCCACTTTATAAACCATTTATTATATGTTTTGGAGTTACGGCATTTTGAACTAAAATAAATGAATAACTTAAATATTAACTTATCATAAAAAATAACGTTTTCTATCTCATCTCGCAATGGGCGGCGACGGGATGCAGCAGTAACAGGGTGTGGTTCCCGTGGTTGCCGGACCAGTGTTAAACGCATCTGGGGGCGTCGGATCCAGAACTTCTGAAAATGCCGCCAGTGTTTCTGCTACCAATAACCTGTAAAATATTAATCATCAAAAATAGTGTGCCCTCCAAAATTTCAGACGCACAGAGAGAAAGGTAATTGCGGTAAAAATATTTACAACGATGAAATCCTTGTTTCAGTTTCAGATGGCATGTCCCAATCCGTGTCATCTAGTGTATCACTGAAAGAAAATATAAAAATTAATAGAAATATGTAGTTTAAAATGTCTATCAAAAGATAACAAAAGATAATAAAAGATAATTACAAGTCATTTAAACCGACAGGAGACGATGGTGACAGTTGACTAGGCTCAGGCTCGTCTACTATCCCGGCACTGACAGGTGACGACGTGATGGTAGACAAGGCCCGGCCACCTCTACTATCCCGATACCGACAGGTGCCGACGGTGATGGTTGACTGGGCTCAGCCTCCTCTAAAGTCGAAGGAACGTCTAAAATACAAAATATAAATAAGCCTTTAATTAAAAAAATATATATGATTATAATAAAGAATAGATACACTTACATTGCTTTTTTTCGTAAATGGATCTTTAACCCCAGCCCTTCTGGCCAGTCCTTAAGAGAACACTGTATTGATTCACACTCAACCATCTTTTCTAAGGTATTGGGCCATGCGTTCCTACCGCCATCTCGCGTACAATTAACTCCCCGTGCACTGACAGCTAGTTTGTCATCAATAAAAAACTGATACATGGTTTGATGAAGGTTTAAAGCTCAATCGGAATATCGAGAACTAGTTTAAAATTCAGTTGCAAGATTTAATCCGAATAAACATATCACTTACGTACATAAATATATACTTACATAATAAAATTATAAATATCTCACGTAAAATAAAATCTTGTAATCTAGTTATTTCATCTTAACATGAAAACACGTTAAAACGGTGAATATTCGGCGATAAGATTTTTAGTTAGTAAGTGGCATGTCCATGCTAAGCAAACGTGCGTTAGTAACATGACAGTGCCGTCTGTGGCGACAGCCTGGCAGATTCTCGTCCAGTCTGTGGCGACAGCCTGGCAGGTTCTCGTCCAGTCTGTAGCGACAACCCCAGAGGTCATGTGCCGACCGTTATTTAGTTGGTAAACTATTTTTCACTTTAAACAACTTTACATTTCATTGTATTTAATAGAACATATATAGACTACGACATGTCATTATTGTTTTGAAACATAGTAAAACTAATGAAACTAAGAACAAACCGAGCATGAAAGTTCCAACTATGACTTGGCATGTTGTTTTCTTCACACGTCTAGCACAGATATTAGTCAAAAAACACACTCAAGCATAATAATAACATAAGTTTACTTACATTTCCTCAGATTTCTAACGGTTTTACCATAAAACTCCACAATTTCACTGCAATCACACATAACATCTCACTCGTCACAGTGGCTGTTTTTGACTGATAAAAGTTAACGACTTTTTCCACCGTTGAAGATTCCAATGTTCGCTTGCTAGCTGTCTTGCTTCATTCACTCCACGATCAAATGCGTTAGAGCGAAATAAACATATGTTTCATTGATATTTTGCAACAAGTTTAAGCGCGAATAAAGCGACCCTGGCAGGTCGAGCCACAGATTAACCGCCATTTTTATGACCGCCTGAAAGGCGCTCCCACAATTGAGGGGTTAATACAGTATATTAATGCAGTCAAGTAATTATGAAAATTTTCACATAATCTTTTTAATTAAAACGTATTGATATGAAAATCTGTCGTTTATTATTAAAATAGAACCGGCACCTTTCCGCTTTTAATTGACTTCTAGTAAAACTATAAACATCGCATCGGATACTACGAGTATAAACCATTTGACATTTGTTCATGTCCCACTTTCACATTGCTCATAGTGCTCATATAAAAAAAATATCTCATCGATACACGTATGTGAAATTAAGTACTGATGCCACCAAATATCACCCAGGGTATAAACGGTGACACTAAATAATACTTAATATTTCTACGACTCTGAGGGCTACGAGTAAGAATGTTTTTTTAATAAATGAGTTGGAACTACAGTTCAGTTGTAGACATACAACAAAGCGTACGTGTGCTAATCACTCCAGTTAACTGTAAATCATTGTTGTGCAAACGTAGACTCTAATACTAAACGCATGAATTTCATATTGGCAGACACGCAGTGCATTAACTTTATTGTTTTGTGTTTGACTTGCAATTTGTTCGTGGTTCAGTGTATATAAAAATGAGTCACATATCCAGTACGCCACCCGTCATCTCACCCAAAGGTAGCTCACAGCCAGACCTTTCGAAGTTAAGAGATGGACTTACAACATCATATCACTCTTCGGAAAAGAAAGCAGCCGAAGCACGATTGTTGTATCAAACAGGACCTGGCATACTTCCGTAACGAAATTTTGTTAAGTTTGAGGTCGTTCAGTACTACACAAAACGAATCCATGCAAGAAATGCAGCGCGAACTTGTAGCCGATATAAAAAATCAATTGACTGCGGTCACGTCATTAACTGAAAAAATTATGGAGGAGCAACTGCTCATTACAAGTTTAATTTGTCCTTGACGTTTGTTACAATTTGTAAATCAAATCAAACATACTTTATGCTTTTTCTGTGTGCAATGTATCAAAACTTATTACTAGTTTGTGTATTGGCAACATATGTTTTAACTCGTACTTTCAGGAAACTATAGGTTTTTTTCTGTTCTTGTAATCCTATACAATTGTTTGTGTATGACTGTTTGTTACTTAATAAAAAAAAATGACGTCTTACATGACGTTTAATGATTATGACATTGGTTTACAAACACCACAGTATCTTCAACTGTACAAACGGAGGCTCGGCAACCGCGACGTTCGTGGGTAGAACAGCACCATCGAATTCTTACGCCCCACGCTTTTTTTTGGTAGTAGGAGAATCCATCGTATACTAGTAGACGCTTTCCTCTCTGCGATAATGCAAACTGAACTGAAAATGGTAAAAAAAAACAGTAATGATTGACTGGTATAAAATATGATTTGGAATCGAGTCCGCCATTTCTTCAATATGATTTATGAGTGCGCAATAAAGTTCATAATCAATTAATAATCTCCTTAATTACTATAATTGATTTATTTATTCGATTTTAAGTCTTAATTATAACGGTTGGAATATGAGGATTATCCACGGTGTAAATAAAATGTGGCACGACATCCTATAGGTATCAGTGATCATATTTGTAGTTTTCGAAACCACAGTGTTTAATGATTATGACAATTCTTGACTAAAATCACAGTATCTTCAAATGTAGAAACGGTGGCACGGCAACCGCGGCGCTCATGAGTAGAACACCGCCACGTGACTTTTTCACCGCACGCTTGTTTCTGGTAGTAGGTAAACCCATCCTATACTAGTAGACGCTTTCCCCTTCGCGATAATGTGTACTGAACTGAAATAGTACATATCTACTAAAAATATATATAACTTATAGAAAATACTAATGATTTAATATTTGAAATAAAGTCTGCCATTTGCATGTATTTAAATAAAGAACTAAAAGTTAATATTAAACATAAATGTATTGCGATTATTATTATTTACCCATCTACATTGATTACAGATATAAATTTTATGTCTACTAATGAGTATTAAAACAACGTTAACATTAAAGTGTTATAATATAATATAAAATAAAACATGTGTATATAATTACGAAATCTCTAATAAGTATTACAATGTCGATTTATTTGTCTGATTACCGGTAAGTACGAGTTTAAGTACTAGTATAATCTGATGATGACGGATGACCAAAATAAAGATAACTAACATGAATCTAATTATATCTAATTGTTTAACGTGTTTAGTATTAAAAAAATAAATTTAATTAAATATAAGAAATAAAATTACAATTAATTAATACCACATAAATAATACTAAATTCTAAAAATAACAAGATTAAAAAAACACCGCTCCCCGTCGTTGCTGGTCCAAAGGTGCCCATAATGCTCGCAGCATTTCAACGCTAGATCGCAATGGACAAGCATTTGTACCGGTACTATACCGGTATCGGATGTCCTAAATCTGATTATAATTTTTAAAATATTTGATGCCTCAATTTATGAGTACAGGTACAGCCACAAATAAAATCAAGTGTACCTTTATTATATTATCTACATTACATGTGAGTATGATTGTGAGAAAACTTGACTGATGCCACTATATCACCCATGGTATACACGGTGGCAGGACATCCTCGGCTCTGGTGTGTGGAACAGCGCCATCGCACTTTCTTACGACTCGTTCTGTGCTTATAGTAGGTGAACCCATCGTGGATTAGAAGAGGGTTCCCTCTCTGCGATAATGTGAACTGAACTGAAAATGAAGATTATACATTATTTTATGAATTACAAAAAAATATAATACCTAACTTAGTGGGAAAGTATGCCTTTTGGAATAAACCTTCCGTTTGTATAGTCGGGAAATAAGAAAATTGACACTTTTGGACTCTACGTTTACATAGGTGTAGTTTCAAAAGTGACGAATATTTTCGTTCCCCGACTGTACATATTATGTATGCATGTAATTTATCATTATTAAACATAAAAACCAAGTATAGTTCACGACATTTATTACTTACATTTTATCGTATAATGTTTAATATTTTTAGAACTTTAAATATTATATTTATATTTAATCATTTGTACAGTTCGCTATTGTATAAAGTGTCATAAAATATACAAAAAAACATAGATCCTCTAATAATAAAATAATTTTATATTATATTAATGATTTAATAATCTAAGTACTCATTTCGATGATCTGATAATGAGCAGTGGAAAAATAAAGATAATACATACATTCCTATAATTAAATAATGACGTTATGGGGTAAATTAGTAAGGAGATTTATGGCAGTGAAAAAACTTGACTGATACTATTGTATTATCCACGGTATATACGGTGGCGCGATAGACTGGTAGAAAAATCTAAATATCGGCTTCTTTTACCGTCCTAACGGCATTTTGTGAGCCATTTTGGCAACATGACTTTTTCGATGTAAAAAAGCCTGCTGAATTCGATTCTGGATGTTGCCAAGCCGAATTTTGCCCCCCTCCCCCCATTTCCCCCCTTTTTACCTCAAAATATGTCCCTAATCACGGTTTTTACGGTTTTATACAAAAAGTATTACAGCTAGAAAAAAAATGGCAAAGACAAGAATGTTCTATATAAAATTTCCTTTAACATGGTGTATAAACTTTTTTAGTAGGCCTTATGGTTTGTGTGCAATATCTTCCCGAACTTCATAGACTGGTAGAAAATTCTAAATATCGCTTCCTTTACCGTGCTAACGGCATTTTGGGATCCATTTTGGCAACATGACTTTTCCGATGTAAAAAAGCCAGCTGAATTCGGTTCTGAATGTTGCCAAGCCGAAATTTGCCCCCCTCCCCCCATTTCCCCCCTTTTTGACCTCAAAATATGTCCCTAATCACGATTTTTACGGTTTTATACAAAAAGTATTACAGCTAGAAAAAAAGTGTCAGAGACAAGAATGATCTCTATAAAATTTCCTATAACATGATGTATAAACTTTTTTAGTAGGCCTTATGGTTTGTGAGCAATATCTTCCCAAACTTCATTATTTTTAAAAAAATTGATAAACTTGGTTGAGGCAGTGAAATAAACTTATTTTGGGATAATTGGTATCGCACAGGATCCAGCCGCTCTGCAGCGCTTGACGCTGACATCCAGTTGGCGTGCTGCTTATTATCTGTCAAGACTCACGAGGCTTTCAGTCATAAGCAGTCGTCAGATTTACACGCAGAACCGTACCCAAGTCGGGCTTAAAGGGACGTAGAAAATAAAAATGCTTTGCTTCTGACCATGAAGTCCTTCGAAATGCTCAGTTCTACGCCAGATTCTCCAGAAATGTGCCTTAGAAAATTAGAAATGCAGTTACCCAGGATCTTGCAACAGAAAAAAATAAAGTGTCAATTCTCACTGCTAAGCAGCTTGGCTCACTCTAAGTAACGAAGTTTGATTCCGAAAGGCTCACCAACAGCAGGTCTACAATACAACGAAAAGTTCAAAATGAACAAAGGCCCGACCTTCAAGACCTGTACAAGGCAGGTCGTTCAAAATCTACCATATTTGCGTCTGATGTGGGGGCAAACGCTCCTGAGCTGGAGTGGTGCCAAACAAAGCATCGTCACATACTCGACTTGTAGGTACAGCAGGGACAGGAACTTCTCAGCCTTTCGCTCATGGGGTGTATGTCGATCCCATTGAGTAGTTCACAGTGCTTTCGATAACGGAAAACGGAATACTTTTAATCAAAGGAGTGTCTAGGTAAATGTTTTAGAAACGCAAATAATCAATTGAATTATTTTATTACCTGCAATAAAGCCGTTGGAATCACCAGTGCCTGAGTAAAACGCCAGAATATTCTAACGTTCTAAAGAAGTCCCTTAATTTTGTCATGATGATGAATCATAAGGAACAACAACACTAATAACCAGTCTTCTGGGTGGGCTATGCACAGTGTGGAGCACATGTCGAGTGTCGGTTTCCTCATGAATAGCACGTAATTTTGAGGTATCGACCTCAGTTGGTGACGCTTGAACCTTAGTCCCGTCTGCAAATCCTCTCGCACTACGACCACATTAGTCCCGCTCGCGCGTTCGCGGGATGAAAACTGCGAGCCCAACCAAGGTATTGAGTAATTTTTAAGGAGCTGCTTGGCAGTGAGAAGTGACACTTTATTTTTTTCTGCTGCAAGATCCTGGGTAACTGCATTTCTAAGGCCCGTTTCTGGAGAATCTGGCGTATAACTGAGCATTTTGAATGACTTTATGGTCAGAAGGAAAGCATTTTTATTTTCTACGTCGCTTTTAGCCCGACTTGGATACAGTTCTTTTTCTGCGTGTAAAGCTGCTTATGACTGAAAGCCTCGTAAGTCTTGACATATAATAAGCAGCACGCTGGATGTCAGCGTCAAGAGCTGCAGAGCGGCTGGATCCTGTGCGAAACCAATAATCCCAAAATAAGTGTATTTTACTGCCTCGACCAAATTTATCAATTTTTTTAAAAATAACGAAGTTTGGGAAGATATTGCTCACAAACCATAAGGCCTACTAAAAAAAGTTTATACATCATGTTATAGGAAATTTTATAGAGATCATTCTTGTCTTTGACACTTTTTTTCTAGCTGTAATACTTTCTGTATAAAACCGTAAAAATCGTGATTAGGGACATATATTGAGGTCAAAAAGGGGGGAAATGGGGGGAGGGGGGCAAATTTCGGCTTGGCAACATTCAGAACCGAATTCAGCTGGCTTTTTTACATCGGAAAAGTCATGTTGCCAAAATGGATCCCAAAATGCCGTTAGCTCGGTAAAGGAAGCCGATATTTAGAATTTTCTACCAGTCTATGAAGTTCGGGAAGATATTGCTCACAACCATAAGGCCTACTAAAAAAAGTTTATACACCATGTTAAAGGAAATTTTACAGAGAACATACTTGTCTTTGACATTTTTTTTCTAGCTGTAATACTTTTTGTATAAAACCGTAAAAACCGTGATTAGGGACATATTTTGAGGTAAAAAGGGGGGAAATGGGGGGAGGGGGGCAAAATTCGGCTTGGCAACATCCAGAATCGAATTCAGTAGGCTTTTTTACATCGAAAAAGTCATGTTGCCAAAATGGCTCACAAAATGCCGTTAGACTTGAAAATTTTGATTTGAACTACCAGTCTACGACATCCTCGGGATTCATGTGTCGAACACCGCCACCGCAATTTTACACCTCTAGTTGAGTGTTTATAGTAGGTGAACCCATCGTGTACTAGAAGAGGCTTTCCTCTCTGCGATAATGTGAACTTAACTGAAAATGGAACATTCTAATTTTTTTTATCAATTACAGAAAATAATGTATATAATAATAGAAATCAAAAGCTAACTGAGCGGTAGAGAATGCTATTTGGCATAACCGCCGTTTGTCATATTTTGTATGTTTTTGCAATATAGTTTAAACAAGTAATTAAACATACAAATTACGTGCCGTTTGCGATATTCGACTCATACAAAGCAAAATCAGCATCATTCACTTTTTTGTTGTAGCAACTTGGAATGTAATCTTGTCGAGTTACTTCAACATATCAATAGGTACTGCATTCCAAATTACTACAGTAAAAAAGGGGAAGGGAGGGATATTGCTTACTTTCCTTCTAAATGACTTACTTATTATTAAACTTAATTGTGCAATGTTTAATCATATTTGGAACTGTCACATTTGTATTTACAATATGTACGAATCGCGATTATATAACATAAATCAAATTAATAAAGATAAACGAAATCTGTAATACTACAATTTTGATCCATTTACTTGACTCCCCCTAAGTACCAATTTGTATGGTCTTATGATGACTGATGGTAAAATAAAAAATATACAATAATAATTTGAGTTTAGAGATTATTGATGGTTTTAATGTCAACTTGAGAGAGCTACATTGCAAAAATCAAAGCTTAGCGTATTTTTAGTGGCTAAATGAATGAGGATTCATGGCTGTGTGAGAACTTGACTGACACCACGATATCATCCACAGCATACACGGTGGCGCGACATCCTCGGCTCTCGTGTGTGGAACAGCGCCATCGAACTTTCGCACCTCTCTTTGAGTGCTTATAGTAGGTGAACCCATCGTGTACCAGTAGAGGCTTCCCTCTTTTCGAGATTGTGAATTGAGCTGAAATTCGTTTACTTATTAATAAATAAAACACGTGATTTCATTCCATTAGGTGGCTCTTCTGCTCGTTTGTCAGTAAAAATATCCAATAAATAAATTGCATTAAAATGATGTATAGCACACAAAATCCATATAGGTACAATAAATTATTTCATGACAAATTATGAAAAAAGTTATTGTAAATGACTTGTCTTAAAGTCAGATTTAAAACAAACAATTCATCATTAATCATAGAATGCTGTTGAAGCTGCTGACTCACCGCACCAGGGAAACGCAGCGCTTACGCATGTTGGTAAATAATCTACCTGGGCTATCGCGAACATCCCTGACGTGTTACAATACCAGGGCAACCCCATCAGCACTCTGAACGGAATATGTATTCGCAGCTACGTATATGGCGCCATCTACATCACCGGAAGATGAGGGCTGGCTTCCGAGTTATCATTATGCTGAGATGGGACTTACTTTATTTATTTATTGTTTATTGAATTATTGTGCTCGAATAAATGTATTTCTTTCTTTCTTTCTTTCTATATATATGTTGTGTGACCTTATTACGTAAAGAAATTAAATTTACATAATTTATTTCCGCGCTGCATGATTGTGGGCGAATTTATTCGATACGATTACATCATCTATGGTATAAATAGTGGCTCGACATCCTAGAGGCTCATTTGTAGAACAACGCCACCGCACCTTCCCGTTCTTCGTTGAGTTCTGATAGTACGTATACCTATCGTATACTAGTAGACGTTTACCCCGTTTGGATCTGATGAAGTTCACTGAAATCAAAAATAAATAAAAGCATGTTTATACTGGTTATACAAAACTTTGCCAAAAGAATAGAAGATAGAAAATAAAATTCTATTTTCATTTAATGAGGGAAAAGAGTAAAAACTCAGAAGATAACCGGGAATGAATGATGATGATTGGCATATTTTTTTAATGCTTTATAAAAAAAAATGTTACAATATAGTTTTGCTGATAAAGTATAATTATAATACTATTTATAGTGTCCAAACGTTTCTATTAAACATATTTGTAAAATGTATATTTCTATAATGTTAAATGAGTACACGCATAATGTCTTAATTCTTAATAGATAGGTAGTTACTTCTCACAATAAATATTTGTAAACTAAATTGTGATATCTACATGTTCTGTTTTATAGCATATGCAATAAAAAAGTAGTATCGTTTTAATATTCCATAAAAAAAAACATTCAAATCCTTTATGTAGATTCCTGAGCTGTTACCTTACAGTATATATCTGTACAATTAGAGTACTCTAAAATAAAATGTGTTCAGATGTAACATTCGAAATTTTTACAATTTTCGGAAGACGTTTCGTTTCGCTTGTGAAAGACGACTGGAACGAGTAAGTAGGGTCTCCTCGGGAGATGTGATTGTGAGTGTTTCGCACCGAGATCACTTTATCATTGACGGTGTAGATAGCGGCGCAGCACCCAGAGGGCGCGTGGGTCGAGCAGCACCATCGCACTTTGCCGCTACGCGTTGCTCTCTGGTAGTAGGTGAACCCTTTGAATACTAGGAGACGCTTACCCCTTTGGGATAGTGTGAAATAACCTGAACAATAAGATAGATGCATATTTAATTTCATTCGAGTTACGATTGATTTAGAAAGTTATTGATGAATTCAAATCGCATGCATTTTAGATATCTTTGTTGGAAAGGATTTTTATAATGATAAATAATGTAATTCGATATTTATAATTTATTGATTTATGGTACTTATGTATTTAATATGTACAAAACAAATACTATATCATGTCTATACTCACATCACACACAGCTGCATTTTTTAATAAAATTCAGAACTATATGTAAGATTTTGCTACATGATTATGCGTGCTTCTCACTGATAACAGTATATTTTGATAGGTATATATAGTAGCTGTACATCCCGAAGCGGAATTAGTGGAACAGCACCATCGCACTTTCCCGCTTTGCACTGATTTCGATCTTGCGTAGTAGGTGAACCCATCGTATACTAGTAGGCGCTTACCCCTCCGGGAGATAGTAAATTGAGCTGGAATTTAAAAGTCTTACTGTAAAATTTACAATAGTTTATAATAATATAAAGTAATAAATAATTAACGACATAATCTCCCACAACATTTATTACCGTTTTGATTTTGTATGGTGAACCCATCGTACACTAGTTAGTAGACACTTACCTACCCCTTTGGGAGATAGCGAATTGAGCTGGAAAATTTAAAAACTTTCTGTCATACAAAAAACAATTAAAAGCATTCAGTATAATATATAGAATACGATACAAGATACGATACGATAGGAATATATGGAAATGGTTATTAAAACACTAATTTACAACATATCCTTAACCGTATATATTTGTATCTAATAATCGTGCATCATCATCATTCATCTAAGAAATCCTAATGACTTGGTTTATTTGCATTCTCCAATAAAGAAAAATAATCTATCATCCTAATATTAATAGATTGAGAACCAGGAGCAACTTCGCTGTCAGTTTTATTTTCTACTTTTCGTTTCGGTTTTGTACGCTTCAGTTTTTTCTCCTTTTGCCTTCTTTTTTGGTTTCGCCACAGTTTTCTTACTTGTTCTTTTTCCTTTTCTGTGAGATATTTCACTTTTTTGCTTGCGTATTTTTTAAGACGTTCAAGGTTACTTTTCTTATATAGTTCATATTTTGCAGCATCCTGTTTAATTTTTTCACGATAACGTCTTGCCCGCTCGGCAGCTGTCAATGGCTTTCGGGGCTCTAAAAACATATTGAAATATTTAAAAAAAGGCTTATTTTCACGTTACATAACTAAATGTAAATAAAGAGTGCTCGGAGTACCAAACATTGTCTTATTTTAATTTTAAAGCTAGCATATCAAATATGCTTGAGAACCCTTTCTGTCAGTTCTTAATGAAACAACTATTAAGCACATCGCGATGTACTACAAACCTTCTTACATATTTTTGGTGAAACTGTCAATACCTAACTTTAGTAACGGGTGATAATTCAAACGTAATGGTATTGGAAAAATATATTTATTTAAAAAATCTCACATAGATACATTCTCGTGTGACAGCCAATATTTGCCAGCCAGCCTCTTTGGATTACTTTGTCAGTGTACTAAGTAACTTAGGTACTTAGTCTAGACTGTCGAGATTTCGCGCTTCGTGATTATGCGACTGTTTAACCGATACCACAGTGTCCTCGATGGTATAAATGGTAGCTCGGCAGCCCAAGGTTTGATGCGTGGAACAGCACCATCGTATCTTAGCCCCATTCGTCGGCCGTGCGTAGTAAGTATACCCATCGTATAATAGTAGACGCTTACCCCTCCTCGACCATACATATTCTGTAACTGAAGTCCGAATTAATACGAGTATGCAATAATGCTCAGAGATTTTCTAGTTGCATTGTTATTGTATCTCATAGCTATTGGAGTAAGAAAGTTCTTGTGAGCAGTTGGTAATAAGATCGACTAATGATCAGGATTGCGACAAGCCGTTGGTAGCGTCGCACGAGATGGATCGATGTGGAGTTCCTTGGGGGAAGCCTTTAACCTAACAGTCAGTAAGTATAGTCAACTGTCGTCTTTCAGCTGTTAAGATTCTAGTGATAATAAATGGTGATATTTCAAAATACACAGGATTAATTACTTTCAATATCATTTTAAAATAACATTCTATCAAGAATCACGTAGACTGGATACTTCATACACACATACTTCTATATTATTGGTTGTGGGTGGTTATGGATACTCTTTTCCGCTACCACGGTATCCTCAATGGTATAGATGCTGGCATTGCACCCGTGAGAAGCATGGGTAGAACAATACCATCTGACTTTTCCAGTTTTCGTCGGCCTTGCGGAGAAGGTATATCCGTGGTATACCAGCTGACGGTTCCCTTTCTTCGACCGTTTGAAGTACACTGAAAATGATAACAAAGACGATATAACATGATACTCGTAACATGACTTAATTTATGTTCGGTGGTTGATGACATCAGTAGCAGTTGTCAACGACATTATTAGAACTATACATAAGTATTATACACATAGAATAACAAAGATAAACCATTTGCTCGACTTTGTACAAGGCGGAGCGTGGCCCTTTAGTCAAATAACTGAAAGACATAGTTAGAGCTTATCTAGTTGATGATGATTGGCGATGATAATTGAATTAATTAATAATTTATGCAACAAATTATATATTATTTGTATGTATACACCCCGGCGAGCTAGATTCTCGACGCCGTAGTCACTTACCATCAGGTCATACTGACGTCAATCGCCGGTCAGTTTGTGAGTTAAAAAATAATAATCTGGCTTATAAATCAATCTAAGTAATATTATCAATTTTGTGTGCGCTCAAACGGCTGTACCAATTTTCATAAAATTCTGTATAAAAGTCTGACACCCTGGATTAGCAATACCTACATATGCAATTCTTTTCTGATAAACCGCGGGGTGCCGCAGATATGATATAGTATGTATAATGTATGTATATGTATAATCGCGTATTAGTATGTAATATCGTGGTAGCTAGGCATTATTCCATGTAACCTATCGATATACATAATTAACAAATATTGCAACTGTCACCTGGTACCTAAATATAAAATACATTTACGCTATGATTTAAATTGTATATATTTATTGATTAATACATTTGTAATCATTATTAGACACATATTTTTAAGAAGATTAATCATGAATTCTACTTTTAATGATTTGCTTAAGTAATGATACCTAACCGGGTATATATATGTAAATTGAAATGTGGCAAATTTTCAGTATAAGTTGAAGCTTTTCTACGTCACACAATCTACTATAAAACTTTAATGATTATATTTGACACATGTTTTTAGCGTACGGAGGCCTTCGGTTATCCTAAGGCTGCGTTTCAATCAGCGCAACTCGCAGTGTTGGAAAGAAACGCAGCCTAATTCAGTAACTGTATTTGCTAAGTCTTGTAACTGCTCGTAAAATACTGAAATGCTTCACACGAGAGAATATTCCGCATCGTAATTACTCGACCGATGGTGATTATGATCGTTCTTAATATTAACCAAAGTGTCATCGACTGTAGTGGTAAACGCGACCGCCCGGCAGCCATCTCCATGCAAGGCGCACCTCCATCTGGTTTTAAAGTATCCTGTCATGTGCTTGTAGAATGAGTATCCATTTAGGACGAGCCTTCGACCCTTCTTGGATGGCAGGAACATTGCTGGAACACGCAAATGACAGTTAATAAGAAATTCTACAACTATGTTTTAGTGCTCGATTGGCCGCCGCCATGACTCGACTGATCGGCTCATCTGATGATGAATCGCGTACCGATTTGAAACATGTCGAGCGGTATTCGACATCTACGACGTGAGTAAACCCGTTTTTGATCATGCATTAATATGTTAATTAGTAAGTTTATTTTGTAATTAGTAAGTTTTATAACTCACTAGATTACTAAAGTTTGTTATTCCTTTGTTACGAGGATAAACAGTATATAGTCATCGGTTTTTTCTATTTAAATGAAATAACATAGTTCGCTATAAGACATGCAATGAAAAAACATGTCAGTATAATATTAAATATTTTGCCCAAATTAGTGAGTACTAGCAAAACAAAACGAACTCAATTAGATATTAAATTACTAAATTAAGTAACTATTTAGTGGCATCATTTTAACGGATACGCCACGACTTTCGGCGGCAAGCGGCGCGGCGAGCGGTTGAGCGAGAGATCCGAGAGCAGCGGCCATACGAGTGAGCGAGACCCGCGTACTGCGCACCGCTGCCCCTCGCTGCTAAGACCTAAGTCGTGGCCGGGCCGTAAGAGTAAAATGTGTAAGAGGTAATACTATATATATGTAGGATACGAATTTAAAACCACTAGATTATATCATAAACTCAGTTTTATTAAAATAAAATATTATAAAGACACAAAACATCGTTTTTCATCGTTTTACCGTACATGACAATCTTCCCCAAAATGAAAACTGCCTTCTCCAAGTTATTTTTATCTGTAACCAGCAATAAATCAGCAAACAATTTTAATTCTACTACTCGGCCATTATAATGTTGTATGGCCTATGGTCTAAATTATAGCATCAATTTCTAATATAATATAAAAGTGGCATAAATATAGGTAAACTCAAATAGAATAGAAAGTGCTTTAAAACGTGGAAAACATAATTTTAACCACCTTGCCAAAATTCACGATAAAAGGGGATATCGTAGTGTTATGAAATAAAATCTCTGATTTTGGTCATGCGTGACCCACCGCCGTCGCTGCCAAGTAATGTCTAAATCTATTTTAACTTGTTATGGTAATTGAACAGAACAGATAACTTACTTTACGCTTTCAGTTTTTAGGGTTCCGTACCCAAAGGGTAAAAACGGGACCCTATTACTGAGACTTTGCTGTCCGTCCGTCCGTCCGTCCGTCTGTCACCAGGCTGTATCTCAAGAACGGTGATAGCTAGACAGTTGAAATTTTCACAGATGATGTATTTCTATTGCCGCTATAACAACAAATACTAAAAATAAAATAAAATAAATATATAAGGCTCCCATACAACAAACTTGTTTTATGGTACGGAACCCTTCATACGCGAGTCGGACTCGCAATTGCCCAATTTTTTTAATGTTCACTGGCCGGTATTACCAAACAGTAAAGTTTTCGAGAGTTTCTGCCGCTGTATTGGGCCATGGTGTATGAAATGAACTATAATCTAATGGTGGATGACTGGTGGATGATTATGGTCGATCTTGCATTTCACAAGTTGCTTTTCTATGGTGAAGACGACAGCCCGACATTTGCGAATGGTATGTTGGGAGCATCGCCATCTTGTTTTTCCTCCTGTTATTACATGCTTAGAGTAGACGTAGCCACCGAACGTGATCATAGGCAGTCCTCTGCTGTTCATGATAAATTTAACTAAAAAAAAATACAAAATGTTAAACAATAACTGTTCACGAAAGAGAGATGATATGTGAGACCAAAGTGGTACATTAAGCGAATAAATTGGTTATAGGGTCTGTACCATGTTCCCAGATGGTAGAATAAAACAAGTATATAAATGACCCTAAAGCAGCATTATAATAATTTGATAATCCTATCGATATAATTAAAACTTAACTAACAAAATTAATCGCGTTCTTAGGATGACTAAACTTGATGGATAATGAAAAAAAAAAGTCTTTTTACCTGCTGAAATACAAGTAGGTAAGTATAGATACGTTTGGCGCAAAAGAAGCCAATGATGGCAGTTTGAAGGGTCATGGCGCGAGGTCATACCGTCGGCCCACTTGCCATCGTCACACGTGAGACTGGACCGTTCTAGCTTTTCCGACACGTTGGCGTTGACGAGGGCCCGACGGATGACGTCCGTTTTAACATATTATACAATCATTAATATTAGTAGTCTATTGGTTATTGAGGAACATCTTGCTAATGTTTTTTTACACACAAGTAAATCAACTTGAGAACTTTCTTAGAATCGATTAGAATTCGGCGGATGACTGTGTTCATTCTTAACGCACACGATCTCATCGTCGATCGTGTAGATGACGGCGCGACATTTGCTCTGAGTCTGCATACTGCATCGCCAACGGGTCTTGATGCCGGCCACGGTGTGCTTGTGGTAGGTGTAGCCATTGTAGCGGAGCCAGAGGACCCCATTGTCGCTTGTTATGATTTGAGCTGGAACATAGACAAATCCGTAAGGCTAATTCTGTGGGATGACACTTTATACTCTCGCAGTTTGGACAATAATTAACACAAATTATAACGTTAGATTATGAAGGTAAATAAGAAACATCATGATAGGCCCGTTATAATTTGTGTTAATTAAATTGTCTGGATGATGAAAAGGGGTCTAAGTCCCGGAACCTATTGGCGTAACTCTATTGTGAGATTATTTGACACAAATTTTTAATTAAGCACAAACGATTATAATAAGGAAGTGTTGATGGAAGGCGAGAGAAATAACTAAAAGACAGAAGACTGAATGAAAACAGCCGTAGCAGTATGCATTAACATGGAATCATTTTATTTTAGCTCTTTCGTAGCGTAGCGTGTAAATTAGTATCTATGAACGCGTAGCGGATGGTTATGCTCGTTAGTCACATATATGACATGGTCGTCCATGGTACGGACAGACGCACGGCAGCCTTTTGACTGGTGCGTAGAACAATACCAGCACGATATGTTGCCTGTAGTACGTCGCCTCTGGAAAGTGAATCCTCTGAATTGCAGCAGTGGTTTTCCGCGTCTCGACACCAAGTATGATACTGAAATAGTTCAATGTTTAGTAATAAAATTAGTAAAGATACCTTAACAGGGTATCTTTAACTGTGTAATATGTAGATATGTCTCAAGAATAACTTACGGCCGAATCATATCCGAATAACAAACTATCTTAAATTAAAGTAGACATACAGTACTGATATCTCACATAAATACCATTGGAAACATCTCTTTTACAACTAAAGATGCTTCGTCATCGCAAAGGTTTGCCTGTAATGTAACATAAAACAAATTAAATTTTCATATCATTTTTGTAATATTTCGGACGAATGCTCGCAGTAAGCACCCGTTACCTCAGTAAGATAAAACAAAATTACTACAACATAATATTAGTACCTACAAATTATTTGCGATTGCAGATGTATAACGTACCTAACCTAACATTTTAATTATAAGAATATAAATGCAAAAACACAAGTGATATTTATAATAAACTTTAATCATTATTAAAGACATAAAATGGAACATGTGGCAACGTAATGGCGAGAAAGTATTTGCATGACTTAAACCTAAAACTTAAATTATTAGATTCCATTTTAATGTGACAATTTTCATTTGTTTACTTGTGTTTTGACGACGTTGATGCAACTGTCAACTGTTTACTGAGCCGGCGGTCCTGGGTTCGAATCCCGGTAAGGGCAAATATTTGTGTGACGACTCGAACATATATTACTGGATCATGGAGATTTTCTATGCATTTAAGTATATATCTAATTATATTAAGTATGTAAATCATCGTGGAGTACTCATAACATAACCTACTAGAACTTAGGTCGATTTGAGTGAGGTTTTTTTTATCAGACAACCTCACACAAAACGATCTAGTCCAAAAGTTTGTCCGATATTTATTTATTTCCTTTGATTCTGAATCCTATGATCAGCGTAAGACGGTGGTGGATGGTTATGGTTACCCCTCACCACTACGATCTCGTCATCAACCATCATGATGGATGCGCGGCAACCGCGAGGCATATGCGTGGAACAGCACCAGGAGCTCTTCTGGTCAGCGGCTCGCTTCATGTAGTAAGTGTAGCCGCTGTAGCGCAGAAGCCGCTTGCCTTTTTGCGACACGATGAACTCCGCTGAAAATTGATGCAGTCATTAATTAGCGTCGACAGCGTGACAATGGGTTAGACATATCACTTCTACTCTTAGCAGTAGGGCTAGCATATCTTGCCGTGACTTTGAGCATTAACTGTCTTGCTCGCACGGTATTGAAAGGAAAGTGACAGGTAGTGTTTATCGCGCGACAAAGAGACGCGTGTCACAATCATGCTAGACGTACTGATATCCTTCATCGCGAGCCTGTATAATGCAACAAAGAATTATGAAAAATTCATTTGTTTTTGATACGGGCAAATGCTTGCAGTGAGGTGCACCTTTCGAACCAATGGTTAATGGAACAGAAAGGTTTCGGTGGTTATTTGAGCGTTTTGAACGTCTTTTTAGCTTATACCTACTCTGTAAACTATTGGACTATTATTTATATTAATATTGGACAAACTATTGGAGCTGCGTAGACAGCTTCCAGCTAGTTTTTTGGGTTCAGAACAGTGAATCCTAAAAGACAAAATGCAATATTATAAAAAAATTAAATAATTATGGTATAAATCATAGAAGATGTATGTCAAACATATTGTTATCCTTTATTTAAACTTAATGTCAGTAAATTGTATAAAAAATAAATGACAATACAATTCATGCTTATCAAATTAGCGTATTGTCATAAGTTAGTTTTAGATAATATAGAATTCATATCATTGATTAACACTATCGATCTAATTTAAAGTAGATACAATTAGATGCAAAAATGTTTAAGTAGTTAAGGCATTCGTAAATAAATACAAGTTACATATTTATAAGTGGGGTCATTACTTGCATATTTCTGCAGCTAATTGTACATCATAACAGCAATAGTCTAGGTAAAGTTTCAAGCGTAAGAGAGAGAACACAACACAACATAAGAATAAAATAAATTACTCAAAGTATAGTGGAATGATGGCGATAGCTTACGTAATATACATAATTCACTACACAAAATAATTGTCGTTATTATTTATTTAACTGTAGCTGCCAATTGAAACTAAATATTCAATAACACTAAGAAATTATCCACTAAAAATTAATTAACTTACTTAATATAAAAATTCCGCTTCCTTCCTCTTGGGGTAAGTCAAGTTACACTTAAAATGGCTGCAATACACAAGTTAAACACGTTAACGTGTTAAACAAAGCTTTCTCATAATCCCGGTCGGCAAATTATGATCCCACACTATTTATGGACACTTCAAAAACTGTGATCAATTTCTAATAATATTGCTGGAATGCGTAATTTATACAGGAAAAAATATGTTTTTTACTTATATCTTTACGCTTACTCAAAATTTTGATGCGATATCGACGCCATTACAAAAAGAGATAGGTAATATATCTCACACGAGAAAGAGTTGCGTGTCACAGGTTGTGCTAGCGGTGCAGCTGCAGGGATCATCATACGCCGACCGGGATATAAAAATACAAGATGGGCACTTTCCTATAATATAAACGTACACATGTTACGCAACATGAAATACAAAAAAAAATATATAAAAATAAACAGAAAAAAACAAGAAAATATTAAAACACAACCGCTTGACGAGAACGTCTTTGTTGTACCTACCACGATTTCCAACACCATAGTTTAGATAACGGAAAAGGTAGCATAACAGAAGGCATGTTATATTCCATATCTATCTATCCCTTTCTCTTGCTCTCCCTCTCTCTCTCTTTTTCTCTGTTCTCTGAGGATTATGCTCTGCATTTGTATTACAAACTTTAGGCCTACAGGGATCAATTCAAATTGGTCAGTAGGGAGAAAACAAAAACTATAAGAGAGGGAAATCTGTTCTTAGGAACCAAGGCGACGAAACATGCATTTTTTTTAATATAAATCTCATATATAACCAGGAATTGAAATTTTGTAAGTAATTGCATGTAAATACGACATGCAATCAGGGATCGTTACCGGTGTTAATTAAAATTTAAATATCTTTCGAATTTCGAGTTTTTATTCAAATGATATGAAATAGAATTTAGGTATTGATACAGATCTTTGGCGGTAAAATGTGTAATAATAAGCGAAATACCGACATTGTATACCGGTATTGTATGGAACTTAATACCGGTATCCGATCCCTGATTGTAACATCCTTTAAAGCGGTTTTGACCGGGTTATGTACGAAAATATATAAGAGAGTAATAAATAAATGCAGATTTTATTAAATTTTAAATTTGAATTAAGAATGACATTTATAAAAACAGATTTTCCTATCTATTATAGTTTCTGACTTCTCTCAACTGACCCATTTGGATTGATCACCCTGTTAATGTCTCTGTTGATGATGAATTTGTGAATAGTGATTTGTACGAATTAGGCATAGCGCATACTAGATCCAAACATTCTTCCCATCTGTGTCGGGGGGCGCGTGGTTATGGTGGTTCCTGAATTTCACAACACTGTCGAGCACCGACTGGACCTTAGCCCTGCAACCTCGGGTCCAGTGAGTGGAGCAACGCCACTGTGCGTTCCGGCCTCCTCTGGACACTGACTCCTGGTAGTACGTGTAGCCTTCTACCCGCAGCAAGCGCTTGCCTTTTGAGGAGGTTATGAAGTCCACTGAAAGAAAATTTTACCACATTAGATTGATACGTATTATTATTAAAACTATCGTGAGATATCTTTAATCATTATAAAAACGGTTTAAGCTCACGTATAAATTGTAGCAGCAGGGATAGCTGTCCCTCATGAAGAGTTCCATGTCTATGAGTTCGAAAGGTGTCGGGCCGTTCTTGACAGTTTTCACGTGAGTTTAAACCGTATTTATAATTATTAAGTGATACGTGTTAAGTTTATAAAGGGACGTAATTCGATATGGTTAATTATGGCAATAACTTTGATCCAAATAATAAGTCAATGTACATTTTAATTTTAATAGCATTCATTGTATGGACATGTCCAAGGTTAGTAATGTTCGTTAAAATAAAAACTAGGTCAAGTAAAACATTATAACATATGAAAGTAGGTATCATTATAATAAGAAAGATCTAGAAATTATAATGTGTTGCTGATTTTTGTTTTTTTTAAAGGGACTTACAATATATGTACAACACAATAAAAAAAGCTTAAACTAAGTTATAAATCAAATATTTACATTACTAAAATAATTTAAAAAAGGTGTGTAAAACTGTGCCCTTTTTGTTCATTACTTATTGTCTTCCGTAAATCAGATTAGATAATTCGCAACGAAAAAAAAACAATATGGAGGCCTAATGATAATGTTTAACTCATGTAAGCGACGCCTCTTTAAATAAATTCTGAAATAAAACCATTTTGGTACTGGCCGCTTGTGATAGACAGGGTATGAAAAGAAATTTGATTAAAAATAAAAGAGTGCGCTGTCAAAAACGGCCAGCGCTAGAGAGGTATATGTACCTCTGTAAATTATTTTTTTGTAGAAAGACGTGGTTTACAGCTCCCTTAAAGATACAAATTAAATGTAAGTATTCACTTTATTGCCCTCAAACTGTGTCTCAAGCTTAGGCGGAGGATGGTTATGATTATCTTTAACATGGATAATTTTGCCTTCTATGACTATGATGCGAGCTTTACATTTAAAATTCGAATGGCCGGTAGAACAGATCCATCGATGAGAGAGACCGTTGCGACCACGATATGCAAAATACGTGTAGCCTCTGAGTAGTATGAGTCGATTTCCTTTCTTGGATGTGGTGTAGTGCACTGCAAAAAAAGAGGGAAAATAAAATTGCGATATTTTGTTTTTTTTCTTTGAGATGTTTTTAAAGACGCAGACAACTTATTTGCTGTTACTTTTTAGGGGTAGATACATTGACACTATAAATACTGTGCAATCATGCTCAGTGCTGGGCATTGTCGACAAAGTTATAAAGAAAATATTTTCATATTAAATATTTTAACTGCGTATATTTCGATAACTAATTAAGTGACTCAGGAGGGGGATAAGTTCGAGTACTAATAACTAATTCGTTCGTCACTGAGTTTATAGGTGACAAAAAATAAATACACAACAAAATACTAAACATCATTTATACACAAAATATAATTCGAAATAATCAATATAGCAAACAAAATACATATATGAAGGTACACCGGATGAATCCTGACCCCTTGTACGGACGAATACACAAAAACATTTTAGTTCGCACGTGCGTACCGCTAGCGAACATCAAACACAACAGGACGGTTCAGACAATTTCGTGTTCCATGTTCGTTGTTCGATATTTGGGCCATGTTTTTGTTCGTTCATGCGTACACGGCTTCCCAGCGTCACCAGTCAGAACTCATGTCCTACACCACTAGAGTAAAAACACCATCTCTCGGCAAAATGGTGTTACTAAAATACGAAGCAATTGAAGACGACATATCACTGCTAATTTTCCCATACTATCAGTTTGCGTTAAGTTTGCACCTGATGACTATGTCTTACTATTGGTTAAGTTTTAGATGAGAAAACATACGAGAGCGCAACCTCGGTTTGTATGGAAAAATTAGCAGTGGTATTTCCTCTTAAGCCTTTTCAGACAAGAGGCATTTGGAGATCTGGCTGCACAAGCATATGTTTAGTTTATATACAGTTATTTTGAAGTGCAGGGTTGAGCAGTTGGTCCGTCTGTACCGGCCCTGATGGACGTCAGTCGTCAACACAACCTTGACTCGTCTCAATCTGTGTCGTACAAAGCAGGTGGAGGATGTTTATGTTCACCATGTATGGTGACTATGGCTCCATCTATGACTATAATTCTAGCTCTGCACTTGTATTTGGAATGGCCAGTAGAGCAAAGCCATCGAATAGTAGGCGCCCCCGGGCTGCGGCGGTATGCGAAATACGTGTAGCCGCATAGTATCAGTTGATTTCCTTTCTTCGAAGTGATGAATTGTACTAAAAAGTAATATAAATTAAGTATTAGGTCTCGGAATTTTTAAATTTGCTTCATTTTCCTAGTTCTATTTCACCTACCAAATGACATAGTAAAATATGTACTACGGTCAAAAATAGTAGAAATAATCTCAATCTCAATGAAACGACGATTTTAGCGTCAAATCAAATTTAATCTAGAAACTAAACGTCGAATTCACTGCTTTAAATATTCTTAAAATAAGATAAGAAATAATAAAAGCTTCAATGAGATAACATTAACACCGAAGATAATCAGATCTACCTAAATATTTGTGTGATGAACTCGAATATTTGTGCTTGGGTCGTGGTTGTTCTATGTATTTAAGTATAAATTTATCTATATAAGTATGTATATCGTCGTCTAGTACCCATAACACAAGCCTTCTTGAGCTTAATTTGGGACTAGATCGATTTGTGTGAGGTTGTCTGATATATTTATTTATTTAAGTTAAAAATACAAAACAAAACAGAAAAAATACACACCTAGTATATGAACAGTAATTACCCACGAGATCTCATAAATAGGAATAAATAAATACAAAACGTATTCATTTTTTATATTCGCTAAAAAAAAAATCTGCCTTACATAAGCGGAGCAACTAAAACTTTCAACATAGACAATCAGTTCCTCCAAATGAAAAGCAAATAGGCTATGTTTTCTGAAGACAATACAATACATCGACACTAACCAGTACATATATTTTTTTAAAAATAGACACGGAACCATCATATTACAACCATTCAACTATTTAAATATCTTATAAGGACTAAATACCAAATAAAAGGAGATTTGACCGTACAGGATGGTGATGTCGTAGTTTGCGTTTCTCTAATCAATTTCATATAGGTATTCGAGCGTTTTGACTTTTTGTAAAAAGTAGCTGATTAGAACTATCTAGAAACTGGTCTATAGAAACAAACACCTTAATACATTTGAAAGTACCCGCCCTCACCATCCCTCATCAGGAGTATTCTGTTTTGTAATTAACTATCTTGAGTCATGAATTAAAATAGTATTACCCAATGTCTTGACTAGTCAACTACCAATTTTCACCTTTACCGTAATACTAAATAATAAATAAGCAGTCACATACACTAAAAAACTTAGTTAAGCATAATTATGTTTTATTAAAGCAGTAACGTCTGCTAACAGTCATGTCAGCCTAGGACAGTCGCAAGACTCAGGCCTATCACTCTTAAGAAAAAAGTCTGCGTGCATAAACCAAATGTTTATATTGAAGCGAAAATACGATGCCACGCTAAGGCAAAGAACTGAAGGAACTAGTTGAAAACTTCAATGGCTCGAGCATCCTTTCGATGGTCTAATGGTACGTTTCCAACGGCTTTTTGGACTGACAGGGGCTGGCCAGAAAAGCCATTGGAAAAGCTTTGAACCCCGCCCGAAACATTTTTTTTTAATGTGTAGCTTTAATCGAAACATTTAGTTAAGCATGTTAGATTTAGAAGGTGGATGGACGTGTGCATCGTTCACGCCAATAATTTCATTCTGGCTCATCACCACAGTGGCTCGGCAGCCTTTGGACCAGTGTGTGGAGCAAATCCAGCGGACCTTCAAGGGGTTCGAGCGAAGAGGTGTGGCCGAATACGTATAGTTGTTGACGAGTAAAAGTTGCTTCCCTCTTCTTGATGTAATAAAGTTAACTGAAAAACACCTTTGGTTTTATTTCAACTTAGACTTACACAAATCTTAGATTTTACTATTATTACTTCATATGGATGCACTACATTGTTTTATTCATCAGATACAGATCATACACAAAGGGACACAAAGAAAAAAAAAATGCGTATCGTTCAGTTTTTATATTGTTCATTTGCAAGGCTTTTTACATTAGCGACTTTGAATAGTTAACATTTTTTATTATAGCTTATTAACACGTTGCGGGGTGTTCGCTGTAAAGGCTTAACAGTGGTTAATTGAAAGTAGTGTGACGTGATTTAGTCTGCATCAATTTAGGTGGTTCTGAATGGGATCATGAATTTGAGCAGTAGTATTACCTAGTCAGTAATATATATTTATTACAGTCAATTGTTTACAAGTAGGCAATAAAATTATTTGTTTGTTTTAAAAATCAAGGCGTTATCTAAAGGGCGTAATAAATTCACACACCTACAAAATCCTACATATCACACTGCGTCATAGTTTTCTCTAAAAGAGATAATAATGATAACTATAATAAATGTAATAAATCTATGCGTACCCCAGTCACTGTGTTCATGTAGGTATTACTTATGATTAATCAATAATAGTCTAAGAGCTAGCTCCTGAAATACGTTTAAAATTTGTAGAGCAACGAAACCCATGTAGTTAGTGATAGTGAGCCGCGATATGATTATTAATTGACCATCGCTTTACAAACCCAACAAAGTTTTGAAAGACCCTATCCCCCAGCTGCCAATGGCACAATCGTTGCTCTATAAATTGCACGTATTTCCGTGCCTAGCATCAGGCATTTATATGCCTCCATAAATCTCTTCCAAGTCTTAATAATTATTCTTAGGTTCATGTGTATGATTTTCGTTGATTGCAATGACCTCATCATGAACCATGGATATGGTGGCTCTGCATCCCTTGGGATAGTGCGTGGAGCAGATCCAGCGGCGCTTGGGACCTCGGGCATTTTGATACTCGAAGTAAGTGTATCCTTTGAACAGTATAAGCCGCTTCCCTCGTTGCGACTTTATGTACTGCGGGGTCTCACTGTCTGAAAAATTATGTTTATTAATATTAAGTTTAATAAGCTATATAATATTTTAAAAGCCTCCCCCAAAATTCTCCATAGCGATCGGTCGTGCACCACCCGCATCCATCGTCGGTCCATCTTGTTGGAGGCTACGCTGCGTCTTCTGGAACATGGTCGCCACTCAAGAATCTTTGTGCCCCAACGGCCATATAATTAAGAAAAAATCTTGAAAAAGACAGAGATGAAACGTTTATTATTATTTTATTTTTTTCTTTGGTAGATACTTTTTTGTATGCGCCGAGGGAACTTTTGTTGGCAGTAAAGTTATTAATTTGCTCACTGCACGTTGGTAACTCTAACCAAGAGCAAATGGTGTGCATGGTCGTTATAGTAGCCAGCTATGATATAATTTACAACTTAAGGAGGACCTGCGGCCCTATGATGTGATGGTTGCTTTTATCATGCGATAAATAAGTGACTAAGCATCCGTCACGTTTTGACAAATTGCGAGTGTGAGTGGCAAATGCTTTGTCATTTACTTATCACGTGATAAACGCAACCGTCATAGGCCCCCCTGACGTATCTTTTATTTTAATCCGAATCTGATGAATTAACCTGAAAATTTGTAAGTCTCTTTTTTAAAATATGTTTCCTAGAGCTTATTCTACTTTTCAGCCTTAAATAGTTTTGCTTTTCTTCAGGCAGTTCATGTAGTGGTTTAATTTTTCCTTCTGCTTTCCTCCGGTAGTATCGTTGTCTATCCGCTTCTTTAAATGACTGGTACAGTTGCGGGTCTTTCCTTATCCTCTCTTTCCGGTTACGTTCGGCTCGTCTCTTGTTTTCCAGCAGTTCTTCTTTGGTTAGTGTCCTTCGTTTTCTTCTTCTTCGACCTAGATAACATTTTTCATTTAGTATTCACATAGAGGTCGCTAAGGTGTAAAAACCTTTCAAATAAAACAATGCAAAGATCGACACACAAAGCATAAGGAAAAATTCGTCAGATCTTCCTGGAGCTAGGGTGGCGAAATGGTTAACGCGCTGGACCGGCAATCCAGAGGTACCAGGTTCGATTCCCGGTCTCTTCCCCCAGGTAGCTCCTTTTTCAATTTTTCTTTAAGCTTTGATCTTTGTATTTAATGCTTAAATAAAAATTGTGGTGTACCTACCCACATTAAAAAGATGAGACATTATATGTTACATAAATTTATTTTTCATTCCGTCAACGATGTTTTTAATAACTATAGGAAATTTTCCAGAATTTCTTAAAGCGCCTTGAGGTAGGTAACATAATTTTCTCGTAATGGCCCATGTCTCATACAATTTCGAATATTGTTATATCCGATATGCATTATAAACTGCTGATATGGTTTATAAATAAAATACATATACAAATTATTATCATTTATTTTGCAAATACCAGTGAAAATAAAATAATGAAATTAAAAACGAGTTGTTTATACGTCGCTATTTAAAAATAAAATATTAAGGGAAAAGGAATCTTGAAATAAAAAAAAAATCGGGAAAGATCATCATAAAACAGTCAACAGTTAAGGATTGATTAATTCGTCGTTATATTTAGTGTAGGACTTGGATCTGATGACTGTGATATAAGTCTTATGCGTCCTGCTTTTCCTTTTATTTCTTTAAATACTTAATGCTTTTAAAATTTTAGTCTATTTTTTTCTTTTACATTTTTTTGCTTAATCGGTATTGGAATTTCACTAAGTGCATTTATTATTTCATCTGCTTTCTTTTGGTGATATCTTTGCCTCTCTCTTTCCTTTAACATCTGGTACCGTTTTGGATCACTCTTAATCCTTTCTTTTCTCTTACGTTCAGCTAATCTCTTAATTATCAGTCTTTCTTCCCTGGTTTGTTGTTTTCGTTTTTTCTTTTTTCGACCTAGAACAACATTTTTTATTTTATTTTGTTTTGCGATATAAAATATTTAACTTAAACTAACATTGGAATTGACAGTACCAATAAAAAGGTTTTGGTGATGTTATGTTAATAATCAAACAAATTTCAATATTTGTGGAGTATTTTATTTTATTTACATACAATCAACATTTATGATCGACTTGATGATGTAGATATTATGAAGATCCGGCTTTATGTAAAAAAAAAACAATTATGGTGATTCTGATTATTACATCATCATCATCATTTCAGCCATAGGACGCCCACTGCTGGACACAGGCCTCCTCAATAGATTTCCACATGGGCCGGATAGCAGCGACCCGCATCCAGCGAGTCCCCGCAACTCTAACCAGGTCGTCCGACCACCTTGCGGGTGGTCGTCCTACACTGCGCTTGCCGGTACGTGGTCTCCACTCGAGAACTTTTCTGCCCCAACGGCCATCGGTCCTTCGAGCTATGTGCCCCGCCCATTGCCACTTCAGCTTGCTTACCCGGTTTGCTATTTCGATGACCTTGGTTCGTCTACGAATCTCCTCATTTCTGATTCGATCTCGTAGACAAATCCCGAGCATAGCTCTTTCCATAGCTCGCTGAGTGACTCTGAGCTTCCTTAAAAGGCCCATAGTTAGAGACCACGTCTCGGCTCCGTAGGTCATCACCGGTAATACGCACTGGTTGAAGACTTTCGTCTTCAAGCACTGAGGTATGTTGGACGAGAAGACACTTCGCAGTTTCCCGAACGCTGCCCATCCGAGTTGAATCCGCCGATTGATCTCTTTCTCGAAGTTGGACCTGCCTAACTGAATTGTTTGTCCCAGATAGACGTATTCGTCAACAACTTCGAGGACCGAGTTACCAACCATTACTGGGGTGGGTGCTACATGGACATTCGACATAATCTTCGTTTTGTCCATGTTCATCTTAAGGCCCACCTGTTGGGATACTCTGTTGAGACCTTCGAGCATCGTACCGAGATCCTCCAGCGTCTCTGCCATGACCACGATGTCGTCGGCAAACCGAAGGTGCGTGATGTACTCGCCGTTAATATTGATGCCTAGTCCTTGCCATTCCAAAAGCTTGAAGGCGTCTTCCATTGCGTTGGTGAAGAGCTTCGGAGATATAACATCCCCTTGTCTCACACCCCTTCGCAAAGGAATCGGCTCCGTACGCTGGTCTTGTACTCGGACCGACATAGTGGCGTTGTTGTACACACTTCTCAGCACCTCGACATACCGATAGTCAATCCGGCATCGCTGGAGTGACTGCAGTACTGCCCATGTCTCGACGGAATCAAAGGCCTTTTCATAGTCCACAAACGCTAGGCAGAGTGGCAGGTTATACTGTTACTCCTCGGTCTTCTGTATAACCTGCCGCAGCGTGTGTATGTGGTCTATGGTACTGAAGCCTTTTCGGAACCCGGCTTGTTCGGGAGGCTGGAATTCATCAAACCTACTTGAGAGACGATTCGTGATGACCCTAGAAAACAGCTTGTAGACATGGCTCAGAAGCGAGATGGGTCTATAATTCTTGAGCAGTGTTTTATCACCTTTCTTGAAGAATAGCACCACCAAACTTCCGTTCCATGCTTCCGGCGTGATGCCCTCGAGCACAACGGAATTGAAGAGCTTCTGAAGCACCTTTAGTACCGGGGTTCCACCCGCTTTCAGAAGCTCTGAAGTGATTCCGTCATCGCCCGGCGCCTTGTTGTTCTTAAGCTGTTTTAGGGCCATCCTAATCTCTTACAGGCTGATGTCCGGGATATCTTCGGTATAGTGACGGGTAAGCTTGGCTCTCGGATCTTTTCGGATTATTACATACGTAAATAATTTACTTACTCAAAATTGTCGTCTTATATGTGAGACCATGGAATGTACTGTAATTTTAAGCATTTCGCAATAATTGGCAAAAGGCTACTTTGTAATGTTTTATTAAAATCACCTTCGTGTGCCCAGTGGGCAATGGCTCCCTGTACGACCTAATTTTATGTTTACAACAGCCACTGGAATTTACGCGCATTATATCGACAGAGTGTATCATGACACTTAAGAAATAATACAGAATTTATTTTTGTCTGCTTTTGGCTGTATTATTTGTATTTTCTCTATTTATTTTCCTAACACATTTTTGAAGCTGCGGAGGTAATTCATGTATTGATTTACTCTACCATATTTTTTTTCTGTTGATTTCTTCGTTCGTCTGTTCGTTTGTGCTTTTCTATTGCGCTGACACCGTTCCGGGTTTATCCATTCCCTCCTTAGACGTTCATCTAACCGTTTCTTTTCTCGCCTCTTTGTTTTTTTCTCTTGCAACCTTTTCTTTTGGGATCTTAAATATTACGAATTAAGTAACACTTAATAAAAGGTATCTTCCCGCTATCACTCAAAAGAAGGCTTATTGTTCTCACCTACGGTGCTCAGACTTGGTCTTTGACAGAAGCTCAGAAGTCCAAACTCGAGGTCTGCCAAAGAGCGGAGCCTATTAGGTGTCAAATTAATGGATTGAATCCGGAACACCGCTCTACGCTCCAAGACCCAAATTGTTGACGTAGCTGGGAAATCGACCAAGTTGAAGTGGGACTGGGCTGGCCACGTTTGCCACATGCCGGCTGAGATGTGGGCTAAGACCACTACGGAGTGGAAGCCTAAAACCTCAAATAGGAAACGTGCTAGATCTCGCCGGTGGTGTCGTGACTACATGGATGTGTTCTTGAAGGATAAGCCAGAATCAGCCTTAAGTCTAGATCATTGGAATAAAAATGGGGAGGCCTTTGCCCAGCAGTGGGATATTACGGGCTTAATATAATCACACTAATATTATAAAGGCGATAGTTTGTGTGTTTATGTCTATGTTTGTTACTTCTTCACGCTCAAACGGCTGTACCAATTTTGATAAATTTTGGTACGAAGGTAGCTGACGCCCTGCATTAACACATAGGTTACTTTAATCCCCGAAAAAAAAAATGATTTTTCGTGGGATGAGCGGGTAACACCGCGCGGCGCAGCTAATGATAATACAATTTATTCTAATGAAAATGTAACATTAAATACATTGTTATAGTCTTTGAGAAGAGGAAGATTGGTTTTTTTTTAATCAAACAATACGTGTGTACAGACTCGTTTCGTGTGACATTAAAGGCTATTATTTATTGAAAATAAAATTACTATGAAATGTTGTGTAACTTTTGGCGGGTAAATAACATTGCTACTATTGAATTTCGCTTGCATTATTTTATACCCGCGTATAGCAGCTGTCACATATAAGTATATTTTTATCACTTACGAATATTCTTCTTCATGTATCTCGATATCTAGAAATGAAGAATTTATTATGGTCTGGTTTCTCTGCTTTTCCCTATATCTTCTAGATTTTTCTCTATTTCTCTGCCGTACACATTTTTGAATTTGTGAAGGCAACTCATGTATTGGTTTTATTCTTCCATCTATTTTTTTCTGTTGATATATTAGTTTATTCTTTTCTGAGTACTTCTGATACAGTTCGGGGTCGTTTCTTATTTTTGCCATTCTTTCACGTTCAGCTAACCTCTTCTTTTCTAATGATTCTTCTCTTGTCGGTTTTCTGCTTCTGTGAGCTAAAATATATATTTTAATTAGGTAAGTCAAGTACAAGTTCTAATTAAAATAAACAACGAACAACGATAAATTATTAACGTAATCTTTTTTTGTTGTAGTACAGTTTCAAATTCTTTTATTTCTTATTTACCTATATTTCAAGAGGTCGCAGATATCAGACTAGTCCGTGAATCCCGATTATGTTATTTAAGATAGTATTCAGATCTTGGCGATCGCGACCCTCTGCTGTCTATGGTCGTTTGGCTCCATTAGCGGTTTATAGCAAATAATAATCCATAGAAAGCCGCTACACCATGTAATAAGGTGTTTCAATACAGATTTGTAGGTATTCAAAAAAACCAGTAATTATTACTAAGAAAATATAATAAAAGACATACAAGTTGCAAATTTAAACAATAATTTTAGACGAAATACGTAAACAATAACTAGGTATTATTACCTAATTATTGTATTAAGTGGTTTACACTCACGTGGAACTGTCAGGAACAGCCCGACATGTTTCGAACTCGTATGGAGCTCTTAATAACTATTATACATCTTATGTAACAATTATTTGTTTAATTTTTTAATCATAAATTTGAATAACAACAGGTTGTCAGTCAGGCGATAGACTTTAGACCAATTAATATTAAAACATGAATTATTACTTACTCTAAAAAAATATACTATCCGATAAAGCACTTAAGATGCTCAAGTCGTTCACTTTGAATTTACTTATGTAAAAAAAAAAATGTCGTGGATTAATATGGCCCTATAATCATTAATTAGGACCTGACATTATTTTACCACCACGTCGTCAAAACAACCGTTTTCGAAGCGAATAATATCAAAGTAACATTTAAAACAGGTTTATGCAAAACCATTTAAAGTCAAAGTTCAAAATTCGAACAATATACTATCCGATAAAGCACTTAAGATGCTCAAGTCGTTCACTTTGAATTTACTTATGTAAAAAAAAAAAAATGTCGTGGATTAATATGGCCCTATAAACATTAATTAGGACCTGACATTATTTTACCATCACGTCGTCAAAACAACCGTTTTCGAAGCGAATAATATCAAAGTAACATTTAAAACAGGTTTATGCAAAACCATTTAAAGTCAAAGTTCAAAATTCGAAGTAGATACGTATTAAGTGATCCACTTATAACTTGTACGAAGTTGATCTTCCCGTCATGCACTAATCTTGGAAAGTATATACTTATTCTATAATTTCAATATCCGGAGATGAAGCCCGTGACGCTGCTGCAGATTCAATAACTGTCGTGTCTTTATTGTTTGGCATACGGTTTACATCGCATTCATTTTCGTCTGGTTTAAAGAAACTTCGAATCCGCAGAGCCATTTTACGTACAGAGTTTGATTCTTCATTTACTCCTTTTTGATCACTTTGTTTATTTATATCTTGGTGCATCTGGCGCTGTTCAGAGCCCTTCGTAGTCCGTTTTCCACCAAGAAGTTCAACCAGCCGCTTTATGTCTTGCTCTCGTGTCCGTTTCCTGCGAACTAAAAACACAATTTATTAGATGTGTATGTAAAGGAACTGATGAGAATGAAAAAAAATCAAGACTAAAATTTGAAGTGAATGAAGCTGACAATTATTTGGCATTTTGTTTTTAATGGTTATGGTGGTTTGTAACGTGTATTAAGTAATTGTCAAATAAAAGGCGGACTTTAGTCTGCCAGACTCAATTTTAGCTGTAGGTACACTGCTTTACAAAAGCGATTTAGTTTTCAACACAATATTTTACATATAATTCTTACTTTCGTTTATTTTAATACGATTATACACAGACAATACGCAGACATCAGATTATAGTAAACTTTTAAAGACGATTCGGCTACTGCTTTTGTTATTGTACAAATTAAAAAAAGGCAGATATCAAAAGGAACAGTGAGTATAATTATGTGATGGTGTCCGGACTTAACAGGACTTGAAGACAAAACACTTATTTGACATAATAGGCTAGTATTTTTGAAATATACTAGAAATGGTTAATAATGACCTTACTAGCTCTAAAAAAAGTCTTGTATTTTTGTAAAAGCTAGAAAGCTAAATTTTATTAATTGAAAATTAGAAATTTCATGAACAGTCAAAAACGCCGTCCGCCATTTTTGCCTTTTGCTAATCTGTGGCGTGACGTAGAATTCCGCGTAAATGGTCGAAATTCGAACGGCGTATGTCGTATAGTGCCGTCCCGCTAACTCTAATATACCTACTTTGACAGGAGATCGAGAGGGACGGCACTATTCAAAGTCGTCGTTGTAGACCTTCAGTTTTCTTTACGGGACCGATGACGTCACTATCATAAGTGAAAATGGCAGACAGCGTTTTCAGCATTTCAAAATACAGATTATAAAAACATATTTTTTAAATTCAATTTTTGAGCCAAGTTTCACTTTTATGAATTGAATAATATATAATTAGGTTTCCTGTTTTAAATACTATACGAAATAAACATTAGTTTAATACAATTTTACATGAGTCTACCCTAGCCTAGCCTATTACTTTTGTTTCGGCATTCTGATCCCGGCTACCGCGACCCAGGTATCATGGTCGTGTAGTGGATCTATAGCAACGGATCAACGTGACCAAGATGAGGTGACTAGTTCCCTTAGCTTAATTATGCCGACTACACCACTCTTGAAGTAGGCCGAGGTAGTGCAGGCTTGCATTATGTTGCATTGCTGCTGTTGTGAGAACGGTCAGAAGGTCGCGCGCCTAATACCTCCATCTGATCGCGACTCAAATTAATCGCCGGCCACGCCCGGTGCGCCATGCTCGCACTACGCGGTTGCTTGCCGTCACCATCTCATATATAAAAAAATTGGGCAAGTGCGAGTCCGACTCGCGCATGAAGGGTTCCGTACCATAATCAATAACAAGTTTGTTGTATGGGAGCCCCCCCTTAAATATTTATTTTATTTAATATTTAGTATTTTTTGTTATAGCGGCAATAGAAAAACATCATCTGTGAAAATTTCAACTGTCTAGCTATCACCGTTCTTGAGATACAGCCTGGTGACAGACGGACGGACGGACGGATAGCGAAGTCTCAGTAATAGGGTCCCGTTTTTACCCTTTGGGTACGGACCCTAAAAACCCGTGGGTCGCGGACGACAAGATCCAAATGTCATCTTATGGAATAATTAATTCTTATATTTTAATATTAGACAATTAAGAAGAAGATAATGATGAGGTGGACTCAATAGCTGGCATGCTTTTCTGTCTTTGTCTGTAGTTAGCAGCATTTATTTTATTTTTCAGCCTAATCTCTTTTTGAACTTTCGAAGGCAATTCTCGCATCGGTTTTATTTTTCCATCTGCTTTGTATTTATAATATAGTTCTCTATTTCTTGATTTGTACGACTCATACAGTAGAGGATTGGCCTTGATCCTTGCTCTTCTAGCACGAGCAGCCAACTTTTTCTTCTCTAATTCTTCCTCCTTTGTTTGTTTTCGGCTCCTGCAAACTTAAATAATATTTTTTTTAAGAATGATGTCCATAAGTTTTTATATATTTAATAATATTAAACAAATACAAGTTACGTTTCTAACTCGTCAAACATTTTATTTAAAAACAAACAATAAATACCGATTTAAAACATCAAATACGATTTTTGTTTTATAATAAAATATAAAAAGGATTAAAAACGAAGTATGTAATACTTAAATTCCCCCTCAAGGTAAATCAGTTACATCAACAATACGATGATGTATATGATATATTGTTATACAGCGTGTATATTTGATATAACCGCAAACTTTACGGGGTCTTAGTATACATTGGCATTTATATATTGCACCGTAAATTATTAAAAAAATAGAAATTTTGCATAAAATACTATTATGCAACAGTTGTATAAGAGGGGGCAAAAAACGGGAGTGGCATGGGTTACGATGTGAGCGTAGCGAACATCGTAAGAAAGATGCCACGAGCGTTTTAGACCTACTTATACAACGTTGCATACAATACTTTTTCTACGACTAGACATTTCATAAATAAAATGCAAATCATCAACATCTTAAAAAAAAATGATTTGTCAAAATACTTTTGATGCCAAATAAACAACAAAGAAAATAATTAGGTACATGTTCCTGCTCAAAATCAGCAAAATTAAAAAAAAATAGTCTGATAAACTTTTTTTTTATTGACGTCCATCTGTGAAAAAAATATGAACGTATACGTTCACTATACTAAACATCTGTCAAAAAAATATAAACTTACACATAAAGGTATACGTTCACTATACTAAACATCCATGCACTGAAGATAAAACTTTTTTTAAGTTGGCGGCAATGCCTTACTACAGTAAGTTTTTTTTTAATTGCAAATTGTGTAAATGCAGCTGTTTATCTTGTAATTTGTGGAACTAAGTGATGCTTTTTTGGCGACATTATAACAACGTTTAGCAGTGTTTTTTTGGGCACTAGAGTATAGACTTTTACAGACTTTCAGAATTTATGTCTTTATATTAGAGTTAGTGACTAGGTATATAAAATGACAAAAAAGTACTGGAGTAGAAAAAATTCTATTAGACGATATAAGACAATATAAGCAATTTTATATTCGTATTAAATACGTATCGTTCTTTTTTAATGAAACAAGTATGTTTTCACACATAAATTTATACACCAAATTTATCAGGATTTTAGAACAAATTATCCAGATTGTAGAGGTATCTTCATAAGAATAATAAGGGTTCCGTTTAAGTATAAATAAGAAAGAAGCAAATGTTCTCCGCATTCGCTTCACTTCATTACGGAACCCATTTAGTAACTACTTAATTCAACTTTTTTATAACTAAGAGTAGTTTTTCATTAAATGCCCAAAAATAATGTGCCACATCAATATCTTAACCTACTTTTTAAAGAATATTTTTACGGATCATTTTTGACCCATTTTTGTAAAACGTCACTACCTAAGTCCAAAGTCGCCATGAAAAACGACCTACAAACACGTATTTTCGATCCGTCGGGGCCGGGCAGGTAGCAATCAAATCCATAAATCCGTCTCGGTTTCGATTTAAGAACCGGGTTTCTCCGTTTTAGAGTGCCACGTGATTCGACTAAGTCTCTTATAAAATCTTTTTTAGCTTCCCATGACGGGAGTTCCCAGAATTTGTGAAATATATCGTTTCGATCCCTGTTGTTTAGGGCTGAGCAGAGGAAACTCCGATCTGACTTCTTTTCAGTGCCATGGTTACAAACTTTCTTGCGAACATGACGGCCCTTCTTCTTAATGGCAATATAACGTGATTTCGCTGAAGATGGATCTTTAATTTTCTTGTACGCTTTGTAAGTCTTCCCAAAAAGCCGCAGCTTCTGATTTTCAGTGTGATCTGAATGGCGAATGCTTCCTTTTTCGAATAATCCAGTTTTATGGTTAATAACCATACACACATCATCCACTTCTTCGCCTTCGCTTTTGTTATCTGAAACGTGATAAGCAGTCAAGTTACATAATGGTATTTCCAATAAACAATAACAGCATCTTTACAGACCGAGCGCGGCCTGTGAGCCATGCTCTGAGTTGTCTAGAGTTTCTCTCTGTTTTCATCTCAACAGCGGTCTCCTCTTGTGAAATGCTGTGAAAAAAAAGGTATTCATTTTGATTTTGCTCGGAAATAAAATGCTTACACAAAAAATCGTGAAAATTCGTATATATAAAAATCTCCACACTAAAATTTAGGAAACTCTATTTTAAAACACGTACCTCATCATTGTGCATTTCTTTAAGGTTCAACAATGACGATACGTCTGAGTGGTACAAAATTACCAACGCATTATCGTGATGATATGAACCTGTTGAGCGCCAAAGACGGCAACTCACGTCGACGGAAAGCTGTGCCCCAGACGCCACGACGTCATTTGCCGCTATACAGCGTCATACTATCCGCTGTCAGCTTGGCGTGCGGGACACAGTTTTCCAAAAATTACATAGTTAAAGCTTAGTTAACAAAAAATCACGATCGCTTCCTTTGTGTAACGAAAGTTAGTCATACAAAATGTATGGGTAACTTTCGTCACACAAAGGAATCAATTAAGTTTTGTATTCATTAAAGCCCTTAACTATGTACAATTTTTTTGTAATCGACCTTTGCGTTGACTGTTTGCGCTGGTACCAACGGGAGATGGGGTCGTCACATCGAATACTCGTAAATATGTATAAAGAATCACAGATCATTTATTGCGTTTTTAATTTTAGTTGCATTTATATGGTTGAGACTTAAAAATATTCAGGTATCAGTTTTCATGATATTCTATTGTTAAGGTCCAACACTAAACACATCCATTTTTGCGTTCTTTTTTTACTACTATTATACTAATAGTTTATTTGTATAGAGTATTTTTTGTATCGATTTAATTACCTTCGATTACATAACGAGGTTTCTCCGTTTAGCAGCGATATATACTGACATAACTTTTTTGTTGTATCTTGCTTTTTTTTCCTTATGCAGCTGATAGAGAACAGGATCGCTTCGAATTTTAGCTCGTCGTGCCCTTTCACGTAGCTTCTTCTTCTCTCTTATTTCTTCTGTAGTCATTCTTTTCTTCCCTAAAACCATGATTTTCGTGTTTTGATCAGGGATCGGATACCGGTATTCAGCTCCATACAAAATACCGGTATTCAATTTCGGTATTTCGCTTATTATTACACATTTCTATATTTTAGTGAGCTAATTTCAAAGTTCTATATCAATACCTAAATTCTATTTAATAGCATTTGAAATTAAACCCGAAATTGGAAAGATATTTAAATTTTCATGAATACCGGTTACGATCCCTGGTTTTGATTAGTAAGATCTCAAGAAAATATAAAACATTTGAGAATGTACCTATAGACTTAACAATTCGTGTTTATCGAACTTCGTGTTATACAATTTCTCGGGTAGAAACAAAATATGACGACGCGGCGCAGTTCGCAATGCAGTTGCTTGCTGAGCCCACGATTCTGGGTTCGAATGTCCTGGGACCGGAATTGAAGGTGGCCTTTCCGGGACTTGAAAGGCCAATTCAAATCCGATACCAAGACTCCCGAATACGGAAATCAATGTCGATATTTGTGTGTTGGTTATGATGTTCGGGTTTGCAGTCTTGTCGGGTAGACGTCTGTCATAGTGATCGTGGCAGCGGGCAGGTGGCGGCCGGGGGGCACTTTATTCTATAAACATGTCTATACATTGATACTTTTCACTTGAAATGCTTACGTTCGATAGCCTTAAGTGGCAGGAACGAGTATTAAGACGAAAAAATCTTAGTGGAAAAAGTCTTGCACATCAGACGGGAGTATGGTGCTCTGTTCATAAGGGCAACACAGTTTTTGAGGAGCGTCTCTTGCAAGACCTCGACGCAAGAGACCTAAATAGAAATACCCGTCCAAAGACTTCCTATACTTACATAGTCATATTTACAAAGGGGAGTTGCATAACGCGCTTTGAAACAAAACCTTTTGAGCCACATTCGAGCACATTATCGATGCTTATTAAGATTATGGAGCCAGAGGTTTGCCATAGACGGATACGTCAAAGAAGACAATCTTTAAGAGGCCTTATTCCTTTTAAAATGCTGATTGCTTTAGACATTTTTCTCTATGATCAAACATGTTTTTTAACATATTATTGATGTTACTACCTAGAACAGGGCTATTGGGATTTATTAGTATATATTTGAAACCTAGAGTTTGAATTTTTCATTGATAATTTTTGTTTCAAAAACTACTCGAAATTGACAAAATTGACGCGGAAAATTAGTTTTTACAATTTATTTTCGACTGCACGCAATGAAAGCATGAAATAGCTATGTTACTACCTAGAACTCGGGGAAAAGTATTATTCACTTCAAAAAATTGGTTGAAATTATCAGGATATTTGTAATAATGTGAAAAAATTTTTTTTTAAAAGGAATAAGGCCTCTTAACTGTGTTGTTTGTACGGTGGTAATGTTATCATAGCGTATTGTTATGCGCGTATATATATAATATCATTGCGAATATGTTTTTAATTCAAATATCTCTTACCAGATACAATAGATTTATAGCTCTCAGGATTATTTACAGCAAATAGTGAAACCCAATGAGAATTATATTCCTCTTCTGTCATCTAGGTAGACTGTTATTGGACTCTAAAATTTAAGTAAATGACAAAAGAAAAACAAATTCTTTCATATTGTTTCAATTTAATATCCAATAATACTCAATTGTACTTATAACCTAAAATACTAAATTATTTCAATAAACATATTAGCATAGGCGCTGGATGCAGGTCGCTTCCAACCGGTATATATGGAAGTCCAAAGGTGAGGGCTATGTTCAGCAGTGGACGTCCTATGGCTGAGATGATGATGATGATGATGATTAGCATAATTGTTATTTAACAATAGTAATAAGCTGTCTATAGTACGTATTGTCGCACGGCAGCCGCGCGTTTGGGGCGGTGCGAGGAACAAAACCAGGGGCCCTATGATGGTTGCTTTTATCACGCGATAAATAAGTGATAAAGAATCCGTCACGTTTTGACATATTGCGAGTGTGAGTGACAGATGCTTTGTCACTTATTTATCACGTGATAAACGCAACCATCATAGGCCCCCAGATCACTACAGGGCTGTTGCCGCGTTTGGTGCGCGTGGAGAACGTGTAGCTGTGGTACTGGATCTTTAATGGTTATGTACAGCTTGTACGGCGACGATATTATCGTCTATAGTGCGTATTGTCGCGCGGCAGCCGCGATTATGGTGCGAGGAACAAAACCAGATAACTACAGGGCTGTTGCCGCGTTTGGTACGCGTGGAGAACGTGTAGCCCTGGTACCGGATCTGACGTAGGCCTTTGCGGGATAGAACGAACTCTGCAGCTGAAATAAATATGGAACTTAAATATTTACAAGTATTTTTTATCTTAATAATCTCAACAAACGACTACTATTAAATTATCAAAAGGATTCAATATTTTTTAATGTATTTACCAAATTAAATGGTAACTTAACAATATACCTTATGTTTGTATGTTGGGAAACGCTATTAATCATAAAGTTTGTGTATATGTTTATTATGTGTATAATAATAAATAATAATACAAACGTACCTCTATTCGAATAAAATTTGGCTATTAAAAATAAAACGCTTTCAATAAATAATAGTATTTTATGCAATCGTTGCACAATAAAAGTTATTTTAAAGACGAGTACCGTGTTTAAATTCACATTCAGTAAAAGGAACGTTGTCAAACTCATTGCGCAGTTAGTCATTCATACTGCGCAATGAGTTTGACACCTCTCTTTACGTGAGATTAGGTATATTATACTATTCAAGGAGCTTCATGGTTGTGCTCATTCCTGATGCTGGTGATTCTGCCATCGATGGTGTAGATGACAGCCTTGCAGGCTCTGTGCTGGCGACGGCAGTACCACCTGGTCTTCAGGGTGTTATTGGCCCTCTTCTGGTAGTGAGGAGTATACACGTATTGATTATAGAACAGCCTCTTGGATTTGCCTCCGTCATACACTTGGATGTATTCACCTGGAATTATTAGTCATTTAAGTCAACAATATTATACGAGATTTAGTTTGAACTTCGAATAAGAGAATAAATGCGACGTTCTATTTACTTTTAAATGTCATCTAAAGAAAAAAAATTAAGAGGCAATGTTACACAATTCAACCTAGTCCCGAACTAAACCAAGCTAGTGCTGTTGGTACTAGACGACGATATACATTTAAAGATAACATCCATGTCCCAGGAACAAATATTCGAGTTCATCACACTAATATTTGCCCTGGCCAGGATTCGAACCCACGACCGCCGGCTCAGTAGGCAGGTGCACAATAAAGTGCCAACTGCGTCGTCAAAAACATAAAGTCACTTATTGCAGCACAAATAGCAACAATCAGAATATATCTACAATATTATGGCCATGTTGACTTTTATAAAAGCAGTATCCTTAAATTGAAAAAAAAAAAAAAAAGTGGGCGGGGCCCGGGGTTCGTACCCGAGTTTCCAATGGCTTCCCGGGCCAGCACGGGCGTCTCAACAATTATACCACCTAAGCCATGTTCGAGCCATTTAAATTATCAACCAGTTGCTTCATTTAGTATATGCCTTATGGTGGCATCGGCGGAAATGCGGGTTCCGTCCGAAGCATTCAATTTTTAAAATTTTCGCTTTAGTATCACAATAGTAAAGTTTTTTTTTTAAATGGCCATAGCCATGTTTTTAGCCATTCTTGATATGGCCGGCCGATATATCGCTCAAACGGCTAAATATTAAATTCGATTGAATCAGATCCCAGGGACATCCTCATTTCTCTTTCATTCATTACGGAAAGAAACTCCGAGCATAACCCTACTAACCCACTAACTTGACGTATAGGAAAGCGCAGCATGGGACGGCCCCCGACTAGTTGGATAGATGATCTCATGAGGGTAGCGGGGAGTCAATGGATGCGGTCTGCACGGGATCGCACTTTGTGGCGAGCTATGGGGGAGGCCTATGTTCAGAAGTGGACGTCGGTGGCTGATAGATAGATAAATAGATCCCAGAGTCCCCATCAGTATTATTTCTACCAGTTTTATTCCTTGAATGTGGAAGTTATATTTAATTTGGTAACTTCACCGAATGATCCTTATTCCATTTTGGTTTCAGCTTAGTTGTACAGTCAGTATCAAAAGTAGGTGACAATTATGCCGTACTGGCTTGGGGTGTTCTTGTGTATGAAATGTAGGAAGTAATTTTCGTTTTAAATATAACTGAGCCTTTGTAGAAGTAGGATTTAGTAAAATAATTTGATAGTATTGATACATCAGTCTTATTCCATTAAACACATAGTTTCAATCTGACATTCGTTAGCAGATAGTTGTTTTGTTTCTATAATTATTCAAAACTAAACTATGCCTAATATATATGGCACAAAAATAATACATTAGTTTGTATCACTATTTGTCTAGTATGTAAAGAAGTAACATGAGGATCATGCATCACAAAAAAAACCCTAGCTACAACAAAAACATACACCCTCGGTAAAAATTGGTTAATATATGCGATACAATACGTTTTATATTTTTTTTTATCGATAACGCCACTAGTAAAAAATAAACAAAACATTTCGTTCCTCAAAAACAACGCCATAATCTGAAAGATACACTTTTTAGTCAAGTTTTACATTTTATAATTACCTACTCATTATAAACACGGCTTACAGATTGCTCATATATTCAGGCAAAAAAGTTTAAGAAGTCAAAGTGCACGCGCCTGTGGCAATCTTAGAATACTTTTTTTTAATAAGTACTGCAATATCGTTACAAAACCTTGTTACAATGCGATGGTCTACAGTCGCTGTTGGTTTTCTAGTAAAAGAATGCCCGCAGTCGCCACGATGGTCTAACGCCACATGGCCCACGTGCTACATTCTGCAGAATGGAACGCAAACCGAGGCAGGTACCATTTTTTGCCTGTTTTTAATTGCAAGGGACACGTCTGGCCAGCACTGTGACCCAAAAGTCCGCTCGTCATCTACACACTCTATACGTCTCAGAGAGTGACAAATATTGTGCCATTTATAGACTAACTGTTTAGAATATAATTTCTCGTTTATTTTCATCTATGACCTTACGCCAGCTATTCGACCTTGCTGACATTCCTTTTACTATCAATGAAAGTTAGCTCGCGTAAATTTTGAGATTGACCATTCCAATTTTATATTAATTAATTGAGTTATAATAAATAATAATGTATTCCAATTTTAAAAAATCAACGACGCATCGACATGATGAAAGCCCGACACGTTCATCAAGATGAATCAAGTCACATGTCAGCTCACCAACGAAAAGATGGGAGACAGCAGTGGTCCTGAGCAAAATCAACCATGAAGAATACTTATAATATTAGTGATTTCATCATGCATCAAAGAAAAAGAAGATTTCATCATGGATGGTGTAAAGACAAGCCTTGCAGCCCCTTGAGCGGTGCGTGTCGCAGTATCAGCGGGTCCTGACGCACTTGCAAATGTTTGCTGTTCCAGTGAGACCGTCTTGCTATCAGTGATTATGTTCAGCCTTAACCGACATGATTTCATCATCGATGGTGTAAAGAGAAGCCTTGCAGCCCCTCGAGTGGTGCGTGTCGCAGTACCAGCGGATCTTTACGCACTCCCCTAGGTTTCTTTGCAAATGTTTGCTGTATAAGTATCCATTCAATAGGATCTTCCTGATGCCGCGTTTTGTCGTCACGAATTCTGGGATAGCTGGAAATTTGTGACATGTTAATAAAATCACAATAAACTTGTTGTTCCTGCCTTTACCTCAAACTGATGTGATAGGCATGCATTTGTATTTCTTTTTTTTATTGAAGCGTGCAATAAAGAGGAAGTGGGTAGCTAGATATTTATTTTTAAACAAGAATCGGATAAATTCTCACAAATCTAGTCCCACATTAACCTCTAGTACGCTTCTGTTATGGACACTAGACGTTGATACGCATACTTATATATAGATAAACAGATAGTTAAATACAAATAACAGCCATGACCAAATATTCGACTATATCACACAAATATTTGTCCATGCCTGGATTCGAACCCAGGACCGCCGGTTCGGTAGGCAGCTGCTTTACTACTGCGCCAACCGCGTCATCTCAACTTAATTCCAATTAAAAATATAATTACCTTTATTCTATTAAATATTGTTTGGCATTATAGGCATCCTTTACTGGTCAAACTACTGCCAACGGTTACCAGCCTTGCATCAGGTTGACTGGTAGATAATTATAATGTTACCGCTTGTACCAAGTGGTACGTCATTTCTTTATACCACATTGAGGATGTTAACATAACTACATTTTAGTTATAATAAGAGCAATATGCACTCATAACGAATATCTTTAATAGACATAAACATTGCAACCAAAATATCATTCTACATAATAATAAACTAAAAAATACAATTTAGAGCATTAATAATACAAATATCAGCTTAAAGAAAAATTGAAAAAGGAGCTACCTGGTGGAAGAGTTGAGAGTTTGTTGTGTTCCGGTATGGGGGTAAGATAGCCGGTGAAATTACTAGCATAGAGGCATTCTATCTTCGTCCTCCGGGTAGGCAAGCACTTGTGACTCCTCTGGTGTTGCAGGTGTTTATGGGCGACGGTAATCGCTTTCCATCAGGCGATACGTTTGCTCATTTGCCCCTATGACATAAAAAAAAAAAGACTGTGGAGCTAGGGTAGCGAAGTGGTTAACGCGCTGGACCGGTAATCCAGAGGTACCGGGTTCGATTCCAGGTCTCTTCCACCAGGTAGCTCCTTTTTAAATTTTTCTTTAAGCTTTGATCTTTGTATTATTAATGGTTTAAATAAAATAAAAAATTGTGGTGTACCCACATAAAAAAAATGAGACATTACATGTTTCATAAATTTATACAATTTAGAGAACAAGAAATCTTACAAAGGTCTGAAAAGTAAAATAAAAGTAGGTCATTAAACTTAGAGCATTATTGATAAAAAAAGCACAAGATAATAAAATAAATACTAGCGCAACGCACGGTCCCTGTATGCGTAGGAACGTAACAGAAATGACTTACTATAATCTATTCCATATAAGGCAAGGTGAGGTAAGACATACATAGTTTATTGTCTAATGGGGTAAGACTAACAGTGAGTTAGGACTGTGGCAGTCTTCCCCGGTGATAGTGTTCCACCTTACCTCAACTTTGTGCGTAAACTTTGTGACCTAAATTCGATTAAAATGTCAGTACATTCTAATCAAATTTAGGTCATATGCGTGTGAGGTGACAGATGCCACACGCATAAAGCTATGTGAAATAGACTATAGTAAATAAGTATGAATTTGACAGCTGTCATCGAGCTTAATACTGCCTGAAACTAGGCAGTGTCCTAGGAATGTGGTTGATTGTGAATTTGTGAGTCAGACAATCCCATAAGTACAATGAACTGCGAATCTTCGACAATAAGGGGAAATAACCAAAATATACCAATATTATCTTTAGTACCTAAAACTGCTTGATTTAATTGCTTAAAACTAAAACAAATAAAAATAAAAATTATGCCGCATAACTATTATCTATGATTAATAATAAACAAAATTAAATTAAAAATCAAACATGGCAATGATCCTTAATATTCCGACAGCTGCCTATAAAATAGAGACGATCACTCCCATATTTTTTGTTTTGCAAATATCAGAATAGGTACATATTATAAGTTATAACAATATCGAAGTGGGAAAAATGGGTTTTCACCCAATTACATACTTTATAATTTTTAATTTTGACTGAATGTAAACGGGGCTTAGGTACGTTACTTTGCTTTAACAATTTTTATTATTCTAAAATTTTCGAGCATGTCCCAAACATTTTTTTTTCTATACCTAGTCTATAACTTTAAATTAGCGAGCATTTTTTAGAAAAAAAAATATTATAGTGGTTCATGTTAATAATAGCAACTTACCAATTGCACTCACCTTCACACTTTTCTACTATTCTGTACGTATTTTACTAAAGTATCTACGTTATAATATTGTACACTTAAAACTAAGCACAACTCAAGTTCACAACTCAGTAAAATAACTAAACTACCTGAGGGTATTTTTACCTAACTACTGCAAGGTAAAAAAGGGGGTTACGGCATTTGCATATTTCTTTTGAAATCTAAAGCAGGTAGGTATACAAAACCGACCCCATGTGATCACTACGAGGGGTCGACTTTGCACCTGGTCTATAGACACCCTAAGCGTGTATCAATTCCATTGGTTTTGAAGCAACAGACAAACTATTTGACAAGGACAATTATTTATTATATTTTTCAAGTATCCTCGTACCTACTTTACTACTAACATGTGTGTGCCCTTCGTATCCTTCGAATCGGATTATTCTGTAAAATTTTATATGTAAAGTAGTACTTACATTTAGATTTAGTTAATTTCACAAGGACACTGCTGGCTTCAATGGAATATTAGGCGTATTTAACACAAATAATTGACATATAACAATAAACATTTTAACATATAACAAACTATATATAAGCAGTATTTAATAACGAGAAGTGTTTCACTCTTCGGGACTTTCATTTTTCTTTTCTTCGTCATTTCTTCTGCTCCTTGCGTATGTTGTTTAAATATTTATTAAGCTGCTCGTCAACTAAGTCTAGTATTATAGGTATCTTCACTTTTCGACCGCCTGAAAAAAAAACACTTAGTAAAATAACCGTTTTGTTCACTGTTTTTCAAGCATAGTTAATACCAAATAAATCACTAGCTCATTATTACAAAAAAATACTAAACTTTATCGTATGAATATGGTTTATTTAATTAAGCTACTTGACTGGTTTAATACAAATCGTTTTTGAGACCGAATTCCCTTTGCTTTGTTGTAACAATCAAAGGGACCCAATTGGTAGTTAGGTATTGTGTGCGGCATGAACTGCGACCACAAACTGCTACTTCGAAATGAAAGGTATCATAAGTGCAGTGTGTAGCCGCATTCGGTCTCAAAAAAGGATTCTTTATAATTTTCCAACGAGAGTAAGGAGCCACATGGTCCATGGGCCCTTCTCGTTAAGACTAACTGCGCTCCTAACTAACTAACTCGGTTTCGCGCGACAAATATTACCTATCTCTTTCTATCTATATATGAGGGAGATAGGCTATGTCAAGCAACGCGTTGTCGGTAATCCATTGTGACGTTGGACTGGTAATCCAAAAATACCGGGTTCGAGTCTCGGTGTGGATGTGGACCACGTATGAGCGCCATTTAATTTTTCTTTGCGTGTTGATCTTTGTAGGTATCTATATAGCAATAAATGTTATGTTCATTTACCCACATAAAAAAACACATTTCGAAAAACATAAGTGTATTTCGAAATAAAATATTAATAACAAAGGTTCGTTAAAAAATTGGAGGCGCCGGGTATCGATCCCGGTACCTCTCGCATGCTAAGCGAGCGCTCTACCATCTGAGCTACGCCCCCTGTGCTGCTGCATGCTGAATTTACCAACCACAAGCAGTGAGTGCCCTTGACAATGTGCCAACAAAACTCGTTTGGCCTTTCACTGACCAATACATTGGTAATGGGTTTACTCTCGTTACAGAATTCGAATATCGCTCGACATGTATTGTTCGATTGGCCGCCGCCGCGACTGATCGTAGCTCCTGATGATGGATCGCGTACCGATTCGAAACATGTAGAGCGATATTCGACTTCTACGGCGTGAGTAAACTCGTTTCGTATGTATTTTAATGTCAATTTTCAGTAGTCATTTTACAGCACGATTCAACCAAAGTGGAATAAGGCTTATTCATAGATTACCTATATAACAATAATGTAAGATGGAAATTTGAACATACACATGCCTTTACTATTAGTACTATAACCTTAATTCATGTTGATCAAATCAAATGACGATACCTCAATTCTGGTTCTCACCCTGTGAAACTGATTACCTGCGAGAAAATAATTATATTAATACTATTTTGAATACCCTTTTTTTATTATAAGAATTTCTTTACAATAGATAATAAAAACAAAAAATGTGCCATCACATACAATACGATATTTCTTATTTTAGTTAATCCTGAAAAAAAGAATACGCTTATTAAATGAGTTTCATATTCAGCTCTAGCAATATTTTTTTTTCTCGAGTTAAGTATTTTACAATGTAAAAAGTAAATTACTTAATAATAATAAGGAATTGCAAAATACAGATACATTATAAAACACCTAACCTAGGATATCGCCGGCGACGGGGCAGGGCAGCAGGCACGGGCACGCCTCACCGGGAGCATTCGCGTAATGTAACAATACATACAGAACAGAAATGTAACAATAGGTACATATTGAACAGGCACCGGTGGAGGCAGATCATAAAAACTAGGTGTAGAGCATCTAAGTATATCCACCGATGACCCCGATCCTCAGTCATGAGGGAGCGACCACAGAGAGAGAGAGAGAGAACAATACATACCAAGTAAATTCCACACACTATAGGCGTGCTCGCGGTAGGAAACGACACCCTAAGATTTCAATAAAAACCTACTTTGCATAAAGATATAACGACACGCTAAGTTGTACATTGATATTTATTATTAGATTACACCCAATTATTTATATATATTTTTTCAACTATTAGGTGCTGAGGCAGAAGAAGGACCAGCACAACTAGCCACGTCGTCGCTTGATGCGCGAGAGCAGTCAGCCGTCTTCCTCACACTGTATCGAAACGAAGGAGATGACAATACTTGCGCGAGAAGTTTCATGGTGGCGCTAACGGCGCAGGTGGTGATGCAGGATTACAACAAGGAGGTTATTGTCTTTCTGTACTGTTCGAGGTCTCCTCTCACTCTTGCCGTTCTAGCGAGTTCAGCTATCTTTTTTTCTGATCTTTCTTTTCTTTTCTGGATTGCGATGAGATTTCCTGAAAACAATTGATTTTTTTATGACGGTATTCTTACAGCTGAATTTTATAATAAAATATTTTATGATACCAAGAAAATTAAACAACATGTGAATAAATTGCTTTTATCGACAAGTATTATTATTCCGCGGAGCAAAATTTATAAAAATAATAAATGAAACAACTAAATGAAATTTATAAGATACCAACAGGGTTCTAATTCGATTGTGGCTATACTAGGGTCTCGGTGAGCTGTTGAAGTCCTGAGTTTGTTTGTAAATGGTTGAAATCTGTAACAACCCCTATATCTCCGCAATTTTTTTTGTATAATTGAATTAAAAAAACATGAAAATCGGTTGAGAAATGCTACCTCTAGGCGGGAATAACCGGAAATCCGGACATATATAAGAACTTGGAGCCGAACTGAAACGGAGATTCTTCGTTTGCTCGGTTAGTAAAAATCTCTTATATGAAATAATAAATACCTTAATTCCATTTCTCACCCTGTGAGATTGATTACCGATTACCTGAGAAGAAACACATTGATTAATACCTAATTACCTGATGTTTGTGCCACATTTGCTCGATAAATTAATTTGATAAAAAATTATGTGCCATTACATACAAGTCCAGATTTTGTATTAGAAAACACGTACATAAAAGAAAATAAGCTGCCGCATTAATAACATATCTGTATCAATGAATAAACAAAAATAAAAATTAAATCTAAATAAAATACACTATTAATTTATTATCTAGTTATACTTAAATTTGTACTCAACATAAAAACTTTTTACCGTTCTGATCTACTTATAACAAAAAGATTTTTTTATTTTCACCACGAGTGTTAGTATTTGTATCCATAGACAAAAAATATTATCTTTTATTTATAGGAGCCTTTAGTGTCGCTGCCGGACAAAATAGAAAAAAAAAACATATGTTTTATATTTTAGATACTTCGGAAATTTATATGATGCTGAGGTAGGTAGCATCTATATTGTGTAAAAAAACTAAAAGTTTTGGAGGCGCCGGGTATCGATCCCGGTACCTCTCGCATGCTAAGCGAGCGCTCTACCATCTGAGCTACGCCCCCTGTTATTATTATTACCGAATTTGTTTATATGATTGCAAACTAGTGCACTTAAGTCGAGGTTCTAAAAACCGGTAGCAGCTTAACATTTCGTCATCTACACCAACAACGTAGCCTTTCACTCTTGACGCGCGAAAGGGTCGTTCATTATTTTTGTTCTTGACAATAATATAGAGGTATATCGTTGTCAAGAACAAAAAAAAATGACCCGTCGCAACATTTCAAGATTAATAGCGCAAACTTAACGCGACCGGGTTGGTGAAGTAACACTTGTCGATCTCCCCAAGATATCAGAGAGATATTTATGGAATTAGGCCCAAGTCACGTTATCGCCAACTTTCCCGTCACGACGTAACGTGGTTCTGTTTTGGCTCCAACCCATTTGAGTGACGTTGTCATTTACGGCGATGTTCCATCAACGCGAAGTGCAACCTTAACTCAACCGTGTCATCTGTCATTCAATGGTTATGGTCATTCTTGATAAAGATGATCTCGTCTTCCACCATGTGGATGACCGCCCTGCAGCCCCTGGAGTTGTGTGTGGAGCACATCCACCGTGACTTGGCTCCGCCGAGTTTCTGGAATCCGAAGGTGTATCGTCCGAGCTGGATGAGCTTACGACCTCGGCGTGACGTCACGAATTGAGGATGAGATTCTGGAAGAAAACGGTAATTTAGTTTTCAACACTTTTTTTTCTTTTTGTAGGTAATTTAATGACTTCGGAATAAGCGGTTAATTTTAATGGTGTTAATATAGTCTTTTACTCTGCCTTGATAGCTACCATACCTATTGATCGAATGATATAGTGATGAATAAAGTTTTACCGTCGAATTTTTATTTGTATTATAATTTTCACTGAGAAAGAGCTTGTTAAACGAGAACGTAAAGATGTATAGAAAGTAAACTTAAGGATAGTAACTGAACTGCAATAGCTAATACATGATTAAAAATCATAGACGATCTCCGTTTATCCGGTCTTCAGAGCCCTTATTCCTTTTAAAATGCTGATTGTTTTAGACATTTTTCTCTATGATCAAACATGTTTCTTAACATATTATTGATGTTAAAACCTGGAACAGGGCTATTGCGATTTATTGGTATGTATTTGAAACCTACAATTTGAATTTTTCATTGATAACTTTTATTTCAAAAACTACTCGAAATTGACAAAATTCACGCGGAAAATTAGTTTTACAATGCATGTGCTCGAAAAGTGTGCTGAAAGTACTACTTTTCCACACTAGTGCTTTTTACTATTCAATTTTTATTTTATTTCTAGCTGTATCTGACAGCCTCACACAAAGAGGTTTTATTATTTACAAAAAGTTTGATAAATTAGTCAAATACCGATTATTATTACATATAATAGTACAATAAAACCGATACTTCATTAATTAATTCATTTAACGGTTCTCTGCCTTTTCGCCGAATTATGTTTCGCAAACGTTTCATTTCGCAAAAGTTTCATTTCGCCAAAAGCATTTTTCACTGAAACTGTAAACTATTTCGAATTGTTATAAAACAAACCTAACCTAACCTAATCTAAAGGATGATATTTACAACAATCTGAAATAGTTTACAGTTTCAGTGAAAAATGCTTTTGGCGAAATGAAACGTTTGCGAAACATAATTCGGCGAAAAGGAAGTACACCTCATTTAACACGTCATTCATTACATTACATATAAAAAAATATTAATAAACGAACTTTAAATCGTTATTCATTAAATACATTTGGCTGAATGTACACGCGCTTGTGCCATTTAGACATAAGACGAATATTAAAAAAATACTTTTGCACATGCGCAGTAGTAGATGATAATTATGTCGAGCGCGGTTTACAAATAACTCCGCCATTTTTTATTGATGTCTAGTTTATTTTGAAGTTGTTTTGTGCAAATCTGCTGAAATAATGACGAGATAAAGGGACGAATCATGAATTTAAACCCGTAAAATGTTATTGAAGAAGTAAAAAATGTGAACAACGGCTTCTTGTTGGATAAATCAAATCAACACACTTTTTTTCCAATGTAAAGAGTCTTTGTGAGTATTAAAGTATTTTCTATTTTCTCGTACATGCATAGTAAAGTTTTGTACGGAACTCGTGTGTAAGATGATTTCCGACTCGTGTTTGTTTAATCACTCGCTCGTACCTCGCTCGTGAATAAAAATGACACTCGGCTAAAATCACCTACCTTACACACTTGTATCGTAAATAACTATTTTCGACTGCACGCAATGTAAGCATGAAATAGCTATGTTACTACCTAGAACTCGGGGAAAAGTATTATTCACTTCGAAAAGTTGGTGGAAAATATTAATATATTTGTCATAACATGAAAAAAATAATTTTTAAAAATAAGGCCTCTTAATAAAACTGTAATTTTGAGGAATTAACTTCTTTATTGGTAACGAAACACCTACTTCGAAGACACGAATTCTTTAAAACTTAATATAATACCCTCACACCGGTCCAATAATCTTGCCGTGCCTCATAACATTTCTATTTACCTAAATCGTTCGAAAGTCTTTATGTAAGATTTTCACTTCAACCTACCTACTCACTTAAATTGTCAATGTTATTTAAACGATCTTTAATATAATTACCAAATGACAACGCATGCCTCGTTAACAAGCATAACAAATGGGTATAGAAGTTAACATACATCTGCAACATTTGATGAAAATATTTTGTCAATTAAATATTTTACGTTACACTGCTCTGCTCGTCTCTATTGCGTCATCTTCTTGTTACTGCACTTCTTCTTACGTTTCTTTTTTCATTTATTTTTTTCTTTAGCATCTCTTTTTTTTCTCGATATTTAATGTACTTCTCTTTTTGTTTCTGTAAATATTCGGCGTACCTTACTGGATCCGCTTTTAATTTTGCATATCTCTTTCTCTCGATCAAAGCTTTCTGCGCTTTCCTTTCTTCTGGTGTTAGCATTAGTTTAAAGACGACCAAATCTGTAATAAACAAAATTAGATGTAGAACAGCTCATATTTAAATATGACCTGATTCCTGTAATCTGTGAAGAAGGAGGATATAGAATAATAAAAATGTTCAAACAGTCAATAGTTTTTTACTTTATAAAAACAGAATACACTAAACAACAGGTTCTTCCTAACATGGACTGAAAAGACAGTGATGGAAAATTATGAAGGGGGTAGTTACATTGACATTGTATTTCACAGTGTCGGTGAGGTCACTTTTATTGTAAACAAAGACACATATTTTTTAATTAAATTACAGGTAAGGCGAATGCTCGCGATGAGGGAGCGCCGATACATAACAATCAAAACTCACTAAGTAATAAATACCTACTCAATATAAAGCTCGTTTCCTCAGTTTCAATATAATTATCTACTAACTAGATACGAGGTTTTGAAAAAGTAGTGACAGATTGTTTCGCGAGTTTTGATTGTCACCAGGCGATATACATAAACATTGAAGTACCTAAATGCATTCAACGCTTCATTAGAGTGCGGCACTCAAAACTTCTACAGGAAGAATTGTGGTTGTGCTAGTTTTAACCAACAGTGTCATACACGATGTAGAAGACCTTTTTGTAAATCACAACTTCTTCAACAATGTCGGCACTTTCGAGTCACCATGGAAACAGGTCATTCCTCAGATGGTTGAAGGTTGGATCGTGGTTATGCTCATTCCTGACCGACACTATAGTGTCATCTACGGTGTAAATTACTGCTTTGCACCCTCTGCAGAAATTGGTGGAGCACACCCATCTCTTTTTCAAAGATGGTGGACCTATTGTTCGTTCTCGCTTCTTGTGGTAAAAGGTAAATCCTCCTAAACTTATTAATGTGTTACCTCGCTGTGACGTCACGAATGTCGCTGAAAAATTACATAAGGTTATTACCGCTACCATAAAAACACAAATTTTCAAAACAGAAGTGTACAGATTTTAAGGGGTCTGAATTCGGCAACATGCATGGGAATCCCCTTGAGTTGCAAGCCATAGGCTACGGTAGGCGTTTAACACCAGGCGGGACGAACGCATTTTTGCCATCGCCGTGGTATTAAAAAAAGTAACATATTACTGTCTTAATTCTATATTTTCGTCATGGTAAGATTATAGTTTCGAGATTATGTTAACTAGAATAAGGGAACGAATAACAAATGGACATGTTCTTCTGCCACAAAAGAATAATTAAAAATAAAACGAATTAAATTAACATAAAATCATATGAAAGGTCCGCGAAATGTCATGAAACATGTTAATTCAATTACTATTTGTTGCTTCAATTTCTCATACAAAAATTTACTTCAGCACACATCTCTCAGACAAAGGCTGTCCACTGCCAGACAAAGGCAAGGACCTCTACTTGGACTGGGACTTAAGGGCTTCATCATGTGAATATGTCAGGCACAAAATCCTCCACCTTAAACTGACTTAACTGCGATTGAAAGTGGCTTGATCACGCTACGTCTTCCAGTTCGCCATCGTCCTCGTGACCTCTCTGCTCCAGTTTACCACTAATTGTGGTAATTATAAAAACAATTGCGGTGTTCAACCAAGCACAACCTTACGTTGCATTTGGCGCATGTAAATTTGGTAAATCCTTTTATGCATCTTTTGCAGCGCCCCTTAGTCGCAAAAGTTGGAATATGACCAACACTATCTTCAATGCCAATTTGATATTCTGTTCTTGGAAATTTCCTCAGTCCTCTGTGAGTTGTTGACTTCTTTCTTTTTCCGCTTTTACGTTGCGTTTCAAGAGCTGAAAATATGACAAGTGGTGATAACGATTTTGTTATGCAAAATGTATTGTAGTGAGTCAAAACGGATGGAAACTATCAATATTTAAAAATCAACTATTTGAAATGTATATCTTGCTTGTCCTTGCAAGTGTAAATTCGTTCGATTCATGCTATTCTTTTTATAGTTGTACATATTCTACTTTATCATCATCATCATCATCATCATCATCATCATCATCATCATCTCCCTACCCTTATCCCACTAAATATTCTACTTAATGTTGTGAAAAGTTTTGTGTACTTGTTTAACTTATGGTATAGAGTTACTATTATATGAATGATACAATTATTTTGTAATACGCGTTTATTCACAACACAACTTTTCTTTATTAAAATGTAAGTATAACACATTTATTAGTTAGTATGCTATTATTTTGTTACAAAAATAATATGCACTAGCACTAATATATAGGATAAATAGGTATATAGCTCGAAACTGCGGTATTGATTTCATGACAAGTGCAAGAAAAATATAAACTAGTTTCAGAACCTGAATTTCTAAACGCACTATGATAACATGTATAATTTATAAAATAAACTATTTATATCGTTTTCCATGTATACTACCGTTTAGTGCCGAAACAAGTTTAAAAATTATCTGTATAAAGTTGGTCCTTTATTTTATTGAAAAAAAAAATCACTTAGCCTTTTTTTATCCATCCCGGAGGAAGGAATCAGAGCCAGCTCCATATTGTCTCAGGGTGCTTCTTTTATTTACGTTAGTGGTTTTACCACAACCGCACAAATACATTTTTACTAGTGGAAGGAGTCTATCGACCAATCAAATTAGTTTAAACTTCTGTCAAGGAAAGGCTCACATTGAAATTCAAATAAAGTTGATTTGCGGGCCATAGCCCAGCACTATGTTAGTATACCTACTAATTTACTATTATCACGAAGAGCCGTGCATCTCTCTGTCCGTAGTAGTTATTCAACCACCAAACCAATCCTCTAAGGCTTAGGCACTTGTCTCACCGCCGTGCCGGTGAGTAAGCGATAAACTAACGACTATTTTCTCGCACAAAAAAACGAACAAAAGATTCCGCGTCAGTAAAAGTGAATTAATAGTTGATTACTAGCCGCTAACATTAGAGGCGAGATTCTTTATTTTTCATTATTTTTTATTGAGCGATAAAACTCGCACACCGATGCTCGCTTGACGGTCAGAACTTTCGCCGAGATAACAACCTATCGTCGACTGCCTCTCGAGCGAGTTATGAGAGCAATGGTCTAGCCTAGCGACAAAACTAACAGAACTACACATACACACTCACTTCATGCTGCTCGCCAACTCGTTTCTATCTCTTTAGCGCTACTCGTTCATCATCGGCGATGGGACAAGTGCAGAGTCTTAGCTCTTCCACGTGGAATTATATCAAAACTAAATTATGTCCTGTTAGCATAAAACGAATGATCCTAATCACTCGCTCTGTCATCTTCAAAAAAAACAGTAACTCTCGATAAATTCGTCTTAACCATGCGTCCGTCCAGATTCCGTCCGTGGTCATGCTTTAAATCGTAAGACACAATGGTTTCGCCGATGGTGGTCACTTTGGCTTTGCAGTCACGGTTGGTGGAGCACACCCACTTGGTCTTCAGATAAGGCGATCTGCGTCGTGAATCCCGTTTCTCGTAAAACTTGAAGCCGTCGATAATCAGGTTTTTGCTGCCCCGATTGGAAGTCACGAATGATGCTTTCACTGTAAAAAAAATAGATAGTTTTCTGTTTTGATCAAACAATACTATAACATAACTAACGAGTACTTAAAGGTTAATTCCATCAGGTAATACTCAGGTCAATCGCCGGTTAGTTTGTAAAAAAAAGTAACAGTTCTATGATGTTCATGATCTATTTATGTACTTTAAATTTTATATGATTATTTTCGCGTTTAAATAAACTAGACTAAAGTCATTATTTTCCACTAATATATAAATTATACCGAGTTGTAAAACCTTTAAAATGTGATGATAATGTCCTACTTGACATACGAGGTATCCGTCAACGCCCTGTCAACTGTTTCAAGCTTGTGCGCGCACGTGGCTCGTGAATCCCAGCTTGTAGATATGTAAAATTTATATTTACTTTTACAATATCTGTGGCTATAGAAGAATATTTAGATGCATTTGGTACAGGACGAGAATTAATGGGGCATAGAGAGAAGGTGTCTCATTGAGACATTCTTGTGTAATTAAAGACACCTTCTCTTTCAACATTGCCAATTTATTTTGTCTAAGGCACCCATTTCATTCTCTTTGACGCGATGTCAATTAATTGCTTACTTGCAATAGTTATTTACAATTTTCAAGTCTGCTTTTTTACTTGTGACCAGTTTCAACTGGCAAGAAAAGGCGCAAAATAGGGAAAAATGGCCTACTCTTACGTATGCCAGAGGCCAAGATCCTCTTTGGGTCACTGAGCCAGACTAGTAACGTATCTTTTCTTAAATCTTTTTATTCGCTGGTCATTTTGTACAGAATTACGTTTTTTAAGTACATTTTCTATTTTGGGAACGTCTTGTCATTATGAGAGTTATACATTGTAACCAAATCCAAAAGAAATCCGTACAATTTGTTTACAAATAATTCCGTTTCTGAATTAGGGGATGATTATGATTATTTTTCACGGATATCACCTCGCCGCCATATGAGTAAACTACCACCTTGCACCCTTTTTTGTACTGGGAGCACCGCCAACGGACTTTCATGTTCATCATGTCATTGTAACATTCCTTCTTAGCCTTCTGCCAGATGTGGAATCGATGGCCGAGGACGTACAGATAACTCCAGCCCTTCCTTGTCGTTTGAAAGACGTAGTTCTGTGGATCTAAAAAGTTAGGTACTATAACTTTTGTGCTTTAAAATATAGAGTGAATAAAGAGTCACCAGTATTATAGCAAAACAAATTAAAGATGTTTGACGTTTATTGCGTATAAAAGTGCTGTTCATAGTACCTACGATAGTGAAAGAAAGAAGGAAATAGAAAAAATAATTACTTCGAATACGAAAAAAGAAATCATATTCATGTGCAACATTTTATCTTCTTATTGCGTGGCTATCATTAGGGATATTGCAAAATTGTTAAGGCAAGATTATTTATAAATTTGATGACTTTGAAAACATAAGAATTTAATTTTTTTATTATATAGACGACAATAACAGCTTCCAATAAATAATATCATAATTTGTCTTGTATACCTATACTTATATAGAATATTTCGACCTAAAAACTAAAATAATATTTCTATGAAACACTTTTTTTTAATGCCATTATTATCATTTATTTATTTACAAACAAAATTTATACAGCATTACAGTTATTACCAAATCCAATACACTGTACAATTTATAAACATTCAAAAGAATATAAATAAAACTTAATAGTTAGGAAATCCCGCATCATTAGCTGAATTAACTTAAAGTGTGATGTAACAATTTCAAACCATTTTCCGGTTCCCTCTCAATTTACATCGCAAGTTCTTTTGTCACTTTCCAATCTCCCCATGACAGGAAGATGGTTGTGTTGCTTATTAACAGATACCACTTGGTCATTCACGGTATAGACGACGGCGGAGCAGCCGCCTTTGTGGAGAGAGCATCTCCATCGGACCTTCATGTCGTACAAAGTGCCGAATGCACGAGTAGACGTATGCCAGTGGTACTTATACCCCGCCATCTTAAGAACTCGCGAACCTTTGGCAGACGTCTCGAAGTGATAGTCGAGTATGTTAGCTGAAAAAGGCTTGTTGTTAAACTCAGTCACTGATATAAGATAAGGTAGGATAAGAACAACAATAAGTTAAATACGAAAATGGTGCATATATCCCATCAAAAAAAAAACTATCATATGTAAATATACTCAGCGACCTTAATCGTCAATCTCAACTGAAATTGTCACCTATGTCAATATTAGGTAAAAAATAATGATGGTTGCGTTTATCACGCGATACATGACGAAGCATCCGTCACTATTGCATGTAGGTATATGGATATCAGAAATTGACAAATAGTTTATCATTTGTCTATCGTGTGATAAACATTACCTTATAAGTTCTTTGGATACAGAAATTAAGTGTTTCATTGGTCTTTATAATGTTTTCATTCTAACATCGTGTACCGCATTTTCAGTCGTATCGCTAGTTACTGGGACATTAAACATTTTAGAAAATTACGATACATTTTATTTGAGCTCCTAAACATTACAAATTTACATATTCTAACGACAGACCGGTCACGATTTACATTCCTGGTGTCACAGAAACTGGCACATCCTCAACCGTGATCACCACGGCCTTGCACCCGGCCCTAAAGAAAGAACACCTCCATTTCTTGCTGATCTTATTTGAGCAAACACGTTGTACCTGTCATGTCTTACATTCCTGGAGGAAGATGACAATGGTCATTCCTCACAGAAACTGGCACATCCTCAACCGTGGTCACCACGGCTTTGCACCCGGCTCTGAAGAAGGAACACCTCCATATCTTGCTGATCTTATTTTTGGAGTCGCTGCGGACGTAGTACATATATCCATTCATAAACATGACACGGCCGCCTTTGTTGTTCCTTTGGAAGTAGTACGACGTAGAACCTGAAATTAAAAATAAATACCTCGTGATTATAAAAATCGACCCAAAAGAAATTACTCGCAATCTGGACAAAAACTAAAAAACGTAGTGCATTATTAAAAAAAAAATATTTTTTTTATATCTTATTCTTCTTCGTTTCGCTCTTGTCAGAGCGGTCGTGGTCATCATGAGGGAGGGTTGGGGGCTGCAGTCGCCGCAACGATGTGACGCACTCTCGTCTGGTTCGCAGCACTTCTGGTACATTCATACAATGGTTTGCCCAGAGCAGATTTTTTTTATATAGGACGCAAATAAGCACATAAGTTGCCTGGCAAGCGACTGTCATCGCTCTTGGGCACCTGTAATACCAAAGGTTATAAGGGCGTTGCTCCATGCCTACCTTTCCGAAGGAAGTATCCTCTTTTCTTGAAAGTTTTAATGTCGTATCTAACTACAGTACTACATAACTGTGAATAAAATTCAGTAAGTACCGTTGTCTTATCTTCGAATTTACTTTGATTTAGAACAGTTTTTTCCATTCCTCAGTTGATCGTCGAATCGAGTATTTGTATTTATTTAAATTTTGAATAATTCTTCACCTAAATGTTTACAAATGAAGCGAAAATTGAAAAATTTAGTGATTCGGACAGGATTCGAACCTGCGTTTCCAACGGCTTTCCGGGCCAACACGGGCGTCTTCCCAATTGGACCACCGAATCAGATGTCAGAGCCATTGAATTTTTCAACCAGTTGCTTCGACATGCCGTAGGGTGGCGCGGGTTCGAATCCTGTCCGAATCATTAAATTTTTCAATTTTCGCTTCATTTGTAAACATTTAGTTTACGTTAGCAGACGTTACTGCTTTAATAAAAATAAGTAATTCTTCACCTTTACTCCGCCTTTAGTGCTGGCGCCTTCCGCCATGCGTGCAGCTCTCCGTGGTGCCACCTATGGTCCTACCGGAAGATCAGCGCTGGCTCTTGGCCTAGTAGCATCATGCTGAGGTGGGACCTTTTCGTGGCACAGCCATAGTAGTATAGTTTTTATTTCATTTCATTTATCATTTTTATCACTATTTGTAATTATGTTCTATGGTCACGTCACGAATAAATATATGTCTTTCTTTCTTTCTTTCCTTTACTTGATGAAAAATACGGGTATACGTGACCATGAACGTTGGGTTATTATTTTTATTACAGCAGTATCAACTGCCATTGCTGATTATAAAAATCTGGGTAGGTACGTGTGTATAAAAGCTTGTCTAACACGTACTTTACGTTTTGTAGCGAACGTGGTTGCGGAGTAGACAGAGCTGAACCTAATTCTTCTTTGCAATAAATGTATTCGTATGTTTTGATTTAGATTTTTTATTACGTAAATAATAGTTTACACTATAAATTACATCTAGGCAAATTATGCCAATCTATAATGTGATCATTGAATCATAGATAATAAAATAACAAAACTAAATATATTTGATGATTAAATACAACTAGTCAATAAAAAAGGTGTATTTAATTAGTTTACTGTAAAAATTATGATTCGGCCAGCAGAAAAATAATATGGTCAACAAAATTAATAAAAAAAATACTAACTAATAACATAACCAACCAATTGTCATATACTAAAGTTTGGTCGAAAAAAAACAATCAAATTATAATCCTCCCTTTTCGTCTTACTATAGTCTAATAAGTGCCTACTATGGAATAACCTACTTCAATAAAATCAAAGCTTAAATAAATGTCACGTCAAATGTTACAGTTCGGAGATCAACACAAACAGGCCTATGACGATTGTGTTTATCGAACGATAAATAAGTGACAAATACGTCACGTTTTGGCAAGTAAGACAATGTAAGAGTGACAAATGTTTTATCATTTATTTATAACGCGATAAACGCCATCATTATAGGCCTGCGCGGGATAGGGGGTATTAGATGTGCTAAAATGTCTGTCTATTTGGTTAATAAAAAGGACACAAACAGGAATAATATGACGATAATATACAGCCACTAAAGTTATCATTAATAGTATCGCATTAAGTAAACTATATTATAAGTAAAGTATAATAACTGTAATAAAATATGACAACAAAGTTCATACTATTTCTATCAAAGTTATATTGCTATACATTGTGAAGTACTTAAATAAAAAATTAAACTTATTACGTTAACAACGAGTCGTACCCATTATTTTATTAAAATGATATCGGCTCATATATCAAACTAAGATTATACATTCGAATTACTCCTTGCACTGAATAAAATACAAAGAATGTAAATTTTTAACATCACCATTTTGTATAAGGCCTGCTGGAGCTGACATACTTGCAAAAAACTTAGGTATGTACATATTCTACCTTAGGCAGCATATAATCAGGTGCCACTGGCAAATGGTTGTGCTCCCGTCTCATAGACACAATGTTGTCATCTAACGTATACAAGATGGCTTTGCAACCGCCTTTGTGATTGCAGCACCGCCACAGGGACTTGGTTACGGTGTTGTAGCCTTTCTTCAGTTTTAAATGATACCTGTAGCCCCTGCATTCGATCTGATGGGTCCCTCTTGCCGACAGCACGTACTTAAATTCCGGGAATAAATCTGAAAATAATATTCTTTTCACTATCACATTACAGTTCGGAACAAGATTTTATTAGTTAAAGTATTTAATATAGCAACACCACAATTTTGAACAAAATATTGACCTAATTTTAAACAAAATTGTGATTGTGCTATAATTACTAAAGAGTATTTTATAGTCAATAATGTGCAGCATGTAGCAGAATAGATTGAATGACTCGAAAGTGCCTCTCATGTTAGCTTCCAACGTATGCCTCCCAAATGACCGGGCCTCATGCCTGGTGACTGTGGGAATTGAAACTACATAATAATAGTAACCTATAAGTATCCAAGGTCATTCACTAGTAACTTGCTCTTCAATACGATCTTGTGGGGTGTGAGGTGCCGTATTATAAGTACCTACGCACTGATGCTAGTTCTTGAGAATGGTCGTGCCATGCTCTTTTGGGATCGATCTATAATCACGAACAGGTTTAATGTAACGAATAGGCCTGATATCGTTTTGATAGATTGATCCAAGCGCAAGGCAGTGCTCGTCGATATCACCATCCCGAATGACTCGAAGAACCTCGTGAAAGAGGAGAAGGACAAACTCAGCAAGTACCTTGACTTCGCCCACGCTTGGTGACCATGTGGGATGTTGATCCGACGGTCATTTTCCTGATAGTCCTTATAGCGAAGAGTCTCGACAAACACCTCCTAGATCGTGGACTCTTGTTAGATGGCTGGATCAATGGTTATATCACAAGGCAGAACTCCTGGACACGGCGCGCATCGACAGGAAATCAGGAAGTTCGCATCAAACTTTAAGGTTGTAATGGTCAACCCGTAGTATTTGACACGATTTTTACTATAACCGAGGCCAAAGCCAAGGGTAGGCATATCCAATTAAGTCCCTGAAGACCAATCTTCTAAAACAAATCCAACGAACAAAACATGGAACGGTGGAAGTTGCATATCAGAGACAAATAAAACACAATTAAAACAGTGCCAAAAAAGTTTAATTCAAGGCATTCAAAATGACACGATTTCTGTGAAAATAAATCACCTATATTAAACAAATATAAGAGGACAGAGAAAAAATCTGTATAAAAATGGGTAAGACTTTTCTTCTCAATCATTTATTAATGGCATGTATTTAACGCGGCGACAAATTAATCAGATTTAGGGATTTATAAAAAATTAAAGGGGATAGCAAAAATAATAAGTTGGCGACTAATTGCGGAGACTATTAAAGTAAAAAGTAGCAGCTAAGTAATCAATTTTCGGCTTTGTATCAATATAAACTAGCATCGAGTTATTGTTTTGGCGACTGAATTAACTAATTAAGCGGAAACATGACAGCGGATAAAAAGTTAAAAATGGCCTACTCTAATTGTTCAATGGAGATTACATATAAAATAAATCAAGGTCATAAAAAAAATACTTTGTGCGACAATTTAAGAGCTTTAATCAAAGTTGAAAATTGCATGTATAAATAATAATTTTGGTCTATAGTTTTATATAGTGGCTCTGATTTTGGTCAATTTTTCGTCAGGTGTGATGTCATATTGACACCTATTTTTTATGATTCTATCGTATAGAATACGTTAAAATAAACGTGTTTTGTATGGACAACTTTTTTCTAAACTTAATAATTACCGAGATATGGACTCCTAAAACCGACAATATTTTTTTGGATATTGTGTCAGACTCTGCCTTAGCTCCGGCGCTGCGGGAAGTGCAGCCCTTCCGCCCTTGCGTGGCAAAGCACGGTCGCCCGTACTCCGCTCCGCAGCTTCGACTTGTTGGTCGCCGCCTTCGGCGACCAGCCTCAGTCGCTCCGCTCCGCACGGCTCCCGAGCTTTGTCACGGCGGGCGAGGGCTGCTCTCCCTCCGCGCCTCCGGCTTTTTATATACACTCTAGGGGTAGGGCAGACAAGACCACGTGGAATCGGGGTTGACAGCTTCGGTTCTGAGGCAAGTCTTATGATAATGCAATGCTTATTTTAGCGTAGCGTGTTTTAGCTAGATTCGGACTAAAATAAGCGTGTTTTGTATGGGCAAAACATTTTTACCTAAAAAACGCTTATCGCCGTTTTCATTAAATTATGGTTTCGAAAACTAAAAAAATAACTCCCCATTACTTTTATATAGTACCCATTTTAATATTTAAGCTGCCAGCAAATCAAAGCCCAAAATGCTTTTTTAGATGGAGACCTGTAGTTGCCACTAATATAAAGTTTGTTATCCTTCTGCTAATATTAGTCGCCAAGTCATTATTTATAGTACCTCACCTATGATTTCAGTAATCTTGTTTATTATTTCTGCTACCTTAAAGTAGCTGCCATTATTTGAATTTTAAAATATCCTTAGATTAAAGCTCATTTAATATAAATGATTGCCAAAATATTTAATCGCTGACAAGTTATTATTTTAGTTGCAAATAGTTTGCTGCTCTTTAATTTTTCTGTCGCCGCGAAAATAATAAGCCTTTATTAATTACCAAATTACGAATAAATGCATGCGTCCGAATATTGTATCCACAATGCAGGTTTCGTCTTCTCTTTGATTATATTATGCAAAATATTACCTTTACAGATCTTGGGCCCGTAGGGATGTCACTAACATTAATTTTATATTAAAAATATCACTGAAGCTGCTTTCGAGTAACGTTTTAACGAAATTGCCTAAATAGCCTTTTATTAGATTGCTCGATCTAACGGCGGCCCTAATAAAGTCAAGCTTGGTGTTATAAAAATCGATTGTCATTTACGCCAACTTTTACACCAGACAAGTCATAAACTGATTTTGAAGGATGATTATGATCCTTTTTAATACAAATGAGCTGTCCGCCAATCGTGCACGCGACAGCTTTGCAGCCGCGCTTGTAGCTGGAGCACCTCCAGAAAGATTTCATATGGATAGTTCTCTTCAAATGGTACGTGTAACCGTTGCATTGTATGAGCTGACCGCCTTTTGAGGATTGCACAAATTTAACTTCTGGGAGATACTCGAAACCTAGAAAAAACTTGCATATTCATATTCATTTACAAACAAAGCAAAAATATTACAAATTGGACTTTTGTGAAGCTCTGAATTCGCCGCCACTACTATCATAGGAACCACAGCTTAGAGACAACGTTCTTGTGTGAAAATAATGCCGGACCTGTGACCCGTTAACAAACAAAATTTAATGTTCTTATAATAACTGCCCGGTCATGTATATACCCCTCATGAGTTAAGTATAGCGGTAGATTATCGTGAATTTGCATTGACCAGTCACCATTTTAATGACAATTATTCTGTTGAAGAAATCAAACACGATAAAATTCAATTGAAAATGTTTGTTTTATTGTCTATCTTTATGTTTGTAAAAGCCTCTTTGTATGTCGTATGAGAGTAGGTGCCGGGAAATTCCGTTACCGTTCCCAGTAATGCATACCCTAACTAAAATAGCTATTTATTCCAGTAATAAAACGTCAATTTTGAGGTTAGAATTTTGTTTACAAAAAGAATATGTAAGAACGACTAGACTGGCACTTATTTCTTCTCATGGTTATGTTGGTTGAATATGGCGACTATTTTATTATCCACGATGTGAAGACAAGCGCGGCAGTACTTGTTCTGTGTGCAGCACCATCTCTTCTTTTCAGTCTTGTTGTTCCCGGGCTTGAGGTAGAAGGTGTGGGCACCCACTTTGATGTTCATCTTACCCTTCTTTGTTCTTATTATGCTCACTGAAATTATTAATAAAATACATATAAAAATACTTTATTATAATAAGCAGAACTACATATAAAGTACCTACATCCAATCACTCCCAAGTACTTTACGTTCTTTTCCAATAAATCAGGCTACTGAATACTTAAATAAGTTTCAATCCGCACTCTCAAAAATCACTTTATTTATTCAGAAAACACGATAGAGTTATAAAGAGACAGAAATATAGTAATACTAACCTAATACGAGATTATTTCGTTGTAGTATACTACGTAGGGTCAATAAATCGGTATTTTGACTACTAAAAACTAGGTACTTGTCTTAAAACACAGCCTTTATAACAGATTTCATCAATTTGGTACCAACTTATTCGTGAATTATTCGCTAAGCGATATTATTCATGGATACGTAGCTATTTAGTCAAACAATCCACTTTAACTAAATGAACATTATGGATCAACTTCACATAATATATGAAAGTATGACTTCCAAACATAATGCCACGGGCAGTCCTCAACAACTCAGAACAAAAGGGTCATGGTTACGCTTTCTGTATCCAACACCAAGGCAGGTGTTGCAACCTACGCGGAGTTCTGTACAGTACAAGCGCTATGCCCATGACTCTTCAACTGATAGGTGTGAACTTGGAGGATTATTTCCGAGCATAATGCCCACAGGCAGTCCTCAATAGGTCAGGAGGGTCATGGTTATGCTTAAACATAGTCGCCAGAACGCTGTCTTCAGTATCCAAGACCAAGGCAGCGTTGCAACCTACGTGGAGTTCTGTGCATGCACTGCGTCCATGACTCTTCAACTGGTAGGTGTGACCTTCGTGGAGGAGCACTTGGGTACCATCTTCAAGTGTTATCTTTCTGACTGAAAAGAAAACAATGTAGGGCTAACTGATGTCGGAGAAGAGTTAGTTGAAAGCTCAGCTCAGTCATTCATTCGCATGGATATAGAAGAATGAGCATTGAGCATGAAGATATTACAGGAGTAATAACTTTCTGAAATCATAAAATCTGGTAGCCGAAATCAAAACATGTACAATAATCCCGTAATTTACACAATCGTCCAACAGATAACACGCAACTTTAAATACTGTAGATTATGGAAACCGGACTTCACAGACTGGATGATTAGATTTACCTACTGGTAATCAAATTCTAAAAGGCTGAAACTAGTATGATATATTAAAAGGAATGTAGGGACATCTAGAAAAATAACACATTAAAAGTATAACAAAACAGATGTTTGCATAGAAATCTTTATTCAAACAATAGTATTAAAGTGCACTGCACAAATAACAATGTTTGTGAGTTTTACAAGGCTTAAAAGTATTTTGATTTTCTTATATTTATTACAAACTTAAACATAACATTGTATCCAAGTTATTCTTGTACAGGAATCATTCAGCACTAAAACTACTTGAACGCATAATTCTCAAACTTCGGCGGATGGGTATGGATTCCTCTGATCCTGAGAATCTCACCTTCGGTTGTAGTATGGACGCAGGAATTGCAGTCTTTCTGAGAAGAGCACGCCCAGCGAACTCGGTTTTTAAGCTCGCGATGCTTCCGATACGTGTAGCCGCCGAGAATCAGAATGGGGTTTCCATAGCGGGAGACCTGGAAGGCCGCTGGAAAAGTGGATATTTGTTAGTTGATGGAGTTAAAGATACCATTTTGAGAATAGTTTGTATAATGGGTTCAATAAAATGTTAACCTAATTCTTACAAATATTATGTCAACAATACGCACTGAAACAGTGAAAGAGAAAAGAAAAGGATTTTCGAGTATAGAGTCGCAAAATAAGTAATAAGCCCACGTTTATCTATAGTTCTTTAATTTAAAAAGAAAAGAGTTCCTACTACCATAAATCCTTTGATGCCTGCAAAAGAAATCCGACCAAAATGTGGACTTTGATAAGCTCGCTGTCTAAAAATAAATCAAAAGAAGCACAAGTTCCGAAAAGGCTACAAACAGAAGCTGGCAGCGTGACCACTCTAAGCTGCATATGTGACGGTTTCAATGAGTATTTTTCAAACATAGGGATTTTCTTGGCAAGCAGGATTACCAATAATCAACCGTGCTACCACGGTCCATCACCAAGCGCAAACACTATGAACATTCTTTCCGAGTTTTCTCCATGTACTGTTGAAGAAATAACTAAAATAATCAATAAATTAAGTGCTAACACGAGCTCAGGATTAGACGGGGTCACTACAAAATCACTAAAATGTATACAAAATGTAATAGTACCAGAACTAGCTGATTGTTTTAATAAGTGTTTAAGAGATGGTAATTTTCCTGACAGCCTGAAGCTTGCCAAAGTGACTCCCATATACAAAAGTGGTGAAAAATCAAATCCGGGCAATTACCGCCCTATTTCAGTGCTCCCAGTTCTCTCAAAAGTTATAGAAAAATTAATAAAAACTCGGTTGGAAAAATACTTGCAATCAATAAATTTTCTCTACTATAAACAATATGGTTTCCGGCAACAATCAAATACACTTACTGCAACTGTAGACTTAGTCACGCAAATCAAAGTAGCCATCGATAAAAAACAAGTAGTTCTAGGAGTTTTTATCGATTTAAAAAAGGCCTTTGACACCGTCAGTCATGAAATACTTTTGAACAAACTAAAATATATAGGGGTCACTGGCACTGCGTTTAAAATGTTTGAGTCTTACCTTTCGAACAGAAAGCAAATAGTCAGAGTAGGTGAACGGGAAAGCAAGCCTCTCCCAATCACATACGGAGTACCACAAGGATCCATACTCGGCCCATTGCTTTTCCTTGTTTACATAAATAATATTCACGAGATCGGGCTAAAAGGTGACCCCACTCTGTATGCTGACGATACAAGCCTATTTTACTTCGGTAATTCAATTCAGGACCTTATGGCCGAAGCCCAAACAGACTTAAATATATTAAACAAGTGGTTTCAGAGCAACCTTCTAACTATAAATGTCTCAAAAACTAATTATATAATTTTTGCACCGAAAAATAAAAAACTTCATCTAGTAGATTCCTTAAAAATAAATAACCAACTTATAACAAGAGTTGAACAAGAAAAATACCTAGGCCTTATACTAGACAAACAATTAACTTGGCAGACACATATTAATAAAATTAAATCTAAAATAATTTCTCTTACCGGCGCACTACGAGGTATAACCCGTTGTCTTCCGATACGAATTCGTTATACCATTTACAACGCTCTTGTAAAACCACATATAGACTACCTTATCGAAATATGGGGCTCTGCCGCTGTTATACACTTAAACGCCGTTCAACGGGCACAAAATAAACTACTTAAGGTCCTGTTTAACTATGACTACCTTACACCTTCTACAACATTATACAAAAAAAACAAAAATAATGAATATAAATCAAAGCTATAAATACAATATCTGCATACTAATACGTAAAATATTACTCAAAGACCTCCATATACAAATTTCCTTTAAAAAGAAAAAAGACATACAAAAAATTAAATTGAGAAATTGCAATAACTTAGTACTTCGACCTCCGCGTACTAATTACGGAAAAAAAACGATACTCTATGAAGGTGCAAACTTATATAATAAACTTCCCTTAAGCATAAAAGATGCTAAATCAATGCCACATTTTAAAAAATTACTCAAATTTTACGTAACTGGCCAAGGAGGTACGCTCTGAGATACGCAACGCGCTCTAAGCCACATCCATTCAACCTTAATCTGTGTACACCGTTATCGCATGCAATGCAACTATGCAGAGTTCAGAACGCAAACACAAATCCCGGGTACTTATGCATTTTGTTCTGCGTTTTTCGTCTACCTACAAATTCGAAGTCAACCCAATATAATATACTAGAGACCCGTTGCGGCGTCGAACCGCCGCTAGAATATGGAAATCCGGTAGTGTTACAGAAAATAACTACTTTATCGATAAGAAGTTTTTGGGGAACGAAGAATAAATACTGAAAAAAAAAACACGTTAAAATGATGTTTTAAAAACGTTAAAACATGCCAGGCTAGAGCCAGGCCTGATAGCCAACTGCTAGCTTCATCGTGACAACTTTTTCAACTCTTTTGTAAAAATAACTTATGCATTAATGACATGTGATCTGCTAATCTGTTTCACAAATAAAATGCATATTATGTATTCGATTTATGGAAAAATATAATTCATGCCAATAGTCCCATATCTTAAAACAATAATTGACATATTTCCATAGGACCGAACATCAGATTGGTAGAATTTTAATTTGTTGTTCATTTCAGGACATAAATTTATCGATTTGATCGATTTCTATCAATTTCCAGAAATAGCACATGAATCGAAATGACAGATTTGGTCACTCACTACGCAGGTTTTAAAAAGGAGATCATGGAGTGCGTAACTGTTTATGTATTCATTCATAATCGTTAATACTTCAAAATATTGATACTAAAAAATGTTACATAAACTCAATTGTATGAAATAGAGAGCAAAAAACGTTTATAGATACCTACACGAAAAACCACTATTATCAATGCTTGTTTTTTTTTATGAAATTCAATAGATCGTGCAAATTTTCTTAATATGGGTGCTGCCATGTCATCATCATCAATCATTTATTCAATAACAATTACACATTGTGTTTGAAATTCTTACGATAGTTTTACTTAATCAAACCCTACTTACTAATCTAAATAAATTACTGACCAACAATAATCCATCATAAAAAAAAGAATACGTGTCAAATATGTGTAATAAAAAAAATCCAATATATAAAACAGCTAAACATGTTTGAAAAAAGAATATAAGATATTTTTTTTCAAAAAGTTGAGCTGAAGGTCTAATACCCGAATTCCAAATTCAAAGTTTCGTGTCTTTCCTCTCATTGAAATAGTGTCTGACATAAGAGTGAGGGAGATGCTATCTATACTCTCAAGTCTATAATAAAAACCTAATTTCAGGGTTCCTTACCAATCTCGGTAAAAACGGAAGCCTTATAAAATCAATTTGTTTTGTTGACAGCAGAATTTGACAAATATTATTTTGAATGCGAATAAAAATGATCAGCCAGACATCATTAATTCAAATATGATTTATTCTTGAGCGCGTCGATTTTTTGAAATTTGCATCATGTGTAGGTTATTTCTACCATCAAGTTTCGCATGTTAGGGTAACATGTTAATTATTCCACATTGCCAACTCGTCCACAATGTCAGCTCGTCTATATTCCCATCTGGGTCACAATGCCAACTTGTCCACACACCCAACACGTCCACATTGCCAACTCGTTTATACACCCAACTCATCTGCATTGCCAACTCGTCTATATTACCAATTCGTCTCCATTGGCAACTCGTCCATATTCCCAATTCGTCCACAATGCCAACTCGACCATATTGCTAACTCGTCCATATTCCCAACTCGTCCACAATTCCAACGCGTCCATATTGCTTATATATATATGCCAACTCGTCCACAAATACAACTCGCCCACATTTCCAACTCGTCCATATTCCCAACTTGTCCACATTCCCAACTCGTACACAATGCCAAATCGTCCACATTGCCCACTCGTCCATGCGCCCAACTCATCTACATTGCCAACTCGTTCATATTACCAACTCGTCTTTATTGCCAACTCATCCATATTCCCAACTTGTCCACAATGCCAACTCATCCATATTGCTAACTCGTCCATACACCCAACTCGTCTACAATACCAACTCGTCCTTATTATTAACTCGTCTTTATTGCCAATCTCATCCATATTATCAACTCGTCCGTATTACCAATTCGTCTTCATTGCCAACTCGTTTATATTCCCAACTCATCCACAATGCCAACGCGTCCATATTACTTGCTCGTCCACAATACCAACTCGTCCACAAATACAACTCGTCCACATTTCCAACTCGTCCATATTCCCACCTCGTCCACAATGCCAAGTCGTCCACATTACCAACTCGTCCATACACCAAACTCGTCTTCATTTCCAACCCATTAACAATGCCAAATCGTCCATATTGCTAACTCGTCCACAAATACAACTCGTCCACATTTCCAACTTGTCCATATGCCCAACTCGTCCACAATTCCAAGTCGTCCACATTGCCAACTCATCCACATTTCTAACTCGTCTACAATACAAACTCGTCCTTAATATCAGCTCGTCTTTATTGCCAACTCGTCCATATTCCCAACTTGTTCATTTTGCTAACTCATCCACATTTCCAACTCGTCCATATTCTCAACTCGTCCGTATTACCAAGTCGTCTTCATTGCCCAGTCGTCCGTGTTCCCAACTTGTTCATTTTGCCAACTCATCCACATTCCCAACTCGTCCATATTCCCAACTCGTCCACATTGACAACTCGTCCATATTACCAACTTGTCCGTATTACCAACTCGTCTTCATTGCCAACTTGTCCATAATACGAACTCGTCCACATTGCCCCCTTGTCCATGTTCCCAACTTGTAAATTTTACCAACTCATCCACATTGCCAACTCATCCACATTTCCAACTCGTCCATATTCCCAACTCGATGATACACCCAACTCGTCTACAATACCAACTTGTCCTTATTATCAGCTCGTCTTTATTGCCAAATCTTCCATATCACCAACTCGTCCGTATTACCAAGTCGTCTTCATTGCCAACTCGTCCATATTCTCAACTCGTCCACCTTGCCCACTCGTCCGTGTTCCCAACTTGTTCATTTTGCCAACTCGTCCACATTCCCAACTCGTCCATATTCTCAACTCGTCCACATTGCCCACTCGTCCGTGTTCCCAACTTGTTCATTTTGCCAACTCATCCACATTCCCAACTCGTCCATATTCCCAACACGTCTACATTGACAACTTGCCCATATTAACAACTCGTCCATATTCCCAACTCGTCTATATTACCAACTTGTCAATTTTACCAACTCATCCACATTCCCAACTCGTCCATATTCCCAACTCGTCCACATTTCCAACTCGTCCATTTTACCAACTCATCCATATTACCAATGTAGATACATTCACAACTTAGCTACATTGTCAAGTCGTCCATATTCTCAACTCGACCACATTTCCCATCCCGTTGACATGCAAGCGGAAGCACTAAGTTTTTTCTTGTAAAATACCATTTAATTTACCATGACTCATGCCATTTTGCTTGAAATTATTTTTTTGATGGACTTATATAATCATATTTATAATAATCTATCATAAATTTACTTATTTGAATGACGTTTAAATTAGTTTTACTAATTTTTTTCTGCTTTGATTTATTGTAAAACTCGCGTATAAAAATAATCTATTCTTGAATGACGGTCAGTTTTTCTAGTCTTTCGAGTACCAGTCCAACTCGCACTTAACCGGCTTTTTTTCTCCACATTTTTAACAGGTATGCGAAAAAAGTTTCCATATCAACATTTTAAAAAGAAAAACAACCTGGCAATTTAGAGCATTGACATAATAGCCCCCAATAAAAAAGACATTAAAAGTTGTCAGAATATGGTTACTGTCATTCATTGTCAACAAACTGTAAAATTATTTTTGCATATTCGTAACATGTTTTAAGTGTTGCGGATATTATGTTGCCGACTCAAAAATAATATTTCATCATGCCGAACAACTTACTACAGGTTTGTGATTAAATCATGCTTATTATTATTCGGTCATCTTATGTCAAAATAGGGATCACAGGTCACGTGGTCAAAGTCACGTGGTTAGCGCACAGTAGTTTTTTCAAATCCATTTTTCAGTACCATTTCAGGAAAAAATTAAAATTCCAAGAGTTTTATGCACCTCTCCAGCATGAGACGAATCTAATAACATATCATTTATCAAAATCGGGCCATAACTGTAGATCTGATGGGATGTACAAAAATCGGCCTCGCGTAATATATATATAGATATTAAATACGTTTTTATTCGTGTAAGTTATTGTAAAGTGATTATTTTTAGTGCTATAATATTTAAGTTGGTGTAGTAAATTTAAGGTACGTACTATATCTTTGTGAATGCAAATATGTACGCAATGTACGCATACAGGCGCTCACCATACAATTGTCAAATTAGATATATAATTTCTCATGTAAGTGAATTGTAGATATTCTTATGAGAAAATAAATTTCTTTAAACCTTAAACCTAAACCTAAAAAAAAAAATGGTACATTCACATGGAACTATATTTTAACTTAGCGTGCTTAACTTTTTATCTTACTTAATTAACTTCGCAGATCACATTGTACTCTTAGGGTACAATGTACAATACAGAAACTACCCAAGACATTAAACAGAAAAAAATCAATGGCTTGAGCATGGTTTCGATGATCTTAATGTAAGACGCCCATGTTGGCCCGAAAACCCGTTGGAAATACCGGCCTGGTTGTTTGTTCCAACAATAAAAAAATTCGCTTCAATATAATCAATACCAATACTTTACCACACCGCACAAAACATAACACAAAAAATTCAGACACCATGTAGGGAAAGATAAGAAATACGTAACTGAAGCTTTCCTCTTGTTTGGCCGTCTGGCGTCTTTTGCACCCAAAAGATTAATGATTGTGATCATTGTTTCCAACAGACACGATCTCATCGTCTACTGTGTAAATGTGGGCTTTACACCCTTTGAACACATGGGTGGAACATACCCACCGCTTCTTCACGCCCTGCGACGTCCTTTGACTGAACAAGTACTTGCCGATTTTGATCATGGTACGCCCTTTTTTGGATTGTATGAATTCTGGCTCTGAAAAAGTAGGTCAGTTGATTATACTTAAAATGAGAAAGATTATTCTGGCAGTTGAAGTAACTGTTATATGAGTTAGACAGCGAGGACGGGTTGTAGTAAAGTGGGAACAAGAATATATTGATCAATATTGATATTGATATGTGATTTACCATTTTTTATCGTCATACGATTCCTTAAATAGGAAACATTTTGCTCTGAAAAGTCTTAGAACAATTGCAGTACTTGAATTTTTTTGTAACATTTTATCAGTTTTTACTTAACCTTTTTGACTGTGGTCCCAGGATGTGCCAGGTGTGGAGGTCAGGGGATCACATTGTTTTAATCAATTCAGCATGAAATGAAAGTAACAGGACCGTTTATTATCACATTTAATTAATTTAACATGACAAAAATATATCTTTTTAATAATAGTAATAAATTTCTTTGTATCTGTGCACAAAGTATAAAACTACGCAGATGATTGTTGTATATTAATAGCGTTTTAGGAGTTTCTGCCAATATATCGGGACGTCTAATTTCAGGGTCCCGCCATACAAACAATCTCGATATTAGAGGTCCAGTTTATTGGAACTCTGTCATACTCGTTGTGACTGTTAGGCTTAGTCGCTTTACAGCAAATGTGTAGTTTAGATTAATACATCACATCACCAGCGATCACCAGGTTTCCCAAAGATTCATGGCCGTATCATCATACTTTAGCTTATGCTGCCCCGACACATAGACCACCTCCCCGTCCAACGTATGAACGGCCGCACCGCAGCTGTATTTCGCGTGAGTTGTGCATCTCCAGCGGATCTTGTTGATGCCCTTACTCTTGCTATTCACCCGGTACCTGCAGCCTTCGTAGATCAGCATCTGCTTGCCTTTCTCGGTCACAATTCTGGCTAGAAAAGGAATGTGATTTGTTTGTATGTAAACACCAATAAGATGCTGATACATCCAAGAAAATAAACGTAGGTTGGTACAAAGAAATACCTACAAGGCATCCCTGGTCTCCTGTTAGGACTTTAGTGAGCACTCCTATACGATGAAAATAGATTACAGAAAGACTACAGAAACTAACACCATATACACAATGATATTTTAAAAACTTTTTTAATGGATATGGAATATAATGTGATTACATCGTTTCAATTGAAGCCATTCAAGGTCATGTTAATCACCAAAATAATAATAGGATTTATTTCTTCATTTAAATATATGTATAATAAAATTTCATAGAATATTCTTTATTGCACACCTTAACAGGAGATAAATACAAACAAATTCAGATTACACGTAACATTCAATAAAGGTAAACAACAGGCGGTCTTGTCGCTAAAGAGCGATCTCTTCCAGACAACCTTTGGGTAGCAAAATAAAATTAGGCAACAAAGTTCAATATTTCCACTTATTTATTAAGTTACAAAAATAATCTTGATCTGACTTTTACAACAAATGTCAACAATTGAAACAGAAAATAAAATTAGCATATTTTTTAATTCTATTCCCACATACGGATGTAATTTTCCTGACTATTTTTCTCCATTACATACATATTATGTAGAGATGAGATTTATAAGTCTAAAAATATGGATGCACAGGTTGAAATAACGAGTGGACTGTATGTAAACACCAATTATATTTCCCAATCCCAAGACAATACCCGTACTTCACCTGCGCGTATTCTCCTTATTTGTTTTTGTGGAAATTCTTAAAACAATTTCTCTTTCTAGTAAGACATAAATGTATGTTGCATGTAGTACATTTAAACACTGTTTTATAGTGATGGCACGATCTGCATCTTAATTGAGTTTCTCCGGCAGCAGGCATATGCTTTGCTTCGGAAAAACGTAGAGCTTTCGTAGGTAACATCGTTGGCCTGCCTCTACCATGAACAACATTCATGTAATTTAAATTCTCCACTGCACAGTCTGTCTTGTCAAGAATAAAAGACGAATAAACTAATACTTCGCCCAGCTGCAACTCAAATGCTCGTTTCGTTAGTGTTCTTGTTGTGGATGGATTTTTATCTACTTTGTCTTTTTTGAACTGATGCCAAGAACTTGTTACAGCAAAATCGATCACAGCGTCAAAGAATGTAATTTGTGTATTTTCTGTACTCATCTTTTGAATTTTATTTATTAAATGACGCATTTTATCATTAACTTTAAATTCAGCAGGTACACCGTCGTCAAATACTAATTTTAGAGTGCTTCTTAGTTGTCCAAATCGATTCCTTGACATGAAATTAGCGACTGAAGGAATTCTCCATTTAGTTTGCCAATACATGCGCCTAACCGGGTATTTCACATTTGCTATGATTATAGTTATCCCAATGTATCTTTTGAATTCCATAGAACTTAAGCCTAGTTCTTTTCCTGTTTTCTCCGTTGCAATCTGATTTATCTTTTCAATGTATAATGTCAAAATATCAGCATCTAGGTATTCATTGAAATAATTGAGAATCGCAACACTTTCAGTATCGTTTGGCAGCGTCTCCTCTGCTAAATTACGCGTGTGAAAGATTTCAACCGAATCATCGTTACCCGTAACAGATATCTCGCTTGATTCAGATTCACTCGTAACTTTTGTATCTCCGTCCAGGACATCGCTTGTGGTAATCTGCTGTAAATGTTCATTTTCATCGGGTTGATTAAACTCTTCATTGAGTGAATTTCTTGATCCATCATTGATAACAAAATAGATCAGTCCTGCGAAATAAAATAAAAATATTCTCATTTCTATCCCATGTGACAGTATAAATGCGTTAATAGTTGTATTTTTTAAATTATTTATACGGTTAAATTCTATTACACTGAAGCCCATGACTAAACATTGACTACAATTCTATGTTCAATGGGAATCGAGTAAATCGCAAAACGAGTTAATTGAATTACTAAGCATTTATTACTAGACATAAATCTTAAGGTGCATACTGGGACCAGGTATTTTGTACGGATAATATGTATATTCTGAAAATACAATTAAAACGATATTATTAAACACGCAAACAATGCTAGTATTAGTTTGAATCATTAATAGAGTATACATAAAATCTTTAGTATATAATTTTAGTATTTACATAACATATTTGCTTGAAACGAAGTAAGTGATTAAACAAGAGTATTGTATCCGTACAATACTCATGACTAATCACAAAAAAAATACCAAAACTATTATTTTCAGATCTCTTCCTTTTCGCTGATCACGCCATATTGTGTTGTATGCACATCCTTTACAGCCACGATCTCATTGTCGATCGTTTGCACCGATGCCTTACAATTGTACCGAGAGTGCGTTGTGCACCTCCAAACTATTTTATGAGCAGATCTGCAGTTCACTCTGTAGTTATTTCCTTTGTATGTTAAAATTTGACTTCCTCTGCTTGATATGGAGAAGATTGCTGATTCTGAAATACAAAAGAATACGAAATGCTTTATTGCACACCAATAAAAGTTTACGAATTAAATCCAGATACAGTAATTTACTGAGATATGAAAAAAGTAAATATATAAATAAATAAATATTTACTGAAATATTTATTAATTTTTGAAATATTTATTTATTTATTCTAAGTTATTGGTAAGATAGTTTTACAAATGTGAAATGACTAGATAACTTATGAGTGGAACAAATAGTAAAATTACAGACAGTTGGTCCGTTAATAAAACAAACATAAAAACTACGGTCATATAGTTATTATGTATGTTAGTGACTTTTATTTTTCTTTGGTAAAATTATCTCAGATTACGGGGGTTCTACTATAATGTATATAGGCTTTTAATTCGCCCAACATGTGACTGGCAGAGTAAACTACTACTATGGCACTTTACTATGGCATCCGTCACTTTTTGTTTCAATTATGCATTAAAAATTAAATCAATAACTAACACTGTTCTACCTACTTTAATACAAATTGCACAATATTATATACGTCTATAATGATTAATGGGCTGATTTTTAACACATACATACCCCTTTTTTTAATTTTGACATAATATACTATTATCATTACAGGCTAAACCTAAGTTATGCAATAATGTAGCAAAAGTAAAGAATGACTAACCTTATGATTAAATACGGGCATCCATTACATACCTCGAATACGATTTTTTGTATAGAACTATTCCTTTGAATTCATACAGAGCACAAATAAATAACGACTCGAAATCTAAGGCAATTAAGTTCAGACTGTGCACAGCGCACGAATCGCAACGCAGCAGTTTAGGGTTAGCACACGACGTTTAATCGGGTTAACATCGAGCATGTGTCATACGTGCGTTCTTTTGTATTCCGAAAACCTCATGAGAAAAGGCTCTTGTTTCCGAGGGTATTGGTGCCGTCGGCGGCGGCGTTGGAGTGGGAGGTCCGAGCTCGGTGTCTCGCTCTCCCCAATGGCTGCCGCTTGCCGCTACCTTATCTGCTATCCGAAACCAGAGCTTGCAGAGCATGCGTGTGATGCTCCAGTAGCAAAGAATATATATACTAACGTGAAAAGAAACGACAGCGACACTTGTGTGCAGTAACAAAACTCGCGGCTGTGTGCGTGTCGAAGGGCGAGCGCGGGACGCGTGAGGTGGGGAAAGGCATTCACGTAAATGCCTTGTCGAAGGATTCGGCATTATAAGGTCACCGACGCCCGAGTTACCTACACCGATAGGCCGCTGTCGCGCCTGTGCCAATAGTTCCGTCCGGCCACCGCCAGCGCGGGAGCAGCATACTTACTAACACTCAGTATATCAGCGGGGCTCATATCTTGGGACTGTGCTTGTCACGTGACTCAACATCACCTGTCTAGCTCACACAGTATTTAAAGAAAAGTGACAGATAGCATTTGTCGCGCTATAAAGAGTCGCGTGTCACAGTTATCCTAGACGTTGCATATTACGCTGATACTCATATAACCAAATAATGAGACCAAAGAACACAAAGCGGTTATTACAATAATAATTCATAACTTCTTCGTTCGTATCAATCACTCATTCCTTACTTAGTGATATGTGCACCTTTTGTGTGTATTATTTCATCACCAACACTTTGAACCGAAGCTTTACACTTATATTTATTATGGCTGGTACATCTCCAAATGATTTTATTCGGTTTTTGTAAACCTTTGCAAACGTAAGCTTGCCTGTAGTTGACACCTTTATACGTTAATATTAGGTTTCCAGAGTGATTTACGGAGAAAAAAGCGTTTTGTCCTGAAAGAAGCATAGTTGTTAGTAACTTCACCTGGCTTCAAAGTGTGATTTGATAATTAGTAAAATAAAAATAAAAAAACGAGTATGTTTCATCACTGAAGAGAAGCTCTACCTAATTTCACCAAGCAGCAGCTGACGACAAATATTAACGTAAGTTGCCATTTAACACTTTCGCGACTAGACAAAAAAGTGAGACATATCCCAGAAACCGGCAGAGCCCGGCAGCCGTGTTTGGGAGATTTTTCCAATCCTCCACGCCATGCGCCCGGCAGCCGGTTGTGCCAAGGAACTTTCTTAATACTTACGTAAAGTTAGGTTCCTAAGTATACAGTTTTTTGTTATAAAATTTAATAGGTATAATTAAGGTTTCTTTCCACGTTTTGCCCTAAGAATTACAATTATTCGTGGTCTTCATGCCTTTCCCAGTTAAAATAAGTACAGAACAATACGAAGAGCTTTTCCTAAGCTAAGTGCAATCATAGGTGTCAAATCGGACCTTACGAGTATAAATACCTTTATAATCATCGTGTTCCGTTTCGAGCAAGCTATGAAATTAGAAACATTGTATCAAAATGATGAAAAATCATAATTAATCGTAAAATAACCTACAAAACCAAATTACCCGCGATCCGTGGTGCGTAGGTAACGAAAAACATTAAGACGCGTACCTACGCGCTTAAAAATGACAGTGACAGTTCACTCACATCAATGTTGCTAGATTGAAAATACAAAATATGTACCACGTAAGTTTGTGTTTAAAATAAAAACAAATAAATATAAAGAATGACTTTACTTATCTATATCAGTTTTCAGCGGCTTTTGCTCCCATTATTCCATTATTTAATAACTTGTTTAGGTACATACTACCCAGGCCCATCTCTCGGGCAAGGGCAACCATTTAGATTACGCTAGAGATTTACCCTAATTCTACATTAGCCACCCATTCACATCATCATAGTGTGTCCAGTAGAGTATAAATTAATTTCGTGTTCATAATACGTATTAGTTGGAAGGATATGAAAAGAAATTGAATCTTAAATTTTTACTAATGCTGACAATGCATGAAATGAAACAACTTCAATAATCAACAGGTTTCTATTTAAATTATCTTAATCAATGATATAAAACATTAATGGCATTAAAATTGACACTTATAATTAAAATAATAGTATAAAATAACATGCACCAACATTAAAGTTTAACATGCAAAACTATAAAGCGTTATGCTATAGTTTTTATATTGTCTGCTTAATCTAATAAAAAAGCTCAATATTAAAAATTGTGAAAAGCTCTGAAACATTCTAGGCACAGTCCGGGCTTGTTACGGCAGTCATGGCAGCAGAACAAAGAATTGCGCCTGACACCTCTTGTATCCCAGCAGTGTTTGCACCTTCTTCTCTTTCTTTCTCCTCCTTCATTTTTTTCTAAATGGGCTGGCAGGTATATGTGCATATGATGAGACGGTGTTAATTGCGTCTTTGCCTTGTCTGTAACGCAAATTTAAATCTGAGATAAAAAAGTATTTAACACTTGTCTAAGGATAATTTACAGCATAAATAAAAGAACACGCAATGAAATGGTTACTTCTGCCACTTTTTCGGGGAAACTAAAAATAAAAATGCTCGTCTGTACCCCTAGAACCGTGAAGCGAAATTGTCGCAGGCCCCGTCGTCGCAACCAATTTTGTCGCCTGTTGAGGATTTCGTAAGGATATTTTTCATACAAAATTGGTGGATATAGCTCACACGTAGGATACCGCTGAACACACACCCGTACACTTCGCTTACCCTCAGGTGTTTGGAAATTAAGATACAAACAAATTTCGCCCTTATGATAAGCGACAAAGTGCAGGACCTTTTTGCTTGAAAACGTCACGTTACTCATACTCGCTTTAACAACTATTGTACAGTCTACCACGGCAGGGTGCACACTGCATATATTTCTCTTTAGAAAAATAAGAGTCTATCATACTTAAATTATCAAGGAAGTACTTTTTCTCATTTAATTACAGTTTACTCATAATTTATGTACACTTTTAGGAAACAAGGACATACAATTTTTGATTGAAGCACCATTCATACATTTTTGCAAGAGGATACCAAGCTTCTTCAATTTTGAATACTACATAAAATGCATCACATTTGTATACCTACTTAATAAATATTCATCATCATCATCTCAGCCATAGGACGTCCACTGCTGAACATAGGCCTCCCCTTTGGACTTCCATATATACCGGTTGGAAGCGACCTGCATCCAGCGCCTTCCGGCGACCTTTATAAGGTCATCTGTCCATCTTGTAGGTGGACGCCCTACGCTGCGCTTGCTGGTCCGAGGTCTCCACTCGAGCACTTTTCGGCCCCATCGGCCATCTGCTCTGCGTGCTATGTGGCCTGCCCATTGCCACTTCAACTTGCTAATCCGGTGAGCTATATCGGTCACTTTAGTTCGTCTACGGATTTCCTCATTTCTGATTCGATCACGTAGAGACACCCCGAGCATAGCCCTCTCCATTGCTCGTTGAGCGACTTTGAGCTTTGAGTAAATATTATCTAAATATAATATAATAATCTTTGGGTATCTAAATCGAAATGTTCACTTACCCACATCGCCCATGTACACAAAATTCGATATGAAGTACTTTTTACATATGCCCTTCATTGCAATTAGATAATTATTAAAAAACCCGTACTAAACACAGAAAATATGAAATCCACTTCAAATAAATTCTTATTTGTCGACACACTACACGTCCGTAAGCCTTGAGCCGCAAGACGCAAGTGAGCCCCGGCGCCCGCGCGGCCCCCCACCACTAAAGTAACTCGAGGCGTACTCGCATGCGCTGACGCACGAAGTTAGAAAAGATCACGTGGCATGTGTCTGGCCCCGTCTAACACTGAAATACTAATAAAAATATATCCTTACTAGCTGTGCCGCGCGGTGTTACCCGCTCATTCATCCCACGGGAACACTGTTCCGGTTCCACATTGTTCCGGGATAAAAAGTAGCCTATGTGTTAATCCAGGATATCAGCTACCTTCATACCAAAATTTATAAAAATTGGTCCAGCCATTTGAGCATGAAGAAGTAACAAACATACACATAAACACACTCCCAAACTTTCGCCTTTAATGTCTGTATAAAATACTGTTCCGAGCGTGGGGTTCGTATTTGATAGAAAAGCACAAATTAATCCACTAAATAAAACACTCACTTTATTACCCAAATTACGTACTTACAATTCACACGAACTGTACTTAAAATCCACTAATTATAACACACACACTATTTCACAAATTATGCACTCACTATTCACACGAACTGTACTTAAGCGCACTAATCACTCAAGAGTCTTTCTCTCCGATTATCCTTGTACTAGCACTCGATCGCAGTTAAAATGTAACTAACTCACGCCGGCCACCGGCGCTTTTTATATCCCGCGGAACCGCTCTGGACGCATTGTCCACACATATCGCGAATATTCTAGTAAGGTCCAGTGTGAGGGCCGAGAACATACGAGGCCATATACGTCTCTCTCTAATGGTGCACTCTCTGTCACTCCCTTCTCGAATATTCCGAGTATAGCTATCTCTTTCTACTAGTGCTATCTCTGTCACTACTACGGGATATTTCGCCATATGACGATTTGTGCTTCAGAGGCCCATAAGGGGTCCTGAAAACGCCTGAAAACGGGTTTTCAGGTTATGGTGTCATCTGATAGAGGGTGCCCTGAAACGGACTGAAAACATGTTTCAGGCGCCTGAAAACGACGGCAACTTGGGTGAAATTTCGATCTTTAGATATGTGATAGAGCAACTTCTGAAACGGCCTGAAATGACTTTTCAGCCTGCTGAAAACACCTCTAAAGCACTGAAATTGACATTCAAAGTTTTTGACCTAACCTACCGGCGTAACAATACCATGTTATTACTAGATAAGTAAAAGTAAGTTAATTTCGATTACAAGTTAGTGTGTGTTACAGATGTAAAAACTTTTATTACGAAAGTGTACTTAATTACTTTAAATAGTCTGAAAATTGTGTGAATGATAGAATGTGTTACCATAAAACGAAACTGATACTAAGTATACGGGAAAATTTATTTACAAGAAAACATTAAAAAAAAACTTATAAACTTATACTAAAAGGTGGCTAAAACTATTATAAAGTATTATAAAAACATGGCCCTTTTGGCTGCGTACCAATCACACAGGCAGCATTCCCGCGTTGTATTGTATTGCGATGGCAATTCTTTGCGCGAGAAAGCTGCCTGCGCGAGGGTCACCCGTTGCCTCGTTGTTGTCTTAAGCGTTTGCTTAGCGCCTTGTGGAGCCCACGAGCAGCCCTACCCCACGAACCTAGTGTCTCGACGCCAAAAGGGATAATAAACTCATACTGGGCGGCGAGACACATATTTATTATTTTTAAAATTCTCCCGAGCGTCAGCCGCCGCTCCGGCCGCTTTAAAAGTTGCTGAGAGGTAGGACGCCGCCAGCGTATCAGCGCAGGTGGCGTCCCACACTAGCGCGTGGTCCATTCTCCAAGGGATTAACGATATCCCGTCAGGGCGCTTGCCATCATCCCGCATGATCTGGAGCTCCAGTGCTGCGGGAACGTTGGCGCTGACGAGCGCTCTTCTGAGGATGTCGTTGAGCGCAGCATGACGGGACAGACGGCCGGCGCCCGAGGAGCAGGAGAGTCCGAGGTGGCCAAGTCGATCTACTGGGGCCCCACAAGAGGCGCAGCTGTTTTCTACACACACATCGGCCCCAACCCAGAGACCGGCAGCTATGCGAAGCGTGCAGGGGTCTATGAATGTGCACATTAGGATGATACGAATCTTTTAAGACCTAATTATGTAAAGTGGCATACTTTATCTACAAACATATTCATAATAGATTTTCTTTTATGAAAATATGAACCACTCAGTCCGCGGAGCAGAGGAACACATGAGGTGACTCGCTCGCGGTGACTACGGTACTGTTATGAAATTACATCTCTGATTTTGGTCGCTGCCAAGAGTGCCAAGTAAAGTACTGAACTTGTTACTGAAATTTCACAAGATAGGTTAATAAAAAAATAGATATAAAAAAGATATCCGGGGTAAGATGGGTTAATAAAAAATAAAATAAAAAAGATTTACATGGTAAGTATTGATTTCTTGGAAACTTAACCTAATTTCTACTGATAAATATTAGCGATACATATCAACAATATCATCGCAAACAATTACAAAATATAACAAAAAAATCAAGCAGCCTTCACGAACTAAAAAAAATCCATCCCAATTAAGCGATTGCTATCGCAGTATTGCAACTGGTTATATTATGCGATCTCTTGACACCGAGTATGAACTTCCCCTGCGTTAAGATGACCGCCTTGCAGCGATACTTCGCGTGGGTGGTAAACCTCCAGCCGATCTTGTCTTTGGAGCGGTGGTTGAGGCGGTATCGGATGCCCTTGTGGATAAGAATGGTGCTTCCAATACACGATGTCGCAAAACATGCTAGTTCTAAAAGAAAAAAGAACAATGCATTACCTACACATACTAATAATGTGTCTATGTTTGTGAGCGTGCGTGCATGTTCGTGTCCGTGCGTGCGTGTGTTATTTAAAAGAAATGCATTTATATACTAACTATATAACTGTAATGTTTTTATCCACATACTTGGGTAGAGTCCCGCACGGGTGAGATCGACAATTGTTTGCCACGCCTACTCGTTTGTGATAAAATATCAAGGGGATTAGGATCACACGAAACGTTTGCTCCAGGATATTCGCGTCAAGAAGAAGTCGTCAGACCAAGAGAAGGAGTACTCTGGGCCAGCCGCCTCACCAACATTCCGCACATCCTCTACGGCCTTGTCCTCTACCAATTCCGCACCTAAATATCTGCTATCTTCCACCAACGAAGTCCTCATCAAGCCACTTACGTGACCGACGCTCAAAAAGAGAGGAGGTTATCAATTCGACTGTATGTTTTTTTTAATGTATGTTAGGTGATGATGATGGGATCCCAGGGATTTAGGACAACTCAAATATTATAAGCACTAACAATGTCTTTCATATTTTTATAAAGTTATTTTATTTATTTGTAAAAAATAAATATATTTTAAACCATATATTATTGCCATATATTTTTCAATGAACCTACGATGATCAAATTTATTTACTTAGGGATGAAGAGTAACCAGTGATTCATTCATTTATATGGATTGCTTGAAATGTATGTTGATAATATATGAAGTTTGTACCATATACGATAGAATTGCTAACGGACAAAGTTTTTGTTGTACTTCACATACGCCTGCGTCAATATTGAACTGAGTAGACGTACTAAAACTCAGTAGTGTGTATATTCTTCACGAGCGCGATGACGTCACCAATAGTGATGACGACGGCTTTGCAGCGGTACTTGGTGTGCGTGGTGCATCTCCATCGGATTTTCTCCCCAGATTGGCAGTGTATTCGGTATTTGATGCCATTTAGCGTCAGAATCTGGTTACCTCTGTGGTTGACGGAGAAAAATGCTAAAAATAAATAAAAAACAATTAGATTATTTTCTTCGGTTTCCGCGACTGTCACACATTTAAATAAAACTATTTAAAGGGATTATATCGCGTATATTAATTATTTTAGCCTCCCTGAGGTTACGACAACTTTCCAGTTACCGTTGTCAAAGGTTTTTTTTTAATGGCTTTCACTTCTAGCTGTTTTGGCCAGAGGTATTTCGCCAATGTCAACGTTAAGACATATCCCACTGTAAAAGGTTGACTGCGAAAAATAAAATTGTTCTCAGATCTGATTTCTCGTTCTTTCCTCACGCTTCTCAACATTTGGGTCAGGGGACAGCGACACTGATTAAAGAATAGATTTTTCCTTTTGGTTTTTATTTGGTAGGTCTTTTGTTCCTTTTACTCCTCGTAGTTTTCCCCTTCTGTAAGCTTCTGTCTTCTCATCGATCCTTCAGAGGCAGACAGAGGCGGGTTTATGTTAAAAAAATAGTCAATCGCGATACAAACTTGTATTCAAATAAACGACATCTTAAGCCTTCAATGATTACCAAATATCCAAAAGTCAGTGATTCGATTTGATGATACCTTTTTGACCAACTGACAAATGACACAACTTTTGATAACTTTAGACTTCCCATTTACGTTGTATTTATTAAATTTTTATTATTTAGTTTTGACACATATTGAAACACAATCAATTTCAAATATTTTATTTTAGTGTCTGATTCAACTCATATATAAAACGATTTTACTAAGACAGTGGTACCTAATACTTATACTACTAATACAATTTTTAATGACGCAATTGCATAAATGCAACTTTACTAACACATTTTAATACACCATTAAGAACACAATTTTACGAAAGCAATTTTACTGATACAATTTTTGTAATACGTAATATATAACTTTGTTTTACAAAAGAAATAATAAAGCAATCTCAAAATGTTTTTTTTGTTGGTTGAAATATGCTCAACATTATCAATAGCTGAATTTACATAAATCAAACACTATAATGAGTCGTATGTGTGTCTTTTACGAAAACTATCATATCACCGATGGTCAGTATCATGGCTTTACACCGATATTTGGCATGTGTGGTACATCTCCAACGAATCCTATTTTTGGATTGACAGTTGAGTCTGTATCTGATGCCTCGATGGATGAGCATGCGACCTCCGGTAGCTGACGGCACGAAAGTAGCCATTTCTGTGAAAATACAAATATCAATGTTGTAATATCCAATAAATTATTGATAAATTGTAATTGTGGGGAAAGGGCAAGGAAATTAAGTTTTCTGTGTGATTTTTTTATTTACATACTTGATATACATTTTCTAAACGAGAATCACGTCTATCGTCTTAAAATTATTATATTATCGGACACTCTCTGCCATCCGTAAATATAACATTCTATATACGGCGGCGTGTATGGAGCTTACTACAAAAAGGTCACCCTTTATCTTAGCAGCGATGAGGTTGCGTCGTTTATTACAAAGTTACCTTCCCTGTTTTATTCCCAGATCAGCCCCATTTCATAATCATACGCCAGGCCATCATTCATGCACCAAAAATTCTGGGGTATGATTATAATAATATTGCATGGTCGTGCGATCTACATTCATTAATGCATAATTTCAGCTCAATCGGAAACCAGTTAAATTTTACTTACCAACTATTTAATTACAGACATACAAACTTTCTAAAGATCTCACTATACTATCACTAGAACAACAATGTGCCTCCCATCTTGCGCATCCCTATTAGAATTCGGTTCTGTGTTCACTGTTCACGTACTCAATGACATCACCAATTGATACGACGTAGGCTTTGCAGCTGTATCTGGTGTGCGTGGTGCATCTCCAACGAGTCTTCTCGCCCGATTTGTAGTCGAGTCTGTACTTGATACCATCCATCATTAGAATGCGGTTTCCTCTCGAGTTCACAGAGAAAAAGACATTTGAGGCTGAAAAGAAAGCCCATATTAACGTAACGTACACAAATGTAGTAATAATATGTACCTAAATGCTATATTATGCATAATATACAACAGTTTATTTTTTTCAATTAGTTATTCTACACCTCTGTAGAAATCAATACCCTTTATTAACGGCCAACCTATACATAACTATATGGATTTTCGATATTTGCGACGTTTTCAAGCAAAAGGTACCACTTCGTCGCTACCATAAGGACGCATTGACATGTTATTGGTACGAAGGTACATGTAAATCAATTTCATCGTCGCGGTAAGCGAAAAAGTGGACCTAGAAAATGTCACATTTGTAGCACGCATTATTTATTTATTTAGTGGGGAAATTACTGCACCGGAAAGAGTAGAACTGTTAGATAATAATAATGATGGGGAAATTAAAAGGTTTGTCACTTTTCGACTCATATTATTCGTGATTATTACCATACAAAAAATATTAAGTGCAAATAGAGGAAGTTCCAAACCTAATTTAATGTTAGAACCTCGTCCTTCAAGTTACCATATTCAATTAGCTCTTTGGTTCAATGGGATATAATAAAATAACTATTGGATATTTAATACATAATAAGATATATTTTTTAGCTTTAAACTGTCCAAAGATTTGCTCCATTGATGATAACGTAAGATGGGGTAAGATTAACATAGTTTATTATCTAATGGGATTAGACTAACAGTTAGTTATTTATTGGACTGTGACAGTCTTCTTCAGACGAAAACTGGCGAGAAATTGTACAGTATCGGGACAAGTGCTGTCCTTCGTTTCGTAGGCTATGATCCTGTTTGGGTTACTGAGCCAAAATAGTTAGTGGCAGTTCCCCCGGTGATAGTCCCCACCCTACCTTAGTAGAGTGACTACGGGGTCGAAGTGTGGCTCACTGGTTCAGCAACAAAAAGATCCTGTCGAGGACATAACGAGTTACAAAAGCTGAGGCGATCTACAAGTTTGGGTATCTTCTTTTATAGAAAAATATTTCACAGTATGCTTCATTTCATAGACAAGGCACCTAAGGCGATATGGACGGCAAAACGCGCTGGGTTTTTAGCGGATACACCGGATCTGCCCGGGAGCCCTGCCTGTTCCGAACTCCCGATCGGACGGGATGCGTAACGCATTTTCCCAGTGAAAAAAAATATGAAAAGGTTTGTGTTATAAAATTCCAAAATACTTTATGGTTTCAGAAAAAAAAACATTTGATGAAATGAAAATTCGATGAAACGTTTGTCTTTAAAACAAGTTAGAACTCTGAATGCATGTTCTTCACAACCACCACCTGATCCAGAACAGTGACCACGATAGCTTTGCAGCCGTATTTGGCATGAGTGGTACACCGCCATCTTGTTTTGTCGCCGCTTCTCGAGTCTATTCTGTATTTGATGCCATACATAGTCAGAATTCGACTTCCTCTTGAATTTATGGAGTAATAAATATCAGCATCTGAAAAACAGGTAAATTAAACACTCAAATAATACCCATGTACCTAATAACAGTTTATGCCTTGAATCCATTTCTCATAATTACTATCAGACCAGCCTTTTGTTTTGATAATGTGCGCAACTCGTGTAAGTTTAATATGAGACAATGTGGTTCTTTTTATTTCATGTACCTATTGTACTGTACGCCTTTCTTGTTTTTGTTCGACTATGCATATAAATAATTTTTGATTTTTATCACACTTTTTTTACAAACGATTCTGAGTACGGTGAGCGTAAAAAAACAATATTCAGAAAAAAGAAAGTTCATTCATGTACACTTTTTGAATTTTTAAAAAGCCCATGTGTAGGTTTAATTCATAATAATATTTAATAGTCTATGTTTTCTTTACATAACACTTTTGGCTTAAGCTAAATATGAATTTAATTCAAAGTAACAGGAATTTCGATTTATATTACAATGACTAACTAATTCCATACCCCGGGATTTTTGGTGCACAAATGATATGACACTAGGTCGACAGTTTTGGTACTAGAATATATTGTCCGTGTGCAAATTCTTTAGACACACTATCCTGTCGTCGACGGTGATAATACAGGCCTTACAACCAAATTTGGTGTGCGTGGTACATCTCCACCGGATTTTGTTGCCTCTTTTTGATCCGTATTCAGCCAAGCACTTATCACCAAGTTTAGTGTCAATTCTATACTTGATTCCATGATATATTAATACTCGGCTTCCTCTAGAGTTTGTAGTGAAAAAAACGTCAGCATCTAAAAACAAAATAGACAACAGTAAGACATAAATACCAGACCGTTATCTCATGCTCCATTATTTATATGAGACATTTGGTTGTGTTCATCTTCACAGAATCCTCTCACGCGCAGAGACTGATTTATTCATGACCAGCCTGTCTAGCATAACTAGGCTCCGCGACTCTTGTTGCGTGACATAGCATCGCCCGTCACTCTCTCACATGACTGCGAAGAAAGAGATAGGTAATATTTCCCGCGCAAGAAGAGGTGCAGCACCTCTAGCTCAACTATAACACGCGACTCTGTCGCGCGACGCTTCCTGTCACTTTCCTGTCAATATCAGGTGATGCGAAGTCGCAGCAAGATATGCTAGCCCTACAGGTTTTGTCAGTTTTATAGTAAATTCTATTGATACCACGGAACGACAGAATCCGTCCTCTGGAGTTGACAGAGAACGAAACAGCTGAAACTAAAAGTTTTGACACCAATTGGGTATTTTAATCGTTTATAAAGGACCCTTAGACTCCTAGACACTTATTTTGTCGAATTTTTAATTTCGCCGAATAATAATTTCGCAGAATTTTTATTCCTCTTTAGTCATAAATTTTTCGCAATTCTTGCAAATATATATTGATACGATTAGATTGGGTAAGGTTTGTTTTATAGTAATTTAAGGTTTAAGACATTTATTTTCTCAACAGAAAGAATACAATTCACTTGACATTGAGAAAAACAGATTCACAAAATTAACCTATAACATAACACAGTAACGTACAGAAAAAACGGTGACAACTATATCATAAACATCGTAAATATTAGTTTATATTAATTTCAAATAGTTTACGGTCGTAAAGAAAAATGTGAATCTGTGAAATGATTTTTCTGCGAAAAATAATACTAGGAGTTAATAGACCCCGTTAAAGGCGTAGCGTTATGGATATTGACGCTAGGCTTTATTATTCGCTACCTACAATCACGCCATGCCTTTTTATGTAGCTATCAAAAATTGGTAATGTAAAAAAATAATTTGATTAACAAAAAATATTTAATTAACTACTTATGCGAAATGTTACATTAACAAAAAATCCTAGAGATCCTGAATGATATTTAATATTATTAATGTAATACGCATGGCATTAATATAATTTAACATTAATTAATAAGGTGTATTAAAGTGCCAAGACAACAACAAATGACAAAACATGTTCGTAATTTATTTATACACAATCACATTACTATGATTTCTTAAATACCAACACAAGTATATCTTTAGAAAGAAAATGTAATCGACGTTATATTTCTCATCGATAATTATACTAAAGTTTAATTGACAACATCGATATCGATATTACATAATATCTATATTATCAAATAAAGGATAAAAAATTACATTTTCGAAAACACCCCAATTTGTGATATAAAAATTAATTTGAAAAGTTATTTACTCATTTTAAAAGAGCGTAGGCTACCAGTAATTGGTCACTGCGCAGAAAATCATACCACTGTTAGATAGTGTGTTATGAGTATCAAATTTTCCACAAGGTGACGCCATGTAGTATGCCGATTCTTAGGTGACGCTGCTTTCTCATTTTTATAAATTAAACTATTGGTATAATCAAATAAAAATAATAGTTTTGGCTTTTGTGATAATAAATTAATGAAATTAGTTTAAACTTTACACTATTTGAAATATTTAATGTTGTCAATTGTTACTTTCAGAGTGTTTATTCTTCACCTTAACTATTTGGTCGTCAATAGTTATGACGATAGCTTTGCAGCGATGTTTGGCGTGCGTGGTACACCTCCACCGGGTCTTCTCGCCCGATTTTGAGTGAATCCTAAATTTGACACCTTCATAGATCAAAATCTGGTTTCCTCTAGAATTTGCGGTGAAAAATGCGTCTTGAGCTAAAACAAATATTAAACAGAGAATCATATGAAAAGGAAATACGGATATGCAAAAGGATTTTCCTAGTACAAAAGTGTTAGTACTATACTATAATTGATTATTATGTACGAGTAGGTACTAAATGTTTAGAATGAAGCGAAAAATTTAAAAACCATTTGCTTCCCGGGCCAACACGGGCCCTACCTATTAGACGACTGAACCTGGTGCGAGAGCCATTGCGTTTTTTAAAAGTTGCTTCTCACGCTTTGGGGTGTAAATTTTTAAATTTTTCGCTTCATTCTGAATATTTGGTTTACGGTAGTAGACGTTACTGCTTTAATAAAAATAATTATGTACGAGTACTATTTCAGTAACAATTATACGACTATTTTACTTAATAAGTCAAATTATGTCACATTAGTACAAGTTCAAAACGACCTTAATACTATCATACGGTATTTTCTAACTTATGCCAAATTGACATAATTGGTTCTTAGGGTTTCGGATAGATTAGATGGATTTTTTAAAGATCCTTCGCTTTGCTTTTCTGTTTGAGCTACTAAATACATTAAAAAAATATCAATAATTTAATCATGAATCTTTTAATGTTTGCTTTAATAAGTTTTGGAACAAACGAACAAATTAAATTTTTCTGGTCTTCAGTGCAATAATTGTGTAACAAACTCGAGTTTAACGCTTATTTGTTTGTTTTTATAATATTATGTCTAATTATAACTGAATAGTGGATCTGTTTGCTGGAGACCTCGCGAGTTTGTTACAAAATGGTTAAAATTTGTATTTTTTGTACGTTTTCAAGCTAACTCCGCTATTTTGAAAACATCAAAAAAACTGAATCAACAAGAATAACTAATACATTAAAAACCTACTAACAAAATTCCATGAGAATCGGTTAAAAAATATAACATACTATAGGCAAGAACAGCCGACAATCCGAACAAACGGACATGCGAGCATCCAAACATCCGTACAAGAATTTTGGGCCTAGCCGAAACGGAGATCTTATCTCGCTCGGTCAACTAGCCATGCCAATTTATTTTAACGGAAATATGCAGCAATAGACCACTGTACTCCTAGCTCAACTGTGACACGCGACTCTTTCTCGCGCGAGAAATATTACCTGTCTCTTTCTCACAGTAATATGAGAGAGTGACTGGCAATGCTATGTTGTGCGGCAAGAGTCGCGAAGCCAAGTTGTGCTAGACGGGCTGTTTTTTTTTTAAATTGGGTAAAATATGTCGAGCATTACACTAAAAAAAAAAACTTGTTAATAGAAGCCCAAGCTGCTAGTTACATAAATCGGAAGACTGACAAACTGAGGGCTACTAGTAACCAAAATAAGTTGTGTAAAATTAACTTAATTTTGGTTACTAACCACAATTTGACTATTTCTCAAGTAGGTCTTAGTTGAGCTTCTTTTTTTTTTCAGTGTATACCAAACATTAATGACGTAAGTAAGCACTCTGTTATATGCGAATGAACGTTTAAGTCTCGAGGTTTTCTCTATTCGTAACTTTCCGAGTGTGAATTCTTCGTGTCAACTATTTGGTCATTAATAGTTATGACAACAGCTTTACAGCCATATTTGGCGTGCGTGGTACACCTCCATCGGGTCTTCTCGCCCGATTTTGAACGGATCCTAAATTTGACACCTTCATAGATTAGAATCTGGCTCCCTCTAGAATTAACGGTGTAAAAAGCGTCTTGAGCTAAAACAGAATAAATAGAAGCTATAAAAAAGAAATGCTAGTGCGCACCAAAACTTAATACAGAAACAAATGAAGGCAGTGTATTCACTCATTTATTTCTTAGGTTACCTGTCCACAAAAGCGGAGAAAATAAAAGCCCATAGGAAGTGCATTTAAAGCTGAGGAATCTGATTGGTCCATTTTACACATCTCCGCTCCAATTTTGTGGACAGTTTTTTTTACAAAAAGTATTTAAAGAGTAAAATATATAAAGTAATTATAAAATCAAAACACAAATTATAAACGGTGCAGGGCCCAGGCCACCGGCTAGGGCTGCAGACAGTGGAACCTCCTGACGATGCGCGCCGTGTCCAGGAGTACCGCCTTCTGAATGTGACCCTTGATCCAGCTATCAAGTGAGTCTCTTGAGGTGTTTGTCGAGACTTCGCTATAGGATTACAGTGAAAATTAAATGACTAATTTTAGTGTAGGTTTTAGAAATGCTTCGTTTCGTTTTTAATGTTCCTTTTTTTATTGTACTGTTAAATGAGTTCTCAAACTAAAACAACGCAAAAATATCAATAAAATGTATTTGTATTACACATAGATAATTATCACTTCGTTAATCATTAATTGCCTAAATAGTTTTTTTTAACACAATTGAAACTAAAAATTATTTAACAAAAGATCCTCTGGTCTTCAATACAATATGAAAATAGTTTCAAGTATGACCCTTATTTGTATGTTAAAATAATAGGTTTAATGGTTGCCGTTTCCCGATTATTACAAAAATAGAAATAAAAAAATTCTTATAACGGCCATATGCAGAAAATACTACCTAGGTACTCGTTTAATGATTGAAACAACAACAATAACTTTAATTACCACTGTGTACGTAGACAATGTTTAAGAAATTAATATGTTTGGATTACAATCAAATAGGTCTGTCTCCTAAAAAAAACTTAATAACTAAGCCGTCGCAGTAGATTATAAAAATTGGACACTTAATTTTCTTTTGTTTATCAAACAGAAAGTTATGTTATGACGATACAGTCCGATAAGGTACTGCATGACGTCACGTCACGCTACACGTTTTTGCAAGGCGTGACGTCACAAACCCCCACTCCCGAACTCTAATGCGCCTTAACATTTTCGTTAGTAGGTTTATACTCTCACAAAGTGGTTAACCAGCCCTGAACAGTTCAAGTCATGTTAAACAGCGCTTTATCTTTGTATATTTTAATTTAATTAACTGAAGAAAAGTTGGATAATGTAACTAACTGACGGACCATTAATATATTTTTTCTTACCAAGGATTATTTTTGTAATGGTATAATGATATAATGATTATTTTTCTCAACAATTGGGTATATTCAATTGTTGAGCACACCATTAAAAATATACTTCTTTGATTCCTTTTCCTATTAGTTTTTCTTTTATAGAATTTACCATTAAAGCTAAATCTGAGATACTATAACTAACCACCGAAAAGTAATAACAGGGATGTCGGGCAGATTTAGTAACGAGCTTTATAAAAGAAGAAAAATCATCAAAATTAAATCAAAAATATTTAACGTATAATTTATACCTAAAAATACATACGAGTATCTGAGAACCGAATTCACCTTACTGAATGTACGTGAGTTTTAAAATTTACCTATCGTCTTATAATCTCGACGGACCCGAGGGTCTGAAATTCAGTACAGAGGATGAGGACCGCTATGTTACCCGAACTTTAAGAGGGCTTGCCGAGGAGAAACGTCATAGGCTCAAATAATTAATTTACGCGATATAATCCGCTTTAAATCGTTTCATTTTAATAAATTACTCAAATGCTAATGGCGCTAGGTTGCCCGCTTCGAAGAGGGGGTAAGGCCATTTCTCATCTGTACATGGACGATCTCAAACTATACGAACCAAATAGCCCCACTGCAGAAAAGGGTGATTTTGGCTCTCAGATAAACTATTACTATTTCAGCCAGAACGCGCTGTCGTACATATTAGACTGTGTGGTATGTTCGTCTTTGTAGTATACTATGGCATCGCTGACGGTATGGACGGTGGCTTTGCAGCCATGACGCTCGTGGGTGGAGCATCTCCACCTGACCTTCGGACCCTCGTTGCTGTTCATGCGGAATTTGCAACCGTTCACAATAAGGACCTTATTGCCTCTGTTGGAAGTCGTGAACATAATAGAATACTCTGAAAGGAAATTGGTTACGTTAGATTATGTTAAGGTAAACCATTGATAGGAAGATCAAAGCCCAAAGGTAAATTGAAATGCGTAATCCGGTGGAATAGACCGGGAATCGAACCCGGTACCTCTGGATTACCGGTCCAGCATGTTAACCTCTGCATCACCCTAACGCTGGATAACCTTTCGATTTTGTCCTTATGCTTTGTGTATTTGCATTGTTTATTTGAAAGGCTTTACTATCCAGCAGTGAACGAGCAAGCGAAAGAGGGCGCTGTTATTTATAAATTTATGAAACATGTACTGTCTCTTGTAATGGTAATAATAGATAAACAATGCAAAGATCGACACACAAAGTATAAGGAAAAAATCGAAAGCGTATCTTGCGTTGGTGAAGAGGTTAACACGCTGGAGGGGTAATCGAGAGGTACCTCTGGGTTCGATTCCCGGTCTCTTCCGCCAGGTTCATTCAAATTTTTCTTTGTGCTTTAATCTTTGTATCAATGATTTAATGTAACAATTGTGGTGTAGACAAGACACATTAAAAAATTATGAGACATTACATGAATCATAAATGTTTGTTAAGGTACTTCTCCATTTTTTATCAATTCTCACTTCGCCGTCGCCGATCGCTGTCACCAGGATTCGAAAAGCGTAGTGAGTGATGTTCAGTTGCATTTATGAATATAATATATATGTCGCAGTCATCTGGTTGAATGTGCTATTTGATTGAATGACTAGCGCGTTCATCGAATGACAACATTCAATTGAATGACTAGGCCGAACGTTGACTGAACAAGCGACACTCAACGTCCAACTAGTTAGCGGATTGTAACATAGCCCTTTGAACAGAGCAGACGTAAAATCAGTCAGGTGATTGAAATGCTAAATGACGTTCAGTCAAGACGTTGAACGTTATATTAAAGAACTTGACGAGTTGTCCTTCAGTCATTCAATTGAATGTTGTCATTCAATGAACTCGCTAGTCATTCAATCAAATAGCAGATTCAACCAGATGACTGCGACATATATACCAATGACGATGCGGTTGGTACTTTCGTAATGCAGCTACTGAGCCGACGGTCCTGGGTTCGAATCCTAGCCAGGGCATATGTAATTATGTATGTCTGATGAACTAAAATATGTGTTCCTGGGTGTGTTCTATTTATTTAAGTATGTAATTTTACTGCTTACTGACCTTACTGTGGGATTATTTAGATCGATTTGTGTAATATTTATTGTGGTTGCCCAATATTTATTTATTTAATATGACCATTGCTGATGGATACTTTGTTACGCATCTATTAACCATCTCTATAGTCGGTGATGGATAAGTAGACATATAACAATGATGTACCTAACTCAAAGTGCTTTAAACTATTAACTATATAATAAGACAGATAGTTCAAGAGTAGATTTATTGAATAAAAAGAAAGAAATATATCACAGAAAAACCTTTTAGGCTAAACTACAAAACATATTAAAACCTACTAGACAGTTATCAATAAGATCTATAGTTTATTAAAACTGTCTTATAAAGTTTAAATAACATTACAATAAAATGTCTAATAATATCTAGTGATTTTAAGTTTAATGATAATGATAAAAAATAATAACCTTAAAGTTAGTTAACCAAGTTTTATAGTGAATTACAATCAGTGCAGTTAAATGCGTAATTATAAAGTTAATGATTTATTAAACTCAATAACATAATGTTTAATCATTCGAGAAATGTTTTATATCTCTATATAAAATTAACTATTTGATAGCTACATAGCTTCATTTTTCCTATATTTAATTAGCAGTCCTACAATTTTCTAATATACCTACTCATTATTTACTTAATAACGAAGTTGCGTCAAAACGCTTTGAACACAATACTGTTTATGTTTCTTGGGAAAATATTGCATCTGTTTTTTTCATGCAAGTACTAATGAAATGAGATTATTGTAAAAATCCAACCAAGTCCGTAAAATTAAGGCTTTAGTGAACATTCGAGTTAAGAAAATGATGACCCATCTACGCAGCTTAGGATGCGATTCCATTAAAACGAGGCGGAGCGGAGACGTGTGGAACAGACCAATCAAAATCAGTATCTCAGCTCCGCTTTAGTTTTGTCATTAGTCGATTCCCCACGTCTCCACCAGTTACGTCACAGTTCTTTACTGTGACGTAGCGTTTAGTGATACAGCTCTGTGTCCCTCTAAACCCTACGGTAACGGAGATGCGCAGAATGTGTCACATGTGAAAAGAGTGATATGTGTCTTTAGCTCACCGAGATATGTATCACTCATTTAGCTCAGTAAATCTTTAGACTATATCGTTCACGAGTGAGTAGAGAACTATAAATGTCGATCAATTACATTCACGGCAGCATGGCAACATTCCTTCCATGAGCGAGAGAGAGTGAGTAAAACTGAGATGATAGATGATATACTGAGCTACTTGAATCTTCAGTGAGCGAAAGAGGTAGTGAGCTAAACCAAATGATATAGCTCATTTGAATCACTCACTCGCTAGCTACACATCTCTAATAGCCTCTGTTTTCTTAACGCGAATGGAGTATAAAGTGAATCGTGAATCATATTCATATTTAACGAATATATTAAGCGGTTTACACTCACGTGAAATTATCAGGAATAACTTAACTCCATACGTGTTCGAAACATGTCCGTGCAAATCAATATTTATTAATTGATAAAACTGACACCTAAAAACAGAAAAGTAAACCCACCACATGTTTCGTCAATTTAGAAATAACGCATGCAATTCACAAAGCGTATTCACTTGTTGCGAATCAAAAGACACAAAATAAATTCGCGAAATGCTTCGTCAAGGAAAACTCCCTTCTCAGCGCCATGTTCAGGTCAAAAAGTCCTCATTATGCTAGCAGCATTGCTCCGCTGAATGCCAATGGAGACTTGCTGAAAATGCTGAACCCACCATGTCCGTGAGCGAGATTTTTTGCCCCTCTCTCTCCGTCGCCGCTCTGAGTCCCTAAAAAGCTCTCTCATTGCCCCATGACTGCTATTTCCACAGCAAACAGTTCGAAATCCGGACTTTTTCACGTGAGTGTAAACCGCTTAATATATTTGTATAAAATATGATCGCCAAAATTCCAGATTAAAACGTCACACGATTAATTAAATCGAAGTCCACCTGAGATAAGTATATTAGTATTGCGTCACGTTTAAATTAATAAGCACATAATGCCATAAATAAGCTAAGAAATAAAATGAACTCAATTAAAATACGGATACTTGATCGACGGATTGACCACGCACGGCGGGTGCGTGTGTTCATCCCTAACGGACACCACATTGTTGTACACCATGACGATCCTCGCTTTACAGCCCTTAGCGTAGTGCGTAGAGCATGCCCAGCGAGTCGTCTCTCGCTTGGAAGACGCCGAGTGTTTGTAGTAAGTGTACCCGTTGAGTTTCAGCATTCTGTTGCCTTTCTGTGACGTCACGAATGATACTGAAAGGGAAAGAGGGGGTTTAGATGGAATTCGAGCCTTGGCATAGTGTTGTACTTGATTACGATATCTGTGCACTTGACCAGGTCTTGACGAGGTCCTCGTGACGTCATCAGGGCGCTAACGAGGATAGTGTACAGATATTGTGACCCAGTAGAACCTAGGTAACATTATGATATATTTTTGTGTAAAAAAAGCAGCTAAATACATTTAGGGATGATAAAAATATCATATTATGTTAATATTTAAGAACTATCAATTTAGCCAGCATGCATCATTAAATATAGTCTATTTCATATAGTTTTGTACGTGTGACATATGTCATCTCAGTACATTTTATAACCTAAATTCGATTATAATGCTCTTAAATGGCATTTGTCACACGCAAGAAGCCATGTGAAATAAATTATAAATGGAGATTAATATTTTCAATTGACAGTTCCTGTATGTACTATCAATGATAATAAATGAATAAATTAAACAGTGCAGCATACACATAAATTTATTAACCTTATTGCAAATTCAGATAATATCTACATATTTTAGTTCATTTTGAATATTATATGTATATTAAAAAAAAACACGTACACATTGTGTATAAGTAATAATAACCTATATAATTTTAATATTATAGACTAGAACATGGCTTTTTATTACTATTCACTACATAGTAACAATTATTTTGACTACAATGTAGGCCTTAAGAATAAGTTATACAAAAAATACTAATCGTTGTGTAAATGCATTACAAAAAATCATAAATCATATTCAAAAAATGTTGTTTATCAATTTGCTGCTCTTACTTGGGAACAATTCCGTATTGAGTATTCAAATTGTTGTTTAATAAAAGCCGCTTAAAAGAACTTCTCTTTTTATCACGCCTCTGTACCTCTAGTATAACTGTCATACGCGACTATTTTTCCCGCGATATAATCACCGTCTCTTTCTGTGGAGTACTTTGAGAGAGTGATGGTAAGCGCTATCTCGCGTGACAAGTGTCGCGAAGCATAGTTGTGCTAGATGGGCAGGTTCATATCTTTAACCACTTGACAGACCACCTCGTCGTCAGAAAACTGTGTCTCAGACACCAAGCTTCGGCGGCAAGGGTTTTTTTTTTTGTTTTTGGTTAATCTGCGGGTCCTTGGGGGCCCTTTGCGTGATTGGGAGCTGACACGCCTCGTCCTTTGGGACAAAGCGCCGAGTAGGTACGGCAAGTGACTGCGGCGAGAGGCGGCCATAGGTGGGAGCGAAAGGTCCGAGCGCGGCAGCGATACGAGTGAACGAGAAACACGTATGGCCGCCGCTCGCCGCGGCTGCTTGCCGCTGAGCCGAAGTCTTGGCTGGGCTTTCCGTCTACGTGATTTGCCGTCTTCGGCACTCAAAAAGTTAAAAATAGATATTGCCACCGTCATAGAGGTCTACCGCGTCAGCGTTTTAATGTTGGTACCACACGATGCCAAATATTCGTGTTGTATTTCCTTAATGCTACAGTTTCATATCGTCTCATTTAATTTTATTTGATTTCATATTATTTAATTCAATTTCATTTCAATTCATTTCATCTTATCAAACGAAAGGAATGTTTACAACAACAATAATATTTAGCGAATAAGACGCAATTTGGTACCAGTACCAACATCAAATTCTACGGCTAACGTGACCAACATAATCCAACTTCAACTTTCGATTTATACCAACTTATTGATTCTTCGAGTATTCCGAATCATATTACACTTTGGCAGTTAAAAAGTCTACTGACTCCTAAAAACTTGTAAAGGAAACGTATGTTGTATGTTATAAGAGAAAATCCTAGCCCCTTCAGTGTAGACGACCGCTTTACAGTTGTACTTGGCGTGCGTCGTGCACCGCCACCGCACACGCTGGTTGGACTCGTAGTTCTTGCGGAATCGGAATCCTCCCATGACTAGGACGTGCGCTCCGCCGCGACCCCTCACGAACTGGGCCCTTAGTCCTGAAAGCAATGTGTAATGAAGTAGGGTGAAAGACGATGCGACAAACAATTTTAACACTGTCTCGTGACCCAGGGGACAATTACTTTTTAGAAAAGTGTTGATAATTTATAGTAGGTATCTACTGTTGCAATTAAAAAGATATTGGTAAATATAACCGCCGAAAATCGTAACTATAAAGTGACCCAGGGGTTTTTTAACCTACTTCAAAAACAGTTTTTATGTTGCCTCTGACCTTCATTCGGAAAAATATATTTCATATGAGTTTGTAATGTCGCAGATGAATTAGGTACCTACTTAATTAATTTGTGTACTAATGTTGATATAAACACTGTCTTATGATTTTATTACACAATTATATTAGATTACCCACTACCGTAATAGAATCAAAACGTAATAAATTTTATAGCAAAACACGTTTTAATGTAATTTTCTTAAAACTGATATTTAAGTATAACAACTAAACAATCTTTAACATCCAACTGACATAGTAACCATAAAAAGTAATCAACTAAATACAAAAAGGAATGCTTGGAAACATATTTTCCTTTCTCGTAATACAAACATTATGTAACATAAGAGAAATAATGATAATAAAAAGTAGAGACATTTCGTATGCCGTTAACAATAAAGGCAAGTTCTCATATTTTGTTCAAATTCTTGCATATCTATATGCACAAATGATAAAAAATCCAATATTGTATGCGATCCATTGTTTAGTTCGAACATTGCTCTTGGGCTGCAATTATCGCATAAAATTTTGTCTTCTTTTTTATCTTTTTGTATCAATATGTAAAATAAGAAATGTGGTATCACCACAAAAATAGCATCAACTTCTGTTCAGTATTCAAATTTTTGCTCATATGTTTAAACTTGACTGTGCAATTTTCCTAGAGCATTTTCTCACTCAAATATTTAGTATTACATCCAGTATATTTATTACTATAATGAACATCTATATTATGGATCTTTATTATCATCATATTATAATATTTTTTAATCGAAAACTACTACAGTACTTTTATCTCACGAGCGCGGGTGAGCCATGTTTGTGTGAGTAGATGTACATGCACATTGGCTCTGTGTGGGTGAGCTCGGGAGCGCTCAGTGCCGGCTCACCCTTACAGAGCCAATGTGCATGTACATTGTACATTACTCACACAAACATAGCTCACCCGCGCTCGTGAGATAAAAGTACTGTACTACTACTACGCTAATAAAAAAAATATACTCATCGTAACTGAGGGCTCGTAGTTTATGAGCTTAGGAACCCACTCTCTAGTCATAATATATGTATATAGAATTTGATTTCCTTTTAAGAGACTTATTGACCACATCAATGGCAGACTTATTACTATGCACAAAAGTCCTGAGCGTAGTTTTAGGCACAGAGTATTCCTTGACCGCTTTCTTGAGACCCATTTTTCCTTCTCGTACCGCTGTTATGGCTTCCATCATCTTAACAGGATCCCAGCATCTTCTTTTCGGTCGGAGAGGGTTTGTTATTCCCGCCAGGAAATCTGAAAGCGAATACTATTTATAATTTGTTCGAAGTCATTTGTATGAAGAAAAAAAAATTAATCATGTGTTCCCAGGCAACTGCAGTCTATAAATATTAAATATATAGCTTAAAAACTAACATACACGTTAAATACAAATGTAACTAGGTTATATGTTTTTCTGCGATGAGTTACGCCAGTCCGTGGTGTTGGGTAGGCATCCGCAGAAACGCCGGAATAAAACACCTTTCAGCCAAAATTATTTCCACATAAAAGCTGCTGGCTTGCCAGTCGGAACCCACAACACAAATTAAATTCCATACATCCACTTGGCTTTGCTCATGGCTATTAGTATATAAATTAATTAAAAAGTTGAATTTAATTGAAACTTTTAATCTCTATGTATTAAAATATTGTATTACTACACAGTCTCACGTTAAAATATGATATACTATACCAGCTAATTAATATTATTTATATTGATTTAAACTTACACGATTTTCACACATAATTATAACAACCGGGAGTTAATCACGTTAGTATGTTTATTTAATTACCTCGACGTTTCGAACTTGATGTTACGTCAATGGTTTCGAAGGGACTACATTAATAAGGAAATTAAGAACTACGATGCAGTAATACAGTTTCAACATCGAAACTTTAAGAATCTATATTAATGACTATAAATTCGGCTAAGACTTGTACGCTACACATTTAAGATCTTAATAGATAATCTTAAACACGTACATCAATACTTTTAAACAATTCCGTAGGTAGAGAAAGAGACATTTAAATCACAATTTAAAATACCTAATAGAATCAATACTTAGATAATAAATTAAAAGTACTTACACTGACTCCTAAAATAATACGTAGATACTGAGAAAAGGTGGCGGAGTTACACTCATAGAATGTTTAAAAACACTATGTAAATAAATGCCTGAAAAAATTATGTACTTACTTTATAGATAATTATGAAATACCTTATATTTTATTTAAATCCGTAAAGTGACTATGTATAATATACCTACTAAACGACACTTATTAGATACATTCTTCGTATTACCTAAACACGTAATATTAAATGGCATTTTGTTTGCTTTGAGATCCAGTCAACGAAGCCTCTTGCGAGCGAAGTAAAATGAGTGAAAAGTTTTCTTTTCTCATAAAATCGCTATATAGCAGAATTCCAAAACTTACGACATGCGCATGGTTTGACATTAACACGGCGCTCAAAAAGTAAATATTAATGGATTACGCAAGTTGCGCATAGATCATTGTGACGCTTAAAAAATAAATATTTGTGGATTACACTATTCTCCATTGCAGCTCCGCCCTCCACATGTCCCCCTTCTGAGCCACGTTCGCGGAGTGCGCATGGTTCGCCACGAACTTCACCACCTCGTTCCCTACGATCGTTAAAAAGGCGGAGCAGCGGTGGTTGGTGCACTTCCATCGCTGCTTGTGACCCGTCACTCGGTAGCTGTAGTACGTGTAGCCTTCGATGTATATGTGCATGTTGCCGCGTTGGGATTTCGTGTAGTACGCTGAAATGGAAAGAAGGGTTAATAGAAGTTCAAGAAATAAAAGCATAACTAATATTTAGCATACGAACCACATAGCATGCGAGACGATACGACGGTAACTAACAAGATATATGAACATTTAGTTATTCGAATTCATAACTGAATCTTCGTGTTTACGCAAGATGCACGTGGAAAAGGTGCTTCAGAAGTGAATAATTGTGGATCACGCACGAAGCGTTAGCTGCATACACTGAAATAAATTTGGAGGACTATAATGAAAAACCTGTAAGATACACATGTGTATAGTCTATGTATATTAATTTATCTCTGTTTCCACAAATAAAGTTTTCTGATTTGCAGCAATCAAAGACTAGTGAAAAATAGTATATTTTGTAAAAACTTTCAGCGACTGCAATTAGGCCTTCCTCATAGGCCTACGATATCAAGATCGTGGAGATGGTTGTCCACGAACTTCAGTATTTGATTGCCAACAATCGAGAATGAAGCGCCACAGTGGCGGTTCGTACAGTTCCACATCTCTTTATCGCTTCGGGCCACACCGTAGCTAAGTACGTGTAATTGTTGATGTAACTTAAGGTTTAAGCGATTGAATGTGATGAAGAAAGTGAGGAATGGTTCATTTTCCAAACACTTTCGCCCATTGTAAATCGGCCTTCCGCATAGGCCCGCGAACGAGTGTATCAGCTTCGTGCGAATGGTTGTCCACGAATTTCAGGATTTCAACACCAACAATGGTCAGGAAAGCGCCACAGAGGCGGTTCGTACAGCTCCACTTTTCCTTGTTGCCTCGAGTCACTCGGTAACTGTAGTACGTGTAGCCGTTAATGTAAATTAATTTGTTACCACGCTGAGATTTCGTGTAGTACGCTGAAATTCGATATAATGTTAATAAAAGAAAATAAAATATCTACGTCTTACCTGGCGACTGCTAATGTTTATTTATTTGTTAATTCATTCATTCATTCATTATTTTATTCATTAATTTACTTATGAACTTGATTACTTTAGAATTTCGCTAGCTTTTTAAGTAACTTTTTCCTTACGATTCCCAATTGTTTTCGCATCGTTACCTTTCGTATCTAAATAATATACATTTCAAGAAATAAAACATGAACTTCATTATCCAAATATATTTTACTTATTCAATCTAGTGTAATGTAACATAAGTAAATTCTCTTGAATAAATTGACACAATGCCGCTAAAAGTTACAATATTTTTATTTCATTGTGACAAAAATACGTGCTCTTATAAGAGCACTATAGTTATACAGACTTTGTATTTAAAAAAATTCACCCTTTTTAATAATGATCGTAAATAATATTTCCCTAAAAAGCCCATTATTTAATTAACTACCACTACCAACATTTTTGACGATTTTATTTCATCAGTAAACTTAATATAACATGGGTAACCTACAAACAAAATATTTATATAACATCAATAACAAAAATAGCCAGATCTCCACGTTGAGCTCGAACAAAACCTATTCCTAGATACCTATAATACTCGACAAAATAAAATGTTTGGACACTTCTGAGACTGCAAACTGTGACACGCGACTCTTTCTCGCGTGATCCATATTACCTATCTCTTTCTTCGCTGTACTGTGAGAGGGTGACGGGCGATGCTAAGCCGCGCGACTAGTTGCGAAGCGTAGGTAGTTGTGCTAGACGGGCTGTGTAAGTATTGCAATACGATATAGTGAGACTTCCATATCACTCGTAAAAACTTGGCAGTAAAGGTACAAGTCCGAGTTGGGCTGCAGACAGCAAACTGCAAGCGACACCACTTGTTTCTATGAATCTCTATGAAATGTATTCCGAGCGTGGCAGCACTGCGGCCTGCAGCCGCGGCGCGTATCCTGCGGCCGCGGCGCGCAGCGACCGCAGGCTGCAGCGCCAGTGGTGACGCGAACCGCAGAGAGTTCACACGTATAAAATGGCACGTATAAAAAATTCTAATAAAAGACACATTAGTAAACTATCCGTAACGTTGTCCGACATTCTGTCTCGCGCGAAGGTACTGGAGTGACTGAGCCATAATTCTATGAATTGTGCAGCCGCGGCATGCCGCCGCGCTTGGAACGCGACCACAGGCAGCACTGCGGTCGACCGCAGCCGCCAGCCGCAGTGTCGCCTGCGGTTGCGGTCTGCAGCCCATCGCGGAATGGTACATTAACAAATTTTTTTTTACCCTGCTTATATAAATTTTTTCCATCATGACAAATATATTGATTACTTGAACCAACTTTTTGAAGTGAAAAATACTTTTCCCTGAGTTCTAGAAAGTAACATAGCTATTTCATGCTTTCATTGCGTGCAGTCGAAATAAATTTAAAAAAAACCGTTCTCTGCGTGAATTTTGTCAATTTCGAGTTGTTTTTGAAACAAAAAATATCAATGAATAATTCAAACTGTAGGTTTCAAATATATACCAATAAATCGCAATGGCCCAGTAGCAACATTGATAATATAATATGAAGAAGCATGTTTGATCATAGAGAAAAAAATATCTAAAACAATCAGCATTTTTGAACGGATAAGGAGTACAGAGTAAGTTTTTTTTCATACCAACACCATAATTATTAAACCTTATTTAATACTTTGAAAACTTTTAAATAACATATATCGTATATATCCTATATTATGTCTGTTTAACCACTAGATTGCTTTTGGTAACTACGGCTACCTGTCACCGCTCTTATTTTATTATATAAATAGAGTCCAACTCAAAATTCGAAGCAATTGAGTGGTTAAATAAGGTACACTACGATACTCCAAAGTTTGATTTGTCCGATTGCATCATCATTCCGAATTTTCATAATTCCGAAAACCATGTTTTGATAAACTTTTTAGGATATCATATAACCCTAACCTAACCTAATTATATTTTATTTATTTAAACTTTATTGCACAAAACAAAAGTCAGTGCAAATGGCGGACTTAATGCCAAATGGCATTCTCTACCAGTCAACCATAGGGCCAAACAGAGATACTAGAAGTGGGTGCAAATCAGAAATCTGATGGTACAGAGAGGATCTAATCTATGGTACGAGTAGGTATGTAACATTATGATCCATGGTGAAAATGATTGTTTTGCGTTATTTCACTTTTGGAATTTGGAAAATTCGGAATATTGATGGTTTTGGATAAATGAAACTTCGAAATTTTTGAGTGATCCCATTTAAAAATATGTATATATATTATACGTCCATATGAACGTTCCGAAGCCATCTTCGCCCGCCGACTCCCCCCCTTCGACCTCGCCTTGAATTTCTATAAACTTTAGTGTACAAAGTCGTACTCGGATGACTATGGTCCAAGTTAGCAAACACGGGCACATCGTCCAGAGTGTGGACTCTCGCTGAACATTTCCTGATGGTGCAGCGCCATCGGACCTTCCCAGTGAGCTTTGAGACGGCGTGTGGACAAAATTTGTAGCCGTTTAAGACCAATCTTTGTCGGCCACACCGGTCCGTGAGAATAGTCACTGAAATAAACGTAATGAGACATTGATTATTTGGTAATAACTCGATTATCTGAAGATAGGAGCACCTTGCGTGAGCTTATGCTCGTGCTAAGGTAAAAGGCGACCTTTTGCTATGGATGCTCCATACAAAAAGGTCGCCTTTTAGCTTAGCACGACAGTATGTAGGTCCTCTGCATCTGGGGTGTTTAGGACAACAACACAACAACAACAACAACAAGTATACGCACTCATTTATTTCAATAAGCTAAAAATGATAAAAGTGGTTTTAATATTTATTTTGTATTACAATAAAGTAAAACATTGAATGTTATTAAAACAACTATCAACTACTTTACAACGATCATAACCACATTACAAAGAACGAGACTGACTAAATACATCAACCTAATAAGTTAAATAATTGGTAAGTACGTATATAAAAATCCATTGCAGGTGTCCATCTTAGTTCAAAAACAAGTGCCGAAAATTTCGGGCTCATTAAATGCTACCTCTTAGACTAAATACGCCTAGAAACCTAGTCAGCCTGCAGCGCTTAAAAGTAAAGCCAGTTTTGGTAAGCCACGGCCCGTTACGGGCTTAGTTTCGTCCGTGTGTGCATCATGTCACACAAGCGACACGTCTCTATGATTGGCTCGTAGACACGCACACATAAAACCAAACTCGACTTCATCTTTCGCAAATCTGTTGTATGAACGTTTTTTTAAAGGCGTATTTATTCTAAGTGCTACCAAGAATTTGCTATTTAACATTATCATTAGTTTTGTTTTACTTCCATACAACTTAATTAAAATTTAAAAATAAACAGCAAACTATAGTTTATTTTATTTGTTATAGTTATTTTTATATTTGCCTAATCTAATCAGAATAAATTCTAAATAGGAAACATCTATTGGCTTTAATTACTCCAAATATAGCAGCTATTATGAGACGATTTTAATTTTCGGTTAGATTCTTGGAAAAATTCGGATGTTTGAGATCAGTAAACTTTTATAAGATGATATTTTTTTAATACTCGTCATCCAGTTCTATACAAATACCAAACTAACATATTACCGTTTTAATACCTAAGGATGTTTATGTTAGAGATACATAAATACCTATATTTGCACTGAGATAAGATATGCGCCGGAGAGTTAACATGGGCTACTTATTACTGGAAAAATATATAGCTACCGAATTATTAGCGGAAAACGAACCCACGAGTACCTAAGAAAGTAAAAGAGGCTTTTAGAATTTTTTACAAAAGCTATTCACTAAAGTAGACTTTACAAGTCAGACTGGTCTATACCGATACCTATAGATCTCAAAAAACATAGTGTAACCATTAAAAAAACAGCTTTATGAAACATCGCGCAACTGTAACATTCGAAACATGGATTGGCGAGAACCAGTCAGCATGAGCACGTGGCTTGCACTCATGAATCCTGCAGAGACACCCTACACTGGCGTCTTTTGACCGTCAGCGTGCTACCAGTGCCCTGCCAACTTCACTTCGCTGCGGAAACCCATAGGTACTTCGGCCAACTTTGCCTCGGCCAACTTCGTGAGTAGTGTGGAGCTAGGATTAGCGTTTCACCAGCGCCCACGCAACGACCCGATGTCATTAATGTTTTGTCATTCAGAAACTTCGCGTTGTCGCTGTGATGACGCTCAAATGACGTTATTGTTGGGTGTCTCTTAGAGGCATAAGATCGCTTTCAACGGAATATGCCAGGACCAGTGTATTATTGCGTAAGGTTCTAAGCACCTAGAGATAAATTACTGCTAGTTTTTTTACTCTGCACCGCATCTCTTTAAAACCTAGGTATATCGTCGTTAGTGCGTATTTAATATTGATACAATGAGATAAATCAGAGTTGATCACCTGATATAGTTTTTAGTTTTTAAACTCAGCTAATCCACTTACAGAGTTTACAAAGGCATTGTATCTTTACAATAGTTTTATTACTTGTTCTTGGCTACCGTGTTTGTAACCAAAGCAAGGAAATGTTTTAAGTACATTAAATTACCACCCCTATTGTTTAATCCATAGGTTTCAAATGGACCAAAATACACAAATTTTCTCACCCATGATGGGCTAGTATAGTACAATTTTTTTAAACTAAGCTCATCCACTTACCTGCATTCACAATGGCATTGTGTCTAATACAATCCTATCTGCTTTTGTTCTCGTAAGCGCCAACCAGTTACTTACAAAAAAAGGTTAGAACTACATTGCGTGGACTTATTCCTTGTTCAATAGGTTTAAAATGGTTGATGATGAGAGTTCATCTTTAGTCCTTTTTCAAGAGAATACGTTCTTGTGGAGAGTCGGACGGTTGTAAAATTCCAAAAAGTTATGATTACCATTATTCTGTTAGTGTATTTTGTAGTTTCATGTTATTCCCTTGGACATGTCGATAATCTATATTAACCTTCCAAGGTGGTTACAATCTGCTTTTACTACGAGCTCGCTATCTTATTAATTTGTGGTTTACCACTCAATGATATTCAGTTCTTAAGTGGATAAGCTTAGCTTTGAAAACTTGTACTATACTGTCGCCAGGGTCATAATAGGTACTATTATTATCTATAAGTGCATTAATACTTTACTGTCCAGTAAATAGACGGATAATCTATTAACCTTCCAATGTTATCTTAATTTGCGGTTCCTATGGTATTATTACATTATGGCTATATTGGTTATGGTATTCATTCTTAACGTGGATTGGCTCAGTTGAAAAATTATGCCTCGGCGTTCTGGTAGGATGGTTATGGTTATTGTTCATAGATATGATTTCCTCGTATTTAGTGACGACGAATGCCTTGCATCCCTTCGGTCTGTCGGTCGAGCAGTACCAGCGCTTGCAGAGGCTGCTTCTGTAGTGGTTGGGGAGAACGAAGGTGTAGCCAGCACAGGAGAGACGCATTTGGCCCTTTTGCGATCTCCCGATGTTCACTGAAAAAGAGTAATTTGTTAGCTTTTTGTCCTGAGACGTCACGTAAGTGTCACAGTGACACTATCTTGAATAGTATACCTTTAATTATTGCGGACTTCACCTGTGTAGATTTTCATCCTAAGTAAGCTGCTTCAGTGATCCATTATGCGAAAATGTAGTCAATAAATAGCAGTGCCATTAAAATAACATGATTAAAACACGAATTAGGTTTTATTGTTGAAATGTCGTTTGGGAAAGACTGTGTCACAGAGTACCTTTGTATGGACTGTTTTCAATTTACAAAAAAAAAAAAAAAAAATTTCTTTTTCTTGTATATTTCAACTTCCCCAGCAGCGCCTCAGCTAAAGCTTTTCACAATTTTTTTCTTTGGCTTGTATTAAAAAAGTATTTGTATTTGTTCTATTTAAGGCTCTTAATTATTGTACAATTTATTTTAGAAAAATCCGAGCAGTAATAAATCGTAAGCTTGCTTACGATCCACAAATCAATACAGTGTATAAATACTGTTTTATTTTCAATCACAGTTTAAAGCCAGATAAACAGATTTCGGATATTGTTTTTAAGTTTTATATCATTCTAAAAATCGGTTATTTTTTCAATCCTTCGTAAAATATCCAGTATGATTATGGACACCCTTCGTGGACACCACGCTCCCGTGTACAGTGGTCACCACAGTCTGACAAGAGTACTTCTTGCGCTGTGAGCAGTACCACCGCCGAGACGCCCCGGAGTCAGGTCGATTCCAGTTGCTGGAGTACATGTACCGGCCTACGCGGAGCACGTAGTTTCCTTTGGTCGTTGGGAGCAGCTCGGCAACTAAAAAATTGGTTGTCTGTAAAGTCGGTTTATGGACGATAATTTTACGTGATAAGAAAATATTGATGAAAAATTGCATAAATACTTTTATGAATTAAATATCGGCCGATGGAGTAGAAGAGAGATAGATGCGTCACAAGCTGAACGCTTACGCCGTTCGTGCCTCTCTATCGCTTGTTCCGCGCTCTCGCTTGCACGCTCGGCTCAGGCGGAACGAGACAATGAGTTATTATTTTTTGACATATAGTAACAACAAGTCGTCATCATCTTCCTCTTCTAATAAAAGACATATTAATAGTAAACTATCCGTAACGTTGTCCGACATTCCGTCTCGCGCGAAGGTACTGGAGTGACTTAGGCATGATTCTATGAATTGTGCAGCCGCGGCATGCCGCCGCGCTTGGAACGCGACCGCAGGCGCCAGCCGCAGTGTCGCCGGAATGGTACCTTTACTCTTCAAGGCTCTATACCCCGTGTACTTCCTTTAATTACTTTACTACTTTACTGGCTTTATAAATGATTGTGCAGGTAAGACAGAGCTATGATCGATCTTCCTGTGGTGTGAATTGCAGCTGGGCAGTATATCGTCTCCTTAAGAGAACAGTACCAGCGACGATTCACACTCTTGTCCGCGTTAAAGTCGCGGGTGATATAACGCTGACCCTTAAAATGGCACTCCCAGATATTATTTTTATTAAATAAAAAGAGTGGTTCTGTAACGGAGAATGGTTGTGTTGAGAATGGGTACCGTACCGTATAGCAGTGGCAGGAGAATGAAAATGAAATAATAATTGCTAATCCTTGAAATAATTTATTATACATATTTCAAACCTTACTATTTATAACTAACTGTACCTATTTAACATTTATAAATTAAATGCATGTCATAATTATTTAGCCACGTCATTTTTAATTAAATGTTTTCTAAAAACTAATAGGTAGTACTACCATTATATAAAAATACATACAAAAAAAGTGGTATAGTAGTAATTTGCTATTATCTTTAAGCGATTGTTTAAAATGATCAATTTGGGTTATATTTAGCACGACCACGATGTCAGTTATCAGTTTGCTATTTTTTTTTTATATTATAGGGGTCAAACGAGCAATCGGATCGCCTGATGGAAAGCGTGCAAATAAACATAATAAATATACTTATGTATGTAATACGTGCAGGAGGGCTAGGATATCTTGGAGCGACTTCGCTTGTCGCGCGACTCGGCACCAGCTGTCTTGCTCGCACGGTATTGTAAGGAAAGTGACAGGTAATATTATACGCGCGACAAAGAGCCGCATATCACAGGTATGCTAGGGGTGCAAATGTACATAAAATACTTATGTATAAATCAGACTTCCAGACGTCAATAGAAAAAAAAACTAACCGAATGGTAACGGAACTGGCCTTATATATCTTAAAGTAATCATATCACTTACAACTATTAGTAACTCGCATTTTAATTGTGATGTCTGTAAAGGTTTGCGTACATTGCTCTGGTCACATTTACGGCTACCGTGACACTGTATCACTTGGAAGAGGGCCTAAATTCATAAGGAGGTATATATAACAATGTGGTACGGCACTATGATCATGATATTGAAGATACATAAACATATTTTTATCTTAAATATCATGATCATGTAATTTCTATCATATTTTGCGAGCTGCGTTAAGTGAAAAGAGCACATTCTTAAAATATTTAGAAGAAAATCACAATAGTAATAAAGAATGATGATATTTTATACAGTTGTCAATAGAAGTGGTGTTTAGTTTAGGCCTCTATTAAACATATTATCCTTTGAGTATTTTGCCAGTGAAGGTAGCTTAAGCAGTTAAGAAATGACCGAAACATTGTAGCGAGTCTATAACTAATGCTAAATATGCGTATGTTCTCCAGTAAAAGCCACAATTAATCCTTGGACCATTTTGACACTAGCGCGGCACTTTTTACTGACCCTCTTCGAGCAATACCATATAGATTTCTCGTGTAGTTTCTTGCAGTTTGTTGAGTAGGAATGCGAGCCCAGCATGAGGAGGTAACCACCACTTCGGAGGGGTATTAACTGGTAATCTAAAAAAATAACTTAAGTTAGTTAATAAAGTCCATGAGCTCTTAGACTAACCTACAGGTTTGAGTCTTCGTTCAAATCTCGACCGAGACAGGAATAAATAAGAAGAAGGCTAGGGATTTGCCATATGTGGTAGTCGGATTGTATAATCGAATATTACATGACGGTTAGCCGTTATCCAAAACAGGGCCGTATTGAAATGCCGCGGTTCAACGATTAGCCAGATTTTCATTGCGATACGTTGTTCAATAAGGAAGCCTACTTTTATAATTCAGTGAATAAAGGATTTTGACCTTACAAACGGTCCGGTAGTTTTGAATTTTTGATATGTTGTCTAGGATGGTTAGTCAGTGTTTAAAATGCAAAATGCACAATTCCCCCCCCTCCGCGCCCGCCGCCATATTGAAAAAACCGGCACTTTCTTCATATTTTTGCTCATATCTTCCTTTAGAAGCATTTTAGCTAGAAGAAAGCTTCGACAATGTTATAGAGAGTTAAATTTACTACATTCTCCATTTTATATTTTGTTTCTAGGACAGATAGTTACGGAGATATGCACATTTAAAAAAACTTAAGAAATTGCAATTTTCAACTCAAAAACAAACTTCTGGATTATATCTTCGTTTAGGAGCATTTTAGCTAGAACAGTGCTTGGGCAATTTTGTAGAGAATTAAATTTACTATAATTTACATTTCAAATTTTGTTTCTAGGACAGATAATTACGGAGATATGTAAAAAATAAAGTTACATTTTCCGAAAATGTATGTAAAAATGGACATGAGTTTTATAAGCAATTATATTTCCTACATGTTTTAATTTGTCCTAGACCTTTGCCCTAACTGAATGACAGCGTTCTAAACCAAGAATTTTCAGAAATTTTCGGAAAATTCGACTTTTCCTGTTTTTTAAATGTGCATATCTCCGTAACTAACCGTCCTTGAAACAAAATTTGAAGTGTAAATTATAGTAAATTTAATTCTCTACAACATTGCCCAAGCTTTGTTGTAGCTAAAATGCTTCTAAACGAAGATATAATCCAGAAGTTTGTTTTTCAGTAGGAAATTGGGATTTTTTACGTTTTTTTAAATGTAGATATCTCCGTAACTATCTGTCCTAGAAAAACAATATAAAATGGAAAATGTAGTAAATTTAACTCTCTATAACATTGTCGAGGCTTTCTTCTAGCTAAAATGCTCCTAAAGGAAGATATGAGCAAAAATATGAAGAAAGTGCCGGTTTTTTCAATATGGCGGCGGGCGCGGAGGGGGGGGAATTGTGCATTTTGCATTTTAAACACTGACTAACCATCCTAGACAACATATCAAAAATTCAAAACTACCGGACCGTTTGTAAGGTCACACATAGTACTTTAGTCTCTATTCACCGTATTATTAGCCGTATCGCAGTAAGAGCCTGGCCACATCACCACGGCACGGCGCCGTCACCGTAAAACGGCGTCGTGGATTTTTACGGTGTCAGCGCATATAAAACCACTGTTAAAATCCACGACGCCGCGCCGTTTCACGGTGACGGCGCCCTTCCGTGGTGATATGGCCAGGCCCTAAAGTAAGTTAGGTTAGAACTGCGACCACAACGGCGCGCGAGCCGAGCAAGACAGCGAGCGTACCCAAAGCGAGCGAGCGGCAGCGGTCGGCGAAGCGCCAAAACCTAACTGCAACTAGTAAAGTAGATTAAGTTAGGTTAGGATGAGGCGGCATTTCATTATCGTTGAACCACCGCATTTCAAGATGGCCCTGTTTTTGATAACGGCTAGCCGTAATTTATTACGGCGGGTTATACAATCCAACTACGACACATGCGCTAATTGTGACGTCCAGGGTATCAGGGCGGGAACAGGTTCAATAAAACAATGTATACGGGTTTACTGTACCTGCCCGCTCCTGCACTGTCATAGTAATGCCGGCAGCGGGCAGGTGGCGGGGACACTTTATTATATAAAGATAGACTACACCACTAGACACAGAAAACACTAACATTAATATTTTGTTGCCTAATGCAGTCGTTGGCCTGTGGATCACTTCGAGTTGTCAAGGAGTAAAAATAATATCATAAAAAACAACAAGTACGCAAGTTTTGGAAATTTATGTATTATTGTAAGAAATAAAACATAATCGTTAATTTGAGCGAGTATAAAAAAAAAAAAGCATTTATTTATGACAAATCAAAATATATATTTGTTTGATACATCAATGTGCCTTCATCGGCATCGCACAGAGGAATATACTCGTACAAAAATAATATTCTGTTGTGCGCAGTTAGCTAAAATTAAATATCTATTTGTGATTCACCCATGATGTGTTGGCAAACGAATTGTCACAGTGTTGTCCGGCGACTGCGTAGTATTATAATTTAAAAAACCCCGTTGAAAATTTAATTGAAATAACTGTCATTTTATATACATTTTGACTTATGTCTATTCAATCTTATACTGTCATATTCAATCCTAATCTCACTGCGGACTTATTATACGTTGACACAAAGTTGCCAGTGATCCACGCCCAAGCATCACCTACTTTACTTTTTACTACATATATATATATATCTAAAGTGCTGTGCATTGTAAAAAAATACATATTTGTAATGTAAATTGTGGACCAATGTGGTAACCGTTTATTGTCTAAATGCTCGTTTAATATATTTCGATACTCAAAGGAATATAAATTTATTGGATATTTTCCGTTGGCCTATGGCTATGACATTTGGCAAGTAATACCGTCTTAATTCTACAAGTATAGGGAAAAATCTGAAAACTTTATTTATTTAAAGTACGTAAAACAGTTTCCAAACGGTAAATTTAAGTTTGCCGCTCAGAACAGTTTATATTTTTGTTAGAGCAATATGAAGTGTTTTTTTATAGTTTATATTAGAGTTCGTTTCGCACTTGACCGGCTTTTTTAAATGTTCAGGTCATAGTCATAACGATATAAAATTTTAAGCTAATCCTTTTCTACTTATGAAACTGAGATCATATTTCAAAATAGAAATAAGTAAAGTATAAATAGGGATAGTGAATAGGAATATGTAGACCTGTTGTCAACTGTTATTTTTATTGTATTGTTATTTTTTCTGTAAACTGTTTTTGGTGTGCAATAAAATAAAGCATACTGTAAAATAGAACTCTCGGTAAGTTGAAATGAAATTAATTGTTAACTAAACTGAACTTACAATCTACAAGGCACGATGAAAAAGAAACCATTCGGTTTACAACGGCAAAGGCATTCGTAAGTGTACCTACTTAGATATACCTAAATGATTCTTTTTTAGGGTTCCGTACCCAAAGGGTAAAATCGGGACCCTATTACTGAGACTTCGCTGTCCGTCCGTCCGTCCGTCCGTCCGTCCGTCCGTCCGTCTGTCACCAGGCTGTATCTCAACAACGGTGATAGCTAGACAGTTGAAATTTTCACAGATGATGTATTTCTATTGCCGCTATAACAACAAATACTAAAAATAAAATAAAATAAATATTTAAGGGGGGCTCCCATACAACAAACTTGTTATAGATTATATATATGTATAGGTACGGAACCCTTTATGCGCGAGTCGGGCTCGCACTTGCCCAATTTTTTATTTAAGATCAGCCAAGCATTAGACCTCAATCGTACCTGATATTAGTGACATTAATGCTTGCTTGCCTAGAAGATGACTAAATTCGTTGATTATTCGGAGGGTTTTAACGGTCTCATTAACGTAACCGCAATATTGGGCAACTTATAAAACCAATCAACATCATTTTGATAAGAGTTTTAGAAATCTGCGTTGTTTACAAAATAACATAAAATGGCGCCCTTGATCATACGAGGTTCGTCAGAATATATTGGTCACGGTAATGAAATGAGGCGTACTAATGAGTACCTGATACCCCCCATTGCACCATGATCTGAATTACAAATTCCAATCCATGTCAGGGATTAATATTAGTCAAATTAACTTCATAACCGAAAATTTTAGCGACATGATTATGATTATCATGGACGTATACAATATTGTTGTTGTAGCTTATGATATACGCTGGGCAGGCATGTTTGCGGTACCGACAGTACCATTGTATCCGTGGACGATCTCTGCGTTTGCAATAATAAGTCTCGTTCTTGTATTCCAACACGCAGTTCTTGATTACGAATTCACCTGAAAATATTATTTTTAATTTCACATTGGCAAGACATGTTCGTTTATCTTCTTCATTTTAGAGCTTCCATTGGAAGCCCTACTAAATATACTTAAGACAGTGGTTCATAAAATTTTTGACGGCACCTCATACAAAGTTGTTGGTTATTGAGTTTTCTTTTGAGGACCGTTGTTTGATGACCCCTGTCTAAGAATATGCCGAAAATTCCAAATATAGTCTGAATAAGCGTATACAATCCCTAAATGTAGGATTATTTGGACCAGCCAGTCTAGCACAACTATGCTTCGACATAGCGCTACCCGTCATTCTCTCACATTACTGCATAGGAAGAGACGGGCGATTATCTCACGCGAGAAATAGTCGCGTATTAATGATATGATATAGAAGCTGCATGCCAACTCTTGAGGTCATCAATATTCTAACATGAGAATATATTTAATCCTGACATTGACTACAAGGAGTCTAAGAGTCGAGGTTATCTAAATAGTACTGCCGTACTACGTTTAAAAGTCGTATCATACCATATAGAATCAATATAGAGATACGACCTTTTAACGAAGCGCGGCAGAGTACCAAAACTGGTTACCGGCTTACTTTCATAGATTTACCAGTGTACGTAAAACAAAGGATGATAACTGGTTGACTACAGTTATAAGCTGCAAATATACGGGAATGATGCAAACAATATTTATTTATACAAACATAAAATACGTGGACAAAATAATTTTAAAGATAGAGCTAACACATATAAAAGAAAAAGAAAACAAAAGTAAAGCAAACCCGAACGCATAATAATATAATAAAAGAAACACATGCCGAAAATTTGCTAGTGACGGGGTTTGAAACTCATCGTGCTAAGATTACATTCGACTTCGCAAAAGTACCACTTATCTGTCTGATTAGCAGAATTCAAATCTAATCAAATTACAGGAAACTATAATTGCTACAATGTTTTTTTTCCAATGGCAAAAATACCAAAGAACATCTTTTAGGCCCAAACTATTTAAGTAGAGTTCCTTTTCCGTTTCGGTCAGATGATAAATTAACTTACTTACTGAGATTACTTAAGAGGAAGGCCTAGGACATTTTATAAAGACCAAACCAAGGAGAAAATAAACAGCGTGTCTTATGAGGAAATCAGAAAGAAAGCTGAAGATAAAGAAATATGGAACTTATGGAAGATGCTCCACCGACAAGAGACTAACTTTGAAATTTATGATGATGACATATATGAAATTTATGGTTGATGGAAGTTTACTATTGTGTCACTTTTTTGTTTGTTAATCTTATTTAGAAAAATTGATACTATATCTTGATATATTGCCCTTCATGTATGCAATACTTAGCGGGCGGATGTGTATGCTTATTCTGGAGATCTTTAATTTGGTAGTTTTCATCTAGCTTCAATTTAGCATTGCATCCTCTGCAGTTGTGAGTGGAGCAGTACCAGTTGAAGTATTTAGTCTTTTTGCATTGCTTCTTGCAGTAATACGTGTACTCGTTGAACATGATCAGCTGTTTGCCAGTGTACCGGGACTTGGCTAGGACAATGATAGCTGAAAGGGAATAACGTCATTTTACATTTGAACAAATTATATTTTAGTACCAGGCCACAGCCATGCCAGCTATCAAGCTACAAAGACATGTAGCTTATTGTACAGTCAGCCAAAACTGTGGTCTACCACCCTACGGTCGAGGTTCATTTGAACGTCATGAAACAACAAGACAGATTTTCCCTTACAATAATATTATGACAGTGACTTCTGTCAGCATAGTCAACCTTAGCGATAATTCGATCTCACAGAAACTTTTGTCAAAACTGGTAGATCACTTTCTTGGCCGACCGTGAAGGGCTGAAAACATATGATATTGTACTTACAAAAACGTTTGATAAGATTTAAAAGAAATTTTACAAGTTGAGTTTTAATGTGAAATTGTGGATGTGAATTTTTTAATAAAACAAATTTTTGGTATTTGATTCTTACTCATAATAATATGGTCAAGACAATCTTTACCTTGCATTATACCTACATTTATTTCCAATGTCATGATATCATATTTATTCATTGTGATTTGGAGTACATTTCCTATTTTTTGTACTGAAATTATCGACACATCCCGTATTGTAAAAAGTATCATTAAACGTATAGTCTCGGTGGCTACAGATGCTATGTAGTCACCAGGTGGCCAGTAGACCTTTGATATAAACGCCATTCTCGATAACGAAGTCCGGCTTCGGGTGACTATGAATAAGGAAATGCTTGAAGATAGTATAGTCGTCGGCGGTCATGTTGAACCTGGCCTTGCAGAGCTTGCCTTTCGTGCACCGGAACGACCGCGTATGGGTGCCCCGCCAGTCAGGGTAGTAGGTATAACCGTGCAGTATAGCCATTTCCTTGCCTTTAGTTGTCCTCACGATTTGCACTAGAACAACAAAGTTATATCAGTAAAAGGTGAATTGGTTAAATTTGATGATTTGTAACGCAAAATCGTTGTAATCAGTATTGGGAAAGTTGTATTGTGGTGAGGTATGTCTAAAATAAATTGATATCTATTGCCAACCTCGCTAGAAGTACCACATACATTTCATGATGTCTAGTTTAAAAGGGTTTTTGTACGTGAAATCATGACTCAGGGTAGATTAATGGTGGCTGTCTAGTATGATAAGAGCCCGTAAAGATCCTAGTACCTGTAGTATGAATGCTATTTGAACTTCTCGTTCTTGAAGATGAATGAAGTGATTTGGTACATTTCATACCTCGCAAGTTACGAAATAAAAATCAGTTATTTACAGCAAAAAACTTTATAAGATGATAAGCAAGAGACACATGAAAGTATAAACGTAAACATTGAGCGCCAACTTTGCGGTTGTCGAACAAGAATTTCCGTCTAAAATTGAAAAAGAAAATGTCCAATTTATACAAACATTAAGGTAAATTAAAATAAAGATTTAGATTACAAATCATTGTGACAAGATTTTTTAACATCTGATTCTACTATACTACAATATAGGTGCTGTGTGCAGAAAATAGAACAAGTTTAGATGGACTTTTGTTTCCAGCAATTTGAGACTGGTTTTTTGGTAGCGCAAGAAAGTCTATGCCAGTCCCCTCGATACCTTGGTCATAACTCTGAAGACATTGAGGTAAATTAAACGCAGTTTTACGCGATTACGTTTCGTTATGTTGGGACAGGAGCATACTCGTAGTCGAATTATCTAAAGCCTGATATACATCCCGTTCCTGATCAAGAACCTAGGTGGCATGTGGGTGTGGCCGAGGGACGCGCTCAGTATCCTTGCATGGGAATTCCTCGGTAGGTTGAACCGAGCCTTGCACTGGCCGCCCTTGGTGCATCGCCAGATGTCGGTGCAGTTGCCACGAAACCCGCAGTAGAAGGAGTACCCTTGAACGATTGCCACTTTTCTACCAGTCGGGTTCATCGCAAATAATACTGAAACAAACATTTTGGTTAGGAAAAAATACTTAAGATAAGGACACGGAATCATACGCAAAAGTCTCGAAATAAAGCAAAGGTTCAACAAAGTAACTAACAACTATCACATCAACATCCAGCCCAAACCATTAAAACGGAAGAGTAAAAAACACAGATTTTCTTTGTGATACCAATAATTAGCGAGGGGATTCCGATAATACAAAATTCACTATCTTGTAGGTAGTATTTATTTGACCTTTGTTTTTGTGGCAAACGACCAAATGGATCGCCTGATGGAAAGCGTGTGTTTAATGTTTATTTCTGTCTTATGTATTTGTTATTTCCTCACAAATCTGATGAAAAATATTGAGTGTATGGCGGGTAGTAAGGCTTTCGGCGTCGGGCTTCTATTTAATAGACTTCGTTAGTAATCCCCTACTTACCTTTATGACACAATATACTATATTAACTGAATATCACTGCCCAATGTGTGTTAGTTATTACTACAACTTGTGATAAAATGGAAAAGTAATCAAGTAACATCACTTTTATTTTTAAAACATATTATGCGTATTATTACTTAAATACGCACATTTATCGGTAAGCGTTATAAAAGTGTTTTTCATTAAAACATGTCAAGCACATTGTTTTATCACACTGAGTACAAAAGGTCATGATTCTTTTAGTTCTGTTGGAGGCTTCTGTGCTGTTCAACGTGAGCCGCAACTTGTTGTAGCAGCCCACGCAACGTCTTTTTTTATGCCCTCGTTCGAAAATGTGACTTGTGCATTTTTCTCTCCGCAATTCTGGAATTATAAATTAGGATACAATTGTATATAGGTCGTTTTTTTGCCTTAAAATACAAGACAATAATTTTGCATATCTCGTTGTACTACTCGGCAACAATAACTTACGCGAAACATCGTATGAAAAGTAACAAACAATCTTCTTGCTTTTATTTATTTAATTAAAATGTATATGTTACATTGTAAGGCATTAGATATTTGATTTGAATTACTTATAAAACAATTATTCTTATCAGAGACTAATAGAAAACAAACTGGTTCAACCGATCAAACTAAAAGCGCAAGCACGCCGCAAAACACGTGTTTCTAACATTTCTAAACTGGGTACTGGTCTGAGTATAATAATCAAAAGATAAAACTTTATAAACTTATTGAGATTTTAAATTATTTAATTTGAATTCAGCAAGTAAAACCACTATTTCAGATTTATGACGTAACAAACAAAAAACGTAATTATGTAATCGGCAAAATAACAAATAGCAAGAATATGTCAGGCTACACTCTATAGATGATGCCGTCTCTTAAATGGAATCGATGTGGTAAGTGATCGTGCTCCAGATTAGGTCTGAACATCTCAAGGTCCTTAGTCAGGTGGAAGCGCGCCTTACACTTCCGTCCGCTGGTGCAGCGCCAGACCTCCTTCTCTGGTCTCCTAACCTCACAGTAATAAGTGAAACCACCGTATATGATAATTTCTTTACCAGCTGTGTTACGAACTATGTGCACTAGAAAAAACAAGAAAGATTTTTTTTTATTATATATTAATCATAAATATAATATGCCTAAAATATATCAACAAGACTTAAAAAATCGTACAGATTTAAAAAAAGGGTTGCAGTAATAGAACATTAAAAGCCTATGGCGGCAAACTTGTGAATGTCCTAGATCATCATCAGGTGTTTGTGTATAGGTATGCGGTCCGGGGCTTTACGAATGCCCACCTGTGGTTTGTCTAAAGTTTTACCACTTGCCTTGGCCAGGAAGTGGGATTTTCTACTCGCTACGAGGGGAGAAAATCTCACTTACGGTCTAAGGTCGCAGCCGTGCACTTAACTTTTCACCTCACTACAGCGAAGAAAATGCGTGATGCAAGAAAAAACAATTAAAATATAAAAAATATAAAAATAATCATATTTAATTTTGCCCTCTATTTAATATACCAAACACATAACACTCAAATTCAAATTAAGTAAGTAAGCAAAAGAAAAGCTCACATAAAATAAATAAATATTAAGGGACAATCATACACAAATCGACCTAGTCCCAAACTAAGCAAAGCTTGTACTATGGGTACTAGACGACGATATACATAATATATAAATACATATATAGATAACATCCATGACCCAAGAACAAATATTTTGCACAAATATTTGCCCCGGCCGGGATTCGAACCCGGGACCGCCGACTCAGTAGGCAGGTGTCTACGAACCGAGCCAAACGCGTCGTCAAAAACACATAGGTATTAAAAATTAGAATAAACATCACAGAGGATATTTGTATAGAATCTTTTTATCGATTCTATATTTTTTTATGTGGTAATACCACATTTTTATTTTTATAAATAATGACACAAAGATCACAGAGGATCACAATCATCGTGTCCATATTCAAATGACTTTTGTACGCAGATTTCGCGCTATAAACGGAGGTTTTCGGAGCGAGTGAGTCGAATAATATATTTTTAATACAGTTGCTCAAAAAGTGGTACTTTTTGTGGCTGCGTAGCGTGCGAGAAGCTCATTTTCTCGAACTAGTGCTTTTTACTTTTTAGTTCCAAACTATACTTTCGAAACGCAGTAACTAAGTTTCGAATGTCAGTGATGATGATGACGATGACGATGACGATGACGATGACGATGACGATGGCGATGGCGATGGCGATGGCGATGGCGATGGCGATGGCGATGGCGATGGCGATGGCGATGGCGATGACGATGACGATGACGATGACGATGACGATGACGATGACGATGACGATGACGATGACGATGACGATGACGATGACGATGACGATGACGATGACGATGACGATGACGATGACGATGACGATGACGATGACGATGACGATGACGATGGCGATGGCGATGGCGATGGCGATGGCGATGACGATGACGATGACGATGACGATGACGATGACGATGACGATGTCGATGACGATGATGATGGTCTTAATGTACCATGTCATTTGTAAAGTATGGGTTCGTTCAAAAATAACTTCGAAGCAAGCATATTTTATCGCAATGATATATTAATTTGTTATTTTTTCGCAATTGCATTAAAAAACGTCGTTTACAACACGTGCGAAATGTCTTTTTACTACTCGTACCGAGTCTTGCCACTCGCTTTCAGCTCGTGGCAAGATACCTCGGTACTAGTGGTAAAAAGACATTCTTTTCACACTAGTTGTAAAATGTACTATTTTATGTAATATATTTTATGGAATAATGTATTCTATTTTTGTCAAAAATATAATTCAACTTTGTTTTTAGTTTTTCTCTCTCTGGAGTCGGTCCCTCATGTCTGAGGATCGTGGTCAGCTTCAGGGCTGCATCTGGCGCGGATGATCTGCCTCCACCGGTTTCGATTTAGCTTGTATTTATTTATCTTATCATAATAAAACTGTAGAGAACCATAATCGTGCACTTTATATTTTAGAAAATTATCTCTATGTATATACATTGTCATTTATAATAGCAAACTTACATTTTGGAATGGGTTCAGTTGTTTTTTATGCAACATCAATCAATATATAAAAGATTTTAAAAATAATTGTATACGAAAGACTGTACATAACGTGCCATACGAATAAACAAATAAATCAACGGATCCTTTGATAAATCCCATTCCTAATCAAATGCTCCGGCGGCGCGTGGTTATGTTCGTGCACCTGCGACCGAATCACGCGCAGATCCCTCGCCGTGTGGAACCGCGCTTTGCACCCCCTGACTCGGCACCGCCAAATTCGCTTGCTCTCCTTTTTATACTCGCAGTAGAACGCGTAGCCTTTATACATGGTCAATTCCTTGCCTCGGGTATCGAGATAGACGGACACTGAAAACAGAAAGAACAATTTCATTAATTTATTTACAATGAACCCAAAACTATTACTTTTATTTCATAATACCGACTAGTTGTTTTAAATATAAAGAAAAATGTGAAAGCAGCGCAGCATCATCTAAACATTGGCGCACTGCATGACATCACCTTGTGGATAATTTAACAGTCTCAACACACGCCTTCGTAATGTAATGGTCCGACTGTATGAGTTTCGGCGCTGTAACATTCCTTCCTTGTCGCCTACGCTCTTTTAGAATGAGAAACTTTTCAAATACATTGGGATATTTTCTAAAATGTAAAAATTTGGTAATGTGTAATTTTTTATTCTTTATTTGACAATGTCAATAAAAAGCCTGGTACAAAAAATTAAAATATGTTGTCAATAGTTCACGTCATGTGCGTAACGATTTAATAGTGACCTATAACAGTATGGGCAGCCCAGGATGATGATTATCGAGCGTTTTGGCTGCTTCATTACCGTGACCGCAATATTGGCCAATTCATGGAAGCGATCAAGATAATGTTGAAAATGGCGCCTCATCATACGGGGTTGGTCAATATTGTGGTCACTATGATGAATTAATGAGACAGTAAAAACTCTAGAATAATCACGCAGGACTTTAAATCTGCCTGGTTTTATAGTCACATTCGCCCTGGTATATTAAGTATATTTAAATAAAAAAAATAACGGATTATATTTCGTACATTCATTATTTGAGCCTTTCTGACGTTACAGTAACTTTTACAGTTACCGTTTTCAAATAATTCGTCTATTACTAGCCGACCAACCACTCTGTCCACCAACCAACCAGGTAGTCAGTTAAGAAAAAAAAATATGAGCCAACCAACCAGGTAGTCAGTTAAGAAAAAAAAATATCAACCAACCAACCAGGTTGTTGGTTAAGAAAAAAAATTACTCACCGACCAACCAGGTGGACAGAGTGGTTGGTCGGCTAGTAATAGACGAAATAATTTACGCAATATGATCCGCTTGAAGCTTCCAAAAAACTTGAGTTTTATCGACAAGTGCATGTGATGGTAAAGAAAGTTGTAAAATAATAGTAGATATAAAAAAAAAAAAAATAATAATAATTTTAAAGAACTTTATTTGGCCAAGGTATGTAACCAGTGAGTACACATTTACGCTTTTAAAATGGCCCACATAATACGGTATTTGATGACAGCTCAAATCAGCTACTCTTTATGAAATGTCAGCAACGGTCTGTTAGTATGAAGTTTTTATGACGATCGAATCCAGTAGTCAAAACATGTTTTCTTTGTAGTTTTTGTTAATTGGACCACAAATTAAAAATAATATAATGTTCAAAAGTTAGTGCTCGTTTATTTGGTCCCGTGTATTTTTGAATGTGTGTTTAGTTGGTTTCAATGATATACAATTTATTTTCGCTATAAATAATCAAATACCATATTATTGCGGATCAAATTGTCAACTAAACATGGCATTTCGTTTTCGGCAACCACAACTATCGACCACGAACCACTGCATTTTATTAGCTTCACCTGTTATTTATTTCTTTATAACTGAACATGTAAATAGATCTTTAAAGTAATTTTTAATTCTTTTTTTCATTTAATGACATTGTTTGCAACACTTTTTTTCGACTTCAATCGATGCATCACAAGAGACAATAGAAAGTGCCACGTCCAATACCGGCTATCTCCATTTAATCAACTTCTAACACTTAATTTTTTTTCATAAAACGGCTTTATTGTGAATAACTAGGAAACACTGACAGACGCAAGCGATCTACGTTTCAAGGATCCTTATTTATATGAGTTATGAAAAATAGCTCTATTAGGGCGATTGTGCACTACAATGAATTTTACTGTCCGTCAGTCAGATTTTTTACGGTCCGATATGGCATGAGAAAAACGGTAAGGGCGATTGTGCACTACAATGAAATGAAATGAAATGAAATGAAATGAAATAATTTATTCAGTAAGTAGGCCACAAGGGCACTTTTACAAGTCAGATTGTGAGTCTACCGGCATTTCGCAAGAGGAGACCGCTGTTGAGAAGAAAGCCGAAAGAAACTCAACAGTAAGTCATTTTTTCGTAAATTATACTTAAAAACTAATACAATCATATTATAACTAGGTAATTGAAACATATATGTTAGAGGAGATGTACAAGTTTCTCCAAATCAATGTTTACACTAAAAATTATATAAAATAAAGTGATTTTTTCAGAGATGTAGAAGGTCTCTAGGCGTCACGACACGCAATATAGATAATTAATTAATGAAATAATTCAATTCCGTTGAGATGTATAAGGTCTCAAGGGGTCAAAATCAATAACTGATGCAACAAAATAATTAAGTACTTAATTTTAAATTTCTTAGAGATGTACATGGTCTCTAGGCGTCACAACATGCAAAACAAAATAAATTAATTTTAATCCTTAGAAAAGTTAAGGACTGAATAAGAAACTAACTATACAAAAGAAAAAATAATAAATAAATAAATAATTAAACTAAATTTCTTAGAGATGTATATGGTCTCTAGGCGTCACAGTTTACAAAATTAAAAATATAAATAATAAATATATGATGATAGTTAAATTCCTCAGAGATGTATAAGGTCTCTGAGCGTCATTGTACAGTACACTAAGTTTATTAGAGATGTATACAGTCTCTAAGTCTCTAAGTAAAAAAATAACTTCAATCGAGTACAGGATGAAGTCTCTCACGTCAGTTCATTAAACACTGGAAAGCAGTTACTACACAACTAATTTGGCCCTTGCTAGTATGAACAGACCGGACCCCACAAACGGCACCCGTTCACGAGCATGACGCATATCTCAGCCATCGCCTCCCTCAACCATATTATAGGGAAGGTTGCGACCCGATCAACGACGCCACCGTAAGCAAAGACCTTTAAGCGAGCATGACATGCTCACACTGCCGGGCATTCAACACTAATTCTATTTGCCCGGTGAGAAACAACATAATGTGCTCTCATGTTACATTACAAAACAAATTAATATTACCGACTAAAATAATGCTTACTTTACATTCACATGACTAAACCACTGGCTTAAAGACATCCCTATCATCTAAAAAGTCATTCACAGTATAATACGCCTTATTTATTAGATGACGTTTTACGTATGACTTGAATTTGCTGGAAGGTAAACTCACTACTTCGGTAGGTATTTTGTTATAGAAACGTACACAGTTCCCCACGAACGAAGAGCTAACTTTACGGAGACGATGAGCAGGCATAAGAAGCTTATTCTTCCTTCTTGTATTATACTGGTGAATGTCACTGTTGAGCTTGAATGCATGTAGATTTTTCCGGACATACATAATATTCTCAAGGATATATTGAGACGCCACGGTGAGAATGTTGGCTTCCTTGAATTTTTCTCTTAGCGATGCACGAGCTCCTAGTGCAAAAACTGAGCGTACGGCTCGTTTTTGTAGCACGAAGATGGTTTGGATGTCCGCCGCTTTTCCCCACAACAGAATTCCATATGACATTACACTATGAAAATAACTGAAATACACAAGCCTTGCCGTCTCGACGTTTGTTAACTGTCTGATTCGCCTCACTGCATAGGCTGCGGAACTAAGCTTACCTGCAAGAGTGGCTATATGCGCATTCCATTGCAGTTTTGAGTCCAAAGTAACACCCAGAAACACTGTTTTGTCTTCAAATTCTAGTACATCACCTTTCAATGTCACCTTGGCACAATCTACTTGTTTCACATTCGGTAATGTGAATTTAATGCACTTGGTTTTCTTGGCATTTAAAAGTAGGTTATTTGCAGTAAACCAATCCACAATAGTAGACAGCGCGTCGTTAATAATAACAAAGTTATTTTCTTGTCTTTTCACTTTGAAAAGGAGAGAAGTATCGTCTGCAAATAACACAATTTCATGTTTATCTTGCACAAGGTTTGGTAGATCATTAATATACACTAGAAACAGAAAGGGGCCTAGAATTGAGCCCTGAGGTACACCCATAGCAACAGCTGATCCAGTTGATTGCATTCCGTTGATGACTACGCGTTGCGTTCTGCCTGAAAGATATGATGTGACAAGGTCAAGTGCACCGTTCCTTACTCCGTAGTGTTTCAATTTACGTATTAGATTATTATGATCAACGCAATCAAATGCCTTAGATAGGTCGCAAAAAATTCCAACAACATCTTGAGCCTTTTCCCAGGCATCAAAGATGTGTTTAACTAGCACCACCCCTGCATCAGTAGTGGAGCGACCTTTAGTGAATCCAAATTGACTGCTATGTAATAGGTTATGTCGATTAAAATGAGATGTAAGTTGATTAAGAATGAGTTTCTCAAAAACTTTACTTAATGCGGGTAGTATTGATATTGGTCTAAAATTTGTGGGGTCTGATTTAGTTCCCGATTTGAATAAAGGTATGATCTTGCTGTGTTTCATCAAATCAGGAAATACTCCATTATCAATACATTTGTTAAAAATATCGGCCAAATATGGTGCAATCGCCTCTACAATTGAATGTAACACTTTCACAGAAAGGCCCCACAGATCTTCGGTCTTCTTCAAATTTAAAGACCTGAAGGTTTTAATAACATTGTTAGGGGTAACATGAGTAAATTTGAAGATCTCTGTACATTCTATTACATTCGTTTTTAATATTGATTCAGCAACATCTGGTGATGAATTTAATGACTGCGTCGTCTCCACGGGTATATTAGAAAAGAACCGCTCAAAGTGATGCGCAACTTCAAGATCGGAAGTTACTAATGTATCGTTAATTTGTAGGTTATAATGACGATCTATTACTTTAGTCTTCCCAGTTTCGTCATTGATCATCTTCCAAACAGTTTTCACTTTATCACTAGAATTAATGATCTTCTTGGACAAGTAATCAGATTTAGCGGCTGCACACATTTGTTTGAAAGATTTAGAAAAATTCTTCACGTACTCTAGAAATTCCGGTCTCTTATCGATTGATGTTTGATCATAAAGATCGTAGAGACGAAGTCTTTTTTCGTGGATTTCTGGAGTAGCCCAGTCGCTAAATATAGTTTTAACCTTGCTTTGTACTTTTTTCAGACTGAGACAGGAATCAAATTCTTTTTTTATGCAATCAAACAAGACCTTACACATGTCGTCCGCATCCTCTTGAGGAAAAGAAAGATAACACATTTTTTCCTGAATATTTCGATTGAATAAATCTAAGCGATGCTCAGTAACAGGTCTGCACATAGTGTCTTGTGTATCAATTTCAATTTTCTTACTGAAACTGAATGATGCTTGTTGTCCACAGTGGTCTGAGCTTAGTTTGTTAATGATAAATTTATCAATCGCATCCGTATTACTAAATATGTTATCAATACATGTGGAACTGGTGGCTGTGATACGGGTAGGCTCACAAAACAAATTCTTTAGGCCAGAAGATTTGAAAGTGCTCAGCAAACTCACACTCGTTGATGAAACTTCAAGTAAATTTACATTAAAATCACCACACACAATAATGCACTTGTTACTTGAGAAAACAGTATTGAACACTTCGTCCATAATTGACTCAAATGTACTATAGTTCGCAGATGGGGGTCTGTATACGCATATAATTATAAATTGATCTAATTCTATACATGACAGTTCTATTTGACGTTCAACGGACATGTTGACAATATCTTTCCGCTCTTTACACTTAAGATCATGCCTTACCATAATTAAAGATCCACCGCGGATGTAAAACTCTCTAGTGAAAGAACTCACTATGCTATGATTATTAAAATTGAACATGAGTTCATGTCCTTTAAGCCAGTGTTCAGTTATACACAGGACATGGATATCTGAATGATCTATGAACAAACCAATTTGAAGTTCCTTACTAGTAAAACCCTGTATATTTTGGTGAACTACATTAATGAATTTTACTGTCCGGCAGTCCGAGTTTTCATGGTCGATATGGCATGAAAAAAACGGTTTTAGCTTGTGCACTTGTCCGTCTTTTTACTCGCAGGTGCGGCGCAGTTTTGAGTTTTTACCAGTATCGTTTGATATCGGTACCGAAATGCTACTTTATCGGTCGGGTACCTTTAAAAAGACCGGTCAAAACCGTTTCTAAAGATACCTTTTCAGTCCCTGCGTGCGACACAGACATCATGAATAATACTGATCGCAGACGCAGTGCACAAGCATAAATACGATATGTTTTTCATAGCTGTCATCTTGGACCGGAAAAAACGGTCCGGAATGGGGAAAAGTAAAATGTCGGATGGTAAAATTACATATAGTGCACAAACTACTATACATATTTAATGGCGTGCCATATCGGACCGTAAAAAATCGGGTTGACGGACAGTAAAATTCATTGTAGTGCACAATCGCCCTTAGCCTTATAAAATCTTTGGTTTACACGAACGTATACACCGTTTTGTATGTAATATACAGGTGGTTTGTGATTATGTTTAAACTTTGCATTATATATTTGATCTTCTCTTATTCTGAAGGAGCTACGGCAGATTTTGCTGTTTGTGCATCTCCAAGTCGTTGGTTTGTTTCGTGAAGTGTAAAAACTGTAGCCGCCGAGGATGCACAATGATGATTTCCCAGCAGTATTTTGGACGAACATCACTGAAATAACAAACCGTAATTTTATTCCGGTTTCACACGAAGGCAGAACAGTGAGACAGAACAGTGGGCAGTACAGTACTGCTATTGTTTGAACTGCACAGAACAGTACAGAACAGTACTGTCTTGACGGTAACCAAGGCAGAACAATTAATGGCTCGTCGGTCTCCCCCGACCACTTTTGTGAGAATTCGTCTTAACACGCACACGACACAAGAAACACAATTACACAGACATTTTACATTCCAGTAAGCATTCTATTTCACGATCAAATCACGATCACGATCATGCAAGACAAAAAAGTGACAAAGCACGTTTTGACAAAATGCGGCAAATACCTTGTCATTTATTTATCACGTGATAAACGCAACCATCATAGGCCACTGATCGAGTGTACTGCCCCCATTTATTAAATTGTGACATGCTTGCAGTTTCGCAGAGGTACGAGGATAGGTTATATGCCATATGTCAATCGCTCGGAATTGAGCCATCTAGGAGGCGAGCGGACAAAAAATGTAGGAGTGGCGTGGTCCCTTACGTGCAAGGTCAGGAAACAAATTTGTCAAATTTTATCATGCGCTTTATTTCTAAATTACATTTTCAATACCTGTAGACGACAACCGCGTCCGTCGGCTATCGGCTACAAGGGCACTCCGAAACTCAGCGATGAGTAAGGAGCGAATGGACTGTAATGAAAACTAGGTAACGAAAACGGACGAATATGAAACGCAAAGTAAATCAAACGATATATATTTACACACAAATTAACAAACAAACAAAACAACAAGGATCGGAAAACACTTAAATTTACTCTTAACTAATATAGTCTCTGTCTAAATGAATTTAACACTGATCGCGGACCGATGGTACTACGCTAACACTGACAAAACTAAATTCGCGGACCGATGGTACTACGCTACTAAGTACAAAGATGGTTAACGCTCAGAACTAAAGTGGAGAAGTGACACGGTGGCGGATCGTTGATCAACGCCCTGACTACGGAGTGGTACTCTACGTAGGATGCAAGATGACTGTGATGAACTGTGTCTACATACAAAATTGGCCGTCCTTTTATACAAAATCGACTAGAGGCCAGGGGGACGCCCGCCCTGTATGTTTATATCAAATTACAAGAGTTACATATTACTTAGCCTAAATATGACTTATATTATAGATTGACGTCTATATAATGCACAAAATGTGAGCGTGTTTACGCTGTGGGAGCTCCCGTCCGACTGTGAGGCGTGAAAATACCTAACGATTCTTTGTCCCCGGCAAGAGGCCGTCTCGCTCGCACCGTCCGAGATATACACTCGCGCGGTCACTCTTAACGCGCTGCGCGCCGCGAGACTAGTTTAGTCTTTGATTTATCGTGTTCTCGGACGGTTGCGGCCGGGACAATGTTCTACAAAATTACTCTATTTATTGAAATCTACATTCTTACAAAGTTTCAAATTAATCTATAATTTTCCTCAATTTTTACATCGAACGTAAACAAAGATGGCTCCTTTGTCTCGCGCTGCGAGTGGAAATTACCACGATGAGTCATCTTTGTTTTGTCGTGGTCTTTTTACTAAGACATGACGGGAGCTCTACATGAATAAATGATTATACAGGGAAATTTAATTAATTTCAGCCGCTTATACGGGCAAACGATCTTATATCTAAGTTATTTAAAATATTTATTTATTATTTCTCTTAAAATTAAGCGCTCTGCAAAGCTGTCCGTAACAATCTCCCCCCGTCGAGCTGCCGCGTAGACTCGGGTTGCATGGGGAGGACAGCCAGCTTCCTCACGGGGCGCCGAAACACGCCGCCCTTGGTGCGCACGTCCGCGTTCCGCACCTCGCCGTCAGGACCCGGATGCGTTGCCTCGACGATCCCTCGTGGCCAGACGTTGCGTGGCAGCGTGTGATCGGCGATGACCACGCAGTCGCCTGGCTGGATCCGTCGCTCTGCTCCCGACGGCGACGATTGCCTGGGCGCGAGTGTGGGCAGATACTCCCGTATCCACCGCGCCCAGAATTGATCGGCGAGCGCCTGGCTGGCCCGCCAAGTGCGGCGGTCGGCCTCCAGGCACGGCCCGATGATGGGTGTCGCCGTCGGTCCGCCCAACAAGAAGTGGTTGGGCGTAAGCGCCTCCTCGTCCCGTGGGTCCACAGAGACGTGCGTGAGTGGCCGGGCGTTGACGGTCGCCTCGGCCTCGGCGAGCAGCGTCATCAGCACCTCTTCTTTAGGCGCCTTGGTATGCAGCGTTGTCGTCAGTGCGGTTTTGATGGACCGCACTAGCCGCTCCCAGGCGCCTCCCTGGTTCGGCGCGCCGGGCGCGATGAAGCGCCACTCCAGGCCGCGCTGTAGTCCGTAGCTTTGGAGTGCGGGCAGCCATTCTTCGTAGGCCGCCCGTAGCTCGATGTCTGCGGCCCGGAAGCATGTAGCGTTGTCGCTCCAGATTTGTCGCGGCCAGCCGCGCCTCGCCGCCAGCCGTCGTAGCGCCATGATTGCAGAGTCCGTCGACAGCGTGTGCACTATCTCTAAGTGCACGGCGCGGGTGGTCAGGCAGGTGAATAGCGCCACCCAGCGTTTCTCGTGGCGTCGGCCGATGGTGACCCACACGGGACCGAAATAGTCGGTCGCCGCGTAGGTAAACGGCCGATGATGTGGCTCGACGCGGGCTGGCGGCAGGTCCCCCAGTGCAGGTACTCGGGGTTGTGTGCGGCGCAGGATGCACGTCCGGCAGGCGTTTGCGACGGCTCGTACTGTTGGCCGCAGCTTCAGCACCCAGTGTTGTTGCCGGACGTCGTTCACGACGCGCTCGTTGTTGGCGTGTGCGGCCCTCTCGTGCTCGCGCTGTAGCCACAGCCGCACGAACGGGTTGCGGCCGTCGAGTATGGCCGGCGTCTTGTTGATGTAGGCGGGCGCGGCGTTGATTCGCCCGCGCATTTTCAGCAGGCCGTCTGCGTCGATGAAGGGATCGAGCTTGTACAGACGGCTGCGTCGAGTGATGGGCTCGCCTCGGGATAGCGCCCGTAGCTCCTCCGGGAAGGCTTCGCGTTGCGACTGCTGAAGCCACATGTGCTCGGCTTGCTGCATGTGTTTCAGCTGTAGTCCCGTGGGCCGCTTTGTTTTCAGGCGCTCCGCAAACTGGAGCAGTCGCGCCGTCGTGCCTATCAGCCGGTTGTATTTGGAAAACCGGCTGATGTCAGGCAGCGGTGATGTCCACACGCTTGTAGCTGCGATTTGATGCGGCTGGGCTTCCATCGCTTCTTCTGTGGGCGGCGTCGGCGTCTCCTGTGGCCACTCCGCTTCAGGTTGCCACAGGAATTCGGGGCCGCTGTACCATCGGGCGCCTATGTCCAGGCGACGCGTGCTGTCTGCTCTCGTAGCGTCGTCGGCGGGATTTTTCTTCGTAGGCACCCATCTCCACTGCTCCGTTTCAGTGATTTCAGCGATTTCACCGAGTCGGTGCGCGACGTAGGCGCTGTAGCGGCGTGCGTCGTCGCGCACCCAGTGTAGGACGGTCCGACTGTCTGTCCATAGGACCGTCGCGTCGATGGTGACTCGGTGTTCGTGCGCGATGCTTTTTGCCAGCCTCGCTCCAATAAGCGCCGATTGTAGCTCGAGTCGTGGGATGCTCTGCTGTCGGGTCGGCGCCACTTTCGCCTTGGCTGCTACGAGGCTGACGTGTGTCTCGCCGTTGACTTCTTGGCGCCAGTAGGCGACGGCTGCGTAGGCTTGCGAGCTGGCGTCTACGAAGACGTGTAGCTCGCGTCTCGTAGCTCCCCCCGTTAGAGTGTACGGGCGGGGTAGGCGTAGCGCTGCTACGGACTCCAGTCCGCGTAGCCACGTAGCGAACTCGGCAGCTTCTTCAGGCGGCAGCGTAGAGTCCCAGTCGAGTTTGAGCTCCCACAGCCTCTGAAGTTGTATTTTCGCCGTCACGGTGTAGTGCGCCAAGAGTCCGATCGGGTCGTAGATACTCATGACGGCGCTCAGCATTTCTCGCTTCGTCGGAGTGCGGCGTAGCTCACGCACCTCCGTCGGGACCCGAATCATTCTCGTGTTGAAGCCGAGTGTGTCTGTGTTCGGGTCCCACATCAGCCCGAGTATCTTCTGGCTCTTGTCGCCGCCCAGCTGCGCGGGCGTTGTGGCTCGGAGCTCCGTAGGTAGCGACTGTATGAGTTTAGTCGCGTTGGAGCTCCACCCGCGCAGCAAGAATCCGCCCAGTCTGTGTGAGGCGGCGACTTCTAGGGATGTTTCGCAGGCCTCCTCTTCAGTTTGAAAGCTCGAGACGAAGTCATCCATGTAGTGGTTTTCAGTGATCTCTCGTACAGCCATCGGGTGTGTCTGCGCGTTCTCTTCGGCGTTATGATCCCGCACGCTGTGGGCCAGGAACGGACTGCTCGCCGCACCGAAGAAAATCGACGTCAGCTGGTACACGGTCGGAGGTCGCGATCTGTCGGCGCCTCTCCACAAAAACATCTGTGACGGCCGGTCCTCTTTTCTCAGTTTGATCTGTAGAAACATCTCCGCGATGTCGGCCGTCACGGCGTAGGCTCCTTCTCTGAAGCGGTACAGTATGCCCAGTATTGAGCGCAGCTTGTCGGGTCCCTCCAGTATGTAGTCATTCAAGCTGCGGCCTTGTGAGGTGGCCGCAGCGTCGAATACAAGCCGGATGCGTCCAGGCTTATTCGGGTTCGTAACCGCGAAATGGGGCAGGAACCATGTAGCGCTGCTTGTCGCCGGCACCGTCCGCTCGGCGTATTTCTTCTCAATTAGATTTTCAATCTCTTTGGTGTAGGCCTCAGCAAACTGCGGGTCGCGGTCCATCTTCTTCTCGATGCCTTGTAACCGCTGCAGGGCCATGTTGTACGTCGGCGGCATGTTAGGGTTGTCGTCGCGCCATAGCTGCCCGACTTCATAGCGTGGGCCGTCGATGCGTCGTACAGTGTTGTTGAAGATTGTAATAGCCCGCTCGTCTCGCGGGGTAGTCTTCTTTGCTGCCGTTATCCCCAATGAGTTGATGTCGAAGTAATTTTTCAGCTGTGCATTGAGGTCGTCGTCTCGAACGGCGTAGCAATGTTGAACGGCCTCTTCTTGATTTCGTCGAATGATTCTCGGCGCCGTTCCAAACACCACCCAGCCCAATGGAGATAGGAGGGCGGCGGGTTCGTTGATTCTGCCCACGCGGATTTCGTACGGCAGCATCAGATGCCAATTGTCGGCTCCGATGAGTATGCGTGGGCGGGCTTCGTCGTAGCAGGCGGCACCCATGTCAGCGAGATGCGGGAACTGCGTGACGTATCTTCTATCGGCTCGTTGTGCGCGGAGGCTCAGATCATCCACGGTACGCAGCATTATAGGGTGTGCTGGACCGCCTGTCTGGCTGCGCACGTGAGCGTGTACTCGACGACTCCTCTGCTCGGTAGCCATCGATCCCACGCCTTGTATGTGTAGGCGTGTGGTGGCGCCGTCGGCGCCGATCTCGCTCGCGAGGCTCTCTTCAACGAGCGAGATTGTGGAGCCCTGGTCCATCAGAGCGTAGGCCAGTGTCTCGCCGCGGGGCCCGCCGATGATGATTGGGATAATCTTCAGAAGCACGGTCGAAGTGGCACGACCGAACTCCGCAGTGCTCGCCGTAACTTCGTGTGTGCACGCCGTCGTCTCGGGTGCGTCCGTAGTTGCGTGCGTAGCAGGTTGGCGCCGCGACGCCATTGTATGATGCGTAGCGGCTTGATATGGCGGAGCGGTGGGCCCAGCTCTCGGCGTCGCGACGACTTGCTCAGTCGCGTATGGGGCCGGCGCGTACGGATAGGGCGCGTACGGGACGGCGTGTTGCATCGGGATATACGGCGCTGGGGCGTTCGGCGTATATGATTGCTTCGTCGTTGGCGGGCCCGCTTCTGAGTGTAGCAGGCGGTGATGCGGGTAAGTGCACCCGGGAACACCGCAGCCGCGGGCTCGGCACTGGTCGCGGCGATGCCGGCGGTCCAGGCATTTGAAGCAGATTTTGTTGTTGCGGACCCAATCCCATCGGGATCCGACTGTCATGTTGAGTATCTTGCGGCATTCTGTAGTGCGATGAGCGCCGCCGCAGCATAGACAGGCGTCGGCGTGCTCAGTTGTGTAGGTCTGCGCTCGATCTTTGAGAGGGCGTCGTACGGCTCCTCTTCCGGCGCCGCTGCTGATTGCTCGATTGTCTGGGACGCGCTGCGATCCCCGTAGCTCGGCGGCGGGCGTCGGTCTTCTTGTCGGCGCCTTGGCGTGGGAAAATTCCATTTCCGCATCGCTCTCCTCCAGCAGGAATTCCGCCATGAGCATGAGTTCGCTCTCGGCGGAATGTAGGCGCTCCTTGGCGTAGGAGCACCATCGGCTGCGTAAGTGCGGGCTTAGGCGCTCCGTCACTTCTCTGATTAGCAGCGGGTTGGCGCCGTAGCTACGGCGATCGAGGTCCACCAGCGTCGAGACGATGTTCATAACTTTGATTGCGAAGTTGTTGAGATCGATGGCGCTCGGTCCCAATGGCGGCATCCTCTTCAGCTCTTCAATGGCTCGGTCGATGAGAAGGTCAGTCCGCCCGAAGTTTTTCTTCAGTACTCGTATGATGAGTTCGGGGCGGGTCGACGAGGCAAGCATGTGTTGTACGCATTGCCTCGCCTCTCCCTTCAGGCTGTGGCGCAGGCGCGCGACGTTCTCGAATGGCGAGAATTTGTAGCGCGTAGTGCTCTCGGTGTAGCCGTTGTAAAATGTGAGCCACTCGCTCGGCTCTCCGGAGAATGGCGGCAACTCGTAGACTTGACGTGGAGGTGGCCGCATCATCGTTTCGATTGTGTCCGTCAGGCGGTCGATAGCTCGTCCTCTGCTCGTCGATCGCTCCCGCTGGCTATGTGGCGTCTGTGGCTCGTGCTGTTGCCGCTCGCGTGTCTCGCGTTGCGGCGTCCGTGCTCGAGTATGCTTCGCATTGTCCGCGTCAGCATTTTGTACGCCTGTCAGCCAGTCGTCGACTCGACGTTGAGAGTCAGCTTGAGAACCGCCGGCTCGGGATTGTTCATCGATGCGCTCCATTTCGACCGCGAGCCTCTTCTCGACGAGCTCGCGTTCCAGTCGAATTTCCTCGCAGCGTAGTTGCTTGAGCCGCTCCATAGCGGCGAGCTCCGCCTCGCGGCGGAGCACGTCCGTCGTGTTCGACGCTCGAGAGTGAAGTGATGATGGTCGGCGCGGCGCGTGGGCTTTATGTGCGAAAGTCACGTTGAACTCGCGCCGCTGCGCGCGGGCCTCTGATTGGTCGGCCGGCGCGGAGTGCTGTGATTGGCCGGCGTGCGCGGCCGGCGCGGTGCGCTGTGATTGGTCGAAGCGCTCGGCGTTCTTCGACAGTCGTTGTTCCAGTTCGCTGCGCCCAGCCGTAGTGTCGGTTGGTGGCGAAACTGGAGCTTCTTCGGCGGGAGACTCTGGTGAATCCGTTTGAAATTGCAGCCCCGAATGGCCCGGCCGGGCCTGGGCAGCGGGCGGTGAGTGCGTGACTGCAACATTTGTCACCGCGAACCGTTGTAGGTCGACTGCAGCTTGTGTGCGCTCACGCTGCGAGCGCGCACTCTCCTCACTCTTGTTTCCTCGCGTTAAAACCATCTTTGATGACGTTTGGAAAACCGCACTTTTCCAACTACACACAACGAACCTAAACTAAAATAACTAATTCCGATCCGGTTCGAAGGACCAAACAATGTAGACGACAACCGCGTCCGTCGGCTATCGGCTACAAGGGCACTCCGAAACTCAGCGATGAGTAAGGAGCGAATGGACTGTAATGAAAACTAGGTAACGAAAACGGACGAATATGAAACGCAAAGTAAATCAAACGATATATATTTACACACAAATTAACAAACAAACAAAACAACAAGGATCGGAAAACACTTAAATTTACTCTTAACTAATATAGTCTCTGTCTAAATGAATTTAACACTGATCGCGGACCGATGGTACTACGCTAACACTGACAAAACTAAATTCGCGGACCGATGGTACTACGCTACTAAGTACAAAGATGGTTAACGCTCAGAACTAAAGTGGAGAAGTGACACGGTGGCGGATCGTTGATCAACGCCCTGACTACGGAGTGGTACTCTACGTAGGATGCAAGATGACTGTGATGAACTGTGTCTACATACAAAATTGGCCGTCCTTTTATACAAAATCGACTAGAGGCCAGGGGGACGCCCGCCCTGTATGTTTATATCAAATTACAAGAGTTACATATTACTTAGCCTAAATATGACTTATATTATAGATTGACGTCTATATAATGCACAAAATGTGAGCGTGTTTACGCTGTGGGAGCTCCCGTCCGACTGTGAGGCGTGAAAATACCTAACGATTCTTTGTCCCCGGCAAGAGGCCGTCTCGCTCGCACCGTCCGAGATATACACTCGCGCGGTCACTCTTAACGCGCTGCGCGCCGCGAGACTAGTTTAGTCTTTGATTTATCGTGTTCTCGGACGGTTGCGGCCGGGACAATGTTCTACAAAATTACTCTATTTATTGAAATCTACATTCTTACAAAGTTTCAAATTAATCTATAATTTTCCTCAATTTTTACATCGAACGTAAACAAAGATGGCTCCTTTGTCTCGCGCTGCGAGTGGAAATTACCACGATGAGTCATCTTTGTTTTGTCGTGGTCTTTTTACTAAGACATGACGGGAGCTCTACATGAATAAATGATTATACAGGGAAATTTAATTAATTTCAGCCGCTTATACGGGCAAACGATCTTATATCTAAGTTATTTAAAATATTTATTTATTATTTCTCTTAAAATTAAGCGCTCTGCAAAGCTGTCCGTAACAATACCTTTGATAGTTGCGCGTAATGTGAGATGTGCAGATTTTTATAGTGCAGGGCTTATCAACTATCAACATTATAACAAAAGAGAAACTAACTTATTATAATTCAATAATAAAAGTAAAATAAACGTACACAAATATGCAATATAATATACTTACATAAACATTTTTGGATTTAGACACAGTTCTATCCCGGTCGAGCAGAAATCTTGCCATGCATCCCTTCTCGTCGGTGAACCGCTATTGCTTTCACTCGTCATAGACTATATTTTTAACAAGACGGATCCTATGATAAACTCCATTCTTAATAAAATGCGGCGGTGGCGCGTGGTTATGCTCGCATAAATGAGACCGAATCACGCGCAAATCATTCGTCGCATGGAGCCGCGCTTTGCACCCCCTGGCTCGGCACCGCCAAACTCGCTTGTTGTCTAAACTGTACTCGCAGTAGAACGCGTAGCCATTGAAGAGGGTCACCTCCTTGCCTCGGGCGTCGGGAAAGATGGTCACTGAAAAAGAGAGATCGTTTTGTAATTTAATTTGCTTAGCATTTAATAGTAGTGTAGTAGGCAACCCAGGCCAAAGTACCGCCTATTCTATTGAGATATTTCCCTACCAAAAAAAACTTTTATTACCGTTCTCCATGGATTCTATACACCAAAAGAAGTACACTATCTTGCAAGTGTCCCCAAAGCTACCATTCCACAATTCGTTTGCAATATTGTTGTGATGTAGTTAGAAGAGCATCGAGTTCGTCGGCGAAGCAGCTACCAAATTTAACGCACCATAACTAGACATATCCCATTGGCCACAAATTCCCAGATTACCTACGTGAAAATAATAAGTCGAGTCCCGAAATTTGAACCCAAATAGTTACGTGAATGTGTAATGAAAGAACGATAAGTTTATGAAAACCTTTATTTCATGGTTTTACATGTGCTTCTCATATTGTTGAGCTAATTTCAACATCTTCAGTTGATTCCGGTGACTGGGATCGACTGCTGTCTAGGATTACTATAAACTGAACGTAAGCAACTTGCTGGTTGACACGGCCAAGAAACCAGAGCCATCTTACAATTATTCTATACATACTCTATCTGCATTTTGGAACACGAATATATACCCCATTTTTTATAATAAATCCAGGAGGTATGTGACTATGGTTCAATTTTGCTTTATAAATTTGATCTTCTATCATATGGAAGGAGCTACGGCAGATTTTGCTGTTCGTGCATCTCCAGCTATTTGGTGTTCTTGGTGAAGAGTAAAAACTGTAGCCGTCGAGGATACACAATTGTTTCCCGGCACTATTATGGACGAACATTACTGAAAGCACCAACCGTAGTTAAGTGATTAAAGGAAAACAAAAGTCCCATTGATCGGGTTTCCATAAAGTGGCGTTGACAGATTATTGGTATACAAACACGTCTCTGTGGGAACCTTTTACTAAACAGTCACAAATATTAAAGTCTAGTTTTTTATTATTTTTTAAAGCCCAGCTGTAGCCGAAGTGAGAGCTATCTTCCCGGGTGGTAGACTTTGACCATAATCTATATTCGTAGGCCAAGCGTAGTATCGTGAACCAATATACAATATACCAACACCAAAAATACTGGGAAGACATAGGAACGTGTAGACAGACGAAAGAATTTCTTCCGAATAGAAACCACAAACTCACCACAATCTTACTGAGAATCCACAGGAACCAACTACGCAAAATAGTAGGAATAATAACGGGACATAATACTCTGAACAAACACCTTTTCAATTTAGGGATAACAGATAGCCCTCTATGCAGGGCATGCATGGAAGCAGAAGAAACCACCAAACATATTCTACTAGATTGCAAACAGGTAGAAGTATACAGGACGAAGTACCTAGGATCCCCAAGTACCGTACACGACGCCACAAGCAACATTAAAGCTTTGATAAGGTTTGTCGAGGAGTTGGGGTGGTTGGAGTAGCGCTACCCCCTTTTCACGCAAAATAGGCACGTTGGATGTCGACTTGCGGAAAATGCCCAGCGCAACTAACTAACTAAAGTATCGTGAATTTCCAGCAGCTAGATAGTTAACTATACAGTAAGCAGATCTAGCCTCGGTTCCTCACAGAATTCTTGCCATACATCCCCACTGGTACAATACTTTATATTTTTTTCCTCTCGTTGACTAGATTTTAACAAGCATTAGATTTCATAATTATCATTATTTTTGGGACAAGAACAGATTTTAATTCGGTCCCATCCAGTTTGAGACGAACTCTGACAGTACATTTCTAGGCCAATACCAGATCGTGTTCGTCAAGATTTCAATAAGCACTCCATTTGGTATCGTGCATTTTTGAACAGTCCGATTGTTCATCCCTAGGTATAGTTGCCGGCATGCATGCCGGCCGGTATGTTCAAGAAGTTTGGCAGCAGCTGTAATTCTATGTATTGTATACACTTTATTGTACACAAAAATAATTAAGAGAACTTAAAAACAATAAACATGCACAAAGGCGAACTTATCCCTATAAGGGATCTCTTCCAGTTAATTCTTGTAGTGATTTCCTGTGAGTACTGCAATACCGGGTTTTCCACCTATCAACTAGATTTTAATCAGCATGCCATTCCGTATCATGAAATTTGGAGCAGCGTGATCATGAGCAAGTGTAGATTTTGACACGGTGCCCTCCCTTGTGAGATGAACTCTTGCAGTGCATCCCCTGCCGCTGGTGCAGCGCCATATCTTCTTCCACTCAGCGGCTGTTGATTGGTTACAATAATACGTGTGGCCTTTGTATACTAACAGCTCTTTTCCTGATATGTTGCGTACGAATACAACTGAAATTCGATAAATAAGATTAGATTAGGCGTCACTGTCATCAATTTAAATATTCTGTTTAGGTTAGACTGGAAAATTAACAAACACAGTTTATATAAATTCATTGAAATTTTATTTATTGTTTTACATATATTTACATTAAAATTTTATGACACATCCCATGAAATTTAATTTAGAAATGCATGAAATATATTCTAAATCCAATATAAATAAATATTTTATAATAAATTATCTTAATTTTACATCGGATGGTCTTAGATCTCAATAATTATTACAGTAATGTATATTAAATACTGGTAGTTTACAGTAAGCTGCAGTTATTACTATGGCGTGTGGGTCAGGTTTCTCTGCAACTTACCGTACAATAGAATTTGTACACAATTCGTTAGCTTCCAAAACACCCTTCGGGTAGTTGCTCTTTCGCTTTCGGGTAGGTGATCCGGTATATCTATAATGCTCGCTTTCATCGATCGAGATTTAACAGATTCACCTCTCAGATTTCACAAGAACCCGATGATATTTTAAGAGCTCCTAGTTAATTGTATGATACTGAAATAGTAGGTTGACTCTAAATTTCTATTAAATTTTAAAAAGCATTCCATTTCGTATCACAAAACTAGGTGGTGGATGGTCATGGACAAGCTGGGCTCTGAACACCGTCCCCTCAGGAGTGAGGTAGACGCGGGCCCTACAAGTCTTGCTGCTTTTGCAGCGCCAAATTTTCTTCCATTCACTGGGCTTAGGCGCGTTCCAATAGTAAGTGTAGCCTTTGTATATTAGTATACGTTTCCCGGTTGTGTTGAGAACGAATTGTACTGGAAATAACAAAAAGTCAATCTCGAATCAAGACGCATACTTAAAACTCTCAGAAAAGAAAACATGGTAGTTACTACTATACTTTTCTATGAGCAAAGTGGAATTCCGGCTTAGTTTATCTGTTTTACAGTATGACTCAAGGTTACTTACCATCTAATGTAGTAAAACATTAACATAGAAATTCATAAAATCTAATACAGCTGTAGATACAGTCTGACCAAAAAGAGTAGAAATTAAAAAGTGGCAATACTGTAGTGTCGTCTCTGTTTTCTTAGATTGAATGGAAAGGGACGGCACTACAGTATTGCCACTTTTTAATTTCTACTCTTTTTGGTCAGACTGTACCTACAGCATCAATAAGTATATAAGTACAATTTGTAAATACAGTTTATAACAATTCGTGTTATTACGTACGGTCGTACGAGTAATCAATGTCTATTGAGAAAGAAAAAACTTAATAATAATATAATAATAATAATAAATTCTTTATTTCAGATATAAATCCATAGTTATTAGTATTTCTTACATCTAGGTTAGTAACAAAATTAATGGGGCAACAATTAGTAACATTAACAAAATACATTAAGCTACTTATATTACATATTGGGCTACGCCCTTTATTTGCCCTACCCAAAACCTAAAAATATCACTATCATACCTGCCAGCAATCTCCGCCAGTATGGTGTTGGCGCTATCTCTGACCCGATTCAGCAACGATGCAATTTTCTTTCTAATAATGGCCTCAAAAGTGTCAATGTTCGCCTTAGTGAACATTCCTGAGGCACTACACCTCCTAGGCAAACCCATCAACATTCTGAAGCCATTATTATATTGGACTCGTAGGGCGCTGTAGGCCCGTTTCGTGTAATTAACCCAAAGGCTGCCCGAGTAGAATGATTGACTGTAAGCTTTAAATAGAGTAATTTTTACGTCATTCGTACATCGGGCAAACCTACGTGTCAGCATATTACTGCGAACCGCCAGCGCCCTACGCTCCCGCTCAATATCGGCATCATCATTTAAGCCACTTGTCACAATGTGGCCAAGATATTTCACCTTATCAACTACGTTTAGCGAAGAGCCATTGAGCTTAAGGGAGGGCACATAGTCTGGTTTAATTTTTCCCGCATTAAATATTAACAACTCACTTTTCTTCGGATTATAAACCAGCCCATGCGCTAAGGCATATGCCTCACACGTAGCCAACAGTTGTTCAAGAGCGCTGACAGCTGGGCTAAGCAGCACCATATCATCGGCATAGCTAATGTTATTTACGCAAGTGCTGCCAACATAGCAACCAGCATGCATGCTGCTAAGCCCACCTATCAGCTCATTAATATAAAGGTTGAACAACCTTGGAGACGTGATTCCACCCTGTCTCACACCACATTCCAATTTAAACTCGCTAGATAGAGTGCCGGCCCATCGTACCTGATTAATCTGACCACCATACCAGAACCTAAATATATCCACACACTCTACAGGTACACCTGTCTCCCTGAGTTTCTTCCAAAGCAGATCATAGTTTACGCGATCAAATGCTTTTGATAGGTCCAGGAAACAGGCGTATACTGGAGTTTTTCTTTTAGTGTAATACCCGACAGTATGCTTCAAGCAGAGTATCGCACTTTCAGTAGACAGCCCAGCCCTGAACCCGAACTGGGCGTCATGCAACTTCAAGTGCTTTACAAGTATACTATCAAGCATACTGTCGAGTATTTTAGCCACAGTAGTGGCAAGAGAGATGGGACGGTAGTTAGAAGAATCAGACAGATCACCCGTCTTATTCTTTACCACAGGCACAACAACGGTCCTCATGAGGTCTATAGGTAGATAAGAGTGACACACGCATAGGTTGAATAGCATAGAGAGCACTCGAGGTAAGTGAACCCCCGCATACTTGAAATGCTCTATACTTAGGCCGTCATGACCAGGCGACCTACCACTCTGCATTTTATCTATAACAGACTTAACGTCCTTCGCCACAAAATGGGTATTTCGCCTGTCCCTTACGGTCCCCTCATCATGCCCCAACCCTGGCGTGCATCCCCCATTAATAAGGTGATATAAACGTCATAGGTATAAAATTGCTAAGGTCCGTGAGTTGCTTAAGTTGCCTTCGGAATTATGCTCGCGTCGCTTCAGACAGCAATGTTACCGTCAAGATTCTAGTTGGTTGTGCGAATAGGGACTTGCACGTTTTCTTAAAATTCCTATTAAACTTTAATAAGTATACCATTTCGTATCACAGACGCTGGATGATCATGAATAAGCTGGGATTTGAAGACAACTCCTTCAGGAGTGAGGTAGATGCGAGCCCTGCAGGTCTTGCTGCTGGTACAGCGCCAGATTTTCTTCCAGTCGCTGGGCTTTGGCGAGTTCCAGTAGTAGGTGTAACCTTTGTATACTACTATCTGTTTCCCGGCGGAATTGAAGACCATTTGTACTGCAAATTCGATAAACATTGGGGTAAATCCACGGTGACTCACGTTACTTTGTAGTCACTATTCCTAACAATCTTGTCGTATATTTGAGATCTAGTGCTTTCTACATCAAAAACTTGATAATAATATCACAGAGTACACTGCAAATCATTTATTGAACTACTTTTTCTACAGCAAATTATAAAAATTGGAGATAAGAGGAAAATAACTCCGAGACTTACAAGAAATGGACACGGAGTTTTACGCCTTTTGTGTTTATTGATTTCCCTTTGATTATTGAATGAATTAGTTTTAACAAAATAAGAAAACAATGACATAAATAATCAAGCTTCTTTAATAGTTAACCAAATTAAATCAAAGATACACACTTATTTAAATAAAATATAAAAGCTTACGACTTCACGTTACGGCGATTTCGTGAATCACGTTACTTGCGACTAGTTATATATTTAATTCTAGTTATATAGTAGGATATTTTCCAGAAACACACAGATATGTTTTTATTGAGCATGAAATTCTTACAGTAATATCACTTTTTATATACTATGTCTGTGTTTATGTGTATAATAACAGGGACACATTTAAAGCTGCATATCCGTTAAGGCGTGATGATCAACAGTTGGCGCTGCCGACGTCACATTATACGCATTTTAATAATAGTATCAACAGTGCACCTCTTAAGATTTTTAACCACTTGGAGAATAATATTAAAAGCGCTGTCAACGCTCATTTATTTGCAAAGAAATTAAAAAAATATCTTTTGACTAGGCCCTTCTACAGCCTAGATGAATACTATAGGTATACTATGCCAATATTTTTGACTGACTTGTTTTATTTTAATGTTGTTCTTTTTTAAGGCGCATACTTGACATCTGTGATTATTATATATTTATTGTTTTAATTTCTAACTAGCGAAATTTTGTTATTTGTATTTTAATGCCTCTTTTTTACTTTTATATTTGTACTGTTTTATATTTGTTTTGCTTTTATTTGTATTTTAATAATGACTTGTTTTTCTCAAATAATTTTATTTTTTAAAACTGACGTACTTATGTCTATGTGTCGTTACAACTGTATTTGCATGACTTTAGTCGGATTTTAGCAAATAAAGGAATTTAATTGAATTGAAGTTACCTAGAATATTTAGATTTTTTTTATCATTTATAGCAAACAAATAGCACATTTTTTACTTATTATTATTAGAATTAGATATAATAAATTGTATAAAGGCTATTACTTATATTTTTTTATTCAGCTAAGTCTTTTAGACCAGGAGACTGGCGGCTGATTTCATCTCGCTGATAAAACTCCTCTATTTTCAAAACTACTTCGGGATCCTTAATCGTGTCGCACGTGTTTTTGACAATACGGTTGATTCAGACTTCTGGGAAAAATCTGTACAACACTCTTTTAACAATTGTTGTAATGCTACTTGCTTTTTTAATTCGTCCTTTGATAAAACTTTCCTGATACGTGATTTAGCTCTACCCAAACCTTGGCGATTAATCAACGTCGAAGATGACGATGCGATTGCAGGCTCGCTGATAAATTGTTCAGCTTTTTTCTTTGAATGTTTTTTTACTCTTTTTCTGGTTTTTTCTCTTTCATCCTTTATAAATTGGTTTTTCTTTTTCTGAGTCATGTTATCTAGCAACTTCTTCTTCTTTTGCCTGCTATTTTTGCCGGCAAGCCTATGTTTTTTCTTATACTCTTCGTGCTTTCCTTCGTCCTTCAGCTTCTGTCTTCTTCTTTTTATCCTTTCTGCCGCTGATAGAGGCATTGTAACTGCAAAATACCTTAAAATATTTAGTTACGCGCTTTGCAGTTGCAACAACGCGATTCACCGTGACTCACGTTACAAGTATCTCAAGTCATGTTTTTCTTTAAAATAACACTTTTGCAGAGAAATAAAGGCGAGAATGACACCATCCAAGCCCAATCATATACAAGTTCAATATAAGTTAATTCGTCCTAAATGTCAGTACAGTAAATGAAAAATATTGTTTTTGTTGTTACTCACGTTAATCAACGACATGCAATTTTTATTCACCTTTTAAATAATTTTCTTTCAACTTATGATAATTGTAATTAAAGTAACTCGTGAATAAATAAATAGACAACATATAAATAAAGGTTACTTACCTCTTCTTTGCGTAAAAATCAATTAAAGTCGTAATATTTAGGTATAATCACTTATTTTACTATTCTATTCTATTCTATTTTAATAAAAATGGCCACCGGTCACAGTTAAGCGACCATTACTGCCAATGTCTCGTTGCCAATCGCACTAGGCGACTAGATAGAGGATTGATACCACGTTGTACGGTGAGTTGAAAAAATCGTGCTTTTTGTAAAGTGATAGCGATTTACAAAAAACCACACGGACTATCGGACCTTGACCCAGGAAGGGCTATGAACGCTTCAAGTTGAATTCTTCATTAGCTATTCACTCATACGTTAGACCACTGCACAATACGCTATCAATACTACACATTGAACAACAAAAATGAATAAATAATGAACAACGAAACTTAAACGCATGCGGCCATCTTGAGTCACGAACCGGAAGTCATCCACTTATTTTACGTTCGTAGTTGATTCCGCGAGCAGCACTAACAATGTCGGAAATTATGACAACCGTTGACTTATTATTGACTTAAGGTAATCAAATTTGTTCTGCTACCCTCATTTGTTTATTCTAGATTCTAACACATTTTAAATTCAATAGTTTATTTTTTGGTTGTCATGTCCGAGTTACGCTGAAAGACCCACTGAATCTTAAAAAACAATTTCTTATAACCCTGACATACTTCTCGTTAAGAAGTTCTAAATCAGCAAGCTTCAGCTCCGCGTCATGCAATTCATGCGTTTTATCATTTAATATTGTTTTTCCTCAGAAAAACATAAAAGCTGCCTTCATCATTTTAATCCAAGACGAAATTAAACCGTTATGCAGTACGATAGAAGTTTACCATCTAATGTACCTAGTAAAAGATTAACAGATCTTCGTTTAAGTAATATTTAGATATATTATAAGATAAGGTAGAAGATAGTTAGAGTTTAATATACATTTCATTTCGAATGAGGAATCTTGGCGGAGGGTGGCAATGTGTCAGTTGAGCCTTTATGACCGTCAGATCACGGGAGAGGTGAAGACGTGCCGTGCAGGCCCCACCGGTAGTACACCGCCAGACTTTCTTCCAACCACTCGTGTTAGGCGTGTTGCAGTAATACGTGAAGCCTTCGTATACTGCCAGTTGTTTACCAGCACGATTGTGAACCATTTTTACTGCAATCAAATGGAAATTGTAGATTCTGATGTGATGAAAAAAAAAGAAACACTATTAGATAAATGTTTACAAATAAAGCGAAAATTGAAAAAAAAAATTAATGATGCGGACAAAAATAAGTACTATGAGATAAATTAAGAAAAAACGTGTTACAACCACCTGCAGCGTTACAAACACTTTAAAACAAATATACTTACAACAAATTAAATTTACATTATTATAACAATAACATTTAGTTCAAATGATCATTTATGTCTACGAAGACTCATCCTCCTAGCCTTTGTCCCATTTTTTGAGAATATATTCTCAATCGGGGTCGGCTACCTAAATCCCAAGATGTGGCGTAGGCACTAGTTTTTACGCAAGCGACTGCCATCTGACCTTCCAACCCAGAGGGGAAACTAGGCCTTATTGGGCTTAGGTGATTTCCTGACGATGTTTTCCTTCACCGAAAAGCGAGTGGTAAATATCAAATGACATTCCGTACATAAGTTCCGAAAAACTCATTGGTACGGGCCGGGTTCGAACCCGCCTACGAAGACTATAAATACTAAAATTAAACTAGTTGTTAGACGATGGAATATAACGGTGTGCAAATTGACAACACTTAATTGTCTTATTAAGGCGCAATGATAGCTCAGGATTAGGAAAAAGTGGAAATTAGTATCGAAATCAAAACAGCTGGACTTTAGAAACGCAAATTATTTTATTGACACAAGCAAGAGACAGAAAGATGACAAAAGAAAGGAACAAAAGCAAACATCAAAAAATCAATAATAGACAATATAAAATACAAATAAAAACTAAGTATGTACAACCTCAACATTCCACCCCCTTGTGTGCGAGAGCACACAAACTAGCCAGGCTAGGCAACGCCTTACTTCATATGTCCAGCCTGATTAGTTTTTTGGAGGGCCGACGAAGGAGACCACCCGGTGTGGCTACGTCCACCACCCTAACAATACCATCCCTGCCAGGGAAGGTTGCAGCAATGCGGCCTCGTGGCCATACTCCTCTGGGTAGATTCTCGTCCACGATTAACACTAGGTCGCCGATGCCCAAACTGCGCTCCCTGTTCTCACCTACTTGTCGGGGCTGCATGGTCGGCAGAATCTCTCTCACCCAACGATTCCAGAAATGGTCAGCGAGTCTCAGAGCTTTCCTCCAGTCAGCTCGTCGAAGGAGATCTCGGTCATCCAAAGTTGCGGGCAAAACCTGGTTAGAGGACGAGCCAATTAAAAAATGAAAAGGCGTCAAGGTCTCCTCGTCTTCGGTGCTAACAGGGACGTGAGTCAGCGGTCGAGAGTTGACTATGGCCTCAGCTTCGTGCAAAAGTGTCGCTAGGACCTCTGGCTTTGGCGCTCTTTCGCGTAGGGTAGCGTTCATCGCAACTTTGATGGAGCGGACAAGCCGTTCCCAACATCCGCCGAAAAAAGGAGCAGCAGCTGGAATAAAATTCCATTTTATGCCTCTGCTGGCAGCAAAATCGTTGATCTGTGAACTATAGAACTCGCGCAAGATTCGGTCAGCGCCAATAAAACAAGTGCCGTTGTCGGAAAATATTGTATCAGGAGCGCCTCTTCTCGCAATAAAGCGTCGCAAACTCATTATTGCCGAATCAGCAGAGAGGGAATCAACAATTTCAAGGTGGACAGCTCTAGATGTCATGCACGTATACAGGGCTACGTAGCGCTTTTCCTGTCTGCGACCGATCGTGGTGTTTATAGGGCCGAAATAATCCAATCCGGTGTATGTGAATGGGCGGCGGTGGTGAGCAAGCCGTTCTGCAGGAAGATTCCCAGTCATTGGGTTCATAGGTTTTGCCTTTTTGATGCGGCAAAACAGGCACTTACTAGCCACGTTCCGTACGGTACTGCGCAATGATAATAGCCAAAACTTTTGTCGGATTTCATTAACAACCATTTCGTTGTTTGCATGTCCAGCCTTACGATGATAAAAATGTACCAACATGCGCGCTACTGGATGGCGTCCGTCTAAAATAATGGGTGACTTAATCTCTGCACCGACATTCTGCACAGCAGCGATTCTACCAGCTAGGCGTAACAAATTATCCGGTCCCATCTTGGGTGATAGTTTCGTTAAGCGACTACTTTTGGATAACAATTCTCCTCGCTTAATTTGTTGTATCTCTTCTCCAAATGTTTCTGACTGTACTTTTTCTAAAACGTGCCTTTCTGCGGCTTCCATTAATTCCGCTGTCAGAGGTATGAGAGTGGTGGACGTAGGAGCGTTCGTATGTTGTCGAGTCCTAACATCGGTGTTAGGAGCAGTAAAATTAACGCGGTCCAATACCGAGCGAAATTTGGCCGCAGCCTGCAAAACGCGAGCAGTAGCACGGAGAAGGCGTAACCAGTCATTAAAATGATTAAAATCCGCGGTGAGAACCAGATGACCAACCACAAGTGCAGAAGACTGCTTGCATTCAGGAAGGGTTGTAGGCCGGCCAGCTGGTTCCACAGGCCAATCCTCCGGAGGGTCCAGAAGAAATGAGGGGCCCGTGAACCATCGGTGGTTAGGATTGAGGTGAAGTGATTGGATTCGAGTAGCGTCGTCCGCAACGTTCAAGGCCGATGGGACCCATCTCCAGTCATGTACGCACGTATTTTCGGTAATTTCCCCTACTCGATGGGCCACAAAGGGCTTGAAAGTTCGTGCGTCGCTTCTAAGCCAACCGAGGACAGTCCTTGAATCCGTCCAAAGAAACGTACGGATAGGTTTTTTCTTGTGCAACTCTTTAATAGTGACAGCAAGGCGAGAGGCAATTAAAGCGCCTTGCAACTCTAACCGCGGGATCGAACATGGTCGCAACGGCGAGACTCTAGCCTTGCTGGTAATGAGTGCTAGCTTGACTGTGCCATCCGCATATAAAAAGCGCCAATAAGCGACGGTGGCATAGGCAAGTTCACTCGCGTCTGCAAAAATGTGTAGCTCACGATGCGTAGGCTCCCCATTCAATTTAGCGTACCACCGTGGTATCCTGATACTAGACACGACGGATAGTTCATTAAACCATTCCTTCCATTTCAAAACCTGTGATGGTGGAAATGAAGTGTCCCAGTCAAAATTTGACCGCCAAGCTTCCTGTAGTAGTATACGGCCTTTGACCACGATTGGTGCCAGTAAATTTAATGGGTCGTATATCTTCATAAGGTGAGACAACACTTTACGTTTATTTAAATTGCCTTGTGGGCTAATACCTTCTAATCCGGTCCTAAAACCAATAGTATCTGATATAGGATCCCAAGAGACACCTAAAGCTCTGATGTTACTGGATTCAGTTCCAAGTGACACTTCAGTAGGATGTGCGGCGCGCAATTCAGAGGGTACAAAACGCAACGCTTCCGGCACGTTTGAAATCCAGCCACACATTTCGAAACAAGCGTCACGATGGATAGTCACTACGTCGGATGCCAGCTGTGCAGCCCCGGCAACATCGTCCATACTATCCAAAAAATCGTCCATATAGGAACTGTGAATGCTAGCATTTGCTGCATCTGGGTACAAATCTTGATGTAACAATGCATTTTTATGTTTTATGTACAGCGCGGTGAATGGACTGGACGACGCTCCGAAAATGACAGCTGTCATACGATACTCTTTTAGAGGCGTTGTGTCTCTCGACAAAACGTCGCGCCATAAAAAACGTAATGCATCCCTATCTTGTTCGCGAACTTGTATTTGTGGAAACATTTCTTTTATATCGGCAGTTACAGCAACAGCGCCCTCTCTGAATCGAAACAAAATACCTAATAAATTTTCTAAAAGATCGGGCCCTTGAAGAAGCAACGAATTTAATGAAATGCCCTGGTTTGTTGCCGCTGCATCATGAACCACACGAAGTTTACGCTTTTGGGGATGGTAAACACCAAAATGGGGCAAATACCACCTTATTTGTTTGTCAGTTTCGGTTTCTTGGAGTTCAGAAGATATTTTTAATTTTATTTTATCGTTATTTACATTTGACACATGACTGTCAAGTTTTGGTTGCAATTTATTGAGGTCGACTGTACCGTGCTGAACGTTATTTGATAAATTGGGATTTTTGTTTGAACAATTTTGTGAATTGTCTTGGTAGCTAAGGCTGACCACACCCGTGTTGTGGCTACTACTCATATTGACAGATTTACCATAATAAGTGTCAGGATCACACTCTTCAGCATAACCATTAGCGATCATATTATTTATACATCTTTTGTACGCATCGGCAAACTCGGGCTCTCTAATCATACGTCTCTCTAGACTACAAAATCTTGATAAGGCTTGCGGATAACTATCAGGTACACGTTGAATGTTATCACGCCACGGAAGCCCTACTACGTACCTACCCGTTGGTAAACGTGTGGTTGTATTTTCCAAAATTTCAATGGCACGAGAATCTAGCTTGCAATGAAGAGTTTCACGCTTAGTAATACCCAGCGAGTCGAGTTTGTACTGTTCTTTTATAAGTGATTCCAATCGCTCATGGTGACAGTGATTGACAAACTCGACGGGCTTAGTTTTACTACATAAAACTCCATACAAAGTCCAACCGAGTCGAGTATAACAGGCCACAGGGTCATTACGTCCACCGGCCCGAACATCCCGAGAAATTGACAGATGCCAGTGCTCGGCACCAATTAGCACGGTCGGTGTGGCATCAGAGTACGCCAAATAATCGGCTATGTCGTTCAAGTGGTTGTAAGACTTTATGGTCTGTTTGGACAGTGTTTGGGTATTCAAGCTAAGTGATGGCATAGCCCTGGCACGCTTAACCAAGAACCTGTCAGATTCATGTTTACCTTGTATATAAAAATCGACGTATGACACCTTGGTAGTTTTTTGTAAGCCACCTACACCATTGACGGTTATACACTCTTCAGGCCCTGACAGCCCAATACGGGCAGCCACAGCGGCGTCAATTAATGTTGCGGTACTACCATCATCGAGGAGTCCGTAAGTTTCCCAACTGCCAGCTGGTCCAGAAACGGTAATTGGCACTACCTTTAGCAACGTTCGTAGTTTGGTCGGGGTTGCATCTTTGTCACACTTAATACCTGTATTAGAAACCATCACATTTTCTTCCGACGATTTGAGGACGGCCGGCGAGGGGCACGACGCTTGCTGGACATCACTGGGAGACGCAGTTACACACACAGTATTATTAAACTGTGTATCTGGTGTATGCGGTGATGTAAAAGTATCCTGCCTGCCGTGTAAAAGAGGATGGTGTCTAAATGTGCAACCATCGACCCCACAAGGATTCACCTTGCAAGACTTCCACTGGTGTTGATTGCGCTTTAAACATTTATAGCAAATTTTATGTTCGCGTAACCAACGCCACCTATCATCAACTGTCAGTTTTGTGAACTCCGAACAACTCTGTATGTTGTGGTTTCTTTGACAATAAATACAGTCCGTCTTATTGTTTACTTTATTTTTGTTATGAGTCAAAGAATGTACACTTTCTCGTTTGAACGGTCTATTCATTGGTGTAAGGACCCTAGTAGAGAGTTGCTGTGTGTGTGAAGAAAGTCCCATTTCAGGCGACAAAGAAAATTTAATAAAACGCTCATGTTCACGAGTCAGAAAATTTGACAAAAGCTCTAATTTTGAGGTGAGAGGGTTTGACGTTTCGGCTGCAAAATCAGACCATCTCATTTTCATTATAGGGTTAAATTTGCCTAAAATACTATGAAATAGTTCGGGCGATTGTATGTATTCCCGAAGACCGAGTAATTTCATAGTAGACAGGCTGTTGCGTACCTTATTGGCAAAAATACCGATCTCCTTTAAATCAGCGCCGAGCCGAGGCAGTGATTTCAACACCTGTACCTCACCGAAGACAATCATTTCGGGGCACGCAAATGTCCGTTCGAGGGCGGCCATGATTTCTTCAGCAGCTGCTGCGGTGTAGAGCAGAGAGGTAACTGCCTCACGGGCGGGCCCACGGAGCGCGTTATGGAGGCGCGCAGTGTTTTCTGCGGGGGAATAAGCATTTTTAGTGCTGTCAAACAAATATTTAAACTGTAACCAGTGTGATGCATTACCAAAGTATGTAGGAAGGTCAACTTTCGCTCTAACTGGCCTATCCTGCGCAGTAGCGAGTGCTTTGGCTGCAGCGGCGGTATCGGCGATCGCTTTCAGAAGCACTGTGGAGTCATTTGTTGGCTGATCTAAATGACTTTGCTGATTTCCAGAGTCACGAAGGAAATCAACCGCTGCATTTTTGTTGCTACTAAGGTTGACGTTTTCACGCGACAAAGGGACAGTGACAGGGTTGTCCAGTCTATTTTGGACTATAATATGATCAATAAGCGAAATTTTGGCAGCAGCATCTGCCGTTTGCGATCGGGCGTTTGTCACCGGGAGACCAGTTGTAGCGGTATCAGGCTCTTTTTCAGAATTATGCCTGTTCTGGTTTACGTCCCGAACCCAAGAAGCTGTACGTGACATACTGACCGATTGTCCAGAACGTTCTTCGGCTTCTTGAGCGGCGAGTGATGCTTCTAACTCGAGCTGCTCTACCTGTTTCACCTGATCAAGGAGTGTTCGTTGGTGTTCAAGATGCGCAAGTTCCTCTTGCGCGCGCCTTTCACGTTCAAAGAGTTCTTGTTCTCTTTCAATACTTTTACGGGCCAGCTGGGCTTCCGCGATCAGTCGCCGTGCCCTGATAGTGGCCGATGACCGCGTAGACCCCGACGTGTGTGACCTGTAACTTGCGGGAACATTAATATGTTCGGCGCCGGTGCCAATTGTGGGGCACTCCTGAGACGTCCCGGGAACTTGAGGGTTGGAAGCCGCGGGTGTATCGGAGGCAGCGGTCGTTACGAGGTCCGATTTTGAGGACCGACCGTGCCCACCCGTAGTGGACTTACCCAATCTCGAGCACGTCTCCTTGACGCTTTTTGCTGGAGTCGCCAACTGCTTCGATTTCGAGCGCGTGTTCATTATAACATTAAGACGGGAGAAGGACCAAATATTAAGGCGCAATGATAGCTCAGGATTAGGAAAAAGTGGAAATTAGTATCGAAATCAAAACAGCTGGACTTTAGAAACGCAAATTATTTTATTGACACAAGCAAGAGACAGAAAGATGACAAAAGAAAGGAACAAAAGCAAACATCAAAAAATCAATAATAGACAATATAAAATACAAATAAAAACTAAGTATGTACAACCTCAACATGTCTAATAAAGGATAAATAAAAAAATATTACCACATTTTCGAAAATATCAATATAATTTGCAATTAAAAAAAAATATTTGAAAAGTTTCTCATTCTGAAAGAACGTAGGTAATTGATCACATCGCAGAAAATCTTACAGTCGGACTATTACTAATTGGAAGGCGGATTTAGTATGGAAATTGTACTACTTTGTGTGTTTTGACTGTCAAATTTTCCATACAGCGACGTCATGTAGTGGGCCGATTCTTAGATGAAGTAGTTTTAAATTTTTTTATATTTAAAAACTAGTCGGTATAATCAAATAAAAATAATAGTTTTGGGTTCTAAATTTAAACTGAGCACTATTTGAAAATTTGATACGTAGTAAATAGACGCGTCGCTGTTATTGTTGATCATAGCATTTAATGTATACTCCGTCTTGAATGAAAAATTTCGGTGGTTTATGATTGTGGTTCAGGTTGGCCTTGTAGATTTGACCCTCGATCATGTGGAAGAGGCTGCGGCAGCGTTTGCTGTTGGTGCAGTTCCAGATGCTCTTCGCTTTGTTGATGTCCTGAGATTTTGGGTAGAAGCTGTAGCCCTCGACGATGACCAGGGGCTTACCGGATATATTCTGTACAAATGTCACTGGAACAAACAAGGTACTTAAGTAATCTAACAAAATAGCTCACTTATTGCTGAAAACGTTGATACATAGTGTTTAAATGTGTGTGTTTACAGCAGCCACACCGTAATTTAATGTTTTAATAACATTTTTTTTTATTGCAGAAAGGATTTTTTTTACATTTTTATTCGATATCAATGTACGAGTAGATGTTGTCAATCATTTGCTTGGAATCATCTAAGTCAAAATAATACAAATAATTGGCATTCATATTTTATTAAATTACTAGGCTGTAATATTATTTCCAGTGAATAAAAGGAAAACAGTCATCAGATGTTACGTATGTTAGATATAATTCTATCACATATCAAAAAACGAGGAGATTCATGCATGTAAATTATGCCATACTTAGTGTAACGTGATCACGTGACATGGTGCGACCGAAATTACGCAACTCAAATTACGCTCCTCTGGCTTCATCCTTAGTAACGCAAAGATATCAGATTTTGTAGTAAACTCCATCACGTATTATAAACCGAGGAGGATTATGATGATGGGCATCTATAGTCTTTATGACCATACAATCAGGAGTCAAGTGAAGGCGAGCAGTACAAGCTCCTGCCCCGCATCGAGTACATCGCCAAATCTTCTTCCAGCCATTCGCGTTCACGATGTTGCAGTAGTATGTGTAGCCTTTGTAAATTACTAGCTGCTTTCCCAAGCGATTGAACACCATTTGTACTAAAATCAATGGTAAAGACAATGTTAAGTGTGCGTTTCCACGGGCATGGTGCCGGGCGGGTGTTTGACCAATCAGTGCCCGAAATCGCGCGTGGATGTCAGTGAACACATTATGATTGGTCGAATCACGGCCCACTCGGTTTTGCTTACCTTCACTTCAATACTAAGTCAGCTTTTAAAGCGTATTTTTGTTTATAGTTTGAAATAAAACAACAATTTATACAAACAACTTTTTATTGCATTTTAATCACAAAAATAGCGAATCTTATGTTGGAAAATTTACAATGTAAATGGTCATGTAATATAAACAGATATGTATTTCCTTAAATAAGTGCAAGAACCGCATACATTCCCACACTTGCAATGTTTCCTCAAATATTTCTCCTTAAGCAAACTAATGTTATTTTTTAACCTAAACACTTCTAAATTTTAATATACACGCCGTCACGTATGATATACTTCGGAGGCGGATGGGAATGAGTTGGTTGAGATTTTATGATTTGCATGTCTCGGGAGAGGTGAAAACGAGCATGGCACGAACCACTATTCGTACAGACCCAAACCTTCTTCCATCCTCCTTTGTTGGCCGGCATGCAGTAGAATGTGTAGCCTTGGTATAGTGCCAGTTGTTTCCTCGACTGGTTGTAGACCATTTTAACTGAAAGTGAAAGTTATGGTATATCATAATACACGCATAATAGCGGGTTGGCGCAGTGATAGCCTACAGAACCGACGGTCCTGGGTTCGAATCCCGGCAAGGGTCAATATAGTATTTTTATGATGAACTCGAATATTTGTGCCCAGGTCGGGTTAGCTATGTTGTTTGTATTTATCTAAATAATATCGTCAATTCGTCATCTATATAAGTTAGTATTCGTAATAAGATAAATGAATGGAGTTATAGAAAAAAAATGTAAAATGTTCATCAGATTGTTTATTTGTAATATACACAGTAAAGTTATACAACTAAATTATTTTAATATTTAAGCAATTTTCCGATAAGAACTGAATCGATTTTATTTGAACCACTTCAGAAACGCTCTTTTCTATTAACAAAATAAAAAAAGCATTTGACTTCATAAAAATCATAAACTAATTCATGTAGTTTTTTGATGCATTGAATTTTGTTACGCATTCGTTAAAAACTAAACGTTACGCACCTATTTTATGCAAGCATATTGCGCATCAATTATTTGATAAGTACTTGGGATACATTTATTATTTTCCAATTTTAATGTAAACTCCATCGCGCACAACAAAGTTTGGACGGTAATGAGAATGTGTCAAATTAGCCTTTATCACTTGCAAATCCGGAGAAAGGTGGAGTCTGGCCGAGCACGATCCGCTGTTGGTGCAGCGCCAAATCTTCTTCCAGCCCGCTTTGGTGATGACGATGCAGTAATATGTGTAACCTTCGTATATTGCTAGCGGCTTCCCTGACCGATTGTGGACGATTTGAGCTAGAATCAATAAAATAAAACTGTTTACAATTCATTGAGAAATAAGCAAGCTTTTGATATTTTTTTTTTGGAGAAAATATTACGAACGATTGGACATATTTCGTTTGTCCAGCGGACATTACTCTTAGAATTATCAAGATAAACTTAAATTAGTTTTTACTTTAATCACTATACCTATATATATAGAACCTACATAAAACCTACTGCTGAAACAAAACAATTTATTTACTATGTAATGTAATATAATATATTAATATTCTGTTCCAATGTTGTATTAATAAAGCTAATTTGAATTTGAATTTGTATTTAAATACAAAACCAAATAAATAAAATCCAAGAAAAAAAACAATATTTTGGACAAGTTATGTATTACAATGAAATGTTTCAAACCGGACCACACATCTAACCAATAATAAATAAAATTACACACCTATATGCCTACTAACTAGATTCTTCATGTGCATTGACTACATCGTTTATGCAAGTTTAAATCTTATAAAGAACCCCATCGCGGACGGTACATCGTGGAGGGGGATGACAATGCTCTAGTAAACTCTTATAGATTTCCCCTTCAGGATTTAAGTACAGACGAGCTGTACAAGTTCTGCCGCTGGTGCATCTCCATATTTTCTTCCAAGCTGTCGGCCGGTTGCAGTAATACGTGTATCCTTTATACAAAGCCAGTAATCTCCCGGCAACATTATACAACATTTGAACTGAAATAAATACTTTAATAATTAAAAAAGTTTCTGAAACGCAAATTACTTTCAGGTAAAAGAAAACGTCCAAAAATAATAGTAGAGATATAAAAACATATATTTTGAAATAAATACAAACAATTAAACATAAATATATGAAATATGTAATGTAAATTTTTTTAATGTTGGTCCACACAATTTTTTTTATATTAAACCATTGATACAAATATCAAAGCTCAATGAAAATGAAATGCGTAACTTGGTGGAAAAGACCGGGAATCGAACCCGGTACGTCTGGATTGCTGGTCCAGCGGAAAGGTTAACGCGCTTCTTCAATCATTTTTCTTTTGAGCTTTGATCTTTGTATCAACTCTGGCGATGTATTTTTTACCTTCTAGTTTGTACTTCGACAAAAACATTTCGCCAGTAGGAGAGTGACCGTCAGCAAAAGCCTAATCTTCTTCACAGTGTTTACATTTCGTTGCGAAATAAAATCAGGAAAACAGTTAGCCCTTTATTTACAAACAGAAATAAATAAAACTTAATATATTACGTATGACAAAGTTTTAGTAAAAACTCCATCACGTTTATGAATCAGTTTCAGTTCAGAAGCGGGTGGTAATAAGGCAGCTGAACCTTCATTACCAGGACGCAGATTGATGCGGCCCGGAGGTAAGTAGTGCAGCGCCAAATTTTCTTCCATTGTATCTTGGGTTTGTACTTTGTATTGCTTTGTATTGCATACATTGAATTTCAGATGATTAAGTTTTAATTAAAACTCCATCGCGTATGATAAACTTAGGAGGCTCATGCGAATGAGGTACCGGATACTTTATTATTAGGCGATTAGGGGAGAGGTGAAGTCGAGCCTTGCAGATGTAGGTGTTAGTGCATCGCCAGAGTTTCTTCCACGAGGAATTCGGAGTCTCACAGTAGTATGTAAAGCCGTTATGCAAGATCAGTTCCTTGCCTGCGGGGTTATGGACCAGTTGTACTGAAAGAAAATTTGTTTGTTTAAAACGAAATATGAGGTAATTGGTTATACGAATAAAATTATACATTCTTGTTATTTCAATTGCAAATTATTAGTTTTCTACCTCCTGCTTACACGATATTGAAAAATTCAATTGTAAAAAAGTTAAGCCCTTTATTTACAAACAGAAATACATAAAACTTGGCAAATTGATTATGTTTTAATTAAAACTTCATCACATATAATTCGGGAAATAGATGGTGATGAGGCACCTGAGTCTCATTACCAGAAGAGAGGTGGGGAGGGTGAAAGGCCTTGCAGAGCTTGTCGCAGCAAATTTCATAAAATTAAGTTTTAATTAAAACTCCATCGCGTATTATAAATCTAGGAGGTCCATGGGTATGAGGCAGTGGATACTTTGTGATCAGCAGATCAGGGGAGACCTGGAGGCGAGCCCTGCAGCGTTGGCTTGTGGTGTTAGTGCACCTCCAGCATCTCTTCCATTGGTACTTCGGGTTGTCACAATAGAATGTAAAGCCATTATACAAAACCAGTTCTTTGCCTGCGAAGTTACGCACCAGTTGTACTAAAACAAAAATATACTTATTAAATCCGGTAATCAAAATATCTTTGGTAAATGACAAAAAATATCCAAAGTAACTTTAATCAGAAGAGATTTCGACAATACGTCCAACTATAAGTTCTTGTTGCTGTTCTAAAATGTCTTTATTGTTTGCTAGTCAATAAGCCGTACTTATATAGCTATTTACTTACCGTATACTTAATACTTAGTTATGTCAAGCTTGCAAATTTATTTGTTTTAAGTAACAATTGTCTTTAAGCGCTCATGAATAGCGACTCATTTTTTCTTCTTTTTTTATACTAGAACAATGAAATACCTACTCATGAAGTTAAATGTAATATTTATTTTGAGTAAATAAATGTATCTAACGATTATAAGATAGACTTTTTTTGTCAATTTCGATTTACAAAATGGATGATTAAGATATGGGATGGAGTAGAAAAAAAACCGCCCTTGCTTTGGTCGAATAAATTCCGGTAGTACGAATATGACTATTTAAATGTCCGTAATTAGAAATCAACAGACGAGACTAACGCATAATCTATTGTCACCCCGACCCTAAAAGAGGGGTATTTATGTATCTATGTATCTGTCAGTAGCGTCGTAGCTCTCAAATGGATAAAATGATTTGAGTACAATTTGTTTTAATGAAAACTCTTATCTTGTCTATCGAGACAGTTCTTAGCTATGTCTAATAAAAATAGAAGCAGCCATCCTCAAAATATTCAGTTTTAATTGAAACAAGTGACATGATCTCGGTCAATATTGAAGCTAAAAATTCAGTAACATTTTCTACCATATAAGAAGTGAAGGTTTCATGAAGACCAGCAATTTTTCAATTTGTTATCTTGTGGAACAACTAACTTGATACAAATGATTATGTTTTTGTTAAAACTCCATCACATATATAAAATCTAGGAGGCCCATGGGTATGAGGCAGCGGATACTTTAAAATCAGAAGATTAGGGGATACGTGGATGCGTGCCTTGCAGAGCTTGCTTGTGCCGTTAGTGCACCGCCAGGACCTCTTCCATAGGTAATTAGGTTTGTCACAGTAGTATGTAAAACCGTTATATACGACCAGATCCTTGCCTGCGGAGTTACGCACCAGTTGTACTGAAAGATTAACAGATTTATTCAAATCCTGTAAGTAAAACACCTTTCTTCAAAATATGATAAAGCGTCTGATAGATCCCGATAATACGAGTACAATTATATTCCTGCTACAATACAAGAGACCTACAAACTTATCTTCAACATAATAAAACCTTATCACACCCCTACCAAAAAGAGGAGTGTTAAGTATTAGTTTAACATGTGTTTTCGCCTGTCAGCAAGTAATAATCAGTGTGCACGATTATCATCAATTCGGATATGATTTAAGCTTCAAGAGACTCGCTAGATGACTGGATCAAGGGTCATACAGAAGGCAGCACTTCCGTCATCAGGAGGATTCTCTCTTGCAGCTCTAACCACCAGTAGCTTGGGCCCAGCCCCGCTGCCGGCGGCATCCCGCATCCCATGAAGAAAGATTTTTTAATGTGTTTATATATTATAATATCTATATTGTATTTAGCTTTTATATACCTTTTTATAAAAATTCCTAGACTATGATTTGAAATAAATAGATGCATTTTATTACACATTTTCATATATATTACAGAAAGTTATCCGCTAAATATAGACGAATAAGAATTGATTAAAACTAATACACGTAATTAACCTATCACGTATCACGTTTAAGGAATGATGATGAAGTTTTAATTAAAACTCCATCGCGAATAATAAATCCAGCAGGCCTATGGGTGTGAGCCAGCGGATACTTTATAATTAGGAGATCAGGGGTGAGGTGGAGGCGAGCTTTGCAGTTGTCGGTGTAAGTGCACCGCCAGGATTTTTTCCATTGGTAATTCGGGTTGTCACAGTAGAATGTAAAGCCATTATACACGACCTGTTCCTTGCCTGCGGAGTTATGCACCAGTTGTACTGAAAAATAAATAGAAACGAGTGAGTTAAAATAAAGTTGTTCATTACAATATATTTTTCCGTATATACGGAAAAGGATTACCTATTTGCTAAATTTAATACATCAATGGAATTAAACTTTAGTGTAAACTCTATCACGTCCAATGTACCTGGGAAGCGGATGGTAATGAGGCACCAGGAGATCAGAAGGTAGATGAAAACGAGTCTACGAGTAGCATAAAGGCCGGTAGTACAGCACCACATGCAAATTGGGTTTGGTTTCTTCACTGCACTTGGGCTTGCTGCAGTAGAACGTGAGGCCGTCGTTCAAGATGACGACAGACGATATTCCGTATTTAGCCCTTAATTTCACGATGTACAGCCAGATATACATATTTTTTGACCAACTTTTTGTGTTTATTATTAAAACAGAATTTATCAGACTATTAATGGCACCGAGGTTTGAACCTGGGTTTCTTTTTTATTTTACGACGTTTAGGGTTAAATTATAGTAACATAAGGAAATGAATACCGAACGTACGTTAAATTTGTTATCATCGTAATGAACATAACGTTTATTATCTACTTTTGTGTACAATTTTTCAATAGAAAAACAAATAAATAATCATGTTGTTAATAATTTATTCACAGAATGTAATGGTACATACTTAAGATGTAATAATATAACGTCGGCCCCTAATACAATATTTTATCTTAAAGCTATTTTGTATGCATCCTTAATGATTATTAAATATAATTTCTTTATTTTTAATCTACATTAATATATGTACACTTCACAATAAATGTTGTAATTATTTTTACGGCACCCTAGGCCGTAAGCGGGATTTTCTGGCCGCTATGCGGCGTGGCCAAGGCAAGACGTAAACTTTAGACAATCCACGGGCGGTAATGCGTAAAGCCCCAGATCTTATATTTATGGTCCTCATCTTCAGTTCGGGAAACAAACACCTGCGATCTGGGACATTTACGAATTGAACGCCCTAAGTATGCCATGTACTATAACATGTAACAGTGAATAGGTAAAGATGTTACACTTTATTGGAAAATAAAAATCATAAAAAAATTAGAACCTTACAATTAGGAATGCATAAAAATTAATACTTATAATTAAGTTTTAAATAAAACTCCATTACGTATAATGTATTTGGGACGTGCATGGAAATGATGTAACTGAGCCTTAATTACCAGGAGATCAGGCGCGAGGTGCAGGCGCGCCTTGCAGGAGGGGCCGATCGTGCAGCGCCAAATTTTCTTCCATGTCAACTTTGGTTTGTCGCAATAGTACGTGAAGCCGTCGTACACGATGACGTCCTTACCCGCGGTGTTGCGTAACAGTTGTATCGTAGCTGAGGACAGGAAATCAGATTTTAAAACCTGTGTGTACGTCACCTAACTTCTTGAAGGTCTGGGGGATGGTAATGATACTTCGAAAGTTAAAGTTTATGAGGCCGATTTTTTTATTTATTTGAGAATAATGTTTAAAACATACATCTAATGATCACTTTTATATTAAAAATCATTACTTAGTTGACTAAATATTAAATGTTAAGTACATGTACCTACGTATAATATTTTTTGTATTTAATTAGGTACAAGGATGTTGTATTGTTTTTTGCATGATCTTGCGAATTCCATCCAACTTTCTAGATATTTCTTTGAACAAATAGTAAGACACTAATAATAGCTAATAGAAAACAATAATAATCATAAGTCGAAATTTGTTTACAGCCAACCCCCCCTCAAAGAACCTAGGCCGAGCTTGCGCTGCTTAACAAATACGAGTATCATAGATTGGACGCGCGTCAAAAAATTGATTTGCAACCAGCCGGCAGGAGGCTTTCGCACACTTGCAGCTTTACACGATTGCGGTAGTCCTGCCCGAGCATGCAACCATTTAACGAGCAGTTGTTTCACAAATTACTTACACCTAAATTATAATTATCATTTCGGTCTGATGATAGTATGCGCAGAAGAAAGTTAAGTACAAATCTTCTTATTTCATATTCAGTGATGAATTGTTTCTTATATGTTTGTACTTACATAAGCTCTGTATACTGGCGTAGCAAAGCGATAGCCCGTTCACGAGCAGAGCTTCTCAAATAACAGTTAAAGTTTAATATATATCCCATTCTGTATGATATACTTATGCGCTGTATGCGTGTGCTGGAGGTTGGGTTGGTATAAACATTTGCCTTCGTTGACTGTGGTGAAACGCGCTCTGCAAAGATTGTCTCTAGTACAACGCCAGCTCTGACTATTCGAGTGCGTCTTTTCGCTGTAGAATGTGAACCCGTTTACGAGCGAGCGCCAGTTGTTTGTAGGCGCGATTCAAGACGTACTGAACTGAAAATTAAAATAAAGACTAGCTTACATTTTTTTTATAAAATATTGTTCAAAAATATAAAATTATTTGTTTAAATTTGGAATTTAGTTTATTTTAATACAACCATCTAAACGGATAAGTTCCCAGATGATACGATAAAATAAATAACATAACTAATCAGAATACAATATACAAAATAGGTTTCGCCTTGCAATTAATATTATTATCTATTCAAGGTTCTTTACGAGTGGAATGTATAATAAATAGGCTGTATATCGAAAATAGGATATTGTATTTATACATAGATTATATTGATATTTATCTACGGATATTTTAAAAGTGTATGTTACCTAATGATACCTAATGAAGTGTGTGATACTAAGTAGGTACTACACTCCGGATTTTAATTAGGCGAACTAACTTGACAGTTCATTGCACACGAATGTTGCCACAGTTTCGCTAGTGTTGTTAATATCGATAATTAAAAAACCCAGTTCCTATAAAAAGGTTGTTGGTTATAGGTTGATTCACTAAAGCTGGCACGAATGGAATGAATGAGTGAATCCAAAAGATATTTATGTGTGCGTCACAAAATGATTACATACAGGTTGATACAAATCGAACCAAATTAAATTCAAAATGACGAATGGTTTTTTTTTCCAAGATTTCAAATTGGTGCTTGGAAGCTGGAACTCGGTATCGGGGGGCATTTGGGGCTCACAAATATGAATCTGAAATCGGTGTCCGAAAATTCGGTCAAAGTCGGAAAATATCGAAAAAAAACAAGATTTGTATGGAGATTTTTTTTTAAAAGTCCCGTATCTCGTAAACGGCTAGAGATGGGTAGGGGGATGCTCAAACAAATATCATAGGGGACCCCCACCCGAGTACAGTCGTGGAAAAAAAAATCAAAATGGCGACTTTTTTTTTTCGAAAATTTCAAATTGGTCCGAGGGGGCTGAAACTCGGTATTGGGGGGCTTTTGGGTCCTCCGACTAAGAATATGAAATCTGATTATGAATATTCGGTCAACTTCGGATAATATCGGACAAACAAAATTTAGTAATCTTAGCTCGACGGAGGGCCGAGCCATTTCTGAGCATAACTAATTGAATCGAATGGGTCTTAGCCTCGGATACTAGTACTTTCAATGAAAACTATATTGAATAAAATCGGTCGAGCCGTTTTTGAGTAATTGCAAAATTTCATAATTTTCTTTAATGACGTAAGTGCCGCGCGGTGTCCCTACACTTCGAACGGTTACCCAATTGGTTAAGTGCCAAACTATATTAAAACATTTTGCTCAATCTGTCGCGTATAATAGATAACTTCCAAAAGATAATAAGTAATTACTGTTTCTTGGCGTGTACGACCTTTTTATAGGGCTTGAAATCTTTCTCGTAATTTTGGTCTATTGTGAAGGACGGGCAACTACGGGACCCTACACTGAGCGTGGCCCGACATGCTCTTGGCCGGTTTTTTATAATTCGAACTAGTCGTCCGTCACCTATTAATTCTTGACATTAACCCTTTACCAGGCCGCGAAGACAAGAAGAAAATGTGGGTTACGTTAATACCATTGCATAGTCCCACATGGTCAAACTCATACGAGACAATGGAATAGTATTACTTGTTTAGTCTAAATATTGTGCAGATTATGCTTATATTATACTTACCTAATAATTTTTATTTTTCTTGAATAACAAAAACCCATTTTGTTGTTGGTTACAAAATATTAGGAGGCCCCTGTATAAGAACGGCACTCACACTAACACTCGAAGTGACAAGTGACATAACTTTCATTCAATCCATTCGCGCCAGCTTTAGTGAATTGACCTTACCATACCAGAGGTTTAGTTAAACAGCATTAAAAAAAGTAGACATTACGTATTTCATAAATTTTGAATTATTGTGTTTGAAATCTAACTAATAATTTTATTACACGAATCAATAATAAAAAAAACGGTTGCTATTAAAATACTTACATCGAACGAACTTTATTTTAGGACATCGCTAAGAACGCTGTCCGCCTCTTTGTTTTCTTGACAGTTCCATAGTAGGTACTATCGAATACACAGATAACTGTAAATTTTTAAATGAATATAAACCTTATTACAACATAATTAAGTGTCTATGGGTGTATTGTTAAGGTTATATCGACATATTTGTATCGACATAAACCAATCACTATTTTTTTTTTCTATTCCTGACAACACTTTGAGCTGTCAAGTTAGTTCGCCTAATTAAAATCCGGAGTGTAGTATTTACCTATTGCATTTATGAATTGTCGTGCAAGAAAGAGATTGATTATAATGATTACTTTAAACATATCAATAAATCAATCCATTTTAACATCATTAATTAATATCCATAGTGACTCTAAATTGTATATTTGTATAGAATCTTTTTATCGATTCATATTTTTTTATGTGGTAAATACCACATTTTATTTTTATAAATAATGACACAAAGGTAAATTAAGAAAGAAAAATTGAATGCGATCTACTGCAATCGAAGCGGGATTTGCACCCGCGACCTCTGCGTTTCCGGCGCATTGCTCTTCCAACTGAGCTATCCGACCGCTACGTCAATCGCACGAAATCTTTCATCCCTTAAGGCCGTTCCCTGAGCCAGAACCCCGAGCCCCTCCTCAGGCCACCCGTCCCTGTCACATCACAGTCACATTTCAAAAGAGTGACGGAGACAGAGCTTGCGGGTCGTAAGGCGATATCTTTTTTCGTAAGAAATTGTCGATGATTATTTATTTTAAAAATATTGGCTTCAATTATTGAAATTCGGAAGCTGTAAAATTACTATTTTAGTTATGATTGATTTTTCTCCTTTTTTTGTTTCATAGTGTCACGTAGAAAAAAAACAAGTAAAGTTGGAGTAAAAATTCGAATTGGAGGTTACTTTGGGAATTAATTGTATCGAGCGAAGTGTTATGAATCGTGTATCGAATGCTGTGTTATTAAAGATAATATAATCAAGAATGATATATATTTTTCCCTCGTTTACTAATATCAACGTTTCGTAGAAAAATAGGATAATTTTTGGGGTATTTTTGCAAATCTGGCTCAGGGAACGGCCTTAATTCTTTACGCTACTGGAGCGCCCTCTGTGTCATATATGTTTTTGAAATGCTTTATGCGCATTAGCCATACCCAAGGATGTGCGTTTTACACCCCCCCCCGCTTCGATTGCAGTAGATCGCATTCAATTTTTCTTTCTTAATTTACCTTTGTGTCATTATTTATCTAAATTGTATGTTTGTAGATTTACAAATTAGAATTTTACATTCAGTCTAGCTACTCCATGGTGCGTGTCTTTTCAACTAAAACGAGCCTTCATCATAAAATTTACAGCTTTCATTGAACTTGCATGGTTTGATTACAGAGACACCGGAACAAATCTCAATAATCTCTCACAAATCGAAACGAAACCTTATACATCATAATTTTTTTTTTTCATATTATGACAAATATATATTAATAATTTCAACCAACTTTTTCAAGTAAATAATACTTTTCCCTGAGTTCTAGTAACATAGCTATTTCATTTGCGTGCAGTCAAAAATAAGTTGAACGAAAATACCAGTTTTCTGCATGAATTTTGTTGATTTAGAGTAGTTTTTGAAACAAAAATTGACAATGAAAAATTCAAACTGTAGGTTTCAAATATGTACCAATAAATCGTAATAGTTGTTCTAATTAGTAACATAATATGATATAATGTTACGTTAAGAATGATAATATGTTAAAAAACATATTTGACCATAAAGAAAAATGTCTAAATCAATCATTTTTGAACGGATAAGGAGCCTTAAATTTTAAAGTAAACGCCATTTCGTACGATATGCTTGGAGGCTTCATGGGTGTGAGTGAAGTTAGGATGGATGACAACTCCGTGGGTGACCGTGAACCGGGCCTTACAGCAACTGCCTCTGGTACAGCGCCAGAGTTTCCTGTATTCGTTCCCACCATCAGCGTAGAAGGAATACCCATTTACGAGGGCCAGGGGCTTGTTTGATTTGTTTCTGACGTATTCCACTGAAACAGGTATATGCGTAAGTAAACATTTTATTCGTAAAGGTGCCTTATTTTTTATAAAAATACCACGGCCATTTTTGATGGTAAACAGGGTTTTGGTAAAATTTGCCGTGCGCGCAAAACCTGATAGAAAAGATACTAGCGCCACGCAGAGAAAATCAAAAGGCCATAAGCGACCGTGGATATTGACGAGGAAATTGTCCGGCTGTTCGGAATGCTACCGTAACGTTTTATGTAGTAATATAATAGTATGTGTTAAATTATGAATGAAATGCGTTAATTTTAGTAGTGAATAAAATAGTTTTCTATTAAGTATAAATTTTATTATTGTCAGCAAAACTATAAAACGAAATAAATTCACACTTTCAACGCCAGTGCCAACCAAGTCACTTTGATATAAATATTACAAATTCTCAAACATTTTACTTAAACAAAGGTACTTGAAAGTTCACACATTTGTGTTATACCTTCTCATCAATATATAAAAATATAATTTGTACCTTATGATTTTTGTGTAACCGGTTAGATATTCAAATTAGTCATAAACAAATATTTATACTCAGTAAATACTAAATTACTATTAATTCTATTAAGATATTTATTATAATACTGGTCAAATGGTGCTTTATTAAAATGCATTATATATGAAACGGGTTTAATATCATCGTCGCAGTCGAATTTCGCTCGACATATTTCGAATCGGTTCGCAATTAACCATCAATACTCCCCGTTTCATATGTGTCCCGTTTAATTTGTGATATATGTAATACAAGGTACAATTTGGAAATTGAAACTTCTAAAGTTTCAAATAAATACCATTCCTGATGACGTATCTGAATGCTTCATGTGAATGCTGTAAGTTTGCATTGACCATTTGTCCTCTATTAATAGTGAATTTCGCATTGCAGTTATTATGTCTCGTACAACGCCAAGTCTTTTTCACGGAGTTTTCGCTGTATCTTGAGGGGAGGAAGGTGTATCCGTTGACGAGGGCTAGTTGTCTTTGCGAGCTGTTCCAAACGTACTCAACTGAAAACATTAGGTATAGTCTGTAAGGTACCTTGTTTCTATATCACGCATCTCTCTTGTTGATTTTTAAGAATATAATATTATACTAGTGCAAAAAATGAAATTTAGCGCCATTCAACAAGCAAGGTTTGGTTGTAAGCAAAACATATTACATGCACTTTCATAACCTAAGTACCTTATAACAAAATGTTACTACCATTGATACAAAGAAAAATTGAAAATGCGTAACCTGGCGGAAGAGAATGGGATTCGAACCCGGTACCTCTGGATTACCGGTCCAACGAGTTAACCTTTCCACCACCCTAACGCCAGACAGTGACAGTCTTTAGTAAAAGGTCCCAATGTTCTCGTTTCCATAGAAGCGAAATTTGTTTACATCCTCATACCAATAAATTGCCAACGAATCGTTATGGAAACCCAACTAATGAGACCATTTACAAAACACTGTCACAAAATAGGTGTAACGTGCTGGATCCTACAACGGTAAGTTATAAAGACTTATTCATATTTAAATACAAATGAAAACTTTGTTTTACTGATTTTTTTATTTCCCATTCAAATATCAATTAACGATGCCACACTACACAATTTACTACAAAGCAGCAGGCACATACAATCATGGTTTTATTCGGGTATATTTTCTGACTTTTTCGATCTTACGTGGATTTATTAGCAAGAATGCAAGTTTTTCTTAGTTTTTTCCTCCAAACAAAAGTAACTGGATCGTAAACAAATAACATTAAATAAAATAACAATTTAATAAAAAAATACACATTACATAGTCCCTTAATAAATATAGTTGTGTAAGAAAGACATACGAGTACCGAACAAGATTGATAATTTTTTTACATAACATAACCTACATTAGAAAAGTCATTTAAAGGGGAATTCCGAAGAAAAAAAATGGTATCTAATTCAATGTACGTGGCATTTTGCTCCCATGCCTATACTTATACGGTTCTAGCAACCTGCTTCGCACGGGTGCAATGCTGATAAATTATGCATGTATTATATATTTATAAACCTTGATCTTGAATCACTCCATATACTTATTAAAAAAAAAACCGCATCAAAATCCGTTGCGTAGTTTTAAAGATCTAAGCTTCCATAGGGACCGACAACAGAAAGCGTCTTTGTTTTATACTATGTAGTGATACTGCTCTTTCAACTCAGCTACCATATTGTTACATCAACCTATCCCTATATCATTTACATGTATTAAACCGATACACATTTGTATGAAAATAGGTACGTATTGCCAGACATGTTTCCAATCGGTTTGCGGTTCATCATCTGGAGCGCCGATCGACGTCGAGCGATATAAGACTTTTACGACGAAGTAGTGGAGTTTTCTATGTAAAAAACATACACATATAATTAAAGTTTAATGTAAATTCCATTTCGAATGATGTACTGGGAAGCTTCATGCGTATGCTCTAGTTTAGTGTTCATGATAACTCCTTTCTTGATCGTGAACTTAGCATTGCAGGTATTGTTCCTCGTACAACGCCAAGTCTTCTTCGAAGATTCGCCGGGGTTCGCCGCTGAATACGTGTATCCATCGAGTATTGCTAGAGGCTTCCCAGATTTGTTCTTGACCATTATAACTGAAAAAATAATAAATATAATGTAGCACCGCATTCTAAATAAAGCTGTTTTACTTAAAACTAAAGGAACATATCAACCAAAGATTAGCTTCAATTCGATTCATCGTTAACATGTCTATCGACCATGCCAGTATTGGCACCTCTAATGCGTTGGTATTTTTAGGGTTCCGTACCCAAAGGGTAAAAACGGGACCCTATTACTGAGACTTCGCTGTCCGTCCGTCCGTCCGTCCATCCGTCCGTCCGTCCGTCCGTCCGTCCGTCCGTCCGTCTGTCACCAGGCTGTATCTCAAGAACGGTGATAGCTAGACAGTTGAAATTTTCACAGTTGATGTATTTCTATTGCCGCTATAACAACAAATACTAAAAATAAAATAAAATAAATATTTAAGGGGGGCTCCCATACAACAAACTTGTTATAGATTATATATATATATATATATAGGTACGGAACCCTTCATGCGCGAGTCGGACTCGCACTTGCCCAATTTTTTTAAAGAATCCCTTTATGTACATACCTAGATATATAAATTAAAGACAGTTTTAATTTTGTAGCTTAATGTATTTATTTTAACAAAAATGAATTATTTCGTTCATTATCAGATATCTCATACACATCATCATTCAAACTCATTTAAACTATAATATTATTAAAACTATCGTGAGACATCTTTAATAATTATAAAAACGGTTTAAACTCACGTAAAAATTGTCAGGAGCGGCCCGACATGTTTCGAACTCATTTGGAGCTCTTCATCAGGGGTAGCTATCCGTGCTGCTACGCGACTCGCGACCCACTCAAACTTAAACTCATTTAAACTTTAAGGTAAATTCCATTTCGAATAACATACTGGGCTGGTTCATGGGTATGTTCCAAATTAACGTTGGTCATCACCCCTCGATTGATTGTGAACTTGGCAATGCAGGTATTGGTCCTGGTGCAGCGCCAGGTCTTTTTCAAGGATTCGCTGTATCTTGAGGGGGAAAACGTGAATCCATTGACAATTGCCAGAGGCTTGCCTAATTTGTTCTGATAGAATTCGACTGAAAGTAATTAGACAGAAAATTTTAATACTATGGATCTCCAGAAGACTGCGAACGTGTCTCAGAGGTCCACAGATAATATTAAGATAAAAATTGAAAGGAAATTTCAATACATAAAAATTTATACCTACAGAAATGAAAGAGCGTAAAAAGATTAAAACGTCCTAGTCTATAAAATAAAGTAAACTGTAATATGCTGAAAACTTTATTGATCAATTAAATTCATTTATAATCTAAAGAGGCGTCAGTATATTTACTATTTATTGTTTTAGATCAAAGTGATGAAGTTTACCACATCGACAAATATATTTGCCAAATTTTGACATATTTTGACTGAATCACTTAAACACAATCATCGAACCTTCAAAACCTTATGTAAACACCATTCCGAACGATGTGATTGTAGGCTTCATGCGTATGAGCAAGGTTAGAATTGATCATTACCCCTCTGTCAATAGTGAATCTTGCCTTGCAGGTATTGTGTCTGGTACACAGCCAGGTTACTTTGATTGCGTTGCTGGTCTTCAAGGGGAAATACGTGAATCCGTTGACCAGCGCCAGTGGTTTATTCGAAGAATTTCGAACGTATTCAACTGAAAATATCAGACAATAATTTTTTTTGGAGATTAATTAAAAAAATCAACTTAGCTGTAACCGTTCAGTTGGTCCAGATACCGTTAAAGCTACCCGACCAGTACAAATCTAACCAGACTTTACCGGCCGCCAGCCAAAATGACTTAAAGAAGAAGAAAAATATTGTACCTATATCGTAAGGTCCACTTACTGCAATAAGTGGATAACAGCCCTAACGGATATATCTTATCAGATCAGCTCCTATTGTCCTTTTTCTAAAATGTGTATCATTATGACTCCAGAGTAACCATGATGCAATCAAATATACAATTTGATTGCATCATGGTTACTCTGGAAGTTAGTTTTGTTGAATAGATAAACCGCAAAGGGACTGCTTGCATCGATGAGTTTTGTTGCTGTGAAAGTGTCACATTTTCTTGATGGCGCTAATACTATCCACGTAGAATGTGAACAGAGCGAGATGTTTATTAAAGATTGAACTGGAAAAGTTATATGATATGCAAAGTCTGATTGATTAACACAAAATTAAGGTCTTCGCACATTATAACAACTCAACGTCGACTCCATTCTATGCCTGCCAAATATAGAAATTTAAGCACTATGTCATATTTACTAGGTTTAATTTCAAAAAAATGTACGACGCGTCGAGCACTCGTCGTCCACTACTAATATCATTTTTTGAAATTAAACCTAGTAAATATGACATAGGGCTTAAATTTCTATATTTGGCATAGAATCGAGTCGCCGTTGAGTTGTTATAATGTGCGAAGACCTTAAGTATATCTCGGAATTATGAGGCATGCCACCTGTATAGCTTCAGCGTGACGTATGAAAGGAAAAGCACAGAATAAAATAACAATACAGTATCATGGGTTTTATTGCACTTTGAAATAAAGAACATAAAAAACGGTATTTTCTAAGTTATGATCAGAGGCCGGAATTCTCGTAGCTGTTTTGAGCTGTCATAGGGACTTCTCATTTATCGACTACCAATATTCATAATAATATATCGATAAATGATAGAACACGACATATTAAACAAGATTAAAAGTAGAGGTAAACAACAGGCAGTCTTACCGCTAAAGAGCGATCTCTTTTAGATAACTTTTGAGAGGCTGAAATTGTTAAATAGAGATTTGCAATGAAAATAATGAAATGTTAATAGTTAACAATTTTAAAAACATTGAACTGAACTGATTCAATTTAAAATGTAATAAAATATCGATATAATTATGAATATCGGTAGTCGATAAATGAGAAGTCCCTATGACAGCTCAAAAATGCTACTGGAATTCCGACCTCTGGTTATGATAGTCCCTACCTTTGGGTAGCAGAGAAGATGATTAAATATGAGTTTACTGGAATAAGATATTCCATACCCTAATATCACATCACACTAATAAGTTAAGTTTGATCAATCACGCAAATCGCTAATATTTAAAATGTATTATATTAAAGCATTCAAATTAACTTAATTTGTAGTAAATACCGTTCCGTATTATATATTTGTTTGCATCGTGGTTATGCACCAGATAAGAAGATATTATCATCCCCGAGTGGGACACGATGAACCTGGCCTTGCAGGTGTTGTGTCTGGTACAGCGCCAGTTCTTGGTGGAGGCGCTGACGATGTTCACGCAGTAGGTATACCCGTTCACGATGGCTAGTTGTTTGTTGGAAGAATTCCGGACGAACATTACTGAAACAATCCAATAGTTGATTATTAATATCATCATTGGATATTCCACCAGAATATGGGACTCGCCCATTGGTCTAAATTAAGTAAATGACAAACTACCAAGCTGATGGAATTTAATGGTACGGAAATAATGATAGATCAAATATGTCAAAGGCAATTTTTCTACGATTCTAATCTATGGGTACATACATCTGTTCGAAATATCACGAATATATATCTAGTTTAGCGATACGTTCTGCTTACCTTTAAATTACAATATGTAAATGTAACTTATTGAAACTCGATATTTATCGTAGATATCACAGTGACATGTCTATGATCTTAAATTACTGCAATTTTAATTGAATTTCTTCCCAAAAGTCGGTTATGAAATATTACACGTTAAATAGATCAAACGAAACTTTTTATTACAAACATCAGTTACGTATTTTGTTGCATTGAGTTATCAAATCATCTAACGAAAACTTCGTTTTGTATGACATACTTGTACGCGGTATGCATGTGTCGGTTGGTTCCCCATGATCCGAAACGAGCCATGTTGGTGCAGCACCAGGTCTTCTTCGAGCCGGTAATGGAGTCCACGAAGAACGTGTAACCCTCAGCGGTAGCTAAGGGGCCTAAGGGCTTATAACAAACGTAATCTGATATGTATATGTATTTATTGTAATTAAATGAGAAAGATCATATCATCTTTACGTAAACTCCTCCTTGTATGATATACTTGTACGCGGTATGCATGTGCTGGAAGTTCGCGCTGAGCAGTTCCCCGTGATGTGTCGTGACGAACCGAGCCTTGCAGATGTTGTGTCTGGTGCAGCGCCAGTTCTTCGTGGAGCCGGTGATGGAATCCACGGAAAATGTGTAGCCGTCGACAATCGCTAAGGGCTTGTTTGATGAGCTTCGGACGATTTGAACTGAAAATAATAAAATAAACCATCGCTCAGAAATCAATCTAGTCCCGAATGAAGCTCTAGAAGGTTTGTGTCATGCTTATGTAGGTACATACTAAAACGATGTACAAAGGAATCTATAACCATTCTATTACCTATACATTATACCGTCAGGGACAAGTATTCGAACTAAATTTTTGCAACAGACTATGGTATTTTTAGTTGGGATTACTGTTTTTGAATCTTGAGCAACCTGAAGACGTAAGATTAGAATCTATAAGTTATTAAAATGAATGCAATTTCTTTATAAGTCATTGTTATTTCACATTACCTTTACCTTACGTAAAATACTTTACCTCATTCTCGCCTACATATGCAAATATAATTATTGGTAATTAAAACCGCTTGTAGCTGGCTGCTGGTTCCGGAGCCAGTAGTTTTTATACAAGACGTGTATATTTTCTCCTTATAGATAGACACAAAATGAAAGACGGCATACGACATAAAATTGTTAAATTTTTAAATTAAGTAAAATTAAATTAAATCTACAAACAAAAATGTGTCATAATGAAATAACACCACCACATTGGCAACATCAAGTCCAACAATACAATGTGTTATAATTGCCGTGAATTTAGGAGGACAAACAGTAAATTGAAGTTTATTGGAGCTGGTAAAAACAATGAAAATATCTGGGATCAAATAAATCTTAACCCTTAAATGAAATTTACAGTAATTCACTTCAGTTTGAGACTTCGGGACAATCTTGACAAAATCTTTATTGACAATATTCAGATTTTGACTTGTGTCATTTCAGTAACGTGTAGATATATACATTATCATGCATTTAAGGGTTAAATGGATGCATCACAGGATTATCTGTAACATATTTAAATAATATTAACTATATTTTATATTTTAATATAAACACCATCCCGCAGGATATACTTGTACGGCTTATGCGTATGTTGTATGTTATAAGTGAGCATTTCCCCAGTGTGAGCCGTGATGAAACAAGCCCTGCAGATATTATGTCTGGTACACCTCCAGTTCTTCGTGGAGGCACTCACGGCATTCAAGTAGAACGTATACCCTCCAATGATAGCCAGAGGTTTGTTTGCAGTATTCCGGACGTATTGAACTAAAACAATTTAAATGGTGATTATCAAAAACCTTTGATTATAAGTAGACGAGAAAAAGGATTGTATAGGAAGATACAACTTCAAAACAAAAACGAGTTTAGGTTTCTTAACCATTAAACAAACAAATAGAAAAAAGGCGATGAAACAGTACAAATTGCGGAAGACAAAATACTTTATAGAAGATTGGTTTATTTTAAGATTGAAAAAGATATAAATAGAAGATTGTACCTTGGACCACAGTATATTCTATAACGTCGCCTTGATTGCGTTGATGACAAAACTATCCTTTAAAGAATCTTAAATCTTAATATAAACACCGTCCCGTATGATATATTTGTAGGAAACATGAGTGTGTTGGAAGATAGACGAGAGCAATTCCCCACTGTGGCGCGTCACAAACCGGGCCTTGCAGCTGTTGTGTCTGGTGCACCGCCAGATCTTCGTGGACGCAGTCATGTTGTCCAAGTAAAAGGAATATCCGTCCACAATGGCTAGTGTATGATATTATACTTGTACGCGGTATGCATGTGCTGGAAGTTCGCGCTGAGCAGTTCCCCGTGATGTGTCGTGACGAACCGAGCCTTGCAGATGTTGTGTCTGGTGCAGCGCCAGTTCTTCGTGGAGCCGGTGATGGAATCCACGGAAAATGTGTAGCCGTCGACAATCGCTAAGGGCTTGTTTGATGAGCTTCGGACGATTTGAACTGAAAATAATAAAATAAACCATCGCTCAGAAATCAATCTAGTCCCAAATGAAGCTCTAGAAGGTTTGTGTCATGCTTATGTAGGTACATGACGACGATGTACATACTAAAGGAATCTATAACCATTCTATTACCTATACATTATACCGTCAGGGACAAGTATTCGAACTAAATTTTTGCAACAGACTATGGTATTTTTTGTTGGGAGTACTGTTTTTAGGGTTCCGTACCCAAAGGGTAAAAACGGGACCCTATTACTGAGACTTCGCCGTCCGTCCGTCCGTCCGTCCGTCCGTCCGTCCGTCCGTCCGTCTGTCACCAGGCTGTATCTCAACAACGGTGATAGCTAGACAGTTGAAATTTTCACAGATGATGTATTTCTATTGCCGCTATAACAACAAATACTAAAAATAAAATAAAATAAATATTTAAGGGGGGCTCCCATACAACAAACTTGTTATAGATTATATATATGTATAGGTACGGAACCCTTCATGCGCGAGTCGGGCTCGCACTTGCCCAATTTTTTAATCTTGAGCAAGTTGAAGACGTAAGATTAGAATCTATAAGTTATTAAAATCAATGCAATTTCTTTATAATCATTGCTATTTCACATTACCTTTACCTTACGTAAAATACTTTATTATAATTATTGGTAAGTAAAACCGCTTGTACCTGGCTGCTGGTTCCGGAGCCGGTAGTTTTTATACAAGACGTATATATTTTCTCCTTAAAGATAAACACAAAAGACGGCATACGACATAAAATTGTTTAATTTTTAAATCAAGTAAAAGTAAATTAAATCTACAAACAAAAATGTGTCATAATGAAATAACACCACCACATTGGCAACATCAAGCCCAACAATATAATGTGTTATAATTGCCGTGAATTTAGGACAAACAGTAAATTGAAGTTTATTGGAGCTGGTAAAAACAATGAAAATATCTGGGATCAAATAAATCTTTAACCCTTAAATGAAATTTACACTAATTCACGTTTGAGACTTCGGGACAATCTTGACAAAATCTTTATTGACAATATTCAGATTTTGACTTGTGTCATTTCAGTAACGTGTAGATATATACATCATCATGCATTTAAGGGTTAAATGGATGCATCATTATTTTATATTTTAATATAGACACCATCCCACAGGACATATTTGTACGGCTTATGCGTATGTTGTATGTTATAAGTGATAATTTCCCCAGTGTGAGCCGTGATGAAACAAGCCCTGCAGGTTCTATGTCTGGTACACCTCCAGTTCTTCGTGGAGCCACGCACGGCATTCAAGTAGAACGTATACCCTCCAATGATAGCCAGAGGTTTGTTTGCCGTATTCCGGACGTATTGAACTAAAACAATTTAAATGGTGATTACCAAAAACCTTTGATTACAAGTAGACGAGAAAAAAGATTGTAAAGGACGAGACAACTTCAAAACTAAAACGGGTTTAGGTTTCTTAACCATTAAACAAACAGCATTATAAGAAAACAGATTAGAGAAAAGTCGATGAAATAGTGCTAATTGGTTTATTTTATCGTAGATTGTACCTTGGCACACAGTATTTTCTATAACGTCGCCTTGATTGCGTTGATGACAAAACTAATAAGAATCTTAAATCTTAATATAAACACCGTCCCGTATGATATATTTATATGAAACATGAGTGTGTTGGAAGTTAGACGAGAGCAATTCCCCACTGTGGCGCGTCACAAAGCGGGCCTTGCAGATGTTGTGTCTGGTGCACCGCCAGATCTTCGTGGACGCAGTCATGTTGTCCAGGTAAAAGGAATATCCGTCCACAATGGCTAGCGGCTTGTTTGATTGGTTCCGGACGAATTGAACTGAAAATAATCGAAAGAGGTCGTATGTTGTCTACATAGTTTATGAACAAGTTTAAATTCTCTATCAATGGAAAAAACAGTTGAAGTAATTACTGGATAATTGTTCCTTCCTTTTTTCGCGAAATATCAAAGAAACTATTAACCAGAAATTCAATATGGAATTCCGCAAAGTAACACCTAAATATATCAATTACTTACCTAAATTAAGTAGTGATGCTAGTAGAATGTAGTTTTGATTAGGCCCGTGTAGGATAATTAATGAAATTAGAAATAAAGAAAGAACCAAGTTTAATCCCTAAAAGCACAACAAGTTCTTTTAACTATTGTATGTGAAGTGAAGTTGTCTCTAATGAGTCCAGCATTCATAATAAAAATGTAATTTAATCGTGCGTTTCATTGAAGCATTGTAAACACATCGTCTTTTCACATTTATTACAATAGGTTTTGACTTTTCTTGATTTGTTCCTGGCCTCTTTACTGTTGTACAAGTTTTTCCTGTGTTTGGCGTAGCACCCTGTGCAGCGTTTCCAACTAGGTCCTTTTTTGAGCATATGAGCCATATTTTTATAGTTTCCGCTTTTTTCTGCAATGAGATAATTTACAGAATTAAACAACATAATGTACCGTTTACCAAAAAAGTATAATAAAATGCAAACATGACATGATTTTTTAACTTGTTAGCGAAATTAAAAAGTCATATTGGAGAAACATATCTTTATAATGGTCATCAAAGACTCCTGACGAAATAAATCTCCACGTTTGTGCTACAATTACAAATATAATGTATGAAATAAATGAAAAATAATAAGTAGATAGAAGTGATAAAAACATTTCACGTTTTGGATACGTAGAAAACATCAAGAATAAACACCATTATTTAAAATTAATATCGATTAATTTAGGTTATTATTTATTAACACACACAATTATAAAACACTAAAATTTGTCCTTAAAGTTAAAATTTTTTTTTTTTTTTTTAATGTCATAGGGGGCAAACGAGCAAACGTATCGCCTGATGGAAAGCGATAACCGTCGCCCATAAACACCTGCAACACCAGAGGAGTCACAAGTGCTTGCCTACCCGGAGGACGAAGATAGAATGCCTCTATGCTAGTAATTTCACCGGCTATCTTACCCCCACACCGGAACACAACAATGCGAACATTGCTGTTTGGCGGTGGGTTAGCAGGCAAGACGGTAGTAACAATCCGGACGGACCCTGTACGAGGCCCTACTACTCCAAAAAACAATTAGAAACTAAAATGAAAATTTAACTACAAAATAGAGCTTGTTGTATTTTGTGACGAAAAAGGCAGAGAGTTAACAATTTTCCTACTTCTAAGTATAACAAATTACAGGATTCATCAACATTCAAACCAAATTTAGGTTTGAATATATATTTTTATACACAAAACTAACGAATTACAATTGGGTGAATATAAACAATGCAATTTTTTTAAAGTTTTGGTGACACATTTTTTTTTGTAGATTTTAAGAAGAAGTTAAGATACTATATATCTATTCACAATATTACATATTTTCATATTTCGCCAAGAATTTTAACAATAATTAATGAAACATGAGCACCCAAATTTTTGGGTTGCCACCAAAACTGAAATTTGTCCACCTAATCTGATATTACGCCACCAAAACTTAATCTTGCCCACCAAGAACTGAAAACTCCTTACTATTTATAAATTTATGAAACATGTAATGTCTCATTTTTTTTAATGTGGGTATACCACAATTATTATTTAAACCATGAATACAAAGATCAAAGCTTAAAGAAAATTGGGCAAGTGCGAGTCCAACTCGCGCATGAAGGGTTCCGTACCATAATCTATAACAAGTTTGTTGTATGGTAATAAAATAAAATAAAAAATAAAATAAAATAAAATAAAAAAGCCATTTATACTACTACTTTTACACATAAGCACAATATAAACAAAAATTAAATTATATATAGTTTCGCCGCTAAGTAATAGTCGCCTCCTGGGCGTAGGCCTCCCCCGTTACTTTCCATAGCTCTCTATCTCTAGCTTTCCTCATCCAGTGTGGTCCCAGTCTTTCCGTGAAGATGTCTGACCATCTTTTATATGGGCGACCTCTCGGTCTTCTAGTGTCTCGCGGGATCCATTCTATGATTGTCTTGGACCATCTTTCGTTGTCCATTCTACATACATGACCCGCCCAGTTCCACTTCAGTAACCTTATTCTCCTGAGGAGATCCGTGAACGAACAAAAGTCGCTGATATAGCCCGACGGATTTGCAAGCTGAAGTGGCAGTGGGCGGGGCACATAGCACGTAGAACTGACGGCCGATTGGGGCAGTAAGGTTCTCGAATGGAGGCCACGCACCGGCAAGCGCAGCGTAGGACGTCCACCCACAAGGTGGACAGACGACCTGGTAAAGGTTGCAGGAAGCCGCTGGATGCAGGTCGCTTCCAACCGGCCGATCTGGAAGTCACTGGGGGAGGCCTATGTTCAGCAGTGGACGTCCTGTGGCTGAAATGATGATGATGATGATGAACCTTATTCTGTAGACGATATCAGTCAATTTGGTCCTTTCCCTAATAGCTTGGTTGCTGATTCTGTCTGAAAGTTTTATTCCTAACATACTCCTCTCCATTTTGCGTTGACAGACTGCTAGCTTGACTTTATCACATTTTCTTAACGACCAACTTTGACAGCCATAAGTTAAACAAGGTAGAATGGTTGACTCGTAGTTTGCGCTTTATGTTTATATTAATAGCTTTGTTTTTCATAATTTCTTTGAGTCCCCAGTACTTCCTCCATGCTATAGCGATCCTGCATTGTATTTCATTTCCGGTGTGGTTTTTAAACGTGACAGCTTGGCCTAGATAAACATATTTGCACATCTTGGCCTTTAACTGTTATGGGGTTGCTTATTTTTCGGTTAGTAATTATATTTGTTTTTGTAAAATTTATTGATAAGCCCACTTTTTCGCTCTCTTCTGCCAAGTTGTTTAGCATAAACATTAGATAGGTCGGATTTTCTGCGAAAATTACTACGTCATCCGCAAACCGGAGATGGCTCAGATATTCTCCGTTGAGTCTCAGTCCTTTATTTTCCCAATCGAGGTTTCTGAAAATGGTTTCTAGTACTGCTGTAAATATTGTAGGCGATAATGGGTCGCCTTGCCGGACTCCTTTTCTTATTGGAAACTTCACGCCTTCTCGTTCCAGTCTAACCTTCGCGTAAACATTTTTATATATTTCCTGCAATACTTTTATATATTTATCGTCTACACCTTGTTGTTGTAGCGTTTCCCAAATTAAGTGGTGGTTCAGAGAGTCGAAAGCCTTCTTATAGTCAACGAAACACAAATAGAGTCCCTTATTATACTCTTTGCATCTTTCTATAGCTTGTGATACGACTTGTATGTGATCTAAAGTTGAATAATTTTTGCGGAAACCTGCTTGTGTGCTCGGTTGATTTTCATCTAAGCCGTTCGTGAGTCTATTGAGAATTACTTTCGAAAATAGTTTGTAAACATTAGACATCAGGCTAATTGGACGATAATTGTTCAAGTCACTACGATCGCCTTTTTTGTGTAACAGTATTATTATAGTTGAGTTTGACCATTGCTCCGGAACCAATCCGGTTCTCAATATGTTGTCGAATAGTATTAGAAAGACGGCCTGCAGTGGTTCTGAAAGTGACATAAGGAGCTCATTGGTTATATTATCATCGCCCGGTGTTTTATTTTTCCCTAGAGTCTCTATGGCATGGCGAATTTCTGCTCTCAATACTCCAAGACATGTGCTTGACTCTATTTCCATACTATTCGAACATTGTATCTCTATTGATGGTGATAGGTGGTCCACGTATAGGTCGCTGAAAAATGCTGTAGCCTCTTCCATTATTTCAGGCCTCTTCGTGACTGTTTTCCCGGTTTTATTTTTTAAGTTAGGCGCCCATTGTTGTATGGTAGCCCCCCTTAAATATTTATTTTATTTTATTTTTAGTATTTGTTGTAATAGCGGCAATAGAAATACATCATCTGTGAAAATTTCAACTGTCTATCACCGTTCTTGAGATACAGCCTGGTGACAGACGGACGGACAGCAAAGTCTCAGTAATAGGGCCCGAGTTTACCCTTTGGGTACGGAACCCTAAAAATTGAAAAAGAAGCTACCTGGTGGAAGTGACCGGGAATCGAACCCGGTACCTCTGAATTACCGGTCCAGCGCGTAAGCCTCTTCGCTACCCTCGCTTCACGTAGACCTGACGATTTTTTCCTAATGTTTTGTGTGTCGATCTTTGCATTGTTTATTTGAAAGGTTTTTACACCTTAGCGACCTCTATGTGAATACGCTAATAATCACATCTTACCGCACCACTTTACGGCGGTGAACGAGCAAGCGAGAGAGGGCGCTGTTAGTTTTATGAATTTATGAAACATGTAATGTCTCATTTTTTTTTTATGTGGGTATGCCACAATTTTTATTTAAACCATGAATACAAAGATCAAAGCTTAAAGAAAAATTGAAAAAGAAGCTACCTGGTGGAAGGGACTGGGAATCGAACCCGGTACCTCTGGATTACCGGTCCAGCGCGTTAGCCACTTCGCTAACCTCGCTCCAAGTAGACCTGACGAACTTTTCCTTATGCTTTGTGTGTCGATCTTTGCATTGTTTATTTGAAAGTTTTTTACCTTACTATTTGTATGAAAAATAATATATAGCTACATAAACTGAAAAATTACGAAAAAAAATTGTTACAATTAAATGATTTATTTTAAGATTGTAATTATAGAATAGATTAAACTACATACCAAAATACTATACATCACTGTATAGTTCCGACACGAAGAACAAAGAACAAGCGCACAATTCGAGCCACCTAAACTAAGAAATCGTTGAACAAAATGCCACCAAAGAGGTTACGTACGTTATGGCGGTAAATGCTCCGTCACAGTCACACCTCCACTCCGCGCAAGCGCTAGCGCACGACTGACCGACTGACCACCGCGGGATGTACCAACGCGACAAGTCCTGCGACATTTAATTTAAGCTACGACATGTTGAAATTTCGCCACCGTAACTTAAAATTTTGCCTGGACAAACTTTGATCCATTGTCATGTGTAAATAGGTAAAATGATGAAATTATGCCAACATTAAGAGGCTATGACTGCATAAATTGTTAATTTATTGCTTTACTTATATACATGCTTAAAACATAGCCATGCCGAGCGCTTGTTTCATAAGAATTAAGTTGAGGACAAGCCACCTTGTTCTTAAATAATTTACTTTTTTATTTATTTTCCAATAAATTATTATTATTATTATATTGAGCCCGTAATATCCCACTGTTGGGCAAAGGCCTCCCCCCATTTCTTCCAGTGATCTCGGCTAAAGGCTATTTCTAACCAATCCTTCAAGAAGAAATCCAAGTCATCCCGCCACCGCCGGCGAGGTCTGCCACGTTTCCGTTTTGAGTTTCAATAAATAGTTATGTTTATTCAAATCTAAACTTGTAGCCAACTATTTTGTTATTCAAATAATAAACCATAAAAATCTTAGAAAAAAATATTCATTTTACACTGGGATTCTCAACTTGGACGCGTTAAAAAGGCTGTTGGGATATTCACCCAATTGTATGATATGACGTCAAAAGCCTACGAATATTATATTGTAGTCTAGCACTGAATCGGCATTTGTACACGCTACTTAAAGTTTAATGTAAACACCGTCATTTATCATATACTTGGACGGTTCATGATTATGCTGCAGATTAACATTAATCATCGAGCCATCACTGACTATGGTGAACTTCGCTTTACACCGCTGCTGGCCTCTGGTGCAGACCCATGTCTTCCTGGAGGCGGTCTCGTTGCGACCATAGTAAGAGTAGGTATAGTCGTCGATAATGGCCAAAAGCTTGTTGGAGCAGTTCCGGACGAATTTGACTGAAATCGTGCGAGTGTTGTTAGTTATACTGACCATTAATGAAATAAATAGTGGCAATACATCGTGATCCTTCTAAGAGCCCTGTCCCTGAAGAAACACAGCAGGATACCATCATTATCATCATCATACACAGAAAAGCAAAACCAAAAAAACAAAACTTGTACCAAAGGATTGGGTCGTCTAGTGCGTGCGTGAAATTAATGGCCAGCCAGTCGCCTTGTATGGAAAAAATAAATATGTTCATATATATTATAATCTAAGTTCGGCATAGCGAAAACTAAATTAACGTTCTTGAAAAAGTAAACTAAGTAAATCATCATTAGCGTTTAATATATTTATTACAACACACATTTCAAATCCACATAAAACCACAGTTAAAATATAAGAGGGAGAAACATAGGTAACAAAAAGATCATATTCGACAGCCGTGGCGTGCCTTCAAAAGAAAATTCAGGGCAACCCGGGTTCAGTTTCGCTTACTTTTTCTTCAGTACTAATAGAAAATGGTGCTTTATGGTCCTTAATTACAAGCTTGTGGGAATCGGGTTATATGATCGCCACGCAAGTATTAGAGAGCCAATTTAAATCTTAATGTAGACCCCATTCCGTATAATGTAGTTGGGTGATACATGACAATGCTCGAGATTCTGATTGTACATATGCCCGCCGCTAGCTATGGTAATTCTCGCCTTGCAAGGGTAGCCCCTTGTGCACTGCCAGGTTTTCGAAACAGGTCCCGCTTTTGCCACGTAGAACGTGTATCCATTAACAATCGCCAGTTGCTTGCCCCATTTATTATTGACGTATTTCACTGCAAAAAAAAACACATACAGTTTGAAAAATATGGATTGGTTGATTACAAGTACTCAGCGGATTAGTAAGCTTCATTTTATTACTTTGCTTTTCCTAAGTTCTGTGCCGCTGTATCTTCTCCTCTTAGTAGACCATTTACATTTTCTGCGATAGCCATCTCGCGGGATCCATTCAGTGATATGTCCAAAAAAACTACATTACTCTTTTGTGTAGATATATATAAGAACAAACAAATTGGTTCGAAGATTTCTAATTTGCTCGGTGTGGAGGAGTGCATTTAAAAATATTTAGCTAAATAACTCAACGCGTAGAGCTAATGGGATTTGGGATAATAATTAATAATTTGTTTAACATACGTTTAGTAAAATAATAAAGCAGATAAAATAATATTTATTATATAAATATTTTTTTTCTTACAACAACTTTTTCGTTCGTTACTTACCATAAATTGAACACTCCTTGTATACATTATAAAATCTGTATAATACAAACCTAAAAGTATTTTAATGCAATCCATTAATAACCGATATATTAAAATAAATACAAAATTTAAAACTTAAAACGCCCCTGACCCAAGTCGCCGGTCATGACTCTCATTGAATGAGTGATATAGAAAATGATACCATAACTAAACAAAATGTTAAATTCTTATCTTATGTTCCAATATTGGCTATGATTATGTCACTTGTTTTAATGAAATATTAATATCTTGGAGAAGGAAGACTGTTCTTTATTTCTACATCACAAGACTTTCATAAAAAAAACCCGCACTGAAATTTCATATAAAAAGCCGCAGATCATCCATAGGGGCAACGTTTATTTAATAGCCATAAAACTGGAGCAATAGACGTTACTGAATCTTTATACTGGAAGAAAATATTTAATTAAAGTTTGATGTAAATCCCATTTTTTATAACAAATGCCGGCGCTCTGTGCATATGTTCCAGATTGGACTTTTGTATGACCCCGTCCTTGGTGGTAGTGATCCGGGCTTTGCAGGGTCCGATGGTGCAGACCCACACGTTGTTCTTGCCTTTGCTGGCGTGCTTGTGGCGGTAGAACGTGTAGCCGTTGTAGATCAACACATCCAGGCCCTTGCTGTTGCGCGCCATCACAACTGGAAGAAAGTTGAAGCTAGTTTTAGTAGATGCATTTTGTGAATTCTTATGGTAAGGAAGGTAATACAGTAATTAAAGAATGTTCATAATAATAACTGTTGTTTTATTTTTCGCTTTTAATGTCTATCTACTTAATCCTAAATTGTTAAGGGTACATATGATGCGAAAGTAGCGCCACTTTCGAATTTTGATGCCTAGCCTTTTGTTTTTTCTGAAAATTAATCTGATTTAGAAGATGTAATAAAAGATCTAAAATGACCCTAGATCGCCTTATATGTCACCTTAAGATGACGTTCGGATGTTGTCGACCGCGACGTATATAGGTACAACGGCGACCTGCTGCTCTCTATAGGATTACCTACTGCACAACTGTGACTCGCGACTCTCACTCGCGCGACATATATTACCCATCTCCTTCTGTGCAGCACTGTGAGATGGGTGGCGCTACGTCGCCCGACAAGTGTCGCGACTGTGCTAAAGGGCTGGTCTTGCAACGCTGTCGCTTCTTCAGCGTTTTTATGACCTAAAATGCGGATACTGTCACTTCGCTGAGGTATGTAAGTCTGTATACAATTTATGATAGAACCTGAAGTATTTTAAAGAATAATAACTGTTATTACAATTTAATATAGATCCCGTTCCTGATCAAATATCTCCGCGATGGATGGGTATGTGCTAAGTTAGTGTGAATTATGATATTTGCCTTCGTAGACGTTATTCGCGCCTTACAGTCGTGGCCGTGGCTGCACATCCACACATTCTTGGTCCCCTTGCTGCTGGCTTTGTGAAGGTAGAAGGAGTAGTCATCGTAGATCAGCAGCTCACCGCCGCGGGTGTTACGGACGAAGAGAGCTGGAAATAAAACGGTTTACTTTCACTTATTTTTATGTTGATCTTGTGTATTTTCGGTAATTCTTTTTATGTTACAGATATTTTATAAATGATAATATTATAGAGCGAATACGGTAACATGATCCAAAACTTCGTGAAGTGTTAGTAGATAGTTTGGATGCCTAAAGTTGATGCCAATTTATATAATTAATTTATTAATGTTATTTTTTATATTTTCATTATCACCTACTTTTCTTAACCCTAAAATCTGAAATTATGGTTGAGGAATCAAAGGAAACTGTTATTACAATTTAATATACATGCCGTTCCTAATCAAATATCTGGACGACGGATGGAAATGTTCTAAGTTTGTCCTAATGTTGTGTATTATCTTATTTTCCTTCGTAGCCGTTATTCTCGCCTTACAATCGCAACGGGTGCACATCCACACATTGTTGGGTCCCTTACTGCTGGCTTTATGAAGGTAGAAGGAGTAGTCATCGTATATCATCAGCTCGCCGCCGCGGGCGCTTCTGGCGAAGTGAACTGAAAGTAAAACGGATTACTTACTGAGCGTTTTTCAGTAATAGTTTACCTGTTATTTTACAAAATAGTTTTTTAGGGTTTCGTACCTACCTCAAAACGAAAAAACGGAACCCATAGGACCACTTCGTTGGCCGTCCGTCTGTCAAGACCCTTTACCTAGGTAAAGGTTCCCTAGGGAACGCGTGGAGGTATCGATTTGAAATTAAAACCACTTTTTACAATCTCAATTAGGGACTAAAACTATTCATTGAATTTTAAAAGCTCGGATTAGAATACGCGTACAACTAAATTAAGGAACTAAAGTAATTCACGCCTAGTTTATTAATTAATACTTAAATATGAATTAATACTTTTAGACATGTATTTTTTTTATTAAAATGTGTTAATACTTAAGATGATTTATAAAAAGAATAATAAAATGGTATAGATATTTAATAATTCCACATTTGATACGATATTTTTACAACACTCACTGAACTCTAAAACGCCCTAGTCCCAACCTAAGCAATGCTTGTACTAGACGACGATATACACTTTTAAAATACCACAGACAACATACATGACCCAGAAACAAAAAATTGAGTTCATCGCACAAATTTTGCCCTTACCAGGATTCGAACTCAAGACCGCTGGCTAAGTTAGGCATCGCACATCGCACACAGTTAGGCTGCACTCCGACTGCGCGAACCACGTCGTCAAAATACAACTTTTACTATAGCCTAATATAAACGTCATTTTCTTATCCAATTTCTGCGCCAGATGACAATGTTCTACGTGTTTCTATATAATCACATTTTCCTTCGTAGCTGGCTCAGTTAGGCAGCTGCGCGAACCACGTCGTCAAAATACATTTTTTACTACAGTCTAATATAAACGCCATTTCTTATCCAGTATCTCTGCGCCGGATGATAATGTTCTACGTGTTTCTATATAATCACATTTTCCTTCGTAGCTGGCTCAGTTAGGCAGCTGCGCGAACCACGTCGTCAAAATATTTTTTTTACTACAGTCTAATATAAACGCCATTTCTTATCCAGTATCTCTGCGCCGGATGACAATGTTCTACGTGTTTCTATATTATCACATTTTCCTTCGTAGCTGGCTCAGTTAGGCAGCTGCGCGAACCACGTCGTCAAAATACAACTGTTACTACAGCCTAATATAAACGCCATTTCTTATCCAGTATCTCTCCGCCGGATGACAATGTTCTACGTGTTTCTATATTATAACATTTTCCTTCGTAGCTGGCTCAGTTAGGCAGCTGCGCGAACCACGTCGTCAAAATACATTTTTTACTACAGTCTAATATAAACGCCATTTCTTATCCAGTATCTCTGCGCCGGATGACAATGTTCTACGTGTTTCTATATTATCACATTTTCCTTCGTAGCTGGCTCAGTTAGGCAGCTGCGCGAACCACGTCGTCAAAATACAACTTTTACTACAGTCTAATATAAACGCCATTTCTTATCCAATATCTCTGCGCCGGATGACAATGTTCTACGTTTTTCTGTATTATCACATTTTCCTTCGTAGCCGTTATCCTCGCCCTGCAGTTGCTACGGGTGCAAATCCAGACATTCTTGGACCACTTGCTGCTCGCTTTGTGAATGGAGAAGGGGTAGTCATTGAATACCAACATTTCTTTGCCGCGGGTGTTTCGAACCCAGTGTGCTACAAATAATTATTAATTGAATCTTTGTGGAAATCCATATTAACTAAAATAATAATATTGCTTTGCTAAATCAGCGGCATAATAACGTGCTAGTTAATTAGTGCTAACCCATTATTATATCGCGGATTAGCAAAGCAATATTATTATTTTAATTAAACTACATAACTTTAAAATAAATTATAAATAATAAATAAATTATATATTTATTTATATTACATAAATTTTAAATAAAACAATGATCCTAAATAATCATTGAGATTTTTTTTTATTTCGGTGCTACATTATGTGTATCAAGAGTTAACCATGAGAGACCATGGTAATTATGTTTAAGATCCAAATAGCTCAGTAAAAAAATGCCGGGGAGCGAACACGGGGACATGAAAATAACGTTATGATCTTAAAAGTATTTCACATAAAATTAACACTAAGTACCTACGAGGTAAATTTGGATCACTCAAAAATGTGAATACAATTCAAAACCTTATTTTGTGTGTGTAATTTAATTCTGTTAAAGGTCAATATTGATAGATAGTGTGAACGAAGCCTAAATCAGTTATTCAAGGCTAAAGTTAATTTATAAAATTAATGCTAAAGTTAATTTATAATGTCATCCGTGTTCAACTTAACCTACGTGTTAACCTACATTTCTTTATATTACTGGCTAATAGGTTATCTGTTATTATAGCTTAATATAAATCCCGTTCCTTATCAAATATTTCGGTGGCGGATGAGTATGTTCTAAATTTTCATATATTATCTCATTTTCCTTCGTAGCCCTTACTCTCGCCTTGCATTCGGTACGAGTGCAGATCCACACATTATTGGCTCCCTTACTGCTGGCTTTGTGAAGAGAGTAGGGGTAGTTACCGTAAACCAACACTTCGCGGCCGCGGCTGTTTTGAACCCAGTGAGCTAAAAATAAAACAATTATTGATTTAGTTATTTCGACGATTCATTTTTAATTTTACAAAATGCTCATCAGTCTTTTGTTACACAGGGAAGTGAAAGCGTAAAAGTTACAGAGACACTAATGGAAAGATCGGCAGAAGAGAGCAGAAACCGTTTAAGTTAAAATTAATAAAATACAAATAGTTACCAAATAAAAAATATATTTATATATGTTGCACATTTTCAACATAATGTATCTTAATTCTAAACTCTTCATCGCGTATGGTCATCATATACCATAGGATTTATTCCTAATTAATCATCTTCTAAATTGGTCATATTCCAATTTAGACTCTTTGCAAATTGTTTTTATTTTTCCAAATTACACAGTGCAACAGATGCTTGCAGGGTTAATCATTACCAGGATAGATTGTATTAAGCAGGTAGCCACGTTGTGTGCAACGAGTATTTGACAATAATTTACCTTCATACTTGTGGAATTATATTTTAAGAAATGTATTGTGCTGTTGATCTAGTTTGAGGTGCTAAATTCTGAAGAGATGAAGCCTATATTTTACGCTGCTTAAAGCTATTTGTAGAATAATGATCGAGGAATCAAATATTACAGTTTAATATAAACACCGTTCCTTATCAAATAGTGCCGCGGCGGATGGTTATGTTCTGAGTGGGCATGGATAATCATATTTTCTTTTGTAGCCATTATTTTTGCCTTACACTCGTTACGGCTACATAACCACACATTCTTGAGTCTACTACAGCTGGCTTTATGAAGGTAGAAGGAGTAGTCGTCGTAGATCAATAGTTCTTTGCCGCGGGTGTTTCTGACCCATTGAGCTAAAAAAAGGAGAACCAATGTAAACGATATGACACTAAATAATTGCTTAACTTAATGTGATGGCGATGATGCTGGCCGTTGCGGCCAACGAGTATTTATTGCGGCTTCACACTACTCGGGAAGTTGAGCGTAGTTGGACCGGATAGTGTGGAGTGGTACTTCTATGATAGTGTGGAGTGGTATCCCATCCGCGAGTAGTGTCGAGCCGCAATCAAAAGGCAACCACGCACAGGATCGTGTGATTCGTGGGTGTGTCCCCTTTAAAGTGATTACTGATTTGATGACGTTTTCATAAGCTGAAGAAGGCGGGTGCAAGATTGACCAAGGTGGGATCGTAGCTTAAAGACTCAAGCAGTCCACTTTCAGCAGTCAACGTCTTTTGGCCGATGATGACTTGATGACTTAGTTAGTAATTTCGAATGAAAAATAATATCCATGTGCAAAATTTCTAAAAAGGTATTAGTACAGGTTGTAACAACTTAGGTTTTTTTTACTTATGAAATTGCTGATTTCTTGAAAAATCTATCTAAATTAAAAACGAATAATACTGCACAATTTCTAGCTCTGCATTCTGCACTGAACATCCTCTATAATTGTACAACATATTATAATGCACGATAAGTAAGTATAAAGTAATCTTGCTATTTCGAAGTAAAAGAAATCGAAAGAATCGTTTCATGAGAAGCAAAATAAAATTACTAAATCCATATAATCTCAAAGCAAGATATAAGGCTTGAACAGTGCCCATATTATTTCGTAAGTTTTGATAGTCAAAACAAAAAATAATAGCTAATACTTGAATTCTTCGGATTTCGCGATAGTAACACATTTAAATAAAACAATTTAAATAATTATATCGCGTACAATCATTATTTGACTCCGTCTTGAGACAACTTTGACAACAGTAACTGTAAAGTTGTTGAAACATCAGGAAGGCTAATATGCGATATCTATTTAAATTGTTTCATTTAAAATAAGCGCTATATATTATAATTTAAAGAAAATATTATTGCTTATAACAAATCTTGGCGGTGGATGCTCATGCTTCTCTGCAACGCGAGTTATTTTCCTATCCTTGGTGCTACTGATTCTTGATTTGCAGTTGATATTTCTCGCAGTGCAGGCCCACGAGCTAATGGTAGTACTTTTAGTGGTAAGACTGTAAAACGTGTAACCGTTGTAGATCAACATTTCTTTGCCACGGCTGTTGTTTACCCAGGACACTGAAAGAATAAATCATGATTTTATGATATAAATATAATAATGCTGGAGGGATTAGTGTTGGTCATAAATAACTGTACAATGTAATTAACACTAAATATTCCAATGTCTCAAATCGAATCTGGAGATAAATAATATCTTAACGTGATGGGAAATAAGTCATTTTAAATTCACCTAGTGTTTGATAATGCGCGTGCGATTAAGAACCATGCCCACCGTGTAAATAAAATATGAATTCTTAAGATTTCCTCCCCAACTTGTTAAGTTATGCTGGATGCCTGAGAGCACTACAAAGTTCAGCTCATAACTTTAAGCTAGTGAAGTGGCAGATCTTTAAATGTGGCAAGATAAGAAGAAACAATAATCATATAACACAAGATAATGTCATATCTCATAGAAAAATTAAACCAACTGTAGACACAGTATCGATTTCTTCAATTTATTCAAAGTTTAATGTAAATCCCATTCCGTATAACGAACCTAACAGGCGGATGGCTGTGGTCGTCCATGACCCGGCAGATTTGCCTGTTCTTCGTCGCCCAGACCTTCGCCCTGCAGTGCCGGGTCGAACAACGCCAGAAGTTGTTTGGGTTTTTGCTGGTAGTTTTGTGTACGTAAAACGTGAAACCGTTGTAGATGAGCATTTCGTTGCCTCGGATGTTCCGTCCCCATATAACTGGAAGAATTTTAATCTAAATTACAGGGCCCTTTAGTACGCAATAATGACCTGTAAAGACGCCGGTTTCTACGAAATGTTCATACAAGCCGGCGTCTGCACTAATTTACTTACGTGCAGCCGGACTACATTCAGCTTTTTGAGCGGTTTTACCAGTAACAAATTATTTCAATTTACATCTACCTACGTCTGCATCTACATTTACGTCTATACAATCTGTATCGATTTTGTTCGATGTTTTCGGACAGCGGAAGGCCATCCGCAGTCCGGATTTTATCTCTGTGGAAATTGTGGAAATGCTTAACGGATCACGCCACCAAAAAAAAAACTTGCAAAATTATTCATAGGTATTTTGGTTAACATTGACCATAGCATACGTAGAACATGGGGAAATAGAAATCAGACAGGGTACATACATTTTAGAGTTTAATATAAATGCCATTGCGTATAATAAACTTTGGCGGCAAATGGGTATGCTCTCCGGTAAGACGGCGTATCTGCCTGTCCAGGCTCGCGCTTACGGTCGCATTGCAGTGCCGAGTGATGCAGCGCCAGGATTGGGATGAAGTATAGGTCTTGCTGATGTAGAACTGGTACCCGTTGAAGATCAACACGTCTTTGCCCCGAATGGTACGTGCCCAGGAAACTGGAACAAACTCACTAGATAACACCTACTAGGAATTCCCGGTGCTGTCATACTAAAATTTCCCGGTTCTGCAAGCCCTATTCGGAATCTAATCTGTATTAATTATGCACAAGAATGCAAAAAAATGTTTTACAAACAATATATATTATTTATTGATAAACTAACACAAGAAAGAAGGAAACTTAACTATGGGAATGAGGGTATGGTTGGGGCGTAAAATATATCGAACATTAAAAAGGTCCTTACTAAAACAAACAGTGAAATAAAAAACGTAGATTTCCATTTATTACCAATAATGTTTAAATTCCCAATCATTCTTTCATTCACTAGAGTATTTTGATAGTGATGCATTAGTAATTACAATACGTGCATTGCCATAATGAAATCCGTCCATTATACCATCTTGTCTTATACAACGAAGAAAATATATGGCAATCCGTAAGAAAATAATCCTTATGGCACCGCCATACACCACAAGTAATCAAGCTGTTGGATAACCCGTCGATATGAAGGTTCCAGGAGGCGGTCCATGTGCGATAACGGACATCTTTCGGCTGATATGATGACTTATATTTTAACAAAAATGCCATCTTTAATAATATATCGTCGTGGTGGGTGTCCATGATTTTCCGTGACGCGAACTATTTCCCTGTCTTTGGTGGCACAGATTCTAGCTTTGCAATGCCGAACGGTGCAGCACCATGAGTTGGTAGGGCCTTTGCTGTGGGTTTTATGTATGTAGAACGTGTATCCATTGTAGATTAACACCTCGTTCCCGCGGCTGTTGTGCGCCCAGCAAACTGTAACAGCTGAACAATTGTAATAGAATGTTAGCAATTGAAACTAACTTGTAACGAACAACAAAAGTGGTCTTGGTAGTTACCTATGTACTCGTAAGAATATTATGCTTAAGTATATAGTATACATTTTATTAAGACAATGTTTTATTACAGAATTACTTAAGTGTTAACCGACCTATGGGACGGCCTATAAGGTACCTTACCTTATACCTAAGTATGGTTCAGAATTGACAATATAATAGACTGGAATTAACCTTCTTTGATTTTTATTCCATAAATCATATTTCACGGACCGGAAGACGCAGCGTGGGGAGGCCCCCAACAAAGTGGACCGACGACCTAGTTGGAATCGCGGGCAGAAATTGAATGAGGGCGGACGAACGGTCGTTTTGGGAACTTCGGAAGAGGCCTTTGTTTAGACTTGGGCCTCTATCGGCTGATATGATGATGACGATGAAATCATATTTTAACATATAAGCCGTTTCGGATGACGAATTGTCCCGGCGGATGAGCGTGATGTTCGACGACGCGATATATTTCCCTATCCTTGGTGGCACAGATTCTCGACTTGCAGTACTTGGAGGTGCAATACCAGGAGTTGGTGTGCCCTTTACTGTGGTCTTTGTGCACGTAGAATGTGTATCCATTGTATATTAACACTTCGTTGCCGCGACTATTATGCGCCCAGTACACTAAGACATAAAACATAAGTACTAACAAAAACGAAAAATGGTAACGGATTTTAAATCTCAATTTGGGGGAGATAGATAAAGTGGACCAACAAAGTGAACCGACGACTTGGTCGGTCAGAAAACCGACGGATGAGGGCGGCGCAAGGGTGACCGTTGTGGAGAACTGGGGAAGTCCTCTCCAGCAGTGGACGTTTTTGGCTAATAATTATGATGACGATGATTGATAATGAGGTCAATTAATTTGTTGTAAACTGGGATTGTAGGTCATGAAAAAATATTCAAAAATCATCTGCTTTTAGCGTTTCAGGAAAATGATATTTGCTGCACCGAACACCCGCAATGACACGGTAATTCGAAGGGTAAGACAACATAAAATAAATCATCTATAAAAATCTAAAAAGGGTATTCATTTTTAATTTCTCAGTGTGAAAAGACAAGAAATAATTACTGGGATTCTTCTCAGTCACAAAACACATTCGACAATCACAGTTTTACGCAGAAAGCTAGTCTTTTTCATGCAAAGACAGCATCGTAATACACCTTACATAGTTTCGGCTGCACAATGCTCAAACTGGTAAGCTCTTGGAAGGATGTCATCAAATAAAAATATTAATATATTAATTTATCTACTACTATTATAGTTTTTTTAACTATTATACTTATAGCCTATATATTGACAATAACAATGACAATAAGATGACAAATTATAATTTAATAACCACGCCGTTCCGTATAATAAACCGTTTTGGTAGATGAGCATGATGTTCCACGACACGATATATTTCTCTCTCTTTGGTTGCGAAAATTCTCGACTTGCAGTGTTTGGCGGTGCACAACCACGAGTTGGTCGGGCCCCTGCTCTTGCCCTTATGTATGTAGTATGTGTATCCATTGTAGATCAACACCTCGTTGCCGCGACTGTTAAGAGCCCAGGTAACTGAAACATATGATAGTATCTTTCAATTCTAACTTTCTTATTATGCAATAATATTACAAACTGTAGGTACATAATATTAAAACTCCTAGCGGGTGTCCATGATCTTCCACGACGCGATATATTTATCTGTGTTTGGTGGCAAAGATTCTCGACCTGCAGGGTTCTCTCTCCTGCCTTGTATGTATTATGAGTATTGTGTACCCATTGTAGATCAACATCTCTTTACCGCGATTATTAAAAACATAAACGCTTTCTTGGCTGCTGCAGTGGTAATCTACAAAAGATATTTTAGGGCCTGGTTTGAACTTATAGTCGACTTAAAAATCGCAACGAAATCGCTTCTGTACTGCAGGAAAATACTAACAGATGGCCGTTACTTTCGTCGTGGAACAGCTACAGGAAATGAAAAAACACACAAACAGCCTCTAACCCCAAACGCATACCGTTTTCGTTCCGTTCCGTCGTGGGTAAACGGTAACAAAATCCAAAAATGTTAAACAATATATATTCTTTGTTCCAGGTGTATTTTTAATGAAACAATAAATAACAGTTGTTCATGGAATTTGTATTGTATAAATATTAAATGATGTAGAATAAATACAAAAGGAAGAATTAAACTGGCGAAAACTGATTTAGGAAAACCTTTATTCTTTGAGACAGATGGAACACGCAGTAAAAAGAAACGAAAAACTCTTTTCTTGAAGTTCATAGGACCACCTTTCTCCCAAAATTACCAAAAGCTTAAAAAAGACGCTACTTACATAGCATTTAGTCATTCAATCGTGAAGGTAAAAGCTAACTAATATCCTTGTGCATAATATAGTTGTGCGGTATTTTCGTGGAATGCTGTTTTTTTATTTTTGAAAATTAAACTGTCTATACGAAAAAACACGTAACTACTACAAAAAATTACATTACTTGACTTTATTACTATGTAGAATAAAAATTCCGTGCCCCGGCACATAACATCCGTTTTGCGGAATTTTCATGGAATGCTGCTTTTTATTTTTGAAAATTAAAGTGTCTATACAAAAGTACTAGTTACTACTGCAAAAAATGCCATTACGGTATACAATAAATTACAACTTAATATAAATTCCATTTCGTATAATGTATTGTCCTGGCGGATGACCGTGTTCCTCCACGACACGGAATATCTCCCTATCTTTGGTGGCGCAGACCCTCGACTTGCAGTGCCGGGTGGTGCAGCACCAAGAGACAGTTGGGCCTTTACTGTGACCCTTGTGCATGTAGAACGTGTATCCATTGTATATTAACACCTCGTTCCCTCGGCTATTATGTGCCCAACAAACTGAAATTAAAAAGTAATAAAAATATATAAAATTCATATATATTTTTTCATCAAAAGCGTTAGTTCATATTAATTCAATATTTACGTGTACCTGACCAAAGCATTGTTTATCGAAAATCAAAATTTTCCTTGACGGTGAATCGAATCAGGTCAAGTCATTTCGGAGTAATAGATAAGATTAATTTATATACTCGCTTGACAATAATAATGTCGTTATGAAATTATGTTGACTTATGTATTCGAGAATTTCGCTTTGATACATCTTTAAATACAAATTAACTCACGCAAATAAAAATAAATTACCCTTATTTAAAAAACAGCCAAAATACATAAATAACATGAGCATATGACCTGAAAGCAAAATAACTCATCACTGTAAATACCATACAACAGTTCTTTATAGTACACCAATAAGAAAAATGTTACAATTGAACCATTAGCGATAAGACTGCCTATTGTCTACCATTTATAAATTAAAGAGCGATCTCTTCCAGACAACCTTTGGGTAGAAGAATGAAGCTAAAAAATTAACAATAAAAGAGTGAGTGGTGGTGAATATTTGAATCACATTATATTTTTATGCAAATTCCATTTCGTATAACGTATCTGGGTGGCGGGTGGTTATGGTTCTCCATGACGCGATATATTAGACCGTTTTTGCTGGCACAGATTCTCGACTTGCAGTTCCGGACGGTGCAGCACCAGGAGTTGTTGCGGCCCTTGCTGCTGTTCCACTTGTGTATGTAGAATGTGTACTCGTTGTATATTAACACCTCTTTGCCGCGGCTGTTACGTGCCCAGAGGACTGAAAAAAAAGTTTTGTTTAAGTGCGCCACCAAAGACACACGTATGTAATGAAAACATGACATGTAATAAGTACATTTTAAATGAAATGTATCATCGATGTGAAATTGGCAAAAGATAAAAATCAACGAAATCATTAAACACAGTATATTATAGTAAAAAACTAACACGATAATTTTTCTTTCGTAATTTCCTTAAATTATAAACACAAAACGGTGAGTGTAAATACCTAATTAGGTGGTATTCTGGAAAAATTATACAGTTGGCCGTCAGTTTAATTATCAAAAAAATGATGGACAAAAGATTTCATATTGTAAATAAAACAGCCCATTGTACACCCGTAGTAGGCCCCAAGAATCTAACAGCATATTATTTTCACGAGATCAAAATCACGAGTCATTAAATCTACTTAATTTTATATCAGTTACGTTCATTATACTTTAATATATGTCCCATTTCTCAAGACGAATTTGGTTGGCTCGTGGTCGTGTACCGCATAAACGCGGTAAATGGCTTTAGTTTTAGTCGTCGTGATTCTCGCACTGCAAGCTCGGTTGCTGCATCGCCAGGTATGCGAAGTCAGTGTGCTCCGATTGAGGTTAAATGGGTATTTGTTGAAGATCAGTATTTCGGTGCCTCGTTCGGTATGTGCCCAAGTGACTGAAAACAGAATAGTCACTGTCAAATCTTTTTAATATTTTTTTTTTTTGGAATTTTGCTCGGGCTTTATTTTCAATAAATAATACACACCATTTTATATGTCAAGGCCGTTTATTTATTACATATGAAATTACTCCCAAGATTTCTAAATAAAGTAGGCTACCAGATTTCCATACATTATTTATTATAATAAAATGAGACTTAATCTCGTTTAAAAAGTGTTTATTTAATTACCTCTCGACGGGACTGAAACGTGGTCGCGTTCGAAACGTCAAGGTAATTAAATAAACACTTTTTGAACGCGATCAAGTCCAGTTTTGTTAGTAGGTACCCAATAACTAAAACGTGAAAGATTTGTAGCAGACCGCAGACTGCAGCAGTAGACGACGTGTCGCTGCAACACGTCTTGCGACTTTGTCGCGCGACAAACATTAGCTGATGTCACTTAATATCGTGCGAGCAGGACCGGTGATCCTGTGTCGCGCGACAACCGAAGTCTCTAGATATAAGCCACTTCACTCGGAACCAACCGGATAGGGACAGGTCCCGACAGGACGACAAGTCGTGCGTCAGCAGTCGTGTCGCTTCGACACGTCGTTTGCTACTACTGTCTGCGGATGTATACATTAATAGTGTATATGCTTTGGATCGATTAAGGTTTTTCTACAGGTATTTGTCAAGTGTCACTTGGTCAGAACTTTTAGAGCCTTATCACACTTGCGATTTGCGAGCGTATTTTGTATGAAGGCGATCGCGCAGCGTGTTCGCCGCGTCGCTTATTTGTATAGAAAATACGCTCGCAAATCGCAAGTGTGATAAGGCCCTTAATTTCTGTTGCCATGTCTTGATACCGATTTCATCATGAAAGATTTATTTAATGTAATGACAACAGGGAAAAATAAAGAAACAGTAAATAAAAACCAAAACTAACTACTGACAACTATCTATGTCCAAAAATTATTTCCAAAGTTCATCATAAGTTTCTTTTTCATTCTCCACCTCTTAACTGCTTCTCTGTTCTTATTCTTATATTCCTCGTATCTTCCTTCTCTTTTTAATTTCTCCCTCATAATCCTCATCCTCTTTGCACTTGTATTTGGTCTCTCTAAAACAAAAAATAATATTTATATTACGCGAACAATTTTCGACGGTGAATTCACCCGTCTGGTCCAAAAAGCCGTGGAGACATGGGTTCAAATTCCGCTCTAAGCATATTATTTTTATTTTTAGCTGTATTATACCTAAACATTTAGTTTACTACCTACTAATAAAAATAGTAATATAATAGTTCAGTAAAATTTATATAAAAAAAAACGTTATTAGGTAATTTCACTCTGTACACTATACAGTGTGAAATAACGTAAAATTCTGTAGTTAAAACAGTAAATAAGAATACATATTTTTTTAGAATTGAACCATCGCAGATTTTGCTATGTTATTCTTAGGCTATTTGTTGCCACCACCAGCAGCGGTTAAACACATTCAAGGACATTGCACTCTTAGTAATATGGAATAGTGTGCTTATTACAGACATGAAATACCTCTGGCTTCTGGTTGTTTACCGGCAAGAAAACTGGGTACTTTTTGTTACTCGTTTGCTATTAAATGCTATTTCAGAAACTATACATGCAACATCTATCTGCACATTGTTTGACGCTTTTGGCGATAATTAAATAACCAAATAGTAAAAATAAGGAGGCCATCTGACCACGATCCGACTATGAGTAGGTAGTTTTATCTAAGCGTTTTGGCAATTCACAAAGAGGAGCTTATTTGATGTCAGTACAGGGTACTTGTACCTTAAATGCATTGTAGGTATCATCAGTTTTCAAACCAGTAAAAAACAGTTTATATACAAATGCAAAATCCGCTCAGATGCTAATAAAAGAAAAATATCAATGGATAAGTAATTTATTCTGCCAGTTTTTCAGATTTCAGCGTACAGGCCATCTCCTTTAACAAACGTCTTCAGCAGATGGTCATGATCCGTCATAGCCTTAAATATTATCCTATCTTTGGTGGCGCGGAGCTTCGCTCTGCCGTACTTTGCACCGCATTTGCATTTAACCTGTTTTTGCGGTTAGCCTTGTCAATGTAGCTAGAAAACAAATATTCTGCCAAAGTTTTTCAAATTTTAACGTACAAGCCACCACGAATAACAAATTGCCTCGGCAGATGGTCATGGTTCGTCATAGCCTTGAATATTATCCTATCTTTAGTGGCGCGGATCCTCGCTCTGCAGTTCCGCACGTTGCACCGCCACATATTGAAGCTATCTTTGCTGTTAGGCTTGTCAATATGAAAAGCATAACCATTGTAGATGAGTACTTCGAATCCACGGCTGTTGATTGCCCAAGATACTGAAAAAATACACAAATATATAGTTGATAAGACAAACAAAATAGAACTTTTGACTAGTTTTCCGCAACTGTACATCTTACAGTTCGTTTACCTTGCGTGATGACTTTATTAAAATTCATACAACGTTGGCTAGCATTCCGTCGAACTACCGATACATTTCTCATTTAAAGATCATGACATGATAGTAGGTACTTCTTACACGCTTTTTACCACACTAAATATAATGCAAAATATAGTAAAAACATGTTTAAATCGGATACTTTATTTAATTCTTGAATCTTAAACATATCTTTAAGTATTCTCTTTATTTATATTATTTATACACTAACTAAACAAACCGTCTAATGTACCTAATGACTAATTTAACAGTAGTTTGGCACTCAACATCTTTGACAAAACCGGAACTAACCTATAATATTTTCTTCAATATCAAAAGATTAGCTCTGACTTTAAAGAAGTCCATTCAGATTCTATGAACGCCTCGCTATTAGGCATTTAGATAAAACGGACGACATTTAGTGACTGCACTGAAAAAAATATTTTTCTACAATACTACAAGAACGTGTGGTTGTGAAATATGTAGTTATGGCAACTGAAATGTAGTTGTGTTAATCAAAAATATTTTAACGTGTATTATGTGGATTGTAATCATCACTGCATGAATCTAGTTAAACGCAGTTTGGTACTATTTACAATTGCATTGTATAAATAAAGATCCAAGCGTAATAAATACAATATGGTTTGTAATGCGAACATTTACAATGTATAAATAAAGATAGATAATGTAATAGAAACATAATTTTTGTTATTTTTACAATGCGCATTGTTCTACAATTTTTTCTTACAATTGCATTGTATCAATAAAAATTCAAGCGTAATAAATACAAAATGGTTTGTAATGCGAACATTTACAATGTATAAATAAAGATAGATAATGTAATAGAAACAGGATTTTTGTTATTTTTACAATGCGCATTTTTCTACAATTTTTTCTTTCAATTGCATTGTATAAATAAAGATTCAAGCGTAATAAATACAAAATGGTTTGTAATGCGAACATTTACTATGTATAAATAAAGATAGATAATGTAATAGAAACAGGATTTTTGTTATTTTTACAATGCGCATTTTTCTACAATTTTTTCTTTCAATTGCATTGTATAAATAAAGATTCAAGCGTAATAAATACAAAATGGTTTTGTTATGTATAATAAGCATTGTAATGCGAACATTTACAATGTATAAATTAGAAACAGAATTTTTGTTATTTTTACAAGGCGCATTTTTCTACATTTTTTTCTTACAATTGCATGGTATAAATAAAGATTCAAGCGTAATAAATACAAAATGGTTTTGTTATGTGTAATAAGCATTGTAATGCGAACATTTACAATGTATAAATAAAGATAGATATGTAATAGAAACAAAATGTTTGGTATTTTTACAATGTGCATTGTAATGTGAACGCATCAACTAGTTGCGTGGGCGGCGAGGGAGGGGTAGGGGACGCTTAGACGCTTAACTTATTGCGTCATACGTCAACCGACCGGCACTCGGTAGTCTGTACTCTGTATAATATTGATAACAGGATTAATAATTGTGCAAGTGCTTATTTAAATGTGTCTACAATCATGGATGAGGAAGTAGCAAACCTACTGAAAACGTGGAATTTGGAAGAATACACGGAAGTCTTTGCAAGTAAGTGAATCTACTTCTTAAAATTAAGTCGAGTTTAAATCTAATAAAAGCATGGACGAAGCAATGAAATCAATGAAAGATAAATCTCAAGGTAACCATATTTCTTTGTATTGTTTCTATTTTCTCTTCACTGATTATTAGGGTTCCGTACCCAAGGGTAAAAAACGAGACTCCGCTGTACGTCTGTCTATCTGTCTGTAATTTCGCAGGCGTTAACAACAAATACTAAAAACAAAATAAAATAAATATTTAAGTGGGGCTCCCATACAACAAACGTGATCGGTTGCGTTACCTTTGCACCTCAATTGTATGCGGCGCCATACATACCAGGTGCGAACGTAACTTAACCCGGCCAATTAAGATAGGAAGTGTTTGTACGGAACCCTCACCTCTCCCTGCGCGAGTCCGACGGCACTTGGCCGGTTTTTGATTAATCCATACTAATATTATAAATGCGAAAGTGTCTGTCTGTCTGTCTGTCTGTCTGTCTGTTACCTCTTCACGCTTAAACCGCTGAACCGATTTAGATGAAATTTGGTATGGAGATAGTTTGAGACCCGGGAAAGGACATAGGATACTTTTCATCCCGAATAAATTTAGTGTTCCCGTGGGATGAGCGGGTAACACCGCGGGGCACAGCTAGTCACCTATAAATCCGTCGTAGTAATCAGAGGCTAACCAAACTGCCTGCAGTGGGTACATTGTAATGAAATGAAATCGTGCATTCATCACAACATCAAAGCAAGCCGTTTGCATGTTTGATAATGTGTTTATTTGGTTTTCAGGAGGCAATGCAGAAGAGGCTGAAAATATCGACGCCTTTTTTATGTTGTCATTACTAGTCGGTCAACCTTTGCTGAAGAAACCCAAGAAAAGATGCTGGAGAAAAGCAAGCAAGAAAGCAAGAAAGAGGGCGAGTCGCGTAGCAGCACGAACAGCTGCCCCTCCCACTTCCTCATCCACGATTGTAGGTAGACACATTTAAATAAGCACGTGCACGTGCACAATTATTAATCCTGTTATCGTATAGAGAGTACAGACTGCCGATGCCGGTCGGTTGACGCAAATAAGTTATGCCCCAGTTTGTCTAAAATTACTTTGCATATTTATTCAGTTTGCCTAATATTCGTTTAGTCTAAAGTCATTTCGCTTAATAAATATTTTGCACAATCTTGTTTTGGCGAATTTTCATATTGCCTAATTTTAGTATATTTTCATCACATTTGCTCGTAAAAGATGGTATTACATGCAGGTGTACTGAAGGACAAAGGCCTATATAGTTCCCGCGGGAGTTATAAATTGTTATAACTCCCGAGGGAGTTATGGTTTTAGTTTTAAAAATATAGTACGCACTCGTAGATTGCTTCAGACTAAGGAGGTTTCAACCCAGCCAAGGTTTTTTGTTGTATCAACAAAACTTGCCTACCAGCAAATTTTATTGTGTATTGAATTAATATGGTATATGAACTGCATTAATATTTATGTATTACAATTATTTAAGTGTATTTTGCAATTGTTTTATTAAATTTAATTTTGAATTATCGTTACAATCTGGCAGTATAGCCTGTCAAGTTTCTAAACTAAACGCAGTTCTTAGCATTATCTGTGGTAGACGACACAAAAAAAAAGAAAAAAAGTTAAATATTATTGGTTAGATACTATTTAGTTTTGTAACAAAAATACTGTTCGTATTTAAGTTTTATAATATTACGGTGTTAATTTATTGCTGCATAATATTGTTAATTGTTATTTGTTTAATGATAAATAGTAAGATTCTGTGTACATTTGTTTTCGTTTTTAAGCTGATAGCCGTTTTGCCAGTGCTTATAGTAAATAAAAAAAATATATAGGTACAGAAAAAAGTTAGTTGTCAATTGTAATCGTTTAATGTTTATTTTTTACTTATTTATTTGTTATTTACTCCCAAATGTGATGAAAAATATTGTGTGTAAGGCGGGAAGTAAGGGGATTACAAACTCAGGACATTAAAAGCCCTCCGCCTTCGGCGTCGGGCTTCTAATAGTCCTTCGTTAGTAATTCCCTACTTACTACCCTTATGACACAATATACTAATAATTTCATTTTATCTATTATTGAACTTATATAATTACATTTCCTAAAAACACTAGTTTGCCTACTACAATTTTTGTATCATTTCAGTTTGCCTACTTTGCACAGTACCTATATTATTCTACGTATACTTACTTTTCAATATCCACGCAGTAGAGAAGTTAAATTTGGGTCGCAGTTCAACCTAACACTCCTCCTCGCTTCGCTCGTCGTCGTACCTAACCTAAGCCAAGTCGGACCTGCCTTAAGGTTAAATGTTAGTGTTAATGTTATGTCCATAAAATGTTTTTGTAGTTAAAATAACATGGCAATATAAGAATTAGTTAAACTAATATTAAACAAAACAAACTTTATCAAAAGTGATGATTAGACTAAACGAGTTTCGATAAAGTGATCATGTATTGAAACAATAATTATGAAAACTGAAATTAGGCAAACCGTTGGTTATACTAAAAGTTGTTAGGCAAACTGAAATTAGGCAAATAATTTTTGGCAAATGGGACTTTACCGGTAACGGCACAACACTCCTACCGCTACTTGAAGCTAGATGGCGGCTATTTAATATTATATCGCTCCTATAATAATATCATTTTGTTGTTTAGTAGTTTAAGACTAATACCTACATTGCACCTTTGTAACTGAATTAGGCTGTGTTTACGGTGAATAAAATGTTCCTTTTGTGTACTATTTACCTAACTACCTGGTTGGAAATTAATTGTACCATTGTAGTTTGCAAGTTAGGGGCATTTTTTTCATATATGAATCTGGTTTATATGAATAAAATGTACCTACTATACAATGAAAAAGTACTTATTTTATAAGGATTCATGTGAAAAGATGTACCTAAAGAAAAATACATACCTATCGCCTCGCCATTGAAAAAATGTACACATCATATTTTTCCGCCGGGTCCGTCAGGCAGTATGCTCTTTACCAATAGAATTAGTCTTCTTCTTTCCAGTTTTAATATAAAATAAATAGAGCATATTCCCTGGCAGGCCCGGCTGTAAAAATTATGTGTACATTTTGTAATGACGATAGGAATGTACTTTTCTGTCATGTAATTAGGTACATCTTTTCACATGAATCCTTATAAGAAAAAAGAAACGCTTAATGTCCTTAACTGGCAAACTACAAAGGAATAATTAATTTTCAACTGGGTGCATAGCAGTACATAAAAGGTACATTTTATTCACTGTAATCTGTAATCACATCCTGGTTCAGAGATGTGACCCGGCCAGTAAGCATTGCACCCTTAATAATTTGTTTTATTTGTTGAGTAGGTACATTTATAATGATAATGAATGATGCAAAGAGCATTAACTTTAATTTAATTTTTTGAATACGTTTATACCAAGCGAAGGTGTGTTAAATAAAGTGTTTAATTTAATTTTTTGAGTGTTATTTATTTGTAAATTGTGTACCGTTTGTCAAGTATGAGTTTGAGAAACAAAGACTGTTCTCTATTTATGAAATTCGTGGTTCAGAAATACCCACAACATACCTTCATAAATAAATGTTTAGAGCTGCCTGAATCATGTATGTAATAAATTAATTATTTAGGTTATGTATGAGGCTCGGTATTTTTACATTATATTTTTTTTTTCTTTTTTGTATATTATTAAGACCACGAAGGCATAAAAAGAGACAGACTTCAACCCCATTAATAAATAATTAAAAAAAAAAATTAAAGATAGGTAACTACCTGATGGTTTGTTTGTAATACTGATTATTAATATTGTTCACGTATCTAACAACAATGGATTGTAATGGTTACTATACCCTGTTTTTTTTAAACTGTAAAGTATTATGCCATACTATTTATGTGCAAGAACCAAATTAATGTGCCGTTCTTTTTACTATCGCGCACTTTACAGTAAAAAAATACAGAGATACTTAGAACGAGTGCAGTAATTCTTATAACAGAGTTTTTTTTTTACAGCTTGTAACGAAATATCTATGCTCATATATTTACCCAGGCATTCTATTTATGATAACTGTTTATGTTTTACAGAAAAAGTTTCGTACAGGAAGTTTAAAAAGTATCAAAGTGAAAATTCCTCGAAAACAAGGTGTGGCCCGCCGCAGAGTTTTTGGTTTTGCCGCGCTTTTAGAGGTTCATGATTCGCTTGCCAGACTTACGTTTAAATTAAACTTCCTGTACGAAACTTGTTCTGTAAAACATAAATAGTTATCATATTAACAAATAGAATGACTGGGTAAAGTTATGAGCACAGATTTTTGTTACACGCTGTATAAAAAAATATCTGTTACAAGAATTAATGCTCTCATTACAATCCGTTCTTGTAACGTGAACAATATTAATCAGTATTACAAACAAACTAGGTAATTACCTATACTAAAAGCCTTTTACCCACTACGACACGATGGGTAAACAATACATTAAGATCTAGTTGCCATTACAATCCGTTCTTGTAACGTGAACAATATTAATCAGTATTACAAACAAATCAGGTAGTAGGTAGTTACCTTTACTAAAAGCCTTGTTCCCACTATGGCCTGATGTGTAAACATAACAATAACATCAAGTAACTATAAACATTTTTGCATTGTAGTCGTTACAATGCGCTTTATAGTTTTTACAATTTTGATTTAACTAGAACAGTCTGGTTATGTTTACAAAGAGTTTTGTCGTCACATATACAGCAAAACAGTCCTGTATAGATAACAGGATTCTGGTTACCAGTACGAGACTTTTTTTTCAGTGTGACGAAATATTGTACAATTTGGCCACTGAGCATTTATTAATAAGACGAGTATATCTATTTATCACTATTCGCTACCCCTATACCTCAAAGTTCTCTGACACTTTGTATTTTTTTCCGAGAGAATGGCTGTAGGTAAGTAATTTATTATGAGTAGGTAAAGTAGAAAAAAAAGCAAAATGAAGCAATACTCGGGCATAATAAAGAACATACCTATAAGCATCCAAATAGAAATCATAATCATTGGTCTTTTATATCTATAACAGATGAGTTTAGCAGCGTGTAATAAAGTGCGGCATTTACGAAGAAAATATAAATACATCCACTGAATTTAATCAGGTGTCGTACATTAAGACATTTTAGTTATTTTTCGTCTGCAGGTGCGCTAAAAATTTCCTTTTAACTGTCCCCCGCCGCACATTCTAAATTTTATTCCAATTCTTCTACTGTCCAAGCCGTTCTGCTATGGAACTAGCTGCTAGTTGAATTGCGAAGTGCTAATTCCCTGTTTATATTTAAGAATAAGATTAAAGAGCATTACCTATCTCGCGAACAATAAAATTGTTGGTATAATTTATGAAATTGTTTTTCGTCACTGACTGTATTGCGTTGTGTTATATAAGATTCGTATATGTCTAGTGTCTATTTATATTATTGTATTTATGTATGTATTATGTAAGTTTATGTATATCTATTTATGTATGTGTATATTTACTCATATGCGTACTTTTGTTTTCTGTTAGTATCTAATTATGTGCTCCCTTCACCTTCTACTGCACCTACTCTGTATTAAGTTAAAATTTTCATCAGTTTCACTACCCAAAGGTAGACTTCCAGACATGGAAGAGATCGCTTTTTAGCGATAAGACTGCCTGTTGTCTACCGTTATTTATAAATTGTAGTTGTCTTGTTTCCTTTTGTAAACTTTTATTGGTGTGCAATAAAGTATTGTTGTATTGTATTGTATTGTATTGTATTGTATTGTATTGTATTGTATTGTATTGTATTGTAAGACGTAGGTTTACTAGAGGAGGTGCATTAAATGTTAAGTTTTATAATATATATATATATATATATATATATATATGTACCTACTAAGATTTTATTTGATTTTATAATACTGGCCGCTTCTCACAGCATGTTTCCCAGGCGGATGATTGTGGTCCACCGACACCCTGTATATCTCCCGGTTCTTGGTTGCGTTGATTCTCGCCTTGCAGTACGCGTTTGTACAACACCACGTATTGTTGTGTCCTCTGCTGCTGGGCTTGTGAATGTAGAAGCGGTAATCGTTGTAAAGCAACACTTCTTTCCCTTTCTTATCGTGCACCCAGTATACTGAAAATATTTATTTAGGTAGTTGTTATACGGAACAGACTATCATTATATTGTACGTAATCTACAATAGAAATACTAACAAGTATGTGAAAATAAACTATTCGAGCAAAAAAGGTTTATTTGTTTCACAGGTTCACATGTTAAACTTATGACACTCCTTTTTTTCCTCGAAGGTTGAAAATAGGTACACGATGCTGAAAAGGTTCACCACTTCATCATATTGTTGTATTATAATTTAGTCCTGCGGGCCTATGATGGTTGCGTTTATCACGTGATGAATAAAATGATAAAGCATCTGTCACTCATAACACTTTATACTCTCGCGGTTTGAACACATAATTAAAACTTATTGAACCGGTGAAGGTAAATCAAAATATCGCGATAGACCCGGTTCAATAAGTTTTAATCATCTGTCACTCACACTCGCTCACTGACAAAACGTGACGGCTGTCAATCTTAAGTGCCAGTGAGCGGGGCACCGCGGGTGCTCGTAGAACCAATGGCTGTTGGGGCAGAAAGGTTCATGAGTGGCGAACTCGGACCGGAAGACGCAACGTTGACCTTCAACAAGATAGACTGACGACCTGGTTAGGATCGCGGGAAGAAATAGGATGAGAGTAGCGTGTACTGTACGTCTGGACGTAGTAGTGTAGTGGACGTCTATCTGCTGACATGTTGAAAAGGAACCCAAGCACCAGCCCGCAGTTGGACATAAAATCTTGTCACAACAATAAATTTGGTATCAAATCCTTATTTAACCGACATCAAAAAGGAAGCTCAAATATCAGTTTGTCGTTTGTTTTATGTAATTTATAAAGTCACTTATTATTGAGTTTGAAGTACTTCCTATCACGAATGACGTATTCCGGTGGCGGATGCGGATGCTGGACCGTGATTCGATATATGGCACCGGTTTTGGTGGCGCTAATCCTGGATTTGCACCGCGAGTTGGTACAACACCAGGTGTTGCTGCTACCTTTACTGCTTCTCTTATGAAGGTAAAAAGAAAACCGTCGAAGATCAACACGTCCCTTCCTGAAACGTATTATTTTTTGGACAAAGCTGTATAAAATATGTTCCAAGATGCAATTATTAAACCTTGAATTTTAATTCATTATCATAACTGCATAATACATTTTACACTAAAAACACATTTTATTAGTATAAAGGAAATATTCGTAAAACCCTACCTTATGCTAATTTGTACGATAAAAATCTCCATGATGAAGATACTAAATATGTTGATAAAAGAAAAGTGGCGAGAAATTCCGTTAAAAATAATTTCTGGTAACGTATTTATTATATAACATTTAAATTTTCACATATATCCCGTTACGTATCACAAATCGCTTTGGAGGATGGTGATGGTCATGCTTGGTTCTAGTAATTGTTCCGCTTTTGGTCGTGATGACCCTTGCTTTGCATTCTCTTTTATTGCAACACCAGTTATTGTAGATGCCTTGGCTGCTGGGCTTGTGGACATAGAAAGCATAACCGTTATAAACCAAAACGTTGAAGCCGCGGATATTAGGAGCAAATAAAACTGTAAACAATAAAGAAAAGACGCTCTCAGTAACAAATCTTCATCATATATGTGTATGACTTAGAAGATAGATAATAGTAGTTTATGCAACTGTTACATAATGAGTGGTCTTAAGACACGAGTGTGGTATCATAATAAGATCACACGAGTGTTTTATGACCTAATCTACACACATATTGATCATCATTATCATAGATTTTCTTTTATGAAGATATGAAGCAAATAAGTGGTCCACCACCACCACCACTGGTAAGTTGTAAGTTTTTATTTCATGAACACTATATATTTACATTATAAAGCCAGATTTGTGGCACACATAAGCGGAGCGTGCCGTGTGATATCACTCTGCCACACAAACATAACTGTATTAAAGTGAAGTAGTCATTGTCACATGGTATGGTCATGTAGTAATCCCAACCCAAAATAAAAGAAAGAATAATGCTGCTAACGTCACTACGTTATATATAATTATTCAAGAATAGACTACTATGAGAGAGAGGCTAGACATAATAAATACACGATAAAATGAGATAAAACAAACACAAAAACATTTCCGGATATCAAATGTATTTATTTATATATATAACTATACGTAGTTCTACAAGAAAACATATTAAAAGTGTATTTTAAGGCATAAGTGAGGAAAAGTGTAAGAATAAAATAGAAACTACAAGAAAGCCTGACGGTTTATCACAATTTATGTACGTTTGATATGCTTTCTTATTAGAACTGTGTCCCTTAAATTTATTTATCGTTTTCTTACTTCGATTATCGCAGCCCTCTTACCACATACTTTTTGTCTTATTTATAACAATTTCAATTACACCTTGATATAGACACCATTTTTTATGATATACTTTGGTGGCGCATGATCGTGGTTGTTGGATATCCGTATGAACTCTCCCTCCTTGGTGGTAGTGATCCTGGCTCTACAGGTGCTGATGGTGCAACACCAAACATTGCCCTTGCCTTTACTACTGTTGTATTTGTGCTGGTAGAAAGAGAAGCCGTAGTAGATGAGCAATGTCTTGCCCCTTGTGTTGGTGACTATTTGAACTGTAATTGAAATTAAAAAATATGTTATCGGGAATAATATCTTTCTTGTTATTACAATTTTATAAATTATTTTTTAATTCTATTCTAAATTATTTTTTATTTTAGTTGATTATACTCGTGTATGTAGCTAATATATATAAAACAGAAGATCCTTCTTTCTAAAATAAATAACACAGGGAAACCAGGAACAGTTAAGAGCGTCAAATCTCACGCCTGCTAATAAGGCGTCGAAGACGTCCGAATTGCAAAGATGATGAAACAGAGAAGACGACCGTATTTCAGCCCATTCTCTAAACCTGGGAACAATGTCCCAAAAAAATTTAAACAGTAATATAAAAAATTTTAAAGATCCCATCGGACACACGGGTACTAAAATAGTTTTACCAATAACGACAAGTAATATTTTTTAGCTGAGTATGGCACCCAAAATAAAACGCATCAGAAAAACAAAAGTGTTTTTTAATTGTAGTCCAAAAAGTTTAGTAGCGCATTTCAAGACTATCTAACCTAGTAAATACCAATAATTAAATAAATAATAAATAAATAAATATTAAGGGACAATCATACACAAATCGACCTAGTCCCAAACTAAGCAAAGCTTGTACTATGGGTACTAGACGACGATATACATAATATATAAATACATATATAGATAACATCCATGACCCAAGAACAAATATTTTGCACAAATATTTGCCCCTAATAATTCTAAAGATAGTTCTTGTTACAACCGAATATAAACACCCTGCCTTATAACATGGGCTGGGGCTTCGTGGTTGTAGTCAGAGGTAACCCGAATGAGCTCTCCCTCGTCGCTCGTACTGATCCTCGCCTTGCAGGGGGCTCGCTTTTTAGTCGTGGTGCAGCACCAGACGTTTATGTAGCCTCTACTGTTATACTTATGGCGGTAGAAAGGGTGACAATTGTAAATGAGCAACGGCTTACCCTTGTTATTGTAAACCCATTCAACTGTAATCCGAATACAAAACAAATATAATTCACGTTACACGAGTAAAAACGAACCTTAAATTATATTTACCCATATTAATACTCAGATATGTAGAGCAGAAGTTTCGTATGGACGATTGGGATGAGAAATAAATAAAGTATGGTAAAAAAAATACCAAGTACATACTGATATAATTGTGTTTCAAACCATTCATAGACCAGCAGATTTTATAAAACTGAGACCAACATAACCTACACGATTAGGATACAAGCATGTTTCATTAGAACTCTATTTATTGAAAAGCGTGCATTAATGAATTGACTCTTTAATATTTTATACTTTAATAAAGACGCCATTACGTATTATATAATTGGGCGCTGCATGGTTATGATTTATGAAAATGCGAAGGATTTCCTTGTCTTTGGTAGTACTTATTCGTGAGCGGCACGCACCAATTGTACATCGCCAAGTATCCAGGACGCCCATGCTATTGTGCTTGTCCTGGTAGAAGGAATAACCGTTGAAGAGCAATATCATCTTATCCCGGGTGTTTCTCAGCCATAGAACTACAAACGAGTAAGAATTAGAGATAAGTATTTTGTAAATATGTATTGAAACTCATTGAGTCGCAGTTTAGGAAAACCTAATGCAAATATTATTTTTGCTACACTTGAGTATAAAAATAAGTTAAATGAAGATAATATACAGGTGTAGCCAGAAGCGTTCCGAGTTTATAATTTGGAATAATGCATAAAGACAGAAGACAGCAGAAAAACGGCGCAGGATTGAGTGACAATCGCGAAGTTGATCTAGATTGAAAGATCTATGATGAAAACTAATCTTTTAAATCATCGTATTTTATTTAAAAACAAATATAGATATTTTTAAAATTACACACAACTACTAAAAAAGTTATATTTCTAACAATAAAAACTAATAATTTTCATCTTATTTTTATAACACTTCTATTTTTCTATAATTATAATACCTTACATATTAAAACTTAACATGTAATTTAACAGAATTAACAAAATAACTCACTGATTATTTATCAACTTTGACATCTGCACATATGACGCAGAACGGAATTATGTGCTCTTTGCAGATAAACTTCATACAAATACGGCAGGTGTGAATAGTTTTCCTATCTTTTTTAAAAGAGCATATTTGGCACCGTTTCCTAACACGGCATCTGGGAAGTGGCTCGTCCGAATGTTCTCCAGTAAATTCTTTAATTTGTTTCTTAACATGACATTTAAGGCGTGTTTCATCCGAATGTTTTTCAGTAAATTGTTTTGTTCTTTTGCCGCTTTTTCTAGGCAAACAAAATTTGCCTTTACGAATGTTCAAGTGTTCTTCGTGTTCAAGAGGATCAGAATCTAAAATCAAAAAAGCATCAATCAAAGTGTTGTATCTCTGCAGGTAGCTAAAACAGAAACATCTATGCTTAAAAATGAAACGGTTGATGACGAATATTTCAGTTTTACTTCGGATATCGGTGAGGCTGAAGAATACTCAGAGAAAAATTTTTTGCTAAACACATCTTCCTCCGGGTGTCCAGTGGTGATTTTATCATACCAAGCACGAATAAGGTAGGATACATGTGAGGGTAGTTGCCGTATAGTTTCTTGTACAGGAATCGAACGAATAATGTCTTTTGGACCCTTCCGGCAAGGAGGGTGTATTCCTGTGGGGATTCCAGATGACGCTAGTCTGCAGTCTTACTGGTTATATCTTTTTGCGTATATCTATCGTTATGCGATGACACATTTTAACCAGGTACTTTGCTCCTAGGTTAAGCGTGTATATATACCTTTTCACTAGGGTTACAGAATTAGAACTAGCATTTGATGATAATGCAAACGTCAGTCAATGAAAGGGACAAGTTAGCTGCAACCTGTTTATTTTGTTAAAGTCAACCGTCACCAATAATAACAGCACATAATAAGAATAATAGGTATGTTATCTAGATAACTAAAAAAAATATTTTTCCTTCGATATAAAAATGATCAACTCATAGTCTGTAGTAAATTCCACTACGAATTACAAAATCTGGTTTAGGATGGTTGTGATTCAGCATCATCTTGAGGATTGTACCGCGCCTGGACTCGTTGAGCATGGCTTTGCAGGCAGAGGCGCGGGTACAGTACCAATAGCCGGTACCGCGGTTGGAGCGTCTTCGGCAGTAGAAACTGAATCCGTTCACTATAAGCAACTCTTTTCCCCGTTTGTTCCGCACGTGTAAGACTTGAAAAATATTTACTATGATTAAAAAAATATATTTCATGCGTGGGTTGTGTCAACGCATTGGTTTGACAAATTACAAAGCTAGTGTAAACCAAAGAGCATTTAATTAGTACGTTTTAAGAGACAAAACTCCCATACAAAAAGTTTTAGATGGTTTAAGTATGAAGCCAGCGGATAATTAGTACCAACATCAAGGTACAAACTGCACAGACTAAACAGGGATAAAAACGTGGTTGGTGGTCTAAACAAAGTGGGTAACGTGTGTAAAGGTGTAAACAAAACTCTATAAAAAATACACAACAGTTTATTTTGAGGCGACTAAGTCCCATAGACAAAAACCCTAAAGCTAAATGAGTATAAAATACAATAAATAAAAAACTAGAAATAAGCATAAATACTACCATAGAAATAGTATTCTAGTCGTCATCAAACTTTGACATACATTCCATTACGAATTATGTATCTCGGTGGGGGATGGCAGTGATCCAGCTTCATTCTGAGGATGACGCCATCCCTAGATTCGTTTATGGCAGCTCTGCATGAAGATCCAGAGGTACAGTACCAGTAACCAGTACCCTTGTCGGAGCGCTTTCGACAGAAGAAACTGTAGCCATTTGCGATCAGCAACTCTTTACCCCGACTGTTCCGGACGTGAGTCACTGAAAGTGTGAACAGGACATTATAATCTAACGACTACAAATCTGAAAACTGTCATTGTACAATGTACGAGTATTGCATTGCTAGTTTTGGTTCTAGTTTTAAAGGACTTATCGAGTCCACTGTGGAGTGCGCATAAATAAAGTCAGTAAGGATTCTTAAATAAATCATTATTTATTGAGTAACCCACTTTAGAATAAATAAGTACGCCAGTTTTAGTTAATCACGGGCGTGTGCGCATCTGTCAGATCGTCAATGTCACAAACAAAACGTCTCTGATTGGTTCGTGTTCGTAGACACGCACACATAAAACCAAAAGCGGCTTCTTATGCATATCTGTTGTATGAAGACTCTCGGTCTAGGAATCTCGGTCTAAGTCTAAGGTAACCCACAAAATAATACTAGTGGTCGTGATATGATGCTCAGCATTCTAAAAGTGTGTAAACTAACGTGAACATTTATTGCGACAGAAAGGAAATTCTTTTATTATACATACAACTACTGGTACATTCCAGCATATCAGCCCCAATGCTGGGACGTAGTGGTGGACCGTACCATTCAAAACAACAACAGCCAAGCGTCGGCAGTGTACCCATCATTTGTTTTGCCATCTTATAATCGACAATTTTGTTTTATAAATTCTGTCGTTTCATCGACATGTCAGTTCATCAAAAGCATTTTCTTTAATCCGTAAATTATTATTAAATGTTCATATCAGAATTCAGAACTCAACACGGTATCTGTATTTGAAACCTTGACGGCAGGGAGAGTGAAAAACGTACACACGCAATAATTCAGTTTACTTACGGTAGGTACAAAAATATAATATGAAGTATGTCCACTTAAATATCCTTCAACTAACATAGAAACAATACAATACCTACTACATATTATACTTAAAAACGGGACTTAATCGCGTTCAAAAAGTGTTGAATTACCTCGACGTTTCGAACGTGAACGTTCATGGTCTCGAAGGGACTAAACACTTAAACACCAATTTAACACTTTTTGAACGAAAATAAGTCCCGTCGTGTTATAAAAATGTGTGGAAATCGCGAAAGTTTAAATCAATAGAAAACAAAATTAGATCTTAATTAAAATGCCATTACGGATGACATATCGAGGTGGCGGGTGGATGTGGTCTAATTTCATTTTGATAATTTGACAATCGCCGGTTTCGTAGATTCTAGCTTTGCAGGACGATCCATAGGTGCAGTACCAATAGACGATGGAACCCTGGTGGCTTGCAGGTTTGTGGCAGTAGAAACTGTAGCCGTTTGCTAGTAGAAGTTTCTTACCTCGACTATTCTGCACTCTGGTCACTGAAAACAATCATAAATAATATTTGAAGAGTCTTAACCACATAGTTAATGTTTCGCAAAACACTTTAAAAACAAACTGGGATGTTTGAGACAAATTTTACTTACATAGTTAGATCAACTGTTTAAGTAAAACATTGAAAATAAGTAAACTTTTTATTAATTGTTAAATAATAGACGTTACGGAATTTTAGTTGTATATTTTACACGTCATGTTATTTTTGACTGACATTTTTTTTTTATAAACGTTTGACAAACACCGTTGATCTTATTAAAATACGCTAAATGGCCGTAGGTTTACATCATTGCGTTTAAATGAGTAATAAATAAAATAAATGTTAAGGGACAATCTTACAGAAATCGACCTAGTCCCAAAGTAAGCAATGCTTGTGAAATGGGTTCTAGACGACGATACATAATATACAATAATACAAGTAGTAGGTACCTCTTTTTACATTGATTAATATGTCCCAGTAACAGAGGGCCGTATGTGAGATCATTAAGTGTGAATGAATATTTGTTACGGACATCATATTTGCATCACCGCAGATCTTCTGGTCCTTATGGACAATGTGAGGGTGTATCTCCACTAAAGCGGAGACTTGCGGAATCTGTATCTCAGCTTCGCTTCACTTTTGTGATTGGCCGATTCCGCACGTCTCCGTTCCGCTCCGCTTTAGTGAAGACGCTCCCTTAGCCATCGAACCATGGCCTTTCCGGCGCCTAATATTTTAATGATTTAAACAATTTTCTTGTAAACCCCATTTTCGATAACATGCGGAATCTGCGGATGGTTGTGATTCAGCGTCATCCGTAGGATTTCGCCCTCGTGGGTCGCCTGGACCCTGGCCCGGCAGGACGAGTTTCTGGTGCAGCACCAGAAATGTATGAACCCGCGGCTGCTGGTGCGTTTGTGCCGGTAGAAACTGAAGCCGTTGACGATCAACAATAAATTACCCTTGCTGTTTTTGGCCCAGGTTACTGGAATCGATATTTAGTATGAAATTGTGCACCATTAATATTAACTGCAGTAACTACTATATGAAATGAGATTAAACGTAACCAGTGGGCCAATCAATGATTGTTGCGTTTATCGCTCAATAAATAAATGTTGAAACATCCGTCACTTTCAGACGCACATACAGGCCTACTTATTAAACAGTGACCGGTGCTTTTATCTATCGCGTGATAAACGCGACTATCTCCGCACTGCATTAAAGATATAATTGTTAATTAGAATACATAAATGTTCATTAATTCGATCTGAAATAAAAGCAAATATTACATATACATATATATGTAGTAAGTAGTACTTATCGGATTCGTTGACAATAAAAGACATAAAGTCGATATTGACACAAAGGTAAATTATGAAAGAAAAATTTAAAATGATGTATTTCTACATTAAAACAGAATCGACAAAAATACTCTATTAAAAGGCATTAAAAGACATGTTCAAAGTATGTGATCATTTTAATATTGGTACCAGACATTAGTAGGCTACGTAACAACTGCTCATAAGGCGTTGTTCAAAGATAAACACGACAAGTGTAGATAACTGAATTATCCACTTACTAGATTTTATAAAAAACGCCGTTTATTATAGTAGATTTCGGTGCCAGATGACAGTGGTCTAGCTGCATTCGAATAACCTCACCTTCCTTAGACGTGTTCATCATGGCTTTGCACGAGGACCCATAGGTGCAGTACCAGAAATCCGTGGCGCCTTTACTACATCGCTTATGTTTGTAGAAGCTGTAGCCATTTACAACCAGAAGTTCTTTACCACGATTGTTGTGTACCCAAGCCACTGAAAACATAATTTATAACCATGTACCCAAGCCACTGAAAACATAATTTATAACAAATAATACCTCAATGTTTATAACCTTCTAAATTATGTAACCCGCAAGAGGACCACTCCACTACCACTCACTTACCTCAAAGAGTCCACTTAGCTCAGACGACGCGTTTGGTGCAGTTTGTAGCAGCACCTGCCTACTGAGCCGGCAGTCATTCAACTTCTTTCTGTTGCTTGTTTCTATGCTGATGTCTCCTGGGTTAATCTTTAAAACTACGATTTTCAACGGTTATATGGACCAAATTTTGTTATTACAAAAGCTCATTCTTATGTAGAATATATATATCTCCTGACAGTACCAGTAATGTAAAAAAATATCAATTTCTCTACTAAGTTTAATCACTATATTGTCCCCTGGGCCACGGGACAGAACAACATCATGAAAAAATTGATCAACACACTGATATTTTTTATAATTAAAAAAAAAATCTGATCGACTGATGACTAGAAGCTTGCGGACCTTTTTCGTCGAAGGTGAATAATTGATCAATAGCTGGCGTTGGTGACCTTGGACAGGCATGTCAATTTATTATACTGTATGTACCGGACCTTTTCTTAGATTTCAACTACAAATAAATGAGCTGATTAAAGTATTCTCAAAAATTTAATAAAAGTAATTTCCAAAACTATGCTTTGAATACAAATTTTACTGTACACAACAAAATGACAAGAATGATACATTTACAGCGAACTTCGAGTAATCACAATAATTATTATTCACATCAATCATTTAAGATTAATTAGTAAATAAAATAACATCAACATCAGGGCTATTCCACAAAGCTACAAATTACGACTTTAATTAATAAGTCCCTTTTCAACTTCTTATATTAGAAAGAGACTCCCGCTTGTAACGTGTAGTTTCGAGAAATGGGTCCCTGGTTCTTCTTATGATTAACATCAATTACGTTGTAATGGTCAGTTATTGAAACCATTCATAGATGGCGCCACTTGTATACGAGAGCGACGTAAGTGGGTTGCGCTTGCGCCTACTTAAAAGTAAGTGAGGGTGGCGTGAGAAAATGACAAACGGTCAAGTGAATCTCACTGTGTCCGTCCAATTATTTTCGGAAATTATATATTTTGGTTAATTCTGTGGCCAAGAGGGCACTGCATTTTGCTGTGTATTTTATAATAATTGTGTGCAAGTGTTGGCGGGACACGGGTGAGTGTTTTGTGTACATTTATCAATTGTCGTTCAGGTAACTGTTATTGTTAGTGTTATCGAGTCTCATGTTTTTTTATTACATTGTCCGCAGCCTAAGGACACGCCTTTTGTATATGGCTAATTCGAAGGCAATAAATACTTACGGCAAAAAGTAAACAATTACTTGACGAACTCCGGACCCTCGCATGTAACGACTGCATAATTCGGCCGATCCCTCAGCGTTCCGATAGCTCATCGTTAGAAGGGCCGCTGAAAACGCTGCATTTACGCCGTGTTGGTCGAGGGTTCGATCCTGCGAATATCTTTTTGAGTTTTGTTTTATTTTTACTTTTTTTTGTTTTGTTTAATTTAATTTTTCTTTTGTTTTGATTTATTTTTATTCTTTTATTTTATTTTTCTGTTGTTTTATTTTTTGATTTTATTTTTCTTTTGTTTTACTTTGCTTTTGTTTTATTCTTTCTTTTGTTTTGCTTTATTTTAATTTTTCTTTTATTTTGTTTTATTTTTCTTTTGTTTATTTTTGTTTTATTTTATTTTCCTTTTGTTATTTTTCTTTACTTTATTTTTGTTTTATTGTTGAGTTGTTTTAAAGGTATTTTAGGTTAATTGCATATGACTTGTTGTTTGTAAGAGACAATAAGAGTTATACGTTATTTCTCGCAATTCAAGTGGCTCATAATTGTAAATTTATAAACTTATTCTTTTGAATAAATAACTTTGTTGTGTGAACGTGGAGAACTCTTCATTGACCCCTCCGTTAAGAACCCGAACCATTACAGTGGCGCCCACAGGGTAAGGTTCATGAAGAGTTGACTACAGTTATCTGTTAATATAGATTGGTATTTATTAGGTAAATAATTAATGATGGAGGTTAATTACTTATTGAAAGACGAGTTGATGTTTGAGCTGGCTTGTAGGGGCGTTTATGATGTGCAGAAAGTAGCTCCTATGCGTAAGGTCCTGAGGGAAATTTTAAATAGAGAAGCTAGTGGAGAGTCCTCAATAGTATTTAAGGTTCCAAAAGGTTGTATTGATGATCCCGTGTCCGAGCTAACTATTTGTCAAACGAAATTTAGGGCATTGTCGGTCGGTCTCAGTGAGATTACTGATGGTACTGATGGTTCCAACTTGCGGCGGATTTTTACTCGTCTTTCTCACTTACTATGTCGCTTAAAATTGATTATTCCTACAGAACGAGCCGATATTGATAAACATCTGACGCTTTTAAAAGAAATTCAAGATGCCATTACCTCGTTGGAAACAGTTGAAAATGTAGAGGAAGAAGACGAAGAGGAGATTTCCGACGGTCTTAGAGAAACTTTGCACAAGTCGTTGGGAATTGAAGCTTTAAGTATCCTTGATAAATTGGATCGTGGAAGTAGTTCTGGAAAGGGAAAATCTCTTATGACAGTTACTGAAATGAGTAGAGATAAGCCCTCTGGATCAGAGCAAGACAGGAGGGAAGAAGTTACAGAGTATGCACCGCGATCTTCTGGCGCGGATATTCGTCGTTCGCAATTACACCGAACATCTACTATAGAAATGGATAGTCCTAAAAGGAAACTGGTGCCGATCAAGGACTGGGGGATAAAGTTCAATGGCAAAGGTACACTAAGTATCAATGGATTCTTGGAACGTATTGAGGAATTAAAAGATGCGCGTAATGCGACTGAAGATGATCTCTATCGTTATGCTATTGACCTTTTCGAGGATGATGCTCTCATTTGGTACCGAGCAAATAGAGACCGCGTTTCATGTTGGGATGAGCTTGTGAGTCTCCTGATAAGGTCGTTCCAAAGCCCATATTATGAAGAGGAATTGCTAGACGAGATAAAGAAACGCACACAGGGAAAACATGAAAGTGTTCTGATTTATATTTCAGTAATGCAGAACATGTTTAGACGTTTACCTACTAAGTTATCGGATCGGCAGAAGTTAGGCATATTACTGAGAAATGTACAACCAGATTTTCAACGAGCAGTTTGCAGGGACAATTTTAACACAGTTTCAGAATTATTGGAAGTTCTGAGAGTTATCGAGCAGACGAAGGTCAACTGCGAAAACTTTCAAGAGCCGGGCCAAAGTCGTGTTTCGATAGAACCAGATTTGGCGTACCAGGGTAGGCAGGTTAATGCAATTGACAATCATCAGGTTACTCAAGGAGATCGAACAGCCAGTACTAGGAAATGCTGGAATTGCCGGGTTGCTGGGCATAGCTTTAGGGAATGCCCGGGAGAGAAGCAAAGATTATTCTGCTATAAATGTGGACGTTTTGGCTCTACGGTTAAGAAATGCCCTTGCAGATTTTCGGGAAACGCCAATTCGGGAGACAGCCCTGCCGAAGGACTCCCGAAGTAAATCGTGATAATAATTGGCAGAATTGGTTGAAAGTTGTCAACTCGTATTTTGAGACTGGAGAAATTTGCAAAATTGATCTGAGGGACAACGATAATAGATATTATGCGTCATTTAAGGTTTTAGAGAAAGTATTTTCGGGCCTCTTAGATTCAGGCGCTACAATGTCAGTCGTTTCAAAAGAATGCTTTGCGAACCTATCGCCGTTAGGAGTAGAAGCACAACAAGCACCGGAGCAATTTCTATCTACTGCGGACGGCACTTGTCACAGCATAAATCAGGTGGTTTACTTACCTATAGAGTTCATGGGAAAATATAAGGTCGTCAAATTTTATGTCATGGAGCGGCTGAATCACAAGATTATCTTAGGCATGAATTTTTTCGAACAGTTTGGTTTGGAGATAAGTAGTAATGACAATAAGGACATGTTTAGCAATGAAGTTGTGGCAGAGGTTAATGTATGTAGTCCGGTGGTCTCTAGGGATGAGCTAACAGATGTCCAAAAGTCGGCCTTGGACTCCTTAATTCGAGAAATGAGAGAGACGCTGGGTACGGGTATTGGTAGAACTCGTTTGATCGAGCATAATATCGACACTGGTAACCATTTGCCCGTGTGTCAGAGACAATACCCCTTTGCACCACCGATCATGAAGGAATTAGAGGAGGAGATTGAGAGCATGTTAGCTGATGACATCATTGAACCGTCTCATAGTGCATGGCGCTCCCCTGTTCTTTTAGTCAAAAAGGCATCGGGTCAAAACAGGCTGTGCCTAGATAGCAGACAACTGAATAAAATCACAAAGAAGGATTCTTATCCTCTACCTAGGGTGTCAGCCATTTTAGATAGCTTGAAGGATGCTCGTTACCTATCAACCATAGACCTCCGATCAGCGTTTTGGCAAATTCCCTTAAATGAACAAAGCAAGGAAAAAACAGCCTTTGGACTGCCTGGTAAGGGTTTATATCAGTTTAAAGTAATGCCGTTCGGATTAAGCAATGCCTCACAGACCCAACAACGCTTTATGGACCGTTTATTTCCTCCTGAATTTGAGGGTAAGATTTTCACCTACCTTGATGACATAGTCATTTGTAACAATAACTTTGAAGAACACTTATCCTCATTGAAATCTGTCATGGATCAGCTCAAAAGGGCAGGATTAACGGTAAATACAGACAAATGTGAGTTTGCACGTCCATCGCTTAAGTACCTTGGTTATCTTGTGGATAAAGAAGGCCTAAGGACAGATCCAGATAAGATAAGCGCCATAATAAATTATCCGCGGCCGACAACCTTTACGGAGCTGAAAAGGTTTATTGGCATGGCTAGCTGGTACAGGCGTTTTGTTGAGAAATTTGCAATGGTTGCTGCTCCACTACATGAACTAACTAAAGGGGGAAAAAAAGGTAGACAAATAGTTTGGAATGAAGAGGCAGAGACGGCATTTATTAATTTAAAAACAGCCCTTACTTCAGCTCCTGTATTGAATGTCCCAGACTTTAGCAAGGAATTTTCGGTGCAGTGTGATGCTTCAAACAGAGGAACAGGGGCAGTTTTGTTCCAGACACTAGAAGGAGCTGAGCGACCGATTGCCTACACCAGCCGCAAGCTCACGGATCGGGAAAGTAAATATTCGGCGTCTGAAAGGGAATTACTTAGTGTGCTTCACGCAGTAGAACAATTTAGGCCATATATAGAGGGGAGCCACTTTAAAGTCATCTCGGATCATAGTGCGTTGCAGTGGCTCCATAAAAACAAAGATCCCCACGGCCGTTTGGCCAGATGGGCCATGCGACTGCAGCAGTTTGACTATGACATAGTTTTTCGGAAAGGCAAACACAATGTTGTACCAGACGCTCTATCGAGGGCGCTGAATACAGAAGAGGTAAATGCGCTACAAATTGAACCAGAGGATAAGGATGATTGGTACAAATCACAAGAAGAAAAGGTGACCAGCGGGACACATACGGACGATTGGCAGATTAGTCAAAACCGACTGTGGAAATATCTCAAGTTAAAGCAGTTCCCGGACGAAAAGCACAGTTGGAAATTAGTCGTGCCAGAGAGTCTACGTGTCGACATAATGAAAGAGTGCCATGATGATCCCTTAGCTAGCCACTTTGGAGTCAAAAAGACGATCAACAGGGTCAGACAGCAATACTATTGGCCTTCCCTTATTGCCGACGTTAAGGAATATGTTAGGCACTGTGAGACATGCGCTAGCCATAAATCCTCGCAACTACCACCTAGCGGCATGATGGGGAGGCAAAGAGAGGTTACTGAACCTTTTCAGATAGTTTCAATGGATCTGATGGGGCCTTTTCCACGATCTAAACAGGGCAACACGATGTTGTTAGTAGTTTCTTGCTGGTTCAGCAAATTTACCCTGCTTTTCCCCTTACGCAATGGAAAGACGTCCAATATAGTAAAGATACTAGAAGAACAAGTGATTCTTCTTTACGGCCCGCCAGGAGTGATTATCTGCGATAATGGCAAACAATTTATCGCTAACCAGTTCAAAGAAATTGCAGAAATTTACGATATAGACCTATGGTACACTCCCTATTATCACCCCCAGTCTAACCCCACAGAGAGAGTTAATAAGGTCATCGGGACAGCCATAGCATGCTACGTGAACGATAACCACAAGGAATGGGACAAGTACATTCATCACATTGGTCACGCCATTAGAACAGCCGTTCACGAGGTTACAGGAAAGACGCCATCCTACCTTTTCTTCGGACGCGAAACTTCGGTACAAAGAAACAAATGCGGGAGGTTCGACAAAGAAGCACCACTCTGTTTCAATAGAGAACGCTACGAATCTCACCTAAAGGCCAGAAATGACATCTATAGCGACATAAGAGACCGGCTTACAAAAGCACACGAACAGAACTCCAAGCATTACAACAAACGCCGTAGAACCTGTGAATATCGAGAAGGTGATTTAGTCTGGAAGCGCACGAAGATATTGTCAAATGCGGCCAAAGGTGTCATGTCAAAACTGTCCCCAAAATTCGAAAAAGCCGTGATTGCTGAAAAAGTGTCCACCGATGTCTACAGATTGGTGAGTTTGAGAGGCAAGGATTTGGGCAAGTGGCACTCTTCAGATTTAAAACGAATGGTATGAATCCGGGTCGGATTCTCCTGGGGAGAGAGGATATTGTAATGGTCAGTTATTGAAACCATTCATAGATGGCGCCACTTGTATACGAGAGCGACGTAAGTGGGTTGCGCTTGCGCCTACTTAAAAGTAAGTGAGGGTGGCGTGAGAAAATGACAAACGGTCAAGTGAATCTCACTGTGTCCGTCCAATTATTTTCGGAAATTATATATTTTGGTTAATTCTGTGGCCAAGAGGGCACTGCATTTTGCTGTGTATTTTATAATAATTGTGTGCAAGTGTTGGCGGGACACGGGTGAGTGTTTTGTGTACATTTATCAATTGTCGTTCAGGTAACTGTTATTGTTAGTGTTATCGAGTCTCATGTTTTTTTATTACATTGTCCGCAGCCTAAGGACACGCCTTTTGTATATGGCTAATTCGAAGGCAATAAATACTTACGGCAAAAAGTAAACAATTACTTGACGAACTCCGGACCCTCGCATGTAACGACTGCATAATTCGGCCGATCCCTCAGCGTTCCGATAGCTCATCGTTAGAAGGGCCGCTGAAAACGCTGCATTTACGCCGTGTTGGTCGAGGGTTCGATCCTGCGAATATCTTTTTGAGTTTTGTTTTATTTTTACTTTTTTTTGTTTTGTTTAATTTAATTTTTCTTTTGTTTTGATTTATTTTTATTCTTTTATTTTATTTTTCTGTTGTTTTATTTTTTGATTTTATTTTTCTTTTGTTTTACTTTGCTTTTGTTTTATTCTTTCTTTTGTTTTGCTTTATTTTAATTTTTCTTTTATTTTGTTTTATTTTTCTTTTGTTTATTTTTGTTTTATTTTATTTTCCTTTTGTTATTTTTCTTTACTTTATTTTTGTTTTATTGTTGAGTTGTTTTAAAGGTATTTTAGGTTAATTGCATATGACTTGTTGTTTGTAAGAGACAATAAGAGTTATACGTTATTTCTCGCAATTCAAGTGGCTCATAATTGTAAATTTATAAACTTATTCTTTTGAATAAATAACTTTGTTGTGTGAACGTGGAGAACTCTTCATTGACCCCTCCGTTAAGAACCCGAACCATTACAACGTGTCTATAAATACGAGTATAAATACAACACTAGGTCCTATATGTACCTAATCCTACGTGTGCTACTAATAGTTGACACAGAGATTATCGTAAATACCTACAGTAAAATGGTAATGCAAACACTCTTTCGTCTTTACTTTTTTTTACTTCCTAAGTAAATATAAAATATTGAAAAAAAAAAACAGGTCATGCTTTACAATTATTATAAGTACTCGTAAAGGTAACACTAGTCATTATCATAACAAGCGCGTGAGCTCCTGCTAAACTTCGGAAACCTGTCCTTTTACGAAGTTCTAGTTCTCTCCTAACTTTTGCGGGCTGGGGAAGATGGTAGAGATAGAATATGATAAAAGGACTCTCTCCTAACTTTGGCGGGCTGGGGAAGATGGTAGAGATAGAATATGATAAAAGGACTCGCTATTCAGACATGGATTTCGAATCTTTGGAGCTCGCGCACTCAATATATTATTATGTATTTACTTATACTACTAAGTCTTAAAAGAATTTGTAGGTTCATACGTTCCGTTTTTCTAGCTTAAAGCATAACTTTAACCCCATTAACAATCATAAATTTTGGTTTCGGGTGGCAGTGATTCAAAAATAACCTACGTACGTTTTTCTGGTGATCCGTAACGATGCGGGCCTTGCAGATCGATCCGAAAGTGCAGCTCCACAGTAGTTTTGTTGGCCACCGTTTGGCAAACCTGAAGGTACAACCTTCTAAGATGGCCATCTCCTTACCGTTGTTATTAGTCCAGGTTACTGAAACAATAGAATAACTACTATAATATAAGCCTGTAAGACATCAGTATCAGCAGGTATCTATACCACAACTGCGCTACGTAGCTCTTTCTCGCGCGACAGAAATTAGGTATATCTTTGCATTCAGTTCAGTGCAAGAGAGAGAGAAAGGTATTATATCAGGCGACGGGTGATGTCATGGCCAATTATACTTACAAGGCAGGCATTTGGGAATTAGGGGAGGCAGGAGTGATGAAAATGGAGGGGGCGGTACCCGGCGCCCGCGCATACCATGGAGCAGGGTAGAGCTACCAATACCCAATACCTACCGGTACTTTATATTGGGGTCCTTATAGTGTCATTGTAGTTACCTCGTGCGCGGTGCAGTAACAGTGTCAGCAGCACACACAGTTCTCCATTAAAACAAATATAAGAATTCATTCATACTTCTTCTTCAATCAAGATTATTGAGGCTCAGCGTTTATTTACTCTCTTTCTTTACCAACTCCAACAACTCGTTCTTTTTCGTTCTCTTATAAATACCATCATGTATAGTAAATTTCTGCGGCTTGTGTTCGTGTTCGTGGGGCTGCTTGAGGTTGTCGTTGTCGATGTACGTGATGGCCCGGACTTTGCAAGGCCGCTATTAGGCACATCGCCACGTACTCGTTCTCCCTCGTCGCTGGTGCAGGCAGAGCGTGCTTCAAAATTGAGTTGGATGATTCCACCCAAACAAACATAGTTAATATATTTATATAGTTACATAGTTATATAGTTACAGTTACAGATTGCAAGTTCAATTAAATCGCTGAGTGAAAACGTCGTACGCTCAACGTGGTAACTTTCAATTCACTGATGTGCAGTGCGGCGGGAGCGCGGTGCGAGGGGTGGCTGGGGTGATGAAAAAGGGGAGGGGAGCAATGGCGGCACCCGGCGCCCGCGTATACTATAGATCAGGGTAGAGCTACCAATACCCAATACCTACCGGTATTTTATAATGGGATCCTTACAGTGTCATTGTAGTCACCTCGTGTGCGGTGCGGTAGCAGTGTCAGCAGCAAACACCATTCCATTAAAACATAATAAAATCAATTACACATAACCAAAGATAACGTCACTACATGCAGACATTTTACTTTTAGCACTTCAATCATCAAATAAAACCAAGATTATTGTGGCTCAGCGTTTATTTACTCTCTTTCTTTACCAACTCCAACAACTCGCTCTTTTTCGTTCTCCTATAAATACCATCATGTATAGTAAACTTCTGCGGTTTGTGTTCGTGATCGTGGGACTGCTTGAGGTTGTCGTTGTCGTTGTACGTGATGGCCCGGACCTTGCAAGGCCGCTGGGCACATCGCCAGGTGCTGGTTCTCCCGCGACGCTGGTGCAGGCAGAGCGTGTAGCCGTCTACTATCATCACTTCGTTGCCAAATATGTTCCTTGCCCATACAACTGAAACCACGTGCGGATATAAAATTTACCCGACTGCGTGATGGAGGGAATTTTTCCCCGTTTATTATTTATTTTGAAACGCACTAGCTATGGATATGATTTTTGAATATATTAATCAAAATTTACCCGACTACTGTGCGATGGAGGGAATTTTTCCCCGTTTATTATTTATTTTGAAACGCACTAGCTATGGATATGATTTTTGAATATATTAATCAAAATTTACCCGACTACTGTGTGGTGGAGGGAATTTTTTCCCCGTTTATTATTTATTTTGAAACGCACTAGCTATGGATATGATTTTTAAATATATGAATCAGTTGAAGTAAAATGTTGCATTTTATATAAACTGAAAAAAAAAGAAACAAATAATGGTGTTATAATTTTATAATGTATAGAAACTACATAATCGCAGAAAAAAAATACATCTGATCGGCATATTGATTTAAACTCACAAGATTTTCACACATTATCTATACTTAACAAAACGGGACTTAATCGCATTCAAAAAAGTGTTAATGTAATTACCTCGACGTGTCGAACCTTATGTTACGTTCATGGTCCCTTAATTTAATAAATACTTATTTGAACGCAATTAGGTCCCTTTTTGCTATTATAAGATACACATTGTATTTAAAGTTTCGGAATACGATTAAAGTAGAGTAGGTGATACAAGTAAGTGTGGTAAGTAAGTTTCGTTGGTTAGTTTTCAACCAACAAAAATTATGTATAAATTACAATGAAATCTGTGCATATACTTTACATACAGCATGTGTAATCATTGTTTTCGATAGCCAATAATAGTGCCAAAGAATATTTTGTACATTGAAAAGTTTTAACACCAACATGCCTTTCAAATTCCAGTTGTAATCCGTCTCATTAATTTCGTACTTAAATCGTTTTTAAGACACGAAATAACGATACGCGCGGCAAAAAACGTCCCGGGCGGCACCGACAACTAGCGGCAGCCACAGGTGTGAGTGAGAGGCCGCGCTCCGGCCTTTCGTTCATACCTATGGCACAAAAATCACAAAATAACAATATGGCCGTCACTCGCCGTACACTTTCGCCGCTTCCGCTGCCGGTCACCGCTAATTTAGTGTGTAGTAGTTTGGTCTTAGTTTCCAATTATTCCTTGTTTTTAATTCTATTTTCGGTTTCCGCGACTATCACACATTTAAATAAAACGATTTAAACGGATCATATCGCGTATATTAATTATTTGAGTCTCTCACACGTTTCGGTAACTTTCCAATTAGAGTCAACCTTTGACAACGTCAGGGAGGCTCAACTAATTAATACACGTGATATAATCAGTTTAAATCGTTTTATGTAAATTCCTTGCCTTTTTTTTCTTTACTTTACGATATACACCATCAACTATGGAGAACCTTATCGGTGCGTGGTCGTGGTCATTCACCATCTTCACTTGATCTTGGTCCTTAGTTGTGATGGCACGGACTTTGCATGGTCTTTGAGGACATCGCCATTCCATAGTGTGCTTGCATTCTCTATGGAAGTAGAATGTGTACATGCCTACTATCATCACGAGGTTCCCATACCGGTTTTTTGTGAATATAACTGTGAACAAAATGTGTGGAATAAGATTGGCTTTTGAATTTGATCGGATATGCAAAATTTCACATCAACATTAACTAAAAGTAATTATAACATATTTTTAAAAGGATACCACATCAAGATATGGATGAGGTCGGATTAAACTTGACTGATAACTCGCAAATCGTTTTAATCGCTTTTAATTTGATTCATTAAAATTACAACACTGTCACAATATTATGTGTGTCATAAGTCATAATATTTAAAGGCATACGGGTGAATTGCAGAAAAAATGTACCTTTGGAATTTCGTAACTAAACTGAGAGTAACGAAACTGATAATTGCTGTAACGAAACTGATAACATAAAGCGTCGGACTCATGAAATAAAACTAGTGATGTTTTATGGTTTCATTCGCAGAATTATTTAATAAAACGTTTTAATTTCAATTAGCAATATTGATTACTGATTTTTGGTTTACATAATCACAGTGTGAATACTAATAACAAATATGATCGAAATAATTAATTAATGTCTTACAGTAGCCAGTCTTAATTCTTTCTGGATCCGGATTCTGCTGCCTATTAGATTTATTTTTCGTTTTGGTATAATAACGTGCGGAATATCGTCTTCAATTATCGCTTGTTATTTCTTTTTGTCCCTTATTTTGACTTTTTACTCCACGTTTTCTTGATTTCTTTACTCTGTCTAAATGTTTCACTCTTAACACTTCATATGTAAGTGTGGGAAATAAATAAAATAAAATAAAAAAATATATATTTTGTAGGCTTTTGCTTTAAACGTAGTCTATATTTCCATTGCCTTTCAGCATTTGTCTACTGTAAAAAAGTGTTTTTATTTTTGTACTGAAATACTAGGATAAACTATATTTTTATATAGTAAATTGATTTCTAAAAATATGCTGAAAATGCTAAAATAAATCAATTAGGGAATCGAAACAGAGACAAAAAATATTACAGTCCATATTCAGATAGGTTTTCCGACCTATAAAAAAGGTTTTATAGTATGAACTAACCCTTACATTTTATCAGTTTCGTTACATAACGAAACATAACGAAACTGAGACAAGATATATGAGAAATCGCAACCTAAAACAATATTTTTCTTCAAACGTGTAATGCATTCATCTGGAACTATGGAAATTTGTAAGATTCAGAGTAAAACCAATCGGCAATGAATAAACTGGAGTACGAAAATAAAGATTTTATATGAGAAAAGCGCCGTTACTCAACCTGAGATTTTTTAGCTCATTTACTCAAGACTATCGATCGACGCACCACTTTGTTCAAAATAAAGTGGCTGTCGCCGTGTTTATCATTTTGGAACATGTCAAAGTGCTGCCGGAATAAGAAAAAATAATTCTACTAAGAACTGAGACATTTCTTTGGGATTAAATGCTCCGTAACTAACCCTGAGTAACGAAACTCCAGTAAATTGGGACAAGTTTATCATTATAAAAATTTCACAACTATTTATAATACACGTAAATATATTTATACAGAATTTAAAGATGATCTAATAAGGACTGAATAATTTACAGTTAAACTTTAAAATAAATAATATCAATCGTAACAAATTTCCAAGATAAAAATACACTCAGAATTGGGACATGAGCATAATATATGAAGTAACTGCGTACCTCTTAGGAAAAAAATACTTAAAAAATAAAATAAAAAAAGGAATTGAAATAAAAATATCTTATCTGAATTGAAAGAATTCTTATTATCAAAGTAACATAGTTACATTGTGTTTTCTTCTCATGATATATGTTTAAATTCATTCTGTTTTCATGGGACACTCATAAGCATAAAGGGTGCATATTTTCTGCAATTCACCCATACCTGTTAACATCCATAAAGAGGTTTATCGATTCACCATGACTATAAATTACCTCTATAAGAAATACAAGAAACTGTGAAGTTTTTGCAGCAGAATAATGATCTACTGGGGTTTCCACCAGAACGTCTACTTTATCGGGCACGTATGACGTAGCTATGGCAGTTACCTCAAAACATATAGAAAATTGTAGAAAACGAAATCCATAAAAAATCTAAATTATAAAATATTGATATACCAAAAACTAACTTCATCAGGAGAAGGACGTCACGTGCCCGGCGCTAAATATTTTAGCATTATGCATTTTGTCTCTGAACATCTATTAGTGGGAGCAGCCTAGACATTATGAGACCCACCTCTTCTCACCACAATAAGCCCAACAAGCAAACTTCTATACGTCTAACTAACTATTTTGGCTCAGTACCTAACCCAAACAGGATCTTAGCCTCCGAAAGGAGAGTACGCCACATTTCCCGATCCTGGCGTGGTGGAGGTGGATCTGCGTATGCTTCAAGCCGAAAACTGGAGAGAAACTTCTCTACAGCTAATCAAATTTTAAAATATGTCCCATTACGTATAATGTGCGACGGTGCAGCGTGATATTGATCCAGGACTGCCCCAATTACCTGCTGGTCCTCGGACACTATCAACTTGGCTTTGCACTTGCCGCTGAAGGTGCAGGTCCACACGGAGGACCTCTTCTGCTGTTTCTTCATGTAGAACGTGAAGCCGTTTACTATGATTGATGACTGTCCTCCGCGCGTATTCCGTGCCCAGATAACTGTTTACAAAAAAAACTTTAAAAAACGTTGGCCTTGTCAATATTAAATTATCATAAAAAATATACTGAAGAGATCCCAAAATTCTGTCTGTATTTCGGCTTAGAGGCTAAATTCACGCAGGATGTTGATAAGACTGCCGCGCACCCGGCGTATACATAGCATGGAAACCGTCGACCCTTTGTAATTTTAATGTTCCTACTAAACTCGATAAAATGAAGAAACATCTCACAGCTATAGAGCTGCTGGTCGTCGCTGTTGTTTACGGCCGATGTCAATTTCGAGCCTTTCTCTTTTTCAGATGATGACTATCTATTACCTACAATTTAGGATGCGTTTCCACTAACGAAGAGCAAGACCGAGCAGAGAGGAACTAACCCTGAGTTGACGAATCGGTGCTTGTTACCACTCCGCTCAGCTCAGCTCCGGTCAGTGGAAACGCAGCCTTATAATTTCCATCTGCAGCGCAGACTTACCGCTATATCTGCACCGAGATCTAGCTTATGTGTTTAGTAAATCAGAATGTATATCTGCCAGTAAACAATGATATTTTAGTACTTAATGTACATTGTATAAAGCCAGTAAGTATTAAATATTTTTTATCATCAGTATCATATTTACATACTTTTAATGCATGCTTAAAGTTAAAATTCCAAGTATTGTTGTGTGTAATTGTAATTATTTACTTGTGTTTGAGCCATCACCACTATAGCAACTTTAACAATGCATCTACTATCAAGTATCATCAATGTATCTACAGTGAAATTGTTACGGCATCGCGGCAGTATGATTGCCAGTTTATATTATTTTTCATTATTTAGTATATCAATAAAAACCAAGATATATAATTTGACTAGAAAATATTTGAGAATAGCGTATCATAGGCATACGATCTATATTAAGAACGGCCCCTGATAACGCAACATTTGCAACATTCTCTGGATCTGTGTCAGAGACTCCAAAAGAAGTGTTTTATATTATTTGTACAGTCGACTTCATCTGAACACACCTCTGTGCCGTTAATTATGAAGGTGAGTTCACAATTTTGGATAAAAGATTTGCTCATTTTATGAACTCCACTGTAACAAAGTACCCTCATCTGGGCAATTTCCTAGCCGCAACAGTTCACAGTATCAGGGCTGGTTAGCTCTCACTACCAGTGAGTCGGGCTTTGTATGGGAGCACAAACCCACTAACAGGAATATCTCCTCTCCACACGAGTCATAAGTTGAACCAATATAGTCTTATAACTTAAAGCATATCCCATCTTGCATCACGTAGCGAGGAGGTGGATGCTCGTGGTGAAGGTACGACCGCACTACATGCCTGCCCTCGGTGGTTAAACGAGCTCTGCATGTTCCACCTTTGGTACATGTCCATGCTACTGTCCTCTTTCGACGTTCCTTGTAGCAGAACGTGTACCCGCTTACAATTAGCATTTGTTTTCCTCTTTGGTTGATCGTCCATATGACTGTGAATAGAAAGATAAATAGTAAATTAGATATGCCTACCTTTGCTACCTTTCTAGCAAGGTCACGATATATTAAAGTATAAGACATTAGTATTTACAACAAATTGCCAAAATACATTATAGAATGCCCTTCAAAATGTTTCAAGAGAAAACTGACAGAGTGGCTGCTGGATAAATGTTTTTATTCTGTGAAGGACTATTTTACCGACAAGCCTAATATTTAGTTGTTAAGATTTGACATGTCTATATTCATGTTACTTTTTATACTTTTGATTTTTACTTTTCATAATTATAGTTTTATCTTTATTTCATTTAATTTTGTAATTCAATAATCAATGTAATTTAATCTGCAAATTCTGAGTGTTAGTAATTATTTTTGACATGAATAACAAATTGAAATATGTAACAATTAAGTATTCGAATATTGTTTTATTTTGTTTGCATGCCTTTTTGGTAGAACATAAGCAACACTGTTTATACCTGTATCACCTAATTTATTACTATGTTCTTGCAATAAAAGAATTTGAATTTGAATTTGAATTTGAAGATCTAGCCCCCGCAGGATCTGTTTACATTTTCTAGGCGCAGTCCGAGTAAAACTTTTGTCTTTTCCGTAGTCGGGGAGAAATTATTCTACAACCATATTTGAATGTCCAGCTATTCTGTTCCAAAATGTATTGAAATCCATTCAGCCGTTTTAGCATGATATGAAGACAATGAAATATTTACCAACAGATGGTGCCGTGCACCTATACAAATTCTCTTTTGCGCTGTAAACATATTTCCTGAATAATGACGGCCCGTCTCCATAGAAAAAATAATATTAACGATACAATTTTATAATAAAAGTATAGAAAAAAGAAATGTGAGAATAACATTACCTAATAACTTCAGCAATTACAGTAAAGTACTTAGTGTGAGGGTAAAGCTGATGAAGAATATGAGCTTGGCATCCAAAATTTTTTCGTTATACAATAAGTTTTGGAGGACATTACTAGGACGAGTAGTGTTTATGCAAAATAAAATGAACTTAGTGAAGTTTAGGCACGGATTTAATATCATTAATATTAGGTTCTATTAATTATATAAATTGCACGTGCACATTAATAAGTATTTTTTTGAAATATTTATAAGTTGTGTTACATATAATGTGATGTTGAATAAGTTTAAAGTCATTATAACACAACGGGACTCAATGTAACAGTCTTAAGTAACAGTTAAACATGAGTAAGTAATTACTTTATTGTACAAAAAAAAATAGTTAAAAATACATTTATAAAATAATTTATTTATTAACAGATTTCTTAATCACTTTATATGCAGAGTGAGTCTTATTATGTTATAATTATGTGTAATTTCATTTAAAAGATAACGTGTCGACAAATGCATGTAGTATAAATAAAATATATTATTTGTAAAATAATACACTTAAGTTTATTTCTATCTAATCAGCTTACCAGTTAAACTCTTCAGCCTTTCATATATGTTGTTTCAAAGTTTGAGTCTAAGATCTATTCAATATTATTTATTAAATAATAAGCTTAACAACTTGACATCTTTTTTCCATAAAATCTAATAATATTAAAATTCATTATTCACAACTGTCAACGTACTATACAAAATAATGTTGTATGCAGATAGGAGATTACAAATATATATATACTCGAGTGGAGTACCGCAATTAACAATAGTCTTAAAAATTAAAATTATCCACAAAACACGAGTGCTATTAAAAATTATTACGATGCAAAAATAACATTGAATCAATCAATAATGGCGTTACAGGTTTCATTGTAGGCTTAGCAATGTGAGAACTCTACACACGCCTCTTCAATTCCCCGTTTCTACCTACACACGTTGAATCAAACGAAAAACGATTAAAAAATAACAATAACCAACTTAACCTTTTTTAAATAAGAGTATTTATCTAAAACAGTTGAATCAAAATCTGGAATAAACTCCATTTCGTATAAAGAATTTCGGCGACCCATGATTGTGTTCCAAGCTGGCCCGGAGTATAACCTTGCCGTGCGTCGCGAGGAAGTGGCTCTTACATCGGTTGTATGACGCCTGCGTACACTTCCACGATATCGTTTTTGGTCTCACAGTGTTTACACAGAACGGGAAACCATTTACTATCACCATCTCTTTTCCTCTCGAATTAACGGTCCAGAGCACTGAAAAAGCAGATGAATATTCATAAATTCACAAACCATATCCCGTTAAATTTATTTGCTAGGACACTGAACCATCAATTAGATCATTGAAGTTAGGCATATACTTAATGGAGCACACACATTCAAGCAATATACATCATTTATTCTCGAGTAGCAGCAACTGGCAATATATCACAAAATCAGAAACCGCGAAGAGAGAACCGACTAGAGGAGAGCTTGCATTTCTTCTGATAATGGACAAAATTTCGACAGGGCTCTTCGTAAAAATTTCGCGGAACCGTATTGTCTCCTAGTTAACATTCAGAGTTTCTGATACATTCCATTTCGCACAATGAATGCAGGTGGTGTGTGTTCGTGGTCTAAACGCCACCGGAGGATGCCTCGTGAGCGGTTGGAGATCACGCGCGCCTTGCACGATCGGCCAAACGTGCAGCGCCAGTAGGTCGTGGTCGCTCGTTGGTAGTTCAGACAGAAACTGTACCCATCCACTATCACCATCTCCTTGCCTTTCTTGTTTGCTGTCCAGATAACTGACAACAGACATGTTTTTTTTTGTTATTTCGACTTGTAAGTAAGATTTAAGAAATTATAGGCCGGAAATCTTAATTCTTGATGAGACATTTTTTGTGATAAACATAAATAAATAATTATGTTATTAATGGGTAGTGGTAAAAAATATGTTACAGATCGCATACTGTGTCTTCGATTTATAGTTTACTTTACCGTCGTGGCTGTGTATGGTGTAAGTAAAAGGAAGCCTTTCTTTGTTAATTAAAATAACTATACAACATAATGGAAATGAAAGTGAAAATACTGAATTTTAGTGCTTAAATTTTATTTCTACATATTCTCCATAGGTGCCATAAATAAGTAAAACACTAACAATCAAACTATCGACAAAATACTTATTTCACACATTTAATCGTTACTACATTATCATATCATCATCATCATCATCATCTCAGCCATAGGACGTCCACTGCTGAACATAGGCCTCCCCTTTGGACTTCCATATATACCGGTTGGAAGCGACCTGCATCCAGCGCCTTCCGGCGACCTTTATAAGGTCATCTGTCCATCTTGTAGGTGGACGTCCTACGCTGCGCTTGCTGGTCCGAGGTCTCCACTCGAGCACTTTACGGCCCCATCGGCCATCTGCTCTGCGTGCTATGTGGCCTGCCCATTGCCACTTCAACTTGCTAATCCGGTGAGCTATATCGGTCACTTTAGTTCGTCTACGGATTTCCTCATTTCTGATTCGATCACGTAGAGACACCCCGAGCATAGCCCTCTCCATTGCTCGTTGAGCGACTTTGAGCTTTGAGATGAGGCCGATAGTGAAAGACCACGTTTCGGTGCCGTAAGTCATCACTGGTAACACACATTGGTTGAAGACTTTCGTCTTGAGGCACTGAGGTATGTCGGATGAAAAGACATTGCGTAGTTTCCCGAACGCTGCCCAGCCGAGTTGGATTCGGCGGTTGACCTCTTTCTCGAACTTGGACCTACCTAATTGGACCACTTGTCCTAGGTAGATGTATGAGTCAACAACTTCGAGTACCGAGTTTTCAACAGAGACTGGGATGGGCACAACCTTGGCATTTGACATGAGTTTCGTCTTGTCCATGTTCATTTTTAAGCCCACCCGTTGAGAAACTCGATTGAGGTCATCGAGCATCATGCTGAGTTCCTCCATCGACTTTGCCATGACTACGATGTCGTCGGCAAACCGAAGGTGAGTGATGTATTCGCCATTGATGTTGATGCCAAGTCCTTGCCATTCCAGGAGCTTGAAGGCGTCTTCCATAACGGCCGTAAACAGTTTCGGGGACACAACGTCCCCCTGTCTTACGCCTCTTCTCAATGGAATGGCCTTTGTGCTCTGCTCCTGAACTCGGACCGACATGGTGGCGTTACTATACAAACACTTCAACACTTCAATGTACCGAAGTGACTCGAGCACCGCCCATGTTTCCACCGAACTACATTATAGCTTGATATAAATCCCATTGCGTATAATAAACTGGGGGGCTTCGTGGCTATGGTAAAGATCAGCACGAATTATGCCTCCGTGTAAGGTAGCGAGGATGCGACTCTTGCATCTGTTGTTCTGTGTACATTTCCATGAGATCGTCTTCTCTCTGATGTTGCATGTGCAGAAGGGATAGCCATTAACTATCATTATGTCTTTTCCTCTTAGATTCTTGGTAAAAATCACTGAAAACAAAAACACAGATATATATTATATATGGGATAATTTGCGCTAGGCTAATTGCTAGTCCTTATCAATAGAAATAATAATGGTCGTTACTATTAATGTTATATAATTTACTGCATTTGTATTTTTTGCACGAAGAATTGTAGATAACACAAATAAGTTTTTCGTTTTCTGCACAATATTTACACTATTTATATACACTAATCTAATCCTAAGCCAGAAATAAACGAGATACCAAAAGTTATAAAAGTTATATTTATAAAACACTCCGTTAACAACATTAATAATTAAAAAAGTGAAAATTTATGTTATATTCGAACTACTACAACAAACTTTCACCGTTTCTGATATCAACGTTAAAATGCCACAACAGGATTAGGTACAACAAAAATAAAATACAAATCATCTCATTTAAGGCCTTAAAGCCGATTTTGGATTATTCCCGAAATAAAACCAAGAAAAATAAGGTATCTTCAAAGTTTATAGTATACTCCGTTTTCGATGACAAACTTAGGGCTAGCATGGTTATGTTCTAAGCTAGCTCGAAGAATGAATCTATCCGTGCTGGCTAGGAAATTTGCTGTGCATCTATCGAAGCGTCTTGTACACTTCCACGAGATAGTGTTCTTCCTGGTGGAACTCTTGCTGAACGTAAACCCATCTATGATAACCAGCTCATTTCCTTTGGGATTCACAGCCCAAAGCGCTACAATGAAATAATTGGCTAAGTACAAATAAGTTACTAAATTAGTAATACTAGGCTCAAAAACGTGAAAGGGATAACAATTTGAATAAATTTAAAGTACGTTTTTAGAAATCAACCAAAGTCTTAAATATAGCTTAAAAAAGTTGCCAAATCAAAGTGGCAGTGGGCAGGGCACATTGCTCTCTTAGAACCGATTGGCGCAGAAAGGTTGTTGAGTGCCGACCGTGTACCGGAAGATGCAGCGTGGCTAGGCCCTCAACAAGGTAGACCGACGACCTGGTTAGGACCGCAGGAAGTAATTGGGTGAGGGCCGCGCAAGACCGATCATTGTGGAGAACATTGGAGGAGGCCCTTGTCCAACAGTCTTTCAGCTGGTAAGGTGATGATGATTGAGAAATCAAACCCCATTGACAAAATAAAGTAAACTATATCAAGTCTGTATGTACTATAAAGGTCATATAGAAAATTTTAAACATTTAAATTTTGATATAAATTCCATTACGTATGATGAATTTAGCAGCTGCATGGTTATGCTCGAAGCTTCCATGAAGAATTCTCCTGTCCTTGGTAGCAAGAAAGCGGCTCTTGCATTTGATGTTGCCACTATATAACGTGCACCTCCAAGAAATATTGTTGTTATTTCTACCTAAGCGGTTGCTAAAGCAAAACGGGAATCCATTGATGATTGCTGTATCCTTTCCTTTTAAATTTTTAGCCCAGATTACTGAAAAAATAAATAAATTGTAAGCCTGCAAGCTAACAGATATTAGCATAAAATTTGTCGAAACACATTCCGCTTATGAAATAGGTGCTCAAAAATATTGAATTATAGCGGCTATAGATTTGCAAACGGGTTGCTTGTATGCATAAAGTATATAAAGATAAAAGACAAATGACATTTTAAGTTACACAGTCTGATGATAACGATTAATTGATAAAAATAAATTTAAAATCTGTTCGTTTCTGTTCATGTAATAATATAACAATAAGCAGTATTTGCATTTTTACGTTTTATTTTCCATAAAGAAGTGTTTTTTTTTCTGAAGTTACAGAAAAAAATAGTTAAACGATGATATAAATGCCATTTCGTATGATACATTACGGGGCTCATTATTATGGTCCCAGTTCCTGCGAAGAATCCAGCCTTTTTTTGTAAATGGTAATGGTGGCTCATGCATTTTTGTAGTGTTGCCACTGTTTTGCGTACACCTCCAAGAAATGTTTATACTACATTAACTAATATAATTACTTAAACAGTTCGGGACACCAATGACGATCGCTGTCTCAATCCCTGTCACTGTTTTAGCCCAAATAAATAAAAATACAATATATATACAGGGTGACTTTTTAGTCGTGAATGGTAGTGCCAGGGGGTGATGAGGAAATTGACGCTGAGCAACTTTCACTATAAGGACAACCACGAAATTTCGAAAAAAAAAATACTATCAATTAACTTTTGATTGATACTTAACTATCAATTAAGTATCAATTAACTCTTAATTAACGGCCCAACATGTTTGGAAGTCATATGGAGCGCTTCATCAGAGAGAGAAAGAGAGAGAGAGAGACAAAGTTGCCGCGGCTGTGTAAGGGTAGCAGTGCCTGATGAAGAGCAACATACAAGTTCGAAACATGTTGGGCCGTTCCTAAAAATTTCACGTGAGTTTATCCGATTAATACAATAATGAAATATAAACTCACGAAAGTTTTAATAAGATTATTAATAAACATCACATGGAAAATTTTAAATATTCATATTTTGATGTAAATTCCATTACGTATGATGAATTTAGGAGTTGCATGGTTATGCTCAAAGCTTCCACGAAGAATTCTCCTGTCTTTGGTGGCAAGAAAGCGGCTCTTGCATTTGATGTTGCCACTATTTAATGTACACCTCCAAGAAATATTGTTGTAATTTCTACCTATGCGGTTGCTAAAACAAAACGGGAATCCATTGATGATTGCTGTATCCTTTCCTTTTACATTTTTAGCCCAGATTACTGAAAAATAATAATTAAGCCTGTCAGCTAACACATTCCGCTTATGAAATAGGTGCACAAAAATATTGAATTATACCGGTTATAGATATGCAAAAAAATGTGCTTGTATGCATAAAGCAGAAAAACTAAAAAGATATAAGACAAATTATATTTTAACACCAAGTCAGATGATGCCGATTAAATAATGAAAATACACTTAAAATCTGTTCGTTTCTGGTCATGTAATAATATTACACTAAGCAGTATTTGCATTTTTACGTTTTATTCATATTTTCCTTAAAAAAATGTTTTTTTCAAGTTACAGAAAAAAAGACAAACTTTATGATGTCTAAATTTCGGGACTCATGATTATGGTCCCAGTTGCCGCGTCCATAGCGGCTCTTGCATTTAGTGTTGCCACTGTTTTGCGTACACCTTCAAGAAATGTTTTTACTACATTAACTAATATAATTAGCCCTTTCACTGTTTTGGCCCAAATAACTAAAAATACAATATACATAACTTATTACTATTTGTTTCAAACGGCGATGCCTAATCAATAATGATGTAGAGACAGTGTACCTACTTTGTATTGTAACTAGTCATTATTATATTCTATTCTAACTAGTTTTTATTCTAATTCGAAAAATCTATTACAACAATTTTATTAATATTTTATAATTAATATTTTATCGACGTAATTTACCCGAATTTGTCCCTTCACATTTTAAAAAACACTCCGTTTCGTATACGGAACATGGGCGGCGGGTGCACGTGCTCAAGACTCTTCAACACGATTCGGCAGGTGCTGGTTGTGATCACGCGCGCCTTGCACGACCGCCCGAACGTGCACTGCCAGTTGATCGTGGCCATGCGGCGGTAGTTCATGCAGAAGCTGTAGCCGCCTATGACCAACACTTCCTTGCCTTTAGTGTTCACCGCCCATATGGCTGAAACAGAAGATTGAGGATTCAGTGTTATATTTAGAACATCTTTGAAAAGACTGACTTGATATTCGAACCACGGAAACAAACTTTCACCGTCAACTGCTGTCAAGGTATAAATAACACAACAGGACAACAAAAAAACACAGAGCATCTCATATAAGACCTTAAGGCCAATTTCGGATTATTCCCGCAATCAAACAAGGAACAATAAAGTCTCTAGTAATTTAATTCAAAGTTAGTATGTTCCATTTTCAATGACAAACTTAGGGCTAGCATGGTTATGATCTGAGCTCTGGCTCGAAGAATGATCCTACCCGTGCTTGCTAAGAAATATGCGGTGCAACGATCAAAGAGTCTCGTACAAATTCCACGAGATGGTGTTCTTCCTGGTGGAAGCTGAACGTAACACCGTTTTTGATAACCAGCTCATTTCCTTTGGGGTTCATAGCCCAAAGCGCTATAACAGGCTTAAGTACAAACAATGTATACGTATTACATGGGTAAATACTAGGCTCAAAAACGTGAAAGTAGATTACAATTAGAAGAAATTTAGAGTAGATATTGAGAAATCAACAAAGGTCTTGTACATTTTTAGAACCAATGGTTATTGGGGCAGAAATAATCTTGAGTGTCGACCGCCCACAGGAAGACGCAGCGTTGGAAAACCACAAGTGACACTACCAATTTGGTTGGGACTGCGGGAGGCAGTTGAATGAAGGCAGCGAACGACCAAACGTTACAGGGACCCTTGGATGAGGCCTATGTCCAGTAGTCTTCCGACTGTTATGGTTACTTTTCGAGAGCGTATAGGAACAGCTGGGAGGCTCGGAAAGACCAGCTAGCCAGGAACAGTCGGAATCTTTTAGCCGTCTTCGTGATGAAGTCGTTGCCCGGGGTGGACCACTAGGAGGTAGATTCGGACCAATTACCACCCCATTTTGGTTAGTTATGGTAGTACTGTTGAGAAATCAGACCCCATTGACATAAAGTAAACTATCTTAAGTTTCTGTTCAATGCACGTAATACAGAAAATGTTAAATATTTATTTAAATTTTAATGTAAATTCCGTTACGTATGATGTATTCAGGAGCTACATGGTTATGCTCAAAGCTTCCACGAAGAATCATCTTGTCCCTGGTTGCAAGAAAGCGGCTCTTGCATTTGGTGTTGCCGCTATTTAACGTGCACCTCCAAGAAATATTCTTGTTATATCTACTTATATGGGTGGTATAGCAAAACGGGAACCCGTTGACAATTGCTGTATCCTTTCCTTTTAAATTCTTAGCCCAGATTACTGAAAAGAATAATAAATTGAAAACCTGCAGATATTAGCATAAGATTAGTCCAAACACATTCCGCTTATGAAACAAGTACTTTAAAATATAAGTGTTTATAACAAGTGGTTATACATAGATTTGCAAATCAGATGCTTAAAAGCATAAATAAATGAATACAAGACAAATAAATAAATATTAATGGGACACTCTCACACAAATTGACCTAGTCCCAAACTAAGCAAAGCTTGTACTATGGGTACTAGACGACGATATATACATAATATAGATAACAGTTCATCACACAAACATTTGCCCTGGCTGGGATTCGAACCCAGGCTCAGTAGGGTGGTGGTGCACTACAAACTGCGTCAACCGCGTCGTCAAAACAGTTTGTTTCTAGACGTGTAACGAAAAAACAAATTAAGCAGTTGCATTTTTACTCGTTATTACAAATTTCCATACAAAGGCCTTTTCAGAACAGTTACAAAGAACATTTTCAAACTTTGATATAAATGCCATTCCGTAAGATAAATTTCGGTGGCTCATGATTATGGTCCCAGTTCCCACGAAGAATCTCGCCATTTTTGGTAGATAGGAAGTGGCTCTTGCATTTAGTGTTGCCACTGTTTTGTGTACACCTCCAAGAAATGTTTTTACCACATTTGCTAATATGGTTAGTTAAACAGTACGAGAAACCATTGACGATCGCTGTCTCATTTCCTTTTATATTTTTGGCCCAGATTACTAAAACCATAAACAACAAATATTAACTAACTGAAACAAAATAGCTATCAATAACACAAGGAACTAGTGATAATGTCAGTCACTAGCGGGGAATCGCACCTACCATACCGAAATATCCTGAAGTACAGATGTCAATGATGACTAATGCCAACTTGCTTTTGGAAACTAACTATACTTAGTTGCGTTGTATTAAATAAATGTATAAATTATTGTATAAACTGACGCCTAAGAACAGTATAGAAAATCCAATACGTGACTTGTAAATTTTTAGATAATGCATGCAATTTACAAAGCATATTCGTAACAAGCTTCTTCAGAATCAAATGATACAACATCCGCGACACGCCTCGTCAAGGAAAACTTAATAATTTATTAAATCCTTTCTCAGCACCATGTTCAGTCCAAGATTCCCCAATCCCCATTCTATTCCATCTGTATTTACCACTACATTTTTGCAAATAAAATATTCTTATTCTTATGCTAGCAGCATTGCCCCGCTGAATGGCAATGGAGACTTGCTGGACGTTTCTGACTTCTTTCTTCCTACGTTTCTTTTCGCGAACAGCTGATTATTTCACGTCAATGGAAGAAATTAAAACGTGCTTCATCAAAATTTTCAAATACTTCACTTTTTCACTTTTATGGCGTAAATGCTTTCAGAGCTGACATTACATGGAGAAAAATCTAATTAAACTTTGAAGTGAATTCCTCTCTGTATAATATATTTAGGTAGCTTGTGGTTATAGTTAAAATTTCCGTGCAATCTGTCCATTCTTGTTACAGATAAAGTGGCTTTGCACTTGATATACCTGCTATTTAGCGTGCACCTCTAAGAAATGTTCTTGCTATATCTACTAAGTTAACATCATTAGGTAAGCATAACGGGAAACCACTCACGACCGCAGCCTCCTTTCCTTTCACGGTTTTGGCCCGAATTACTTAAAATACAATATATAACATTTTTATTACTTATTTTAAACAGCAATGCCTAATTATGTAGACCTACTTTTTGATGTAAACTATTGAGAAAACTAATATAAGTCAGAAACGCTCATATACATATATCTTGACACCACTGGGCTAAATAAAAGAAGTTGTGACATTCTGTTATTTTATCCCCAATTTTAATCCCCAATAGAGTGTGTTAAACTATAATTTATATTAAAAAGAGAACCAAGTTCGTAGCAATAGGATACAGTATAGAAATTAAAATAGATAGTATTCAGTAAACATAAAATACAATTCAAAATAAATAAAGAAACTAAATAAAAGGGTTACTAAATGTACCAATTTTTACTAGCGCAGCGTTACAAATAAGTACTACAAAAAATAATAATTTATTTCCAATGTCATTTTAAAATTTCATAAAAATTCCGTTTTTTATGAAAAATTTGGGTGGCGCATGGTTATGATGCAAGTTTCCACGAAGTATTACTCCATCTTTGCTGGCGAGGAAGTGGCTCTTGCACTTAATATTTCCACTGTTCAGAGTGCATTTCCATGATATATTGATGTTATTTACATTATTGACGCAGTACGGGTAACCATCGACGATCAATGTGTCTTTTCCCTTTTTCGTTTTGGCCCAGATCACTAGAAATTTGGAAATAAATTAAATTAGAAAATAAACAAATTTACAACACTTTAGCGTTTGGAAAACATGTCGAATCGCTATATTTATAATTTAGTGTACCCTTCTTTACGTGTATAGAATTTATATAATACACTTTAACTTCCTATAATCCTCAGTGATTTTTCATTTCAAATTGGAATACATATTACGAATGCAGAACATGGGTAACAAGTAACAATACTTGTGCCTTTTCCTTTTTTAATTTTGCTCTAACACTAGAAAATAAATAAAATAAATTAATAAAAACAAAAGCATTTTGGGAAAAAATAAAAATAAATTTGAGGACAATGAAACGGCTGACCAGAAAAGTATGAAAGGAATAAAAAGTAGGTATAAATAAGAAAATAAAGAGGAAGTGTTACCATTGTTTAATAACCCAAGACCAAATGTTCAATGTCTTGAAACCTTACCTGACCCGAAAAAATATAAATTTTGAGAGCTGTAATAAAAAAAAATACCGTATAAAAAAAAATGCGCAAGTGTGAGTCCGACTCGTGCATGAAGGGTTCCGTACCATAATCTATAAGTTTGTTGTATGGGAGCCGCCCTTAAATATTAATTTTATTTTATTTTTAGTGTTTGTTGTTATAGCGGCAATAGAAATACATCATCTGTGAAAATTTCAACTGTCTAGCTATCACCGTTCTTGAGATACAGCCTGGTGACAGACGGACGGACGTACGGATGGACAGCGAAGTCTCAGTAATAGGGTCCTGTTCTTGGCCTTTGGGTACGGAACCCTAAAAAGGAATAACATAAGTTGCTGTCCATAACAAAAGTGACTAAATATATTTAAATAACCAATTTTACTTACTTACTTCCAATAGCGTTGCTATATTACTAAAATATGTTACTTATCTATTGATTATCTTATCTGAATGGACGCGTGTTCTCCTCCTTGTCGTGTGTACACGTTTAATTTAATGTTACTACATCGCTACGCGTTTGATAAGATATATTGTGGTGGTAACGAAACCCAAGCTCGGTAGGATTGCTTTTTCTATTATAGAGTTCCTATGGCCACCTTCCGGCTTCATCATCAGATCAGCCCCATGGTACCATATTATTGTATTGTCAGCAAAGTTAAGTAAGTATGCAAAATTTCAGCTCCATCGGTTGACGATATCTGCTCCAAAATTGAGTTGCAAGATTTCACCCGAACAAACATACTTTAAACATACCATGCAAGCTAAATAAAAGCTTGTAAAAATGTACTTTTATGAGTTTCAGTTGTTTATTTTCAATCATTACAAAATCTGTTATGCATAAAAGAAGTAAAATGTGTACAGTCGCCATCAGATATATCGCAGCATAAAAGGCGGTCATAAATATGTGAACATGTACTGTAACGCCCAGTCAATAAGTGTCGTGTTCGCGACCATACCCGCAGTAGATTTAATTTTCAATCTGACGCTTTTCAGTGATATAAACCTTTTTTATAAAGAATATGAGTCATTTTCAAATTACATGTACATAGTTAAGGTATTTAATTAAAACAAAACTTAATTGATTCCATTGTGTGACGATAGTTACCCATACCTTTTGTATGAGTAACTTTCGTAACACAAAAGACGCGATCGTGATTTTGTTTTTATTAAGCATTTAACTATGTACATGTATTTTGAAAATGACTCATATAGCAAGCGCGTGATATTAATTCAAGTTTCCGTGACGTATCCGCAAATTTGATGAATAGATTACAAAAACGAATCAAACTATTTTACGAAATAGAAGCAGAAGAAGGGAAATAAATTAAAACATAATTTCAATTTTCACTTATAGAACTTTAATTTTATGTTTAGTAATTAAGAATAATAATGTAGCAAAGTTAAAACCATTTATACAAATGCTGCATTATATTGTATCTTACTATATATAGTATATTAAATAAAAAACAGTTTTTTTTTTGAAACAAAATTTAATTAATGACAATACGTCAATAAAAAGAAAAGTCCAGAATAAAAGGACAAAAAACATAGATAATAAAAAAAATATAAAAAAAAGATGAGCATCTTGCACAATACATAATATTCAATTATATTTTCATGTAAATTCCATTTCGAATGACGAACGGATTCGCCTCATGAGTATGTTCGAAGTTGGCACGAAGTATCTGTCTGTTCTTGGTGGCGAGAAAATGGCTCCTACAACGCTTGTGACAGCATTGCGTGCATTTCCATGACACGTTCCTACTGGTCACATGGTTGATACAGAACGGGAAACCGTTGACTATGGCAGTATCCTTTCCTTTTTTATTCTTCGCCCAGATTACTTGAAAAATAGTAAGTAAGATCAAGTAGAAGTAACGAAACTGATTGCATCATCAAGTATAAAATGACTTCATTTTGAATGTGCTCGATAGTAAATTATTAGACACAGCCCAAATAATCAGTCGCTTTATTATGTCACTCGTTATGGAAATCAATGGTTCTGTAGTGTGTACACAGTGACGATAAACTATTTACATCTCGTGCATCTATATTTATAATATTCAATCAAAATTATGCCAAAAGACATAATTATGTAAGAATTCAATTTATTAACTAAATTTTATAATAGCAAAATAAAACCTTAAAGTAAAAATTAAAAACTAGACATAAAAGTAAACTACAGATAAAAAAATTGACCCAAATCGCCGTCTATTGGCAGCGTGCCTAGAAGGCTGGCAGCATTGCCGCGTTAAATGGCAATGCTGATCCGCTGTGCGAGATATGAACCAGCCTTCTCATCACGCGTCAACTCGACAAACCTGCGGCTACACTCTAAAGACCCTGAGGCCCCAGTCTCAAATCAAATCAAATTTCAAATATTTCAAATATTATTTATTTTCAACAGAGTTTACAAAGTTGTCGAATCCTCCTTTTAAGTTAAAAACTTGTATTAGGAGGAATTCGCTCTTTCATCCAAGTTGTGCTTATGTTAAAAATAATATTATCTAAACATAGTTACTTATCCTTAAAGATAAACTGAAATCATTTATATTAACAATTTAACGAGTAGGTAACTTACATGCTAATTACACACGTGCATAAGAAGATGTACCTTTAACTACAAAAACATACATTTACTAAACAACAATGAGGAATGAGGAAAAATTTAAATTAATCTTAACCCCAAACGGCTCAAATGTTTGCATATTTGCGCCGCTTGAGGAGTTCGGCTGAATTGGCAGCCGATCCAGCCTTTATTGCGGTGCCACGAAGATAGGACAGGTCAGAGTATCAGCATAGGTCGCATCCCAGACCAGCGGCCGTCCCATTTTCCATGGCAGGGGGGTCATTCACATTGAATCAAAGTTCGATATAAATTCCATTCTGTATGATATACGGAGGGGATTCATGGTTATGGTTTAGGTTACCGCGAAGTATATGTCCGTCTTTGGTGGCGAGGAAATAACTCTTGCACCGCCCGTAACCGCCATACAACGTGCACTTCCATGACACATTGGTTTTTACAGTGTTGATACAAAATGGGAAACCATTCACTATAACAGTTTCCTTTCCTCTTTTATTTCTGGTCCAAAACACTAAAATGAAGTGAAAATAAATAAATAAATATCTACTCAAACGAAAAATAACAAAACTTAGAAAAATATTAGCATATTATTTTTATCTTCTATTATGTTCTTATTATAACAAATAAATAAAAAAACTGCGTCATTAATGAAATAGGTACTTTATAATATAAATTAGTTAACGCAACCGATCACGTTTGTTGTCTAGGAGCCCCAGTGAAATATTTATTTTATTCTGTTTACATATAGTATTTGTTGTATAGTGGCAACAGAAATACATCATCTGTGAACATTTTAACTGTCTTGCAATTACGGTTCATGAGACACAGCCTGGTGACAGCCGGACGGAACAGTGAAATCTTAGTAATAAGGTCCCTTTTTACCCTTTGGGTACGGACCCCTAAAAATATATACGCAGATATCAAAACAGTGAGCAACAGGGAAAAAATTGTTAATTAAAGCTTTCGTTATGAAATTCGCAAGAGTCTCTTGCAATCCTGTTATTTTGTTTCTAGGTATATTTAAAAACCGGCCAAGAGCGCATGTCGGGCCACGTTCAGTGTAGGGTTCCGTAGTTTTTTCATCCTTCACAATAAACTGCTGTTTTAAGCCCGAGGTTTAAGTTAAGAAAGATTTTAAGCTCTATAAAAAGGTCGTAAACGCCCTAGAAACTGTAATCACTTATTACCTTCTGGAAGTCAACTTACGTCCTTTTAAAGAAAAAATATGAAATTTGGCGATAACTCAAAAACGGCTCGACCGATTTTGTTCAATATAGTTTTCATTGAAAGTACTTATGAGGCCTCATTTACATGAATTTTTCCGAATTATTTTGACCAGTGGTTGAAAAGTTAGAGGGGGGGGGGGACACTATTTTTTTGTTTTCGGAGCGAATATTTACAAAACTGCTGACTTTATCAAAAAATAATGTTAGAAGACCCCTATTATTTTTACAAGACCTATTCAACGACACTCCATACACCAGTGTTGAAAAGAAAAAAAAATTCACCCCCACTTTAGGTGTACTAGACTAGAGGTACCGAATTTTTTTTTTTTTTTAATTTTTTTTTACCGTTCTGTCGGCATTATACATACACATACTCATACCAAATTTCAGCTTTCTAGTACTAATGCTCACGGAGCTAAGCCGCGGACGGACGGACGGACGGACGGACAGACGGACAGACGGACATGGCGAAACTATAAGGGTTCCTAGTTGACTACGGATCCCTAAAAATTAAACTTAGAATGCACTACACTTTAATATAAATTCCGTTTTTTATAATAAATTTACGGGCCGCGTGGTTATGGTCGAGGCAGGCGCGAAGGATCCTCCTATCCTTGGTGGCGAGAAAGTGGCTCTTGCAACGAGTGTTCCCGCTATATTGCATGCACCTCCAGGATACGGTCCTGTTGTTTACAGTGTTGATGCAAAACGGGAAGCCATTCACTATCGCTGTTTCATTTCCTTTCATATTCTCAGTCCAGATCACTAAAATTAAATGAAAATAAAATAAATAAATAGTTACGAAAATTAATAATAATCAAAGTTACGAGATATTGGGCGAAAAATTGAATTGCGTAGATTAACAAACGCTAAGTAGCTAATACGATTTTAATCTTTTGTAATGAAATACGCAGGAGTTCACTGCTAGCGATAACAGAGGATTTCATAATAAAACGCCCACACAAATATCATCGTATCATCATATTTTATGTTTATGGGTGCGCCTTACTTTCTATGAACTAAAATAGAAAATACATACAGGGTGTCTCTGACAGTGCGGCTTTAAATGCGAGGTTTAATTGTGCTCTCCAAACTGAACATCTTTTTTTCGGCGACTTTTAAGAAACATCTTCAGTCTTCATTTGTTTTTTTTTGTTATACAATTTAAATGTTATTTTAATGTACCCAATCCAATGCTAAATTGACAGCGTACTGATATCAATCTATAAGAGACGTCAAATGTCAAATGAATAATTTCAAGTTATGATACACTAACTTAACGGTTTCAACTTTGAAGTCTAATAAATTATGTTTTTGTTTTTAATCTAAATATATAAAAGAAGAAACTGACTGACTGACTGACATATCAACGCACAGCTCAAACCGCTGGTTCTAGAGAGTCCAAATTTGGCACGTAGGTTCCTTATAAGGTGTAGGAGTGCACTAAGAAAGGATTTTTCAAAATTCACCCCCTAAAGGGGTGAAATGGGGGTCCACAGTTTGTATAGGGAAACAAGATTAGTTAGACTATTTTATTTGAAACTTCACAGGAGTATTTCTAACAATAAATGAGTAAACACGTGTTTGAGGTTTTTTGAAAATTCAACCCCTAAAAGGGAGAAATGTGGTGACAAAGTCTGAAAATCAGCATGGGTATTGTTTTTATGGTTTCTCGGGTCGCTGATTACGAAAACCGCAACGATTTTAAAATCCAACGTGGCGGGCGTGAGTTATCTCCCCTGTTGGGGTGAAATGCGGTTGAAATGTCTAAATACTAAACCGCTGGTTCTAGAGGGTTCAAATTTGGCACGTAGGTTTCTTATAAGGTTTAAGGGTGCATTAAGAAAGGATTTCTCAAAACTCACCCCCTAAAGGGGTGAAATGGGGTTCCAAAGTTTGTATGGGGAAACAAGATTAGTTATACTATTTTATTCGAAACTTCACAGGAGTATTTTTAATGATAAATGAGTAAACATGTGTTTCAGGTTTTTTGAAAATTCAACCCCTTAAAGGGAGAAATGTGGTGACAAAGTCTGAAAACCAAACATGGGTATTGTTTTTATGGTTTATCGGATCGCTGATTACGAAAACCACAACGATTTAAAAATCCAACGTGGCGGACGTGAGTTACCATCTCCCCTGTTGGGGTGAAATGGGGTTGAAATGTCTAAATCTAAACCGCTGGTTCTAAAGTGTTCAAATTTGGCACCTAGATTTCTTATAAGGTGTAGGGGTGCACTAAGAAAGGATTTTTCAAAACTCACCCCCTGAAGGGGTGAAATGGGGTCCAAAGTTTGTATGGGGACACGAGATTAGTTAAATTGGAGGAAATGGAGTTGAAATGTCTAAATACTAAACCGCTGATTCCAGAGAGTCCAATTTGGCACGTAGGTACCTTATAAGGTGTAGGGGTGCACTAAGAGAGAATTTTTCAAAAGTCACCCCCCAAAGAGATGATATGGGGTTCCAAAGTTTGTATGGGGAAACAAGATTAGTTAATTTTATTCGAAACTTCACAGGAGTATTTCTAACGATAAATGAAAAAAACACGTGTTTCAGGTTTTTTTTAAATTCAACGACTAAAAGGGAGAAATGTGGTGACAAAGTCTGAAAATCAATCAATTGGTAATGCTTTTATGGTTTATCGGGTCGCTGATTACGAAAACCGCAACGATTTTAAAATACGTGTCGGACGTGAATTAACATCTCCCCTGTTGGGGTGAAATGGGGTTGAAATATTTAAATACTAAACCGGTGGTTCAGAGAGTCCATATTTAGAACCTACGTGTCCTTATAAAGTCTGGGGGTGCAATAAAAGAAGCATTTGTCAAAAGTCACCCCCCAAAGGGGTGAAATGGGGGTTGTAAGTTTGTATGGGGAAAAAAGATTAGTTAGACTATTTTATTCAAATCTTCCAAGGAGTATTTCTAACGATAAATGAGTAAGCACGTGTTTCATATGGTGACAAAGTCTGAAAATTAACAACACGTGACATGGTTTATCGGGTCGCTGATTACCAAAACAACAACGATTTTAAAAACAAACGTGTTGGACGTGAAATACCGTCTCGCCTGTTGGGGTGCGATGGGGTTGAAATGACTAAATATGAGTATTGGTGTAATTTTTATGGTATCTTGGGACGTTAATTACAAAATGCCACCGATTTTGAAATTTTATATTGTGGACATGAAAATTTTTGAAAGCATTTGCGCCAAATTGCAATTTAATCGGTCCAGTAGTTTTGCAGCAAATCGGTTGTAACAGACGGACTGACAGACAGCTACACGTGATCCTATAAGGGGGTTATAATTATTTTTGCTTTTGAGGTATGGATAGAGACCCGCGTTATCCTAATAGATTAAAAAATAGTATTTGGTGGCATCTCGATCGTCGTCAATCGGTACCTAGGCGGGCGGCGCGTTGGGACGGGAGGAGGAATGATCGGGAAACTTCCTGCATCCGTAATAAATACATTCAAGCTTTTCAATAATTATGTTAAGTCAAGAATTTCTGAATTTATTATTTATTATTATCTGGCTCAGAATAATACATTTTTCATTCATCAACGATGAGAACCTCATTATCTTACAATAGAACATGACGTAACTTAGAACATGGCTTAGAATCATTAAACCAATCTCGAATATCCCACGGCTCGGGACATTATAAAAGCTTTATACAAATAAAATGCACACATATTCCGGTGTCTTAGCTTCACTTCGAGTTATGAATTTTGAAGTGAACTTTATTTGGATACAGTAAGAGCTGAGATCGCTTGATTTGAGTGCTTGAGTTTTCGGGTTGATTTGTTAAAGTAGAGTTGTGATAACATAAAAAGTATTTCCCAGTGATATTAGAAAAGCGAAAGTCTGTGTATGTTTGTTACTTCTTCACGCTAAAACGGCTGGACGGATATGCATGAGGGAAATGCAGATTGCAGATTATACCCTAACTTAACAAATAGCCTACTTTTAATCCTGAAAAAAAGAGCATTTGTTCCCGTAGGATGATGTATATTATAAAGGCACGCGGGCGAAGCCGCGGGTTAATGCTAGTTATGTCATAAAACAAAATTAGATCAGTTAAGTAAATAGAATCGAATTTTACATTTAATGCTCCATAGCCAGAGGCAGCGTGAATAACATACTAGCTTTTTGTTTAGCATACTCATGAAGTAGTGGAACGTACATTTTCACAAAATGTTTATATAAATACGTAAGGTAAATGTATTATACTTTAATATAAATTCCGTTTCGTATAACAAATGTAGAGGCGGCATGGTTATGGTCGAGGTTGCCGCGAATGATCTCCTTGTCTTTGGTGGCGAGAAAGTGGCTCTTGCAGTGGCTGTTCCCACTGTACTGCATACACCTCCAGGAGACGTTTGTGCTGTTCACTTTGTTAATGCCGAATGGAAAACCATTGACAACTGCTATCTCCTTGTTTTTTACGTTTTGTGTCCAGATCACTGAAAATAAAAACTGAAATAGTAACTCTTCGAACTTTGTCTGTTATATGGCAATACTAAGTGTGTGTGTGTGTTAGTAAGTAGGCCACTTTTACAAGTCAGATTGTGTTTTGACCGCATTTCCCAAGAGAGAATAAAGCTGTTGAGAAGAAAGCCGAAAGAAACTCGGCAGTAAGTCATTTCATCATAAATCATACTTAAAACCAATTACATTTATGTTATAACTAACTACATTGATACACGTAAAGGAGATGTATTGATTCTCCAATCTCAAATTCTTCAAAATCAATTCATGTTAACTTGGTACAATAAAATAAAAGTTGTCTACCGTTTTAATTTGTTTATTTGTGATTTTTTGTGTAAATGTTTTTTGGTGTGCAATAAAGCGTACTTGTATTGTATCGTATTGTTATCACTGGCAACTCAAACTACTCGAAGAAGGAGCCTTTGTTTTCTGAGAATGCCGGATATTGGATAAACGAACTTGTTGACTCTTCTCTAGTGAAATTCGCTTTCAGTAAGGCAAAATAATTATTTTAAAACGTTTACATCAATTTTCATAGGGCAAACAGATCGCAAGCGTAAGTCTTTACTGTTTATTGGCTAAACCACGAACATACAATCCGTTATACTTTAATGTAAGTTCCATTGCGTATAATGTGTGTAGGGGCCGCATGGTTATGGTCGAGGTTTGCGCGAAGAATCCTCATGTCTTTGGTGGCGAGAAAGTGGCTCTTGCAGCACGTGTTCCCGCTGTGCTTATTGCACCTCCAGGATATAGTCGCCTTGTTTACTTTGTTGATGCCGAATGCATAACCGTTCACGACCCTTATCTCCCTTCCTTTTAGATTTTTAGCGCAGATTACTGAAAAAATGCAAATAATTAGTAAAATTGCCTTAAAATGTGTTAGACATAGATCATAGATGTTAATCGATTTTGGGGCCGCTTTACTGCTACAAATAAGAGATTTATTATCAGAGAATATTTTAATTAATAACATGGAATATTTTTCCCAAACTGCCCCATTTGTTTACTTGATGGGTTTTTCTCCAAAACAAAAAATCTCGTTTAGTTAATTTATTAGTTCGTAGGATTAATGGCTGCGTAGAAGGTTCGGTTTACCAGACAAAAGTTTCGAAATGTGTACGATTCTTGAAAAAACCCAGTAGTTGGAAAATAGATCAGTTTGGGAAATTTCATTTGTCCATTCACACATATTTTTATACTATTTTGCACTCTTTTTAAAGAAATATCATCATCTTTCGATGATGAATAACGAGAAACAACCACTAATGCGACTCTTCCATTTATGGACCAAATTACACCTCCGTAACCCATAGACAAACAGCGGCGTTCTCGATTTGAGTATACATAAGTGGCTTTATACTGAACCGTGACTATTTACTCTCAGAGAATGTTGAGAAACTAATAATTATCTACTCCAATCATTATCATACACCAAATAATATGCATGCTGCTGTGCGTACTGGCGTGGATTTTGAAGAAGAAATTGCACTTGTTTCCATATAATTTTATACAAATTTCACGCTGTTTTAAATTTTAGTATTCAGAATATAATCAGCTTTTGTCAATTTCACGTATTTTTTAATATCAAATATTGATTTTATTAGGTGGATTTTTTTTCGTCTATTACGCAATTATCGATATCGATAAATAAAAGTTTGTAACACTAGCTAGACTGGCGACAGTGTTTTGTTTTGCTACAGATTTTCCGGACTCTGGAAATAAATTCCATTCCGTATGACGAACGTAGGCGGCAAATGATTGTGATTCAAGCTAGCGCGAAGTATCTTCCCGTCTTTGGTGGCCAGAAAGTTGCTCTTGCAGCGTGTAGCACCACCATGCAGCTGGCATCTCCAGCATGTACCTGAGCTTCTCACAGTGGTTATCCAATATGGATAGCCGTTGATGACCGCTCTTGGCCTGCCTTTGCTGGTTTCAGCCCAGATAACTAAAAAACGGTTTAATTCACAGGCCTAGTATATACATAATGTATGATTGAATAAAAACAAAATTAACTCTAATTAAATGCTATAATACTTCGATTTAAATACAGATAAAAGCACGAATATAACATAAGTACATAACACATACTTCGCGTTCATTTTCATATGCTTCATAGTTTATGAACCCTGGGGGCTAATAATAGGAGCTAAAATTATAACCAATAAAATCCAAAGATAATTTAATTCAAAACACCCAAAATATTATTACAAAGGATAAATTAAAAGTCTAAAAATCTTATTACACTAGCGATTTTTTTGTGGGTATAAGAATACTTTTTTTTAAGTGAAAATAAAGGCCCAGTTACATAATACTGGTGATCACATTTTAATGTAAAGTCCGTTGTAAATGATAAACTTAACCAAAAATTATGTATAGTACTTGGTATCTGCCGGTCTCTAACAACGAGAAAATGGCTCTTCCACCGGCTACTATTAAAGAGCTGCATACGTAAGTGTCACTAGACTTTAAAGTAAATTCCATTGCGAATTTCAAACTTTGGGGCCTTATGATTGTGGTCAAGGTTGGCGCGGAGTATCTGCCTGTCCTTACTAGCGAGGAAACGACTCTTACACCGATCGCTAGTGAAGTAGTGCGTGCACCTCCAAGAGAGATTTTTATTGTTTGCATTGTAATTTATGTAGAACGGGAAACCGTTGACGACGACTGCTTCCTTTCCTTTTTTATTTTTCGCCCAGATCACTAAAAATAATAAAATTCATAGTCTTTAGAATAATTGCAAAATGTATCTCATCTCGTGAAATGTATCCTTTAGGAAAATTACAAAAAAGTTGAAGGTTGTCACGTAGCATCTGCCTGTCCTTGGACAAGGAAATAGCTCTAACATCGACTGGTAGTAAAATACTTTTGTGTACATCCAACATTCTTTTTTTTACACTTGGATGTAAATTCCGTCTCGAACGATAAACTTAGGGGCCAATTGTGCGGAGTAGATGCCTGTCCTTAGAAGCGACTGCTGGAAATGTACTAACTTGTACTAGGTTGTAGGTTGCACCTCTAAATTTCATTACAATTTAATGTAAATTCCGTTGCGAATGATAAACTTAGGGGCCGTATGATTATGCTCAAGCTTGGCTCGGAGTATCCGTCGGTCCCTCGTAGCGAGGAAATGGCTCTTACACCGACTGCTGGTGAAGTAGTTCGTGCACCTCCAAGGGACGTTTTTGTTGTTCACATTGCAATTCATGGAGAACGGGAACCCGTTGACGATGACTACTTCATTCCCTTTCATATTTTTGGCCCAGAGCACTAAAAAAAGAGAGTACTTAATAAAGGATTTCGAAAAGAAGTAGTGTTTTCCTTAGTAAAAACATGCTTTTGTAAATTACTTCTTTAAATTACTTAAGGTGTCCTTAGGCCGAACTAAGAATTTTAGTTCTCGAATACTTTAATGTAGGTAAATAAATAACAAATCGACGTCTAAATTTTTACATTATGATTAATTAATAAAAGTAGGTGTTTTATTGCGGGCAGAAAAAAAAACTATATTTTCAAATATTTATTAGTATAAATAAACTGAAGTTTCTAGGAGTAAAATAAAACAACGTAGGTATACGTACTTTATCCCTAATCGTAGATAATGTATTCGGTTAATACTACATTCAAATATCAGTGAAAGTTTAAATAAAGCTACACACGTTTAATTTAATAAACAAGGCATTATTATAGTATTGCCTAATATTATAATTTTATTAAAACTTTCGTGAGACATATTTAATTATTGTATTAAGCGGTTTACACTTTACACTCACGTGAAATTGTCAGGAACGGCCCGACATGTTTCGAACTCGTATGGAGCTCTTCATCGGGACGGCTGCCCGTACACCTCCGCGGCAACCTCGTCACTGCTGATACTTTGATCGACGTTCCGCTCTGAGCGCGCGCGCTGATGGCGCGGGGGCGGGGGGTGCTTGCAAGCCCGCAACTTGTCCGTCCAGCACTCCAACGTCACTTTTGTCATCAATAGACATTACGCACACTTGACTAATGGTGTCCACGGGATTGTCTAAACGCACAATATGTTTCGCCGCCGGAAGCACAGGCTTCCATGCTGGAGGTAAAGCCCAACCGCCGTCTCTATTAAAATTCGGGCGCCGTCCGATCTCTATAGCTTCGTGTACAGGTAGTAAAAGTTTCTACCAATGGCAAAACGGTGGCATCAGATGCTGGCTGCGTACGTCTAGGCATCCCTCAAGGATCCGCCCTCGGGAATGTTTTGTTCACTATATTTGTCAATGACCTGCCATCGGCAATCACGACTGGTCTGTCGGTGCTCTTCGCGGATGACACTACAGTCATAGTTAGCGCAAAAACGTACGAACAGCTAGCCAATAAAATCCATGATGCTTGCGGGCAACTCCAAAAGTGGTTCTCGTCGAACGGTTTACTCTTAAACATAACGAAGTCCAATGTCATGGTTTTCTCGGGCCGCCACATCGTAGTGCCCCCATGTATTACCAGCGTCCCGATGCCATTATGCACTGAATGTAGGTTTCTCGGCTTCATGATAGACTCAAACTTAAACTGGAAGTGTCATGTCGACCAACTGTGTGATAGGTTGGGTAGTGCCGTCTTTGCGTTAAGAAAATTGAAACCATTAATATCGAATAATGCATTAAAAACTGTATATTTTGCGCATTTCCACTCAATAATGTCTTATGGTTCAATTATCTGGGGTAATTCCACCGATGCCAAACGCGTTCTTATAATCCAAAAACGAGCACTTCGGATACTGGCTGGAGTGGAACCCAGACATTCTTGCAGAGATCTCTTTATAAAGTATCGCATCATGACGCACTACTCACTTTACATGTTTGAGGTTCTAATGTACGTGAGAAATAATTTGCCAATGTTTGCGCGTGTTGAGGTATGGGGCAAACAAATTAGATCCACAGGAAGACTCAGGACAGTTCCGCGTCGCCTGGCGCTTGCCTGTAAAAACCCGCGCGTCATCGGTCCCACGTTCTATGAACGTCTACCCGCGGAATTACGAACCGAGCCATCTGACGACAGTTTTAAACGACAATTGAGTAACTTTTTATTGGATAATCCATTATACTCAGTAAATGAGTATATGGAAACGTAATTTATATTTGTATTGTAATTGACATTGTTTTTATTTATTCTCCAGTTTTGTTAATTATGACATTAATTAATTACATTATATACTGACAATACCTAAGTTACTTTTGACCTTATTCCTAATTATTGCCTTATTTGACTTTGTTATTTTCAGTGTTATTTTTATCGTGTTAATTGTTGTATTTTGACAATCCATTTATGAGCTTCTTTGACATTTTTATCTGTTTGTTTAAAATTTTGACATGTAATTATTTTATCTGTTTTATTATTAATTCTGCTGTGTTTACTATCAATTTCAACACATTTTATCTGTTAATATTAATATATATGACGATCATAGTATAAGTGCATGTAAATTGACTTAGTGTAATTTATATTGACATTTTATATTATGAAATAAATAAATCTAAATCTAAATCTACCTTACGTTGTATAAAACGTTTCTCACGTACCAACACTCTTGCTTTATCGAAACGGACAAAATGAGACGCACCGGCTTCGACGACATGTTCAGCGACCGCGGAATTATTCGTGTCCAGCTTCCGTACACTGCGTATGTGCTCAGACAACCTTGCAGACACATTACGTCCCGTCTCCCCGATGTACGCCTTGCCACACTCACAGGGTATTTCATACACGCCCGGGCTACCGAACGGATCTTTATCTTTAGGTGACTGCAACAACTGCCTTACCTTAGTCAACGGACGGAACCAGGTTCTAATACTGTATCGGCGGCGCAACATGTGTCCGATGGTATCCGTCACCCCTTTAATATAAGGCAAGTACGCAGGTGCTCTCTCCACAGTCTGCGGTCGTTGCGCTGCACTCGGGTTCGCTACACGCTGACTATGTCTCCACTTATATCCATTGCTCTCCAACATGTGCGACAAGTGTATGAAATACCCTGTGAGTGTGGCAAGGCGTACATCGGGGAGACGGGACGTAATGTGTCTGCAAGGTTGTCTGAGCACATACGCAGTGTACGGAAGCTGGACACGAATAATTCCGCGGTCGCTGAACATGTCGTCGAAGCCGGTGCGTCTCATTTTGTCCGTTTCGATAAAGCAAGAGTGTTGGTACGTTAGAAACGTTTTATACAACGTAAGGTACACGAAGCTATAGAGATCGGACGGCGCCCGAATTTTAATAGAGACGGCGGTTGGGCTTTACCTCCAGCATGGAAGCCTGTGCTTCCGGCGGCGAAACATATTGTGCGTTTAGACAATCCCGTGGACACCATTAGTCAAGTGTGCGTAATGTCTATTGATGACAAAAGTGACGTTGGAGTGCTGGACGGACAAGTTGCGGGCTTGCAAGCACCCCCCGCCCCCGCGCCATCAGCGCGCGCGCTCAGAGCGGAACGTCGATCAAAGTATCAGCAGTGACGAGGTTGCCGCGGAGGTGTACGGGCAGCCGTCCCGATGAAGAGCTCCATACGAGTTCGAAACATGTCGGGCCGTTCCTGACAATTTCACGTGAGTGTAAACCGCTTAATACAATAAGCCTAATATTATAGTAAAGAATATTTTCAAAAATTTCAGCATGCCCCATTATGACATAAAAGTTTAATTATATTTACAATCTTCAAGTCAAGTAATGAAATTACTTTTGCACAAACCATAAAAAATCTATATTAGGTACTTTACACGCCGAAGATAGTTTATAAAATAAATAAATAACTACTAAGTGGCAATCTTACACAAATCGACCTAGGAATAAATATTCGAGTTAATCACACAAATATTTGCCTTCGCAGGGATTCGAACCCAGGACCGCCGGCTCAGTAGACAGCTGCACCACAAACTGCGTCAACCGCGTCGTCAAAAGTATTACACTTTTAGGATACTGACTAAAGCAATGAGAAGTTTATGTTTTATTCTCTTGTTGCAGGCGTCTTGTAATTGCAATATACATAGATAGAAAAAGCACACACAAGGAAAATTAAGTGGGCTACACCAATTATTATACTAAGAGAAAATTTCAATGTGAGTACATTAATATGTACATTAAAAATATTTCTAAACATAGTAAAATTATGTGTTTCGAAATAAGTATTATAATTTATTAGTATAAGCGCCATTATATTTTAATGTAAACGCCATTTCGTATTATAAAACGAGGTACTGCGTGATTATGGTCGAGACAGGAGCGAATGATTTGGCTGTTTCTGGTGACGACGACGTAGCTCTGGCAGCGGCTTCCGCTCCAGTATTGTGGACACCTCCAAAATGTGCTGACCTTATTGACATTGTTTACGCAGAATGGGAAACCATTGACGGTTATGATCTCCTTTCCTTTTTTATTTTTAGCCCAGACCACTAGAAATAAAAGCTCATATTAGACATTCAATTCAATAAAAATAAAAAAATTCGGATCAATTATCCATAGATTATTAAATAAGTAACACAGCAGAAGAATATGATGTAAATTTATATGATATAGATAATAGTTTAAGAGTCAATTCTTATGTAAAAAAGGCGTTCTGGTTCGTAATTTCAGTCGGGACAATTGCGTGAAGGGGGTTAAGTACGACTTTTGAATCTTTTGATATCATAGAACTTACATCTTTAATAAAACGACTCATAATATAAAAGTGGTTGTATTATGAATATAAGATTGGCACTAGTAGTAAGTTTCTGTCAAAAATATCATTTTTGTGACAAGCTTTTACAAATCGACTGTACTTTTCCTTGAATATTCATCAATTGCTTACTGACACGATTCTAAAGACCCCAAACTCGGTCGGATCGTTTTATCTAGGGCCACCTTCTGGCTCCATCATCAAATCAGCCTCATGGTACTATAAATTACTGTATTGCATCCAATTTAAGTAGGTATGCAAAATTTCAGCTCAATCGATTGAAAGATTCCACCCGAACAAACATAATTACATACATACTTAGTTACTCGTACATACAATGTAAGTTAAATAAAAGCTTATAAAAGAGCAAGCGCCATTTTTAAATATCATATCTCTGTGACCACACCTGTTCACCACATATGACGCAGATAAAATGATTTGCGGAATATGCACATACTCGTATATATCAAAATTTACCTATTCTAGTCAACCTTAGGGCAGGTCAGTATCATGAGTACAGATAATATACAAATGATCACATTGACAGATATCGATCTGAGCATATAATAATACCTACAGTATGTTATTTGATTATGACAGTAAAATATTAAATCACAGTTTGATATAAGTCCCGTTCCGTATGACATACATAGGAGCCGAGTGGTTATGATCGAGACTTCCACGGAGTATCCTTCCATCTTTTGTAGCCAGGAAGTGGCTCTTACATCGGACACTGCTGCTATGTAGGGTACATCTCCAAGATATGTTGGCGTTATTAACAGAGTTGATGCAAAATGGGAAGCCGTTGACAATCGCCGTCTCTTTGCCTTTCATACTTTTAGCCCAGGTCACTAAAAATTTCATATAAAATTTAGTACCTATTCAAAACGCTACCTCCGTTTTTTACCGAATTTGGGAACTTTATGCTTTTTCTATTCAGAATGATGAACACTATTCATTCTAATATAAGAAAAATGTGTACCGTTAAAGCTAAGTTATGAACCAGTTTTGAGCATAGAACCAGCAGCTTTTTTACGTGACATAATAAATATCATAATTTATTTACTATAATATAAATGTAAGACACGCAAAAAATTCAGATCCCTAACGCAGGCTTTGCGTTCGTCGGGTAAATTACAATGTAACTACAAATTAGCCACAGCTTTAAAAAATCAATTACAATTTGATGTAAATTCCATTTCGTATTATAAATTTATTGGCCGGGTGATTATGGTTGAGGTTTGCACGACTCCAAATAATCTCCCCTTCATTGGAAGCCAGTAGATGGCTCTTACAGCGTCTGATAGTACTATGTAATGTGCATTTCCAAGCAACAGTCGAGGCATTCTTGGTGTGGACGCAAAATGGGAAGCCATTGACGATCAGGGTGTCCTTTCCTTTAATACTTCTTGCCCAGATTACTAAAAATAAAAGTGAAAACTGAGAAAAATAATAAAAATAATTAGTATGTGTAGGGTTAATAAAATTATACTCCGCAGAAATGACGTATACTCTATTTAATGACGAATATACAAAACAATATATGTGTAGAAATAAAAACCACTATTACTTAAATGCTATCATGTGGAATAGCGCGCTTAAATACTATAATATTAATTAAGTGTATCGTACATGTATTAAAAATAATATATAGGATAATACACTAAATGAATATATAGTCAAGTTTAAATTTTTCAATGCGTTTGATATGAATATTAATTATGTTACACTAGTAGATCAATGATTTTTTAATAATAAAGACCATGGTAAAAAATATATTGTTTCAGAGACAATTACATATTATCTGTATGAATGGATTTGGTATCTATTGTAAACCCTCATCGCTAGGTGTAAAATATGAACTACCACATTAAATTTGGGATGCAATTATTTCGAGCGTTTTGCTATTACAACCTTTTTCTCAGGCGGTTAAATTCGTTTGCAAAATAATATTTTATGAAATTAACGGGCAGGCTTTACAGTAGATGACAATGCTATTAATTTGAAGCGAAGCTTTTAAATTGATTCAGATATTTCTTAAATTATCTTACTATAAATACCGTCCTGTATGATGAACTTGGGTGGCTTATGATTATGGTCGAGGGTGCCACGGAGTATCCGTCTGTCCTTGGTGGCCACGAAGCGGCTCTTGCAGCGTCTGCTGCTGCTGTACAACGTGCACTTCCAGGCGACGTTTGCGGTATGCACGCTGTGGACGGAGAACGGGAACCCGTTGACGACCACTGTATCCTTTCCTTTAGCATTTTTGACCCAGAATACTAGAAATTTAAGTAAGATAGATTCAAATACAGAAATACATACTTAGAAAAATTAAACTTTATTACTAACTTGAACCAAAATCGTATTAACGGAATGGAATTTTTAAAATTATACCCGGACAAATTCCTTACTTCATTTGACGAAATAAGTTCTGGTCTAGTTAAAAAACTGTTTTAATATTCAAGTAAGTGTAACTAATTTCTATTTACACGAATCTTATGTACTAAATCATCGACAGCAGGCGCCTTGTAGCTTCGTTGGTTTAGGACATCCAGTACAGTTTGTTTACCGACTGTCTTTTTATACATTTCGATCTTATACACACACACCAGTAGATAAATCCATTTTAAAATTATAAAGATTGAGGTTATTTAACGTCATGGTTCTCGTAAAAAATACTAATTCATATTTTTATGTAAACGCCATTGCGTATCACAAAGTTGTGGGCCTTATGATTATGGTCGAGGGTAGCACGGAGTATCCGTCTATCCTTGGTGGCCAGGAAACGGCTCTTGCAGCGTCTGCCGCTGCTATACAACGTGCACTTCCAGGACACGTTCGCGGCATGCACGCTGTGGACGTTGAATGGGAACCCGTTGATGATGACTGTATCCTTTCCTTTAATATTCTTGGCCCAGATCACTAGCAATAAAAGTGGGATATACATTAAAATTCAAATTATTACATTACACTTATAATCTCAAAAAATATAACGGGTTTATCCCGATATTTATTTTTTACCGTCAGTTATAATTAGATTAACTAATTAGATATAATATTGGCGGTGTAGGATTTCTAAAACTATATTCAAACGGATATTTGACTTCATTTGTCGAAATAAATTCGAACACGAATTAAAAACATAATTTTATTGTTCTTGACCTTAAACGCTAATTCATAGACCACGAGCTGCATTCAGCTGATTTAGTTTATTATTTTCACTGTTTTTGATGCGTTTGCAACCGCATATATAGCATAATAACATACAATAATCTTTACAACACTTATTATTGGGTAATAGAGCCCTTTTGCATATGATTTTGAGCAGCTTGATATGTGGCAGTCACAATGGCATCATGTTTTTTTTTATAAAAATCTGATTCATATTTTGATGTAAACGCCATTCCGTATGACAAAATTAGGAGCCGGGTGATTGTGATCTAGGTGACCGCGAAGTATCTGGCCATTTTTGGTAGCTAGAAAATGGCTCTTACAGCGTCTACTGGTTCTGCTATGTAATGTGCACTTCCAAGATATGTTGGCATTATGTATTTTGTTGACACCGAAGGGAAAACCATTGACGACTGCGGTGTCTTTTCCTTTCGTGCTTTTTGTCCAGATTACTAAAGAAATGCAGAAAAAATATCATATATTAAAATATTTTATATTTACGACAATTTATAATTACTTATATAAGTAGCTACTAGCGTTACTAGCCTTAGATGTGGGAGATAGCATAGATAAAGTAAACGGCTGTATTTAAGTTGAAAATGCAGTATAATGTATATTACACGTTATGAAATATGAGTATGAAAACTAGTTGTTTTTTTCATTTAAATTTGTGAACGTAGTTAATTAAACAGGGAATCGGAAATTTATCTTTATTAAAAGAGAATGAGTGTTAAAGTTAACCATAACCACCTCCGGCGTATTGTTATAATCCGTAAGGGTAAGCTCTTAAAATAGTTTTCAGGTTCACAAATCGCATTAGAGTGAGCGAGACAGGGTATTTTAATGGCTATTTTACAGCTCAGGAATTTCATGTGTCCTGCAACGCCTACAAACAATTACACTTTTCACCAGTAAGTATAATAAACAATTATACTCTGATGTCAATTCCGTTCCGTATAATAAATACAGGTGCCAGATGGCTGTGGTTGAGATTGCCGCGTATTATCTCTCTATTGTGAGTAGTGAGGAAATGACTCCTACACCTTAAATTACTCTTGTGGCGAAAATGCGAACACCTCCAAGATATAGTTCTCCCATTAACTGTGTTAATGCTGAACGGGAAACCGTTTATGATTGCTATTTCAGTCCCTTTCGAATTCTTGGTCCACACCACTAAAAAAAATACTTTTTATAAATTAATTATTCGGACGCAAATAAATAACCCTATTACAAACTAATAAGAAAAAAAAACGGAAAAAGAATTACTATTACTATATTTAAAACTAGCTGTTGCCCGCGACTTCGTCCGCGTGGAACCTTTATCTTGAAAATTTTACATCTTTATTATTTTCAGATCTAAGTAATGTTGAAATTGCTAAACGTGCTTTTTTTTGCTTTTGCACCCCGTTTTAACCCCCATAGGGGTGAAATTTTCTAAAACGCTGAAAGTATTTTTTGTGTTTTTGAATAAGTAATCTTTCTACAAAGTTTCAAGTCTCTAGCTCCAAAAAAAAAAGTTTCCCCCATACAAACTTTGCACCCCTATTTAACCCCCTTAGAGATTGAATTTTTCAAAATCGCTTCTTATCTCTAGCCCACGTTATAAAAGTAACCTACTGTGCAAAAATCAACTCTCTTACATTAGTAGTTTTGGCTGTGCGTTGATGAGTCATTAAGGACTTCTTCTTTTATATATATAGATAAATACAATTACTGTATTTAATTTAAATCAGGTCACGAATAAAATGTTGTCTTTATATCTTTATTTTTTAAATGACAGAGAAGTCTTCCACAAAACGGCATTTAGTGAATAACATTCACTGTTGGATGCGCCTTTCCCATAATTCCCCGCGTTGGCCATGTTCCGCCCACATTTCGTGGCCTCACAACTTTCAACTTTCACTGGGTCGTTGGTCCACGTTGCAGGTGACCTATTCGCGCAGCTGTATCCGAATCATAGTGATCATATATTATAACTTGTAGTAAAATCCATTCTGTATTGTAAAAGCAGGCGCCACATGGCAGTGGTCGAGATTGGCGCGAAGTATCTCCCTATCCTTGGTAGCGAGAAAATGACTTTTACACCGACTTCCTTTCCAAAATTGCGTGCACCTCCATGATACGTTTCTTTTTATGTTGTTAATGCTGAACGGGTAACCATTAATGACCACTATCTCTTTTCCTCTCGGATTTCTGGTCCAGATAACTAGAAATAAAGTAAATATTTTTCTACTATATTATAACTTTTGCGGTATACTATATTTATCTTTGAACGAAGAGTCGTCTGTGTCACTTAGTTCAGATATTGAAATATATCACCCATACCATACCGTGTGAATTGAATTAAACTTACACATATTAATTAAGATAGGATTTTATTGTAGTAAACTTTTTATATTATTAAAATATACAATATTATTTCATGAACATCATAGAAAAGCCGGTAAAAGCCATACACCACATATTAAAATTATCATATTCTGATGTAAACGTCATTCCGTATAACAAATTTGGAGGCATCATGGTTATGGTCGAGGTTCCCGCGAAGAATTCGCCCGTCTTTGGTGACCAGTAGATGACTCTTGCATCGCCTACTGCTGGTCTGTAGCAAGCACTTCCAAGAAACGTTCATCTTGTTCACGCTGTTCATACAAAACGGATGACCGTTGACGATCATTGTCTCCTTCCCTTTCAAACTTTTGGCGAAGAGCACTTAAAGGCAAAATGTGAACAATATTATTAAAATAAAACACGAACATTGTACAAAATTGTATTCATGTTATTCGCACTGTCAGTGCAGAAAGGATAACCGTTTATTATTACTATAGTTTTCATTATTCCCATAAATAATAAATGAAAACGATATAATTTATTCCCTTTTTATTTAGCTGGTAAAGAAAAATCTTCACATTTAATGAACAGAAAATTATTTAAGCCTTTAATACAAAGAACAAAGCTTAAAGAAAAATTTAAAAAGGAGCTACCTGGTGGAAGAGACCGGGAATCGAACGCGGTACCTCTGGATTGCCGGTCCAGCGCGTTAACCATTTCGCTACCCTAGCTCCAGGAAGACCTGACGAATTTTTCCTTATGTTTTGTGTCTCGATCTTTGCATTTTTTTTATTTGAAAGGTTTTTACACCTTAGCGACCTCTATGTGACCGCTGTGGTGTTGGCTTAAATAAAAAATTGTGGTGTACCCACATTAAAAATAAATGAGATATTACGTTTCATAAATTAAAAAAAATATTTTCAAATTTTTACATTAAACAACAATATTTTTATTTTTACATTTAATAACAATAGTAAATTAAACTTTTATGTAAACGCCATCTCGTATAATAAACGAGCGGGAAGCATGGTTATGGTCGAGGTTTGCGCGAAGTATATGTCTGTCCTTGGTAACCAGTAAATGACTTCTGCATCGTCGGCTGTTTTGCAGCGTACATCTCCAGGATGTGGTCAGGTTATGTTGTTTACCATTGACGCAGAACGTATGACCGTTGATAATTAACACATCATTCCCTCGTGAATTTTTAGCCCAGATCACTGTAAATAAATATATAGGTCTCTATTTAATTGTCTTTCAATCGATAAGATGATATGAAATTTCAATTTTCTCAAAAACAGTTAACTTTTAGGTTTTGTACAAGGTAATCGTTTCGTAAGGCAAACGAGGCGATGGAATGAGCCGAATAATAAGATAAAAGATCATAAAATCAAAAAACAATATTTACATCGAATAGATATATATCATATAATTTTTACAAATAATAAAAGACCTTCTATAGTTAATCATAATTTGATGTAAACGCCATCCTGTATAACAAACTGAGGCGGCGGATGATTATGTTCGAGGTTCGCGCGGTGGATCTGCCTGTCCTCGGAGACCAGCACATTACTCCTGCATCGTCGGTGCATCGTACATCGCCAGCTTACAGTGTGTTTATTTACATAATTGACGCAATATGTATAACCGTTTACGATTAATATCTCATTGCCTCTCATATTCTTGGCCCAGATTACTGCAAATAAATGTATTTTGTTAAATTAAAAAATAAAAATACGCTTCATTGTCATCTACGGGATGGAGCCACCCAATAAGATAACAATTGCCTGTGTTGAGATGTGTGACGTCCACCTTGGACGAGGCGGGAATAGATTCAATAAAACATGTAAACGGGTTTCCTGTGGCCCACGACCTGCCCTCTCCCGTTGACAAATGTCATACTAATGGCGGCAGATTAAATTATAAAATGAAATAAAACTAATAATGTATTATTTAATGAAACAATAATATATTTTAAACAATAAAATTATCATATTATAGTTTTTATATAACTAATTTATCTATTTATAATGTATTATTTGCTTAGCTAATAAGTTATAAATGTATTTTTTTACATTTTGGTATAAAACAAAGTCGCTTCCTGCTGTCTGTCTGTCCCTATGTATGCTTAGATCTTTAAATCTTTAAAACTGCGCAACGGATTTTGATGCGTTTTTTTTATTAGATAGAGTGATTCAAGATAAAGGTTTATATGTATAATACATGTATAATTTATCTGCACCCGAAGCCGGCTAGCTACCCAGCTAGTAATTTAATATACCTACACGATATAATCAGTTTAAATGGTTTTATTTAAATATGTGACGGAACCGAAGTCGCGGAAACCGAAGAAAATGTTATACTCAGTCATATTTTGATGTAAACGCCATTCCGTATAACAAACGGACGCGACTCGTGGTTGTGGTCCAGGTTCGCGCGCCGAATCTGTCTTTCCTTAGTGACCAGCACATGACTCTTGCATCGTCGGCTGTGCTGCTGTGTACATTTCCAGGATATAGTTTTGTTATTTACGCCATTGACGCAGAACGTATAACCATTGATGATCAACATATCGTTTCCTCTTGGATTTTTAGCCCAGGTCACTGTAAATAAATGTAACAAATGCGTTATCTTTATCTATCTACACTATTATAAAATTGTATTGAACTTTTTCTATGGAGTGGAGTCATTACTTCATAAAAAATCTTAGCAGCGCGTTGCAGTATTTGTATTGGCGCGTGGCGATGCGACCAGCGGCACAGTATATATAGGCTATATACCTATACTGTGCCAGCGGTGCGACAAACGGTGGAGCGAGAATACCGAACACGGCGGCAGAACGAGTGAGCGAGACACACATACCTACACCGCTGACCCTGCCGATGTCGCGCAAAGTTGTGGCATCTCCGATAGCGCCAAGTTTGTTAAATAAAGAAAAAATCGCTTATCACGCCCAAATAGTTGGACTGATTTAAACCAATTTTAGTACAGGGACTGCTGCACATCCAAAGGATACTTTTTACCCAAAGACTGTAAAGAAAAAAGTTTGAAGCGGATGAAGTTCACGGATATTTTCTTAGCTTGTAGCAGAGAGTAGCTATACAAAATTTCTTTTTTGTATTACGTCGTGGAAAGCTAATGAATCGTTTGATGGTCATGTTTATCACCCGAAAGGTAAATGACAAAGAACCTGTCACTTAATAGCTTGATAAATGAGACCATGATACTCAATGGCCGCAGTTTTATGTGAAAAACATTTCATAATTCCAAAACTGAAAATTCCGATGTCCAAATTCTTGTAATGCCTACCATTACAAGAATTTGGACATCGGAATTTTCAGTTTTGGAATTACATCTTAAAGCTTAGGTTCGCACATTTATAGCGCAGAAACAATGTATTCGAGCAATGTTAAACATATCTAGAAGAACTTCATGTAAAAAATATTTCATTGAAATGAGGTTACTGACGGTGCACTCAATTTATATCTATGAAGTGTGTATATTTGTTAAACAGCACCCCGATATGTTTTTGACAAAAAGGGATACAACACGCTTTAACACTAGATACCTAGATAGATTGGTACTCCCTAAGATGCATACCGTCATGAAAAGCAAAAGTTGTTACGCAATGTGCATCAAAATATTTAACTGTTTACCTGACGACCTTAAAAAACTGGCGCTCAATAGATTTAAAAACAAGCTGTATGCTTTTCTTGTAGAAAAGTGTTACTACAATCTAAATGAATTTTTAATTGGTAATTAATTAACTTGACATTTTAATATATTTTAAATTTATAATTGTAATCAATTTCGTAATCGCCAGTAATCATAATTTGTAATTTAAGTGACTATCTTATAATAATTTGCATGGCTTTTTAAAGTCTAAATGTGTAGATCTGAAATCTATTGTGTAACACCACTTTTGTACCACATTTATGGCAAATAAATATATTTCTATTTCTTTTTCTATTCTATTTCTATTTCTATTTCAAATAAAGACAATTAAAGGAGGAAGGGGAAAAAACAGCCAAGTAATTTACTTTTTTTTAAATTTAATGTTTATTTATTCAACTTAATTTAATTAATGTACATAATAGGAATTTTTAATGTTGTATACTACAGCATAATTACTGTAGTTATATGAAAAAAAAACAGCTCAATAAAACTGAACCCCGCCGATTCTCTGCAGCGTACTTACTGCTTACATTGTTGTTTTAAACGCACTTTGTCGCGGCTAAAATAACAAAATAATTATTTTCCTCATACAAAACATTGGTATCCAACCTAGAATTGAAGTTATGTCTTTGTTGTCAGAACGTCGAACTCTTAACGATCACTTACTTTTAGAGCAATTTAAAAAGGATTCAAATATGGCAATATTATTACACAATAGTATAGTTTATAATAGGACTGAAAACGGTAAGCTAAAATTAGACGTCGGTAGCGTTACAAGAATACCAACCAACATTTTATCATATAAAATATTTGATACACTGAAAAAAGTAAGTAGCAACTTTAACTACTTGAGAAAAGGCCAAAAAATGTGCTTAGTAGTAACCAAAATTAAGCTAATTTTACAAACTTATTTTGGTTACTAGTAGCCCTCAGTTTATCAGTCTTCCGATTTATGTAACTAGCAGCTATCATTTGTGCTACTGTTAGCAAATCCTTTTTTTTTTTGTCAGTGTTAGGTGGTCTCTTCGCTTTTGCCTTAAGACACTAAAGAGAATAATATTTTTTACAGTCTGATATACAACCCATTCCGAATGATATAATTGGGAGCTTCATGGTTATGGTCAAGGCTTGCTCTTAGAACGTGCCCTTCCTTAGTAGCCAGAAAGTGACTCTTACACCTTCTATTGCTGTTATTCTGCGTGCATCTCCACGATATGGTGTTCTTATTTACAGTGCTATGGCAGAATGAGAATCCATTGATGATCGCTGTCTCTTTCTGCCTCACATTTTTGAGCCAGATCACTACAACAAAATGTAGATAAGAGGAAATATATTATCATATTTCATTACAAATACAAATCAATTTTAGAATGTAAAACTTTTAAACAAAACTTTTAAACGGGTTCTAAGAATTGTGACGTTTTATCAATAAGATACTACTTGTAGTTTTATTTGAAGTGTAATCAAGAGTATTATAACCTAATAAAAATACTCATGAAACTATTAAAATAAAACAATTTAATGGGATTGTAGCGGTATTAACTCGTGTCGGTTCTCGACGTTTCCGAAGCATTACAACCTCCGTTAAGAAAGGCTAAGACTTAGGAATACATAATTTTAAACCAGATCTGCTCCACACTAACCTTCAACCATCCGATTAAGTTCGGCTCGCTCCTATGTTAAAAGCCAATGGAAAAACAGAAAATACAAATTATCTTTAAGGCGCAAGCGAAACAGAAGAGACATAATGAATACGCGCAACGCTCTTTTCTTCCAGAAGAGACGGGGCGAAGATTGCTCCTAAGACCAAACACGTACCTACGAATGGCTTTTGTCGCCTTCTCATTTAGAGCGTGCAAAAGAGACAAATGTCATGTCATGGTGACAAAAATATACCACTGGGAGCTAGGCCTAAGGGCATTATAATTATTAACTAAGTTTTATGTAAATTCCATTCTGTATAACAAAATTAGGAGCAGCATGGTTATGTTCAAGCCGTGCGCGTATAATCTGTCCGGTTTTGGTGGCGAGGAAGTGGCTTTTACATTTTCTATAGCTGCTATTTTGAGTGCACTTCCACGATATAGTCTTCTTATTTACAGAGTTGTAGCAGAAGGAATAACCGTTGACGACGGCCGTCTCCTTTCCTCTGACATTTTTAGCCCAGATCACTGAAAGAAAACCAATAGGTAAGTTATATTAATCTCCTAAATCAAGCCGAACTGTCATAGTATTTTCACAGAGTAACCTAGAGATGGGCAATAAATAAAAAGAGAAAAATTATCTGTAAGTAACAAACTTAGAAAATCATGTAGGTCGTTCTTTTTCTTCTAGAGAGCAAAAGAGTAAAAAAACTTTTTAGTGTATTGTGTATGTGTCTTGAAAAACTGACTGCGGTTCGGAACACCTCTGGCCGAAGGTGTCATTCTCCAGCAAGATGGACCGATCAAGCCAAATTTATCCTCTAAATTTCTACTCGGTTGTAAGAGACGCGCTGGAGAGAAATCGGTGGAGGCAGATCATCCGCTCCAGATCTCCAATCCTCAGACATGATGGGCCGATCCCAGAGAGAGAGAGAGGGAGAGACGCAGAGAGGGAGAGAGAGAGAGAAGGGGTAACAAAAACATTAGACAGTCAATTAAGTTTAATATACAGCCCATTTCGTATGATAAACCTTGGAGCCTCATGATTATGGTTAAGCATCGCACGCAGGATCTGGCGATCCCTGGAAGCAAGCAAGTGGCTCCTACATCTTATATTGGTGACACCGCTCAGAGCACATTTCCACGACACGTTCTTCTCTCTTACGGTGTTGCTTCGGAACGGAAAACCATTGATGACTACCATATCTTTGCCTCTCGAAGTCGTTGCCCAGATAACTGTAAAATATATTAGTTTACCGGCAATGAGACCTGGACAAAATGTTAAACATTAATTTTTCTACGTTAGGCATTGTGCCGTTATACTTACTAAAAATAATTGACCACGTGCGATTCGGACTCGCGCACGAAGGATTCCCTACTATACAGACATTATGCGAAAATTTCAAATCTACTTGTTTACGGTTACCGTTTTAAAAGGCCTTATTCCTTTTAAAATGCTGATAGTTTTAGACATTTTTCTCTATAATCAAACATGTTTCTTAACATTATTGGCATTTATTGGTATATATTTGAAACCTACAGTTTGAATTTTACATTGATAATTTTTGTTTCAGAAACTAATTGAAATTGACAAAATTTACGCGTAAACTTAGTTTTTTTTAACTTTTTTTTCGACTGCACGCAATGAAAGCAAATGCAGGCTATGTTACTACCTAAAACTCGGGGAAAAGTCTTATTCAATTCAAAAAGTTGGTTGAAATTATCAATATAGTACATATTTGTCATAATATGAAAAAAAAAATTTTTAAAGGAATGAGGCCTCTTAAGATCGACCGAAGGCCACACAGCAATGGAGGAAAGGAGGAATAGGATCCCGTTAGCACCCCTGGAGTACGACACCCTTAAAAGAAGCATCTCAGTTTTTTCCGAAATTGAGGTAATACACGTTCAGAATCAGTGAATAAAGAAAATGAAAATTTATATGAGATGCGTCGGTATTACGGGCATTATTAAAAATCTACAAGTATTTCGATATTTTAATGGCAAATGGAAACAGTAAAATAAAAGTCAATATCTCAAATTTAATCATCTAATAATAATTAACTAGTAATAACTATTCTAATGGTAATTAACTCTTTAATTTATCAGTGCAGCTCGAATTTACTGCTTGTAAATTCCAACCTGAACGTTAATTAGAGACTGGAAGATGATGCTCGAAGTTGAGTGTTTAAAAATAAAAGAGTATTGTCCTTTTTTCAACAAAAAAAAACTTTTAGGCTCATTGCACTCAGAACCGCTTCCACAATCAACAATACAAAGAGAGTCCCAAAATTACAATTTCAGATCGTCACGTTTTAGTACTCGTACTAATTACAATTATTTTGCCAATGAAATTTAACATGCATAGAGTTACGCACTAACGTCCTAATTGCAAGTCATTTTTCCGAAAATTTAGTACGATTGTGCTCTAAGGTATCGCCATGATTATTTTTAAATTTCTATGAACGTTACAATAATGTTCACGTGGACATATTTTGAAAACGCTTGATCTGGAGGAAACGGAATATTAAAGCCTCATTTAAATTCTATCCTGTATGCCGAACTTCGGGACGGGATGATGCTCGGAGTTGCCTCGGCAAACCCTTCTGATCCTAAATGGCGAGCAACAGATTTGCGCACTCAGATTTAAAGCCTTTTATAAATCCCATCCTGTATGACAAACTTAGGGATGGGATGATTATGCTCGAAGTTGCCTCGGAGCATGCGCGTGTGATCCTTGGTGGCGAGGAACCGACTGGTGCAGCCGGTCGACTGTCTGCATTTCCACGAAACTGTTTTTTCCCGTATTGTATTGCTTCGAAATGGATAACCGTTGACTACCACCATCTCTTTTCCTCTTACAGTTTTTGCCCAGATCACTGGAAAATATTAATACGGAGTTTTAAATAAACACAAATTCTAGTAAGGACTGAACAATATTAAGAGAAAGTAAAAAAATAATAAGAATTTGGTTAAGTACTTGTGTCTTTAATGGACTTAGAACTATTAAAGACTGCGCATACAATTTCGTCAATTTCCTCTACCATATTGTAATTTGTTTGTGAAATCCATGGACATCTATGAGAGGAACACAACCATCAACCATAACAACAAAAACTTCAGTTATGATTAATCCCGGCTAGGCAGTCGTTTTTTAGACTGGTCAGACTCTCCACCTAACCAGATCCCCAAACCTCTAGTTAATCGAACGATTCATCATCATCATCATCATCATCTCAGCCATAGGACGTCCACTGCTGAACATAGGCCTCCCCTTTGGACTTCCATATATACCGGTTGGAAGCGACCTGCATCCAGCGCCTTCCGGCGACCTTTATAAGGTCATCTGTCCACCTTGTAGGTGGACGTCCTACGCTGCGCTTGCTGGTCCGAGGTCTCCACTCGAGCACTTTTCGGCCCCATCGGCCATCTGCTCTGCGTGCTATGTGGCCTGCCCATTGCCACGAACGATTGATATAAGTAAATTAAAAACAGAGTGTGGAGTCAAGTAGCACTAACTGATTGATGGTCATGGTCATGACATACATATATTACATATTACATTGCTCAGATTTCTGACTGACAAATAAAAATAAAAAAACCGGTCCTGTGCGAGTCGGGACTCGCGCAACGAGGTTTCCATAAAAACTATGAAACCACTGAATAATTATTGTTAGAAAGAAAATATAAACTGGATTGAGGAAGAAACTTAACTTTGCCGTGAGTAAACTGTTGTCTCGATACATCGACATACGAATAGGTCGAAGTTAGTGTAAGTACAAATAAGTTTGTTATTTGCTAACTGCAAATAAGTTTGTAATCACAAACAATATTATATTTACTTTTATAATTTCCTTGTGTTACATGATGTTGTTTCTTGCCCTTCATGATTCTCTATTTTATTTGCGTTGACTTAGAAGTTTGATTTTTACTGCTTTAAGGGATTGCTGATATGAACTAAGTATTCGATATTATCTAATTTCAGCTTGACACTTCCACAGAATCCGCGATCCGCGTTCCTAACAGAAAAGGGTCTCGACGGACGGGCCAAAAAGTGATCCTATAAAGGTTCCATATATACCGACTGTGGTACGAAACCCAAATAACATCTGGAACGAATAGAAGATCTTGAGCATACGACTTTCACAAAAAATATGACTAACATTTTATATACATTCCATTTCGTATAACAAAATTGGGAGCCGGGTGGTTGTGTTCAAGGTTGGCCCGAACGACCCTTCGGTCCAGGGTAGCGACAAAGTGGCTCGTGCACTTTCGATAGGTCTTCGTGCACCTCCAGTACACGGTCTTGTGTCTTTGGCCGTTGTTGTAGAACGTGTGGCCGCCGATCACCGCCGTCAGGTTTCCTTTTGAATTCGTGGTCCAAATTACTAGAAATAAACATGGAATAACATTTAGGTTTTCTTTACGAATCAACAACAAAAGTAACTGATATGTGGCTCATCGTTTGAACTTGTGATTTATTGTGTATTTTTGTAATATAATTACTAAAGACCATAAATAGATTTAAATTAAAGATGGTTATCATTCATCACAACATAGATGCCTTTTATTTAACAACATATATATCATTTAACTCTCACAATTCTATGTACTTCTCTTAAAAGAAACAAACGATACATTCTAATTTTGTTTTTCGCTTAATCAGCCAATTCAAAAGTTAACAAATTTTTGAGCCATTCTGTAGCTTAATGTAGGTCCCATCACGTATAAGAAACTTAGGTGGCTGATGATTGTGGTCCAACCGCATGTTAACAAATCCGCTCGAGTTGCTGTGTATCACGCGGGCTTTGCACTTCGTACCCATGGTACATCGCCAGTTGGTGCTCTTCGGGCCCACGTGGTTCAGGCAGAAGCTGTAGCCGTCTACTATTAACATGTCTTTGCCTTTCACGTTCTTTGTCCAAGTCACTGGAAATAAAACAAAAGTTTAGATTAAATGGAAGTAGAAGATGATACAAATTATTGAGACGAGTGTCGAACATTGGCAAATTGACATTTGAACCTGAAAAATAAAATCCTTTTCTTTCGGACTATCAGATATCCATATGATGTTGTTAGTATGTCCACTTAAAAACCATGATAGTCTTTATATGTAGCTCTAGTCACAAGCTTGTAAGATAAAAAAAGAAATAAAAAAATGAGAAACCATTTTGGAAAGTAAATAAACAAAAATGCCGAGCCGAGAAACAGATTTTATTAATGATGAGTTCTTAAATGCACGCTTATTTAACCTTAATGTTAAAAAGCCAAAATTCAAATTTATATGATTATACTATGTGGTCACATTAGCAGTTGCTTAAATTGTATTTATATTATTCTTTTTATTGATGTGATCCTATTATTATCATTGAATTCTAACAATTCTAAAACTACCTATGTCTTTTTTATTGTCAAACAGTCAAATCATGTATGTAGGTTTGGAGGTCTAAGACTAAGTTATGTACATAATGCAAAAAATCGATGTACTTACTTAATAGATAAATAATTAAAAATAACTTTATAGTCATGCAGTTCATACACACAATTAAAACAAATTATAACCAGTCTGTCGCGATATTTCGCTTCGGCGTAGTTACATACGCCGTGTTCTCAGATGTAGGTACTAAAGAATTATTAATTAATAAATCAATGCTTAAACGAATTATACCTTAATGTACGTCCCATCACGTATAAGAAACTTAGGTGGCTGATGATTGTGGTCCAACCGCATGTCAACAAATCCGTTCGAGTTGCTGTGTATCACGCGGGCTTTGCACTTCGTGCCCATGGTACATCGCCAGTTGGTGCTCTTCGGGCACACGTAGTTCAGGCAGAAGCTGTAGCCGTCTACTATTAACATGTCCTTGCCTTTCACGTTCTTTGTCCAAGTCACTGGAAATAAAACAAAAGTTTAGATTAAATGGAAGTAGTAGATGATACAAATTATTGACACGAGGGTGTCGATCATTGGAAAATTTTAATTTGAGGGAACACCCAAATACTCCGAAATATTTTATTCCGATTTTGCTTATTCCGATTTTCAAAACTCCGAATTTCATAATTCCTAGGAAACAAAATTCCGATTACTAAAAAACACGAAATTTATATAACCGAATTTCAAAATTCCGATTGTATATTATTCCGATTTTTATAACTCCGAATAATGAAAAGCCCGAAGTGTCATTGGCCTGAAAAACAAAATTCCGATTATTAATTTTCCGAAACTTCATTACTTATTCGGAATTTTGATATTCGGGATAATGACATTCGTGTATTCAATAATAGGAAATTTCTTTCTTAGGAATTATGAAATTCGGAGTTTTGAAAATCGGAATTAGTAAATTCGGAATAAAATATTTCGGAGTATTTGGGTAAAGATTATTTACTTAACCGATTTTTTACGTTAAAACAAAAATAGAAAACGGGATTTGGACAAATATCGAATTGGCTGAACCCCGAAAACTGTAGGTTAGATTAGGTTTGTATTGTGACCACGTATAGCGGAGCGAGCGAAGCGAGCGGAGCGTCAAAAGACTTGCTGAACCGATTTTTTACGTTAAAACAAGAATAGAAAACGGGATTTGGACAAATATCGAATTGGCTGAACCCCGAAAACTGTAGGTTAGGTTAGGTTTGTATTGTGACCGGTTACCTATCTGAAACACTAAAAACGTTAGTCCGAATTTCATTTCGACAAAAACTATTCGACAAATATCATTTTAACTTTTTTTCATTTGTCCGAAAATTCAATTCCATAATTTACGATTGGGCATTAATTGTTTAGGATTTTTATTCACTCGACTAATGACACGTTTCCCTAAATCTCATTTGTCCGTAATATCAGTTTTCCGATGTAACGTTTCCGTTTATTAACTACTCGACATTTTTTGTATGACTTTGATTTCATTTGACCGATGTAACGATTCGGTTTATTAACGACTCGACTTTTTTTGTATGACTTTGATTTCATTTGTCCGATGTAACGATTCGGTTTATTAACTACTCGACTGTTGTGGTCACAGTTCTAACCTAACCTAACCCAACCAGGTCGGTTTTGGCGGTTTGTCGGCTGCTGCCGCAGCACGGTAGCTTCGCTCGCTCGGCTCGCGCGCTGTTGTGGTCACAGTTCTAACCTAACCTAACCCAACCAGGTCGGTTTTGGCGGTTGGTCGGCTGCTGCCGCAGCACGGTAGCTTCGCTCGCTCGGCTCGCGCGCTGTTGTGGTCACAGTTCTAACCTAACCTAACCCAACCAGGTCGGTTTTGGCGGTTTGTCAGCTGCTGCCGCAGCACGTTAGCTTCGCTCGCTCAGCTCGCGGGCTATTGTGGTCACAGTTCTAACCTAACCTAACCCAACCAGGTCGGTTTTGGCGGTTTTTCGGCTGTTGCCGCAGCACGATAGCTTCACTCGCTCGGCTCGCGGGCTGTTGTGGTCACAGTTCTAACCTAACCTAACCCAACCAGGTCGGTTTTGGCGGTTTTTCGGCTGTTGCCGCAGCACGATAGCTTCACTCGCTCGGCTCGCGGGCTGTTGTGGTCACAGTTCTAACCTAACCTAACCCAACCAGGTCGGTTTTGCCGGTTTGTCGGCTGCTGCCGCAGCACGGTAGCTTCGCTCGTTCGGTTCGCGGGCTGTTGTTGTAGTCGCAGTTCTTATGTAATGCGAAAAATATCATTGGGTAAATGAAAAAATGGGTATTAAACAAAAGACGTCTCAATTTATTCAGATGGCAAGTGAATGTGGCGGGAAAAGTTAAAAGGTGAACTGAAAATTTGGCTAAATGAAAAATGGGTACTAAACAAAAGACGTCTCAATTCAGATGGCAAGTGAATGGGGCGGGAAAAGTTAAAAGTTGAACTGAAAATTTGTTCAAATGTATGCAGTGCCAAAAGTATCATGGGGTAAATGAAAAATGGGCTACGAATAAAAATACGTAACAACTCATAGGGCAAGTGAATGTGACGGGAAAAGTTTTTCGGACAAACGATACTTCTACTAAATGTAAAATGGTGAAAAGAAAAATGTACGAATCCTGTCATCGGACAAACGATAATAATTCGAATCGTTTTCGGGCAAATGAAATTCGGTCAATGGTTTTTAGTGTTTGAGATAGGTTACCATTGTGACCACGTATAGCGGAGCGTCAAAAGACTTGCTGAACCCCGAAAACTGTAGGTTAGGTTAGGTTTGTATTGTGACCACGTATAGCGGAGCGTCAAAAGGGGTTACCCTCATCTGGCAGAATAATATTGGTCAGAAATACACTTCGCATAACACGTTTCGCAGAAACACTTTCGCTCGAATGGTTAGATGGCATAAAGGTATAGTTGGCATTACTACCACCTCGCATACGACACATTTTGCAGCACATTGTTTTGTAGAATATCTCTTTGGCCGACTTTGGTTTAGCATAATTTTATGTACCATAATAATCCTATAACATACGATTACAATAGCATAATTATTTTCTACTAGCAGAAAAGTGCGTTAAGTAAACTTTACGTAGTAGAATGTAAGTACCGTTAGGTACGACGACGAGCGGTTCGAGGAGCAGTGTTAGGTATCTTGCCGCCGCGAAGCAACTGCCACTAAATTTTTTATCACAACAATTGTAATGCATAAATTAGGTCCTGATTCCACCTTAGGGCAGGTCCGACTTGGATTAGGTTAGGTACGACGACGAGCGAAGCGAGGAGGAGTGTTAGGTTGAACTGAGACCCTAACGAGCGAGCGAGCCGCACGGCATCGGCCGGCTACCATACCACTCCATGGACAAAATGTGTAATCACAACAATTTGTAATGCATAAATTAGGTACTGATTGCACCTTAGGGCAGGTCCAACTTGGATTAGGTTAGGTATTCCGCATATGCCCTGTACAACAAGATAAGACAATGAAGTCTATCTTGGAATCAAATGGTATTCGGCTTGACAACTTTCATCATCATCATCATCATCTCAGCCATAGGACGTCCACTGCTGAACATAGGCCTCCCCTTTGGACTTCCATATATACCGGTTGGAAGCGACCTGCATCCAGCGCCTTCCGGCGACCTTTACAAGGTCATCTGTCCATCTCGTAGGTGGACGTCCTACGCTGCGCTTACAACTTTATGCCGCCTAAAATATTATGCAAAAAAATTATCTGCGAAAGTACTATTCGTTTAGAAGACTGTTATGCTCATCAACATTATGCCAATATAAGTTTCGGTATTATAAAAATCTGCGAAATGATTTATGCCAAAGCATACTCTGCGTAAGATGTTTCTGCCAAACGTTACTTCTGCCAAGTATCGTTATGCAAAACAAATATATGTCAAAAAAGTTTCTACAAGATAATAGTGAACCATCAAAAGACTTGCTGAACCCCGAAAACTGTAGGTTAGGTTAGGTTAGGTTTGTATTGTGACCACGTATAGCGGAGCGAGCGCAGCGTCAGACTTGCTGAACCCCGAAAACTGTAGGTTAGGTTAGGTTTGTATTGTAAGTAAGTAAGTAAGTAAACACTTTATTGTACACAAAAACAGTTAAAAATACATCTATTACAAATAACATATAGGTACAAAGGCGAACTTATCCCTATAAGGGATCTCTTCCAGTTAACCTTTGAGCAATTGAGTGAGTACGAGAAGAAGATAGACAAACTAACACCGTGTACAAAAAGGTAAATATTAAAAATAATAAAACTAATAAGTAGGTACCTACACTAATGAAGAAGTATTACACATATAAACCAATAATAAATACATATATACATACCTATATACATATATAATATAATATAAATGTAAGTAAATTAAATTATTATTAATAATTATACACATAAATATAAATACATTGTAGATGCAATTCACACGTCATTGGAAAGCCATAACTTAAAGCGACCACGTAAAGCGGAGCGAGCGAAGCGAGCGGAGCGTCAGACTTGCTGAACCCCGAAAACTGTAGGTTAGGTTAGGTTTGTATTGTGACCACGTATAGCGGAGCGTCAGACTTGCTGAACCCCGAAAACTGTAGGTTAGGTTAGGTTTGTATTGTGACCCCCCCGACGGTGTCCACCTTGTCGTGGTGGGGGGGCTCAGTACCTGCGGTTGGGCGCGGGGAAGCCAAGAGACACCAGGGAGGGGGCCTACGGGCCAAGACGGGCGAGGGAGACCGAGAAGGAGACCGGCGGAGCATGACTCGGGTGGGCACTTCGGTGTTTGTGATGGACTTCACCTCCGTCGGTGGAGGAGACCGAGAAGGAGACCGGCGGGGCATGACTCGGGTGGGCACTTCGGTGTTTGTGATGGACTTCACCTCCACCGGTGGAGGAGACCGAGGAGGAGGCTGGCGGGGCATGACTCGGGTGGGCACTTCGGTGTTTGTGCTGAATTGCGCCCCCGTCGGCGTTGAGGGACCCACGGGGTAGGGGCTTCTGTCCTCCCGTGGCGGGCCGAGGGGTAGGGGCGTTTGTCCTCCCTTGGCGTGGGGAGTGTGGCGTGGGGTAGGGGCGTTTGTCCTCCCATGGCCGGCTGAGGGGTAGGGGCGTTTGTTCTCCCTCAGCAAGGAGGGTGGGACCGAAGCACCGTGTGTCGGTGGCGGTCCCCGCTTCCTGGGGGCTTGGGGAAGTGGTGAGGGTAAGGCACACTGCTATGCTACTGTGTGTCTTTCGGTGAGGGTTCGCCTTAGGGCGAAAGTGCCGGTGGTGTCGTGGTGAATGTTCGCGATCCCATGGCATCACCACTACGGCACGGGTTGGCAGCATCCCAGAGTTTTAGTGGGTAGGCTAGTCCTTCGCGGATTAGAGAGCCCCACATCACCAATGCGTAATATTTGACTCTACCCCCGAGGGTCTCATGTTACGTAGTGGTATGCAATTCAATGCATTTCTCCGGGTTAAAAAAAAAAAAAAAAAGGTTTGTATTGTGACCACGTATAGCCGAGCGTCAGACTTGCTGAACCCCGAAAACTGTAGGTTAGGTTAGGTTTGTATTGTGACCACGTATAGCGGAGCGAGCAAAGCGAGCGGAGCGTCAGACTTGCTGAACCCCGAAAACTGTAGGTTAGGTTAGGTTTGTATTGTGACCACGTATAGCCGAGCGTCAGACTTGCTGAACCCCGAAAACTGTAGGTTAGGTTAGGTTTGTATTGTGACCACGTATAGCGGAGCGAGCGAAGCGGACTTGCTGAACCCCGAAAACTGTAGGTTAGGTTAGGTTTGTATTGTGACCACGTATAGCGGAGCGGGCGAAGCGAGCGGAGCGTCAGACTTGCTGAACCCCGAAAACTATAGGTTAGGTTATTGGCTGGACCCCGAAAACTGTAGGTTAGGTTTTCAATTATTAGAATTCCGTATTTTGATGTTTCGTATTAATATTGACTCGGACTTTTCATTTTTCGGTGTATTAAAATTCGGAATTTTGAAAATCGGTTTTTTAGCAATCGGAATTCGTACTTGTGATAAATCGGAATATTAATAGTTCGGACTTTTTACACTTCGGTGTACAAATATTCGGAATTTTGAAATTCGTTATTATAACCATTAGGATTTTTGTAATTTCGGGAATGTAAAAATCGGATTTATGAAATGTCGGAATAATCATATTCGGAATGTTGATCCATTCGGAAATGTAAAAATCGGTATTTTGAAATTCGTGATTATAAATATCGGAATGAAGTTTTTCGTATTTATGTAGTGTACCCTTAATTTGAACCTGTTATAGGTATTTCTATCAGACCGAACAAAAATAAATAATAATAAAAAATACAATCCTTTTCTTTCGGACTATCAGATATCCATATGATGTTGTTAGTATGTTCACTTAAAACTATGATATTCGTTATATGTAGCTCTAGTAACAAGCTTATAAGATAAAAAAATAAATAAAAATATGAGAAAACATTTTGGAAAATAAATAAACAAAAATGCCGAGCCGAAACAGATTTTATTAATGACGAGTTCTTAAATGCGCGCTTATTTAACATTAAAGTTAAAAAAACCAAAATTCTAATTTAGGTATGATTATATTATGTGGTCACATTGGCAGTTGCTTCAATTCTATTTATCTTATTTTTGTTATTGATATGATCATATTATTATCATTGAATTCTAACAATTCTAAAACTATGTCTTTTTTATTGGCAAACAGTCAAAGTAGGTTTGGAGGTCTAAGACTAAGTTATGTACATATGCAAAAAATCGATGTACTGACTTAATAGATAAATAATTAAAAATAACTTTATAATCATGCAGTTCATACACACAATTAAAACAAATTATAACCGGTCTGTCGCGATATTTCGCTTCGGCGTAGTTACATACGCCGTGTTTCAGATGTAGGTACTAAAGAATTATTATTTCAATAATCAATGCTTAAACGAATTATACCTTAATGTACGTCCCATCACGTATAAGAAACTTAGGTGGCTGATGATTGTGGTCCAACCGCATGTCAACAAATCCGCTCGAGTTGCTGTGTATCACGCGGGCTTTGCACTTCGTGCCCATGGTACATCGCCAGTTGGTGCTCTTCGAGCGCACGCTGTTCGGATAGAAGCTGTAGCCGTCTACTATCAACATGTCCTTGCCTTTCACGTTCTTTGTCCAAGTCACTGGAAATAAAACAACAGTTTAGATTAAGGCCGTTCCCTGAGCCAGATTTGCAAAAATACCCCAAAAATTATCCTATTTTTCTACGAAACGTTGATATTAGTAAACGAGGGAAAAATATATATCATTCTTGATTATATTATCTTTAATAACACAGCATTCGATACACGATTCATAACACTTCGCTCGATACAATTAATTCCCAAAGTAACCTCCAATTCGAATTTTTACTCCAGCTTTACTTGTTTTTTTTCTACGTGACACTATGAAACAAAAAAAGGAGAAAAATCAATCATAACTAAAATAGTAATTTTACAGCTTCCGAATTTCAATAATTGAAGCCAATATTTTTAAAATAAATAATCATCGGCAAATTCTTACGAAAAAAGATATCGCCTTACGACCCGCAAGCTCTGTCTCCGTCACTCTTTTGAAATGTGACTGTGATGTGACAGGGACGGGTGGCCTGAGGAGGGGCTCGGGGTTCTGGCTCAGGGAACGGCCTTAAATGGAAGTAGTAGATGAAACTAATTACTGAGCCCAGGGTGTCGAGCATTGGAAAATTGCCGTCTTACCTGTTATATTTTTATCATTCCGAAGAGAATATTATGGAAAATAAATAAACAAATATGTCGACCCACAAACAGATTTAATTAATGATGAATTCTTAAATGCACGCTTTTTAGATCCTTAAGTTAAAATGCCAAAAGTCCAAATTTAATGATTACAATATGTTCACATCAGCAGTGGCTTAAATTGTATTTGTACTATTCTTGTTATTGATGTGACAATATTCTTGAATACTTACAATTCTAAAACATTTTTTATTATTTAGTCTCTTAGTTTATATTTAGTTAAAAACAATGCAAAGATCGACACACAAAAGCATAAGGAAAAATTCGTCAGGTCTACATGGAGCGAGGGTAGCGAAGTGGCTAACGCGCTGGACCTGTAATCCGGAGGTACCGGGTTCGACTCCCGGTCCCTTCCAGGTAGCTCCTTTTTCAATTTTTCTTTAAGCTTTGATCTTTGTATTCAGGGTTTAGTTAAAAACAGTCAAATCATATACGTAAGTTTGGAGCTCTAAGACTGAGTTACGTGCAAAAAACGATGTTCTTACTTAATAGATAAATAATACAAAATTACTTTATTACTCTTGCAGTTTTTACACATAATTAACACCAATTATAACGGGTTTGTAGCGATAGTTCTTATTAATCTTGATTATCAAACGTATCGGCGTTAACGACGTGTACATGTGCTAAGTAATGACATGTATTTATTAAAAAATAAATCAATGCTTCAACGAATTATAGCTTAACGTACGTCCCATCACGTATAAGAAACTTAGGTGGCTGATGGTTGTGGTCCAACCGCATGTTAACAAATCCGTTCGAGTTGCTGTGTATCACGCGGGCTTTGCACTTCGTACCCATGGTACATCGCCAGTTGATGGTCTTGGGGCCCACGCGGTTCGGGCAGAAGCTGTACCCGTCTACTATTAACACGTTCTTGCCTTTCACGTTCTTTGTCCAAGTCACTGGAAATAAAACAACAGTTTAGATTTAAGGTAGTATATGATACTATTTACTGCGACAGGTGTCAAACATTGGAAAGTTGGTCTTCTAAGAACCTATTATATTTTTATCGTATTGAGAACATTTTGGAAAATAAACATAAATGCCAATCCAAACAACACATTTAATTACTGATAAATTGTTAAATGTACGCTTAGGTCTGATTTTAATGACTAGAACATATTCACATCAATAACAAGGAGAATACCAATGCAATCGAAGCCACTACAAACCTTGCCTCAATTGAGGAGCGTCTTCAAAAGGAGTTATTTCTCTACGGAAGCCATACAAAACTAAGTCCTATTGAAAAGACACTGCTCAATTAATTTCCAAGCTAACACAGACAACACACACATGAATCACATTTAATTACACTAATATTATTAGCTTATATTTAGATTAACTCGGCAATGCGCATTATAATACAAATACCCTTTGACAATGTTTGTTCGTTGTTTCTCAAATCAGATTAGTTTGCTTTATCCAACCTTAATAAGGTTTGGACCATCGACCTTTCTTATTTCTGTCAATTTAAGGGTTAATACTGGCATGGCATGAGAACATATCACACTATTTTCAATGTGTAACTCCAGACGCTAGAGTTAAACTGGCGCAGACATTTTAAATGCTACACTGAATAATCTAATACATGGAGTAATACATTTATTTAAATTTTAAGACATATTCTTAAGACTAGTGCACTTAACCTGTTCATACGATGACAGCGCTTGTAATGTCCCACAATTCAGCGACCCCATATATAATGGTGTGTTTTGTGTGTGTGATAGTCTAATCACGTAAGTATAAAATGTAACCAAGGAATGCTTTTTGTTAATTATAACTATTTTCTATGGTGCAATGTTTAAAAAATATTATATAAATTAATAGTTAATAGGTAAGTAGTTTAGTAAAAATATTTGGTCTCTAATTTGACTTCCGCCGCTATGGCAACCAGACAGCGGATTTATTATGCCGTTCCTACAATAAAATTACTCATGTTCAATTTTATTGTTTTCGAAAGGTAGCATGTAATTTTTAGTGACGCCGCTTTTTTGGGCTCAAAAATCGCTAATCGCATAGACTAACTGGATATTTAAAGTGTTTTTTTTTTTCAATAAGCCGATTGTGGGTTAAATGTTTGCCGTAGCGCTGATGGAACGACTTAGAGGTCTGCAGGCTTAATTATCTAAGCAAAGAGCCTGGAAAATATTCCATTCCTTATAGTAAACTTGGGGGGTTTGTGACCGTGCTCCAGGTACGCTCTCAAGATCTCCCGATCCGAAGTGACCAGCAGTCGCGCCCGGCACTGCCCCCCAGCCGTACACGTCCAGGATGCGGAGTCGTTTTTGCGCCGCTTGTGGCAATAGAACGTGTAGCCGTTGATGATCACGATCTCCTTGCCGCGGATATTGCAGGTCCATATCACTGGAAAAACAATGCAAGTTAGTATCTATAAGATAAACAGTGTGGCTGTTTTCTATTAATAACATTAGTAAAGCAGATCGGGTATAAATTTATGAAACATGTAATGTCTCATTACATGTTATGTAGGTACACCACAATATAAAAAATATTGAACCCTTGATACAAATATCAAAGCACAAAGAAAATTTTTTATGCGGAAGAGACCGGGAATCGAACCATATACCTAGTTATATACCTCTGAATAACCGTTAACACGTTGGACCGGTAATCCAGAGGAACCGGGTTCGATTCCCGGTTTAAAAAAAATCTTTCTTTGTATCAATCGTTCAAGATCAGGTATAGTTCGTTGCAGGCGAGGTGTTGATGTCATGTCATGTTCAAAGAAACGAGGCAAGAGTATTAGAATTTTTCTAAGCTGATCATTATATTTGGAAATATTTTAAGTTAAAATAAACTAAATGAAAGTACATTTAAATGACTAGAAACATTTACTTATGTAAATTGAAATCCTCGTTATAAATAAGTACATACATTTTGTATGTAATATTTGTATGATTATGAAATGAAATGTAATAATTGAATGATTGACAATTTAAATTTATTACAAATAAATTATTCTATCCTATTCTATTCCATATTTATGATACAAACAAAGATTACATTCACACGTACATACTTGATATAAAAGAATTAACGATGAATATTTTCAGGAAAAGGTGCCGATAAAGTAATGTTACCCAATATAGAGCACGCACAGAAAATGGTATCGGGTATCGCTATTTTAAATTTTTGCATAATTTATTTGTATTTTTAGGACATATTTTATTTCAGTATTTTGTATTAGGCAACTTTTTGGCATCATGGCTCCACAGTCTACACACAAAGGTACAGTTGCCCAGAAACTTCTTGACCCAAAATGGCGGATCTGCGCATGCATATTTGTACGTAAATCGGCTACTGCGCAGTCAAGGTTAGGCTCAAGAAGTTTCTCGGCAACTGTAAAACTGATTAATGTACTTCCTCGCTTACCGACAATCCAAAATATCATCCATTGTAGGTACAAAATTTAAAAGTAAGTAAGTACTTACCTACAGCTTCCACTCTATAAAGATACTGTTAAGAATTAATATTCACAATTTATAATATACTCCATTGCGTATAATGAACTTGGGCGGAGAATGGTTGTGCTCCAAGCTGGCATTGATAATCTTCCGGTCCATGTTGGTGAGCAGCTTGGCCCGGCAGCGAGAAGCATTGGTGCACATCCATCGTATGTTGGTCTTCGGCCGCCTGTCTGCGTAGAAGGAGTAGCCGTTCACGATGCACAACTGCTTCCCACGGGAGTTGTACGTCCAAAACACTGCAATGTATAATAAATTGTTGTAAAATTACCACTCGTGTCAGTTTGAAATTAATAAATTAATGAGCTTTAAACAGTCCTCTGGGTCATTTATATGGAACCGGATTAAAAAATTAAAAAGAAATTATGAACATTAGTTTATAATCCGCGCCGACATTTCGTTATACGTAATACATAATATGCGTAACTTTACTTTGGTAGTCGCCTCGGATTCATAACATTTCACATACAAATATGTTATTTCTGAAGTCAGGTCAGTTCAAAATATAAAAAAAAACTTTTTTTTTCTATTTACTTACTACATGTGACTATACTTTGTACAATTCATACAATGAAAATCACAAAAAAAGACAGATATTAGAAAAGCAGCACTGACGTTTTCAAGATATTGCTTTATGAACACAGGAGAGCCAATCGCATCCAACCTAGCAGAACCTAATGTGCAGTAAGTCAATACGGTTTTCATTATGTTTTGGATTGCAAATTAAAAACGACAGAATGCTGGAGAAGCATTCGTATTCACACTTTCAAAAACATTCCATTTCGTATAATAAACTTAGGCGCAGGATGACAGTGGTCCAAATGGCAGCTGTTCAGGGTCCCATCGTTGCTGGTGACGAGCCTGGCCTTGCAACGGGACCCAAATGTGCAGAGCCAGCCCATGCAGCTCTGCTGCCGCCTCTGGAGGTAGAAGGAGAAACCGTTCACGACGCAAACGTTTTTGCCACGAACGTTTTTTGCAAAGGTCACTGAAAGAAAGTATTTTTCAGTTATCAGGCACTTCGGTTGCTGATTATAAAAAGTGAAGTCACTGCACCTAAATGATTGTAATCTCTTTATTCTCTCATCGCATCGCTCACGTCCTGTATTGTGTCAATGCAAAATAATTACAATTGTACATACACATATATAATATTATATGTCTATATTCAGCCTAATATGTAATCGAACAAATTCTGAAACAGACTAGGTCCATTGGTATTTACGAAACGGGCCACAGACTCACAGGCAATATTTGAAGTGCATTTCAACTGAAGACGTTTTAGATTACCACAGGAAAAAAGCGACATTTGTCAAACAAATTTAATTCCATTACTAAAAACAATAGTAAATACAAAATGCCGACTAACTACTGACCATGATTTTTTATCACGACTAGCATAGATGAAACCTTTGTTGCTATAATTCGAAACCACATTTTGGATCTGTAACATTAGCAGCATGCATTACTAATTCTAAGTATAATGTACATTTAATTATTGTTGTTTCATCATCGTGCGCAGTGCTGATTGTAGGTACATTTGGTTGTTCCTGTTTCATCGCAAAACCTATATTTTCAGATAACACCCATCTTTGATGATAAACTGCGGCGCCGAATGCGTGTGCCCCAACATAGCGCGTATGAACTGCTTTGACATCGTATCTGTGATGACCCTGGCCTTGCACATGCAGTGGTTGGTGCACCGCCACTCCATAGTGGCCTGGGAGCGACGCTTGAGGAAGAACGAGTAGCCGTTCACTATCATCATGTGCCGCCCAAGCCGTGACATTGTCCATATCACTAGAAATATTTGAATCATTATCTTTGCGTTTCTTTTTTCATTACCATGTTTTAAAAAAACAAATCCACTTACCAACGTTTTCCTTATTAGAAAAGGTGTTCTTGAGAGTTACAGAAGTTACGTAGAAGGCAGGGAAATGTAAGTAATAAGAGTAACAGCGAATTTGTACGTCATATTTATGAAACAGTCCTCAATAGAGATCTCTCCGACTAGCATAATGTTTTGGTCAGCATCGGTAATAAGGCAATATTGAGTCAAACATACCAGGGACGATACATAAAGATACACAAAAAGGGATACATAAACTGTGTTATTTCTTCCAGTGACCGCTATGTTTGTACTAAGTCTAGACAGTATGGTGTGCTTGTCAAAGTACTTTTTGTACATCGCTGATGTTGCCGTAATGAATCCTGATTCGTCACAGCGTTTATCGACATAAACCAATCTTACGAGTATCCAGCAAGAAAATGTTAAATTCTTTGGGTACTTTACCTACGATTGACGAGGTATAGCCCGCGTGCATTGGCTGAATGCGAACATTACTGATCAATTCTCGGTCTGCAATTCAGCATCCTCAATTATTAAGAAATTAGTGGACACCACGATGATTATTATATGACTTCGTTTAGAACCCTGCTTCTAATCTAAAGTAGGCTATATCTTGATAAAGAAGTCATTTTTGACGATGAACGGGGACGACGAATGGCTCGTCATCCGCAGGAACCCATCGCTGGAACTGTTGATAAGGTTCTGCGCCTTGTACTTGCTGTGGGGACAGATCTTTGTCTGTTAGTATTGTGTTGGCTATATCTTGATATAAAATCCATCTTTTATTATGAATGTGGGCGGCGGATGGCTCGGCACATGCTCAATCATCGCCCGCAGGACCCCGTTGGTCGCTTTGTCGGTGACGATCCGTGCCTTGCACTTGCTGTGCCCCGTGCACTGCCATACCAACGTCCTTGGGTTCCGACGCTTGTTGTAGTATGTGAAGCCGTCCACTATCAGCATATCCTTGCCTTTTTGCGATTTTGTCCAGATTACTGTGAAATGCGCATACATGTTCATGTGTTTTTGTTTTATATCGATAATAATAACAGTTAAGAATAATGATGTGAAATCTCTCATTCTGGCCTGATCAGGGCAACACGTGTACACACAGGTACACGCTTTCACTCACACAAATCGACAGTAAGCTTTAAGTCTAAGCTCTTGTAAGGCTTGTATTATGGGCACTTTACTAGTCGACCATATACATATATATACATACTGAAATACATAGAAAACATCCATGACCCAGGAATAAATATTCGAGTTCATCACATAAATATTTGCCGTTGCCGGGATTCGAACCCGAACTACGTCGTCAATAATATCGTTATACGTATATACTTACGGCCATCATTAGTAACGGTAAGATGTAAATTGTAAGTAATGCCAGGTGTCAGTAAATGATCATGTTCCAATAGTACCTAAATCACAAGAAATTTGTGTGGAATATAGACTCAACAGAAATTTAATGTATTGAAACGAACATGAAATAAGGAAGTCCTTTATTTGACAAATAGTGTTAAGTACATTTAAATAATCAAAATCAAATACATCATTATCATTACCACCAATGTCCCCAAAAGAAGAAAGGAAAGCAAGGGATTATGTATAACCAAAAAAAAACCAAAGACCGTTATGATCAAAATGGCGATGAACTTGGCTGACAAATGGGCCAACACATGCTGAGTCTTGGCCTGCACAATTGTGATTATTCTATGTCGGAGAGTATCTTTCCTTTCTGTGGCCGGTTTACTGCCATCATCGTCTGCTAATACTAAAACTTGATTTAGAGACCATCTTTGTTGATAAACGTGGGTGGGGAATGGATCGGCATATTCTCGATCTTGGCCTACACGAAAACATGAGTTTCTATATTGGAGAGTATCCTGGCCTGCGTGGCCTGTACTGCGACCTGTGCACTCCATAGTCTGCTGACAGCTTCACATAGATACCATTTTGGATGATGAACTTGGGAGGCCGATGGGCTGGCTCGTGCCGTGTCTTGACCTGTACGAACTCGTAGGTTTCCATATCGGAGAGTATCCTGGCTTTGCACTTACTGTGCCCAGTGCATTGCCACATCAAAGTGCGGTCCGTTTCGTTCCGTCTCTTGTTGTAGAACGTGTACCCGTCCACTATCAGCATGTCCTTGCCTTTGTGGGATTTGGCCCAAATCACTGTAAAATATAGAAATAACTTTTTATTTCCTCAACTTCCCTCTCTTCCAATTACATTAACGTTCCTTGATCTCTTCCCTGCGCTATTATATTAAGTATCTGATGGTAGGGTCTGTTCTGATTCTCCCCATCGAAGGCTTCGTCTGCCTCAACACATCTAGCTTTGATTAACGTTTCTCAGCAAAATAATTTTAACCGTGATTCAGAAAGCCCCGAAGCGCATCTTAAATTTTTTAACTGTCCCAAAGTAATCAGCATTAGTATAATCGTCCAATCGATAATAACCAAAAGCTATGATATGAGCTATGTTTACATATTCTTACATACTTCCGTAATAGCGAAGTACATGTTTACAGGTAATGAGACGTTTATTTAATAAACAATAAAGGAACAGAGACTTCGAATTTTAATATTGTACAAAGGGAGTTACAGAGATTATCTAAAAGCAGTTAAAGAATTTATAATTTGATACAGTAACCGTTTTTAATAATAAATTTAGGCGGGTGATGTGAGTGGTACATCGCCACCGAGACTAGAGTTGTGGTCGCAGTGTGAATCAACACCTTTGCTTGACACTTGGGATACTTGGTGCAACGCCACTCGGAGGTCACCTTGAACTGTCGCCTGTTGAAGAACGTGAAACCATTTACTATCAGGGTATCTTTGCCTTGCCTTGTTTTTGCCCAAAAAACTGGAAAAAAAAAACTTTATTTAACCAGCGTATTTTACTACCCTAATATATATGCTACTTATGAGATCAACTTACCTTTCCGCTAAAATATACAAATCGTTGTTGATAATAATTGATTTCATTAAAGGCGCGTATCCAAAATAAGTGAATAAAAATAACAATATTGTCATTCTATTCATAAAAAACGAACCTCAAGAATTTTATTAGAGTCCTTATCACAAAAAAAATACCATACATTATTTACAAGAATAAGCCAGTAAAACATAGATAATTTCTTACACAAACGCTGAAATGCTTCACAGATTTCCGTTAAATTGTTTATATTCAATCAACTGAAATACATTGGTTAGAATAAGTTCAATGATAATTAAAACTTATTGAACCGGGTCTATCGCGATATTTTGATTTTGATTTTGAAGTTTTAATTATGTGGTCAAACTGCGAGAGAATAAAGTGTTATAAGTTCAATGATGTAATTGAACATTAAATATTAAGACATGATATCGGCCTAGTATAAGTAGTATGTATAAGGACGTCAAGTCCACAATTAGAACCATAGTGGGGCAGACTGCACCAATAGCAGTGACTGAAGGGGTGCATCAAGGTTCGGTCTTAAGTCCATACCTCTTCTGTTTGGTGATAGATGCACTCACTGAGGATGCTCAAACACTGGCTCCATGGTCCTTTATCTATGCAGACGATGTAGCTATCTGCTCAACATCTCGGAATGAGTTGGAACAGGCACTGAACGAGTGGAAGCGTCAGCTACAGATGGGTGGTCTAATGTTGAGTGTCTCTAAGACCCAGTACATGGTGTGTAATAAACCAGACCAGGCCCTTTGGAAGACCCTCTCGTAATCGACGGACAACAAGTCATGAGATGCGATGAGTATAAATACCTAGGTACCATGTTGCACACCACAGGAGATTTGGAAGCAAACATTCAGCATCGTATTGCGGCCGCCTGGCTGAAGTGGCGGGAGCTGACTGCCGTAACCTGCGACCGTAGAATGCCTGTTAAATTGAAAGGCCTCGTATATAAGAGCATGATCAGACCTGTTCTAACGTATGACAGTGAAACATGGGCAGTTACTCAGCGCCAGGTTAATACCATCCAAGTTGCCGAAATGAGGATGCTTCGGTGGATGTGCGAAGTGACGAGACTCGACAAGATACGCAACGAGTACGTTCGCGGTAGTCTCGGAGTACGCGACATCGCCGACAAGCTGCAAGAGAGTAGGCTGCGATGGTTTGGACACGTGAAGAGAAGACCTCCAGAGTACATCGGAAACACAGTGGCCAATCTAAACATGCAGGGGGTCCGAAGGAGGGGAAGACCGAAGACCAGGTGGTTAGATGTGGTCCGAAAAGACCTTAGTTCCTGCGGAGTTACTGAGTCAGACACGTCAAATAGAGCGAAGTGGAAAGAGAAAACGAAGAAGGCAGACCCCACCATCAGATGGGAATAATAATTGCCAAGGAGAGAGAGAGATATCGGCCTAGTAAAAAATTCTCATACCAGTGAGGTAATATAAAAATAAACTGTCCACTCTTGTTTCAGAATTTTGGAAGTTTTTTTTACTCAGAATCATGATATAAGAAAAAAGGGGTCCTAAACATGTATACAATATGTATCGTTCCGTAATAGCACTCATGATTCTGAGTAGAAGGAACATAAAACTTTTAAATTTGGGATAAAGGGAGTATTTTTTTATAAATGCCCAATTAGAACTTCCAATAACACCCGTTTCTTATCACAAAATTAGACGGTGAATGTGTATGTGACAACATGGACCTTACAAACAGTCCTGTGAATACGTCAAAGACTACGATGGCGTTGCACAAGGGGTACTTCGTACATCGCCACTCTGTGGTCGACTTCAATTGCCGCTTCTTGTAGAAAGTGAACTTGTTCACTAGTAGCATGTCTTTGCCGCGGGAACTCTTCGTCCAAGTGACTGAAAACAAATGATAAGTATCAAAAGTGAACGCTCTCTACGGCAAACTATGTTTGGCCATCTGTAGTATCCAAGTCGGCTGCTATTAGTCAACTCTCTCCAAGCGAAGATGGGTTTCCTAAAAAAGTACTAATATTGCGTAAAATAAAACTAATGATTACAAATGAAACTAAATACTTTGCTGTAATTACTATATTATTTGTTCCTTTATATGAAGTATATGATTTGACTCTACTAGCATTACCAAGTTGCTACGAATTGAGAAGAAACGCCGAAACAAACTCGACAAAAATAACTTTATTTTACGTAATTTACGTTTCGAAAATACGTTCCGTAAATCTACCCAACGGTTACTCAAATATAGTCCAAAAATAATATAAATAATATATATTTTTATAATTCTCGAGTTCATTATGTTAATATTTGTGTGACTGTGGACTAGACTATTATGTGGTAGTTTTACAGTTCTTGAAATGTGGTTTAGAAATACTTACAATATGTAGTAAAACAAATAATATTATCCAAATGTCTATCATATGAATTATACTTAAAGTATTAAATGCAAAACGTAAATATTATTATGGCGGCAATTTTATATTTACAATTTAGCCGACAACCAACATAACAGCATAATTAAATAAAATTGATCATTATTTGTACAGCCTACGTATTAAATTCAAAATGCAATTCATTTTATTTTGAAGTAACGGCCATTTTTAATTACAAATTGGGGCGCGTCGTGACCATGCTCAGCACTGAACTTGACGAACTCTCCAGTGATAGTGCTGGAAATGACTCTGGCCATGCATGTGGGATACTTCGTGCACCTCCACTCGGTGGTAGAATTGGTACTGCGCCGGTTGAAGAAAGAAAAGCCGTTGACTACCAGCAAAGGCTTCCCACGGCTGGACCTCACGTACATTACTGAAAATAGGATAGTTGTATTGAAAGGGCATTAAAAAAAACATTGATAACTTGCAGCTCAGTTTTTTGTTAAAATCTCGGTGATGTCAATGCCACTTTTATATAAAGCAGTTTGTGATAGGTGATAAGCAAAAGTAAATATGGAAATAGTATTCCCTGATTTTGTTGGAGCGAAATTTGAAACAAAACGAAAGATAAGGGACTGAGTACAAAAACAAGGATTTTACGGCATGCCAATTTTAATCAATTGGTAGATCATGACATGATGTCCCGTGTGCACACTGCATATGTATACCTTCTACACTTAACATACATTAATTGATTCGTTCGTCAATGAAGGAGAACCTACGTCGCCTTGAATTACATTTACATCAAATCTAATCCAGACGTTTCTTGTATTCTATCCGTTGATTGAAGTCTGTAGAACGTGAGGCCGTCAATGGTGCACATTCCTTTGCGGTTCCAGTTAGTTGGTTAGCTTTATATACACCCCGCGATGTATCATGTACTTAGGTGGCGAATGTTTATGGTTGATATTAGTGCGCAGGATATCCTTCGTATGGCTCGTGATGAATGAAGAGGAGCAGGTCCGGATCCCTGCGGTGCAAGTCCACCGAAGGGTTTGTAGGTGCCTCTTCTGGCAGTAGAACGTGTAGCCGTCTATGATGCACATTTCTTTGCCTTTACCGTTTTGAGTCCAAATAACTGAAGGAAACAAGTTTCATTAACGCCAATCTAACAGATGCACTACAAATCTGAAAATGGACATCATCACCTAATACTGTTGGATAATCGTAAGTAGTATGAATAATAATTCAAAGAATACCGCTCAATAAAAAGAAACACGTTGGTAATGAATACCTAAGGATGCTACACATATAAGCGGGTCGGCATTAATTGGCACAAACGGGCGATAAGATCCAATAATGTACTAGAATACTAACCTAGAATTCTACCACCCGCGGGTGCGCCGATTAATGCCGGCCCGATACCCACTCGCATATATTATGTGCAGCGCCACTGTCTGGATATTAAAATGTAGACATTTAAAAATCAAAAAACAAATTGCAAAGTTTTTTTAATCAATCATATTTTACAACAGACGCCATCGACAACAACAAATCTCGGGGCTTCGTGAATGTGTTCCAACGTGGCACGAATGAGCTGGTGGTCGTGCGTGGTGTACACCTGTGCACGGCACCTCGTGCCATACGTGCAGATCCATCGTATGGACTTCTGCTGAACTCTTTGGAGGTAAAAGGTAAAGCCGTTGATGATGCAAATGTCCTTACCGTGGAAATTCTTCGCCCATGTTACTGAAATTAGAAACATTTTTGATGTCGTTATTAATATTATTCGTAGCACAGTGAACTATCTCATATATTATCTCAAATATTTTTACCACTTATGATTTCATGCATAAATTTTCTATAAAATGTTTGTATAGAAGCGAAAAATTTAAAAATGCATATTTTGAGCGGGATTTCAACCCACGTCTCCACGGCGTTACGGGCCAGACGGGTGAACTACTAATTATTCTACAATTTCAAAGGGAAATTAGATGGTTTAGGTAGTAGAGCATTTAACTTTTCAATCAGTTGCTTCACTTCTTATATGCCTTAGGTTGGTACATTTGGGTTATGTTATAAAGTTATCTGATTTTATACTTACCGTGGTGGTATTTAACTGATTAGAACAAAAATACTATAACTGTGACGCAAGCATTTGTAAAAATTCCTTGTTTCACCTTCAGAATATTTCGCTTTTTCTGTAGTAATAAGTGACGTAGGATTAAGAATAAAATTAAATTTACTTACATTGTACTGTACTTTTATTCAATCTAATCTATGATATAATTATAAAATTAAACAAAAATTGTTAGAAATTTGTAGAACAGCATGTAGGTTTCACCTAAATAAGTTTAAAGCAAATAAACCTAAGATACTACACTTTTTTTATACATTTAAAGTAAACAAAATTAAATACACTTACCACAAATTTATAAAACAACAAGCACAATTCAAAGTTTCATATAGACACCATCCCTGATAATATATCTAGGAGCTGCGTGCGTGTGATGCAACTCTGCGTGCTAGAGCGTCGAGCGTAGTGAAGGGTTTTCCACGACATTCCGTGCCATTAACTAGTGCACACCCAACGTGTCGACTGCTGAAGCCGTCTCTGGCAGCTAAATGTTAACATTGCGTCCCATCAATGCCGAGTTATAATTTGTTTAAAGTTTCATATATATACCATCCTTGATAATATATCTATTAGCTGGGTGGGTGTGATCCAGCTCTGCACGAATAATCTCACGTTCGAACGTAGCGAAGACTTTTGCACGACATTTCGTGCCATACGTGCAGACCCACCGCGTCGACTGCTGCTGGCGTCTTTGGCAGCAAAACGTATACCCGTTCACTATACACACCTCATTGCCGCGGGCATTTTGAGCCCAAATAACTGAAAACAAAAAGAAAATGTAAACTATGAATCCTGAATTAAACGTTTTATCAGGATTCTTATGCAGTTTTTAAAGTGTACATTATGTTTAATTTGCTGAAGTAAATCATGACAGCGCGCAGCTTAACGTCATTTATTATGAGGTATGGGGAGGAACTATGACACAATTTACCAAATCGAAGGCAAGTATAAAGTACTAATAATAATACTTCATTTCATGCTAATACCATTTACACATTTATTTTTCTGAACTTGTTTATCTGTCAAATACACTTTCAACAGAAGGTATGCTTCTCAAATAAATTGCCCGTTATTGGATTATGTAACTGTTTATAATAAATTCCATTCTCGATCTTGAATTTAGGCGGATCATGGATGTGTTCCAACGTGCCACGGACCACCTCGCCACCAAGTGTCGTGTACATCATAGCCCGACACTTACTGCCAAACGTACACACCCATCGGATCGAGTACTGCTGCCGTCTCTGGCAGTAAAATGTGTACCCGTTTATAATACATATCTCCTTTCCACGGGAGTTCTTGGTCCATAAAACTGGAACAATAAAATCTAACATTATCCAGCTGTGCCATCGATAACCTTTTTTTTTGTGGAACACTATTTGTCATTTTCTGTTTCATTGCTGACTAATGCTAAGCGTGTAGGTATAAGTAAGTAAAACAATGCGAGATACAGCGTACTGACGCTTCCATACAAAAGGGACCCATCCCCAGTCGGAACTAATTTATAAAGATGAATAAAGGGAAGGAAAACTATAGTAAAACATCTGTTTGGAACGGACATGTTGACTGTGTCTGATATGATGTCATAGTTTAAAATCTTATATCTTATGTAACTGTAATTTTCCATCTGTTATGTAACTGATTGTATGTCATAGGTATATTTACAGCTGTTTTTATCCTGAATACTAATAATAAAAAAAGGAAAATTTATAAACTAAATAAGAACGCACAATTATTAAACATTTTATTAGATGTATAACAGAAAAAAATATGTGTACACTTAGGTAACATTTTTTAGAATTATGATATTTTACTTCGTAGATGTTTTTTTCCTTAGAGTAGTGTATCAAATATGATACATGTAAATATCAAACACAATGAAAAGGAAAATCCGTTAAGGTGGAAAAAAGTACATTGTGATGGAACTTTGTATCGTATCTAACACATAACTAAGTATAATTAAGTACATTTATCGATTGTATGACGGTGAGTTTATAAGAAACACCATTGTGTAACCAGTACGAGTATCTAGGTGGTTTCGAGCGTAGTGAAGGCTTTATTAATTTATTAATTATTCAAATTAGTGATGCTGTGTTATAGTCAAACTAAGGCACTGTGAACTACAAAATTACATATAAAGAAACTTAAAACTAGTTCGATTTAGGCGATGTAACAGCGTTGGCTCCGTTGCGTTGTCTGATCTGGCGCAGGATTCGGCAGATTTCCCCGGAACTGCCGAAACAGAACACCCTTCGGCCAGAAGTCTGCACTTGCGATGGTGTCCTGCAGCGGGCGCGGCACACGCAGCACAAACGAGCTGAAGTGCACGCAGGATTGCAGCTGGTGCACCCTCAGCGAGAAGCCAGTCTTCCGGCGGACGTACTCCACCACATGGCGGAGTGATGCAAGCGTGACATTTAGTAGAACCTTCCCATGGAGTCGCTCCATGTGTAGTATTACAACCATTTATGGGTTGATTGGCTTCCGTTTACAATAAACACCATTGCGGATCGTGTAACTGGGCGGATTGTGAGTGTGCTCTAACAAAGCACGTAACAACTCGCCAGAGAGCGTAGTGAAGGCTTTAGCGCGACACTTTGCGCCGAAAGTACAGATCCAACGGATGGAGCGTTGTTGTCTTTTCTGACAGCAGAACGTGTATCCGTTTACTATTAATATCACCCTGCCGCGTGAGTTATTAGCCCAAATAACTAGAAAAAAAATGTATGAATAAAATTAGAATTGTGACGTCTATACTTAATTTTATTTACGAATCAATAATTCTAGTACATTTGAAGATTTCGCGTTCGGTGTTGCAGCCTATGACAATTGATATACATTTCTATCATTTACTTCAAATGGATTGTGGTAAATCAAATAAAAGACATGTAGTAAGATTTTAATCGAAGACGTCGTACGTACGTGTCGTACGTAGTAGTACTTACGTAGTTCATAAAATACGAGACATACAATATAAGACTAAATATATTATATAAAGTTCATATATTTGTCTTGAACTTTTCCAAAAAGCGTTTACCTCATAGCAAAAAAAAGCAAATAAAATAATAAAATGGGGAATATTTAAACTACAACATCTTTGTATCAATGGGTTAAATATTCGAGCTCATAACACAAACATTTGGCCTTGCCAGGATTCTAACCCAGGACCGTTAGCTGAGTAGGCAGCTGTACTTCCACCATGTAGTACAATTACGTATTCTGTGCTACCACTGCGCCATTCGCGTCATATTTCATATCCGACATTACCATTATTATATCTCGGATTCATGGATGTGCCTTTGAGGGTTGTGAAGACTGAATCACGACACTTTGTATAAAACGTGCAGACTCACTTAATTTTTGATTGCCTTATGATAACATATGCAGCTATTTATTAAACACTATGCTATATTATATACCTAAATACTAGCTGCGAGCTGCGATGTTGCCCGCTCATCCCTGGAATACTATATTTTTACACTCACAAACTTTCGCATCTACAATTCTTTTTCGCATTTAAGTGTACCCACTTTTACAGTTTAACATAAACTCCGTTAACGATTTTGTACTTTGGAGGCAGATGACAATGGTCGAGTACTGCACGTATCACTGTACGATTGTGCGTGGAGTACACGTTAGCACGACACTTCATGCCAAACGTGCACACCCACCGGATGGTATGCTGTCGTCGTGAATGACAGTAGAACGTATAGCCGTTTATGATGCACATCTCCTTGCCTCGTTCGTTCTGAGTCCAAATAACTGAAAAAAAAAATTGTAAACACTAACGGATGTTTTGAGTTTAATTCACAACTTTTCACAGTTACCGTACTTAACAATAACTATAGTGCATTTATTATTATAACACAGTCAAATTCCTAATGACATCAATTGGATATAGAATTTTCATAAAACTGTTTATAGTTTTTTTACACGCCAACGTTATATTTTTGCCAACGTAGCATTTGGTCCTGAATTGTGCAAACAATGAAACGAATGATATAAAGTTGTGTGATAGTATATAAGCAATTTGTGAAGGTGCTGAAAAACAAGTGAAAACATTGGTAACCGGATAGCAGGGCACTTAATGTGTGCCAAAAACAATAAACTGAATATATTTAAGTCGTACTTATTTTTTTTATTTCAGTTAAAAAAAATACTTCATGTTTTCTGGCACCGGAAGTGTATTTTCAGAACACGCAGTTAAATGAAAAAATCTAACTGTTCTTGTTCTAAATATTGAACAACGATGTATGTATCTCTCTTCTTAGCCATTATCTCAAATGGTGGTGGGGTCACCTTATGTTACTTTACTTCTGCACCTCGCTTTGTCCTCGCCATCGTCTTCGGATACTTCTCCGGACACTCAATCATATCCTTTTTGCACTTCTTACATCATTCCACCTCGTTTTAGGTCGCTGAATCTTCGATGGAGGGTGGAAAGCTGTACAACAACCTGTGATTTATAATAAAATAAAAAATCTTTTAAAATATTAGAGCTTCATGTATACACCATTGCTGATGACGTAACCGCGAGGTGGGTGGCTGTGTACAAGTGATGCACGGACAGGTTTGTAATCCAGCGTTGTGTACATTTGAGCGCTGCATTTCTTGTACCCGAGCGTACAGACCCACCGAAGAGCCTTTTTCTGACGCCGTTCGCAGTAAAAAGAGAAGCCGTCGATTACACACAATTCTTTACCCCGTCTATTTTTAGTCCAAGTCACTGAAAATACAAAAATATAATTATTTAACATATAAAACTAAACGAGTAAATAGACCTTCTCGTTCCTAATAACTGAACCAGTTATCTCTAAAATAGCATTTTAGATGACACTGTTTATGTGTCACCAGCCTTTTGCGCTCTTAACGTTGTTTAATTCATCGTCAGTACATGAAAAATATCGATGCAACTTGTCTGATTTCAAGTCAAGATTATTATCTGGTTCTTTTCGAGTGTCGATTGAATTTAGGGTCAATAATCTACAGACATTTAAACACTGATAAAACGCTAAACTTGAAATTATAACTTTATATTGTTAAATAAAGAAATGCCACCTCTAATAACCAACGCTGGAAGCTCGATGAATATGTTCCAACATGGCACGTGTGATCCGTCTATATTTACCTACAGATGTTACCCCTTTGTTTCTACTAGAAATAACTAAATTGAAAAACGTTGATAAATAAAATAACATTTATATATCGCTCATAGACAAGGTCGCATTACTCGTACAATTTTTCATAAATACCATTTTTGATTACAAATTTAGGGGCTGGATGGTTGTGTTCCAGCGAGGCACGTAGAACGTGGAAGTCGAGGCTAGTGTGCACCACTCCTCGACACTTGCGACCAAACGTGCAAATCCATCGCATCGACTTCAATCCCGTCGTTTGGTGGCAAAACGAGTACCCGTCTGCGATGCACAGATCTTTACCGCGCTTGTTTTTGACCCAATATACTGAAAATAGGCAAATTGATAGAAATTTAATTCTTACCCGGTTTCTACAAATTCGTGAAATTAATATACACCGAGCGATGGTCCTGTCCCTGTCCATCCTATGCGGCTAACACAGAGACAGCAATGAAGGATAAAAGCGGAATAAAGGAATCTAAATATACTTGGGCTATGCGGACAGGACTGTAAAATACTAACTACTGGGTTATGGCTCGAGACTACCGTGTCTGAGGCGTCATCGTCAGGCGTGTATAAAAAAAATCATAGAATAATCAGATTTTTATTAGAGTTTTAGATAATGTTAAAATACAATCATAAAATTATACACAAAATTGCACAAACATTTATAAAATATTGGTAAGTTCACAAAAACAATAAATAAAATTTATAAATACGCATAGTACTATAAATAATTACATTTATATTAAATAAATACCTACAGAACTAGTATACTAAATATAATACGATCAAAGTTGCAGGTGTATATAATTTTTGAAAATAGTGTCCTAGTCTCAGATAAACGAAATTTCTGATTACATGGGCTTAGGCAAGAGGCTTAGTGAACGTGTTCCAACGCACGTGTTTGGCGTTTGAGGTTAGTGAAAATAGTGCATCACTAGGCACGTCATGTGTGTCCAAATGTCGACCTATCGCACCTACCGAAGTTCCATATGCTACACTACTAATAAATCTTTACCACACTTATTAAAAACTAATATTTTATGCAAAATTATTCCTAAAAGCGAAGCACTCAGTGGTTGACCAATTTGACGTGACATGTTCGTCCTAAAGTGCACACCCATCCCTGACCTAGCGCTCCTTGGTATTACTACTTGTACCCATATATACTATACAGATCTTCAAAGTTTTAAATACACGCCATTTTTAATGACAAATCTGGGCGGCTGATGTGTGTGTTCCAGCGAAGCACGTAGCACTGTGCGGTTGAGGTTGGTGAGCAGTTTCGCGCGGCACGTGCGGCCGAAAGTGCACACCCATCGCACAGTCGTCTGCCCCGCGCCTTGGTAACAGAACGAGTATCCATCTATTATACACAGGTCTTTGTCACGTCGGTTCCGAGTCCAAATTACTGAAAACAAAGAAAATTTATATTTTAGATTTATTATTTGATTAATAAAGTCAAATAAGGTAAAATGTAACGTGAGAGAACAGCCGAAAAAAACGTGATAATACTTTACACGCATATAATGGTCTACATAATTATTTCATATTTTACTGAACAACACAGTTGATTAAAATACAGTTTTCTCCCTAAACTCTTACTGAATATATTATGATAGGTTGCTAAGAAAAACGTTTTCACACATATAACCTACTTAAAATGAATAGATAGAACAGCCGAAAAAAACGTGATAATACTTTACACGCATATAATGGTCTACATAATTATTTCATATTTTACTGAACAACACAGTTGATTAAAATACAGTTTTCTCCCTAAACTCTTACTGAATATATTATAATAGGTTGCTAAGAAAAACGTATTGACACATATAACCTACTTAAAATGAATAGATAGGCGCATTATAATATACAGCAAGAAAGCGGCAAGTGATATTATAATTAGTATTGCTAAAGACTAAACTAGTTTTGTGACTTGCGGATGCTGTACAGTGTACCTGCCTCGAGAGTAAATATCTCGACGCCTAACATTATTTTTATACTCATGTACTAAGTATCAATATAATCTATCAATTATAGTTTTACAGACAAAATCACAACAACGCACTTTTTAAACCTGTACCAAAATTCTAGACTCTGGTATCTGCTACTGAACTTTAATATTTCATGAGACCACTCTCTACTTAATAAAAATATGATTAATAAAAAAATATAATGTTACCTATTCGATGGATCATAAAACTAACCTAACCTTGTGACTCTGATAAGGGCTCCCTCGAGAATTAATATTTCTAGGCCTAATCTAAATCGTTTCTATTTTGTGAATTTTAGTACTAATCGCAACTACTAAATCATATTAAAACGAATTATAACCGGTTCATCGCGATATTTATAAAAGTAAAGCGAGTAAGTAAGCAATGTCACGAGAACCATTAAAATTAGTTTTAATAATATGTTCAAACACTGTTTGCTGTTTGACAAACAGCGAGAGTATAAAGTGTTATTAACTACTACATAGTTAGGTACTTATACCTACTTAGTTAGCACTTCTATAGAGTTAGCACAACAACAGCCTAAAAACACTAACATTACATACCACGCAGTAGCTACTAAAATGGTAAATCTCAATCTGAAATTACAGTATTGCCTTCACCGAAACAAGCAAACACGCCACAAGTAATATTATTTTATATTTGACAATTATGATTTACTAGCAACATAGACTTTTATCGGCGATAATGATAGCATTAGGATCTCGATATGGATGGGACCGGGAATGCCATCTCAACGTGTTAAAAGACTTAAACATACTCGTCCGGTTGAAGCCTGTAAAAGACGCCGTCGCTGATCGTGTAGTTCGGAGCTTGGTGGGTGTGCACCAAGTGGGCCCGGAGCAGCTGGCGGTCAAGGGTCGTGAAAACCTTGGCCTTGCAGCGCCCCGTGCCAAAGGAGCAAACCCAGCGGACTGTGCGGCGCGCCGTCAGTTGCAGGTAGAACGAGTAGCCGTTCACTATGCACAGGTCCTTACCGCGCCTGCTTTTTGCAAAAATCACTGAAAACAATCATTTATATTAGTAACTGGTAATAAAATTGCTTAACCATTAGGTTGTAGTGGTAAATAGTTATTGTTAACATGCAAGGTTGACAGATATCTTAGGAGATTGATATATAGTCGCAGAGATACAGAAAAAATACAAGTAGTTATCCAGATGTGGCCCGGGAATACTAGAGGATAATCCGTCTATTCAATACTATGATGGCGCAGTATTCGCCTGTTCCATAAGCGCACACGCACCGGACAGATGTCCCCTGCTTGTTCCTCTGGTAGTAAAATGAATATCCAAACCGATATTTACAAAAAATATATCGATATGGTTTAAGCCCGGGCTCGTTATTCATGTGATTGTTTTACAATAAAAGCTTCAAACAAACATAAAAGGTTTTACTTTTTAACATATTTTAGTGATTTCAAGAAAAGTCGATGCTAATAGGTAATATGTATTTTATTCAACATACAAAATTATAATATCTACAACGAAACACAAATGTAATTTTCAAACTATAGTGAGATGAATACTTATAATATCACTACAAAAACATTATCTATATACAACTTGGTAGATATAATTGAACTAATAATATTTCATTAAAATAAGCCGAAATAATTATATTGTATCTAATGAAAAAATACATAAAATGTATAACATCACCTCTGGTTACAGATTTGGGCTCTTGTTGAATGTGTTTTAACTAGTGTCGTATCGAGCAGTACGAAGAATGCTGCACAGTCCTTGTTGGTTACATAAATGTACAACCACCAAACTTTATTGGACTGTTAAAGTATTATTAATAACTGAATAGTGATTAGATTAGCACTAAGTTTTGTGAATTCACAAGATGTCGAGAACTTAATAGGTATTTATTTATGATTAGAAAGATAGCTAACTCGTAAAATAAATAATTCAAATATTGCAAACACCGTTATCAACCAGACATTATTTGTTCTATAATACATTTTGAATAATAAAAAAAAACAAATCAAATTTTTACATAAACACCATCTCTGATTACAAATTTGGGAGCTCGGTGAGTGTGTTCCAACGAAGCACGAATCACGTCGCGGTAATAAGAAGTCAGCAACTTCGCGCGGCACTTATTTGTTCCAGAAGTGCACACCCACCGAATTGACTTCAATGCTTTCGTTTGGCAGTAAAACGAAAAGCCGTTCACCACACACATGTCCTTGCCGCGGGAGTTTTTGGTCCAAATCACTGAAAACAACAATTAATATAAATTCGGTAAAAAAATCGCCGAACTATATTAACAAACATAAACTCATTATGGAACATATGTAATGTATGAATAAATATATTATATTTAAATAAAACACACAGCAACAGTAATTTATGGCTGATATTTCAATATAAATAATCATAATCAATTATTAATAAAATAATACAAAAACGCATCATACATCGTGCAATCTCAAAAAGGATTAAGCTAAAAATATTATATAGTAAATTACAATATTCGACTCAACATTATGAAAGTCTTACAAAAATCCCGTTCCTGATAACAAATCTTGGAGCATGATGAGTATGATCCAGCGAGGCACGTATTATTTGACGATCGAGGGAAGTCAAGATCTTGGCACGACACTTGTTGGTCCCTATGCTGCAGATCCACCGGACTGACCTTGCCGCTTGTGTATGGTACGTGAACGAGTAGCCATTTACTACGCACATATCCTTACCGCGATGATTTTTAGTCCAGATCACTGAAGAAAAGAATGAGAATAAAAATATTATTTAGGATACTCGTAAAGGAATGTTAACCACGAACGTATTAAAGTATAAACAGAAGATAGGGTAAATTGCACCGATATGAAACTCACATGAACGCATTGCGGCAGCTCCTATTAATGTAACAAATATAAGAGAAAGCGCTGGCTCAGCTTGCAGGAACTAACCAAACACATTATTTTAATTGAAACAAGAAATTAGCACACCGATATTTAAGAAACTCATCGAACCGACAGACCTAATGCCTTGCGTATGATATTTATGACAAGGAGTCCGAGAAAAAACATTCAAACAACATAGCGTAACCATATATTAGTTAAACATTAAAATTTTACATAAATTCCACCCCTGATTGCAAAATTCGGGGCATCGTGAGAATGTTCCAGTGTGGCTCGAAGAAGTCGGCGGTCGAGCGAAGTGACAAGGCAGCCGCGACACTTGCTTGTTCCAAGCGTGCACACCCATCTAACCGACTTCACACCTTGCGTATGCCGATAAAACGAGTATCCGTTCAAGACGGCAATTTCTCTTCCGCGACAGTTTTTGGCCCAGATTACTGAAAATAAAAATTAACACATATGATACAGCCTATACAAAATTTTGCGCACAGGAACGGGCCTATGACAGAACATGATGTACCAAATACAAAGAAAAACTATATTGAATAACTGATAAGCAAACACCGTAAATCTTAAATAAAAATAAACTTTATTAAATCAAAATGTTCTTGGCCATAATGATATATTATATAACCATAATGATAATCTTAATAAAATTAATTAATTAATCTATAATTTAATCTATCTATTTGTATGTTCATTATACGTAATTATCAGGCCATTATAGTGATGTAAAATTGCATTTTAAAAAAAGAACTTAAAATTTAGGCACATTTTAAATAAAAGCTTGTAAAAAACGACGAACGTGGTTACTGAGTTTAATAAAATACACTAACCCCATAAAAGTAGAAGATTTTCACGGCACGCCGAGCTAATAATGGTATACAGTTTTATTATTATTTTTAAAGAAGTAGCTGTAATGTAACACTGCCTTTTCAGAGAACTCCCGATCGTCAAACACCGCACATTACTTACACTTTTATATTGTGAAAACAGTCTATAAGTTATACCGAAACTCATTTAAATTTAAAACTGCAGCAAAATGTAAGAAAAAAAGCCCTAAAGTAGGTAGTCCGGTAGGGTTATTACTTTGCGACTTATGTAATATTAAAATAATAGGACACATAGTTAAGTACAATTATAATCCCATGAAATTAAAGTAATATTCAGACTCAATCTTTGCTAGTGAAATGAAACGGGTTCTGTTCGAAAATTAAATAGAGCTATGCCTATAATTACGTGGGTAACAACAAATATAACGAAGCTAATTTATTTCATATTAAGGTTTCAGTTGAGCGAAATTGCGAGAAAACTCTTTTTTTATCTCTAACGTGTTAATGGATCTTGCACTTATTATTTTACATAAGAAACATCAACGCAGGTATCTACGGACAAAATATACGTATTTATACTGAAACCGTTGGCATCCCGACAAGTAGGGAGAAAACGTAAAAGGCATGAGATCGATGAGATCTTCTTAATTTTTGTACATACATAGCCACTATTCAACAAATAAAAAAATCTAAGACTCAAAATATCCGAAGTTAAAACTTAAATTCTACTGGACTATTAAAAAACAACTCACGTTAAAAACGTTACGCTATCTTACAAACAACTATTGACAATTGATCTTTTTACAAATAACGTTATAAAATGCAATTATTTGATAAACATCTTAATTCAAAAAAATTATAAATTATGAATTACTCCATATACATCCAGTAAATATACAAAATAACGCATGGAATCAATGGATTTATCATTTAAAAAGAGTTGAAAAGTACGACTCGCAAGCTAGTTTATGACTTGACAGACCAATGCTTCGTGAAACTTCTATTTCCGCTCTGAACAGTGACCGGTGAAGAGTGGACCAGTGAATGAACAGTGCAAGAGAATACACAGTCTGATATACATTTATAATTATAGAAAAGTACTTGTTTTTACTTGTAGAAAAGCTAGTGTATTTTCTCAGATAGCGCATATATTGCTAAGTTTTATATAAGTAAATTTCATCAGCTTTCAAATCTAGGGGCTTGGTAAGAGTGTTTCAATGTGGCTCGCAGCACGCGTCAGTCGTGTGACGTAAAGATGTTCGCTCTACACTTGGGTTCCGAAGGGTGTACACCCATCGGGCTGAGTTATTTACTAAGTTTTATATAAATTCCGTCCCTAATTTCAAATCTAGGGGCTTGGTGAGAGTGTTCCAATGTGGCGCGCAGCACTCGGCGGTCGTATGACGTCACGATGTTTGCGCGGCACTTGTTGGTCCCGAGGGTGCACACCCATCGCACCGAGTTTACTCCGGGCTTGTGGCGATAAAACGAATATCCGTTCAACAGCGCTATTTCCTTGCCACGAGAGTTGTTAATCCAGGTAACTGAAAGTAAGTAAGTAAGAATAATAAATATTTATTTATATGCACTTAAAGAATTACGCAGTGAAATAAATTGATGAATAATAAGATATATAGGTAATGTTTGTCACGACTATTTGTGTCCGTACCTACCTATGGTAATGGTTTGGTAACGTAACCGCAAAACATAAATAAAAATACATTACCTATTAAGAAACATACTTTATTTTTAACAAGATTTATAAAATAATTAATCGGTTTATAAGGTGATATAATTAAAACGATAAATGTCAGTCACCATCATAACTATTTTATACAGCGTGTGACGAGTAGAAAAGTTTTCATTGTAAAACTGCATTGACATATAATAAAAGAAAATAATTATAGTTAAAACTTATACTTCTTCTTCTTCTTCTTCTTCTTCTTCTTATACTTCATCTGCGAGTAAGCATGCTTTTGGTTTTCAGTGTTTAATGTACCGTTTCATTAAACAGAATATTTGCAAATTATTTTAAGGGGCTCCCCGCTCTCAATGACCTTCGATCTGTTGCGATAGATTTTCCCATATTATAAATAGCTAATCATAATAACATAGTTTTTCCACAACAAAATACCGTATCAAGTACCTTTCACATGTCACTGACTTTGAGATACAGGCCGTCAAAGTTTACGATTTTTTCGGGGAAAAAGTTGTGGAAACGGTTTTTTGCGTTTTTCTCGAAAAGTATTGAGAAAAATAGAAAAAGCTTCACAACAAATTTTGTGGAATATGGTTTAGAACAATAAAATGTAAGATATTTTCTACATATACACCGGGGATAAAAGTAGAAACGAGATTAGTGTATTTTTGGTCCTTCACCGAATATTTTTTTATAAAATACACAGTCGTTAAATCAAAATTCGGGTCACTACAAAGTGTTAAGCATAGACCATACTACAATATATATTAAATAGGACATTATAACTCTATAATCCACAAACTAGATACGATGTAAAAATCATCAAATTGGCTGATTTCTGTAGGGAGCCCCTTAAGTAGTATCATATACCTTGGAATGTTAAACAGCAATAACAGCATGCGTACATATGTATTAACATTTTTCAGATCATACTCGCAAATAACGACCAAAGCACTTTCTCGTAAGAGTCGTAAGTAGAACTAGAAATAAGAGAAAACTTTCAAATAATGGTATAGCGTAAAATAAAATTATTCAAATTAATAACAAACTTTGTCTACTTCATTTGCACAAAATGAAGCAGAATAAATAAAAATAATTAAGTTCGATCAAAATAAAGCAACAACAGATCCTTAATAAGACTACCTACATCGAGTTCGGCAGTTTGAGCAAGGAACTAAGTAACCAGCCCTATGAACACCTCCCAGTTGTTGTCAGTTCTTGCATGACCCGCAAATGTCCAAGAAATTATCATTTCGAAAAACACAGTTTAAAATCAACAAATTATTTCACAAAATTTTAAGGCGTTTAATTTTGCGGCGTTTAGATAGGTACCTCGGCTGCTGGCCCTCACCGAGAACGCCTGTTTCTTGAGACAGTACCATGCAGTCCACGCGTATCCAGCTTCATATAAATTCCATTACTGATCACATATTTAGGAGCTGGGTGACTGTGTTTCACCATGGCATGGATGACCTGACGGTCGTACGTGGTCACGATGTTAGCTTTGCACCGGTTCGTCCCTAGGGTGCACACCCATCGGACTGACTTCACACCCAGAGTGTGCCGGTACAGTGCATATCCGTTGCAAATAGCCATTTCTTTGCCGCGACAGTTTTTAGCCCAGGTTATTACTGAAAACAATAATGAAAAATGTATCGAAAAAATTGTGGTATTAAGATTCACGTTATAATTCAGACAAATGCCTAGTTTATCGTCGTTGGCTAACAATAAGGTAACAAAGCAACCGTCAACCGTTTCTTTCTCCCGAGTATTTGACTGCCTTACTCTCGCAGTACGGCAGTCCAATACTACGGTAGCTAACTTTCCAAAAAGGATTTCAATAAAGAATATTTTGGCCTGTTTTTTTATATGTATGTAATGTACTTATGGGCTGCACAAATGCATGGCCATTAATAAATGGGCCATGCAATTCTGCATCTCGTTGTACATGTAACTGTAATTAGTACCTATTTAATATATGAATAAAGGTAATAACAATAAAATGGCATATAGTCATGTAGTAAAAATAATTATAGGTAAGGTAAGTTGAAATAATACATTTTTTAATTTACGTAAGAATCTTTTTACACTTTTGCTAAACAAACTAACATAATGTAAGTACCTAATACAAGTGTACACTCATAACCTCAACCGACAATAAGCAAACAAAAAACAAGAAATTCGTTACCTCTGTGGATAGTAAAATAGTGTGGGGTAATTTAACATAAAAATATATCAAACTTTTATATAAACTCCATCCCTGATTATAAACCTAGGGGCATCGTGAGAGTGTTCCAGTGTAGCGCGCAATATTTGTCGATCGTAAGAAGTCATGAGGTTGGCGCGGCACCGGCTGGTCCCCGCCGAGCACACCCACCGCACGGACTTCACTCGTTGCGTGTGGCAATAGAACTTATATCCGTTTAGAACCGCTATTTCCTTGCCGCGACAGTTTTTTACCCAGATAACTAGAAAATAAAAAAAATATATATATTCTTTAATAGTAATTTATGATTTGGTTAAGCTACATTGTTTGTTTGCTGAAAGTGCGAAAGTAACGGATGATATATCCCTGTGGTTAGCAACAAGTTACAAATTACGATATTTGTATATGCAGTAGCAGCAAAAAAAGTATAATATCTGTATATTTGGTATTAAAGATACACGTTTGCCATTGCTAAAGGTAATTAGAACAAATTACTCAACTGCCATTTCACTACAAATAAAAAAACAGCAAAAAATATCTACTGTATTCGCGGCGTTTTGTTGTTAACAGTAAATGTAAATCAATGATTTAGTAACAATTTGTAAATGACACCATCTTTAATTACAAACTTGGGGGCGCTGTGTGAGTGGTCCAACACTAAGTTGCACACTTCGCGATTGTGCGTGGTAATTATCCTGGCGCGACACCGGTTCGCGAGTCCCGTAGGTGCACACCCACCGCAGAGTTTGGTGCTGACGCTTGTGACAGCTGAATGTGAACCCGTTGACTATACACATATCCTTGCCGCGAGTCGTCTTCGTCCAAATTACTGGAAACAACAAAATCATTAAAATAAAGCACCGGGTCTTCTTGGCGTACAGTCATAGCTGGGCATAGTTAAAAAAAAAAGTTAACTTGGTTAATCGTAAAGCATTATTTTTCAGAAGATTTTACGGAAGTTAACGTACGTTGTGTTTATGTGGTTGTGTTAGTAATCTGCTCATAAAAACTGTTGGTTTAAGTTCTGGAAGTATTTCGATAGGTTGAGGGTGCTATCTCTCAATGAGGATTCGCCTTTTATGTAACAACTTGTAATATGAAAATCTCATTTGTTTTTGATACACTACAGACGTAGTATGCTAGCGGTGAGGAAGCACCCCAAACACCCTCGACAGTATTTAATATATTTGAACTGAAAATTGTATAGATATTTGCCTAATACCTACCAATATTATTATTAATTAAGATTAAGATTTAAGTAATTAAGAATTCTATAGATATTTTATAATATTGTATAGATGACTCACGGATCCCACAGTCAAACCGTGAAAACAGTTTTGCAGAACGGTGTACCTAATGATATTGTACTGGACATTTGAATAAATAAATAAATAAATATATAAAAAAAGGAATAAAAAGTATGGTTTACTTTCCATACTTTTTTTACTGGTCACGCCCACTGAAGGGTTGTACATTAATTGGGTGTTTTATACAATTTCATTTAATCTATTTTGTTTCAATTTACTATTCCTTAGTATAATGTAAGTGTGTTTAGAAACCTCACGCAAACCATAATATATAAATATCGAACAAAATACCCGGTAATTATTAAAGGCTTTATGCATATGTTTTCATAGTAATAATTGATTGGTTCGGCGCCGACTTTAAAAGGTGATTCAAATGTAATCTGTACATGAACGGGTTATTTTTGGTTTTTCAGTTTTTTTTAAATCGGTTATTTTTTTGTTGTTCTACAGTTTATAATAAGTTCCATCGCGGACTATGTAGGTATCGCGGGGGCAGATGGCCGTGGATCAGCTGGGCCTTCACTATCTGCCGGTCCGTGGTCGTGATGACCCGCGCCTTGCACTTGCCCTGGCCCGTGGTGCAGATCCACCGCGTGGTGTTGGTGTAGTGCTGCTGATGGCAGAAGCTGTAGCCGTTAATGAGTAACACCGACTTACCGCGGACGTTCGTCACCCAGATCACTGTTAAAATCAAATAAATAACTATAAGTTTCTTCAATCTAATTGGTCCCTTGACCTCATTTCTTTAACTGTCACATATGTGAGCGAATGTTTAAATTACTTTCCTATACATGTGTAAGTATCTAAAGCACCCAAACAGGCAATTTGTTGAGCTGTAGAATCCTACATCAACTAGTCAGAAAAATGACAAGATCTGCATTATACAGTAGGTACAGTTATATAATTTACGTCCCCATTATAATTTTTAAAAATAAATTGCGGAGATTTTAGTTAAACCCGCTTTAGTTTGGAAAACTAGAGTATTTAAAAATATAATATTGATACTGCAAACACATTGGTGATTCATTTTATTAGTCTAAAATAACCTAAACTTACATAAAAACTGAAACATCCAATTGATGTGAATTCTGTTATGGAAATGTTTAAGGTATAATTGCATTATTAGTTATAGACGCTTTATTATATATTAGTGTCGTATTTTAAAATTCTGATTTGCATGCCAGTTGCTGGCAAAATGTGTGTGTCTATATTTATTTGAAATGTACCATCTTTAATACCACATTTTACGCAAATAAAGATATTTGTATTTGTATTTGAGCTACAACCATTCATAGCGTCGGACCCCTCCTAGGCGCTTGAATCATTTTCAATTTGATTCCTCCAAAAGATACCGCACAACAACAGTATCAGCGATTAAAGTCGACAGAATCCTCTTCTTTATTCCACTGGCTTTCCTTCACAACCCTATGAATATTCCATTAATAATCTTAAAGGGCTTGGGCGGATGATTGTGCTGCAGTTGCTCGGGCGAGGACACGACCTCGCCTTGCAACGTGATGTTGAACCTCGCCCTGCAAGGAGTGCCGGCGAGGCCGCCGGTGGACCGGCAGCGCCAGGACGAGTGGCCTCTTTTCCGCTCGTGTATGTAGAATGGGAAACCGTTGAAGACCACCACGGTGTTGCCTTTGCTGTTTCGCGCCCATTGCACTGAAACATGGCCACAATTATGATAAGCTTTACAATCCTAGCAGCCCTGGCTGCGCCAGACGTGGCCTTTTTCTACGCTCGTGTGTGTGGAATGGGAAGCCGTATAAGATCACCACGTTCTTGCCTTTGGTGTCTCGCGCCCGTAATTGTACCACAAACAGTTGTGGTAGACAAAGATAATGTAGAAATTTCGTAACTATTTAGACAACGTCAATTTATCGGTACGTAACCAGATGATGAATCAAACCAAAAAAGATTTTGTTCAACTTTGATGATAGTTGTCGTAAGCAACAAATTACATTCAAAACTTTTTCAACACACTTTTTCTTTTTTACCACATAACTTTTATAATTAACACGATTTATTAACCTTATTAACACTATTTTATATTAGGTTCACTTGTAACTAATTTTGTTAGTTAGTTACTTACTTACCTACTTAGTTTGTAATAGTGTAATCAAATCTTGGAAGTAAATTTTGACCTACTTGTAAGTGACGCATCGAAATGAAAATTTGCGTATATTTGAAGTTAACGTGGCAATACAATAATTTGGTTTTTTGAAGCTGTTCTGATGGTGGAGACAGAAGGTCGTATGAACTCCTAAACAGCACAAGATAAAGCCATGTTTTTGTTTAGGCTCATTTTGATGTCTTGATGAGCAATTAACGATTGTGTAAGAAAGTACAGTCGGCAATAAAAGCGTGCCTCAAAGAACTTGTTTTACTAAAAAAATACACTGCTTTTAGTATCGATGAAAATTATAATTTTGTGAACATTTGTTAAGAATATACATCACTTAAATCCAATTCATAAATAATACAAGAATAATTAAAATAATGGCACAGTAACAAAATACAATGTTTAATCACAGACGAAAGTAAAATTTGTGAAAATCTATACAATCAATACAATATTTGTAAAAGGTCTGTAAACAAAATCTAATTTAAAAAGGAACGCACATACATCGTGCTACTCACATACAAAGTACAGGCACCAGCACGTCTCTGTCTGTCAATACATGACATGAGTAAAACTCCCTTATAAAAAAAAACATGGGTTGTGTACACTGTACAGGTTACAGGACAACAGGAATTGGGTTTTAGTGTTCCCTGGGTGTAGAAGTAGGGACAGAAAAATCAGACACCCACTTTGTGCTCGTATTTGACCTAAATACATTGGAGGTACTAAAATCTTAGACAAAATGATTAATAAGAACATAATATTAGCACTGGGCGGCTTGGTTTGAAAAACAATTGAGATTTAATTACTAATATTTAAATGTAAGGCTAAATATTTTTATTGTGACAGCAAAAACATAAAACACTAAAGTTCAAATATACACAAGTGATAGCTTAGTTTCAAAGTCTTATTCAAAATAAAAATAAAAACTTACAAGACATAAAGACACATTAAATATGTACACATTGAAAGCACTGGCATCTTCTAGATGCACTCGCCGTGCACAAGAAGTATTATTTTATACTTATAATATTATCCACTAGCTGCTGTATCCACTACCTTTAAAACTAGCTAAGAATTAAGGCAATACATAAGTACGCGTGGCAAGTCCCCTGTTTGAAATAATAGATTTTCTCAAAAGACTGACTTGGCACGCAGCGGACAGATAGGAGTGGCAAAAAATGCAATTATAGGAACAAAGAGGCGACCACTGGTTACAAGGCTTAGGGTAGCCAAAACTGCGAGTCTCTTCTGAGGAGATTGTGATGTAAAGCACTAGCACCTCAGCGTCTTTTAAATTAAACCGTTTTGTTTCTTACAAATTTTGACATCAAATATTAATAATACTTCCACTAGCCAGTCCTTACCACTCCAGATACTTGATCTTGATGATGCGAAATACAGGTTCCTTAGCAGTATTAATTAAAGTTTAAAGTAAACCCCTCCATTTATCACGAAATTAGGCGCAATATGGCAATGTTCAAGTTGCGCTGTTAGCAGCTCGCACTCCGGGTACTTAGTCATGATGAAGCGGGCCTTGCATGTGCCCCACCGGGTACAACGCCAGATGTTGGTGCGTAGGTTGGACGCGCCGCAGTAGAACGTGTAGCCGCCTACTATGGCTAGCTGCTTGCCTGAAGCGTTGCGGACGAAGCGCACTGGGGAAAACGGGTCGGTTAATTTTGTGAATGCTACCTTAACTTATATAACTTAAGAAAGCGTAATTTTAAGCAGGCTTTTTGGGTTTCTAGAGGCTTCCACGCATCACACCGGCGGGTCTACTGTTTCATTTGTAATTTCCCATGCATAGAACATAATGCGTACTATTTCAAAGCGTGCCATCGTTCGATGAGTAGAAACCTATGGTGCAATATCCTAAATAATTCATATGCAGTTAACTTATAATTCTGATGTAATGAAATGAAAAAAATGATCGTATTTTACATTTATACATTTTAAAATAATCACGTAATTAATTGTAAAACTGTTCATGAAATGCATTCAATAACATTAATTTATTTTATATATCAACCTACCGTAGGTAATACTTATTAACAATATATACACAATTTCAAAGCTTAACGAGTAAATCAATACATTTGTTTTGTGGCTTTGTTTAACGGAGCTCATGTAACAAGAGTATTTTATGGTAAATAATTTATACAAATATTTTATCTACAACGGCGGAAACAAAATATTGTGCGTCTGTTTTCTCCTCTTGTCAATCCTTATCAAAATGCCGTCCTTCACGTAGATCTTGGGTGGGTGATGATTGTGCACCAAGCTGGTCACCCGAATGATTGGTCCGTGGCTGAAGGCCTTGAACCTGGCCTTGCAAGGGTACCCCGAGGTGCACCGCCACATGGCTACCTCGGGGACCGAGGTCTGATCGCAGTAATACGTGTAGCCGTTGACGACTGCCATCAGTTTGTCAGAGTCGTTGTAGTACCATGCAACTGCAACAAAACATTATAATGCAAACTGTTCCGAATGGGCAGATAAAATGTCAAACAGAGCTTATATATTATGCTTGGAGTCTGTAAACAGTAAAAAAGGGTTTCCTTCTAAGAAATCTATTTTAAAAAAGTTAAAAAATAAATCTAAATTTTGCTTAAATTCACTTAGCACTGCACGTTATAAAATTATAATGTTTGTATAAAACTATATAATAAGAGTCTAATAATACTTTTACTTTTGTATTTTTAATAGTATCGTACATCCTACGCTTGAATGATGTAAATTAAATAACAAGTAAAAACCTTGTTTTTTTTTTTACTTTCTGTTGATGAAAAATACACAATAAAAACTTATACAATGAAGTAAAAAAATGAATAAAATCGAAATATGAAGATTCGACTGACTTGAATCGCACCAAATTCTGCAAAATCACCATTTTTATCTCATTACGATGAATATCTTATACTTTGTGATACATTCCATTAGAGTCTCTGTAATACGAGGTTGTTTCGTGTAAGTGTTCTCCAGTGTGTTCCAGCACGATGAGGTCCTTGGTGGTGACCAGGACCGCCTTGCACCCTCGGTGGTACCGTGCGCAGTACCAGCGGAGATGGTTGTTGGTAGTGGATCGTCTTCGGTTGTACGAGTATTGGCGGTACAGGAGGACTGAGGCACCGGAGGCAAAAGTAATGAGTTCGCATCCTAGAACAATGCATTGTTTTAGAAACACGACATTCATCCTCCCTACTTAGATAATTGCCAGTCCACAACTTTACTGTGCGTTTTTCTAGAAATTTCCTTCCTGGAACGACTTAATTGTGGAATGAATTGTCGCTTGCGATATTCCCGGATCGATACAACCTTCAAACCTTCAAGAAAAGAGCGTTCTCCCACCTAAAAAGCCGTCAACGCATTTGTGACTCCTCTGGTGTTGCAGGTGTCTGTGGGCGACGGTAATCGCCCATCGGGCGATCCGTTTGCCCCCGATACAGACAACACACTTCTCAAATCAAGGTATTGACATTGTTTCTTTTTTTTTCTTCCTCTGTGGCTTTCACTTCTTGGAAAGGTGTTTCGGTTGTGAACTCATTCCTTTTGCGTCTGGTGCCTCAGTCCTCTTTTACCGTCAATACTCGTATGCATTGATTTAGAAACAATGTCAATATCTTGCTTTGAGAAGTGTGTTGTCGGTATCGTCAACTAGCAAATATGTTCAGAATTGATGATGCTACTCCGTGTTATTCTACCCATACCCTACTGTATCCTTATGGGTAAAATTAACACATAATTGATAAGTAATTTAATTTGTGCATTAATATTGGTAGGTTAATTTCTTTAGCACATAATCTTTAAATTTAAAATCAGCTTAGTAGAATTGTAAAACAGAATTGTTTTTCCTGAAATAATTAGTTTAATGCACGAACTGGAACTAAATGTCGAGCGACGAAAAATAACCATTTTTAACACGAATGTGAACAACCACAGAAACGATGTGCTTAATTTGTATATTGGACATATAAACATGTATTTGTACATTAAAAAGTATACTTACGAGTACATTATTTATTTTATAGGAACGTGAGAGTTGTTTTTTAATGAACTGTAAATAAATTATTGAAGACCTGCAATTTCGGATTATCATAATATACAAAACTACAATTGCAATATGAAGCCCAACGCTTGGTAGTTCTATAATAACTGCCATCTCTAGTGCGATACACATGTGGCGGGTCGTGGTTGTGGGCACCAGCGAGTCCTAGAACCTAATTTTCCTCGCTGGTGATGATGGTGACCCTGCACTGTAGGCGGTTGAACTATACTATGACGCGCCACGCTCGATGGTTTTATAGTAACTGCCATCTCTGGTGCGATACACATGTGGCGGTTCGTGGTTGTGGGCACCAGCAAGTCCCAGGACTTCATTATACTCTTCGTTGGTGATGATGGTGACTCTGCACTGGCGGTGGTAGGACGAGCAATACCAGCCCGTAGTGGTCCCCCCGCGGTTCTTGTGAGGCCTGTTGTACAGGAAGCCTTCGTGATACAGGTAAATGCGCTTGCTGATCTCGATTATCTTACACCCTGAAAAATAGTACTTTATTACGTTAGGTTCATAGAACTTTACAAATATATATATTTTTAAGACATTTAATAAAACGCAAACTATACATATAGAAGAAATATATATAATAAATACTACGATTCACAAACAATTAAAAGTTCTTAAAGATAATACTTTGACTTACATCACTAGATATACAAAACCAGATTTATTTAATTCTATTAAGGTCATTTTGAATTTTGAATCACATTCCGAAAATTCTATCAAACTCTTTAAAAGTCTCAATCTATCACCAATTGTGTTTAAAATCCTTATAAGATATATTATAATGCTTTGGTAACAACGTTTTAAAGACAACGACGAATTTATCTATTATACAATTATTTATGTTATGATTGTTAGAATTCCATTCAACTTGATACAGTTAATAATGGAATGTCCATATAAGTAGAGAACACAATGGATTAGTCCTTCAATATTAAAATAGTGTATGTAAATATATTAATTCTATTAAAGAAACCACCATAATAACTATTATACAGAAAAACACAACAGTCCCTTAAAAACAAACAAACTCAGAATAATAGTGCAAAACAATACCTACAACATTACCTAAGACGTCCGCACCACAGTAGTATAGACGATCAAAATATAAATTTAATACAATACAACATGAGAATCATAAGCATAATAAAAAACACATAACCTTACATATACTAAACCAGAATAAAATAAAATAAACATAAACAATCTAGCAAATGATTTCAATACGAACGTCATAGATCTAGACACCCTTTGGGTTGTTAATCGGGCGTTTGATTGCCCTTTTTCTCCTTACCCTGACCGAAATATAAACCAAATAGTTAACAATAAAGTCTCAATTAGACTCCGATTTTAACAAACGTTTTAGCGAAAACGATAAAAGTGGTTGCACCAACAAAATTCAACAAACCAACTGATGTTAAATCGGTGCTAAAACCGGCAGTATCTACATATAAAAATATATCGTTTTATTTAACATAGTAAACTACCGTGAGTCTCAGACATTAAAATACATATGGAACGGGTTTACTGACATCGTAAAAGTCGAATATCGCTCGGTATGTTTCAAATCGGTTCACGATTCATCTCATGAGCTACGATCGATCGGTCGCGCCAGCGGCTAACCGCAAACGGCTTCTACGACCCGACTGAAACCATTTTCATATGTATTTTAATATAATGGTTTCTATTAAGACTTGATAAAACTTGCTACTTGCTATAGTAAGCAGTAGCTGATAGATCAAACAATAATTTCTTCAGCACAATGGTGAGTGCATTCCCGTAGTGGACACCACGACACCATCGATAGTGATGGCAGAAGCCTTGCATTTATGCTTGTGTTTCTTGGCACACGTCCACCTGATGCGGTTGCCGACCAAGGATCTCGAATGCCGGAAGAACTTGTGGCCCCCGATGAAAATGTTGGTCGTCTCTTTGGTGAAGCGAGCTCGTAAGATAGCGTGCAGAATATCTGAAACAGAATAATATTCTAGATTATGTATGTGTTCTTAGGCAAATATTTTCTTAAATTTAAATATCCCAGATGTTTCTGAAACATCGCAACTTGTGATACTATATTCTTATAACTAAGATAAACATTAGCACCGAATTAAAATAAAAACTTACTGATCTAAGTCGATCTTCGAAATAAAACACGTTTAAATTTTTTCACGTTTTACTCAAAACAACACACCAAGTTCAAACAGTTTTATGATATTTGAAAACATCAACACAATTATTAGTAGCTAATAATTCAAGAAAATTAGATTGAACTGTATGGAAAATTTGGCAAAATTAAAGGACAACCAGACAGCGTCACCCCACACACCCCTTATTTCCTAAAATAGTGAGTCTAAAAAAAATATATTACAGAATATAGTACAATACTTATAGATTACAGAAAAACATATAAGAAGTCTATGGTATTGAAAGTAACACCGTAGTACGGATATTTATATTTCGCTCAATGGCCAAATGACTTAAAGTTTTAAAAATAGCATTGCAACGGTAAATGAAAGAGAAACAGAAATAAATTATACATTTTTAGAAAGAACATTTTCTATTTTTTACTTTTGTCATACATATTTTGGCCGAGAAGTGTGAAGTTTTTGAGATAACTAACCTTTTAGCAGAAAAATTAAAAACGTTAGTATTTGATAACAGATTGCGCTGATTCTATAAGTGATATCGCTTTAGTATGTATGAAAGGTTTATAGTAAATTTATTCAGAATTATTTCGTTCCGATACACTTTGTATGTATCGTACACGGTTTTCTTTTAAAGTGGAAAATACCGCACTCCGGGACACATTCGAGGGCGCGGGGGGGGTGACGCTCACCCCTGAGAGGGGGGGAGAGTAGATGAAATTAAACTTGGGTCTATAACCTGCATATCCTGATGGATAAAAGTTGTCCTTTAATTTTGCCAAATTTTCAGCTAATTTTATTGAACTATAACAGTATACATGACCTATGTTTTTATGAGTTACAATTTTATATATTTGCCGGCTTCAGTGATGTGGTATCTCGGAGGTTCGTGGTTGTGGTATTTGGAGGCAGACGTTAATTTTCTCGTCGAGTCCGTTCGGGCCTTTGCCAAGCAGCCTGCTCTTTTCTTAGTGCAATACCAGAATGTTGCACTATACTCTGAATATGTGTAGCCGTTTACCATTAGCAGGCTTCTTTTACGACCAGGTATCATTACAACTGCAACGAAAATAGTGAATTAGTTGACGTCTAAATTATTAAAAGGGTTCAGTACAGGCTATAGCAATAAGAGATATAATTGGAGCCTTTGTAAAAAAAGAAAACAACGATTGTTACAAAATATGTAAGAAATTGTGACATTGCATGGCATGATAAATAATAGAAATTATATCATAATTTGCCGTAAGAACAATTGGAAAAACAACGAAAAATTTGATAGATTATCAAGGTACAAATAAGTAGAAGTGAGGAATAGATTTAGAAAAAATATAAAATACGGTTTTTCTAATAAATCTTATTTTTATATTAATATTTACCACAAAAACAAAGTAGCCAAATTAACATACCTAATAATGCAAGACAAAACAAAGTGCAAGATTAGATGGTAACATAAAGCATCGTAAGTCAAAATATAGGTAAATTATTTAATATCCACAAAAACTGTTTGTGGGATTATTAGCTTAGTAGCAATGTTTGGTTAATTTAATGAGTATGGGCGCTGTATCTGACGATTTGATCTTCGATGGTCCAGACTCTGCTTCGACAGCCAACTTTCTTCTGGTTGCATCGCCACGTCACCTTGCACCCCACTTCGCGTTCTTTATAATACCGATGACCATCCACCATCAGAACCTTGCCCCCCGATTTGATATCCAAGAAGAAAACTTCTGCAATATGATGTTAAATTAGTTAAAAACGGTCAACGTAGTTCATAATTTGAGAATCAAATCGTCTGTTGAAATTCAAAAGTCACTCGGTAACAAATACCAATCTACAAATAGTATCAATCTACAAACTTGATACGAGGTTTGAAAGATTAGTTACAGAAATTTTGGTGAGTTTGGTTATCACCAGGCGAAATATTCTATCAGTTGCTTGCAGTCGTCATTTTCTAGCGAAATCGTTCAAGTTATTATTTATCCTTGTCATGTCACTACTTCGTACCGAGTTTCACATAAATAGCAGACATAGCAGGAAGTGGAGGGTCAAAACGCGGTCCAACGACGCGGCTACGTCTCCATTGTTGGTCTAAATTTTACTGATTGCCGAATCAATAAAATCATTCCATAATCTTAACGTTTTCATCACATTTCATAGATAGCGACGATCTAAAATCCAATCGTAAAAAAACCAGTGCTGGTAGCTTTTAAAGTTTTACCCGAACCCGAATAGCTATCGAACACTGAAAGTGGGAACATGCTTACCCATTTCAACATTATTTTTTCTCTTTCCCTAAATGTATATGCTGGTCCATATAGCCAACGATGTCATCATTGATGGTATAGATTCTGCTATTGAGCCGGCTCTCTTCCAAAAGCAGCGCCAGGTAACTTTTCCCACTCCCGTGGCCTCGCGTTGCTTTTAGAGTCTGAAGCCATTGTAGATTAACACCCTGCCGCCAGATTTTGCCGTGGTGAAGTAAAGTCCTGTTAGGTTTAAATTATAGTTTATTCCTAAAATGTACTTAACTAATAATCCAGAAACGTAATGTGCTACATCTATTTTACATAAACAGTATTACACATCTTCATTTTAATATTCCTGGTGAGCCCAGGACTCGTAGACATATACATATAATTCAAAAATAACAATATAAACATAATAAAGCATTATTAACCCATATAGTTACATTTTTTTTTGGATATCCAAAGACGCTATAGAATAACATAAGTAAATTATTATATATATATTTTTTTATCTATATTACCAAAATAAACACAAATTATTAAACAAATGTGGGTACCAGTTTTAGCGTGCTGATTATCAGACAGGCCCTTTAAACAGGGTTGGTCGAAAGACTACGCTACAAATATGAAAAAAAAAAGAAATATTAAAATAGTACAATTATAAATGATATATATTTTAATATTTATATATTTTATAAATACTTTACTTCTACAGACAATTTCTTAAATACTACAGTAAAATAAAGGGTTGACATCCTGAAATAAGTAAGTGTACAGCACATTATGAAATAAACATCAATATCCTCGTGTCAACAACATTCCAAGATTTTAACCTGCATTACGGCCAATCTGTCTGTGATTACGGCAGATGTGTGTGGGTAGACAGATAGTACACAACCGCGTCTGCGATAGTACACACCTTGCTTTTACATCCTTGGCTTTGCTTGTTACATCTCCATACCATTTTACCCGAGACTGTCGGTTTAGCTGTGCTTGCGTTGAACCTGTAGCCATCCAAGATAAGTACCCTATTTCCAGCTGAAGTCGCAGCAAAAGTCGGCGTCAGTTCTGCAATGTACGAAGCAAGTATTGACGTTGATTAACATGTTAACGTTCACTGAAGAAATGCCGGGTTTTCGGGTTGGTAAACCGTGTCTGAATGGGAGCCCCACATACCTGTTCCGAGTCCCCGCTTGGACATAATGCTTTTTCCAAAAGAAAAATAGTTCGATTCCGGATAGGTACCAATACAAAATTAAATTGAGGATTGAAAAAAATGGATCAGATTTGTGACGCTGGACAGTGAAGAATACGAAAAAAACTACAAATAACGTTGATCAAGCTATATTTACAGCGTTCAACATTTTATATATTACTAAATATTTATAAATGTCTATAATTGGTACCTAAATCATATTGACTAAAATAAATCACATTGTTGCTAACGAAGAAATTATCTGCTTTCGATATATTCATTTGCATATTGGTTTACTTCCTAATCGTTTGACCTCTTTACAGAGCGGTCGTGACCAACTGCTAGTACCATTAGAGGCGATTGCTCGCTGTCGCCATCTCTCGCGATCCACAGACATTATGGTGCACTCGTGCAAAGTCCACCCATAGCTGATTTGATCTGGTTGGTCCATCGCATGGGTGATCTTTCACGTGATCTAGTTCCTTCCACCTTACCCTGGACGACGAGACGCTCTATGGAGTGTCATAGTTTGCAAATTGGCAGTGTCATTTCAATCCCTTGGTTGCTGGTGTTAATGGTTATGTTCATTTTTGGTTTCGATAACGCACTCGTAACCCCTGGTAGTGACAAGGGCACGGCAACCAAAATCCTTCCTTTTGCATCTCCAAGAGATTTCACCAGATTTATCTTTCCTAATGTAAGCCTTGTTGAATCTATGCCCGTTGATCTGAAGTGACTGGTGCCCACAGTTATTACGAACAAAAAATATATCTGAAACAATAAAGACTGATTTGTTTTTTTATGACTACCTATTTAGCCAAATATGACTGACTTGGTTAAAACGGTTTTCATGATTGTTTGGATCAGTGGACGGAAAAGATATCAATTGCTTAAAAAAATACATTTTCCGAAATATAAATAACATTGATCAGTCTCAATTTAAAAATACTTTAGAAAAAAATAAGAATACTTTGACATTAATATACATATTCTCAAACAATAACTTAATAATACATCATTACATCAGCCGAAAGATAACAGCTAGTAAAGGACTCTCAACCAACCCAACCGGTCATCTACCGTCAGTATTCAACTAGTTCCCGTTATCTGAACCTGATCGTCGATACATCCTGTTCAGCCTTCTCAGGCTGCATCTTCCAGTACTCACTCGCCAATCAAATACCCTTTTTACCATGCAGTGGACCTTTTTCGGCTGATATGATGATGACGAATAAATTATACTTCCATGTTTAGGTGTGATTATGGCCCGTAGTTTTAAGAATGTGTTCTTCAAATAACATCACATAAGCTTTGCACCCGTAGTTCCTTCTGTTACACCGCCATCGACTCTTGAACTGTTTCTCGTAGTCCTTTGAAAATCGGTGCCCACCCATGACGAACACTTTATTGCCTTTGCGGCTCTCTTCGAAATATCCTTCGCCTACAGGAAACAAGTAAATTTAAAAACGATTAATTAACCTATTATGAATTAAAATCTTTGTTAGGTGCTGTAAAAAAACAAAAGTACATTATCTACGGTGTTTCAAACAAAACAGACGAGTTCAATAATTTATTGTTGTACTTTTATAGAGGTGCATTTATAAACTGTCTTTGGTTTCTAATGTTAAACAATATTGAATATGAACGTCTCAAATTCAAGTTGGCAAGAACAAATACAATAATTACAAATATATTAATTTGAATTATGTGTAAATGATTATTTGGTTAAATTATTCAAAATAAAGCAGGTACTTATTTACATAACTCCTATCAAATATTTATCTTCTTAATTTGCGTTTGACTAGGAATACCATACCGTGTAAATACCATACCCTTCATGATCCTAAGTAAAGAAGAACTTAGGTAAGTAGATCAAAACAATATGGTGATGGATGTTAACTTCAGGCGTTCTCTTCTATGGTGGAAGCGTAAGCATAATGAAAAAAAAATAACAATGCTTTATAACAGAGGCGATTCCACAATCGCAGCAAAACTTCCCGTCAGTGGTCAGTGGTTATGGGCATCCCTCAGTTTCACGATGGTGTCTTCAATAGTGAGCACGAAGGCGAGGCAGCCGAAGGACTTGCGGTGACACCGCCATCGGATCTTCGGCCCCTCGTTCTGGTGGACCGTGAACCGGCTCCCGCCGATGTCTAGGCAACGTTTCCCAGTCACCGTAAAACCGAAATATGCTGGAAATTCAAACAAACATTGGAAATATTATTTGCAAGTTTTTAGTTCAATCACTGTTTTCCAACTGCCACATTTTGTCAGTAATTAGCATCAGTATCGAATAAACCATATAAACGAAACTCTTGTCTAATACTGTTTTTCGTGCATCTCTCATCATTAATTTCGTCAGTAATTACCAGACTGGCGTGGCGTTTATAGAAACCGTCTCCTACCGGCTTGCCTACTTTAAGCCATTCCAATACTTTGATTTAAACTTAGTTCGTAACATCACGGTCGAAACGTCAAGGTAAATGAATAACCACTTTTTATTCTAATGTTGTTGTATACTACCTACTGTATTTTACGACTTTACTAATAGTTCGGTGAATAGAGACTAAAGTACTATGGGTGACCTTACAAACGGTCCGGTAATTTTGAATTTTTAATATGTTGTCTAGGATAGTTATTCAGTGTTTAAAATGCAAAATGCACAAAATAAACAACAAGTAAATTTAATTCTCTACAACATTGCCCAAGCTCTGTTCTAGCTAAAATGCTCCTAAACGAAGATATAATCCAGAAGTTTGTTTTTGGGTTGGAAATTGTGATTTTTTACGTTTTTTTAAATGTGCATATCTCCATAACTATCTGTCCTAGAAACAAAATATAAAATGAATAATATAGTAAATTTAACTCTCCATAACATTTTTTAAGCTTTCTTCTAGCTAAAATGCCCCTAAAGGAAGATATGAGCAAAAATATGAAGAAAGTGCCGGTTTTTTCAATATGGCGGCGGGCGCGGAGGGGGGGAAATTGTGCATTTTGCATTTTAAACACTGACTAACCATCCTAGACAACATATCAAAAATTCAAAACTACCGGACCGTTTATAAGGTCAAACTCCTTTATTAACTGGATTATAAGAATATGTTATGTTTGATGCCACGCCACTGCTAAATACCTTCTATCGATCGTTTGACAATTGTTCGGTAGATTTCGTTATAACAAATATAAATAAATTCATTCAAATTAATGAGCCTCATGAATGACTGAATGAATTGCTATATATATGAATACAAATAAAGTTCAGTCAGGAGGATCAGTTTGTATTTTATTTCTGTACATTTAAGTTTTTTATACATATCAATAAATATTCATTTCTATATTTGACAAATAGATAAATAAACAATTATTATTAAATAAATATACATTATTATTATTCATTCAATGGACTACACATTTACTTTTCAATTAACACTATTCAAATGCGGCAGACAAATACATTTCGAATATGTATTTTCTTAAATTACTAGTTCATTAAACCTGCTACTGGAAAAAAACAATAAACTCGTTGTTTTTCTACTAGTAACTTACAGTTCCATTAATAAAGTCTGTATGGTCGATTTAACTAGAACGAAAATGATAAGAGCAGGCACTTTACGTTGCAACGCGAGTGAACATTTATACTATGGCCACTGCTAAATACCTTCTATCGATCGTTTGACAATTGTTCGGTAGATTTCGTTATAACAAATATAAATAAATACAATACGGTATTTGACTATAGTGAAAATAGATTGCACTTATCATTAAAACCAAAAAATACACGGAACCAAACAAACTACTATTAACTTTTGTATATAATAAAAAAAAACTAACTGCGCTGGCTCAGCGACCCAAAATGAGTCTTGGTCTCCGACACAACAGCTCGCCACTTTACCCGATCCTGCGCAATCTCTCGTCAGTTTGTGGCTCCGAGCTCACGCAGATCCTTCTCTACCAGATCTATCCAGCGGTACTTTGGCCGACCGACCGGACGACGCCCCGTCGGTCGCCCAAGGTATGCTCTCTTCACCTGCCAATCCTCTCCCATTCGCTCAAGTTGGCCGAGCCAGCGAAGTTAGTTTTTTTTTAATAATATCCAAAAGTTAGTAGCAGTTTGTTTGGTTCCGTAGGCCTTGGTCTCACCAATGATATTCGGTTCGGCTACCAGTTCCTGTATTTCGTTATTTTTGAGGATCCTCCAATTACCGTCGTCCGTTTTGGATATAATACCATATTTAATTGGACAAAAACTAATAAGAAGACGTGCCTTGACTACCAGCATCTTCCTAGAAACTTCATCCTAACACATATATAATTAAACAAACAGACGTTTTTGATGTTTCATAAAGAAAAGCTGATTTGAGCTGTCATCAAATACCATATTACTCACATCGCTGCATCGTCACCAATTAGCTCCATACCTACTATCTACTGTAGTGCTGTGAACTGAAGGATGTCGCCACAATATTCGCACACAGAGCACTTGAACGCAGATACACTGACAATCGTATGAAATTTCAGCATGACAGTCGTGGTTCCTAATTTCACCATTTCACAGAAAAATTGGCCGCACTAAAAAGTTCGTTACTTTTCTGTCCTACTATTCACGAACTATTTCTATATCACATCGCATTAGGCCTTTCCTGGCTGTATTTCCTCCCCAGGATGGTTGTGCGTATGCTTAGCAGCTATGACCTGATGTTCCAATGTGATAGCGGTAGCGGGGCACTTGAACTTGACTCGTCTCGTACATGTCCACCTTGACTTGGGGCCTAAACTGTCAGAGCGCTTGCAGTATCGATACGACCCTAACATTAGTATGCGGTTGCCGTGTCTACTTTTCTCGTATGTAGCCAATGTGGGCAGGAATTCTGAAACAATTTCATTAAAAAGTCTAAATTCTTAGAGTTCAATTCTCAATTTAACTGTGTACATTACGTGAGTATTGAATTGAATGAAACAATAAATAAACGACCAATTGCTTGCCCTAGTCATCAAGCGCACACACGCACAAACACCTACTTCACACTGTAATTGTTTGCAGTTGTTGACATTATCAAGTGACATATTATTTCTGAAATACATTGTAAAATTAAATTCAAAACATTGGTTTCCAGCGACAAATGTTTAGTTTTATTTAAAAAAAAACACGTTTGCTATGCGCAATGTAAATTAAACCTAAGTACATTAGATTTAGAACTATATAAATAAAATGTAGTAAAATCAATACAAACTTATGATAAACTCTGCGAAAAACATTGTAAAATTTTTTAAATTTGTATACTAAAAATTGCCATTACAGACAGTAAATACAAACAATTAACTGTAGTTAGTGTAAATATATTTCACAGCAAACGTATTACGTGATTTTCAAAACTAAGTCTATATATAAAGAAGGCACTCATTTTTGCACATAAACGTAGTTGTCTTATTAATACGGTGAATAGAGACTAAAGTACTATGTGTGACCTTACAAACGGTCCGGTAGTTTTGAATTTTTGATATGTTGTCTAGGATGGTTAGTCAGTGCTTAAAATGCAAAATGCACAATTCCCCCCCCTCCGCGCCCGCCGCCATATTGAAAAAACCGGCACTTTCTTCATATTTTTGCTCATATCTTTCTTTAGGAGCATTTTAGCTAGAAGAAAGCTTCGACAATGTTATAGAGAGTTAAATTTACTACATTCTTCATTTTATGTTTTTTTTTTCTAGGACAGATAGTTACGGAGATATCCACATTTAAAAAAACGTAAAAAATCGCAGTTTCCTACTGAAAAACAAACTTCTGGATTATATCTTCGTTTAGGAGCATTTTAGCTACAACAAAGCTTGGGCAATGTTGTAGAGAATTAAATTTACTATAATTTACATTTCAAATTTTGTTTCAAGGACGGTTAGTTACGGAGATATGCACATTTAAAAAACAGGAAAAGTCGAATTTTCCGAAAATTTCTCAAAATTCTTGGTTTAAAACGCTGTCATTCAGTTACGGACTAGTCTAGGACAAATTAAAACATGTAGGAAATATAATTGCTTATAAAACTCATGCCCATTTTTACATACATTTTCGGAAAATGTGACTTTATTTTTTACATATCTCCGTAATTATCTGTCCTAGAAACAAAATTTGAAATGTAAATTATAGTAAATTTAATTCTCTACAAAATTGCCCAAGCACTGTTCTAGCTAAAATGCTCCTAAAGGAAGATATAATCCAGAAGTTTGTTTTTGAGTTGGAAATTGCAATTTCTTAAGTTTTTTTAAATGTGCATATCTCCGTAACTATCTGTCCTAGAAACAAAATATAAAATGAAAAATGTAGTAAATTTAACTCTCTATAACATTGTCGAAGCTTTCCTCTAGCTTAAATGCTCTTAAAGGAAGATATGAGCAAAAATATGAAGAGAGTGCCGGTTTTTTCAATATGGCGGCGGGCGCGGAGGGGGGGGAATTGTGCATTTTGCATTTTAAACACTGACTAACCATCCTAGACAACATATCAAAAATTCAAAACTACCGGACCGTTTGTAAGGTCAAAATCCTTTATTCACTGAATTATATCAATAATATCGATATACTTTATAGCAATTTACAAAACAGTTAATAAAGATAATAAATTTCCGCATAATACACTATAACTATAATTGAATCTATATATGCCTATTTATCAGTGGCGTGGCTCAAAGAACCCGATTCATCCTGGGTTGCCTATTTTGAAGCAAATGCACCCTCTTCTATCATTCCAGGATAAAAGTTATATCATAGGGGACAAACGAGTAAACGGATCGCCGGATGGAAAACGATTACCGTCGCCCATAGACACCTGCAACAACAAGTCTTCTTCTTCTTCGACTTTACCGAAAAAAAAATTTGCCACGCCACTGCCATTTCTCTAAATTCTCTTAATTTTACTGAAAATACCTAGACGCACTTTTGTAAAGCATTCTTCTTTATAACAACAGCAAAAAGGGGAAGTACACGAGCTCATCTTGTGAACTAGTGGTTATGTTGAAAATTGTATCTCCTGATGTGGTTCTGCACGAGACTGATGCTGGCCACGCAGCCAGTGCTGGACCGCTTGATGCAGTGCCACCAGGTCTTGATGCCGTACGCCGAGGTCCTCTTAAACCGGTAGCCTCCCATTGTCACCACGGGATTTCCTTTTTGGGACATTCCAAAATACACTAAAAATAATACACCATGTTAATGTAACTTGATAAGATTAAGCAAATAATAGATTATTAGAAAAATCAAATATTTAGTATCCAAATAATTTTCGCAGTGCTGTATCTATATCTGAATTATGGCTTCGCTCCAGAAGCGAATAAATAGACAAAGGTTACAAATCTAATGTGAACAATTGGGATGACTACTGTCAATCACTGATGAACATAGTTGGCTGGGTTAGCCAACAAACTTTACTAGATTTTTTTTTTTCCAAAAAAGTTGTACATAACTGCATGCAACTGAAATCAACTCGCTAAACTGCTAAGACAGTTTTATGTCAGTTTTAAAGATAGGTATTTGAGGAGCCTACGGTGGGCACCAAAAGTGCTCGTATTTCAAAAAACAAACAATAACCAATGCATATTACGTTTTTTTTCTTTAATTCATTTAATTGAATAGCTATATATTATCAATACTGATACTTTAAGTAATAATATTGACATCATATTTGCGTAACAATGTGCTTTTTTAAATTCTTCCACATTAATAACATTGCATCATCATCATTTCAGCCACAGGACGTCCACTGCTGAACATAGGCCTCACCCAGTGACTTCCAGATCGGCCGGTTGGATACTTAAACTTATATTTCACAAAGAACTTTAATGCGTCTTTACATAATATTAGATAACTTATTTGGTTTTCGGCCCACACTGTTCGTTATCAAGTTGGTTTACCTACAAAGCCGAAGTATTCATAGACCAGTATTTTAATTAATAATAATTTTATTAAACGTAGATAACGCCAACCATTATTTACCTAACCTGGTATTTACCAGAAATAGAGTTCTATGGACGATGCAGAACAAATGTTGTTCAGTTTGAAGAGTAAAATCTATGTTTTATTGCTCCTGTTACAAGCCACAACCGGTATATTTATTGGACTTAGTTCAATTTCAATTTTCCCCACGGTTTGCATAATTGTGAGCTGCAAGTAGCTTCGTCGCAGTAATTTCTTTCAGGCATCAAAAACTAAACGGAGACTCTTTGTGGTTTACTTCAGAGAATCATAATAGTTACGTAGCACAAATTGTACCTATTACATGTTACAATACACTGATCCAATAGGTCCTGCGACGAGACGACCCTATGCCCTCTATGCTCTAGATGGACTATTAGCACCATCCCTGGTCGCCCAAATTCTGTGAATATTTATGATGCAAAACTTCTCTAGCTGAAGAAATTCCCAAGATGGTTGGAGGAATGGTTGTGCCTCAGGCCAACTTTGAGGAGCGCTCCGTTGACGGTGACCAGCGACGCGGCGCAGTTCATGCTGTGCCGCTTGCTGCACTTCCACCACGTCTTCAGCCCAGCGCCGCAGTTCTTGGAGTACCTGTAGCCGCCGTACCAGAGGTGGATACGGCCGTGGAGCTCTTCGAAGCGAACTGAAAACCATCAGAAAAAAACTATTAATGATATTTATTATTATATTAAATTTATTGAACCATAACAACAAGTAACATGACATTATAGCATGTGCAATCATATCAGTATCCTGGGGGAGATATACAAGGAGACCCCAACCCAAATAAATTGGTAATGGCGCAGGAAGAAAAAGAAGAAAAAAAAGAAAGAAGAACCATAATTTTAAATAATGGCTACTCATGGGAGTGAAAGAGTAAAACGGCTCCAAGTTTATACTATATGGATGGAGGTGCATTGAACATGTTGAAAGTGATCATCGGCATCCGATTTCCGAGATTTTTGAGCAATTGGGTTCTGTGTACTGGGGTATAAAAATGTTTTAAGTTGTACTCCGGCTCAAATTTATAATATCCCGTATTAGTGTTTTGGTAATATAACAATTTCCTTTAGTTTCCATCCACTATATAATATGTTTATAATTATATATGTATACGAATAAAAAACAAAATAAAATTAAAATAAACCAAATAAAAGTGGGAATAATACATCACATACGTAATAAATTAATTTATCATAATATTTAAAAAACATTGTTTCGTGAATACTTAACCTGCACGAGTAGAATGTTTTCAGGGCCTGTGCTGATGGGGCGCCGTTTTGACCGTACAACAGTGGAGTGACATCCACAGAACCCGATTCCTATCAGCTTGCCCATAATAAAGCAATTAAGGACCCTAACCTACCGACTAGCCTTCGAAGAAAAACTGAGCCAAATCCGACCCCGCGCGCCCAACGATTGTCGTAAGCCATGCCACTGCTGTAGCCTACACATGCGCCCGAAATGTGGATTAGAAAACTTTCTTTAGGGTTAATATTTTCTTCGGTTTTGCGACTGTCACACATTTAAATAAAATAATTTAAACGGATTATATCGCGTATATTAATTATTTGAGCCTTCCTGACATTTCTGTAGCGTTCGATAATGGTAAATCGCGCGATATAATCCGTTTGTTTTATATAAATTTCTTTAGGGTTTGCTTTATTTTACCAGCTTTCATGACACTTTCGTAAAGCATCAACAGATACTATAACAAAACAACGCATTTAGATCCTTATGCAGAAATAGTTTGCTTCCACAGAAGAATAGTCAAAGTATACAGCAAGTTATGTCTAATGATTGTGTTGGTTGGCAATCTTGACGATATGCTCGTCGACCGTGCTGATAGTGACCCGACAGCCCTTAGGAGCCTGATTGCAGGCCCAATAGGATTGCGACCCTGTCCGTCTCTTCAAGTTGTACTTGTCAGTCCCTATCATTAGCAGCGGGGTGCCTTTCCTCGTTTGAAGAATAATTGGCCCTGGGAACATACATCTGGATAATGAGAATCCAAGAATAAACCTTATTTAAATACGGAAACGAGACTTAACAGGATGTGACAGTAAATTAAAATATTTTTAGTTACTTTTCCATATCAAACAAGGGAAAGAATCTACCGTAGATAAAATATCTTTAAATTTACGAATTTTTCACTATACTTAACATAAAAAAAGCTTTTCCTACTAGATTCTGTATATACCGTTGCCGTTACTTTTACGGTTGTAAGTCCCAATAGGATTCAAAGATTATCATTATATTTGTGACAGGAAATTTTCTACTACATCCGTGACGACACGAGGGTCTCAATGCTTTATGTCTTGATTTGCCATCAAGTATTTTGTTAAATCCTGAATTTTTGGGCCTAAAATAAACATTTCCAATATTGTTAAACAAAACTACGCTATTGTTAGGTTTAGCAAATATAAAGCGGTCTGTATCCGATCTCATTACGAGACCAGAAGCTCCAGTACATTCGACTATAGTATATGCGACCTAAAAATAAAATATTTTTATTTAAAATTGTTTATTGATTTCACAAACATCCAATAGAAATTAAAGTTCAATAAATTATTAAGGATATACATAGGTAACATTTGAGACAGGTGAGATCGAAGTGCAAGAATTTGACTAGGTATTAAAAACCTAACTTTACAAAGTAAGAAAGTTCACTCATTTAAAACAAGTGCAATGGTTGTAAATTGTAATTATCGTAGTAGAAAAAAAAATCTGGATTCATACCAAAGATGTATGTCAACCAGTATCATCATTCATCAGTATCCAATACCTGTCGCTGGAAAGATTCCCAAAAATATAGAACTAGTACTCGTAGATAACCAATGCCCTGACTTCTCATTAAACAGTAACGACGGTAGATAAACGAGCAAATCTATTCTATTATAAAATTCAATAATTGTATTGAAACCATTTACATATATGGATCCCCTATCCCCTAGATCCTAGGGGAGTTCTAACTGCTGTTCAAGATTTTCCTAGGGCCTAGGAAAATCTTGAACAGCAAGATGCAGGATTTGGTTGGGCGCGTCGCGTGGTGCCAGCCGTAGGTCGCCATTTGTTGTAAACCATTCTTTGTCCGCCCATCACACCAGAACGGCTGGACGGAATTTAACCAATTTTGGCACAGGGATAGCTAAATATCCAAAGATGGTTATAAGATAGTTTTTATCCGACTACAGTAAAGAAGTAAGTAATACGCGGATGAAGTTGCAGGCACCTTCTAGTAGATATTAAAACATTTCAGACATGGTTGTGGAAATTGGTGACCGACAGAATCTCGTCCTGTATCGTAGTAGCCTTGGCCTTACAGCCCAAGCGCTGCTTAGAGCACACCCAGTAATCCTTTATCGAAGTCTTCTTGTTTCTGTAGAACCGGTGACCTTGAATCACCAATATGTTCGTACCGAATTTGGAAAATTCGTACTTGATATCTGGAAAATGAACGAGCTTGTATGATATGAATAACTTGACGCAAAGAAAACACAATGTTCAATCACAAAATGCTCATGATACGTAACTTTAGGTAACCTAATCCAAAACAAGATAATTAAAATAACTTGAAGCGAATGTATAAGGTTTGTCAAAGAGGCATGCCATCGAGCGTAGTGTTTCGGGTGGCAAATTGACTGACTGTTTTACAAACTCAATACTGCCCTCAAAAACCCAGATATCTGACGTAGCCCAAACAGCCGGTAAGTAAAAATGGGACTAAGCCGGACACGTCTGTCGCATGCCGGACAGAGTCCGTCCGGCGTCGCGGCAGACCCACGGAGATGGCGAAACGACCATGATGTCTTCCATAAGTACTGGTAAGAGATAGCCCAAGATCGGAACACATGGAAAAATGAGAGGGAAATCTTTGCACAGCAGTGGGACACCCTAAGCTCGCAAGTAAATAATTCAGCATCCCCTTATTCCATTTATTTGGGGTTATCGCAGCGTGTTTTTAATAAATAAATAATAAAGCAAACGTACAACTACATAAACAATTTATCCGTTTCTAAAACCAAAAGGATATTTAAATATTATTTATTGTAAACCATAAAACAAATTACATTTCAAATCCCAATCATTAAAGTACCTAGATTATTGAATCAATAATGTATAAATTAATATTATAATATACCATGTATATAATGTTGTACATAACTAAAAAGGTACCTACAAAAGCTATTCCATAAAAAAAATTGTATGACTAGAATTAACTTATTATTTTACCTACACCCATCTTGTTAAATTCCTGTAATAAGTTCAGATATTATGGGTAGGGACCTACATTACTTGGCAGCGACCAAAATCAGAGATGTATTTTCATAACAGTACCGAAGCCACCGCGAGGTCACCATACTGTTATGGTGACTTCCCCCCGCCGCGCGTGTCACCTTATGTGTTCCTCTGCTCCGCGGACTGACTGGCAGGACTGAGTGTTTCATATTTTCATAAAAGAAAATCTATGATAATGATTATGAATATGTGTGTAGATAAAGAAGTGTATGCAAATGTACATAATTAGGCCTTAAAACACTCGTGTGATCCTATTATGAAACCACACTCGAGTTTTAAGACCTCTCATTATGTAGTAGTGGCAGAAACTACTATAGTTCTTAAATATAAAATAATAGTCCTCGTACATTTATCATTACTAATTACATAATGGTCAATCTAAAGCTAACGACTCTACAATCTTGAAACATATTATGGACACATATTTTATAAATAAACTCAAAAATTATTAATAATGTAAGCTAACTGATTAAACTATTTTTATAAGTAAGGTAATGAACATTTAAGAGGAAAAGCCACTGTTCAAATTTCAGAAGTCAAGGTTTCGTTCTCGACTGTTACCTCCTCCAAAACAAGAAATGAATGAAAGTTGTATAATAATAAACTCATAAATCTAGACTATCCTAGATTTTTGCGTTTATTATTATATAACTTTTGAAATAAGCGTTCGCTTGCGGCAAAATTTTGGCCATAAAATGAGCCGATTTCCACTTAATGTAGCCTTGAAACCATTTTGCCTCTTATGGGGCGTAGTGAAATCTACGTGACGAATTAATGACCTACTAACGGCATGTCTAAGGCCACGAAAGCTACGCCCAAATCTTACGAATAAATCTTAAGATGGGACCGTTTTCCACTATTTATGATGTCGTCGTGTACGAGTGAAAAACGAATACAATAATTATTAAACTAGAGGTCATTTACGAATGATTGTGTTCGTTTTTTACTTGTACAATCACGTCGTCATAGGTAGTGATGTTCACTCTGCAGCCCCCCGGCGCCTTGTTGCAGGTCCAGCTGGCTTTGCGGTCCATCTGCCTCTTCAAGTTGTACCTGTAGTTGTTTATGCACAGCAACGGTCGGCCGGTTCGAGTTTGGAGGATCACAGGTCCTGGAACAGTGAGATTATCATTAGATTAGACCGAATCATTCAATGTTTAAAGGAACACAATTTGTGTGTTCAGTGAATGAAGGAATGCAAGACATATCATTTCTTTTTTTTAATCAACATTAAATTATTTTAAATACAACACAGGTACATAAGCTTACATTTCCTCGATGATGAAATAAATAAAACTAACCGCCACCCACGTTATCGACAAGATTAAACTAAAATTCTGTATTCTGAAAGAATCTTGTTGTTGGGATGAAATTTAACACGGTCTTTTCCTTCATCGCACCGTAGGTTAGCATGGTAACAACTTACAAATCGATTCTCTGAATGCACCTATTTGCGTTTGAACTTGTCAAAAATAGCAGTTCAGATCACCTCTTCATGTTGCACAAACCAACTGATGCAAGGGCGATCAATATCAATCGTGATTATGATCTAAATCAGTAGCGCAGATCATATCGTCTTCAGTGATGACCTTAGCTCGGCAGCTGAGCTTCCGTCTCTGTTCGCACATCCAATACGTCCTGCGCTTTACCGTCTTGTTCTTGTAGAAACTAATACCCTGGCATTTTATTACCTTCCTGCCCAACTTTGAACGGCCAAACTTCATCTCTGAAAAAAGCAAGTTTTTGTTAAAAAGCGACGGTGCCAGCTACCGTATCCAAACAAATCATTTTGAAATTTATGAAAGGTACTTCATTCACTGAGTGCTCTGAAGATCTATTTTCTCTTATCCCACCCTCCACTTTCCGTCATATGTAGAACCACACGTGCCGGTTTGCGATGCATCATCATTGCTTCACCGTGGAAAATATCGCGTACCAAGAAGTTTGGCAATTACTTCATTTGCCAAACTATTAAAAAATAGACCTCTTTTCCGGCATATGTGTTTCCTCCTTCTTACTACACGGGACCCTTCAAACGAAGCGTGAAGAAGCATCTCTCAGGGCCAGCATGGCAGTGTCAACTATAATGTGCCAATATAAAAAAAATACCTTTGAAGTCCGTGTATTTCCGTATACTTATTTCAAAGCATTTTTTTTTTACTTTTTGTTATTTCATGACAGGGTGCACTAAATACCATTCCACATTAACAATACATCTTGCTAACCCAGCAAAAAGTGAAAGCCTTAGAGGAAAATAAAAAAACGTACTTAAATTCCCGATCTGTAGATAATATAATCTATATATACGGGTAGAATATGTCTGAGCCTATATTATCTGTTGCACAAAAATAAAAATTAAATTGTTTGAATTTTTTTTTAATCTTTTTAATTGATTTGCTTCAAGAATATTGAGAAATAAACAAATAGTATGTATTTGACTAGACATTTAAATAAGAAACCAAATTAAACGTACATGAAACGTGAATATGCTCACAAGAACATTAAGATGAATTCGGCAGGTTGCATCTAAATACAAAAACTTCATCATGTCATCATCAAGCTAAGAACCTGATGCCGGTTGTACACACTCGCCGAGGCAGGGTGAGACCAGCATGCCGTCACTTTCAGACTATAACTCTATGAGTAAATGAAGGACGGCATGCTTGTCTCGCCCTGTATCGGCGAGTGTGTACAACCGGCATAACACACGACTCTACAGCACAAACGACTATCCATCGATTAGTGATTATGGTTATGATTTGCCTTAACAATTTGGTACTCGATAGTGGTGATCCTCGCGCGGCAGCCATTGTTTTTCTTCACGCACACCCACGACATCTTGCTGATGCTTTCGTTACTTGAGCGACTGTCATTGTAGCGATTGAATCGATATTCGCCGTACAGGAGAATAGGGTTGCCCATCGCGTTTCTAGTTATTATTATGTCTGTGGAAGCAATTTGATGTGAATGATAATTGAGAGCAGAGAATTGTAATACATTTCGACTAGATTCCTGTAAATGTCTATTAGGTATTATTAAGAGTATCTACCTACGACACAACGAAAAGTTCTCATCTGATGGGTACCCAACACACAACTTTGACTTGCTATTCTGGATGAAGAACAGCATAAAGTCACGGTCTTGATAGTGTTCATTATTGTTCTAGACGATTTCCCCATTGTAGTAAGACGAGAAGGACAACCAGCATGGGTTCTTTTGCAGCTGACCCACGTAATCTTGGTCTAGTTCCGACGTTTCACGCAAAACCTGAACCGGCCCAACTGGCTTACCGTTAAAGAAAAATTTAATTTCAAGCTAAATGTGTAGTACATACCTACATATTATGACATTCAGTGATAATAACACAGTGCCACAGGTAAGGCTCGGGAGCGTTTAATGTTATGTTTTCACGAATAATTAACATTAGAAAAGCGTTTGGTGAGCTCAAAACATAGCGCTTTTTGCGAATTGCGAATGGAAAATAAGATGATATTTGTCAAAATTTCGTAACACAAGGGAACTAGCAGTTGAAACGCTCTTGAACCTTAACTTAATCTATCATAATATAATCATTGCTTCTAGATTTTGGACGCTGAATCTTAATCCAGTAACAAAAAAGGCTCTATCGCGCGTTAGAATTTATAAGACAAACTAATATCAAAGTTCAAAAAAAGACGGGTTTTGGCAACAAATGAAGTACTTCTCCTTTCAAATCGTTAGTCGTTTCAATATGACGTCTACTCAAAAGTCTTCAAAAGGCTTTCAATTTTGAAACTTGGAGGTCAGTCATGATTATGTACATTATAGTTCTTGACAATTTTGCCGTCGATAGTGGTGAGACGAGCGCGACAAGTGGCACTAGATCTACTGCAGCAAACCCATGCCACTTTGGCCTGGTTGCGACGTTCCACGAAAAACCTGTAGCGGCCCAGCTGAAGGATAGGATTCCCATTACGTGAAGTGCTGAATATAACTTCTGGAACGTGAAGAACTTATGAAAAAAAAAGCAAATAATAAATAAAACTACAAAATTAAGAAGGAAAAGAATACAAATAAAAAAAACAGTAAAAAATGTAAGCCCTATAATATTAATAAAAAACGAAACGATTACAAATATTAATATATCTTAAAAAGCATACCTAATAATGAAATCCCAATAATAATAATATTAATTGTATTAATATTAAGACAAAGTGAAACGGTTACAAATATTACATCTTAAAAACATAATAATGAAATCGAAACGTCTACTCTGTCTAGGATACTTATTCAACGACAACCTGCACTAACTGCACTGCATCATGCGAGCCAAGACAGTAGCTTAACGGGTAACTCTTGATAAGACTCGTAGAAACCGCTATTCGTGGGTATTCGCTTTTATATACTGCGTTTGGTGATCAAGATCTGTCATTTAGCTGTGATGTTACAACTATGTGCAGCTGTGTGCAACAAGAGAGCAAAGTTGTTTATTTTTTGCGAGCGACTCAACAGCACGAGATGCAAAAAACTTTGCTCTCGTGTAGCACACACAAGTTTTCACCTAAACAGCGAGAACATATTATATTTTTGTACTTGTTCTTCCAACGATTAAAGTGTAGGTAAGTTTATAGTCTTTTTGCTGATTTCAATGATACTATTAATAAATAATAAGGAAATACATACCTGCTGCTTAAAAGGAATAACAATATCATTGCATTGAAATTATACGTTTCAATACTGTACCACTCCCTCGCAATCACAACCACCACGGTTGTCATTATTTGATCTAAATTGCAGATTTAGCAGATACATTATTTTATTTATGGTGTAATTAATATTTTTACTCGTAAAGCACCAAACACAATAAATACAAAAGAAAATAACAATAACAATTTGAACTCCATATTTTTTAAAGTACGTTTCAAAATTTAAGTTTATTTGTACTCTCGCCCGAAACAAAATCGCATTTTGTTCACTGTTATCTCGCAGCAAAATCACCAAATGTTTGAGCTGGTGAGGTGAAACATCATTTTAATTTACGCAGTAAGCAAGCATTTATGACAATGTTTACACAAAATAGTTCTATCTAAAATAAACTAATAAGTAAGAGATAATATTACATTTAGGAATCGCTCCTATGGTCTTAATATAAGAATTAGTTATAAGTGGTTAGTAATTAGTTACAGGAAATAGTTATTTGTGCAACAAGAGAGCAAAGTTGTTTTTTGTTACGAGTGCTGATTTTGAGTCCCGAGCAAGCGAAGGATTCTACGTTTGAATCACGAGCGTAGCGAGTGATTCTATGTTAGAATCCTGAGTGTAGCGAGGGACTCAACAGCACGAGATGCAAAAAACTTTGCTCTCGTGTAGCACACACAACTTTTCACCTCATCAGCGAGAACATATTCGACATTTTGTGCTTTTTCTTCCAACGTATGTTTATAGTCTTTGTTGCTGATTTCAATAATATTATTAATCAGAAAATAGATAAGTGCTGCTTAAAAAGGATTAACAATATAATTTAATTGAAATTATAATCAACCAACACGGTTATTGTCATTATTTTATCAAATTGGAAGATTTAGCAGATACATGACGTGTTTATTTATAAATACATACCTATTATATTACGAGATTTTGTTCATAAATTGATTAATATTTTTACTCCTAAAACACCAAACAAAATAAATGCAAAAGAAAATAACAAATTACAATATGAACTCGATATTTTTTAAGGTACGTTTCGAATATGCATCTATGATAAATGGTGAAATTATAAATTATAATTATATTTACAATAAGTTGAAAAATCTTATTTTGTTTGAGCAATGATCTATTGTTTTATATAAAAGGCACAATAGTTTTAATATTCAGTCGTTAAATAAAAATATAATAAAGAAAAAAAATGAGTTGCAATTAAAACTTTTTCGGGTGTTTTTAATGAATTTTTTGGTATAACGCGTATCCGAACTGTTCTCAATCAAGGTCCGATTCGAAAATCGAATTTCAAATTGATAAGGTTCTATCCCTCTCTTTTATATACATATGAAAGAAACAGAGTGCATCGAGATTCAAATGATTAGAATTTTATAATTAACCTTTGGCTGAATAATGACAATTCGTGGTCATATATTGAAAAATTAAAAAGCTACTTTCTACTCACGCTCGAAACAAAATCGCATTTTGTTCACTGTTATCTGACAGCAAAATCGCCATGTTTGAGCTGGTGAGGTGAAAACAACATATACATGCGAGTATCTTTGGTGTAGTGTGGAGAATGACCACTTTTATCAGCTATTAGCCGAATACAAACATCATTTATTATATCATCTTCGACACTGCTCATGAGATACAAAAGATCATCCCATTAGCGGGCTATACTCCCACACAAAGTCCGACTACCGGTATTGAGGGCTAACCAGCCATGAACCAATTTAAATCATGTCTTAAAAAACACACACACAAATGCGAGCTTATTTATCACCTTTGCTCCCATTATTATGTAAAACATCATATTTGACAACTCCATGAAAAAAAGTAAGATGACAGACGCGTAAAGCTTCTCCCAGTTGTGTCAACTCAAGCTTCCATTTATGCTCCTCTAGCACAACTATGCATCGCGACTCTTGTCCCGCGACATAGTATCACCCATCACTCTCTCACAGTACTGTACAGAAAGAGATAGGTAGTATATCTCACGCGAGAAATAGTCGCGAGTCACAGTTGTGCTAGGGGTGCAGGACTCAATCATGATTGTGAGTATTGTTGGTTTTGATGATTTCTCCATTGAAGGTGGTGAGGCGAGCGCGACAGCCGACATAAGACCGCTTGCAGCAAACCCAGGTCATCTTAGCGTTGTTCCGGGATTCCACGAAGAACCGGAACGAGCCGAGCTGAAGCACCGGGTTCCCGTTGCGCGACGTGCTGAAGGTAACTGTTGACGTATGGAGAATTATACAAAGCCGGATCAGATAAAGTCCTAAATTCAATTATTAACAAAAAATAGGTATATACGAGTACACAAATAAAAAACAGATGTGGGTAATTTTTATAGAACTAAATGAGCGACTAACAATTATAGAAAACATTTAAGATCATCATCAATTTAATGATTAACACTTTTATAAAATTGCATGCAACGAATAATTTTAAATTATTAAAGTTTAAAGCCTAGGCATCTGTATTTTTACTTATTATTGTTACTATGTAATTAGATAGGTAGGCCATATATGATGAAATATTATTTGGTTAAAAATCGCTCATATCTATGATTGCATATGAGTCATTGTTAGCTTAGTATACTTACTTTAACAACAGCTACGCATTAGAGTGTTACATCCTTTCATTATTCCCTTTAATGAAAAAACGTAACACTAAAAACCCGACAAATCATAGTTTCCCTCAAAAGTATATTGATGATCTATTATGTCTCCGCGATTTCTTTAAAATATGAAAATATGAAGTCAGTAACAGAAGTTTTGCGGACCTTTTCTACGATTTACACACTAGGACTATAATCGCGAGACTTGAAAAAAAGTTTAGTTAAAAGCTAGAGCCAGTGGATTCGCTCAAGGCGCCAAATGCACAAATGTCGCTGCGCGTCAAAATTATGCCAAAGATAAAATTTGGTTGACGCCTTTTTAGAGGTACAACTTAAGGTCGCAGTGTGACAATCTGGCTCTATCCTCATCCACAGCTGGGACCGGTTCTAGAATATATATATGTATAGATTATCTCTAGACTCGGTATCTGTATTCGGTCACCGTGACTGCTTCAACTCCACTGCTGGCGTTTGTGTGCTCTTATGTGGCTGACTAGCATATTTATCTTATTTTTAAACAACTGCGCGCACAACGGGCACGTGAGCACCCCACATACATAATTGTAGCTGATTACCGCAGGTGGTCGGGCTTTCAGCTCATCCCTTCTTTGGTTCTAGAATAGACCCCTGCTCAATGGTTATGTTCAGCCGCAGGCCCCATAACCCTATCTTCGATGGTCTTGAGCGATGCCCTGCATCCTTTGTTCTTCAAGCTGCACGTCCACCTGCCTATTGCTTTTCCATGACAGCGACTCACCAAATTGTACCTGTACTTGTTCATCACGATGACCGGGCGCCCGAAGCGGGATTGCGTGAATATCGCACCTGAAACAATTGAAACATAACTACAATGATACATAGAGAGAGATGGGTTTCAAATTCGTTGCCTCCATTCCATGATAAACAAACGAATCTGTATTTTTTGGGAAGTTGGCCTTTCAGCCAAATCCCGTTTGCTTTTAGATTAAATTTCCAAGTTTGTGCACATTGCAGTTTCGTTAGTTTACCATGGGCGCTGTATGAGGAACAATTACAGAATGGTACACAATCTAATCTAATAAAATAGATAGGATGAATAAGATGTGTTCAGAATATATTAAATAAAATATACATAAATGAACAAAGAAAAGGTGTGAATTGCAAAATGAAGCGAATATTAATTAGATTTGAAAATTATCATATCCTTCTGGAGAAATCCTCTAGGGAAGAACAGGAGCAATACCGCTATTAATGATTGTGCTCGGCTGTAGGCCCGAAAACTTTGTTCTCGATGGTCATGAGGACCGCCTTGCATCCTTGGTTCCTCTTGATGCACGTCCACCTGCCTTTTATTTTCCCGAGATAACGACCCACCAAATTGTACCTGTACCTGCCCATTACGATGACCGGTTTGCCGAAGCGGGATTCTGTGAATACCGGACCTGAAACAATAGAAATGTGTTTAAAATTCTGGTAATATTAGGAATATTATCACAACAAACACTTTTTACGTTGATAATTTTCCGTTGTCTCAAAAAGGACTTAACTTTTCGTTGTGATAATGTATAAAAATCGTAAGTAAATTTAAACCATTATTTAATATTGTAGGTGGGCAATAATTCAATTGAAAGACAATGTATAATTATATTTTTGTACAAAACGTAACCACCTGTGATCAGATGTGGTAAAATGTTGAACTTGAAAACACAAGTTGTGATTTGTAGAATTATATGGATAAGACAGATAAATAACATAATATAATCCAGAAACACATAAACTGAACTAAACCAAACCAATTTGAAATATTTTTATTTAAATGTATTTTATCTTATCGGGGCGTATTTTACCTTATTGAGTATAATCCAAAAAAGTCTACATTCACTTCTATTAGCAGAATAATATTTTGTATCTGCCGAATAAATGTATCCCAATAGAAAACATTAATACTTTACAACATTTTCAATATTCTGAAGAACGTTAATGTAGGTAATTTTTTTTTGGAAAAGACTCATCACAGAATCTTTAAAATTTATATTAGGTAACAATCTACAGGGTCTATGTCTACATTATACCAAAATGGCAAGAGCGATATACAGTACAATTGCTACAAAGGTACCGCTGCTCTTCAAGTACCGTCTCCGTACATTTTTATAATTTTAAGCTATGTAGAAATCTGTACGATTGATTATTTTTATAAAAGATTTTTGAAAAATTTCAACCGTAAGGAAGTAAGTTCTTTTAAGACCTCTGTTCTGCAATTATATATATAGTCATATATATAATTGAAAAGATAAATTATGGATAATCGGAAACGAGCTATGGAGTTTCACTATATAGTGATTAGTGGTTAGGTTAATGATTATGCTCGGCTGTAGGGCCGATAATCTCTCGATGGTGTCGATTGTTCTCGAAGGTCGTGAGCAACGCCTTGCACCCTTTGTTCCTCATGCTGCACGTCCACCTGCCTTTCGATTTTCCGTAATAGCCACTCACCAAATTGTACCTGTACTTGTCCTTTATGATAACCGGTTTGCCGTAACGGGACTGGGTGAATATTGCACCTGGAACAATGGAAACATGTCTATACTGATTCATAGAGTGAGAATTCTAAGTAATAATTATATGGAACATTAAATTATGCTACAAAACCAAACCAGAAGTGGTCAGAATGTAACTTAAAAACATAGAAACTTAAAGTTGTGATTTGTAAAACTAAGTGAACAAATACATAGATGACACCAAATTCAAACTAGGATTCAATATTTTTAATTATATATGAAACAACATTTTTACCATTTCTATATATTAGGTTTTTACATAACAATTATTTCTTTAAATTTAAAATATAAAAATTTGATGTTTATATGGAAACGATAAATTTAAATTAATGCTTAACCAACGCTAAGAATGCCTAAAGTATTTTATCTACACCCATATTGTTAAATTAGAATAACAAGTTCAGATACAATAGGTTCAGATATAAAGACCTATATTACTAGGTTGCGACTAAAATCGTGTGTAATATCATAACAGTACCATAGCCACCGCGTGGTCACTTTAACAGTAACTGATGTAACTTGCCTATGGCTCGTTTCATAAAACCACACTCGTATTTTAAGACCTGCATAAACTAGTATCTTATCAAGTCACATTCATGAGAATATAGCTCCAGAAGTTACTGAATCTTTTTGGCTTACTTTACCTACCAGGAGTATAAAAAAGTGAATTGAAAATCATCTACACACACCAGTCTGTTATCAAGACAATAACGTTTGTGGAGATCAAAGCAGCAGCATAATAAAATGAAGACCACTCTATTAGCGTAAACAACTACAAGAAGGGTCAGTAATTAAAAATATGATTAAAGGATAATAAAAATATCTTACAATAAGTACGCCTAGAACGAGTCTTCATACAATAGATTTGCGAAAGACGAAGCCGCTTTTAGTTTTATGTGTGCGTGTCTACAAACCAATCACACGATTTACTAGTGACATTAACGTTGTAATAGATGCGCACACGGACGAAACTTAGCCCGTGGCTAACCGCTAACTAGGTTTCTAGGGGGTTATTGTTCCAAGAAAAAAAAACGTGATAAGGAAGACCATAAGAAAATTTTAGTGATTGTGGTCGACTGCATGTTCAATAATCTTGTCATCCAGGGTAGTGAGCGACGCCTTGCATCTCTTGTTCTTCATGCTGCAAAACCACCTGCCTTTTGCTTTTCCATAGTAGCCACTCACCAAGTTGTACCTGTACTTGTCTATTAGAATGACCGGACGCCCGTAGCGGGATTGAGTGAATATTGCTCCTGGAACAATGGGAAAAACTATACAATGATGTGCCTGAAATTCTATGTAATGTTAAGACTTAAGAGTAACACCAAGTATCACCAAAATAAAGTCATGTCTTTCATTTATATATTATTCTTACTCAAAACATTTGACAAAGTTATTGCAATTTTTCTACCGGGTAGTTTCAAACATTTCATCATTTTCCTATAATTACTTTCCAATGAGTGTTTGTTCACATGATGGAAATCGACACTTCAACTTTAGCGGACAATGCCGAACCGGGTGAGCATTCTAACCACGCGGTTCTAGCGTCATTCTTTTTCACAATTATTAACGCAACGGAAGAGCCAGTCGTTTTAATTATAATTTAACTACGATCACAGTCAATAGGGCCTCGAGATACATAAAAAAACGACTTCCAATAATCATCTAAATATTTTAACAATATTTGATCCTTTGGCGCCGATTGACCTACTGGCCGTTTGAACGACTGTTAGTTGCAGGCGATTGTGACGAAAAGACTATCATCGTAGCTTCTACGGGCAAATAACACGTAAATCCATTTGACCGTAAACATTTTCGGTCTCAATTTGACATCATCGACGACTGTGGTGGAAACCCTTCTTTTACAGCTAAAGCATTCAAAGACAAACCATATTCATTACTCATGGACAAATTTGGTCCACGATCCTACTTGATGCATTTTTTCTTCAGTGCGTGTGTCGGTTGGAGACAAGAACGATGACGTTGTCAATAGTAGTGATGGACACCTTGCAGTTATGCACGTTACGGCCGGTGCAAAACCATTTGCCCTTGGACTTGCCGGAGCAAGCGTTGTGTAGGTTGAACCGGTACTTGCCCAGGACAATCACTGGTCTACCGTATTTAGATGTTGTGAAGCAATATTCATCTGTGAACAATACATTCATTTATAATTATAATTATGGTTTAAACTTACGTTAAAATTGCCAGGAACGGCCCGGCATGTTTCGAACTCATATGGAGCTCTTCATCAGGGGCAGCTATCCGTGCTGGGATTCGCGGCCCACTGAACAAGTCGGGGTTCCTCACAATTTTTACGTAAGTATAAAACCGTTTTCATAATTATTAAAGATGTCTCACGATACTTTTAATAATATTACATTAATTTACTTAAAGCGATTCTTAAGAAAGATCTAATCATTCATATATATGGCATGTAACAATTTGCACACTTGCAGAGCTTCGAGATCTTGTAGCGGTATTCTGGCGAATAAACGGCGAGACATAAAATAAAAACGAGTTGTGTAAAAATAGTTATTTAATCATACATCGAGTTACAAAATTAAATTAATTTAAAATATAAATGTGTATTATAGGCTAAAGTTGTACGTGATATAAAATTTAAGTTAAGAAGAAAAACATAGTAAAACTATGAGAAATTATTTTGATTTTTATAAATATACAGGGTGGAATGGATGGTAGGTTTTTCTATGTACATAAATACCCACATGTTATCTCTCATTTTGATATGTAAACAATGTTAAGCGACGATGAGAAAGGGTTGTACTAATATTTAAAAACATGTTTTTTTTTAGGAAAGACCATGGTATTGTGACATGTTTCAAATATCCCTCTTCAGCGCAGTTTGTCAGGAACTACAATTTTGCTCCACATTGGCTGTTTTTTGTTGTTGTTACAGTCTTGACTTGTCATTAATTCCGTTAGGATTACTAATTATTATGCTCGTTAGCAGTCATGATAATCGCATTGTCTATAGTACTGATAGAAGCTCGGTAACCTTTGTTTTTCCTCGTGTAGAACCATTTTTCCTTAGGTTTTCCAGAACAACCTGATCCCGAAGGCTTTTTGAAGACTTCATGTACTGTACCTACGACTTTGTCTGTTCTTTGTTGTTTTTACCACCTTGATCTGTCTTTAATTTCGTAAGGATTATTAATGATTATGCTCGTTAGCAGTCATCACTATCGCGTTGTCTACGGTACTGACAGAAGCTCGGCAGCCTTTGTTTTTCCTGGTGCAGAACCATTTTCCCTTGGATTTTCCGGTACAATTGCTGTGCAGGTTGAACCGATACACGCCCTGAACTAGCACCGGCCTCCCGTATTTAGATGTTGAGAAATGATATTCATCTGTGGGTGTAACATATTTTTTTATTGAAATTATGCAAAACTAGTCGTAAAAGAAAAATATACATGACTCATATCCGGAAAATATACTTAAGACTTTGATTTGTATGAATCCCAGATTATTTGTGTTCTTGTCCAATAATTACAAAGAGTTTACCAAAGGGCTTAAAACTCGAAACAATATGACTAGAATAAAAAAGTAATTTATTTGAAAACAATACATTAATATAATAGTGCGTTACACTTATATGAAGTATATAAAATTGTCTTATCATCATATTATTAATTGGTTACCTATAGGTAATTATCACAGTTTAATCAAATTGTCGCCGGAAGGCGCTGGATGCAGGTCGCTTCCAACCGGTATATATGGAAGTCCAAAGGGGAGGCCTATGTTCAGCAGTGGACGTCCTATGGCTGAGATGATGATGATGATGATGAATCAAATTTTTTTTTTTCAAATCTAAAATTTCGATTTAGAAATTATAACTTTCGTCTAGTTCTCACCAAACTTAAAACAAATTAAATCATTGTACACACCCACTTATTTAGGTTTTGCGTGTACGTCAGGTGCTCAGTCTTTTTACATGAATTCAAAACCAGTGTGACCTAAATATTACGCTTACGTCACGAAGATTACATCTCCCTTATCAATAATACTACAAATGTTATCTTAAATAGCCATTTAACACTATATAGGAGCCGACTATTTTTTCAGTACTATGTTTCAAATAAACTAAGCAGGCCATTACACATTTAAGCTTCAAGCTCATACAAACAAAGCACCACCAGCAATCACCTTTGTGCAAATGATTACACGGATAAGATCACTTTGCTTTCTCGCAAAACTTGACTTCAAAGTATGATTTTGAAGTTGCAGATGCGATTTTCCTTACAACTTATATGCATTTAGGTGCTGAGAAAAGTACTCTTGCAATGCATGGCTAATGGCGACACGTTTCCCTCTTTTGTAGACTGTGGCGTGGGTGTAGTACCTTTTCTTTTTTTCCCTTAGTAAGCGGTTTAATTGTTTATTGTCGGATCAAAATCAACGTACCGATGAAGTCATAAACATCAGGCCAGACGTCTCACTCGTTCCATGGAAGAAGCAATGAGTTCGAGCGAGAGGGCCGGCTGAATGATTTATGACACTATCGGTCCGTTGATTTTGGCCCTACAATAGTAACGTGTTACGACGCCAATACTTGCATCTAATGTTAAATCTGTCACTGGAACTGCTGTGGAACTGTTATGGAGAGCCGCTCTTCTTTTGAGCCAAGGCCAAAATTACTAATGGTTATGATCGTTAGTAATCCTAATTATTTCGTTGTCTACAGTACAGATGGATGCTCGGCAGCCATTGTTTTTTCTCGTGCAGAACCAGTTTCCTTTGGGCTTCCCGGTGCACGACTTCAGCAAATTAAACCGGTACTGGCGGATCTGGATCACCGGCCGTCCAAACTTAGATGTTGTTAATACTGCATCTGCAAGGGTAAATAGTAATAAAACATACACGTATAGTCGCTATCAGACATATCGCAGCAATCCATACTAATATTATTAATGCGAAAGTGTGTCTCTCTTCTCTCTTCACGCTTAAACCGCTGAACCGATTTAGATGAAATTTGGTATATAGATAGTTTCAGTCCCGGGGAAGGACATAGGATACTTTTCATCCCGAATAAATTTAGTGTTCCCGTGGGATGAGCGGGTAACACCGCGGGGCACAGCTAGTATAATATAAGTCCAAGTGTTCGGCTTCAGCGACTACTACCTATGAGAGCGCCGCTGATGAGCTCTCTGGTGACTGACACGCGGGTCGATTGCAAAAACAATGTACATAGTTAAGAGCTTAGTTAACAAAAAATCACGATCGCTTCTTTTGTGTGACCAAAGGTTGTCATACAAAATTTATGGGTAACTTTCGTCACACAAAGGAATCAATTAAGTTTTGTTTTAATTAAAGCCCTTAACTATGTACAATTTTTTTGCAATCGACCCACGCATTATTTGCTGCGTTATATCTTGTGGCGACTATACTCTGTGTTGCAAGACAAATGGCAAGACCTATTATAGGCAAGTTCAATGCAACTTTTCTTCTGAGATCGGGTATAATAAGATGGAACTGGTAAATGTACCTAATGTATACGAACTGAAAAATATTTGATCATACAGGAGTCTGGACGTTAAAAGGTAATTTCAATCAGACAGAACTCTTTAGATAATCGCTTACAAGTATTAAATTATTTAAATTTTGCTTAAGTTTTACAGATAAGTCGCGATAAAATGCAAACATGCATAGGAAATTGAAATATCATTTATTTTACAACTACTTTAGATACTAAATATTGGGTTAACACAATGTAAACTAGAATCATTAATTTAAACGATATTTTTTGAACTATCTATCTTCTTACTAAACATGGCAAGCAAATAAGAAGCCGATGTAACTGCGGCTCCACACTACTCGCGAAGTAGGCCTAGGTTGGGTGAATGTGACAGTGTGGAGGGGCACGACGCTTCGGAATCCCATACTTCGGCCAACTTCGCCTCGCCCACCTTCGGTCAACTGGGTAAGTAATAGAACATATATAAACAATATTGGAATAAATTTAATTGGTATAATATTCAATTTGTATACTTCAGTATAACGAAACATATAACAATAAAATGCATATTTACATAGTATATAATGAACTGTAGGTATAATGACATTGTGTATAATCATCTAGTGGTATAACATTTAAAACACTTAATTATTATTACATATTATATACATTTACTCGAAACATCGAAGCAATCGAAGCATTGAAGTAATGTTAGAAATCGTAAGCCAGGTTGGACCTGCGCGGCTCGCTCGCTTAGCTCGCTCGTTAGTAGGGTCATAGTTCTACCTAACACTCCTCCTCGCTTCGCTCGTCGTCGTACCTAACCTAAGCAAAGTCAGATCTGCCTTAAGGTAAAATAAGTAATGTTAGCCCGGTCAACTTCGCTAGTAGTGTGAAGCCCGGGTAACAGATCAATGGTTATGACCAAAAGAGGCTTTGATCAGCTGGTTGTTAATGGTGAGAAGCGAGGCTCGACAGCCGACGTTCTTCCTGGTGCAGCACCAGCTCTTCTTGAACTTGTCCACGTAGTAGTTCCGCAGGTTGAACCTGTAGGCGCCCATGACGATCACTGGCCTCCCGTTCTTTGATGTAGTAAATACAATATCTACAAAAATAAGAGATGAAATATATAGTAAACAATATTCATTGCTATATATAAAAAAATCTAAACTAATTTCATTAGACATTGTCATTTAAAACAAAAATTTGGGCAAGTGCGAGTCCGACTCGCGCATGAAGGGTTCCGTACCTATATATATGTATATATAGGTATAACAAGTTTGTTGTAGAGGAGCCTCCCTTAAATATTTATTTTATTTCATTTTTAGTATTTGTTGTTATAGCGGCAATAAAAATACATCATCTGTGAAAATTTCAAGTGTCTAGCTATCACCGTTCTTGAGATACAGCCTGGTGACAGACGGACGGACGGACGGACGGACAGCGAAGTCTCAGTAATGTCCCGTTTTTACCCTTTGGGTACGGAACCTTAAAAAGGAACATAGTGACGAATTCAGATTCCTCTTCTTTTTTGAAGTCAGTTAAAAAGAATCTTGCGGAGATTTCTTCGATATCCTGTTTGATAGATTTGATACAGTGAAAACAGGGCGTTAATTTGAGTGCACTTTGAGATATCGCCCAATAAACGACACCTCGGGTAAATCTCAGAAACATATCGCCTTTAACTGTCAATAAAATCCGTAGTTTGCCATTTGAGCTACATAATGTTTAATTTCACGTTACTACTCGGCCAAAAGAAGTTTGCGCCTGATAGGTGTCTAGGGCGTCGCATAAAAATGAGGCGCACACTTAACGCGACCGTATAATACCTATGATTGTATATTATAATTTAATTTTATGTTTTAATTGTATCAATAACTCTTTCTGAGGGAAATCTTTGAACCACTTCAGAGATTCCTCCGAGATATCAGAGAGATATTTAATATTTATGCAATTAGGGCCCCAGTCAGCCTTTGACAACGGTATCTGTAAAGCTACCGAAACGCCAGGGAGGCTCAAATAATTAATATATATATATTGCGTCTATATACGCAATATAATCCGTTTAAATTGTTTTATTTATATATTTTGCAATAGTTATTTATACTATATCGCCTAGTTAAAACGAAATCACTTTTCCAAACGGAAATAAAAAAGAACAAAGCGTTACTAACTTAGGTATATTAATATAAAAAAGTGGGAACAGAACCAATAACTCAATTTCTTCAATGACTTATTTATTTTACTAACTAAACCAATTCCTATTAAATAAAAAAATATATTAATGATTGTGTTCAGCTGTAATTTTTACTAATATATTATTCACAGTAGTGAGTGACGCTCGACATTTTTTGGTCCTGTAAGTGCAGGACCATATCCCCTTCGGCTTGCCAACGCAGGAGTGGTGAAGATTGTATCTGTAGTCACCCATGACGATCACCGGCCTCCCAAACTTGGAGGTAGTGAATATGATTTCTACGGAAAAACGATACATTCATTATTATAAACGGTTTAAAACTCACGTAAAAACTGTCAGTCGACATGTCTCGAACTCGTATGGAGCTCTTCATCAGGGATAGCTACATACAAGTTTAAAACATGTCGTTCCGTTCCTAACAATGTTTACGTGAGTTATAAACCGTTTATAATAATTATTAGAGATGCCTCACGAAAGCTTTAATAAGATTAAAACAATACATGTTTTTAAGTCTTACAAACCGACTGCTAGCAAGTGATAAATCTATATTTCATTCGTGACCAAACCGACGGCATTTCGTTAAAGTGAGAGACGCGGTGTACCTACGGTCAGATAAAAATGTCTGTAAGACATATTTAACACGGAAGTCATGCATTGGTTATATATACCAAAAAAACTGCAGATACTGGCACAAGCTTCGAGCCGCCATAAACGGATTAATAATGATACTTATTGAAGATATTTGAAATTAAAGTGACGTCCGATATTTCTACAGCTCATGAAGTTCGTTCCTCCAGTTCATGGGCTTTTCCAAATAGTCATTATATCTCTGTATTTATTGTTTGGTAAAATGAGAAGTACCTCAAACACGAAAATAAGAAATTTCACGACTTAGGAGAACTATTTAGCACAGAGAGAATCAATTTTTTAATGATTATGGCCAAAAGAAACCTTGATTATTTCGTTATCGAGTGTAGAAAGAGAAGCACGGCATTGGCAGCCTTTGTTCTTCAATGTGCAGGCCCATTCTCCTCTCGACCTCCCATGAAGGAGTAATGCAGGTTGTACCTGTAGGTTCCCATCACGATAACAGGCCGCCCAAACTTAGATGTCGTCAATATAATATCTATAAGAATGAAAAAGATGTACACTAATGTTTAAGTATTGATGAAATACCAAAATCATGGAAATTTAACTTAGTTTGAATCTGTTATGTAGGTAATGCGAGGAACATGGCAATGAAACTAATTTAATTACTAAAATTCATGAGTAAATAAATAAGAAGAATATAATTGATGGTTATGCAATTTTTTTTTTTTATTTATAATACAGTAAACCAGCTTTTTAGGAACAGAAATGGAAATATTACATTTTATACAACCAACAGATAAGTCAATAAATAAAAAACATAACGCATGTATATTACATAAGATTTAAACAATAATAATAATCGTTTTACGTATTGGTATATTAAAAATGTGTAAAGCTAATCAGATATATAAGAAACGAGACATAGCCAACCATAGATTTCTATCTTAGTGTAATTGCGAACGCAATTGTACATTGCATTTTCTTATTAAACTTCATCGACAATCGCAAAAAATGCGATTAATTGATTATCCACATTTTGACAAAGTATTCATAATCATAACACATATGTCCCCCTAAGCACTAAATAGTTATGGATAGGTAGAAATATTTGAATGATCGTGTTCATACAAGACGGTGGTGCAGGTTGTACCTGTGACAACCCAGCCCAATCATGGTTCAATGATTGTGTTCATATAAGACATTGACGATTTCGTTATCTATAGTAGTAAGGGCCGCTCGGCAGCCTCTATTCTTCTTCGTGCATGCCCAGGCACCCCGGGGCTTGCCGATTGATTTGTGGTGCAAGTTATATCTGTAGCAACCCATCACGATTACTGGCCGTCCGAACTTTGATGTCGTGAATATGATTTCTGCAAAAACAAAAATGATCTTGAGTTCAGTATCTCATCATGATTTATATAATTAATGAAAATATCATGGGGATTTATTCAAATCATTCTAAGTAGCGTATATAACTGTAATAGAAAAACACGGTTTGAAAGTTTTTACAGTAGTCCCGTCATCCATTGTAAATGTGTATCATTGCTAAATAAAGTTGAAACAGTTTGCCTTTAAACAAACATAATTTAAATATTAGACACACAGTTATAGTATATAATTTAATAAGTTAACACTTTCACGGACAGTACGTCGAGATTTCGAGAGACGTAAATTACCTCGTACAGTTATAGTATATAATTTAATAAGTTAACACTTTCACGGACAGTACGTCGAGACTTCGAGAGACGTAAATTACCTCGTGATACAGTATCACGTCTGTAGACGGCGACTTTTCTATTTTTTTTCGCAGAACTACCACCCATCCGTCTGCTGCCGAACACTTTTCATGGTTTTATATAAAGGCAAATGCCTTGCGCCGTTTTTGGTGAGAACTTGTTTGTAAGTTTTGTCTGCGCCGCGGCATGGTCCTGTATAAGTGACGGTCTTAAAATGATATTACATCACAATGCAATTGATTTGCGTACTATAGCTCAAGTTCACATAAATTCAGTCCAAGTTTTTTCAATGACTATGATGATGCAAAAATTTGACCACTTGATTGTCAATAGTGATGATAGACGCCCGGCAGCCCACGTTTTTCTGTGTGCAGAACCAGTTGCCCCTGCTTTTGCCTATGCACCGCGTGTGGAGGTTGAACCTGTAGGATCCCATCACGATTACAGGCCGCCCGAACTTTGAAGTTGTGAAGGTAACTACGGAAAATATTGTCATTTTAATCGGAACTGATCTTTCTTCTAGCGTGTTCGGAGGTATATGGAGACTTTACAAAGATCGTATTGAATTGAGGAAGATAATCGTATATGAAGATTAAATGCCACTTACGCACACTTTTCGGTTAAACTACAAACACACATTAATTAATGCGAATGTTCATTATAAGCACAGATAATATTGTCGTCCAGTGTCATGCCCCGAGGCTTGCAGATGTCCCTGATCCTCGAACACCGCCACCTGGCCTTCGCGCCGCTGTACCGGTGATCGTTGTGAACCGGTGCTCACCGTACATTATAGCCAGTTTACCTTGTATAGTTAATTCGTTACAATATAACATACAGTCATACATTTTTTACTTATAAAAACAGGTGACTTTGTCATCCAAACATATTCCTGGCCTTGCAGTTGTCCCTGAACCCAGAGCACCGCCACGTAGTCTCCGCGTCGGTTACCGATGATTCTTGCTAAACCGGTGCTCGCCGTACATTTTAGCCAGTTTACAATAATCAATGGCTATGTTCGTTATAAACACAGATGACATTGTCGTCCAGAGTCGTGACCCGGGCCTTGCAGCCGCCCCTGATCCTCGAACACCGCCACGTGACCTTCGCGCCCCTGTACCGGTGATCCTTGTTGAACCGGTGCTCACCGTACATTATAGCCGGTTTACCACATTTGGAGGTCGTGAATATAATACCTGAAACGTAAAATTTATATGAATAAAATTTCAAATTTGCAGCGGTACCTACCGAAATTATGGAACGGAGGCAGTTTGTAACGAAAGTGGAAAACTTTACTAATAAAACATTAAACTTTGCTTGTCATTCCAGTATTTATTTGTGGCAATCATATTTATAATTTCACTACCGTCCGTGCCGCCCTGTGGCTACATTAGAACCGGTTGAACCGGTGCAACAGACGCGATGGGTGGCGAAAACGAAATTACAGTACACTAAAAAGCGCTCACGACTTAGTTCTCATGGAGAAACAAATATAATATACTAAATTTTCTTTATTGCTCTGCCATAGTCAAGTGAAAAGCAAACAATTAATCATGACAATGATTATCATTACTCTTCACAATTTCGTTGTCACAGGTGGTGAGAGACGCGTGACAGTTTCGAGAGCCTTTCTTGACGCAAACCCATCTGACTTTCTGTCCGAAATTGCGGTAGTACCGGTTGAACCGATGCCGGCCGAGCTCGATCACCGGCCGGCCGTACCGGGACACAGTGAAGATGGGCTTTTCTAAAATAAAACCATATATCACAATAATGCAGACTATAGATTACATTACAGATCCGTTGGCGGCGGGCGCAAGTACATCATCAGCATTGCACCGCCGCCAGTGGCGCCATCTACTCGTCAAGGATGAAGTCGGGGTCCCACCACGGGCGGTGTAACGGCGGGGATTGAGAATCAATAAAAGGGCTGCGCCAGAGCGCCAGGCTCTCGCTGGAAGGCACTCTCTCCGCCCGCCACCCCGTTCGAGCCGGGGTCCCCCAGGGATCGGTATTAGCTCCGACTCTTTTTCTATTATACATCAATGATATACCCAAAGTCCCGAATGTCAACTATGCACTCTTCGCCGACGACACTGCCCTCTATGTCTCGCACCGTAGAAAGATCCTACTCACCAACCTCCTCCAAACAGCACTCAATCACTTAGGTGACTGGTGCCGTAAGTGGAGAGTCGAAGTCAACCCCGAAAAGAGCTCTGCCATCTTATTCTCTAGACGGGGGAACTACGACGATTACACACGCTCATTTAAGCAGCCGAGTCTTTATAATAAACCAATCCCATGGGCTAAAGAAGTAAAATACCTAGGTGTCACTTTAGATAGGCGCCTTGATTTTAGATCACACGTAAAGAAGGTCCGGGCCCGCTCGGCCTTCTACCTAGGTAGACTCCACTTTATGTTAAACCAATCCAGTAAACTCTCGACGAGAAACAAGCTGACCATATATAAGACATGCATTAGACCTGTCTTCTCCTATGCCAGCGTTGCCTTCGCACACGCCCCCCATACCACACTGAACCCACTTCAGACACTCCAAAGTAAGTTCCTGAGAAGAGCCACAGGAGCTCCTGGGTATCTCAGGAACGCAAACATCCATAGGGATCTCCATATGGAATCCGTACAACAATGGTTCAAAAAGTGCTCTGAGCGCTTTTTCGAGAAATCATCTGATAGCCCCAACCCTCTCATTAAGCAGGCTTGTAGTCACATCCCAAATCCCAAGGCCTCCTCGGGTCGTAGGCGCCCCAAAAATGTACTAATAGATAAACCCAACAAGCTCTCTCAAGCGCTCATAGATTACCCCCCTAGGAAATGGACTAAGACCAAGTACTGGACAGACGACGATGACAGTGACATTGACCCAGCCGACCCTGACGGGAGGGTCAGCCCCCATCACCACTTCCATGAGTTCCTTAAGAACATCAAGGCGAGCACAGCCAATACATTAATTGATGACGTCACCTCTGATGATGTAGTTATTTCAGATAGGGCAACTGTAGGGAATTCTCCTGAAGTCGCCGTCTCCTCTAGCTCCAAGCGCCATCCTAAGCATAGTAGATGGCGGAGCAATGTAAAACGTAGCATCAACCCTGTTGTCAGTAAAAATAAGCACCCCTCGGTATTAGCAACCAGGGCAGTATATTTCAGTAGGCGCCCCCATTGGGAGCAAACTAGAACTACACACAATTAAACAAAGTTCTAGTTAATTGTTAATTTTCCATGGTTCTTCTCGTTAGTATTAACCACTTATTAGCCAGAGATCTCTCCAGGGATCTAGTAGATTAGTTTAGTATTAGTTAGGTTAGTTAAAATTCCGGTGCTTCTCCAAGCGGAGTAGCACGTCTGGCACCAGCAGTGCAAAGGGTCCTTCGGACCCGCAAGCAACCATGGAACCAAAAAAAAAAAAAAAAAAAGCCAGGCTCTCTTTCGGCTGGTGTTCCTTGCAGTGATAACATGAGGTGTGCGTGTGTGTGCATAATTGTAGTTATTTGTGTGTTCCTTTGTTGTTTCATATTATGTTTTATAATAAAGATATATAAATTTATCTGTTGTTTGAAGAATATTAACCTGCTCCCTCTCTGATCGCTAGAACAGATCTGTAATATTCAAAACACATTAAACTAAGAATTATTATTTACAGGGGCAGCTAATATGACGAACTGGTAGATTTTACTTGGCATCTAAATTATAACTTGGCAGCTAAAATAACCACTTGGCATTGATCGCCTACGGAACAGGTACCAAGTTATTAATTTAGCTGCCATGATATTATTTTTGTAGATAAGGTAAGGTTAGACTTCTATTATTTAAATTAATGATGTAAACTAATTAAACGAAAGATAACATTCAATAGATGTAATATGAAGTACTAAGCCATACAATAACTTTAGGAAATAGTTATTAATTAATCAAAGATAACAACTTAACTGTATCTATTTCAATAAAAGGATATACTGACACGGACGGTTGTAAGTATACCTAATATTTAAATTTAATTTAAAATAAATATAACATCGACAATATAATAATAATATTATTATATTGTAACGTGCTTTCTCTTCATCAGTACTATACGAGTATATTGTGTTATTGAAGAGAAAGCACGTTATTCCTAAAAATATTGTTTATCTAAATAATTAAGTTTAAATGTCGTTGAAAATAAAGAAATACTAATAACAAGGCTCAACTCTTATTATTAAAGGATTCTTATTACTAAATTAAAGGATCATTTTTTACACAAATAAGTAAGTAGGGAAAGTTTGATGAATCATCACAACGATATAACATTATTAGGTACTAAAGTACTGTATTTCCAGCAGGAACTATATAACCACTATACGCACATCGCAGGTAGAAAAAACCTAACCAAAATAAGAAATCTAATCACCATTAACTCACAGAAGCAGAGAAAAAAAAAAGTTTAATTCTACCAGTTACCGTAGCTTATGGACGCAGCCCAGAAAGTGTGGACTCAGCCCAACTTAGAATGTTAATTTGTAAAAATAATATCGTACGAGGTACAACTAAATAAATAATCGACGCTTGCAACACTTCGGCCCAGCTAAATAATACTACGTAAGTCCCGTCTCATTAATAATTTTAAAATCCCGTATAAAGAATAATTTTGAATTATTTATTCCCTTTTAAATGATTCTTCATGAAACTTTCATCAATGTTCATGGTCATTACTCATTCTTATAATTTCGTTGCCGCGAGTATGGAGAGTGGCGCGGCATCCCAGGGAAGGCTGCTTGGCGCAACTCCACCGGGTCAAGAGTCCAAGCCCGCGGTAGCTCAGGTTGAATCGGTGAGACCCCAGCATTACCACGGGCCTGCCACGGCGAGACGTCGCGAAAACAGCATTCCCTGGAATTAAAGCAAGCTGATTATTCTGATTAGTAATCATATGAATAAAATAATGAACTCACACAGTATATACCAAGCTATTCCATGCCGACAGGCTAATATTAGATTTATAAGTAATTTAAATCACATAAACGTGAGGCCATCCTGATAGTCGACGCAGCACTGTTCTACATAAGCACTAAAAATGATTTTCTGTTAATTATCTCCCAGTTAGGTTAAATCTACATATAGGTTCAGTTATTTTCAAATTTATCAAGATTATTTGTGACTGTTGTATATTTGAGAAGTATTGTTAACGAACTATATCGAGGAAACTAAACCTAATAATAAAAGTTCTTCTAGAATTGGCACACTATACATACCATGGTTCGCTGCATCGAAGTCAGCAAAGAGGGGCTCGACGCGAACCGAACATTTTTTGAGAGTGACCAATTCTTCATTCACCTTTCTGAACTGTAAAAGCGGCCGCTTCACCATACCTGCAACACAAAAAACATTTTTTTTTTCTAATATTATTTGTCATACGACATGGTCAAGATATCTTCGTTTTCGTTCGCTCAAAACATAAATTAAACTTTATTAGTAACTTTAATAAAGAAAAGAAAAAAATGTTTATCACCGGGCTTTATGGTTTGACCTGGACATATGTTTCTTCAGAAATTAATTACGCAACATAAAAATAATTCAAAATAAATCAATATTGTAAGAACTCAAAGTTTCAAAATAAGTCGTCCTGAGGGGTAATAGTTTATTATGTAATTACATCAGTCATGCGAATGTTCATTACTCCTGAATATTATTTCATTATCGTAAGTGGTGAGCGAGGCTCGGCAGCGGCGATGATTCTGCTTCACACAAATCCATCTGCTCTTGGGTCCTGGGGGTCCAGGGTACTGGTTGAACCGATACCGTCCGAGTTGGATCACAGGGCGACCGCGTCGGGAGGTCATGAAGATTGGCATTTCTATAAACCAACAAAGACACATGATTGTGTAATACATATGCTGCAAAATTCATACTTCTCGTAAGGTAAGGTGGGCGATCGAATGATTTTTTGTTGAAACCTTGTAACGTTAAATAATTTAAAATAACTTCTATGAGAAAAAAAATATTGGGAGGAAAGATCCATGAAGATTATGTTTGTATTTAGTCTATGAAACTTTATTACAAACTAGTCTAATGTGCAAAAAAATTACCGAAGAAAATAATTTTATCACAAAAAAATGGGAGAAGATGAAAAATTAACGGGTTAAGATTAAAATAAAATCGTTTTATTAAAGAGTTGCCTAACATACAATACAGATTAATATACATATGCGATACTAGTGTACCTACCTATCACAGGAGTAAAACATTATATCAATCATGCGAATGTTCATTGTTCCTAATGACTATTTGATTATTAAAAGTGGTGAGTGTCGCACGGCAGCGACGATGTTTCTGCTTTACGCAAAAGGTAAGAGTGAATAGGCTATTACTGAACCGGTGAGCTACATCCTCGACCCCGTAGTCACTTTCCATCAGGTGGTACTGAGGTCAATCGCCGGTCAGACTGTGAATAAAAAAAAAATCCATCTGCTCTTGGGCCTTGCGGATCCGGGGTATTGGTTGAACTGATATCGACCAAGTTGGATCACCGGACGACCGCATCGGGAATTCATGAACATTGGCATTTCTATAAACAACAGCGAAATAATTAATTATAATTTTATTGACGGGATTAAAGTTTAGAATTAGAAACTATTTCTATCGATGCGCTTTATAGTTTGCCTTTGAATTACGTTTTTTTTTCAGAAAATAAAGATGTTGCAATAATACTTGGAGCATAAAAAATGTCGCAAGCATTAGTTTCGAGAAGGTATATTAATTTTTAAATATCAATCATGTGAATGTTCCTTATTCTGACTGACTATTTCATTATTATAAGTGGTGAGCGTCGCTCGGCAGCGGCGATACTTCTGCTTCACGCAAACCCATCTGCTCTTGGGCCCCGCGGATCCGGGGTATTGGTTGAACCGGTATCGCCCAAGTTCGATCACCGGCCGACCGAATCGGGAAGTCGTGAAGACAGGCCTTTCTAAAATAGCAAGAGCATGCATACAATTATATTCAAAGTTCGATTTATACTTTGTTTTGAGTTATGTTTCTTCAGATAAAGAGCATAAAAACAATTCCTACTAAAATTAATTAGTGTTAGACTGAAAACACCCACGTATCCGTTAATACAATGTTTATTACAATAAATAGTTAACAGAGGCAAGGTCGATGCAATATAGTCGCGCGGGAGTCATTCTTGACAGATTTAATGACGTCAATGTGGTCGCGTCTATACATTCGCATAATAAAATCCAGGCAGCCGTCCTCGCAGGGGTTGCAGAAACCCCTAAAAAAGGACCTGCCAATGCCGGCTCCAAGAGAGTCCCGATGCGACGAAGATGGCTTCATGAAGGTCGAAAAGAAGAAGAAGAAGCCAGCCTGTCGAAATCAGTGTGGTACCGCACCGACTGGACCTAAACATTTGCTGCGTCCCGCTCTACCAACGACGCTGCTCTATGTGTCCCGGCTACATTACACTACGAAGGCTGAAGATATCGTAGAATATGTAAGGGTGAAGCCCGGTGTCATCCTGAGGGTCATAAAATTGGAGTCTCGCCACGACGTGAGTTTTAATTCCTTCGTGCTGAGAGTTCCGACGGACCAACTAGCGACCTTCACCAAGGAAGAGTACTGGCCGAAAGGTGTCATGTTCCGGCGTTTCCGTGGACGGCTACCTGACACTTCGAACACGCGTAACACGTCGCTGTTGAAAAATGTGACCTAGTTTAGTTACTTATATTTTTATTATTTTGTATGTGATATGTATGTTAGTTTTAAGGTATGTATCTATGGGCCAAAGTTGCCTGAAATAAATGTTTTCATTAATTCAATAACACCAGTAAGAAGTCAACTTACCTATCTATTAATTAATATTAACCTATTAACGTAAAAGAATCCTATGCTGTTGCGCACCATATATCCCTTATTAGGCATAACATATCAATCATGAGTATGTTCCTTGTGTCTGGTTACTATTTCATTATTGTAAGTCATGAGCGTTGCTCGGCAGCGGCGCGTGTACTGCTTGACGCAAACCCATCTGCACTTGGGTCCTGAGGCCCCGGGGTACTGGTTGAACCGGTGTCGGCCAAGTTGGATTGCCGGCCGACCGTATCGGGAAGTCGTGAAGACTGGCTTTTCTAAAAACAACACGAACGAATTTTCATACATTATCATCAAAAAGCCACACTTTGCTGGCATTTACGGATGTTTAAAATGTAGAATTAACAACATAAAATATCATAACCAGAGATTTATTTGTCATATCAAAATACAATAGAAAAATCATTTAACATGATAAAATGTTCGTCGATATGCTTTATGCTTTGTCCTTCACCTTTAGTTCTGTTTCTACAAAAAGAATATGAACAGCATTAAAACAATTTCTAATAAAAGTCTTTCGATTAAAAAAAACCGCACTTAAATTGGTCCATCCGCTTGGGCGCTACGATGCCACAGATACACAGATACACAGATACACAGATACACAGATACACAGATACACAGATACACATGTTAAACTTATAACACCCCTCTTTTTTCGTCGGGGGTTAAAAACTAAAATGTAAAGAGTCAACGTATCGTAAACATCTATCAAATAACGAATTAATACTTAACAAAAACTAAGCTTATACTATTAGGTCCAATGGCACCATAGATAACAATAAGGCATGACACAGAGTATCAATAAAGGTAAAGGTACACTGTTTTTGGTCATTCGTGCATATGGGCATCAATCGTGAGTATGTACATTGTTCTTGATTATTATTTCATTATCGACAGTAGTGAGCGATGCTCGGCAACGGCGACTGTACTGCTTGACGCAAACCCATCTGCTCCTGGGCCCGAGGCTATAGTACTGGTTGAACCGATGTTGCCCAAACTGTATAACCGGTCGGCCGTACCGGGACGTCGCAAACACAGCCGTTTCTAGAAACAACCAGAGCAAATTTTTATACATACTGGCTAGTTTTAAAATTAAAGAGTGTTTTTGCGGCTCCACACACACTCCTCCACACTACTAGCGAGGTTGATGAATATGATAGTGTGGAGCCTTCGGCCAACTTCGGTCAACTTCGCTAGTAGTGTAGAGCTAGGGTTTAGTTAGGTCAACATTGAAATTAAACGTAGAATTATGTTCCCACGACTATACTATTATAAAATTCTAAAATATTTTTTTTTGTATGGAGAGGGGTCATTTAGTTATTTAAGCAAAAATCTTAACAACGCGATGCATGAGTAGTATGCGCGTGCGGCGCCAGCCGTACAGCGCAGCGCCATCTGTTAGTACAAATTTCTCTGTCCTCTCATCACGTCGAATCGGCTGGACGGGTTTTAGCTAACTTTTACTATGATAGCTCAGATAGTTGGACATCTAATGATTGACATAGTATATTTTTTACCCGACTACTAACAAGTAAATTAAGTATGATCTTTATCGATTGCATAAGGCAGACTCTTAAAACATCTAGTTTAAAGTCTTTTAGTGTCTCCACACAGTTTAAACAGGTACCTATTTGTAAGAGGAAATAACGTTTGACATATTTTTTATAATGAAAACAATAAGGCACACTAGTTCAAAATAATAGATTTATGTTTAGTTTTATTTTAGTATTTAGATTTAGTTTAGTTTTTGTTTTAGACCACATTCTTCAAATACCATGCAAGGTAACACGTAATACGTGAAAACGAAAAAACTATTTGCACGTCTCATACCTAGTCGATTAGCTACAAGGTTTGTAAGGAGCAGTAATTTTTACGTTTTTACGTAATTAGAAGTAGAATCAGAAAATAATTACTAATATAGTTAAGCAGTTTACACTCACGTGAAATTGCCAGGAACGGCCTGACAAATGATCCCGATATATGTCTTACGAAAATAATATTATTACTAATATAGTACCTAACAGAATCAATTATGTGTATGTATATTATTAATTTTAATAATTCTGTCCTCAACGGTGGTCAACGAGGCGCGGCAGCCAGAAGACTTCCTAGCACAAAGCCAGCTGGCCTTGAACCCGTGACTGCGGCAGTAGCGGTTGAACCGGAACCGGCCTAGCACGATCACCGGTTTACCGCACCGGGATGTTGCGAAGTTTGGCGTTACTAAAATATGACATAATTATGAAATAATCTACATGACATGCTTTCAATTGAAAAATATGGATACATGCAATTGGAATGTAATATAAAATCTGTAATACCAAAGGAACCGTATCTTTTTTGTATGTTAACTTAGATGTTTGATTTTCTCACAGCTTCAAGGGACTGTAGCCGAAGACTGTAGAGGAATAGTATATGGTTTTAATTTCAACTCGAACGCATTCCTGAAATAAAGGGTCTTGACGGACAGACGGACGGACGGACAACAAAGTAATAATTGAGGTATGGAACACTGAAAATATATACAATAAAATTGACAACATTTATAACAAAGGTATTTGTAACATGCTTCGTAAAAGCCTAACATCCTTCATCGTCTTAATCATGCGTGTGATTATTATTTATAGTTATAATCTCGTTATTGTAGGTAGAGAGCGTGGCTCGGCATTTCCGCGTGGCTTGCTTGACGCAGACCCAGCTGCCTTTGGGCCCGACGCTGCGGCAGTACCGGTTGAACCGGAACTGGCCTAGTTGGATCACGGGTCTGCCGTACCGAGACGTCGTGAAGATTGGCTTATCTAAAACATATTACATAGGAGGGACAGAATTATTATCTCATATCGAGGCAGGTCAAATTACCGGCGATTACAGCTTTAGAGAAAACAAACTCCTGAAACACGTACCTCACCTAGGAGCACTGTACTGCTTTTGGTATTTAAAATAAGTAATTTAGTAAAATATATTTATTTCTGACCAGTAAGTCACCATATACGAATCAAACATAAAAATAAATTTATTAAATAATAACTAAACCGAAAAGTATTAATTGTGAGGTTAAGTAGATTGTATAACATGGTTCGCATAATTAGGTTAACTCTTATTAAACTGATAAAGATTATCGCACATCTAACCTCCCGGCACCGGCAAGTCGAGCAGTCCAGCATTTTTATTATGACATTTCCAACAGCATGCGCAGCGTTGAGTTGCATTAGTGTGTTGTGCCGTTTCGGTGCCGAGCGGTTAGGTTAACTTTAAGAGTTTGTTTTTCTTTACTTAAATACTTCGAAACCTTTTATTTATTACAAAAATAAACTACTAGATCTATCAATCATGTGTATGATTGTTGTTAACTTATTGTTTGTTTTTCTTTATAAGTACGTCGAAACCTTTTATTTATTACAAAAATAAACTAATAGATCTATCAATCATGTGTATGATTGTTGTTAACTTTAAGCAGGTCATTTTCGTAAGTAGTAAGAGTGGCGCGGCACCCGTTGGACTGCTTGACACAAACCCAGGTGGCTCTGGGTCCTTGGCTGCGGTGGTAGCGGTTGAACCGGAACCTGCCCATTTGAATAACCGGCTTACCAAAACGAGACGTTTGTAAATATTGGCTCATCTACTATAAATAAAACCTTTATAACCCGAACTTGACATAAATTGACATGTACCTATTAAGAACTTTTATTTTGAACCAGTTTTATATGAAACTATTTAATATTTTAATTTTATGAGATAGCCTGAGTGACAAATCTTAATACAGGATTTGGATTATTGCATGGCATGAATGCTCATAGCACGCAATAAATATTCTAGTAAGCATTCTTTACTTAATTTTATTCCTGTCTAATTTGATACTGAGTCTTAAATATAAAAAGGCATAATCCCGAAATATTTTATTAATTACAAAATAAACTAGTTGATCCTTTCATAAAATATAAACATAAACGATTAAGAAAACCCTGAAACTTATAGAAATCAATTGTACAATCATGTGTTAATCATGCATATGATTATTGTTAGCTTTAAGTAGGACATTTTCGTAAGTGGTAAGAGTGGCGCGGCACCCGCGCTTGACACAAACCCAGGTAGCTTTGGGTCCTTGGCTGCGGTGGTAGCGGTTGAACCGGAAACTGCCTAATAGGATAACCGGGTTACCAAACCGAGACTTTGTAAATATTATCTCATCTAAAATAAAAAAAAATGCATCATAAAGGTGTGGGCTTAAAAATAAAAAAAATATGTGTAAATTAGTCTTATCCTATCGAGAATAAATAAAATATTTGATGCTTCATTGTGGTGTATGAAAATACTTAATATTTTCAGTCGTCGAGAATCCCGAAGTGAGGAATCTTATTATTAGGTATGCCTGTTAAATTAAACAATAAGGATGATTTGTATAAATTTATATAAAATATTTATTACTAACTAACATGCAATTCTGAATATTGTGAATAATATATCATCATTTCATTTCATTATAACTTCAGATATCAGTCTTATTCTTTAAAGTACATACATAATATCACACTATGTACAAATTAGAATTAGAGAATGCGAAACCGGTTGTTTTTCTGTATCAATAACTAGTTATAACTGGTTTACTATTGCAAAATAAACAGCTTTGCTTTCGCTACCAGTTACTAATTCCTGTATAAGTCAATCATGGGTGTGATTATTATTGATTCTCACTATATCGTTATTGTAAGTGGTTAGCGATGCACGGCAGCCTGAGCTCTTCCTGGCACAAATCCAACTGGCTTTGGGCCCGTGACTGCGGTGGTACCGGTTGAACCGAAACCTGCCGATTTGAATAGCCGGTTTACCGTACCGAGACGTCGTAAATATTGGATCACCTAGAAGTAAAATAAGTAACATGAAGCCTGTTCTAAAAACCGTATATCTAATGCTAACACTAACCTTGGCTGATATAAGACAATAATCATGATAAATAAACTAAATAAACAAGTTTATTATAAAATTTATATAATGTTCAACAACCTATTTATTGTATAGATTAATCGTGTGTGTGATTATTATTGATATGAATAATCTCATCATTGTATGTAGCGACCGAGGCGCGGCATTTGCGACTCGCTTGCTTCACGCATACCCAACTGCCTTTGGCCCCGAGGCTGCGGTGGTACCGGTTGAACCGGTGTCTGCCGATCTGAATAACCGGCTTACCATATCGAGATGTAGTGAAAAATGGCTGGTCTGAAATAAAAATACAACTTAGTCTTAGGAGTGCCTACTTTATTCAATGATGTTAGGCATTATAAGTAATAAAATGCCGGTCAAGTGCGAGTTAGACTCGCGCACCGAGGGTTCCGCATATACTATGAAAGCACTAAATATTGCCCATACGATAAACCGGACTGAGGGTCAAACTTTACTCTGCTATGAGTAATCTATTGTAAAAAATCGAAAAACGTCTCAAATCCAGTACGATAAGAATTAAAGAAATCAAGAACGAAAGAAAAAGAGAAGCATTAGATAGTTCGTAAATACAACAAATTTATTCAAAATATATCTATCTGTAAATTTTTCATTACAATGTCAACAATCAAGAATATAAAATAAAGTTCTTTGTACACAATCTTATCAACTACATAACATTTAAATTAAATATATAGATTACTTATGTGTATTTTCGGGCTACATCATAAGATCGAATGGAAGAAGTGTTGAGGCGGCAAATTAATAACTAATTAACGAATTAAGTATGTGTGAGGCAGGACTTGATTTACCATACCTCTCGATTAGCAAAATGCACATCGCAAGTTACTATAAAATAGATGGTAAGAAGGGAAGACGAGTGATAGGCCAAATAAATGCACACACCTATCGAATAAAGTTTGCTATCTTATTTTGTAGGGAAAACTCGTATTCATATTTCTATCCCATCTTTATTAATGAAGGTTATTGAGAAAGCAAACTTAAATTTTTTTTTTTCGGTATATCACACGTGTAGCGTCACATTTTTTTTAATTCTGAAATCAAAATGTTTGTAGGTGTGTCCGCTTGAATAAGATTCGTTGGTACTTACGTCGCCGGTGTTTGGCCGGATAGCCAAGAGGACTTGGGTTCGGCACTCGATCGAAGCCCTTTGTTCTTCACAGATAACCAGTAGCCAAGAAAGAAAAAAAAACCTTCCCAGATAACTGATTTTTAACAGAAATGTTTTCTTCCCGGTAATCTATCTCAAACACTAAAAATCATTGACCGAATTTCATTTGTTCGAAAACTATTCTTATCGTTTGTCCGATGACAGGTTTCATAAATTTTTTTTTTACCATTTCACATTTAGTAAATGTATCGTTTGTCCGAAAAACTATTCCCGTCACATTCATTTGCCCTATGAGTTGTTACGTATTTTGTTTTGTAGCCCATTTTTCATTTACCCAATGATACTTTTGGCACTGCATGCATGTAGACAAATTTTCAGTTTACCTTTTAACTTTTCCCGTCTCATCTACTTGTCCTATGAATTGTTACGATTTTTTTTATACCCCATTTTTCAATTTAATTATATTTTTGGCATGGCATAAGAACTGCGAGTACAACAGCGCTCGAACCGAGCGAGTGAAGCTAGCGAGCCGCGGCCAAAGCTGGCAAAGCGCCAAAACCAACCTGCCTGGGTTAGGTTAGGTTAAAACTGCGACCACACCAGCGCGCGAGCCGAGCGAGCGAAGCGAGCGTACCGCGGCAGCGTTAGTAAACCATCAGAGATGCGGTAGTCTACGAGGAATAAATATAAATGAATCAATATTAAACTAAACTACTTTACATCATTAACGTTTGATGTACGCACCCAAGATTTATCAAGTGAGGAACAAAGGATTGAAGCATACATTTTCCCACATTTTCGCTTCACAATAAACGTAACGACAGTATTTTTGACGCTAGAAGTACAGAAACTCATAATTTTTAAGTACGTAGCTTTTGGCAAGACTATAGGTGCTATGGTTGCTCTTCGGTGAACGCTTCAGTGATTGTGTCCGTGTTTGATATGTAACACCATGTTGTCTATAACGATGGCGGAGGCACGGCATCGAGTGCTGCTCCGAGCGCAGAAGTAGGTGGCCTTCGGACCGCGGCTTCTATTGTTCTTATAATATCGATAGTGGCCCATCTGTAACACCTCCCGCCCGGTACTGGTCACAGTGAACAGTGGACCTAGAATTGAAATATTATGTGGGCGTGGTTAACATATTTAGGACTATAGTCAAGCAAGTAAAATGAGTAAACTTTGCATATAACAATAACAACACAATGTGATGTGATTAAATACCAGCATCATAACTATACATTTATGCTTGCTATTAACTCTACGTCAATCGCGCGCAATAAATACCTACATATTTTTCTAGGTAATTGCCTATTATATTAGGCTTGTGTGCTTATTAACTAAAAGTAGAACTGTGATTCAATTAGTAGTGTAATTTTTTGTTGGCTTATACAATCATCTCGCAAATTTAACACATTGAATAATAGAAAACTACCGCGCGTCTCAGACATGGTAATTATGTAAGATTTAGATTTTTGTGTCCAGAAGTTCCATGGAAATCGAAAATACTACTAGTTATTCATACTAGTAAATCGAAAATACTAATATTCAGATGAATGCAATTACTAAGTTGCGGGTAAACTTAGTAATTGCATTCATCTGAATTAAGTAACATATGTTTTAACATTTATCTAAATTAGTTTAATGTGTATCGCAATCATATTGAATAACGAACATCTAAATCTAAACAACTCAAGACAAAGTTAACGATTTCTCGGGCGACATAGGATATTTTTATTAGTGGATTCGTAAATAAAAATCTCCTTTATTATAAAACTATATTATATCATTAAACCACCATAAGTATCACCGTTAATCACAAATACTAGTAGAAACTCATCGTCATTATCATTAAGCTAAAACTCTCTTTACAAAACTATTAAAAATAAAGCTATTCAGGCTTCCGGAGCAATGTTATTATTTAATTACTAAATGTTTAATAAATTTACAAAAAAATACTTTACCGTTGTAAATTTACACTTGAGACTCTAGTGTAAGTTTACTTTTAACGCACAAACATCTTGAACGCGTTAGTGAAAAATGGTCCACTTTTTTTCCATTGTTAAGAGTGTTGAAATGTGTTTGCATCCGTATACGTTTAACCTGTCAATGAATCATTATGACAAGCGGCAAAGTGAGCCCTTCTGGCTGAAAATGTTAACGCAATCCTGACATATTCTTGAGCTATACCCTTCCAATAAGTTAACGTGACCGTATTCGCTAGCGACTGCGTAAACGATTTGTATAGGGAATAGTACCTAATTCAGCACCCCTAGCTACTATTCACCATACAAATATGTTTGCGCAGATGCTAGCGAGGACGAGTAAGGGTACTGGAGACTGAGGCTCTGACTGCAGCTTTCGCTCACTTGCAAATTTGGAATTGCAACAGTGGTCAAACTCAAACCTCTTGTCATAAGAAGCGGAGTGCCAATGGGATAGAGACAGCATTTACATTGTCAATACCTCTTTCCCTCCTTCTCACGTTGTCCACTTCTCATTTCTGACACGTCATTCAACGCGTCTCACTTGGGCGGATCATGGTTATGGTTCAGGTTACATTTGATGACCTGGTTCTCTAGCGTGGTGATGGCACCGCGACATCCAGCGCCGGACCTGGTGCAGAACCACTGGAACTTGGGACCCTTGCTACGATTATTTAGGTTGTACCGGTAGCCACAGTACAGCGCCGCGAAGTTACCCTTTCGAGTTCTCGTCAACACCAATCCTGAAATGAGTTTATATTTCATTAAACACAAACACACCAGTTAATATAAATAGGCGAACGATAAAGCGTAAATATATGAATGATAAAGCGCAGATCACTCTGCCGATACGTATATGAGTGTGACTATAATGGATGCTTTAACATTTATCCATCGCGTGTTAAACGCCACCATTATAGGAAGATCAGGCCTGTTTAAGGACTGGCATAAGAGATAAGTAATTAGGCTTAGGGATAACCACAAGACAACGTACGGCTGATTACAAAGCTCCATATAGTAGACAAAGACATATTTAATTGATATAAAGATAATTGCTAAACTCTCGTTGGTCGTAGATAAAGTAAATAAAAGATAATACGAAGATAATGCGACGTGTAATATACTTATTAGGTAGTATTACCTATTTTAGAACAAATAGTAACCTATAATTATTATATTTTAGCTAACTTCGGCCTCTATTGTATCGGGTTGTCCATACACTTATTGACAAAAAATATGGTTACACGTCCCGTGAAGCGGAAATTATGCGTAATCATATGATTACATAAATATGGGTTAATACTCGTATTTAAATAAATAAATAAATTATATAAAATAAAATAAAGAAGTCTACAGTAAATTTCGCAACCAGTCTTCTGCTGACAGGGAAATTTGGCGAAAATTACATAGGTGGTACCTACAGTAAATTTAGGTCAACCATAACCTGCTTAAAATAGCAGCAAATATCACATCACTTTCGAGAAGCGGAGTTATTATTAACCACCACAGAAACAATAAAGTGGTCTTTCTTTGGCAACCAAGAGTAGGATGTAGGCCTGCAATAAACATATAATAAAGTATCTAACACTTGCACCGATAGACTTGTCAAAAATTTACAGATGCCTTCATAATTATTTATCTCATTAATTATGATAACCGCATCCATCATAAATGCCCGCTGGTCCATCTAATACGCAATCACAACGCAATATAAAAACTAGAAGCCATACAACATGATGATAGTAGATTATGAATGATTATGTTCAATTTGAGCCTTGACGAGCTCTTGGTTGAAGGTGGTGAGGTTGGCGCGGCAGCCCTTGTTCTTCCTGGTGCAGCACCACAACGCCCGGGGGCCTCTGCTGCGGTTATTCAAGTTGTAGCGGTACCCGCCGAAAAGCATCGCGTAGTTACCAGAGCGAGTCCTTGTCAGGACCATTTCTAAAATAATACATTTTCCATTTAGTTCACACATCGTGGTATATATGAATACAATACAATACAATACTATACAGTATTTTGTCGACGCGTTTGGCTCGGTTTGTAGACTCCTGCCTACTGAGTCGGCGGTCCCGGGTTCGAATCCCGGCCGGGGCAAATATTTGTGCAAAATATTTGTTCTTGGGTCATGGATGTTATCTATATATGTATTTATATATTATGTATATCGTCGTCTAGTACCCATAGTACAAGCTTTGCTTAGTTTGGGACTAGGTCGATTTGTGTATGATTGTCCCTTAATATTTATTATTTTTATTTATTTTTTATTAATACCTACAATACTACAATACGTATATGAGAAATATATACTAGCCGCAAAAAAAGTATTAATACGTGTATTGTGGTTATTATAAAGCATTTCAATTTTAGTGACGTCATCGGTCCTGTAAATATAACTGTAAGTCTCTCGATCTCCTGTCAAAGTATATTGGAGTGAGCGGAATGGCACTATACAACGGTCGAATTTCGAATATTTACAGGTAATTCTACGTCACGCCACAGATTAGCAAAAGACAAAAAAAAAAATTATCAAAAAAAAGAAACGACTTCAGTAAAACTAAAAAGCCGAAAATAACCCGTTCAAGTACAGATTACATTTGACTCACCCTTTGAAATCGATCCCAAACCACTCAGTTATTATATTTATATATTAAAGTTTACGTGAGGTTTGGCACCGACTTCAAAGGGTGAGTCAAATGTAATTTGTACTTGAACGGGTTATTTTCGGCTTTTTAGTTTTACTGAAGTCGGTTCTTTTTTTTGTTAAAAAATTTTTTTTTCGCTTTTTAGTGATTCATACAAAATACTTATGGCGGGGTGATCAGGGAGGTCTTGAAGGCATGCATCTCGTTTGAATTATCTCCTAACTCCTAACTGTTAAGGAGTTGTACCTTCCATAATCAGTTCAGCATGAGAAGATGATGACTACCATATGCAAATACTTAAATAGTTTTAGAAAATACATGAAAAATATTATGAGTGCCTATAAAATTTCACGAATTCCTTCGATTCCTCATGGATCTCGTCATCCGATCTTCACCAAAATTTTATGGGACCAACCTTTAGATGTCTATCCATGAACCCAAAAAGAATTTTCCAAATCAACTCATAAATGACGGAGTTATGAGGTAACAAACATAAAAAAAAAAAAAACATACAAGTGAACTGAGAACCCCCTCCTTTTTTTGAAGTCGGTTAAAAATGGCGGACGGCGGTTTTGACTGTTCATGAAATTTCTAATTTTCAATTAATAAAATTTAGCTTTCTAGCTTTCCATTAACCATTTCAAATATATTTCAAAACTGGGTCTACTAGCCTATTAGGACATATCTCATATTCATATGAGAACAAGATATATCATCAATAAATAGATAGCAGAATAAAATTCTACACACCAATAAATAGATTGTGAAAAAAGATATTATTAAGTATTAAATTATTTAGCATAAGTATTAAATTATTTTATTCATGATTGTGTACTGCCTGAGCTCTTATAACCATCGTGCCGATGGTACTCAGATTAGCGCGACAACCGCGGCACCTCCTCTTGCTGCAACTCCAGAAAATTCTAGGCCCTTCGGAGCGAGTATTTCGGTTGAACCGGTACCCTCCGTATACTACCACCGGGTTACCATGACGGGATTGACTGAATTGAGCCTGATCCGGATCTGAAATGTAGAGTACAACCAGTAAATGGACGATGGGAAAGTTTTCAAGGACACGGTCTTCAAGATAATCACTTAGTCTCCTAAAGTTCAAGTCAGTTTACTTGGCACTCTCAATTGTATAGAACCATACGAGCCTATCCAGTGTCATGTAGTTCGCCAAATCTGTTGATATCATTATACGAATTACTTTTTGCTTGAAAACGTCACCTATTTTATATAGAAAACTCCCGTGAGTCTCAGATATATTAAAATACCCGAGTAAACCCGTTTCTTATGTATTTCAAAACGTCACATATACAATTATACACATGTATACCGTCCGTTAAAAGCAGTATTGCATACTTGAGTTAGCCTTCAATGCCTTTCTTTATTATGCTAGCAAAGGAAATGATGTTAAGTTAGTGAAAGTTGGAACTTTCAGTATATAAAAGAGAATCCTAGATTATCACTCAATGATTATGGTTCAGATTGGCTTTGGCTATCGTGGTATTGACAGTTGTAAGGGTAGCTCGGCACCCAGTCCTACTCCTAGCGCAGTTCCATTGCCTTGGGACCTTGGGTCTAATGATTCAGGTTTAAGCGACCTGTTTAGATTTATCACTGGATTCCCGTTACGAATTTAGGAAGAAAACAAGTTCAGAAAGGTGCAGAAATGTAATTTTATACACAATATATATTAATTTATTAATATTAAAAAAAAGTGAACTGTTGCTGGATTATTAATAAGAAAATGGAAATTACAGTAAAACATAATATTTTATAGTAGGTACAAAATAAATAAAAATAAATTATGTCTTGATGATCAGATACTATAGTCCATATCAAATCAAGTTTACTGTGGATTTAAACTAAGATTTGATAAGACTACGCAAAAAGGGCAAATTAATTAAAAAAAATAATATATGCATTTAGTTCAAGCGTTGACTACGTAATATCTTATGTTACGTAAAAAATAATTTTCACAGTTCACCTATATTTGAGTTTTAGTCCATAAATCTAATGATTATGTTCAACGTTTGCTTTGACGATCTCGTGGTTGATGGTGGTGATGGCGGCGCGGCAGGAGGACTTCCTGACGCAGTTCCATAGGACCTTGATTCCTTTAGAGCGGTTGTTGCGGAGGTACCTGTAACCGCACCACTCTATCGCCGGATTCCCGTTGCGAGTAGTCGTGTAAATAATTCCTGAAATTGTTTATGTAATTATTACACAGTTTTATAAATACCTACTCATCAGACATACAATACAGCCACAAAAATATTCACATTATGCAGTAATATTTCTAACCCTAAAAATAACAGCAACGATTTATATCGTATACTTACACCAAAAATAACTACATATGTATATATTATAAACTCCCGAAAAACGTACTTATCACTATTTATTCCAAACGCTGATTGTCATTTCACTTTGCATACAACTTTAATTTGATTTCCGATATGATATTCATGTAAATTCCTAGCTTAGCCTTAGCTTGTAAAGTTTTTGTAGATACATACATACAAAGGTTCAGCCGCAAATATCTTTGAAATATTGTTTTCACCTCACTCGCTCGGAAAACCTCCGTTTATAGGGCGAAATCTGCGTGCAAAAGTCTATTTTATCCGCTAGCGTGCAAAAGTCATTTGAATTTCGAACACGACGATTTTGATTCTCTGTGGTGCATGTAACTTTTTTATATTTAAGACTCCTTCAACGCGTGACTGATTTCATCAGTCGATAAATCTTCGAATAACCAATCAACGCACGCGAATAAAGAGCGATCTGGTCAGGCCGGCTAATATCATATGTACGTTTGAATAATTCTTTAAAAAAAATACACCTACTATATCACGTCCAGAAACCTGGTTCGTAGTTACAGATTTTTAAATTTTTATTTTTCCTACACTTTATTATAACATAAGTTGAATATGTTTATATATATTAATAGTAAGTATTTCAGTTTCATTTACATATTTTGCCTAGTAAATATATTAAATACAACAATTTTTTTTATATTTATTTGTTATATAAGTTGGAACATAAGAGTGTAATTTCTGAACGCACCCGAGAAAAAAAATAATAATTAAAAAGTTGAAAGTTTTCACAATTCATGTAAACAACGTAAATTTCATACTGTTGTCTTACTTTATATCGAAAACAAGAAAGTTAAGCCCAATTTGGAGTATTTATTAAATGCTAAAAGCCTGCATTTTTAAATGGATTTGTTATAAATATTTGGAGACCGAAGACCGTTTACCGAAACTATTGGCGTTTTTAAAGAAGATAAAGCCGAAATAATCTTGTTCGGATCCCATCTTCCAATAACTTCCAAAGCTATGGAAATTATGGAAAATACTTCCGAGTGGCCAACTAATCCTTCCCAGAATGCCGTTCTCCCACATTCACAACGAATGTGTCAAGTAGTTTCAAAAACAAATACAATATAACAGTGCTTAAGAAAAACTGAAAGATAAAATATACACGACGATAATACAAATTACGGCCATATTACTTTTAATTTTTAATATGTGTGCTTCTCTCGTATTTTTTGATTTGGTTTTGATTTGAGTGTGTTATGTTTTAAATTGGACGTGTTAAATAGAAGGCAAAATTAAACATGATTATTTTTATGTTTTAATTGTTTTACTTGAATCTTGCATTTTCCTCGCTGTAGTGAGGTGAAAAATTGTGTGTTCCGCATGGCTGCAAAATTATTTAGCTTCTCGTGTCTTGAAACCCTCGCTACGCTCAGGAATCTATCTTTGAACCATTCGCTTCGCTCATGGTTCAATCTTAGATTCCTTCGCTCGCTCAGCTTTCAATTTCAACACTCGCGCCAAATAACAACTTTGCAGCCTTGCATAACAAATAACTATTTCTGATTGGTAGTCTTTGGTACATTCTGGGTCCTCTTTGAAACCTGTTTTTGCAGTTGTATATCCTCAGTGGTTGTTATTTTTATTAAAGCAGTAACGTCTGCTGGTGAACACTGCTAACGTAAACCAAATGTTCACGATGAAGCGAAAAATTTAATGGTTCAGGCAGGGTTCGCACCTGCGTCTCCAGCGGCTTTCCAGGCCAACGCGGGTGTCCTACCTATTGGCCCGCTGAACCTGATCATTTAATTTTTCGCTTCTTTGTAAACACTCAGTGGTTGCGTTTGTGTGCATCGTTAGGTTTATAACATCTTGACCTAATTGTAACTCGTTGTTTTAATACCTAGTTATCGAGACTAACTGTTTAGATATTATATTTAGTGGTTGTGTATATCATTGAGTTTTATGATCTCCTGGTGGAACGTAGTGACGGAGGCGCGGCAGCCACTGCTGGCGCGGTTGCACATCCAGAACACCCTCGCCCGCCCTTTAGACTTGTTGTTCTGGTTATATTTGTGCCCCCGAAAGAGCAACACAGGGTTGCCGAACTTGGACGTTGAGAATATTGCACCTGAAGAAGATAGAAAGTTAATGTACGTACGACAAAAACCTGTTACTATTGACTTATACAAACTAAATAAATGTGGAGTTATACACAATCACTGGATAAAAACTTACCTATAAATATGATGATTTTGATTACGGACATTATTTTAAATTCTCAAATATAAACCATTTAGTTAACTTATTTATTTAACTTAAAAAATATATACAATTTATATACATACACACACATGAAAACAATAATTTTTCTTCTCAAGTTCCCGCTTCTTTTGCTGCACTCAGCGATTATAATTTACTAGTTGCGCCGTGCGATTTTATCTGCTCATCCCACGGGACCACTACATTTTTTAGGAATAAAAAGTAGCCTATGTGTTAATCCAGGGTGTTAGCTACGATCATAAAAAAAATTATCAAAATTGGTCCAGTCGTTTGAGTGTGAAAAAGTATCAAACATACACTTTAAATAAACACACTCATAAACTTTCGCCTTTATAAATATTAGTGTGAAGGGAGCAATTTTTTGTTACATTAAAGCAGAATGCTTGCGATGAGAACGCTCCCAATAATTATCATTCATTGTTTTTGTGAAAAACTAGACGAAGAGTCAATATTGGCATTGACAGTTGCCTCCACTTTCTCCATTCACCATCATATCCATCCAGGACTTCCTCTACGCTTAGACATCACTACATTGAGTTCCAATATTTGTCAACTTGACCATCTTATCTTAAATATGCATTAACCATTTTCAATACATTCATATAAATATAAAATAACTCAAAAATCCGAACATACTCATACCAGACTTGAAGTATTGCTTAAAAATTGCGAGTGCTCCAAAGTCCAGTAAGATTGATAGCTATCTGAAAATTGTGACGGTAAAATATCAGGTTCTTCACAGTAAAACACCAGAACATTTACTGTTAGTGATAATTCTTCAATTTAACGAACTCATCTTGGATAGTGATGAATTGATGATGATGATGACTTTGTCGCGACAACACAAAATGATGCACAAGAGTTAGGTTCATTTCATCTTTCAAGCCCATTACGAAGAAAACATCAGTACAATACACTAGTTTCAGTGGTTGTGATCATCTTTTATCTTAATGATCTCATCATGGAAGGTGATGACGCTGGCGCGGCAGCCGCGGGCGACGCGCGTGCACGTCCAGTATGCGCGTGCGCCGCGAGAGCGGTTGTTGCGGTTGTACTTGTTCACGCCCAGCAGCAGCACCGGGTTACCGTACTTGGATATTGAAAATACTGCACCTAGAATATATAAATTACAGTATGATTTATTTAATATCAGATAATTCGTGATATAAAGAATAATGTCACAACTAAGGAGAAGAAGCAGCACATTAAAATAAAACTCATAATTATTCAAATTGAAAAAAAGATATATATATATATGTATATTTTTTTTTATGGAAGACTTGTGGGCCAAAAATACCACAGAGTGGAAGCCCCACAACTCGAAACGGAGACGCGGCAGACCTCGTGGGCGATGGCGGGATGTCTTGGACTCATTTTCGAAGGACTGGCCAGATACAGCTCAAAACCGCGACAGATGGAAAAAGACGGCGAGGCCTTTGCCCAGCAGTGGGACATAATAGGCTCATGATAAATAAAATATATATTTATATATAATTAAAACTTATTGAACGGGTCTATAGCCTGACGTTTCAACACGGTTTCACGTGCCGTGTGGTCTTCGTGAACGTACGTCTGACCCCACCGCACGTGAAATCGTGTTGAAACGTCAGGCGATGAAGGTAAATCAAAATATCGCGATAGACCCGGTTCAATAAATTTTAATAATGTGTTCAAACCGCGAGAGTATAAAGTATTATATATATTTATATATTTATTGTTATGATGTGCCGTCGGCTCATAAAACTGTTGGGTTCTTTAAATGCCTTGTCTCTAAAGTTGTAAGTCGTGTTCATAATTTTCATGAGGGAATTGCAAATTAAATCAAAACATGAAAAAGCGATGATGGGATCCTGGTGAAACCGAGCCATCTTACATATTATGTTATTAAAACGTAACATAAATAACAGAATTTTCTATTTTTGCACTGTATTTTATTAATTATCTTCAAAATACAATTTAATTCAACAAGCTAGCTCATAGCTGTATTAGTTTTCAAAATATTAAATGTCATGTCAGTGACCCGAAATGTTTGTGCCCGTAGGTGTACCAGAAATTCATACGATAGAAAACTATTCGTGATTGTGAACATTGGTGGTCTTGATGATTTCTTGTTCGACAGAGGTGAGGGAGGCACGGCAGCCGCGCGACCACCTCCCACACACCCAGAGGAACTTGGGGCCAGTCTTGCAGCTGCTATGCTGGTAGTACCGGTGCTGACCCACCTGGAGCACCGGCTTGCCTTTTCTAGAGTAAGACCACGTTACTTCTGGAAAGAAAAAGTCAACATTCCTCAAAATCCTAAAGCATTTCATCATCATCCTCCTAGCCTTTGTCCCATATCTTTGTAGAGAGTGAATTCTCAATCGGGGTCGGCTACCTAAATCCCAAGATGTGGCGTAGGCACTAGTTTTTACGCAAGCGACTGCCATCAGACCTTCCAACCCAGAGGGGAAACTAGGCCTTATTGGGCTTAGGTGGTTTACTAAATAAAGCATTTCAATTCCTTGAAAAAAAAAATACTCGCTTGAAGTCTTTCTAGAACACTGTTCATAATTTATCCAGCAATAGAAGCTTAACGAATCCTTCTAACTTTGAACATCACGCGAAGAGCGGGTTAAATCTCTTCAAATAATGTAGGCAAAGTTACTGCTTCAACGTCATCACTGACCTTGATACTTTTGTTGCCAGAATTGTCATTTTCTTCTGTCCGTTGTGTTTCGGTCGTCACAAAACTACCCAATACAACAGTAGCCCCTAGCAGCTGAGATATAAAGTAACAAAATAGGTTTTGGTCTTGTAAAAGCAATCTCATCTGAGGTTGCTGCTAATCTTGATATTTTTTCGCAAACAGAATAATATATGTACGGCCAGCATAAAAAACAAGCTGATAATTTTACCACCGGCATATGTCATATTGCATACTAAAATTGTCGTTGATGCTGACTGTACTAACTTTTGTGAAACTAGTGTCAAAATTATTTAATATAGAAATGTTTCTTATAATACATCTTATTTATTTCAAATACCATCCTTACATTTAGAATGAGATCGTTTTACGAGTATACAATATATAATATTATATTAACATTATTTAAGTCACTGCAAGTCATTAGCGAAATTGGACTTGTTAATAAATTTATTTTAAAATCATAAAATTGATAATTCTGGTATGTAGAAACAATTATAGATATGATTATGTTGCTGGTTCTTCCATTTACATTCATATCGCAATACATCCCTGTAATTTTCGGCCAACTTCAACATTTTTGTAAATGTTTATCTACCTTTTGCCACTTCGCCAAGAACACGTAAGCAAGTATTTACGAGGATTAGAAATAAAGATGATGACTGATAGTGATAAAGAGCAATATGTTTTAAATTAAAGAAAAAAATAAAAGGACTTAGAAATACATACAAGATTTCCAAGTTACACAAAATTTATGTTTATTTTTAACAAAAACAGATTTGAGTTGACTTCATAGTCTATCCTCATAGTTAATATTCAATATCATAATAATTGTATGCCAACCACGTACTTGAACGCTCTTTTTCACGACCAAACGGCAAATTATCTATCTACCATACCTACACATAACTCTACCGACGCATTCGTCATCATCATCACAATTAGGTAGCCATTATTATGGAACGTATTCAGCGTTTCCTCGAACTTTAACGATCATTTCTGACTCTTATAGCACACTAATGTAGTTTGGTCCTATACGGACATTAGATCCCTATAAAAAATAGAATAGATTATCAGCAAAAAAAGAGATCGAAATAATTTAGTCGTTATAAAGTGCTCAAATGATGCAGAAAAGATCACCTCTCTAACTATAATCATTCAAATTATATCCATCACCGTCCACTAGAGTTAAAAGTCCATTCAAGTAAGTCCATTTAGATCCGCTTCTTGTCGGTGGCAAATGATTATGAAAACCTTTGGTTCTCATGATAACGTTCTCGTAGGTTGTGACCGAAGCCCTGCAGTAACCTTTTCGCCACCTGACGCATCGGTAGACGGTCTTGTCTCCGTTCTCCAAGTGCTTGTGGTATCTGTGGCTCCCGTGTATGAGGATAGGTTGGCCGCAGCGGGAGAGCTCGAAGTATAACTCTGAAAAACGAATGTGATGTAAGCTTATGCATTGTATTATCGTTCAGGACATCATCCGTAGACTGATTGAAGATTTGAATCTTCGAACGACGAAAGAACGAGCGTTTCTGTTAGTCCACTATTTACAACCAATATATTGCTTTTTCAACGAGTATGTAGCGAGTCGTCGGACTGAGCTGGAGCGAGGCCAGAAAAGTTGCTGAGAATAGAAAGGCGTGGCGCGTGCTGTTGAAGGCCCTCTGCACCTTCGGGATGCCTTAGGACAACAAAATGTAGTACACTATTTACTTATAACCACGATAAGAAAAAGTAAAATACGGGCTCGCATTAGTAAACTCACTCTATGGTTTTAAACTTATATTACGTATATTGAAAATTAGTACAATATTTATAATTTGATCTAGGCTGATTGAAAAACAATGTCTATATCCTAGTTACAACCGTCTCACCGTTATTTCTTAGGCAGTGTTGTTTTCCGAATATACTTTTCCCATATTGCCAAATCTGCTACATCAAGTCACTATTGTATACCATCTGATCTACCGAATCCCTATGATACTAAGATCATCGTTACTCATTCAATTTTTATGAACTCATGCTTTTTCTTGTTCTTGGTTTTTCAGTACTCAGTACTCAAAGGTCTACTGGCCCTAATGGTTATGTGTATGAGTGGTTTTAACGATGACTCCTTCGATCGTAGTGACCGCAGCCTTGCAGGCAGGGTTGCGCGTATGCTTCACGCACCGCCACGTCTTCTTCGGCGAGTTCGCACCCCGGTAAATATTGTATCTGTGCCCGAAGGCTAACAGAACTGGACCTCCTGAATTCGACGTACCGAACTGCGGCACTGCCCCTATAGCTGAAATTGAGAAGCATTCGTAAAACTAGTAAACATTATCCGACACCTGCAGCTTGAATACATTTAGCAGAAACACTTTTTTTACAAATTCATAATATTTATTCTTTAACACATTTATACGTATTACACACATGCAGTAGAGAAAAAATGGCATAATTCTACTAATAACCAAAAAGTAATATCATAAGAATAATAATATAAAAAAATAGTTTTGATAAAAACATCAGTAAATTAGCTGTAAGTATATACAGAACCATTGTTGTTACAGTAGAAATACTAAATCTAAGATATCAATATAATATAATATCATTTTGATAAAAACATCAGTAAATTAGCTGTACAAACAGAACCATTGTTGTTACAGTAGAAATATTAAATCTAAGATAAACAACATATGACATAGACATCTAGGACATGAAAAACTTTAGACAGGAGTTATTAACATTCCATTAAAATCTATCAGTTTCTTTCTTCCACATTATCATACGAACAATAGTTACAGCGGCTGAAAGTAAAGCTTTTCCCCATTAAAACATAGGCGTAGCAGAATAGTACGGGCTCCCTTAGCTGTTGAGGTTATTTTTTCTTATCGACAAGTTTGCCCCATCTGATGATTTTACCACCGGCCTGGATGGTCCTATAGTCGCACATTGTCCAAACCGCTCTCAATGGGAGATGACTTGACGAACTTATTCATGGTTAAGTTCGTTGTTGCTCTTGTCGATGCGCTGTCATTGGCGCTGACGGTAACCTTACAGTACTTGCTCGACTGTGGGTTGCATCGCCACACGCCCTTGATACCACAATGGATGTGGAAGTTGAACCGATAGCGGCCAATCACTATATTAGGCTTCCCGAGCTTGAACAGCGTGAACTTAATCATGGTTATGTTCGTTGTTTGTCTTGACTATGCAGCCGTCAATAGCGGTGACGGTGGCCTTACAGTGCTTGCGTGACTGTTGGTTGCATCGCAACTCCCTTCATGCCACGCTGAATGTGAAAATTGAACCGATGGCGGCCAATCACTACAGTCTTCCCTAGCGTAAACTTAATCATGGTTATGTTCGTTGTTTGTCTTGACGATGCAGCCGTCAATAGCGGTGACGGTGGCCTTACAGTGCTTGCGGGACTGTTGGTTGCATCGCCACACGCCCTTCATGCCACGCTGAATGTGGAAGTTGAACCGATGGTGGCCGATCACCACTATTGGCTTCCCGAACTTAGAGTGCGTGAACACTGGCACTGTAAATATACGCAACACGTGTCATGAGTCAAGGCATTTTAATGTACTTATGATGACATTTGCTCGACCACGTCTTATATAAACCATGGGAACGATTCTATTAAATTAGTAAAATTCCGTTTAGTGTTTACAAAGTTGACAAGTATCTATTTTATTTATTAGTCTTAGTATACAAATGAATTTTATTTTTATATTATAAACCCTTTTGAAATCCAGTCACAATCACAAGATGTCTCCATAGAAATTGTCATGATTGTGTTCGTTTCTCTTGACAGCGACCTGGTTGTAGATAATGACGCTGGCTCGGCAGCCATTTTGGCTCTGCTTCACGCAGCGCCACGAACTCTTGGCGTTCCCGGTTGGATCCCCGTACGACAAGTTGTAGCGGTTGCCGTCAAACAGTATCACTGGCTTCCCCTTTCTCGATTCGGTGTAAATCACTGCAAACATCATTACAGATTAGTGCATAATGTTTTCCATCGTTTTTTGTCGGAAAAGTTCGTTTTAGCATGTTTTCTCTATCAGCTTCGGTGAAAAAGTTGAGATGGAAATATTAAAATGGAATGGTGGAAAACTATTATGTACGTATGTAAACACTTTATTTTACACAACAACTGGTAATAAATACATTGATAACAAATGAAACATGTACAAAGGCGAACTTATCCCTATTAGGGATCTCTTCCACACTATTATTCACTAAATCTATTATGTACCCTATGTCACACAATGTAGTTAAGTTCATATTTCTGTAATAGCTGAGTATCCTTTACGAAAAAATAACTGACTGTTAAGTTTCGTTCGGCATTTCTACTCAACAGAGGTCTCCTCTTGTGAAATACCGGTAGACTCAACCGTGTAGTGTCCTTGTGGCCTACTTATAGAATAAAGTTAATTATTTCATTATGCGACAATGTTTTATCATTGTTGCTTTAGTAAAAAAATATGAAGCGTGTGCTTTACTTTAATTTTTCACTCTTCCTTCAGCCGACGTTCATTCTTAACACATTCTCACTGCCAACGATTTCGTAGCGCTACGCGCGTAGCCGATAACATGGGGAAACGCGTATGTAGCGAAAATTTACTACGAGCACAGCGCCCACGGAGCGGGTTCCCGGTGTTGAAAGTGTTAAAACTAAACTCTAAACCTCTCAGAAAAGCCGAAGGATATTTTAAACCCAATAAAACACGGGACACCAAAAATTGATTTCAATCATTTAATATTTACGTGACATTTACAATAGGGACATGCATGGAGTTGGAATTCCTAATTATTATAGTTATATGAGATCATAAACACTAAATGAATACAAAAAGTATGTCCTGACAGTGAATGCTAGCGTACTTCAAGAAACGAGACTTCAACCATCAAATGATTCATACAAAAACGTATACATATATGCATAACAGCTGTATTCTTAAACGCAGTAATTTTAAGTACTACATTGGAAATGCACCTTATCACCTATAAGCTCATGCGCGCGTTTGTGACGTCAGCGTCACACCTGCGCGACTTTTTCTATAGCGGTTTCAACGGCCAGTCGCCACGTCCCACTGAACTTCTGAAGTTCTTAGTGTCCTTCTCACACACACACACAATCACATTGGTCAGTTCAGTATGGCTCAGTATGTTTCGTATGATAATCTCATTTGACTGGTAATGCTAATGTACGTTACGTTTTTGTTGCATCTACTCAATTGTATACGGTATGAGAGGATCAACGATTCAGTGAATGTTAGTACACATAGTATGTTCCACTACAACGGAAAAATTATCATCATCACAATAAAATAATTGTCAGAAAGTATCTACAGTTACTTTCAGTATGTAAGTTGCCGAAAGTATCCAAAAAAGTGAGAAATTCCTCCGAATTTTGCTGAAGAGTTTCACAAAATTTTAAAAAAAGATTGGTCACCACGTCTTTCTTTTTTCTTAACGTCTTTTGTTAAACATTGACAGTTTCAATCTCGTTGTAAACCTTCTCATGGTTGTGCTGGTGCCACGTGGTCACCACCTCGTTCTCGATCGCGGCGTAAGCTCTGCAATTAGTCCTTCTTTGTTTGACGCATCGCCACACGCCCCTCTTCTTCCCTCGAGGGTCGCCGTAGGACAAGTTGTAGCGGTTCCCTTTGAACAGTATCACTGGCTTCCCCTGTCTAGATTGCATGAAAATCACTGTAAACAGCAATGAAATTTATGTTAGATACACAATAATCTTATTAGAACTTTCACGTGACATTTCTAATTATTTCAGTAAACGCGAATTTGTGAGGAACGGCCCGACATGTGATGACTTTAAGGTTTTTACTTTAATTTACTACTAAAATACTATTATTAATCGACGAGACTACCTATGTAATATCATCGTAGTTTAATAAAAAATGGATTGATATTTTTGATGATACTTTCTGCAATATTATTGTATTTCTCTAAGCCGATTTTTATTACTAGAACTAAACTCGGAACCTATCAGGAAAACTTGAGATAATATTTTCAACCCAATAAAGCATTTAGAAAACAGTTTTTAATAATTTATTTGAATCAAATCACAAAAATTTAATAAAAAAACATTATTTACGGAATTTTCTTGTACGGAATTGGAAGATTGAATTGATTATTCTATGAATTGTAATTTTTCATTATGGCGTACCTTTATGTCAATGTAATTGCGAAAAATGTCGGCTTTGTTGCATTAACATGAAAGTTTTTTCAACTAGCTTAAGCCGGTTCCGTGCAAATAAACTAATAATTTTAAAATTACAATAATTTAATCGACACCAAGTACATATAGTAATCACATCATTCTACCCTAAGTTAGCATGTGGCGTTGCCATTTAAACACTGTCGGTTTCACTCTCGTTGTAGAACTTCCCGTGGTTGTGCTGGTGCCGCCTGGTCACCATATCGTTCTCGATGACGGTGGACGCCCTGCAGCCGATCGTGCTCTGTTTGACGCACCGCCACATTCCCTTCTTCTTCCCTTCGGGGTCGCCGTACGACAAGTTGTACCGATGACCTTCCATGAGCAGAACAGGCTTGCCCTTTCTGGATTGCGTGAACATCACTAGAAACGTCACAAGTGAGAATTAAGGAATCTTGAAAAAATGGTAAATCGTTTGTTTGTTTATACAAGAGTTTTTGTTGTTTCTTTATTGCTTACTAGTTTTACCGACGGCTACGCTCATGTGGCTCAGGTAACTGTGTTATTTCAGGTGAAGCCAAGGGAGCTTTTCAGGCTAATTATAATAGAGCTCGAAGTTATAATCATTTTACATTTCTGCTTGGTACACCGCCAGATGGTCTTGCTGACACCCGGTATCCCAAAACGCAGGTTATACCGGTGCCCGTCCAGGAGTACCACCGGATTGCCCCTTCTGGACTCCGTAAATCTAAAACCTGGACATAGCAATCGTTTTCGAAATGCTCTAAAATTATGTATGTATACTTATTTTCTGTGTGAAGTGTTGGGTGAATAAGTAATTCCACAAAGTACTTACACTGGCTATCTATACTAGGTTAGGGCTAGGTATACCTTTAGTTTTAGAAGTAAAGTTAAGTCGAAATAAATACAAACTTTGTTGAATTTCATTTAATTGCTCGTTTCCATGATATTTAATGAAACGATCGTATTTAATTTGGTACCTTGAGAGAAAATATTTTTCTTTGTAAACGTATTTCTTAAAACCCACGGATAAAATCACCAATAATTATTTTTTATTGAAAAAAGATATTGTATTCTTTGTATATCATGAGATCCCATAATATGTCCAGTGGAATTTATTTTGGTTTCAGTTTCAATTGCTAGGCTAATATATCTTGTACTTTCATTTCATTCTTTCTTTATTCAAAGGTTATGCTAATTTCTTTTAACGAATGTCCCGTTGAGCATGGGCACGGATGCCCGACACGCGTGATGGCCTTGTTTAACACAGGCCCATATAGTCTTCCCGTCGGCCGGGTGTCCGTGGCGCAGGTTGTACCAATGGCCTTCTCAAAGGCACACGGGGTTACCCTTTCGGGATTTTATAAATGTCGGAGTAGGTACACAGTAAATTTATAAATCACTACGCCATTCAAAGAAGACAAGTTAAAGGTGGTTGTAATAAAAAAAATAGCATACCAACATTCAGTATATAAAAACACAAATTTTATTTACCTAAAAATAAAACTTAACTATGACAAAATAAAGATAAACTAAAATTAAACATAAAATGGCCCCTCGGCATAGTGCCAAAAATGCTGGCGGCGTTTCCTCGCTGAATCGCCAAACTGATTATTTGAGAGTGGAAACCGCGAACTCTTCGGTCGCCGGTAACCTCAATTGCCCTCTTCGAGATATCTTTGGAGAGGCTTAATGCGCTGGGGCCCCACGGACCCAGGGTCTCCACGCCAAAAGGTGTAAAATTATACTTCAGTATTTTAATACTGCACATATGTCATGTCATGTATGGACAATTTTTTTTTATTTATTAAGGACCTTTATACAACTGTACATATCGGTCCTATGTATGGACTATTACATTCGATATTTAATTACTTTAATTCAAATTGTACTTCAAAATACTAGAATACGTAGGTACATAGATACTAAAAATCTTAAGCCTAAGCAATTTCGTCAAATTCATTTATTTCACTAGCATATATAAACATATTCATGATTGTGCTCCTTTCTCATGGTCGGCGAGCCATCTATGATAATAAGAGATGCTTGGCACTTATTACTTCTCTGCTTGCAACATATCCAAGAACTCCTGGCGTTCTTTTTGAACCCACGGGCCCAGTTGTAACGGTGTCCTCTGAACAGGCAAGCGGGAAAACCTCTCCGGGATTGGACGTATATGAGCCCTGCAATCAAGATAATTAACTAGATGGCACAAGTTGGCTATCATAGATATAAAAAAACTATTATATCTGAATATTTTATCTTTAAGATTTAACAGGATCCGAGGATAAGAATTATAATAGTCAAAAGACCACGAATATAAAGTTACGTATTTTTGGTATTTTACTAGTGTAGTAGCAAATATAAATAATTGAACGTCAAATAATTAAAAAAACAACGTGTATTTTGAATGAGACAATTTGTTTTGAAAAATATATGATTTATTTTCTAAAAATGTAACCAGTATTTTGTTACACTATTTATGATATTTTTGTTAGCAATTGTAAAAGTTTGGCTACTTCCTTACAAAATAAACCAATATGTTTTTTTTTTCGGCTACTGTAGGTATAAGTTGAAATCAAAGCTTACAGACAATTGTCTACACTACAAGTCAAAACTACTCGTATGTTCCTGTTGCAAATACATATGTATTTTATCCTTTTATACAGTCTTACAATGATTATGCTCTTTTCTCTTGATGGGTGCTCCGTTGATCACGACGAGGGTTGCTGGGCACCTGTTGTTGCTCTGCTTGAAGCATATCCAGACCGTCGTATCGGGACCATTAGGGTCTCCACGGCGAAGATTGTACCGATGTCCTTCAAAAAGGCACACGGGGTTACCTCTTCTCGATTGAATAAAAATAGGCCCTGAAACCGTGTATCGTTGCATAAGAATATAAATTCAACATTCTATAACCATTATTAAAATACAATCTAAATAATACATAGATTGATGATGATGATAAAATATATTTAAAAAAGTTCCCTTTTCGGTTTCATAAAAAAATGGCATATTTTAATAATCAGCTATTCAGGACATCAAATCACCTAGTTTATTGTGAAGTATCTTACCGCTATGATTGTAGTTTTACGATTTACACTAAATTGTTTCCTATTATTTGTACTCCTATTAATTATTAAGTATGGATTACTGCAGCTTGGTTGTTCCGCATACGTATTAAAAAAATAGACTTTTTTGTCCCATTATTTGTATTCAGATATTTTTACTTATATCAAAATAATCCCATTTCAAATTTGTATAGCTACTTATTACATATGATTGTGCTCTTTGCGCTTCAAGATGGTCCCCCCAACAATGGCGATGGAGGCTCGGCACTTGATGTAGCTCTGCTTCACGCAAGCCCAGATAGTCTTGGCGTCCTTATTGGGGTCGCCGCGGCGCAGGTTGTACCGGTGTCCTTCCCATAGACACACTGGATATCCTCTCTTGGACTCGATAAATGTAGCTTCTGTAATTAGATAATATTACTTATATAAAGTCCATGGTTAGATGGACAGAGTTTGATGGAGAAAACTATATACTACATCAGCTACACCAACAAGAGTTTGACGCTTAATTTTATGATGACGTAGAAAGTCCATAGTTTGGCTAAAGAAGTGCAATTATATGCACAGGTTAGCATTATAATATTTATTATTCACATATAATTCACTAAGGTAGCAGTAAAGCAAAAGACAAATAAAAGATTTTGATTTGACATTGAAAAAGGAAGATCTTGCAGTAAGCCAAAAATCACAACGTCTTGCGACGCAGGCGATTCTACAAGATTATATTTTTATTTAAATAACAAGTACTACTCGTATAAAAAAACAAAGAGGTTAAGTATGACAAAAAAGCTATATTTTATAAGTTTACAGCAAAATATACATTTTGTACTTACAGAATATGTAAAAATTATTATAATAAACTATTTATAAAATACAAAAAAAACCACAAAAAATGCGAATTTCGATCAATATTTCTAAATAGAAAACTCATATCAAACGCCTTATAATATTTGGATGTTTGAGCGATATTTTGGCTCAGGCTTATACAAAGACGAATAATAAAATCTATTGCTATTTATAAAAAATAATAAGTCAACATTTATTAACTTACAGTATAACATCATTGACTAATGAAAAACTGAGTCAAAACGATCAATTTTCCTTCCATTCCTTTTCAGTAATTATTGTTTCAATGATTATGACTATTTTTCTTCACGGCCTGGCCACCGAAGATGACCAAGCTGGCTTTGCAGCCGTAGTTGCCTTGCTTCACACATCTCCATATAGACTTGCCGTAGCCCGTCATGTTTCTAGATCGCAGATTGAACCTATGTCCTTCCAACAGACACACGGGCTTACCCATCCTGGATTTAGTGAAGAACGGCACTGGGAAACATTTTGCGCACTCAAATTATCCGTTAACTTATGTAAGTACAAAGTGGTTTTTGCGCTAAAATTGTATGGAACTAGAGATATTATTAGAGATTAGACAATAATTCAGCGATAGGACTGTTAAATAAAAAAACGTTTAATTATCGAAATGACCACATTAATTAAATATAATATTACTACGATTCATTATGTTACATTTTAGCATTAAGTTAAAGAATTAAAATCGATCAATGTAACAGCATAAAAAATTAACATTTTGTGGCATTAGGTACTTGAAAATCAAACTGTACCCATTCTAAATGAAGATTTAATTTATTCATCACCCATTTAACTATAGGTGTTGCATTGAATTTACCATTTAATCTCACTAATAATGATTATGTTCATACTTCTTAAACGCCGTTCCTTGAACTATGGTGATGGTGGCCCGACAGTGGTACCTGCTTTGCTTCACACACCTCCACACAGTAGAGCTGGCCCCTTTGGTATACCTACGAGAGAGCGCGTACCGATACTGTCCTAACAGGCAAACCGGGTTACCCATTCTGGATTCGGTGAAAGAGAGCCCTAGAAATATGAAATTGGTGATAATCATAATACGTAAAAACTGAAGTGACAAATGTTAAAGTTTGAAAAGATAATAATTATACAATGTTTTGTTCATAATATTATGCAGTTTAGCTATTGACATTGACGTTGTCAGCTGAGATTCATAAAATTAACATGGCACAGCCAAAATCAATAAATATTAAGGGACAATCTTACACAAATCGACCTATTCCCAAACTAAGCAAAGCGTGTCCATTACCCATAGTACAAACTATGGGTAATAGACACGATATAGATAATATATAAATACATATATAGATAACATCATCACCCAGGAACAAATATTCGAGTTCATTATGGAAATATTTGTGGACTGTAAACTAAATATAAGATTACTAGATCACAAAAAGGAAGATAATTAAGAACATAATAACTATAAATAAAACACAGACATTCGTAATTTAGATGTTATGACCTAAATTAAGAAATTATGCATGGTTATGTTCATTCTTCACATCGACGACTTCGTTGCCGAACATTATTATGACAGCTTTGCACTGCCTAGCGGGCTGCTTGATACACCTCCACGTAGTCCTGCCTCGACCCACGCCCCTACTTCCACCGTAAGACATGAAGTACCGTTGCCCGAGATATATCAGCAACTGCTTTCCTGTTCGAGCTTTTATATACACCGGCTGACCGTTCCTTGGGTAAGCATCTGGGGGAGGTTCATGTTCGGAAACTTGTCGTACCGCCTCCTGGTGGAAATGATGATGGTGGTAATATTCTGAAAACAAAACCGGTGACTAAGAAACAAGAAGTTTTTGAATGTTCACTTTAATCTTTGGAGTTTTTTTTTTTATTTGAATTTGAATTACACGACTGTAGAATGGGATTCCCTATCAAAGACGTAGGTATTTGTGTTGGTGTATTTATCAGTTAAAATTATACGCTTTCATATATTCTAAGTCAAAGTCAAAGTCAAAGTGTTTTATTTGTTAAACATAGGTGATGGCTGCATAAATACAGAGATGTTACATTTCCTTGTGTTGCACTATGTTTTGCCACTTGGCGTAAAAAAACATTTCCTTAATATCTATTATGCTTATTAAGTTTGAAGAATACATTATATACCTACAATAATGTCAGATTTAAATAATTTGATTGACAATAAAAATAAATAATAATGAAAAAAAAAACAAGTTGAAATAATTAGATTGCCAATGAAACAATAATAAAGAAAAAACAAATTGAAATACATAATTAGATTGTCAATAAAATGATAATAAAGAAAAAATAAATTAAATTAGTCAAAAAATAATTACAAACAATTTAGGTCATCATTTAAATAATCGACCAATAATAACACTTATTTGTAAGCAGGTAATAATTAATAGTTTACGCCTCAAAACTGGTGTTAGTAACAGTTTCAAATCTGTAGGTAATTTATTATAAATCCTTATCACAAGAGAACATACACTTTTGCGCATCAAAGCGGTTTTTCCAAGAGCTGGGCATAAATCCTCCCTAAATCTTTGCCCCAAACGTTCACTAGTGTAATTGGCTTTTTTAAACAACGCTGGACTATTTTTTACGAATATTACCATTTCTAAAATGTAAAGTGAAGGCATTGTTAAGATGTTCAAATCCTTGAAATACGACACACAACTATCAGTTTGTTTAAGGCCACACATTGCTCTGATACATCTTTTCTGGGCTTTGAACACCGCTTCTTTATTTGTAGAATTACCCCAGATAATGATGCCGTAACGTAAAGTTAACGCTACAAAACCATGGTATGCAGTTATTACAGCATCAGGACTAGCTTGCTTTGCAAGTTTATAAAGAGCATAGGCATACTGGTTCAGTTTTAGGCACACTTGCTCAGTATGTGAGTTCCATGACAGGTGGTTATCTACATGTACTCCTAAAAACTTGGTAGCAGAAACTGATTCAATCAGCGTCCCCTTATAATAACAAACGATTGGAACAGGCAATTTCTGTTGATAGAAGTGCATAATTTTAGTTTTGACAAGGTTAATTAATAAATTATTCACATTTAGCCATTCAATTATGTCTTTTACAGTATTATTAATTTCCATTTCATAATCATTAATATCATTACATTTAATAATAACAGTGCTGTCATCAGCAAATAATACCATAGGGTGTTTGACGTGCCGGGGTAGGTCGTTGATATATATCAAAAATAGTAGAGGTCCGAGAACACTTCCTTGTGGCACGCCATACATAATTTGCCTCTTTCTAGATCGGTAAACCTTTACAAACTTAGTGTGCATGCATATTTGAGAAAGTTCAGTATATTGATCTCTATTGCTCAAATAGGACTTTAACAACTCTAAAATATTCCCACGGATACCATATGCATTCAACTTCTTTAAAAGTATGGAATGATTTACATAGTCGAATGCCTTAGTCATATCCATAAATATGGCACATACTTGGTTTCGCTTATCTACATTTTCTAATACTGGCCGCACAAGGTCATATATTGCCATATTTATGGTTTTATTTCTACGAAACCCTTTCTGTTCCGCAGCTAGCAAATGATATTTCTCCAAATAATTGTAAAGTGCCTCAAATAACACCTTTTCTACTACTTTAGAAAAAACCGTTGCTAGAGCAATTGGTCTATAATTTGACACATTCATTTTGTCCCCTTTTTTATATAAAGGTTTTACAACAACCGGCTTTAGCTTGTCTGGATATACTCCCGTTGAGATACTGAGGTTAACAATATGACTTAGAGGATGGGCAATTACATGCGATACCTGCTTTACAGCTTTAGTATTTATGTCGTCATATCCGACACTATTAGTATTTTTGAGTGTCTTAATGAAAATCAATATGTCATGGGAAACAGTAGGTGCCATATACATAGATTGGCTACAGTTAGTTTTTAAATTACATTGTACTTTGCCTTTGTTTACGATTTGGTCAATAAAAAAAATATTGAAAGTATTGGCTATACGAGTCGGATCAGTATAACTAATAAATTTATTATTGACTATATTTAAATGAATTTACTACACATTCCAATTTACTACACGTTACAAATAATTAACTAGACATTAAAATATATTGGACATAACGTTGTTACTGCTTGGTCTTCTTTGTTATACGAAGACTTCTTGCGTCGCCTTTTTAACGTTATGGTAGAGAGTCGAGAACGGCACGTTGTATTTTTTGGCCGTACTCAGAATTGACTTGTTGTTCACAATAACCTCCTTGACGGCTGATTTTAAAGTTGCCAAGTTATACCGCCGGCCCCACGCCTGTTCCTTTTGGTTTGCCAAAGAAATGGAAGGACTGGTAGGTCTTCCTATTAGTTTCGTCTGTTCTACCTGTTTCGTTTGTCCTATTTGTACAGTTTTTACAGTCTGTTTCCTTTGTTCTATTTGTTTATTTTGCTCTGTTTTTTTTTCAATCGTTTTGGTCTGTTCCATCTGTTTCATTAGGTTTCTTTATGCCGTGCTTTTCGTTTGTTCCATCTGGTCTGTCTGATTCATTGGGTTTTTCTGTGCCGTGCATTTCGTCTGTTCTGTCTGTTTCATTGGGTATGTTTGTGCCCTGCATTTCGTTTGTTCCATCCATATTTGTATAGCTAGTTCCACTTCTTTTTCATCTTCTTTGCTATCTCCTGAAATTTGATTATCAATGTTAAATCCATGACCAATTGCTTGATTATCTCGCTTACAAGAGAATATTTATTTTCATTTGCTAGCTCTAACTGCTGCATATGCTCTACATATCTACCTACATTTTTAAAGTTACGAGAAACGAATAGGAATAAGCGTGTAAATAAAAAACTTGTATTTCGTGCACGTATTTTGATACCTTTTTTAATGCAGTCCGAACTTTTTTGTAGGTAATTTAAAATGTACTGTTTCTATAATGGCTTATCGAAAAAAAAAAAACTTTTGTATAATTAAATTTGTAAATAGGAAATACATGCTAAGATAGGAAGGTATTTAGACAATACAGTATTTTCATAATACAAAGTTGAAAATCATTAACTATAGCTATTTCCAAAAATCTATTGAATAATTATATGTTTTATTTGTACGAGTATGTACGCTTTTTAATGTAGACACAATATATACATCACTTAAAATAATAAGAAAATATAAAAAGTGGAACTTTGGCGTAACAAATATGGTTAGCAAATTGTGACTGGCAATCAAGGCTATCAAGATTTGTTCAATGACGTCTTTGTTTTCTCTCCTAATGATTATGCTGGTTAGTGACTTTAACAACGACGCCATCCACGGTGGTGATAGAGACTCTGCAGCCCGCGGTTGTGGTCTTGACGCAGCGCCACACCGCCTTTCCACCGTAGTTGCGGAAGAGGCTGTACCGCCAGCCCCCCAACAACATCACTGGTCTGCCTCGCGGCCGAGCGGGGTCCAGGAACACTGGCTCTGGAATTTGCAGCGATACGGTTATTGCTATGGAAATATACAGCGATATTGGCAAGTTAATATGGAAATAAAAAGGTTAAACTGAAAACATGTTATTTTTTTTTAGATATATTAAACTCAACAGTAGCGTTGGTGAAAATTCACAGAATCATGTAAGCCAAGCCACAACGTCAACAAAAAAGTTTTTTGGATCCTTCCAAAAAATTTAAAATTTACGTGGCTGAAGCGTAAAAAACAAGGAACAAAGATTTCGTTTGTAGCCAAGCAATGGCAATAACTAACCAATTAAAATTTTATATTCAACTCAGATATAATACTTGTAAAGCTTAGTTAAATATTTGGCTTTCTAAATTACGTAACCATCTCTCTCATATTGTATCTTAAGGAATAGAACACAAAAAAATATACAATTTGTTAATGCAGACCGATATTTTACATAGAAAACTACCGTGAGTCTCAGACATATTGAAATACATAAACGGGTTTACTCACGTCGTAGAAGTCGAATAACGCTCGACATGTTTCGAATCGGTACGCGATTCATCATCGGGAAAGCCGATCAGTCGCGGCGGCGGCCAACCGAACACTACCGACCAACCGACGAACCCAGTGTTCGTGAGTAAACACGTTTATGTATTTTAATACAGAACGAAGTTATGGTGACAGTTTCTTATGGATGCCTGGAATGTTGCCCATTTATAGTAACCACGAGGCCGTCGATGGTGACAAGGGAGACCCGGCAACCCCGGAACCACTGCACACACCGCCACATCCCCTTCGGCTCCTTCATGGTGACCAGGTTGAACCGGTGCTCGCCGACCACCAGAGCAGGCTTACCTTGCCTAGACTTCGTTACGAAACAAACTGAAAACATAGCAAATGAAATAATTGTTGTTATGCGAAAGAGTGTCCCGGTCACCATCTGGCCTAATATGTTCCAATAATGTCCATTAGGTTATTCCGAGATAAAAGAAAGAAAATGAAAATCGTTATTTTTTTATTAATCTATCAAATGCTAAGACGGTAAAAAACAAACATCGTAGGTTTGAGTGATTATTTACACATCAGTGTCAGATTCCATATGCCATGCAGTTTAGTATTGTGTAAGTGTAACATAATGTGACAACGTTTGACAGCAGTACATTATTTTTTAGCAAATGCAAAAGGTGTTTTTTTATTATTTAAGTTATTTATTTAAAATTAAACATATTTATACGTAACTATCAAATTTTTTACATAAATAACATATGCATCAACTTTATGACTTATAGTTTAACATTTACTGAAACCATATTTAATGATGTATTTCTACTGGTTTCTATCGATTCATGCTTCTCTCTCATTCTCCTGTTTTGGAACCATATCTTTAGGGCCTTGTCTGGGATCTTCAATTGCTTTGCTAGTTCTTTCCGACTCTTCACGTCGATGTATTTGGTAGTTGTGTATATTTTCTCCAGCGCTTCCAATTGTTCGGTGGAGAAAGCGGTGCGGTACCGTTTGGATGACTTTCTCATTATTCCTTCCCCTTCTGTACCTGCAAATTATGAATGAAATAAGTATAATAAGTTATGTAAAGCGTTCCAAATAAATTTTAAGAAATGCGTTTATCTAAAGTATTCGTATTAAAAAGGCTTACATTTTGGCCTTAGATCGTTATCGACATTTGTTCCATAAGCTTGAAATCCTTGAAAAGGGTTGTTAGGAGTAACTCCGTTGTCGGGCAACTGGTAGGAGGAGCCGACGACGTTATTCACGCAAGCATAATTTTGCAAACCTGTCGAATTTCAGAAGATTTTAATGAAAGTTGCAATCACTAACATGTCTTATGATTGCTTGAGAAGAGAGGGTTCAAAGAGCTCGGCAAAAATATAAAAAATGTTTTTCATTTGAAATGGTAGGTTTATAATATTTACCGATAGTCCGTTCAGTTCGTCGCGCGTCGGCAGAAAACGATGTCCCTGACGCCAAGCTGACATCAGATAGTACGACACTGTATAGCGGGAAAGCGTCGTCGTGGCGTCAGGGGTACTTACAGCTTTCTGTCGACACGACTTACAGTTTTTGAATGGTATAAGAGCTACAACGTAGTACATTACTAGAAGATTTTTTCTTTCTTTCTTCTGTTCTGAAACCAATTCACCAAGGCCCTTTCAGGTATGTTCAGCTGGTTTGCTAATTCCATCCGTGGTTCGCTGTCGATGTATTTGGTGGTAGCATAAATCTCTTCCAACGCTTGCAATTGTTCAGCGGTAAAAACGGTGCGGCGCCGGCGCTTGCCTATAGATTTCTCCTCGATTATTTCGTCTGTGTATTTAGTAAAACCACACAAGATTATCTATCATGACATATACATTATTAGAATCAATCATCAAAGTGCACAAAGTAAGCGGACATTATTTTTCTATAGCTTTTGAAATTAAATTATAGTTGCTTTACATGCCTTGCTATTAGATGGTGATCTAAGTACAAGTTTCCTGCCGCATAATCCCGTGCCTGCCTCTCCAGCCTCCACGACTGTTTTTAATGGATCACGGTTATTATATTGTTGATATTTTTGAATACGAGTGCTAAATTATGATTAAAAGTATGTTAAATGTTGCTAGCAAATAACAAGCGTATACCAATTCAATGATTGTTCTCGTAATTGATTTTGTATATAACTCCATCAGCCCCTGTAGCCATCAGGCCATCAGGCAGCACGACAACTGAACGCACCGCACCGTGTCCTCAAGCCACAGGTTTTAGCTAAGTTATAACGGTGGCCACCCAGGAGGCACCCTGGCTTACCCAACCTTGGCTTCACGAACTCTGCCATTAAAACAATCCCACGCCAAGGACAGGCTGGCTAGTGTTGATGTGTATAGGCAGTACTTACTTACAAATAATACACGATTTGTTTCGTCTACAATTTTTATTCCCTTGCAAGCGTCAACAGATGCAGCGTAAACTGCTTCAAGGAATTGAAGACCAAAGTATAGACGGACAACAAAGCGATCTTACAAGGGTTCCCTTTTTGCCCAACTCTAAAAAGTAACGTAAGAATTGCTTTATATTTGCCATCAATAAAAACTATTATATGTAAGTGTGCCTATGTTATATATAATACAGAAACATTTTGCAAAAGATTATACAAAAAATACGATAAGGTTAAGAAGTCAGAACATTTGATTGTTAGTTAACACTGGTTTGGCACAACGACGCAAAATGAGTTTCGCTCTTCGGCACGAGATCGCTCTTTGTTTTTCAACATTAAACATAAGAAAGCCTCTGTCTCTCACATACTACTACATAGTTGTTGTCATAACCGTGTCAGAAGTAACAGATACTTAATCATGGTGTAAATTTTACGATTTACGATTACATATTTTGCCATTTTATGTCTCCGAAATATTGAAGATGAAGATTGTAAGTACGGCTTTACACAAGACGGCAATATCGTTCTTTCAATGATTATGTTGATTAGTTACCCTGATTATAGAACCATCTAGGGTAGTGATGGACACTCGACAGGCGTAGGTGCTGTACTTGACGCAGCGCCATACAGTCTTGTTCCCACGCTGCAAGTGATGGTTATATCGCCCGTCGGCCAGCAGCATCACTGGGTGCCGTCCAGCTCTTGACTCCATGTATATTGGAACTGAAATCGAGACCGAACAAGTTTTACATAAAATAGAAATGCATTTTTAATTGAGAATGTTTTAATTATTTGAAAAAAAAAAAGTTTTTAGGATAAAGCCTCGAATTTAGACATATTTCGTACTGATTTAATGCTAAATATTTTTTGTCATTATCTCCGATTTAAACGCAAGTTATGAAGATATGAAGATAATCAAGATATACCTAGAAATAGTGCTAAGTAACGAGACACATTTCTCTACGACAGCCAATTCGGCTGATGAGTTCTTGAATAATGCCACATTATCAGTGGACGCAGGGTGATAGACCCAAAGTGAACAAATCAGGTCAAATACCGCTAGATTGAGGTAGCTCAGGAGCTGTCCAGATGGCGTTCTTTTAGCTGAGAATGATGATATAACACAACGGACAACATTCCACCAGTAACTATACTAAAGAGTTCAATGATTATGTTGATTGGTTATTTTCACGATGACGCCGTCCACCGTGGTGATAGACACCCTGCAGGCGCACGAGTTGGTCTTCACGCACCGCCAGATGGTTTTCTGGCCTCGCTGCAAGTGGTGGTTGTATCGTCCGTCGCCCAACAACATCACCGGCTTTTGTCCACGTCTGGACTCCGTGAACACTGGAACTAAATAGTAAAGTATAGAAATTTGCATGATTTTATCAAGCTCCTTTAAAACCTGGAAAAATAACCTATAGAAAAGACCCAGGAAAAAGTGCACATGAAATCATAACGCCAAATAAGAAAAAGATAACCGTTGAAGTACTTGGGAGCTGTGCGAATAGAGGTAATGTTAAGATAGGCAGGTACTAAATGAGAGATAATGAAAATTATTAATGTTAATATTATATGTGTATTGTAGAAAAGTGAATCCTAAAGAAGTAATAAGAAATAATTATCTAACAATACTGTTTATTAAGGCAATTATGAAAAAAATCTCAAACTGAAAAGCAATCGTCATGGAACTTTACTTATTTAAACTGTATCCCACAATTCAAACATGTAATAATAGCAGACTTAATCCAATAAGGCATTCTCTGCCTGTCAACCTTGTGGCTAAAAAGAAATTAACATATCAACTTTAATCATGATTATGTTGATTAGTTATTTTAATGACGATCCCATCCACGGTAGTGATGGAAACTCTACAGGATACCGTAGAATTAGTCTTCACACACCGCCAGACGGTCTTGGCGCCGCGGTTGTGGAGCATATTGTAACGCTTGTCGCCGAGCAACATTACTGGACGACCGCGGGCAGATGTTGCGAAGAAGGGACCTAAAAAAGTCAAAAAGACAATGTATATAAGTAATATAAGTATATTTTATTCAATGTAACGACAAAAAAGGGGAAAAATAAAGAAACAGTAAATAATATATTAAACTAAATTTTATATATTGAATTTAAATGAAGAATAAGAAAATAATTAAAGTAGTCGAAATAGGAAAGGTGATAAAAAAAAAGTAACCCAAATGAAAAAGCTGTTTTACAATAATGACCTATAATTATGTCTCTTTTTCTTGTTTGAAGTCGTACGTCACACCTGTGACGGAGAGCCGACATAGTACTCGACCTGATTCTAAGCAATTCTAAGCCATACTTCACACATCGCTACAGCCTCGTCCCGGCTCGCTTTCGCTCGTGTAGGTTGTTCATTAGTTTTCCATTGTTGCCCTACGGCACAGGGTGTTCATTGTTGCTGTGATGACAAACTCTGCACGGCGCTCCATCATCAGGCTTCGCGGTCGCGTACTTCACGCACTGGCACAGCGTCCTCCCGGCTTTTTCTTGGTGGTATTGCTTAATCGCCTAAATAAATGAGTATGTTCATTGTTTACCTTGACGTTGTCGACGCCGTTCACTGTGATACCGTTCACGTTTGCGGTCCCATATTTTACGCGTCTCCATAGCATCCTTTCGACTTTTCCAACGATCCTAGGTTCTACCACCATGGCCCATAGAGACTGATCAGTATGTTCGTTGTTCACTTTAACGACGACGCCGTTCACTGTGATGACGTCCTCGCAGTCCCATATTTCACGCATCGTCCTGGCTTGTCCACAAAACAGGTTGTCCATTAGTGCGTATGCTCGTTGCTCACTTTGACGACAACGCCGTCCACCGTCGTGACGGAGACCCGACAGGGCGCCCTGTCGGGTCTCGCGGTCCCGTACTTCACACATCTCCATAGCATCTTCCCAGCTTTCTCTTGTTCGCGCAGGTTGTATCGCTTGTCGCCCAGTAACATCACCAAACCGCCGCGATTAGATCTTGTGAATGTGGGTACTACAAATTGAATAATATTTTTAAACTTTAAGATACTTCAAATTAAAAATGATAGCGAAATAATTGATAAGTATATGACCTTACAATGAAGTTATTGTCTACGTAATGAGTTTAAGATTGATGTAAAACTACCGGAAATATTACAAAAATTAAGAACATTTGCCTTTTTATGTATAAGTCAAAATAATAATAAAATCATTAATTCATTAAAAAACGTCTGTACTTGAAATTTGTTATATTATCAACATTGCATTTATTATCAAAATTTTATATTATTTATCAACAACATTTCCATAAGTACACTTACACACATGCTCTTAATAACCTTGTTATATGTAGGTATACGTACCTACTTAACTATGTAGTTATCTACTTATCTAAAGATATACATGTACATCTGACACGTTGTTCAAATAGCAGCTCTCAGCCATCTCTTTTATACTTATGTTAGTTCGAACAAATATCCAATAATGCAATTTGTATCAATTTTGTTGATTTGGAGTTCTTTGGGATATATGCGCAATGTCTTATTTCTTCGGATCATAATGTTGATTTCACACCAATTCTCTTTCTTCTCTCTTGTTGTCTTCAATAATAATGTTAATCATGGTTGTGGTCGTTGGTGACCCTGACGACGTCTCCGTTGACGGTGGCGACGGAGACCCGACACGCGGCCCCCGACGTGTACTTCACGCAGCGCCAGATTACCTTCCCTCCTTGCATCTTGTGCTTATTGTATCTCTTATCGTCCAATATCATCACTATACCACCGCGGTAGGACCTCGTGAAAATTGGGGGCTTCAGGACCAAAACCTCATTACCTGGAAACAAAATCTCAATATTTCAACAATTCATTCACTATTCAAAATAATGATAGCACGAATGAAGAATTGATTTTGGCCACTGAATTGACAGTTTACGTAATAAAATAAATAAAAAATTGGGCAAGTGCGAGTCCGACTCGCGCATGAAGGGTTCCGTACCATGATCTATAACAAGTTTGTTGTATGGGAGCCCCCCTTAAATATTTATTTTATTTTATTTTTAGTATTTGTTGTTATAGCGGCAATAGAAATACATCATCTGTGAAAATTTCAACTGTCTAGCTATCACCGTTCTTGAGATACAGCCTGGTGACAGACGGACGGACGGACGGACGGGACGGACGGATGGACGGACGGACGGACGGACGGACGGACAGCGAAGTCTCAGAAATAGGGTCCCGTTTTTACCCTTTGTGTATGGAACCATTAAATCATTAAAATTTTGTTTAAATATTAACACAAAGGTTATTACGAAAGAAAACTGTGATCTGCAATGTACAGTCCGACCAAAAAGAGCAGAAATTAAAAAGTTGCAATACTGTAGTGTCCTCCCTTTCTAATCAATATAAAACACGGGGACGACACTACAGTATTGCCACTTTTTAATTTCTACTCTTTTTGGTTGTACTATATAGGCTGGACTCGAACCTGCGAACATTACATTTTAATTTAACCCTTGAGTAAATATAAAATAATAATAATTTCAACATAATAAACAAAATCGATAAAAAAGACTATTAAAATATTAATCATTGCGTAAAGTTTATTTTATACCTATAATTTAAATAGGAAATTGCAGATACTCATAATCATAAAAAAACAAGTGTTCTAGAAAACTGTGTATATATTTATTTACACTGACATTAAAATATAAAAAACATTACAAATATGGTCATAATACCATAGTTATGGTATGTATGTAGTTATCTTTAGATATTTTTCATCGTCAGTTATCAAGAAGGCTTGTGTTATGGGTACTGTACTAGACGACGATATACATACTACGAAATATATACTTGAATACATAGGAGCAACCATGACCCAAGCACAAATATTCGAGTTCATCACACAAATATTTGCCCTAGCCGGGATTCGAACCCGGGACCGCATCTCAGGAGGCAGGTGCTTGCAAACTGAGCCAACCGCGTCGTCAAAAAGATTTATTTATTTTATAAGAGTACTCATACTTGTATCTTTTTACAAACGGAAATTCACTCATATACATTGTGTTTACATGCATTTTCTTAATAAAGTTTTATAAACATAATTTAATTATCTTAAAACGTCACCATCCGGCCACAAAATAAACTAATTTCACCTCCACAATATAAACTAATTTCTTGGTAGTTATTATCGACATCTGCTGCGGCGTAGGAACTAACAAGGTATGGTGTTGATCGGAAGATTCCGATGTCCATGTCAAACAGCAAACGTTTTCCGGCTGACCATTCCGATTTGTCACCGTCTCTTTCTCTGTCTCCCTATCTTCTAATTTTTAAAATATTTTTTATCAGTGGTTGTGGTCGTTGGTGATCCTGACGACGTGTCCGTTGATGGTGGCGACGGAGACCCGACACGCCCTCGTGTACTTCACGCAGCGCCAGATTATCTTCCCGGCTTGCATCTTGTGCTTATTGTATCGCTTGTCGTCCAATAGCATCACTATCCCGCCGCGGTTGGAACTCGTGAAAATCGGGGACTTCATGACCAAAAACTCATTACCTGGAAACAAATACACGATCTTTCAATTTCAACGATCCATTCACGGGTTAAATAATGATCACAATAATTGAGTTACCAGGTCGTACGAAATTAAATTGTACATAAATCTGAAAAGTGATTGGTTATGTGGTCAAATATATATAATATTTGATTACGACACATATATTATTATGAAATAAAAAGTAGTGGCCCTGTGAGCTCTTAGACCTCGCAGATATTTTTTTGAAATGGTTGAAATACATAATTTTACGTTTTCGTTATATAATAGTCGCACATGTACAGTCGCCATCAGACATATCGCAGCATATAGGTAAGGCGTTCATAAATATCTGAGCATGTACTGTAACGCCCAGTCAATAAGAGTTGTGTTCACATATTTATGAACGCCTTATATGGAGCGATATATCTGATGGCGACTGTACACAAAAAATCACAAGAATTCATTAAGAAATGCGACTTGTGATCCGGATTTTTTTTGGCCAAACTGATACAAAGAGGCTTTGCTAGCTTGGCTCGCTCGGTCAATTATAGGAAATTACTTAACCGGGTAAGTGTTGCAAAACAAATTGAGGAATACTTGAAGTAAATCTGTTAAGTTTATTTATTATTCTGAAAAAGACAACGCTCGCTCATCATCATCAGAATTCAAATCTCACCACTAATCTATAACAGGAAGATACACATCATTCTATCAGTATTTACAATAACTTATCATGACACCACATTTTCAAATAATGATACTAATTTAAGTAATATTTACATAGACATAGGAGTTAAAACACTGAAAAAAAATGGAAAAGGCCAATTCCCTTATACTAGCAAATAAATGGCTGAGACCATTTAAAATCACCTGTTTTTAGGCTAGACTAGATTGAAATACATATAAAGAATAAAAAAAAAATCTGAACAAAGCTAGAAAGTTTATCAAAATAATAAACTTTATAGTTTCTTTGCTAGACCTCAAAATATTTTGATAAAATATTGCCCATAAATCGATTTGACACAGCTCACTTATAAAGTGGGTCTTTTTTTTTTTGCAAAGCTACTTATTTATTTTATTTATTGTTGGTCAACGCATCGCCTTCGTGTATTTAACGCAGCGACATGTTGTCTGCATCTCGTGCTTGTTGTACTAATGTGTGTGTTGGTTGGTGACGCGCACGACGACGCCGTTGACGGTGGCGACAGAGACGCGACACATCGCCCTCGTGTATTTGACGCAGCGCCATATTGTCTTGTCCCCCTGCATCTCGTGCTTCTTGTACTAATGTGTGTGTTGGTTGGTGACGCGCACGACGACGCCGTTGACGGTGGCGACAGAGACGCGACACATCGCCCTCGTGTATTTGACGCAGCGCCATATTGTCTTGTCTCCCTGCATTTTGTGCTTGTTGTACCGACCGTCGTTCAGCAACATCACAATCCCACCACGAGTAGACTTCGTGAAAATTGGGGCTAGAAATATATGTACATTGCATTAAGAATACGTAAAAACTCGAATCCGTGCTTTTATTTACACAAATGTATCTACCACCAAACTATGCAATGCTTGTAGTATTATGGTTGGGTATTTAATTTTTCAAGAATAGACGCATTCGAAAAAGCGGTGGTAGCCTAGTGGTTAGGGCATGCGAATTTCAATCCGGAGGTCGCGGGTTCGAACCCGGCCCGTACCAATGAGTTTTTCGGAACTTATGTACGGAATGTCATCTGATATTTATCACTCGCTTTTCGGTGAAGGAAAACTTCGTGAGGAAACCACCTAAGCCCAATAAGGCCTAGTTACCCCTCTGGGTTGGAAGGTCAGATGGCAGTCGCTTGCGTAAAAACTAGTGCCTACGCCACATCTTGGGATTTAGGTAGCCGACCCCGATTGAGAATTCATTCTCAAAAAATGGGACAAAGGCTAGGAGGATGATGAGACGCATTCGAAATGTGGTGCTGGAGGCGAATGCTCGGGATACTCTGGACGGTCAAACGTACAGGCATGTGTCTATTCTCTCACAACTAAACATTAAAACACGGCTGTCCGCCATTTGTTTGCACCGTGTACTGTCATACTTTGGCCAGATAATGCGAAGAGGAGACGAGAGCCTTGAAAAACTGGTCATGGTTGGGGTCATTGAAGGCAAGAGAGCCCGAGGCCGTTCACCAACCAGATGGTCCGACCAAGTCAAAAAAGCAACCTCCTCAAACAAATTACACCAGGCCACGAGGGCAACGATAGACCGGGACCGATGGAGACAAATCATTAAGGCAAAAGCAGCCTGTGTCGTGATCACAGGCTGCTCCTCAGTAATGAGGGACCGATTGAAGAGATATTTAATCTTTATTTCAGTTATGCGAGTGTTCATTAGTAATCTTCACAACGTATCCTTCCACGGTGGCCACGGAGACCCGGCACTTGATCCGCTTGTAGTTGACGCACCGCCACACCGTCTTGCCGCTCCGGATCGAGTACTGGTTATAGCGGTGGCCGGCAAGTAACATCATCGGCCCACCGCGTTTAGAGTTAAAAAACGTTGGTACTGAAAATATTATGTGCATTACTATAAAGCCGAGTCGGCAACTATACCTCGCAATTACATAACCCCTTTCTCGAAAACTGCGTGAATATTAATAATAATAACATAAAAATTATATGTGATAAGAAGCAACAAAATGAACAACGGACGTACCGCAATAAAACACTACTAAATTCAATTCAAGTCTATATGAAAAGACTACTAAATTCAATTCAGGATCAAAACAAAACAACATATACGATTTTCCGATACAAAGGCACTTTTTATCTTTATTACTCCACACCTTATTTACATCTTCATGTGTCAGATTTAACATGATTCTCATTAAGCATTTACAGTTTTGAAATTTGAAATATACAAAAGTACTTTTTATCTTCATTACTCCCCACCTTATTTACACCTTCATGTGTAATTTCATTGAGTTTTAACATGATTTAATTAAGCATTTACAGTTTTAAACTAGGTCGATGCAGAGTCAGCCACCGGCTAAGCTTGCACCATAGATTGGAGCGGAGTTTTTTTTTCTTTTTTTCGAAATTTTCTCTTCGTCACGACCTAGCGAAATTTAATTTGTGCATTTTAAAACAAAAATTTCTAAAATCGGTTGAGAACTCGCTGAGATCTGCGCATTGTTACAAAGTCCATTCGAGTCGATCCATGGGAGCTTCGCTCCAATTAAGCGTTACAAAGTGATAATTAAATTTGAAATTGCAATAATCTCCAATTGTCTGTAAAGTAGTTCATTCACGAGTTTTATTCGTCGTGTCATCATCACATAAGATTATAGGCATAATCAGCATAGGGCCGCGTGTCATACGGCGCGTGGTTGTGTTCGTTGGTCGTTTTCACGATGCATCCATCAATGGTCGTGACGGACACCCGGCAGCCGGCGCGCCGGTACTTGACGCAGCGCCAGTGCGTCTTCGGACCCTGGACCTCGTGGCAGTTGTACCGCTCGTCGCCCACCAGCATCACGGGCCGCCGGCCTCCATTAGAGTTAATGAACACGGGTGCTATAAATACAAATGATCAAAATAATCACTAATAAAATAACAATGCAAGTTACTGGGTAGATATGATTTTTTAACTCTAGCCAATCCTTTGTCATTGGAGTTCAAATACAAATACAAATCCTTTATTGTTAACACCAAGTTACATGTCAAGAAATACAGGTATACAAATGTTAATATATTATTTAATATTATTATTTTCGAGCGCATGCTACGCAAACATCTTTCTGATCTATCTGTCTAACACATTTGTTTCAAGATTAATGATTGGTATGATGTTTTCACTGAGTACATGAATTTATAGGTATTCCCTTGTTTTGTCCAAATAATATTTGCCTAATTTCAGTTTGCCTAACAACTTTTAGTATAACCAACGGTTTGCCTAATTTCAGTTTTCATAATTATTGTTTCAATAAATGATCACTTTGTCGAAACTCGTTTAGTCTAATCATCACTTCAAATAAAGTTTGTTTTGTTTAATATTAGTTTAACTAATTCTTATATTGCCGAATGTTATTTTAACTAATAATTATATTGCCGAATGTTATTTTAACTAATGATTATTTTGTCGAATGTTATTCTAGCTAACGACCATCACGTTGAAACTCATTTTCAGAACATAACATTTAAGGCAGGTCCGACTTGGCTTAGGTTAGGTACGACGACGAGCGAAGCGAGGAGGAGTGTTAGATTGAACTACGACCCAAACGAGCGAGCGAAGCGAGCGAGCCGCGCAGGTCCGACTTGGCTTACAATTCCTAGCAATACCTATTTCACCTTAAGGCAGATCCGACTTGGCTTAGGTTAGGTACGACGACGAGCGAAGCGAGGAGGAGTGTTAGGTTGAACTGCGACCCAAACGAGCGAGCGAGCCGCACAGTTCCGACTTGGTTTACGATTCCTAATATTACCTATTTCACCTTAAGGCAAATCCGACTTGGCTTAGGTAAGACGACGAGCGAAGCGAGGAGGAGTGTTAGGTTGAACTGCGACCCAAACGAGCGAGCGAAGCGAGCGAGCCGCGCAGGTCCGACTTGGCTTACGATTCCTAGCAATACCTATTTCGGGTGCGTCTCATTTCATAGAAAAACAATTAACATATTTTCATAAGACCGAACATACGTTTGGTAGAATTTTCAGATTGTATAACAACGTTTCATAGAATGTTTATTTCATATATCGTTATTTCGTAGAAGCACAATTGATAGAAAGTCATTTCTTATAACAATCATTTGACAGAATGCACGTTTAATATAATGCACTTTTCTTATAACAATAATTTCATAGAATGTACGTTTAATAGAATGTACTTTTCATAGAATGTACGTTTAATAGAATGTACGTTTAATAGAATGTACTCTTCATAGAATGTACCTACGTTTAATAGAATGTATTTTTCGTATAATATACTTTCGAATTCATAAATTACAAAATTTGAACAAGCGAGCGAGCGAAGCGAGCGAGCGAAGCGAGCGAGCAAAACCTTTCAGAGCAGATCCGACGTGGCCGGGTTGGGTTAGAAGGTCAGGCGGGAGCGAAGCGTAGCGAGCTCCCGCCTGGCCTTCGAGGTTATTTTTTTTTTTGCGTACCGAAAAAAGTTATGCTTGTATTCATACTGTTTACATACAAGAACAATCCACCCAACCACTTTCAGGAAAGTATTAAGTTTGGAGCTAAGGCGGACTGCGGGAAAAAAAAAAACATATGAGCGAGCGAGCGAAGCGAGCGAGCTAAACCTTTCAGAGCAGATCCGACGTGGCTGGGTTAGGTTAGAAGGTCAGGCGGGAGCGAAGCGTAGCGAGCTCCCGCCTGGCCTTCGACGTTATTTTTTTTTTTGGGTAGCGTAAAAAGTTTTGCTTGTATTCATACTGTTTACATACAAGAACAATCCACCCAACCACTTTCAGGAAAGTATTAAGTTTGGAGCTAAGGCGGACTGCGGGAAAAAAAAAACAATTGAGCGAGCGAGCGAAGCGAGCGAGCAAAACCTTTCAGAGCAGATCCGACGTGGCCGGGTTAGGTTAGAAGGTCAGGCGGGAGCGAAGCGTAGCGAGCTCCCGCCTGGCCTTCGAGGTTATTTTTTTTTGCGTACCGAAAAAAGTTTTGCTTGTATTCATACTGTTTACATACAAGAACAATCCACCCAACCACTTTCAGGAAAGTATTAAGTTTGGAGCTAAGGCGGACTGCTGGCAAAAAAAAAACATACGAGCGAGCGAGCGAAGCGAGCGAGCAAAACCTTTCAGAGCAGATCCGACGTGGCCGGGTCAGGTTAGAAGGTCATGCGGGAGCGAAGCGTAGCGAGCTCCCGCCTGGCCTTCGAGGTTTTTTTTTGCGTACCGAAAAAAGTTTTTCTTGTATTCATACTGTTTACATACAAGAACAATCCACCCAACCACTTCCAGGAAAGTATTAAGTTTGGAGCTAAGGCGGAATACTGGCAAAAAAAACAAGTACTTGAATTTTATGCATTTTAATTCATAAGCGCGTAAATGATACAAAATAGTCACTCTCTCTTGACAAAAAATCTATTAACTGTATTATGTTATTTGTTTATTCTATTAAATGTTTATTGTATGAAATGTTCATTATATTAAGTATGTATTATGTTATTTGTTTATTCTATTAAATGTTTATTATATCAAATGTTCATTATATTAAGTGTTCATTATTTTTAGTGTTTATATACGAAACAAAAAATATATCAAGTTTTGTTATAAGAAATGAAAATATATTAACTGATTTTCTACGAAATGATAATTCTATCAATTGATCGATTCTATGTGTTGAAATTATATTATATGTTCTTCGATGTGATGAACGTTATACCATTTGTTGTTCTATGAATTATTACACACCCACCTATTTCACCTTAAGGCAGATCCGACTTGGCTTAGGTTAGGTACGACGACGAGCGAAGCGAGGAGGAGTGTTAGGTTGAACTGCGACCCAAACGAGCGAGCGAGCCGCACAGTTCCGACTTGGTTTACGATTCCTAATATTACCTATTTCACCTTAAGGCAAATCCGACTTGGCTTAGGTTAGGTAAGACGACGAGCGAAGCGAGGAGGAGTGTTAGGTTGAACTGCGACCCAAACGAGCGAGCGAAGCGAGCGAGCCGCGCAGGTCCGACTTGGCTTACGATTTCTAACAGTCCCTATTTCACCTTAAGGCAGATCCGATACTTGGCTTAGGTTAGGTACGACGACGAGCGAAGCGAGGAGGAGTGTTAGGTTGAACTGCGACCCGAACGCGCACCGAGGGTTCCGTACAAACATTTTCCATCCTTAAATTTTGCAGGGAATTTAATATATTTAAGGTGTATACTTTGATTAATAAATAAATAAAGAATAGGAAAAAAAACGTAAAATAATATACTGTGCAAATTAGGCAAACTGAAATTATACAAAAATTGTAGTAGGCAAACTAGCGTTTATAGGAAATGTAATTATATTAGTTGAATAATAGATAAAATGAAATTATATATACAAAAATTAGGCAATATGAAAATTCGGCGCAACAAGATTATGCAAAATATTCATTAAGACTGCACCGAGCGAAATGATAAAAAATAGGCAGTTGCCGTTAAGTAGACAACGTCAACACTAGTTGTTTAATCCATTTCTAAACTATATATTTAGCTTTTCGAAGTATGTGTTAACAACTTCTCCGTGGAAAAATTATAAGATTATTAATATTTTACCCTAGAAAACTAAGTAAAGTTGGACGAAAACTGTAAAATCTTAAGCAGGCGTTAAGTGTTTTTTTATACTTTAACAATGGAAATCTATTCTGATTTTCAGTTCAAAAAAAAGATGAATGTTTACATTACAATTTGTCCGCATCAAATATTTCAATTATTGTTTGGTATTAAAGGTACAGATTTATCAAAAAGTGCTTTTAATTCTCCATACATTTTTACTATGGCGGCCGCGCGCCGATCTGAATACGCATTCCCCGCACTCTATGGTTCAGTCGCTAACGCTCGGCGCCCTCTTAAGCGAAATGACTTTAGACTAAATAAACGAATATTAGGCAAACTGAATAAATATGCAAAGTAATTTTAGACAAAATGAAATTAGGCAAATCAAAATTAGGCAAAAAATTATTAGACCAAACAAGGGTAAACCGAATTTATATGTACTTATGTAGTATATTATAATTATGTATTTGTGTATATTTAAGTATGTAATTATGTATTTATTTCTAAAATTAATAGTTAAAATTGTCTCCGAACGCTATAGACCCTGCACCAACTCAATGTTTCTGTTTAGCCCTATGGTTGACTGGTTAATGAATGGCTTGTGGCATAAGCCTTTTGTAGGTACTAGTATGGTATTTGTCAATAGATTTAGCGTGCAATGTGAGTTTTGCAATGTTAAAATTAGATTTAAACTTATACAGGGAATTGGTTTGACAATAAAAAAAAATTGTCGTTTTAATATAAAAGCTAAAAATATGAGATTTCTTGTTCTCACACGTACAAACGTGAATGAGGACCACTAAGGCACATACCGCTACCTATTCGCGAATCAATGCCATATGCTAATTCCTTGATGTACAATTTGCATCCTGACGACGTCGCCGGTCATTGACAGATGCTCTGCAGACAGCTGAACGTATCTCCTGGCAGCTCCAGGTCTTCAAAGCGCCTCACTCCTGACGTAATTTGTATCGCTTATCATTAACTATTAACTATTATTTATTATTATTATTATACCTAACAATTACCAGTTTCAGCCACAATCAAAACTGGTAGGTACTGCATATTTTTCTTCCTTGTGCTTTCCATATACTTCACCGACGCTGAAAAGTAAATAATACAATAAGTTTTTTTATTGCGTGACATGGTTACTTACAAATTAAAAATAATAGCCGAATTGAATGCTAAAGAGTGTTGTAGAAATAAAGTGTCAGAGATTCGCATACTTTATATTTTTTATCATGCATGAGAACGTGGTTCCCGAAGTAGCTATAAAAGCAGAAAACGGGCCAGTGTGTAAAAAGCCAGATAGTTTAAATAAAGCCTTACGTGCGGAATGGTTATGTTCATTGAGAGTTCTGATGACTTCACCGTCCACGGTGGTGATAGAAACTCGGCAGCCCTTAGAGGTCTTGTCGCAACGCCAGGTTATTTTCCCTCTCACATCCCGGTATCTGTTATATCGCCCGTCACGCCATATCATCACTGGTTTGCCATTTATACTTTTCGCAAACACTGGAGCTGCAATTTCGCCTAAAATGATAAAATAACTTATTATTTTGGGTTCATGGATCCGTGGAAGAGCCAAAGGAAGTTATATAATTAGGAAAACAGTTACATAATGAGTGTTCTACTTGTGAACTCTATATTTAAAGTGGAACTAGTAGAATAAAAAGGGTTTTGTCACTGAATAAAAACCGTATAAGTAGTCGGTTTTCGGGTTTTCTTAGGTGTGAATGCTGGTAACAGGTAATCTTATGTGTTCTTTGTCATATTTTGTAAACATTATTACTTGTGCAGATTTTTTTTTTACGGACTACGATGAACGTAATTTCTCCTGTGTCATGATCAGTCTTCAATTGATGCAACAGTCTCTTGAAATCTTGACCAATCCAATAAGCCAGTCCAGCACAACTACGCTACGCGACTCTTGTCGCGCAGCATAACATAACCCGTCACTCAACAACACAAATGAATAGAAAGAGATAGGTAATATTTCTCGCGCGAGTAAAAGTTGCGTTTCATAGTTCTGGTAGAGGTCCAGCCCGTCTAGCACAAACTATGCTTCGAGACTCTTGTCGCGCGACATAGCGCTACCCGTCACTCTCTCACATTACTGCACAAAAAGAGACGGATAATTATCTCGCGCGAGAAATAGTCGCGTCTGACAGTTATGCTTGAGGTGCTTGTTCATTGACATGACAAGAGGAGAGGATACGATGATAAATATTTATTTTGGGTTAAGATCATGACCGGTAAATTTTTAATATAACAATGTAAAGACTATGCCCTTGTCAAATAACTGTTATGTCTGAACTGTATGTATACCTTATTATAGTGACTAGATTCGAATTAAGGGTACATGGTGTATTCCAATGACAACAAAAATTCTGTAGGAACAGAGTTAAAATGTACAAACAGGAAAAAAAATACAACGCACACAATTTAAAACCTCCTTCCTCAATGATGTTTATTTACTACCACTCGTATGCTCACACATACACATTAATAAATAGTCAATTTAACATGATTTTAGTTGGTCAATTAAAAGATCATTATTTCCTTTCGTCTCGAATTTGTATCTTTTTTATATAGCGCCGATTTACTTTAGCAAGTCAGAAGAATGCCTCTCTGTGAGTAATTAGGCACACGTCACTGCTAAGTTATTTTCCATCTTTGTGAATGTTGAGAGACAGGTACCGGTGCTTCCCACCGATAAATATCACATGCTGTCATTCTTTGAACTTCGTTTAAACATGCGAATGTCTTCCATTGACGACAAAGATGACACCGTCGACAGTGACGATGGTGACCCTACATCCAAGATGGCGCCTTTGCGCGCACCGCCATACCACCTTTGAGCCGTCATCCCGAAAAAAGTGGTACCGGTACTTCCCGCCTACCACTATCATGGGCTTGCCTTGTCGTGACTTTGTGTGGATGATATCTGAAAATATCACAAATTCATTTGTGAACAGTTGATACGAACGACCCAGTGTTGAGCAAGATAACACGGTGTGGATTTATGCCAATCATCATGGTATTTGTGTAATTATTTGAGACAAATTAAAAGAATTGTATGTAAAAATACACCCGTACACAATAAAATGGTATCAAATAAAAGCTCTGTCTATATAAGTTTAGAAAATTAAAAGAATATCTTTATATGTATTCCTATAATTTATTTTGGTTTTAGTAACATTAACACAGTAGCACAAAACATATTTGACTTATAATATCAAATTTTAAAAAAATAAGTATAAAAAAAAACCACTAAATATTTACATGAACTCCAAGCCAGCAATTGGCGGGAAACGGTGCAGGATCGATGAAAATGGCGAAAACTAGTGTCGGAGGCCAAGACCCGCTTTGGGTCGCTGAGCCACTGAGTAGTATTTAGTAGTAAATATTTACATAATTCTTAACGTTTCGAAACTAAATTCTATGTAGCAAGTCATCCACATTTGCAATAAAACTTAGAAAGGTAGGTGGTAACCAAACATGAGAGATTTATTGCCTAATTAGTTTTTCATAATCCTCATTTATTGGCTCATCAACTGTCTGGTTGTATTCGGTACTTCCACGTTTTCCCATGTTTGGCTACCAACGCTGTCAATTGCCTTTGACGATAGCGATAAATCCGTAACCGATGTGACTCCACACCTGGCTCCTCTTGGCACCTCACTGTGGCTGTACCAGCACTTGCCAGCGTCTCTTTATCGGTGTAAATGACATCCATTGACGACAGTGATGAAGCCAAAAATGGACATTACACCCCAAATCCAGCCGTCGGCCCGTTTTTTCTGTGCGAGTCGTGTCGATCCTCACTACTTTACCTTTAGTCAATGGCTTCCATTGGCTGCAGCAACGAATCCGTAGACGGTCACCACAAACACCCAGCAACCAAAGCTTCATCTCAAGGTCTTCGTTCCGTTCTCGTTATGCTGGTTCTACCAGTGCTGGCTATTTTATAACTATCGATACAAGTTCCATTGACGGCAGCGATGATCCTATAAATGGTCACCACCGACACCCGAAGTGCCTCCACGATGTAGAGCGTTACACCGCCTTCAGCCCATGGTTATTATTGTACCGATTCTCGCTATCTCTATATGTTTATCGATGGAAATGACTTCCATTGACGGCAGCGATGAACCCGTCGACGGTAACCACCGACACCCGACAGCCGAAGTGCCTCCACTGTGTGCAGCGCCACACAGCCTTCGGGCCATTCTCGCTATATAGGTTATACCGATGCTCCCCGCCGACCACGATCATCGGCTTGCCTTGTCTGGACATCGTTCGGTACACTTCTGTAATTTAATTAAAAATGATCACTTATTATAAGTATACATATATAAAAAGTGTAAATCTAAAGTACTATCGTCAATTTGGCCAAATGACAGTGTAGCTATTTGGCTACAGACCAAGAAAAGGCATGCCAACTGGCCCAGTCCTGCGTGTTCTTCATCGCTGCTCCAACCCATCCTCTCACACCCTAATTGTTCGGCTTAAACACTTACCACGTACACTGGATGTGGTAAGGAATTTGGATTAAATTCCATAGAAAGCTCCCTTATCGGAATAAAAATTAAATTTTCTTTTTCATTCATTTTAATACGAACAATAGCTTCTTTAAAATAACAACACATAATATGACAATAGAGTACTTAACTAAGTACATCTCTGTGGCAGGCAAAGATCACGACGTTATTTGTCCTGCCACGAAAGTGTACAAGGAGAACCCCAGTATTCACGAGCTGTGTCTCAATGAATTAATCTTTAACACCAGCCATGATTATATTCCTCACAAATCTGTTTGATCTCACTATAGTAACTCCTGTTCCAGCCGACATCTGACTCGACTCTTCGTGTGCGTCAAGTGAGATGAGATGATGCGCGAGAAGCCTCCAACATGAGGTAGGCTTATGATACTCCCTGGTATAGGTGAGCTTGGCTTTGTAAGTCGTAATGCATTGGCTAGATTACTTGATTCACGCTTTTCCGAGCTGTGCTCTTTTGTAATTTTCAGCATCAGGCATGGTCAATAATCGAATTCAATAATCGAATCTTCATGGGCTTGCCAAAAAAAAATCCCGATGAAATGTCCGATTTGACGCACAGAAATACGAGTAAGTCCAGATTTCTTGAGCAGAGCTCGTTAAATAACATTCAAGATCAGAGATGGTTATGTTCCCCCCTAACCTGGACGACCTCGCCGTGGTAGGTCCTGATGCAAGCACGGCAGCCGGCACCCCATTTGACGCACACGAAGAAGCCCCGATCGCCCTTGCTGTTACTGTGCTGGTTGAAGCGGTGCCGCCCGAGGATGAGCACAGGGTTGCCAAATTTGGATACCGAGAAAACGGGATCTGAAACATTGCAAGTACAATACTTAAATCTGCATAACCGTTTTTTTTTATGATAGCCTTAAGAAGTACGTTATAATTCTTGGATTTGTAAGTATCTCATTTAGGTAGGTACACAACTTATGAAATTAGGAAATGGGCTTCTCTATAAAAAAAGAGAGAAAGATTACTGCTATGTTTTGCCATCGTCGGTTTTATTTAATAATTAGACCCCTATAACTGAAGTAATCTATATTCTCTCCACTATTACTCGAATGAATATCTAAGACACGGGGTAAGTGGAATACCTCTTTAAATGAGATTAATTTCCAGGTTCCTTAATGTACAACTTATCCAAGGTCACTGTATTCTCTTTCCTTTTTTTGAGGTAATTTTGAGAATTTATTCTCCATCGGCGCCGTTGTTCTCTTTTTGCTCTTTGACTCATATCCTGAATGCCAACGACCTTCTTTCTTTCCTTTTTTGACAAATATCGCTGTTTCTCCTTTTCTTTAAAAATGCTATAGAGATCCGGATTACACTTCATTTCAGCATGTTTTAACCTTTTTCGTTCTCTGTCCTTCGCTAACTTTTCAGTCCTGGTAAATTTTTTCCTTGTCTTTGTCATCTTCCTCAGCACAATACCTACAATCACCATATAGCCATATATTAGACTTGTCGACTTGACTGGAATGATGATGAGGATGATAAGAGAGTGAATTGTGTAAAAGACTTCTTGACTCGATTAAATAATTTATTTTCAATGGTAAATTATGAATATCTGTTATAAAATTGCAAAAACCGTATGCCAAAATTCCTAAACCAATCGCAACGGCAACATTATAATACCTAGTGCCCACAGACAACAATTGGTGTTAACTCATTTTAAGACGTTTCGAGTAAATTGAAAAACTGTAAGCCTGAACCTACTACTTTACAAGCAATTAATTGCCCTCCAATAATTCGTTATCTCTCATCTGATGCATAATGTTTCAAGCTATACCATTGTATAAATAACCCAATTGGTATCATTAAGATTTACAAAGTTATTCGTATAATTATGAATATCTTGTAGACCAAGGTAATGTTGTATACCTTCGGAATGGGACCAAATGTCATATCGAGGTAAAAAAATGATGTTTAAATAACTAAGTATACGACATAACAATAAACTAATCATAGATTCTGAATCCAAATAACGTGTACTATCGGGAAAAAACATATGAATCTGAAAAACTCGAGTGTTCATTTTTTAGATGCTGCCATTTGCATTTTAGATGGCAGAGAGATATGTTTTTTTTTACAATTATTCTACAGATTTCTTCTTATGAGAATGCTCATTCTTGGTCTCAATAATGAGATCGTCGACGGTGACCACGCTGGCTTTGCAGCCCATGGAATTCTGCGAGCACACCCACCGCGCCTTGGGGCCCTTGCTCCGGCAGTATTTGTTAAAGCGGTACTCTCCAATCTGCAGTACTGGCTTACCATATCTGGAAGTCGTGAAGATCGCGTCTGAAAGTGTGAATGTGGGATAGACAAGATTCTCAGGGTGAATGCAAGGATAAAACAAATCTAATACTAATTCACACGTTCATTACGGGGCTAATCTTGTAGAACCTTTAGCTGGTGCGGTTGAAGTCTAATCAGCCCAAGCCTAAACCTTTACCTTGAGCCAAACTTTAAAAATAAAAATCGGCCCAAAAGTGCTCATAATTTGTAAATCCAGTGCGTTCGAGGCTTATTCGAAACTCAACGGTTTGTACCAACGATTGTATGTTTGATTTTATCATTAGCCATGTACGTAAACGGAGACGACTGCTGGTGCGAGGCAAAGTCAAGCATGGGCCGATTTCACCTCAACCCGCAGAGCAATGAACGTGTAAGGGTAACGGAAATCATAAACATGCATAATTATAAGGGTTTTGATAGAAATACGAAGTTGGAAATGATGATGAGGTGTAGACGAAATAACGTTGGTTTGCAGTGTTGGCACAATCTTCAGACAGTTAATATGTATTAAATTTTTATTCCAGATGCAAAAAACACAACTATCAATAAAGCTAAAATAAGTGTTTAGTAATTGTCAAATTGCTATTGATTTTTACCTCCAACCAAGGTATTCGGCAAGGTGCGACTTCATCGGGTTTTTCTTTTCTTTGGTTTTAGTAAACCTAGTCGTTTCTTCCTCAAATATTTTTGCCTCTCCTTTTCTTGCTGGCGTGCATAGAGTTCTGGATCAGCTTTTATTCTAGCAAGTCTGCGATGTTCAGCCAGTCTTTTTTTCGCCAGCCGTTCTTCCCTAGATTGTTTGGCACGACAGCGTACTAAAACAAAAAATGCACATACGGATTTCGAAATTCTCTAGCGAATATGACAACAACTCAACATATTGAATCTAAGTATAAGACTCGTATGCTCGCCAAGTCACTCGGCGATCTGTGTATAAACGAATTTCTATGAATATTCTTGAATTTTTCATCTGTTTGAATATATAGGTGATATATTTTAGTAATCACTTACACTCATATTCTAAGGAGCATTTAAAACTGCAGCAAAAACAACAATGTTAGCATCATTGCAGAAAACTAATTTTATTTCAATGGATTTAATACTGTTTCAGTGATTGTGTGGCTTGCTCTTCACCACCTCATTGCCGAAGGAGACCAGCGTGGCGGGGCAGCCATTATGCACCTTGGTACAGATCCAGCGCTTGCGCAGTTGGTTGCGGCTACCGGACCACTGGTTGTACCGGTACGCGCCCATCTGAATCACGGGGCGACCACAGCGAGACTCGAGTAGTATCATCTCTGGAATACGAAACTCTTATTACTATTGTTTAAATCAAATCAATAGTAACATAATAATAATAATCATAATAATCAAAAATATATCGATGTTACTGTCAACATATAAATTTTATAATTGTCGAACATAAATATTCTTTTTTCTTCATTTTAAAATAAAAACAATAAACTAATTAAAATGTGTATTTGTTAATTTAAAAAAAAAAAAACATAATATGTATACAATCAATATTGTTTCCGTATTCGTTGGTATTAAAGATTGCCGTCTAGATTAAAATATTCACTTTATCGGATAAGATATCGAACCTTTTTATATTAATCGAAAATTTTCAATGAGACATGTATTAATAGGTATCGACATATTTTCTATCGATATCAAATCCCTAGAACGTGCCCCGAGTTAGCACAGGTATCATGTTAGTAAAAACACAATACTTGACCTTGCTAACCATTTTAATACGTATGTACGTTTTACAGGATCCATCTACATAAAATTAAAAACAATAAATTCACAAAATGCCTACGTGTTTATAATCTTTGGTTTCTAATATATACTAAGAACTACAGCTTTGGGAAAAGAAAAAACGTGAAAGCAAATCAGTGCTAAAATGCTATTCTCAACTTGCTTCGCGGTTAACATTATTAGTGATTGTGTGGTGCCGTAGTAAATACCACGACGTCGTCGATAGTGGTAGCCTTAGCCGGGCATTTGAGTGAATGTATTTTGATGCAGATCCAGCGGGCGCGTTTGCCGTTGTTGGACGCGCGGTAGTACCGGTATTGTCCCAGTTTCAGTACCGGATTACCGCGATGAGACATGGAAAATATTGGTACTGAAAGAAATTTTAGATTAACTGTGAAACAAACAATTTGTATAACTATAGATTAAGTATCGCTAAAACGTCATATGAAATCACTGTCATTTTTCCAACTGGTCTAGTCAACGGAGACTAGAATTGTAGGTGTGGTACAATACAAATTGTATGCAAAAAACATTCAAAATTAACTGACCGAACGAGCAAAGCATCTCCGTTTCAGCTTGGGCTACAATACTTTCGTATGTCCTGATGTTTGGATGTTCGGATGTCTGACTGTTCTCGATGTTCGTGATCGCATTTTTAAACAGTAGGTTCGATATTTATATAGAATTTTACTGTCGATTCAGTTTTACTTTTTTTCTCTCTTCAAAATAGCGAAGACATGGGGGTTGATAGCTTAACAAATTAGGAATTTCAGTCATTTCGAAACAAACTCGCGTGGTATACAGCTGACAGAGCGACTCGTTGAGCCAGTTAATTTTATTTGTATCGAATGTAATAAAGACTTTATTGACGTGTTTATTTCGTAACCAAATACCAAGTACAGTATTAGTTGCACAGCCACTGCTTGGCTGTTTTCCAATATACGCTTGCAATACCAGAATTGGTCACTATGGGCAGTATCAGATATTGCAGTATTTTCGATACTGGTCATACAAGCCAATTACGATGGTGATTTAGTCCACAATTCATGTATGGTATGATGTAACAGAATTGTCAAGTGTAGTTCAATTTAGACTCAGCTACAGATTGGATTAAGTGTACCTACTACTATCTCTTTTTTATTCTTCATTTGGACCATTATGTTCACGTCTGTAATACAACTATGCATGGCTCTTTGAGTAACTTCTGTTTTGTTTGTAACATAACAAAAATAGAAGCACGAAGGCAGAAATCTAGAATTATGATCAGTGGTTGTGTTCATTGATAACTTTAACAATATTCCCCTCAATGGTGACGAGCCTCGCGCGGCAGCTCGACTGCTTGACCTTCCCACAGATCCAGGTGGTCTTGGGGCCTTTGCTGCGAGTCCACTTATTGAACCGGTACGGCCCCATTTGTAGGACAGGGTTTCCGAAACGGGATACCGTGAAATAAACGACTGAAAATATAAAAATTGGTGCTCAAATTGTAACTTAATGTTGCTGTTGTGCAAACACACGCAGAATGCAGATTAACAAATCATGTAGTTAATACGTGCGGTGGAATAGAGTAAACCATCGATTTTACACATAAAAATTGATTAAGCAAGCAAGCATAGATTCTCAATAATGTAATCACAAGTTACGAACGTTAAAACATGTAATTCTATTTATTTACCATTTTGTATGAAATAATGCGATAAATTTTATAGATGTAACTCTACCTTAATTGAGGCAGGTTGATGTACCATCCACTATATGTTCTTTTATTTCACGTCCCAACCAGTTTCACCAGGAAAATCTATAGAATAGTAATATCTTTACAAAGAATCACTCAACGCCGTATGAATAAATATTCTAATGGACGAAGGGAGAAAAATAATAACTGTTGGCTGTATTCAAAACCAATTAGATTTTACCTTTTTCCCCAACAATAAGTTCATTTGAAATCATTGACCTTGGTTGTAAATCTTATGATTTTATCTTCTTCTTCGAAAACATATGTATTTGTATATGAAATAATTGTGATTTAATTTTCTTAACGTTGATACACTAAGTGACTAAGTAAATGCCAATCGGTAGATAAATGACCCATTTTTTTATAATACCGGCAAGGCTAAAAGCCATTACGTGTGGTTATGATGCCGACAGAAATACGTGATGACCCCATCACATGTGTAGATGATGGCTTTACATCCCGAAGCCACCTTCACGCACTTCCAGCGCGCGCGAGGGCCTTTGCTACCCGTCCATTTGTTGTACCGGTAGGGTCCAATCAGGATTACCGGATTCGCATACCGGAATGTCGAAAACACTGGTTCACCTGATGGGAAATAGAATCGTCTAAACAGAATAATCGAACCCGGTAGCTCTGGATTGTCGGTCCAGCGCGTTACTTCGCTACCCTAGCTCCTAGCTCTTTGAACAATAGGCGTGTAGGCAATTTTGTTTAGGATGTCAATCGATTATATTTTTTACTACAGTGTGGTTATTTTTTTAACAAACATTAATTGACAGTTCTCCGTTGATATTTGTAGTTATGTAGCAAAGACATATTGTTTGCCAAATCTAACGATTATAAATGTTTGATCGAATCAATTTTATCGACAAACTTTTTTCCGAACCTGCATATATTTTACTTTATTTCGTGTCAATCAATATGTTTTTGAGCTACGAGCCATCGGACTCAAAGTAGCTTTCTATGTAAAATAGTAATTTGTTTTATTGTTATTTCTTCAGGTTATCAATTTATCGGTTTAATCGATTTCTACCAATTTATAGAAAGCTTAAAAAAAAGCACGTAGTACGTACGTAACTGTTTATGTAATGATTTATTATCGTTAAATACTTCAACACCGTGATACGAAAAATATAACATGCACTCAATTGCATCAAATAGAAAGTAAAAAACGTTTATAAAGATACCTACTAGATAAACCTCTATGACATTGCTTGTTTTTTTTTGTGAAATTCACCGCGACGACTTAATCCACAAAAAAAAATCAAATAACGCACAATACAGAAAGTGTCGTACGAAAATTCTGACAACTTATTAACATCTTGAAATAAAAGTAAGAAAAAAATTATAAATTTATGTTGAGATTCAAGTGCTTTGTGAAAATATAACAAAGAAAAGACTAATCACAAGAACAGTTATTAATGATTATGTTCATTCCGGAAAAGCAACAAGTCGTCGTCGTGAGTGATGGCGACGGCTTTGCATCGGAAACTGCTGCGTGCTTTGACGCACGGCCACCGCACGCGTGGCCCCTTGCTACCGGCCCATCGGTAATATCGGTAGCCCCCCACTAACATTACCGGGTTGCCCCACCGGGACTTCGTGAACACTGGCCCATCTGGTGACAATTAGAATCATTCACTTATTTGACATCTTAGGTAGGATTTTTACAAAAAAAATATATGGAAAGTAAAATAAAATAAAAATAACAAAACAGTTACTATATTTAGCTTAGATATCTCCCAGTCTTTATTACCATCTTTACTCGCGTAGCAAAAGTACAATCCATACCCTTAAAAAATACATCAAACCGCTTCCCTCGTGGAATGTGGCCTACGTCACACCCTGTGCATAATGGTGTGTCTCTATAAAAATGCGAATCTCAATGGCTATGAGAAAGAAAACCAATAAGCCAACAATTTTTTGCGTTATTAATGTTAGAATACTTATAAAAAAAATCAGTTCTACAGCCTCAACAGAAGTAGTAGTAGTAGTACTAAACAGTATCTATTCCTTCTTAATAAAATATATCTTATTTTTATATATTAATCTGTTATGGCACAAACTGTTTTCGCTTTAAATAAATAAATAACATAAACAGTTCAATGGTTATGATCGTAACGAAATGTGACGATGACGTCATCACAAGTGATCACATCACAGTCGCCTTGCACCCGGTGCCTGTCTTAACACACACCCAGCGTGCCCGAGAGCCTCTGCTGCCAATCCATTTGTTATACCGGTGAGGTCCCAGCAGCATTACCGGTTTTCCATATCGGGATGTCGTAAATACTGGCTAAATACTGTCGTAAATCTGATAACAAACAATTATTTTTAGTAAAACTTTGCAACAATATTTCTAGACTATCTGATTAGTACTAAAACCAATTACCAAACTATTAATATGATGAAATAGATTTATTTATTAAACATAACAATGGAACGCGTATCAGTTTAAAACAAATTATAATTATATCAATATACATATACAATAGACATTTTTTTATGTATAGTTTATTTTTAAGTCTAGTTTTTAATTTTTAATTTAAGGTTTTATTTAAGCTTTCCATATAATGTCTTCCTCTACCTCACAATAGACATGGAATTAAGTATAGTAAGTAATGCCCCTTTTTCACAAGCGTCAAAAATAAACTTTGGTTTTCGAGATATATAAAATGAAGTACTTATTTTCAATTCAATGGTTATGATGATTACGGAAAGCTATAATAATATCATCACAGGTAGCCACGTAGGCTTTACAGCTCAGTCTGCTGTTCTTACGAACGCATAACCACCGCGCACGAGGGCCTGTGCTCCCAGTCCATTTGTTATAGCGATAAGATCCCACCAGCATTACTGGTCGTCCGAATCGTGATGTCGTAAATACTGGTACACATGCTGAAAATCAGTGGTAGACGTTACAATAATGATATTAGTCTTTCTTATTTTCTTGTTAAGTACAGAATAAATAAATACAAAGTTCATTTTAAAAATTGTCTATATTTAACAATTTAGTCAATAGTCAAAAATATTTCAATGATTATGTCCATGTCGAAAACTAACTATGGTATCATCAATTGTTTTAAGAGTGGCCTTGCAGCCTTTGCTTCTGCTTTTCACACATAGCCACCGACCTCGTGGGCCTTTGCTCCCGGACCACTTGTAAAACCGGTGGCGTCCAAGCTCTAATATAGGGTTACCGTAGCGGGACAACGAGAATTTAGGTTGATCTGCAGACGACAAAATACATTTCCTAGATATTTTCTGGACAGATATTACAATAATATTTTGGTTATAAATAATCATTTCTAGACGGGTATTAGGTGCGATATCGACTGCCTAGATAAGTACATTAATTGGTTAGCTAGAATCGGCTAGGAGCAGTGATAAGTGGATATCTGAGTAACAGGCAGTGGAATATAGCATTATGATAATGTAAACAATACTTGACACGTGCTTTATTTCTATTTTTTAAACGCAAACCATGCAGACACTGTACTTTAATAGATGCTTTCACGTTTATCTTCTGTGTCAGTGATTATGTTCATATCGAAAAGCTACAATGACGTCTTCGTGGGTGATGACGGTGGCTTTGCAACTGATGTCGCTGGACGCCTTGACGCACACCCAGCGCACGCGGGGCCCCTTACTACCGGACCATCGGTTGTACCGGTAGTTGCCGATCAACATTACCGGTTTGCCGCGCTGGGACGTCGTGTACACTGGCTGATCTGATGATAACGTTTATAATTAGATAACACTTATCGATCACAATTTAGCTTCTCACAACATTTAAGGCGATACAAAAACAGAATTATTTACGATAATTTAATGTAAAAAATTTAACTATTAAAGGATTGAATTTACTAATCTACGTACAGCATATTTCTTTAAAAATAAAAAAAATATTTAAGGCTTCAAAATGTCCTAATATAACGGATGTTATTCATTTCTTGTCGATGGGACACCACAGCATTTTATTTCTTTCTTTTTCTTGTTTTGTACACTTAGCGACCGGATCTTAGCTCATTATTATTTTTTTCCAATTTAGAATCTGACTAGCAATAAATCCGATTCTCATCTGATGCTAAGTAGGAGAAATGACTAGATGGTATAACCGTACCTAGTACAGATTACAAGAGCGAGATAAATATCCACGACCCGACATTTTGTCTTCAACGCGCCACGTTCTCAACGCCACAGCCAAAAAAATAATAATACCCTTCACCATAAACGAACTAGGGAGTTCCAGTACACTTACTCACACTGCAAACAGCTAAAAATATCATTTTTTTTTTTACATTATATTCCTCGTGGCGATTAATTCAAGCGGGCTGACATCCTATTATGATCGTGGCTGAGGTTAATGATTGTGATCATTTAAATGTTTCAGGATGACTCGGTCGACGGTGATGACGCGGGCGCGACATCCCTTATGGACCTTCCCGCAGATCCAGGATACCTTCGGGCCCTTGCTGCCGCTCCACCGGTTGAACCGGTACGGCCCGATCTGGATCACTGGGTTCCCGTACCGCGACATCGTAAATTGTGCACCTGTAACCGTCGATTTATTTTTATTTGTGATTATGAACGTCAATTAGACGATACATTTATAAAAATGTGCTTAAATATATAAATTACTTCACGGGTTATACCTATTAGAGACATTTTAAAGAAACAACAGAATAATCGAAATTGTTTAATTAATATTTCAGGGGTCTGAATGGGGTTTTTTTGTGGATTAGGGCAGTCAACACTAAGAGCTAGCTATTTAGACAGTGCTCCCAGTTACTCTCTAAACTGTATTGTGTATACCATTCAATTTAGTAGCTATTTGAGATGTTTTCAATCAAAGGGGACTTTGAAGCTTACCTTTAGGAAGTAATTTGTTTGCATCTTTATACCAATAGATTGGCTACGTGCACTTGTAAGCAACAAAGTGGTACGTTTTGCTTGAAGACGTCATCAATTTATATGATACACATTATCTTACATAATTTTTTATCTTAATTTTTATTTTTAGCACGCATACTATATCTCAAAATCTTTTCCTATCAGGCTATCACATTCATTGTTTGGCTTATCGATAGCCACGAATATTACGTATTTCACTCATATTTCACTACATGTATTATAATGGCAAATATAGTGTCAACAACAGCTCCACACTTTATAGACAGTGTTCATTAGCTTTTATGTCTAAAGTACAGACACACTTTCTATGCAGGTATGTTTATAGGATCTATAAAAAGAGTTTAACGTTCTTCTTCTTCTCAGCATATATGCGTCCACTGCTGGACATATGCCTCTTGCATGGATTTCCAAGCTGATCTTAACTTATAGTTTAACGTTACTTACCTACTAACGCATCTCAAGTGTTTTATAGTTACATCGCAGCCAGTGTAAACAGTAATTCGGGATTAGATAAGTAATCATTTGTTTTTAAAAGCTTTAAGACGGGACCTTGGTTCTGTAAAAATATTACCGAATCGAAATGCCGATAAATTGAACTACATCTATTATGCTATCTGGCCATAGGTTGACTGTCTTAACCTTAATGGTTGTGATCCCGCTTGTTCCTGAAGACCAAGTCGCCCACCGACGTGACCCTGGCACGGCAGCCCTTATTCTGCTGGTTGCAGATCCACGCCACCTTGACCCCCTTGCTTCCACTCCACTTGTTATACCGGTATGCTCCTATGTTCAATACCGGATTCCCTGACCGAGTGGTACCAAAAACAGCTTCTAGAATTATATGCAAATATTAGATGCAATTAAATAAAGTAGGTATCACTTAATTATAAAAGAAGTAACATTAAAATAAACTTTTGTTATTTACATCAGTGTCATATTTGTATCAGTATAAAATAAATTGCTATATCGACCATGACCATGACTGATGTTATTTATTAATAATTATCTTACTGGACTATACAAAATATTCTTAATTTTAACCAATATACCTATGCAGATACAATAATATTTTGAATTCACTTTAGTAACTTAAAAATGATTCTTAATAGATCGTCCGACTTAATTAAAAATGAAGAATGCACTAGATTCAGCCCCGACAAATACATATTATAAGGTAATCTAAGGGAGCTCAAAATTATATGGAAATGCACTTAAATAATAAATGACTCGATTACAGTGGCACATCATTTCAAACGAAGATACGACCGTATCATTGTTAAAATATCACGCACTAACTTCAATCTTCGAAATTTTATCAAATAAGAATTAGGTCATTATACATATGTAGGTGTATGAGCAGTTAAGTCAAAAATGGCAATTACATTAAAACTAATAGGTACGTTATTTGACGCTTGCTTTACAAAGAAATAGCCATCACAGTTTTTTCTACTTAAGCGTAGATTAAGATCTAAATATATATTCTTTTAATTTAGACTCTTCAGTACCAGTGGTCACAAGTGTTCAGTGGTTGTGGTCGTGCAAGTAGCGGATGATATCTTCGTCCACGGTGACCAGCCTGGCCGGACAACCGCTGTTCCGCTTGACACATGACCACGATGCCTTGGGCCCCCGACTGCCGGACCATCGGTTGAATCGATACTGCCCTATTTGTATCGCCTTGTTCCCAGATCGAGTTTCCGTAAAAATCGCTTCTGGAAATAAAAATAGTTATACATTTCCATGAGGACCATATATTATCTTTTCAGATAAAAATTATACGAGTATATTATTCTCAGATAAAAATCCAAGCGAGATTTATCTCTTACACTGGAAGGCAATAAGACTATTGATATTATACGTACAGAAAGATGGATGGTTTTACACAAACGATGTACCAATACGGAACTTTGATGGAATAACCGATTTGCTGTGGGTTCAGGACCAGGACGACTCGTCAACATTCTTATATCGACCACAGTACTAACTCCTCGACATTCCTGTTACGACTACAGTGCCAACTCGTGCACATTCCCATTTCGACGCAGAATTCCTAACTAGAATCCGTAAGATGTCTGATAAATAAATGTGGACGAGTTGGGCCTAGGTACTGTGGTCGGGGAATGTGTGACAATATGGTGTTTAGACACCAATACCGTTACTTACGATGCGATGCTAAAAAGGGAACAGGGACATATATACATAGATATAGATGATTAGAAATTAGCACCTATAAATTGATTTACATTTTATTAAAATTCATAACTTTGTACATCACGCTAATATTATAAAGGCGAAAATAGTAAATGTATTTTTATGTTTGTTACTTCTTGACGCTCAAACGGCTGGATCAATTTTGATAAAATTTGGAATGGAGGTAGCTGAGGTTTTTGACTATCACATAGGTTACTTTTTATCTGATAAACCGCGGGTAACGCCGCGGGGCGCTGCTAGTGTTTTTATAAGTATAATATACCCAAAATCTAACCCACCACATCTAACTAAAGATATTACGTCCACAATAAAATTACGTCTCTTCTCCAAATCTTGGGGACCTGAGTGGCGGAGTTGCGTGAGTGGAACCTACCTACATGAATAACATCAGCTAAGACTCTGATATTGAGAGAGTGGAGGGCGTCAACAGTTCAAGTAACCTGCGGGGGTTTGCTCTATCTTCGATCGATTTAAAGGTAACCAAGCAGCCCTTCTGCTAGAGCACTCCATTATACAAAACGAACCTACCTATAACGCCCTTCACATACAATACAATATTGAATTTAGAACTCTGTTAGGACTACGGCGTGAATGGTGAATGTAACGCATCCGGTGTATTTGCGGAGGCCCCCGTAAACAGTGTTCAAGCCATTATAGGGAAAAAAGATCTCACTGGTTTGGGTTACGCAAAGCTCTAACAGCATCCTGAATGCCATAGCGGCAAGGTTTGACTTCCCTATATATGTGTACTCGCTGAACTTGCATTGTACCTAATATAATCATATAATGCTTGTACCATTGTTATTAACATATTTACAAACAACGGTCAACTAATCGCCGACTATAGGGAACGTGCACATCGACGGCGCTGCCAATTAATGCCGCCAATTGACATTGTCATTTATAGTGCTGCCACATTTATATAGTTCCTTACGTACCCTGCGCACAACGTAAGTGCTACCAACTGGTGTCACCCATCCGAATCTATTACGTTATCCTGGGGGCCTATGATGGTAGCGTTTATCACGTAATAAATAAGTGACAAAGCATCTGTCACTGACATTCGCATGTTGTCAAAACGTGACGGATGCTTTGTCACTTATTTATCGCGTCATAAAAGCAAACATCATAGACTCGCTGTTATATATCCAGGGTGCACGAACGATTTGACGCCTGCTGTAGGTCTAGTGTCAAATCATTCCTGCACAGAAAACCCCAAAATAGTTATATATATATAAAAATTTATAGTTCCCTATAAATGTTGCCGAAAAGTCGACGTTCCCATCTAGTCAGTCTATATCTACTAACAATGAATGGATAAGTACATACTTTATCTGATTTACAAATAAAATTTGCAACATTGTCAAACACTTTAAAATCTTCCGCGTAAACAAGTGACCCATAAGAACTCAAAGTGCGATACTAGCGCCTACTTTTGGCAAAGAACCAACGAATCTATTAATTTAACTATTTAGTATGGAGGACACCCATAACTCTTTAGCCTGAAGAGCCAGCCGGCTCTCATATAGAAGGCTTAGGCTTTCATCATCAGTGGTTATGTTTATGTTGCTGCTCGACGAGGCGCTTGTCTATGGTGATAAGGCGAGCGCGACATTCCTTGTTCTTCTTCACACAGAGCCACGTGACGCGAGGGGGGCGGCTGTAGCACCACATGTTGAAGCGATACTTCCCTATCTCGATGACGGGCTTCCCGAACCGTGACAACGTATACTTGAGCTCTAAAAGGTAAGACATGATTAATAAGTCATAATGTCATACAATAATAGAAGCCTGGCCCATGGTTTAACTACTAAGTATGGAATGTCGTCCCGATATGTACAGTAGGAGTTGTGAGTTTGGGTGATCGTTATGTATAGAGACATGAGCGTGAAGAATTAAAGCAAGAAGATGAATAATGAATTATTTATTTGTACCGGCATCACTTGATGAGCTATATATGGTAGGTAATACACACATAAGATCATCACCATAATTCGAAATGAAACATGTAATATTAAAAATTCTTATACCATTAATAAGTACTCGTAAGTACTAGCGAACATCGAGATAACCAATCCAAGCCATGACACTGAATTGTTTGCTGCCGCTCATTTTATTGAATCGATCTTCACATTAAGCATGTCCTTTCACAGCCAATATCTGTCTATACTTTGTCAATGAGTGTGTTCATTCAAGGTCTTGACGACAACGTTGTCGATGGTGACCAGCCGCGCCCGGCAGCCTGCAAAGTTCCTCACACAAGTCCACGACACCTTGGGGCCCTTACTGCCGCTCCATCGGTTGTACCGATACTCCCCTATCTGTATTACTGGTTTCCCGCATCGAGAAGTGATGAAAACTGGTTGCAGATCTGAAACGGAAACAAAAAAATCCTTTAAAAATCATAATATTGTATCCTTTCTTACATTTAATGATTTAGGATATTCATTCAGTCACCGTCACGTTTTCAAGCCATTTGCAGACTCCTGACTCCTGAAAATTCGTTGCAAATTTGAGGCAATACATGAATCTGTAACGCCCTCACACACCAAAGGTGTATGTGATTTTATCCTGGATCCGCTTACATCAAACAACATGTGTTTCGCTTTTGTTACGTTCAAGTCTCGGCCGACCGACCTACGTTTCATCTGTCCCACTTTTTGGGTATCACTCCATCCAATTTGTATGGAATGCTTCCGCCTTCGTTCAAATTATGGGCTTGCGTTCGGTATGTCCTGAGCCCTAGTACATAATATGTACTGTTGTTATCAGTAATACGCACTTTACCTTCCGTTTACACACTAATACAAACTGTTTAAATAAATAAAATCTATTAGATAGCTTTATTTTTACGTTGTGAAAATACTTATAATTGAATTTTCTTACAAAACAAACATTACACTAATAAAATGTGCAACATTGTCAAACACACACAAATAATACTGCTCTTCCAAAAAAAAAGATTCTCCATGGTTAACAAGAAAATACTAGTGGTCAATGCAGCAGAATGAATTATTAAAATGTCTTGTCGTCTTTGCTACAGATTCATTCCCTTTGTTTAAGTGCCAAAGACAACAAACAACACAAAAATACATTGGTGGAAACATTGTTGCGCATACGCTATGACGTGAATTTGCCGCCACGGAGCTCAAATTTTGACTCACGGTCAGATCATAGACTTCGTCTTTAATGAGTGTGCTGGTTCAAGGCCTTGACGACGACATTGTCGATGGTCACCAGCCGGGCCCTACAACCCGCCATATTCTTGACGCACGTCCACGAAACTTTCGCGCCCTTGCTGCCGCTCCACTTGTTGAAGCGGTACTCGCCTATCTGGATAATCGGGTTGCCACGACGAGAGGTGATGAAAACTGGTTGCAGATCTGCAAAACAAAATATGTGAATTTTGAAACCCGTTTCACGAGGTGCATTTGCAGATATGTACAGGCTGAAAACAAGGAAACCTGATAGATTATATTCATTATATTTTTATAAATATATATATATAAATTACAAATATTCAATGTAAAATAACGTAACATTTTATAATCCCTGTAGACCAACTAGTTATTAACTGCTACTTTAAAGCTACTTTCTTTTTTTTACCCCTACCTGTACCGACGCCGTGCATCAAAATCCGATCTCAACAGCTTGTTTATTTTAAGTAATTTAGTCGACAGAAACTGCTCCAATTTACTCAAGTATTTTTTTACTTTTACGCTACAAAGCACTAATAAGATAAGTCATCTATTGCATTACCGGAACATCATATGTAAATACGTGTCACGTTATCACGCACTCACAGTTAGTCCTCGACACGAGTAACGTAGCAATTGTTCAAGAAGATTTTACCTGAACTTATAAATGTCTCAATGATTATGATCATGCAAATAGTTAACAATGACGTCATCAATCGTGTGGAGCCGCGCGGGGCAGGTCGGTTTCTTCACGCAGGTCCACGAAGCCTTGGGGCCCTTACTGCGGCACCATTTATTGAACCGATGCAGTCCTAGTTGAATTACTGGTTTACCGAAACGAGAGGTGGAAAATATTGGCTGCAAATCTGAAACAATCGGGAATCCTTCTAACAATTTTATATATTTTGCCTCAAATCACGTGAAATAAAAACTAAATGAAAAATATATTTTTTACACGTAAGTTACAAAAGTACGATTAGATATTTAATACTGAAGTTATTCGTTTTCAATGAGTATGTTCATATAATTTCTGAATAATAACGTCATTATAAGTTATTATCCGCGCTCGGCAAGCAGGTTTCCGCGCACAGGTCCAGGAAACTTTGGGCCCTTTACTGCCGGTCCATCTGTTGAATCTATATTCTCCCATCATCATTACCGGATTCCCGTATCGAGAAGTGATGAAAATTGGCTGACAGTCTGAAATATTACTATTATTTATTTTTATATTTTGATTGATTTCTCTATGTGTATACTTAAAAATAAATAATATAAAAGATGTGAAGTTGAAATATACAGAAAAACTACTAATCATACAAATAATCATTAATATTGATATATTTATCGGTATTCAATGAGTGTGCTCAGAAAATTTCTGAATTATCTCATAATCATATGTTATGAGCCGCGCTCGGCAAGTAGGCGCCCGCGCACAACTCCAGGAAACCTTACGGCCCTTACTGAAGCTAGGAAGCTACATCTATTGTAACGATATTCTCCAAGCTGTATAACCGGTTTCCCGTAGCGAGAAGTGCAGAAAATTGGTTGCGCGTCTGAAATTGTTTACAAGGGCATTAAAAAAATTAAGAAATTGTTATAAACACTGACACACTACACGTAAAAGAGCATTTCTCAAAAAAAAAATTACACAACTAATTGTTACTTGTAATTTTTCTATTTCATTACCAATTATTTTAGTAATTTTATATCAATGATACGGCTACGTTAGATAATTAAGGTTTTCTTATGCTCAGAGTATTTTAATTATAGGTACATAATCTGAAATCAATTAATTGGAAATCACAAACAAAATTGGTAACGAAATAGAAAAAATATAATTGTACATTAATGACGTCTTAATTGTGGACATTGAGAAATGCTCAAACACGCATGGTTACGTTAACAACGTTCAAGGAAAGTTTAAAAACTCAAAAAACTGGTTACATGACAATAATACTGAAATTTATTAAGTCTTTTATTAATGTTGTTTGTACAATTCAAAATTATAAATAAATCACGAACCGGATTTTCCTACTCCTTCTATAAAAATGTTTTTTTCGCGCGACAGTACAAGTTCTTCACACACGTCCAGCACACCTCAGGGTCTTTGTTGCCACTCCATATGTTGTACCTGTATCCTCCTATCTGCATCAACGGCTTCCGATATCCAGACGACCATCAGAGCAATCAATAGTTATGTTCGTATAAAGCATCAATAACTACGACGTTGTCGATGGTGATCAGCCTCGCGCGATAGTACAGGTTTTTCACACACGTCCACTACGTCCAGCACACATCAGGGTCTTTGCTGCCACTCCATCTATTGTAGCCGTATTCCTTCTATCTGCATCACCGGCTTGCGATATCTGGAAGACGACCATCAGAGTAATCCGTGGTTATGTTCATATAAAACATTAACTACGACGTTGTCAATGGTGGTCAGCCTCGAGCGACGCTACAGGTTCTTCAAACACGTCCACGACACCTTAAGCTCTTTGCTGCCTCTTCATCTGTTGTACCTGTATCCTCCTATCTGCATCACCGGCTTGCGATATGCGGACGACGACCATCAGAGTAATTAATTATTATGTTCATACAAAGCATTAACTACGACGTTGTCGATGGTGGTCAGCCTCGCCCGACAGTACAGTTTCTTGACACACGTCCATTACACCTCAGGATATTTGCTGCCTCTCTATCTGTTTTATGTGTATCCTTCTATCTGTATCACCGGCTTACAATTTCCAGACGACGATCATCAAATAATCAATGGTTATGTTCATATAAAGCATTAACTACGACGTTGTCGATAGTGATCAGCCTCGCGCGACAGTGCGGATTCTTCACACACGTCCACGACACCTTAGGGCCTTTGCTGCCACTCCATCTGTTGTACCTGTATCCTGCTATTTGCATCACCGGCTTGCCGTATCGAGAAGTCATGAAAACTGGTTGCATATCTGAAAGAATTACTTGAAAGCTTAGGTTACTTTAATTTAGTGTTAATTATACAAACACATAAAATATTTTTACCAAGAGTGAACTGAACTCCATTAAAAGTTATAACGTCTGATACCCATAGCAGTTACTTTATTTAATACTTGTTTGATTACTAAGGTCATGATACTTACAAACAGCTTAGGCAGAAATGTATGTACACTAGGCTTTTTTAATGTGAAAATAGTTATAGGAAGGTAAACATCGTACCAGAATCCCAAAGACATGCAGCTCTTAAGAGAGACAATCAAATTAATTTTTTGTGAATTAAATTATAAGTCGTTTCAACCAGTCAGTAGTATATATACTATTTTATTAAATCTTTTAATACATAAAATTAAAAAAAATCATAATGAAATATCTGGAATAACAATTTCAGTGTTCAGTGACTATGTTGATTTAAAGCTTTAACAACAACTTCGCCGACAGTGTAGATCCGCGCTCGGCAGCTCGGCTTCTTCACGCAAGTCCACGCCAGCTTGGAGCCCTTCATGCCGGTCTTCATGTTGAACCGATGGCCACCTAACTGTATGACGGGGTTACCGTATCGAGATGTGAGAAATATTGGGTGCCAATCTGAAACGATGGGTGATCTTTGGAAACCTTAAGTACCTATGTATATCTTTAAATGACTAGAACGCGACAACTATATGATTTGATAAAAACTGTTTTTATTTTAACTTTAGTTAAAATTATTCGACAGTTCGCGCTGCTTTTATTTAAGCTCTAGTTTTAAATATCATTGTACGTAGGGAATTTTAAACAAAGAGATATATTAAACTTAATTTATTTATAAAATTAATACGATTTGTTCAATATAGTTACTCTAGGAACAAACATACAAAAAGCGCTAAATAAGATGCCAAATCATGATAACACGGAAATAATCTACTGGTATATAACTAGATTGTTCGTAATGATTAGTGTTTCTTTGACCGTTACACGCTGATAATTTTGAACTTCATCTATTTGAATTAGCAATATGATTTTGTTACAAAAAATTTAATTAGTAAATAAATTAAGTCTAATTTACTTCCAAATAACATTTTATATTACTTCACTTGCGCAATAAGAAATTCAATATCGTTGTATCAACATTTGAGACTATGGACCTTAGTGATTGTGCTCATTCTTGTAATGGATGACGGCATTATTAAAGGTGATGGCAGTAGACTTGCAGCCATTCCTCGCCTTGATGCAGGCAAACCGTGTCCGGTTATTGCAGCTCTTCATCTTGCTGAACCGGTAAAGCCCTATCTGGAGAACAGGGTTACCGTGCCGAGACGTCGTGAGGAACACTAAAAACAAATACATTTACTTAGCGCCGAAGCAAAAACTTTCGTACATTAAGAACATGGAAAACAGGCGGCCGAATGAAACAAAACTAATGACAGTATGTATGTTATACATTAAAATAATCATGATAAATAATAAATGACTCATTTTGTAACACCTTTAAAAATAAAATCTTATACAACTCAGTCGAAAACAAAGCATAGCAACTAAAACCACCATTCAATCACCACTATATTTTTATTTAATTTAGTTAATCTAAAAAATCACAACACACATGATTAATACTAGCTCTAATACCACAGCTGCAACACTTCATCGCGTGACAAATATTATTCGGGCGTTTCCCAAATAAAAACGAGAGTTCCCATTTCTTCCAGATATGCCGTCTCGTATTAGGTTCATACAGAAAATATTGTACTTTATAGTCTCTATTTAGGTTTATCCAGAAAAGATTATATTTTATTGTCTCTATTTAGGTTCATCCAGAAAAGATTGTAAGTATTTTCGATGTGAATAATAAAACAGTGTCCTAAATTTGCTCTTTGAACAAAATTAACTTTGAGAACAAGAGCGAACGATATTTTCCACTACTTAACGCTCTCCTACAATTCCCATAAAAAATGTGACTTGTTTTTTTTATATACACCGTAAATGCAATTGGTTTTGAGTAGAATGAACCCAAAAATTTCTAGTTCTGGAAGAAACCGGGATTCAGGACATTATTTAGAAAACGAAGAAAACTTTTCTTCCAATATACACTACGAAAAGACGAGTGATGCTATGTCGCACGACAAGAATAGTCGTGGCAAGTTGTACTACTACCTGGTTGAAGCGTAAAAAGGCAAACAACGTTCCCATGCTTCATATTCATACTAACCCATATCAGCACTCACTCGTGAGTGTGATAGTTCTTGGCTTTCACGACGACGTTGTCGATGGTGGTGAGCGTGGCGCGGCAGCCCTGCTGGTTCTTGACGCACGTCCACCGCACGTGCGGGCCGCGGCTGCCGCTCCAGCGGTTGTAGCGGTACCGCCCCACCACTATCACGGGGTTACCGAAACGTGTCGTCTCGAATTTAACGTCACCTAAAAGAGCATTGGCGTTTACTGACTTAATACTTTCGTTAGTCACAGAAGCGTCACTAGCGAAGCATCCGAGCAGAGCATCCGCGATAAGCTACTAAAAGATGTTTTTATTATTCAAAAAACAAAACAAATATTCAATAAAAATTGGCGAATCATTTTACTTCTACGCTGTGCTTCGGTATAACTAGATACAAGGAGATATCGATAAGAGATCCTCTATAGAAGTTTGAAGATATTTTCATGATTGAAAAGTCACTCATGACCAATTGCATCAAATTATTATAGAGTATGATTGTAATGCAAGTGGGAAATTCAAGAAGAAACTAATTTAGTAAGTACATGTTTCAAGTCTGCCTTTATTTTTCAACAGTATTTACAAGACTGGACAAACTAGACTAATACTGAAAGGTTCGCATCCTCGGCGAGCCTCACGGATGGTTGTGCGGGTTCATCACTTTGGCGATGGTGTCTTCCACCATGACAACGGTGGCGGTGCATCCGTACTTCGCTTTGACGCAGTTCCACCGTGACGTGAGGCCTTTACTGGAGCTATGCTTGTTGAATCGGAACCCGCCGATGCAGAGAGCGTATGTTCCATTTCGTGTCTCCTCGAAATAATAATCACCTGAGAGAGAAGTCGATATAATTGAGGACACTCATTGGTAATGCTGAAGTAAACAAGATGTTACGAGTTAAATACATGATAGGTAAGGTACCTACATGTTGTGCTTTGTTGTGTTACTTGTGTTGCTATAGAGTAGAGAGAAGTGATAATACCAATTCCTTAGGTACACATGTTCCTAAGCAAATAGTATACGAATTAACTTACCAGTTAAAAATCATTATAAACTCTTAACATAAACAATTTGTTTTTCTATTTAGTTTATTTTAATCATAAGGATTGATTGCAACCGCAAGTTACTACTCAACAACCCTGAGTTTTTTTTGATACAAAAATATATTTCATAAGAAAAATATTTTAAACCCTGCAGTAACCACCATTTTCTCATATAAATACTCAAGTTCAGTACGTTAAAAACATGTTCTCAATGAATTGCGGATTCATGATTGTGGTCGCCGACCATGCTCACGACCTCGTCTCCCACCGTGAAGATCTTGACGCGGCAGCCGAGCCTCTTGTACTGGCACGTGTAGCGCTTCTTCATGCCGAAGGTGGTGTGGTGGTAGTACCGGCAGCCGCCGAAGATCAGCACCTTCGAGCCCGTGCGGGTCACCAGGAACGACACTGGATATAATCAATTATAGCCATAAGTTACGTAACTAATCGCTAATCCAGGCGATTGTGACTCGCTGTTTCACCAGTGCATCTGAGACCACGGCGTGTGCAACCCCGCCGAAACGTTAGATTATGAAGGTAGATAAGAAATATCGCGTTGGACCCGTTATAATTTGTGTTAATCAGGCGATTGTGGTGTCTAGATATGTTAAAACATAAAAAAATCCAAATTTCGTTATGTTATATACCTGTATTATGTTTCAGTAATTAAAACTTGCAAATAATGAACTTATTAACTATCTGAACTTAGTGTCTTTGATGTAACTACATATGTAACAGTAACATGTACTACATGTATGTATAATAACAATAGTAACTATGTAATGAAATGAATACCATACTAATATTTTAGACAATCAGCTTAAACTTTAAGGAGAACAATCAATAAACTGGAAACAATTATTACAATAACATTTATAACTATATATATATATATGTAACATCACAACCGAATATCTTGGGGCTTCGATACCTAGTTCTTTGAATTAGAGCCATTTGTACATTAATTAGAATTATTAAGCTTGTAACTTGCTATTTACTACTAACTTAACATCAAATAACGACCCTCTATATATAATTATATAATTAACGAAATATCGTAACAAATGCAATACGTAAATGAATCAGTAATTAACAGCGTAAAAACCCCAAGAACGCACACAGTTCATTTTCCGCCACGCATGCAATATAGTATGGTGCGAAAACGCAGGAAATCCCATCAAGTGTGATTCACTCAGGTTTACGCTGAGTGAATCAAATTCATGTTATAATAATGGTTGTAACCAAGACGACGGCGTTTGCAGCGCACTTTCGGTGCGTTAAAAAGGGCAGTGTAATAAACGCTTCAAAGGCTTCCTCACACCAAAATCGGGTTTGTGAAATTTATAAGGCACATTGTACCTGTGTGTATGCATGTAAGCTGTTGTACACAGGTATAATTTCATAATATTCTAAGATCACAAACAAGAAACAATAACGAATCAAATAACTTTTCAGTCAACAAAACAAATAATCTTCAATTAAAGAAAATCAACTCCTACCACTAAAAATACTAACTGAATCGAACAAACGGACGATTTTGTGGCAATCACTTTAGTATTATTCAGAACTAATATTAACGTCTTTCTTATAAAATCGGCAACCATAATATGAATATACACAAGGATTGGAATTGACAAACCACTTTTACAGCCGTCGCGCTGTTGCTACTTAGGTTGGCAACACAAAATAAATCAAATGGTTTTTGTTCGATTCGCGTCTTTACACAGTAGTTACCCTCATCTGGCAGAAACTTGTTTTACCGAAAGTAATGTTTCGCATAATACTCATTTCGCAGAAATTTTCTGCCGCTTAAACGGGAAATATATTTTGAAATGTTTTTGTGTATCCTGGTAGATTAGGATAGGTTAGGTTAGGTTTATTTTATAGCTTTTCAGCAAAATGTATGGTATCAGTAGAATAACAGTTATGCGAAACGAGCATTATGCGAAACGTTACTTTCGGTAAAACAAGTTTCTGCCAGATGAGGGTAAACCGACATGGACTTTTGTGATAAGCAACGGCATTAGTTGCAGTATCAAAGACGCTACTTGGCGCTCCTACTGGTCAAACAGAACTAGTTTCCACTATTCTACAGTAAGCCAAGAAATTAGTCTACCACCTTTTGACTCTACATACATATATCATGTTCAGAAGTGATAGACCAATTCCTCGGCTTACTCTACTACTAGGGTTGTCCATACAATGTATCAAATGACATGGTTATGCTCGTTCTGGGTCTTGACGATAACATCGCCCTCGGTGATGAGCGTGGCCCCGCAGCGGCGATAACTGCAGTGCCAGCGTCGCTGCTTCCCACCAGTACTGGCCAGCCAGAACTTCTGGTTACCCACCAGGATGGTGCGGTTGCCGCGCCGGGTTCGGCCGAATATTGGCACTGGAAAAGGGAAATGCAAGCTAGCGGGTACGGGAAAACGAAATTCGAGTGCAGGTGCAAAACGAAATAAAGGATAACAAAGTTGCAGACGATAGCTAATAAATAAAACTTTCTATATATCTAATTACATGCATTAGTACCAGTACCCACTTCTCATTTCAGTCCGTGAGCTGTCAAAATATCTTTTGAATTTTAAACCTGTCTCGCTCGCTCGTATGCGGTCGAGATTACAGTTTCTCTAATTTAATTCGAACCCTAATGCTATTCTAAAAGCTCAAGGACTAAAACTAGGTGTTTGAAGGAAATAAAAAAAGAAATGATGATTAATTGAAAATTGGTTTATTGAGTATATTTTAACTCAAGCATCAACATAGAAAATAAACAAGGCGTCACAGAATAACGGGTCTCCTTCGCAATCCATAATATCGTATGTCCTAAAGTCAAATGCCATACCACATTTACTCTAAACACTTTTGACATATCAATCATTTGTCATAATGATTATTTGCCATAATGATCTTACATCCTAATGATCATAAACCATAATATTACATTACCTAATGCTCTAAATACCTAATATGTTTTGTACTAATCTATTAACACATAAAACTTACGAGTCATAATATACAAAACCATAAATCACATGTCCTAAAGTCAAATGCCATGATGATTACTTGCCATAATGTTCATAAGCTATAATAACATTACCTAATATCCTAGTTTAAGGCAGGTCAGACTTGGGTTAGGTTAGGTACGACGACGAGCGGGGCGAAATTTGATATTCGGGATAATGACATTCGTATTTTCAATAATCGGAAATTTATTCCTTAGGAATTATGAAATTCGGAGTTTTAAAAATCGGAATTAGTAAATTCGGAATTAAATATTTCGGAGTATTTGGGTAAAGATTTTTTTTTTTACCAATTTTTTACGTTAAAACAAAAATAGAAAACCGGATTTGGACAAATATCGAATTGGCTAAACCCCGAAAACTGTAGGTTGGGTTATTGGCTGAACCCCGAAAACTGTAGGTTAGGTTAGGTTTATATTGTGACCACGTATAGCGGAGCGAGCGAAGCGAGCGGAGCGTCAGACTTGCTGAACCCCGAAAACTGTAGGTTGGGTTATTGGCTGAACCCCGAAAACTGTAGGTTAGGTTAGGTTTGTATTGTGACCACGTATAGCGGAGCGAGCGAAGCGTGCGGAGCGTCAAAAGACTTGCTGAACCCCGAAAACTGTATGTTGAATTATTGTCTGAACCCTGAAAACTGTAGGTTAGGTTAGGTTTGTATTGTGAGCACGTACAGCGGAGCGTCAGACTTGCTGAACCCCGAAAACTATAGGTTAGGTTATTGGCTGAACCCCGAAAACTGTAGGTTAGATTAGGTTTGTATTGTGACCACGTATAGCGGAGCGAGCGAAGCGAGCGGAGCGTCAGACTTGCTGAACCCCGAAAAGTAAAGTTTGAAAATCTGTGCGTACAAAACTATACAGCATTAAAATTGTGTAGCCTGGATATCATGATTTAGGATACGTACCTATTAGGACACGTGATAATAATTAGGATAAGTAACTATTAAGACATATGATGATTATGGCAACTAGTATTAGGATATATAACTGATAGGACACTTGATCATTAGTACTTAAGATAATAGTGCAAATAATCATTAGGATATTCAATATTAGGATGATCAATATCATGGCATTTACATTAGGATAAACGTTATTATGGCAAAAGATCATTATGACCACAGTTATTATGGAATTTACAAATAGGACAAAGGAAATTATGGATTCCAATATAGACCCCAGAATAACAACTATATATAAATAAAATTTCAGTTCGTTATTATAACAGAACAAAAATAACAAGTTAAATTGATATTTAGGTACAGTCGCCATCAGACATATCGTAGCATGTAAGGTATTCATAAATATCTGAACAGGACTCACATTGACTGGGCGTTGTAACGCCATGTACATGTTCACATATTTATGAACGCCTTATATGCTGCGATATATCTGATGGCGACTGTACGTGCCATGTAAACTATAGCTAGAACATGCATTCAATTCTATTTAACCTCGGAGAAAATTCATTAGTCATTACATTACATAGATGTTTTATTATCTAAGGTGAGTCGGGGCTATTGTAGCTATGGGGTTATTGTATCTTCTTACCATTATAATGGTCTGTGTATATATAGGATACACAGACCAATGGTATATATACACAATCCTATATATACACAGACCATTTTAAGGGTCACAGACCATTATAATGGTAAGAAGATACAATAACCCCATAGCTACAATAGCCCCGACTCACCTTACGTATTTTTTTTATAAAGAAATTTATGGGTAATGCGTATTACAGGGTAATAAAATAACCACTGAAAAACTATGGTACACGTCCACGCTATCGTTGCGTTATAAAATCATTAGATATGCAAGAAGCATGTCCTCAAAAATTAACTCCTAACGTAAATCAATTCCTTAGTCACCTTACACATTTTTCAGTTCCATAGACAAATGGTAAGTTTGGAAGGCCAGCCAAGGAAACTGCATCCCCAAATGTCGCGACGTTTGCAGCGTACGATACAAGGAGCGTCAGCAAGAAAATAGTGCGTGACGGCGTGTACAGTTTTAAACCTAACCTAATGCTCATTAGCAGTGCCAACAAAGACGTCATTCAAAGTGCAGACTGCCGTCAGGGAAGGAAGGCGTGACGTCACGAGTCTAACTTAATGCTCAATACTCGTTGGCATTGCTGCAGATGACGTGCAGAGCGCGCTTCGAAACCGTCGTCCGGATGAGCCGGTACGGACCGAGCTCGGTCTGAGGCGTGCCGTAAAATGTTGTTCTTCTAACTTAATGCTCATGCTCGTTGGCAGTGCCAACGATGACGTCATCTAGCGTGCAGAGCGCGGCGCGGCACACCTTGTTCTTGGAGCACACCCAGCGGCGGCTGCGGCCGTCCTTCGACACCTTCGTCCGGATAAACCGGTACGGACCGAGCTCGATCTGAGGCGTGCCGTATCGCGTCGTGCTGAACGTCACTACGGGAAAGCGGGGAAGGATTTAAGGTAATTGGTCAAGCACAATGGATAAGGATAAGTCTAGGTACCGTCAAGCTCAAGTATATTTAGACTATAAAACGGTAAGTTGTAGCGTCGTCCAAATCTAGCACAGAAAATACTAAATCAGCGGATGCAAGGCTTGTCTATTCTACTCCAACCTCCACCCACAGGAGTTTACTGTTTGTTTACACTATTTGGATGGACCACATAATGGTAGGCAATAAACCAACTTATATTGAGAAAAGTTTAATTCATAAAGTAGCATACAAACTATATTTGCTGGATCACAATATATCAAGCAAATGGATTCCAAAAACAAATTACAGAAAATCTATTCGATCATGCAAAATCACAATAGTTATCATTTGATTACCTTAAGTACAATTGGAATGTATTCTTAATCTAACTGTATTTTCATTTATAATAGGAGAACAAAAATATACCAGGAAACACTTAAAGTTTTTAACTATAATGGCAAAAGTAATATTTGTTTGGCCTCATAATGGATATGACTTATCACAATCATCTTAGGACACGAAACAAATATATCAAAATATTCCCCACTAAAAATATACCCTACGATATTTATTTACCTAAAGGAACTCATAAAATCACTATTCCTCTTACTATACTATAAATTCAAATTCCAACATTTATTTCAAGATTTTAGTTGAATACCCTGAAGAAACCCGATTTTTTTTTTTTACAAGTAAAAGTACAAAAGATACAGTTTCACGTGGATGTCTGTAGCTTACACCGTATAAAGATGGCATATATGTACAGTCGAGTTCATTTACACACTTACGAGAACAAAAATATCTAAACACGACCCTATTGTTAGGAGCATAAAATCGTGTTCAGATATTTTTGCTCTCGTAAGTGTGTAGATGTAAATGAACTCGACTGTATATGACACCACATAACTAATTGTGACCACTGTTAATTTATAAACTAGTGAGATTGTAAACTGACGTTTAGGTTAGGTTAGTTTATACTCTCACTAGGTAAATTATAAATTTATTAACATAAACACACAAATTGTTCATAATTTTACGGTGACATATTATATAAAACAAATTTCATCAATCCTTTGGTCTGAGGAGACGAAACAAAATCTAATTTTATTCATGCAAATAATATGAAAAGTTGAAAACTACTTCTAAACTAACTTCTAATCTACTTAACTGCTGTTTACTATGCATTTCTGTAATAAGATCGCTATACTGGCTTCATATGCTGGGCACACCACCAGTATTCATTTAAAGTACCTACTCTACTTAGTTTATAAATTTTTATTTTTTTCTTTTTTTGTCATTATTTATCTTCGTAATTGTGTTTGTCCCCGAATAAATGTTTTTCTTTCTTTCTTCTTTCTACTAAAATTACAGGGGGTTTTACAACACACGCCATATTGCGGATTTTTAATGGTATTAATTTATTTTACTGGCAACGACAAATTTTTGGTTACTGACCTTGAAAGTCATTGAATGTCACTGATGTACACAAAGAGGAATCAGGAGTTCCGCAAATATCAAGTTTTTTTGCATAATAAAGCCAAAACTATCCACAGTGATGAAAGTCAAGTTTTTTTTTTATAGGTTTCAGTATTCATTTCGCAAGAAGAAAGAAGAATTGAGCAACAATGTTTGGAATTTGGTTAATGACAAATAGCTATTGGCGTTTAATAATGCAAATATATGCCGTATGGACATTATTGCCATATGAAAGCTGTTTGTAGCGCTACTATCCCTGGGTCGTACCGACGCTTGCTAGGCTATACTTACGACACAGCCACAAGGTGTAAAAAATATCAACTAAACATTTATAATAAGAGAAAATAGAAAACTGGAATGTCAAAGACGCTTGGAAACACAAAGATATGATAGCTTATTTTCTAACCCCCTAATCTCACCCTCTCATTTTATTCCAGGATACGAAAAATCGTCGCTGATTTTTTTATTTTATTCAGTTTTAGGGGTCATCAAATTAGACTATTACTTTTCATTGTATCTTGAAATTTACAGAACTTACATTACGTTATTTAAAATAGGCAAAAAATCAGAATACCTTGGGACCAAGTTTAATTAACATTTATCTCGGATTTTTAATGGGCATAAATATAAGGCGAAAAAAGTATTCGAAATAAGCAACATGATAATAAAGAGGAGCAGCGTTCAATGGTTATGCTCATTTTTAGTCCTTACAATGACGTCATCGGATGTAGTAATCGTAGCACGGCATTTTTTTCGATACTGGGTGCAAATCCATCGAACTTTTTTGGCCTTGGGATTTGAGCTGGCCCTGTGAAAGCGGTACGGCCCTATCTGAATCATCTGGTTTCCTGACTTGGTTGCCCCAAACACCGGTACTGAAAAAATATATTTTTGTTAATGCCCTATTACGTACAAGAGTCAAATAAAATTGCTTCATGCGAAGGTGCATTAAATCTAGAATTCATGGTACACGTTTAAATTTAATGTAGGGAACTGAAAGGCACGAACAATAAAACGGCTTCTTACCAAAAATCCTGTCTTTAAAAAAAACACCCTAACAATGAAAAAGAACAATATATATGTTACTTAAATACCTAATTCAATTCAATTCAAATAACTTATTTCGGATCAATAATCCATAGATAATATATGTAAGTATCTCGTTTGTAACAATATACTATACAGAATATTTCTTCAGAAACTGTAAACTTTTCAGGTCAATTTGAATGCTGTCAATAATTTGACTGTCTTTGTGATGGTAGAGTTTTTAAGAATTTATAAATCAACTTTGTAATGGGTAGATACAGACTACATAACTGAAGATTTTTCCGAAATCATATTTATTCAGATTTTTTCAATTCCGAAAACCACGTTCTGATAAGAGTTAATTATTTTTGTTGGGATATCATACAACCCTAACCGAACCTATATATATTGCGTTAATTGACACATATAAGTCCGCAACAAATATAACCAAGGCACCACAAATGGCATTAAACTAAAAAAAATTGTGTATACAAGAATAACAATTGGATACAAGTAAGTAGTTAAATACTACACACTTCCGTAACTATATACAATCGTCACTCGTATGATACGTAAAATACAAGAACAAGTTCAGCGTAATAAAACAATAATGTATCCTTTATAACACCAATATTTATTAATTATAGTAATATCAATTGTTTACTAATAAACTATCATTAAATGATTAATATTAGCCTTGAACATGTTAACAAATCATACGAAAATCTTGCGATAGAATGTGAATTGGTTACAAGTACAGCTTCTGCAAGTACGGTCTGCGATTATAATTATTTCAATTTATATAGCAAATACAGCCTTGATAGGTATGACAAATTACCTATTCTATTGCACGTGATTAAAGTTTAAAGTCCCGTAACTCCAAAGTTTGACCACGTGCCGCACGTAGAATCTAGCAAGATAAACTAAGCTTAAACCAAATTATCTGCCATTTAGACTAACATACGAATTAGGAACCACCCATTTGCTTAATGGAAAAAATGAATATCAAATTCAGTATGTTTTAAAAAATATATCGCGAATGGGTTGTGTAATAAGCTAATTAATAAAAAAAAATTAATGTCTTATTTTTATTAAACTATGCACTCAAATAAGTAGTAGGCCTTTGGGTCCATAGTGTCCACTGTATCAAAACGTCCACTGTGTCAAAACGTCCACCGTATCAGAAAGTCCACGGTGTCAGAACGTCCTCTGTATCTGAACGTCCACTGAATCAGAACGTCCACTGTTTCAAAACGTCCACTGTGTCAAAATGTCCACTGTGTCAGAACATCCACTGTCTCAGAACGTCCACTGTATCAGAACGTCCCCTGTATCAGAAAGTCCACTATGTCAAAACGTCCACTGCTTCAGAACGTCCACTGTATCAGAAGCTCCATTGTATCAGAACGTCCACTTTGCTCAATGTTCAGTCTACCGAATTGTCCACTCTGTAAAATGGTCAACTGTATCGATAGGTCATCTCTATAAAAAGGTACACTTTGCCTAAAGGTTCACTATTATCTACCAACTAGTCCAACCTACACATAAATTCTGATCTATTTCTGTAACTTTCTCGGAAATTTATACTTAATCATAATGACACATATTGCAGCTCGGTAGCCAACTTTGATACTATTTTTTTATTTCGGAACCTTCTTAAAATAATCTCTAGATAGAGTGGGTATTAAGATTAAGTAAGACAATCGGTATAGTGGACAATTTGACACAGTGGGCATTCTAAGACAGTGGACGTTTTGATACATTGGAAATTTTGGTACAGTGGACGTTCTGACACAGTGGACGTTCTGACACAGTGGACATTCTGAGACAGTGGACGTTTTGACACAGTGGATGTTCTGACACAGTGGACGTTCTGACACAGTGGCCGTAGTGACACAGTGGACATTTTGATACAGTGGACGTTTTGACACAGTGGACGTTTTGACACAGTGGATGTTCTGACACAGTGGAGATTTTGACACAGTGGACGTTCTGATACAGTAGACGTTCTGATACAGTGGACGCTCTGATACACTGGACGGTTTGATACAGTGGACACTGTGGACCCAAAGGCCTGTTTATACCTACCAAATCAGTAGCCTACATTCTCGCACCGCACCTAGTACAGCAGAGAAAGTGAGCGAAGCTATATAATTGTGCCTTGAATTAATTAATCTTTTCGAGAAGTAGTTCGACGCCTTGTGGTCGTTTTCGGGAAAAATCCTGGTTTCATCCAATCATGCTTCTCGTGGTCATGCTCGTTATTTATTTCGATAAATACGCCATTTTGAGTAATCAATCGAGCTTGACAGCCGCTGCTGTTGCGTTTGACGCAGTACCATCTCTTACGACCCACCAATTTGTTTGAACCTAAACTGCGAAACCGATGCGGACCCAACGTAAGCGTTGCTTGACCACATTTCATAAAGGAAATATTCGACCCTGAAACAAATTTAAAATTGATTCTCAACTTGGGTGTTGCGTATAAAAAAATCTAAATAATTTTATACCAGAACCATAAACATCGAATCATCTATTAAGCTTCTAGAGGAAGAGTCTGCCGCGCGGAGGAAATCTTACCATCCATCAGAAAAATAATACAACGAAACACATCGAGACACAATATATTATTATTATGTCATAATATTATTGTCATGTTCTGACTTATACTGTATGTAACACCTTAACCAAAATGTACATGGCTTTACAAGTTAATAAATATGAAATATGAAATATTTCTAAAAAAACGTCAACTTTAAAATGAATGTTTTGCTAAGCTATTTTCGGCCCAATATAAGTGCCAGACAAGAGAAGCAGATGTTTTTTATATATCATATTTTAATAATCACAGATAAAAGTTAAAATTATAGATTAAATATAAGATAAGTACATAAAATTGGGTAAAGATAAAATACTAAAATTACATCTATGGGAATGATTGACTTATATTTCAATCATAGTCATTTTGGTAACAGGTTTTTTGGCAACTAAATAAAACAACAATCAACAAATCCAATAATACAAAAATCAACAATCTTAGTCCAATTAGTCGTCTTTACAACGACAAAAAATGCGTTGAACAACTAAAATACTAGTAGGTTAGTCACACGATAACGACAGCAACATTAAACACCATGTTCCCTATGACACACCTAATTTCATCCTGCGCCAGCCCCCTCTGCCTGGGCGTTTGTTCGGAGAATGTTTATGCACGTTCGTTATCTCGACGAATCGCCACCACTCGCCCTCGCTTTCTTCAGTTATCAATCTAGCTTTGCACCCATCGCTGCTTTTTTTCGTACAATACCAATACCAGCGTGTCTTCCCCGCTTTATCTTTTAAAGCGTTCCCTAAACGGTTGAAGCGATTCGGGCCCAGCGTAAGAACCGGATTACCCTTCTTGGTATAACTTATGCTCGCCTCTGAAACAACAACTCTTCTTTTTACGAGTTCAAAGATCTTAATTAAAAACTAAAATGTACTAATTCTTTGAAATATGGTTTACCTTTGTAAAGCCGATCAGTAAAAACAGGCATTTCAAGTAGAATATAGTAAAACACATGTTATTAAATCTATTATTCTGAGCTTGGTCCCATCCCATTTTATGAATGTCAACCCTGTCCGAACGTTTCAGCCATGGTATTTATACAAATACTAGCATTAACCCGCGGCTTCGCCCGCGTTCCTATACAATATACATTATGCTACGGGAACGATGCTCTTTTTTTAGGTAAAAAATTAGGCTATTTGTCAAGTTAGGGTATTATCTGCTTATCCCTCATGCATATCCGTCTAGCCGTTTTATTGTTGAAAAGCTTGAATGCATTTAATACGGCTGCAGGAAGTTTCCCGATGACTACTCCTCCAGTCCCGCCGCGCCGCCCGCACTGGCCTTGACGACAATCGAGATGGCACCAAATACAAATTTAAACATCTATTAGGTTTAAGTTTAAGTCGTAACTCTCATATTCTTGCTCTTCTTTATAGTATACTTTTTCATCCTGCAACTCCCCGCTATCTCAAAGAGTGTTTCACTTATCTCACTTCTGCTCGATCTGCCCAAAATTTGCTCCTTGCCGTACCTTCTTGCGTCTCAAAATTTTATAATAATTCGTTTACTTTTAAAGCTGTCTGCTTATGGAACTCCTTGCCTGTTAGCTTAAGACGCGATAATCTCTTGTTTCTTTCAAAGCTCAACTGAAAGAACACTATCTATCCCTGTCATAATTCGTATTTTATTCAAATGGTCCTATTATCTGTTGGCTGAAGGTATGTATGTATTTATGTATTAATTTTTTATTATATTTATGTTTTTATTTGTTTTTTATGTATATATTATTATTATTATTATCCGATTTTTGCACCGCCTAATAACAAAATCTTATTATTTCAAGTTCTCCACTACCCAAAGGTTGTCTGGAAGAGATCGCTCTTTAGCGATAAGACCGCCTGTTGTTTACCTCTAATTGTAATGTCTTGCATTGTATTTCTCCTGTATATTTTATGAGGTGTGCAATAAAGAGGACTTGTAGGCTTACTAATTTATTGTTAGAAATACTCCTGTGAAGTTTCGAATATAAATAGTCTAATCTTGTTTCCCCATACAAACTTTGGATCTCTCTTTATCATCCCCTTTAGAAATATCGTTTATTAGTGCACCCCTAGACCTTATAAGGAACCTACGTTCCAAATTTGGACTCTTTAGAATCAGCGGTTTTGGGCTGTGCGTTTAAAAACGACACCCATATTTTTAGACATTATTTAGAAATTTCTACCCCATCGCGCCCTAACATGAGAGATGGTATTACACGTCTGCCACGTTGAATTTTAAAATCATTCTTTATTTTAGTAATCAGCGACCCGATAATCCATAGAAACCAACTCCTCCCTCTTCCCTCTTCCCTCTTCCGGGATACAGGGTACCTACCAAGTTATCTAATCTTGTTTCCCCATACAAACTTTGAATCCCCATTTCACCCCCTTAGGGGGTGAATTTTGAAAAATCCTTTCTTAGTGCACCCCTACACCTTATAAGGAACCTACGTGCCAAATTTGGACACTCTAGAACCAGCGGTTTAGTATTTAGACATATCAACCCCATTTCACCCCAACAGGGGTGATGGTAATTCACGTCCGCCACGTTGAATTTTAAAATCGTTGCGGTTTTCGTAATCAGCGAGCCGATAAACCATAAAAACAATACCCATGTTGATTTTCAGACTTTGTCACCACATTTCTCCCTTTTAAGGGTAGAATTTTCAAAAAACCTGAAACACGTGTTTACTCATTTATCGTTAGAAATACTCCTGTGAAGTTTCGAATAAAATAGTCTAACTAATCTTGTTTCCCCATACAAACTTTGGACCCCCATTTTACCCCTTTAGGGGGTGAATTTTGAAAAATCCTTTCTTAGTGCACCCCTACACCTTATAAGGAACCTACGTGCCAAATTTGGACTCTCTAGAACCAGCGGTTTAGTATTTAGACATTTCAACCCCATTTCACCCCAACAGGGAAGATGATAATTCACGTTCCGCCACGTTGGATTTTAAAATCGTTGAGGTTTTCGAAATCAGCGACCCGATAAACCATAAAAACAATACCCATGTTGATTTTCAGACTTTGTCACCACATTTCTCCCTTTTAGGGGTTGAATTTTCAAAAAACCTAAAACACGTGTTTACTCATTTATTGTTAGAAATACTCCTGTGAAGTTTCAAATAAAATAGTCTAACTAATCTTGTTTCCCCATACAAACTTTGGACCCCCATTTCACCCCTTTAGGGGGTGAATTTTGAAAAATCCTTTCTTAGTGCACCCCTACACCTTATAAGGAACCTACGTGCCAAATTTGGACTCTCTAGAACCAGCCGTTTGGGCTGTGCGTTGATATGTCAGTCAGTCAGTCAGTCAGTCAGTCAGTCAGTCAGTTTCTTCTTTTATATATTTAGATAGTGCATAAGGTTTTTCCGTATTTTGTCGGTCAAGCTCGTACTTATATACTCGTATATTTTCACTTCAACACAGAAAGCATGAAAAAACATTATGCACTACATCTGTACAATAGGTTGATAACTTCCGAAATATTAAAGATAACAATACAAATAAATGTGTATTCTACACATCATTCGATTTAGAATCCATTGTGATACACATTAAATATACCAAACTTAATGATTATGTTCGTCCACCATCTTGATGATGTCGTTCTCGATAGTGGAGACGTTGGCGCGGCAGCCGTTGGGATGCTTTATGCACCTCCAGCGGAACATGGGTCCCTTGTACCCGCTCTGGCGGTTGTAGCGGTGCTGCCCGATCTGCAGCACCGGGTTGCCTGCCCAGGTGGTGGTGAATGTCGCTCCTACAACCATATTACAAATACATTTCGAGCACACGCAAAGACAAAAATGGCGCAAAACATTCATGTTATTGAGCTTTTTGAATTTTGATTGTCATAATTTTTGGTATACCTTTTATATTCATAAGATTAAGAAAAACACTCATCATGTCATGTCATATTAGATTTATGTTGATATTATCACCGTAAAAACTCTCACTAAAATATAAAACTAAAACGTCCGTTGTACACTGTACAGGAATATCACACATCTCATAATTATGATTCATGCACTAATTCATGAAATATGGAATATTAAACTACAGTTACAAATTAAACCTAACTGTAATACTGATTAATTAGCAACAGCGGTAATATAAAACATATTTGGTTCAATTATGGTTATTATCGTAAATTAGAACATTTTCACATACATAGTGATCGATTAATGCTAACCGTATTATAATAAGATCAATGGTTATGTTCATTAGATATCTTTAAAATAACATTTTCTAAGGTAGTGACGGTGGCGCGACATCGCGTCGGGTTCTTGACGCATCTCCATCGCACCTTCGGGCCGCTAGAGGAGCTCACGCGGTTGAAACGGTGCAGTCCTAACTGAAGCACCGGGTTCCCTGTCCGCGTCACACCGAACACTGCTTCTACAATAAAAACACACCTAAAGAATCTTGCTATAAAATCAATGACTCAGTGACTATTATATTATAAATTTTGCATACCTTTATAACGGACACTTCCATTAATAATAAGTCCATTTCAAGCGTGGTATAAATATGTACGTAACAAAAAAATGGGAATTCGTAGCTTTTATTATATTAAATACCTAATAGAAACTACTCAAAATGAATAAGTGGGTAAGGCCGCGAAAAGTTACCAATTTGGACGTTTCAAATTTACCCAGCTGATTAAAAAAAATTGGTAACCCCTACTGTTTCAAAAATATTTTTATCATATGTAGATATAGGAATTCTCGTGGTCGCAAGTAAGGGCTTGTGCACAAATCACGTGAGGTTTTTTCGGCTACTTTTTGACCCCCCCCTCCCCCCTGGTGATATTTGGTGAGGTTCTTTGCTAACCCCCCCTCCCCCATACTACCTCACGTGTATTTTTTTTTTTGCCAGAATTTCGTAAAATAGACTCGCCAAATTTTAAGTATTTAACAAGTGAAGATTTATTTTTAACGAAACCGAGAAAAAATATCGATTTTTCTTAGTCTTCGTTCATAGTAGAAAAATACACGTGAGGTCTCCTTATACCCCTCCCTCCCCCAACGTGATCTTTCGTGATTTTTTCGCGACCCCCCTCCCCCCCTATCGAACCTCACGTGATTTGTGCACAAGCCCTAAGATAATTAATATAAACCCCTTAATAAAAATACTAAAAATATATTTCCGTCCAAAACGTAACGAAAGTTGGTTAAATTTTTCGACTACGAGTACTAAAAGCTCTGTTATTTTTATGATATTTCAACTTTCATGGGCATAATTTTGTTTTAAACTAAAATTTATGATATAAGGATAGTTCTACTGATTACGGAATAATGATAATATAATCATTTTAATTTTTTATCTTACATTATTTTGATGGATCAGCATTCCACACTTATGTTACAATACTTTCGTGACGCTTTATGTAGCTTGTTTTTAAATATTTTTTGCCGAAAATACGTTAACGTGCACTGGCAACTCATATTCTAGTAGGGCAACACCGATGAGCAAGTCCAAATCCGTCAGTTTGTCAACAAACGCAATTCAAAGTAGACACAGTCATAGTTTCGTGAAAGTCCCCCAAAGTGTCGTGTGTGATTTTCAAGGTAAGGAGTGATTGTTTTTAATCAGTTTTTTTTTATACAATAGCGTAACGGTTTTCAAGCAAGTGACACGTATTATTGTATTAAAAATGTCTTTATTTCACCATGAAAATCCACTTTTTTTCAAAAATACGTTACACTTTCGTTACGAATATGTTACATTTTTGCAAAATGTTACGTATTTTCTACGTAACATAACGAATAAATGTTGTAAAGGGAAGTGCACACAGAATATACTAACTTAAATGAGTTTTATTAGATTTTTAATGACACGAAAATATACAAAGTCGAACAAAACTCCTGTACAATAATAAAATAAATAAAAACAACATCTTAATAAAAAAAACTGTTTTAAGAAGAAAATCATTTATTTTCGACCTCAAGACACAGTAGAATCATTGATTGTAAAGCTGTTTTATTGTTATACGGTCGTTTTGTTACTAGTATTGGGTACCTGCAGTGAACAAATAGTAATTACTGCCACCTGGTACAAAATGAGAGGCTTTAAAGCACTAGAGCGGTTTGGGTTTCATTAGTTCCATCACACGCGTGTTTGATTATATTAATTTTAATGTGCCATGAAAATTTTGTTTACAGGCAATATAAAGCTAATAATTTTATAACTTGATTTTTTTTCTTAGCTACGTTATTTAATGGGAATATTTTCCAGTATGATCTAAGCTTTAGAACGACTTATGTTACGTTTTATGATAACATAACGTAAATCTTTTTATGTTACTTCTATGTCACATTGGTAACTTCCCGCGGCCTTACCCAAGTATGATAATTAAGCATCTTTATGACAGTATTTTCGAAGGTAATGACAGAAGCGCGGCAGCCTTGCTTTCGTTTAACGCATCTCCAACGTTTTTTGTACCCTTCTTCTTTGGTTGTAACGGAATTGATTGAAACGGTACGGTCCTCATAGCATTACTGGATTGCCCGAGTGTCGTGATGAAAATTGCTCCTAAAATAATTCCGAATACATATTACTCTGTTAAACTATGCAATATTTTACTGAATATAAATGATTGTATTTAATTATTTAATCACATGAAATCGATAAAATCTAGTGTAACAAAATATACGGAAGTCTCGTTATTGTCTTAGCGACAAAACCGTACTTACTGGAATATATTGCAAGCAAGTCATATTTAATGATTATGTTCAGTAAACATTTGCACAATGTCGTCACCAACAGTGACGATACTGGCGCGGCACCCGACGGGCGTCCTGGTGCATCGCCAGCGCAGCTTCGGCCCCTTGTAGCCGCTGGCGCGGTTGAAGCGGTGCGGGCCCAGCTGCAGCACGGGGTTGCCGGCCCGCGTGCTCGTGAACACGGGCTCTAAATCTAAAACATTATGCTTATTAGTACATTACTGCAGTCGTCGGAAAAAGGTCTTCGCACATTATAACAACTCAACAACTGTAAATGATATTAGTAGTTGACGACGAGTGGACGACGCGTCGTACATTTTTTGAAATTAAACCTAGTAAATATGGCATAGGGCTTAAATTTCAATATTTGGAATAGAATCGAGTCGCCGTTGAGTTGTTATAATGTGCGAAAACCTTAAGAAGGGCTTGCCGGGTGAGAAGGATAGTGATACGAAGCCGGCAAGCCCTTTTCACGGCTAGGCATGTATAGTGCTTTTCTCACACATATGAAATAAAAAAATACACCACTCAAAAATATATAATTCTAATCATGAACACAAACGCCAATTTTGAAAAAAAAAATACTTCCCGGCTTAGGGCTTCAATTTTATATGAAATTCCTTTACAGTTCTCACGCATGCCTGTTATAACGCACGTTATGAAGACATTTCTTTGCATGTTTGAGAAAAAAATATTTATTTATTTAGTCTCGTCTCCTTTATCATACGTCTCGTATGGTATGTCATAGACAGCAATCAGCGGACCTATGATGGTTGCTTTTATCACGCGATAAATAAGTGACAAAGCATCCGTCACATTTCGACAAAATGCGAGTGTGAGTGACAGATGCTTTGTCACTTATTTATCGCGTGATAAACGCAACCATCATAGGCTGAAGTGAAATTATACACAAGGCTATTGATGAGTGACCAATATTTATCATATTATTATGATCAAGGATGGAGTAGCCATTGATGGTCGGTCTTAACGACGACATCCTCGAAGGTATTGGCGTGGGCGCGGCAGCCCGCACGAGCCCTGATGCAGCGCACCGCATCTTCAGGCAGCCTATATATAATATGGTTATATACGTGTGCGGTCTTAACGACGATGTCCTCAAAGGTGGTGACGCTGGCGCGGCAAATCGCGCGGGCGCGCACTCTGCGCCGGCGCATCTTGAGGCCGCAGTAGGTACTCGTATGCACGCAATATCGGTCCGTACCGGTACAACCGGGGTGCCGGAACGGACCGATATTCAGCGCCACTCCGCGTTGTACCAAACTCTGCCAGTAGAGCTACACAAATGATAGCATATTAAGTTTCTTGTTTTTTAGTAACAAAATTCGTCTTCTCTTCTTGAGGATACAGGAAAAATTAAGAAACCTGGCATGTTTTAATATTTATTTTTTAAAACAAATATCAACTTATCAATATATTAAAAGTGATGTATATCAACGTAATTTTGAAATATTTTCCACGAATTGTGACCTTTTATGAAATATCTCCGAGAATAAAACTGCAGGAACTTGTAATTGATATCGTATTCATACGCATTGCATACATACACTTCTAAAGTACGAGTATCTACCTAATAAAATATGCATTGGGTTTGTATTAGTATTAAAACATACTTATGGGTGATTCTACAAAAAATGGGTAACTCGATGTCATAGGGCAATAAAATAATGTTTTGTTATATTTTGTTTATATTTTTAATTTTATTTGAATACTACTAAAAGCCTTTTATTTGGTCACCCAATTTCAGCTATTCATTTTAAATACAAATTTGTGAAACTGCACAATTTATCCTTAAAACGTCAGTACTTTGGCATGTCACAACCTCAAAAGTGGGCAATCAAATGGCTGTGTATTAAATATTACCTCTAATGTAAGAAAACTTACTGTTTCAATACAATCTATGATGTATTTAATAATGTATAACACTACTTTCATAATATAATATTCTCACTGTTGTTGTAAAAAATATAAGAAACTTTGTGTTCAGTTTTATTCGTCAGTCCGCTGTCTGTTGTTCGAATTGGAATTTCGCGCTAAATATAGGCGACTCAAATTCAAATCCGCGTTAAATTTCAAAGTTAATAGTAAAGTTAGCTGCAGGTCGAGCCATTTTACGGCCACTATTACTAAGCCTGTACCAGAGTTGTGGTTGTCATGTGAACACGTGCCAATCCAGTCAAAAAATCAGTCCTATGGTAAGTCGTTATTTCCTTGTTAATCTGTGTTATACTTGAATTTATACACAGTCAACTTTGTTTTGTTAAAATGTAGCTAGTTGATGTTCGAAAATATCAAATTAAATGTTGATTCTAAAGGTAACCCCAAATGCATGTCCTTTTCATCAGTCCGTTGGCGTCAGTCCTTTGTGTTATATTGCGCCAAAGGACTGACGGGTTTCCAGGGTACTGACATTTGTAGCGTGTTGAAGCTGTATATTTTTACTTATTTCAGTTTAAACCATCGTGCCGCTTCTTAAAAAAAGAAGGAACAGGGGTAAAGACATTTGTTAAGGAAATAACACCTTGGGAGCAACGATTAGCCACAAAAATAAAATAAAAAAATCATCTGAGTACACGCAAAAAAAAACAACTTCTGAATCATACTACTTATATCTTTGTTCGCCAGAACTACTGACCACGAAGCATAATCAATAGATGGTGAACAAATGACCTATTATAAACGACGACCAAAGAGCAAATGAAGCGAAAGACAGAAAAAGTCCAGAAATAGGCAATTAAAAAATATTTAACCAAGCAATGGTTTCAAAACTGAGAACTAGACTGAAAAATCATCGACCAAAATATAGGAGAGTCAAAAAACAGTCTAAGTAAGTTGTCAAATCTATGGAAGAAACTCCATAAACCAGAATTGGAGAAATGAGTGAAGATATTACTAAAAGGAAAAGAAGGAAACAGTGAAAAAGGGCCTTTGCGGAAGTGTTATTTAAAATAAATTAAAAGAAACTACATAAAGAGATAAAAAAAAGTTTGAACAAGCTACAACAAATACAAAATTATAGAGAATACCAAAAATAGCAGTGACTTATAAAAAAACAGGGATGCTTACTTAGAAAATGTATACTGTTAAACTACCTCAAAGTAGTAAAGCCAATTAAAAAGCTGTTTGAATGGTGGAGATAGATCTTTCTCACAGTATTACACGTTAAACAGTTTTTCAATTATTACTTCAGTGAATGAAGACTAAGAATAAGACTAAAAACATAAGAATAAGACTAAAAATAGTTTCTATCGTCTGAAAATCGAAGGTGAGTGAGGTACTCGCCGTTAATGTTGATGCCAAGTCCGTTCCAATCCAGTAGCTTGAAGGCATATTCCAGTGTAGCAGTAAACAGTTTTGGAGAAATAACGTCTCCCTGTCTTACTCCTCGCTGCAGTTGGATAGGCTCTGGCCTTGGATTCGGACTGACATGGTGGTGTTTCAGTACAAACACTTCAGCACTTCGATGTATCGATAGTCGATACGGCACCGCTGGAGAGATTGAAGCACAGCCCATGTCTCGATCGAATCAAAGGCTTTTTCATAGTTCACAAACATAGTGGCCGGCTATACTCCTTTCTCTTCTGTACAACCTGCCGCAGTGTATGAATTTGGTATATGGTGCTAAAGCTTTTCGGAATACGGATTGTTCGGGAGGTTGGAAATCGACTGTGCGCGAGACGATTGGTAATGACTCTGAAAAACAGCTGATGAACATGGCTCAGCAGTGAGATGGTCCTGTAGTTCTTCAATAAAGGCTATGCTCGAAGTTTCTGAGCGCGAAAGAATCAGAAATAAGGATATCCGCAGTAGAACCAGAGTAACCGACACAGCTCACAGGATTGCACGGTTGAAATGGCAATGCGCAGGCCATGTAGCCCGGTAAATGAACGGCAGTTGGAGCAGCTAAGTCGTAGAGTGGCGACCACGTATAGGAAAGCGCAGCGTGGGAAGGCCCCCGACTAGATGGACGGATGACCTCCTGAGGGTAGCGGGGAATCAATAGATGCGGTCTGCACGGGATCGCACTTTGTGTCGAGTCATGAGGGAGGCCTATGTTCAGCAGTGGACGTCTGTGGCTAATAGATAGATTAGTTCCTAAAAGATTTATTTCTAAATTTTAATAAATATCAAGCATATGTTATGAAGTTGTGTATTTTGTCAGTACTTTGTCAGCCTCGTCAGTCCCCTGGCAGTCAAATTCAGAAAAACCGAAATTTCTCCGGTTCTACTTAAAAAAGTGACTGGCCCAATCTCGAGCAATATATTCATTACATTACCTATCTTATATACCCGAATTTGTAGCATTTTGATTAAAAAACTATCATAAACAAAATATCCCGAAAAGTTACCCAACTTTTGTATATTCGCCCTTATACATCTAATAAGGCCTTAATAGTATCACAATAGGTGAAACGATAACGATAAACAAACTCAATAATTATCAGTTATCAGTTTTTGGATGTCACAAGTATCTATCCAAGTAGAATCGATTGAAAAAAAAACTAAATAAGAACCCGTGGCAACCAAAACACCGATCACTGATGATTATGTTCATCGAGTATCTGACGATGGCGCCCTCGGCGGTGATAACATGGACGCGGCACGTCGCGGGCGAGGGTCAAAACCCCCAACGGGGCGGTGTGTAAAGGCACATCGCCACCGTATATCGGAGCTTCGGTAACCGCTGTTGTGGTTGAAGCGGTACGGACCGATACGCCTCAATGATTATGTTCATCAAATATCTTGACGATGGCGCTCTCAACAGTAATGACGTGGGCGCGGCACCCCGTGGGGGTCTTGACGCACCGCCACCGCATCTTGGAGCCCCGGTACCCGCTGTCGCGGTTGAAGTGGTATGGACCGACACGCCTCAATGGTTATGTTCATCGAATATCTTGACGATGGCGCTCTCAACAGTAATGACGTGGGCGCGGCACCCGGTGGCGGTCTTGACGCACCGCCACCGCATCTTGGAGCCCCGGTACCCGCTGTCGCGGTTGAACCGGTGCGGACCGACACGCCTCAATGATTATGTTCATCGAATATCTTGACGATGGCGCTCTCAACAGTAATGACGTGGGCGCGGCACCCGGTGGGGGTCTTGACGCACCGCCACCGCATCTTGGAGCCCCGGTACCCGCTGTCGCGGTTGAACCGGTGCGGACCGACACGCCTCAATGATTATGTTCATCGAATATCTTGACGATGGCGTTCTCAACGGTAATGACGTGGGCGCGGCACCCAGTGGGGGTCTTGACGCACCGCCACCGCATCTTGGAGCCCCGGTACCCGCTGTCGCGGTTGAACCGGTGCGGACCGACACGCCTCAATGATTATGTTCATCGAATATCTTGACGATGGCGCTCTCAACGGTAATGACGTGGGCGCGGCACCCAGTGGGGGTCTTGACTCACCGCCACCGCATCTTGGAGCCCCGGTACCCGCTGTCGCGGTTGAACCGGTGCGGACCGACACGCCTCAATGATTATGTTCATCGAATATCTTGACGATGGCGCTCTCAACGGTAATGACGTGGGCGCGGCACCCAGTGGGGGTCTTGACGCACCGCCACCGCATCTTGGAGCCCCGGTACCCGCTGTCGCGGTTGAACCGGTGCGGACCGACACGCCTCAATGATTATGTTCATCGAATATCTTGACGATGGCGCTCTCAACGGTAATGACGTGGGCGCGGCACCCAGTGGGGGTCTTGACGCACCGCCACCGCATCTTGGAGCCCCGGTACCCGCTGTCGCGGTTGAACCGGTGCGGGCCCAGGTGCAGCGCCGGGTTGCCCGCGCGCGTCACACCGAAGCCGGCTAGGACCATCTTCGCTGAAATAAACCCCATATGGATGACTATGTCAATATTCTAAGTATCTCTCGAATCGAATCGAATTATTATTTGTCGAACGTTTCATTTCGCCGAAAAATCATTTCGTAGAAGCATTTTTCTTTGCAACCAATAAATTTTTCCAGATAGATATAAAACAAACCTAACCTAACCTAATCTAATCAATAGGATAACATTTGCAGGAATTACGATTCGACGAAATATGTTTCTAGAATACAAAGGGCTCCCCTCTGGTAGCAAACAGAGAGCTAAGAAGTGTAATATTCCACGAAGAAATAAGTGTGCAATTACTTGTATGTTCCATTTTTAACAGCAGCAACCGGCTTTAAATGTTTTATAAATAAAGTTCATTTCATTATACATTTTATTTCGTACATATAATTTACGGCCCGTATAACTGGATAATTTGCGGCCCGTCGCTGACTTGATTTATGGCCGGAAAAAATGGAGAAATATGAAATACATTCAAGCAATTTCTTTTACAATCAATCTCCATTTTGGCATGCTCAACGTGTGTCCATCCTGTGCACATCTACATGCCAACATATATATTTGTTTTAAGCGGCTGCGGTAGTAGGCAAACGTACGATATAAAACACCCTCTCATGTGTGACAAAACCCTTTTACAAGATAGCCAAAATATGTCACAGATGAGAAAGCTGTCAAATTTCCATTCCTGCTTGGCACACAATGTTAACGTTACATCATACAGAGTATGAATAAGATGTACCTATATTTGATTAACATCCCAAATAATCATGATGGTCGACCGATGCAGATGTTAATCAAGATGCAAGTGACTGATTACTATTTTACCGTATTCCCCCCTATTAGAAAAACACAGTTACACACTAGTTGAGTGCCATTAAATTTCGTCTTGAGACGATGCTCGATGACTCACCACATGCAAGGGTTAGACGAAACTTGCCCCTCGTCTAGTCAGCACGTCTCCTTTCAACCCGTATTAAATGGTAGATGAAATGAAATACAACTTTCAAATTATATTTTATTTAGGTGCCCCACGCAGGTGCACAGGCAATCAAACATTAAGTCAAGATAAACGAATCTATCTTTAAGTATATCAGATAGTGACAAAGCAGCCCACTTATTACCACCACCACTAAATTTAATATAGTAACTTTGTAAGTGTAAGTGCTAGTTAAAAGTAACAGTTTATTGCCCTATTCTTAGATTGTCTTACCCTATAACACTTATTATTATAGCATAATTTATTTGAATAAAAAACTACTTAATCCGTAATGTGTTGTAATAACTTACGCTAGCTACTAATAATTCACCTTAAGCCTCGACATATAAAATCTGTTGCAATTATTTTGGAAAGCACCGATGTCATGGTTTGATTAGGAGATTCTTAACCATTCAACACAAAGGGATACTTGAAATACTTTTTTCCAAAAGCCATGTAAAGTGGCCGGAGAAACCAAACACTTACAATACTACAAATACCATACAAAATTAAAATATACGGACTTGATTACTACGTATAGGGAATAAACGTTTACTTAGAAATTAACATAAAATTAATTGTCTTATTTTACTATAAAATCGACAATTAATATAAATAAGTTTATATTACTTATTAGTCCATTTGTTCCGCAACAAAATACTATGAATGTGGCTTAGTCATAATCTCAATTGTATAAAAATGTAATTGAATTTCACATTATTGCATCCGCATGCGATATGCTTAATCTTAATCATCCATTTCGTGAAATAAATATTTGATCGTTACGTAAAACGCTACATTTCCTAAAATTTACAAATTTACGCGTAAAAACAGTCAGTACTTCGGGATTATGAATAACTATACTCTGTAATTGTCGTTGCTTGTCTTTACGTGTGAAATTGTAACTTGTAGTTTTATGATATAAAAGAGTTGACGATCTGAATGGTCCACGAGGCACAAAGATCATTTTATAAAATCGATTCGGCAAACTATAAGAGTAATTTTTGTAATGCCTTAGCATTGTAACATACGTGATTGTTGTGAAACTACTTACTAGTAGTTTGTTGACTATATGTCCAGGCAAACGGAGCAAAGTAATAAATACATCCTCAAACTATTCAATAATCGCTACTTTATTGCTTTCATAATTTCATTCAGTCAGGCTTTTAATCCAACAAAACAAATTTCGGAACGACAGAGCGACGTTCCACAAAGGTGCCATCGTCAGACCAGATCATTTTGTGCCGTATGGACCCCCAGCTATTTTAAAATCGGTTGGCGCTGGTGTGCGCCTGCGGGTCGTGGAAGCCCCAGACCCTGACGATGGCGTTGTCCATGGTGTGCAGCGACGCGCGGCACCCTGCCTTCGCCTTCACACACACCCAGCGCGTGCGACTGCCGTACTTGTTCACGCGGTTGAAGCGATACTGCCCTATCATGATCACGGGGTTGCCTCGTTGGGATTGCGCGAAAACAGGGTTCAAATCTGGAAACATGGATTTGGTTAATAAATGAACGGGTAAAATATACGTAGGCACATCAAACATGATTAATTGCTTCCACAGATAAATTAGTCTTAACCCGACGTGGTCTTATCGCGCTAGTTCAGATTATAAAAGCTATAGTTACTCAAATTTGTGTAGATATGGTTCTTCACAGAACACGGAATAATTAATAAATACAATAACTACCGGGGTTCATAATGTTTTAATGACTCAAAATCTAAATCTACGGTCCCTTACAACTTGTGACATCGATTACTTGCACTACTCATAACACGAGATTTTTACATCATATATTTTTATTTCAAAATTTTATTAGAGGATTGACATTAAACATTCTAATAAAAAACATTACAATTTACCTAATCTTTATATCCTTAAGTTACGAGATATACACATAATGAAAGTGCCAATAATTGTGTGTTCACTGATTTTGTCTTACCTACAGAGTAAATCATGCAATTGTTCAAAACTAAAACATTGTTTAAACCAAATAACGTAACTTTCTTTCTTGAGTATTCAGTAATAAATAAATTTAAACACAGCCTGTATTCTCAGTTACCTTGTTCTAAAAGTATTAATTTTGATCGACAACATAGAAAACCTTAAGAATTGCTCTATGAATAAGCGCGTTTTATACCATAATAAGATTAGGTCATAGACTTAGAACTTAGAAGCTTAGCACTAGGTTATAATAATACGAATGGTACGTAGGTACACATACACTCTATTTCTACCCACTAAAGCTCAATGAAGTTTAATTACAACAGCTAAGTAGCTACAATTTTAGTTCATTAGATACTTTCAATTCTAGCTTGCAATTGATAGAATAGGTACTTTCGGAAGTATCAACCTTTGACGTTAGTACAACATAAAACTAATTGGCTTTAACATTGAGGCTTTATCTAAGTGAGGAAAATTTAGTGATTGAAATGATAAGTCCAGGAGAAAAACTACGAAAGCGTTTTTAAAATGCTTGTAATAAGCAGATATCAATAGCTTAACAAGCCAAGCGAATAAATCTAACAGTTAAAAAAATATTCAACATTTTAAGTTGTAAAAATGTTCGTCGTTGTTTTCCCCTTGGCTGATCTACATCTGCTTCCTCAATAAGCTTAAAATAAAAAGACTGTGAAGAAATATCCTAGTGGTTGTGAGCACCCAGGGTCTTCACAATGACATTGTCGATGGTGGTTATGGCTGCAGTGCACCCGCTCTTCTTCTTGATGCAGGTCCAGCGCACCTTGGAGCCCCAGCAGGCGTGCTTGTTGAACCGCCACTCGCCGATCTGGACGACCAGGTTACCCCGCTGCGATAACCCGAACTTCGGCTCTGGAAACCAAAACCGGTTGCAATGCAGTAGTCTGTTTTTGAAACTTATATGGCGTAGTATGTACTATGCAAAATAAAATTAACACACCATACCCTTTACTATAGTAGTACATTAAAGACAAAAAATAGACAAGAGAACTCTTCCAAAGTATGAAAGGTCAGTGTCACTTACGGTAGGTATTGAATACAAATGAATGACTCCGATTGGGAATCGGTTGGCAGATGTTTCAAGAAATATGATTAACACAAAATTATTGTAGGAAATCACATTTCCTCAAGTATAGCAAACTTAATAAATATTTATTTTGAAGTAAGAACTGGGATAAAGCCCGCGTCACACACGGCGTTATAATATTATATATCATATTTACGTATATTGGCGATATTGGCATATAATAGTAAGTACTACTCCGTGTGTGACGTGCGTAAGTTTATAAAGGAAGAGATGGAGACACGGTGGAGAACATCATTTAATTTTCAGAAGTTACGACTAGAATTATTTTAAAAAGACTGATCACTTCATTTAAAAAATAATAACATATGGGGGACTCGAATAATAAATATATATATATATATACATTCACTTATTTTTCAATGTACTTAATAGTAGGATTTTTTTTAAAGTTTGTTTTTTCAATTTTGTATATAATAGAATGTCATATGCTTAGGTACTCTAAATAAGGAAGTCGAGAAACTTAAAAATAAGTCAATAACATTGAAAATGCTGGTATTAGATAGTATTACGCTGTAGATTTCTAATGTTTCAATATTAATTTTATAACTATATACATATATCACCTTACTGTATTTCTAACTACTTTGATCGAGATGGATCAGTAATAAAGAAACATTCAACAGCATACTGACTAAGTCTAACATACAAAGTATGGTACGAATTAACTCTGAACAACTTTCAAAATAAAACGCGGTTTAAAAAAAACAAAGACCTAACTTACCTAATAATTCAGCTTTTCTCATGGCACGAACAAATAATCGTATAAGAACGAAGAAAATTGACTCCTCGTGGTCGATAGATATAAAAAAGATAAAGAAGGATAATTTAACAACAACATACCTACGTACATGACTATAATCACAGGTAAAACATGCAAATCCTTATCACATAATTTGTCATAGGACCTCACAACTCAGTGTGACATGCATTAACGATTAGACGAAGACTAAATTTTGCAGCTGAGTTTCCAGTTGAAACTTAATAATTAGACGGTGTGGAAAAAATGGCCAGATATATTATAGGCTCATCATTCACCCTAAAGTTTAAAGTGCTTGTTCCGTTTGTTACTTCACACTATCAAATGGCTAATGAGTCTCAAACATAATATATAAACTGTATTCGACATATAACCCTGCCATACGATTAAATAAATAAACCTCCACACTGCAAAATGCAATAGCTATCTCCTTATTCGAAAGAAACGAAGAAAAAAAAGTGTCTACCTGTCTTCTAGTTTTTAGTTCGTTAAATGACAAAAACTGGATGAGAACGATTTCTATCTTGGACCTTGAAACGGACCTTTAGACCCCGTCTAATGATTATGCCACCCGTTGACTTTAACTAGACGGTTCTCGAAGGTGACCAGAACACATCGACACCCACGAGTCTTCCTGGCGGTGCACTCCCACCATATCTTGTCCCGACGTCCCAGCTTCTTGATGAACCGATGCGTACCCCAACATATAATGGGATTTCCGAATATCGTCGTCTCAAACTTTATACCCTGTGACATCCCTGGAAATTGCAACAGTGTTATAATACGCGCGAAATAACACAGACTATTTATAGGCTTTCATTGGAAATAATATAATATGGACTCTGCAGAAATTATTGAAAAATAGACAACATTTATTATATAGTTTATGGACAGCTGAGCTAGTAATAAATAAATAGTAATTTTAAATATATTAGAATCTGACAACTGTATCACATAATCTTCCGTGAGACTTAGACATATCACATGGTTAAATAATATATTCATAAACGTATATCTTTATATATAACTTCCTACCCATCTAACTTACCCTAAACATCTTTGAAATGTAATCACTAATGCTACGAGATTGAACTGTAGGCTGTGGTAAATATTGACAGGCTAGAAAAACGCGAGCGAGTCTAAAACATTGATATCAAGAGCATATTGTACGAGAGCATGTTTACAGTAGCCGGATGGCAGGGCCAAAACAAAATCTGAATATATACCTGCGTAAACTTTGCTGGAGCATAAAAAGTAAATTGTGATCACTACCGGCACTACCGAATTTTAAAGATGATTCAGTGGGTGTGAACATCATTGATATGAACGATAGTTTCATTAACGGTGATAACAACAGCATGGCACGTGGGTCTGGTCCTGACGCAGGACCAGCGTTTCTTCAACCCGTAGTCGTGGTGGAGCCGGTAGCGGTGCGAGCCCACCACCAGCACAGGATTGCCTGCCTTGCTTGAAGTTAAAAATACTTCTGATCCTGAAAAGTTTGCATCTTAAAATCCATTTACACACACAAGGATGAAAAAGTATCCTTATGGTATTTCTGCGTAATACGATACGAGCTATAATAAGTTATTTACAATAGGTTTACCATCTAAGTTTTCAAGATTTATTTTTAATATTAAAGGCTCATGAAGTAAAAAAAAGCTAACCAAGGATAATATTTAATACTAGGTACCTATAACAATTATTTCTCTATTCACTACAATAAATCACTTATCACTCATCACTGCATTACAAAAATAATATAAAAATATCGTGCGTACTAAGGTATTTGAAATATTTACAAAATCGTTACCGGCAAGTACCATTTCATTTACACATTATTTTTTATATTGCCGTGTCTTGAAATAAAGGTTTTCCGAAAACATTATATTGTCATCAATAAGTTATTGATAAGTAATGGAAAAAAATAAAAGTAACTCTGTAATAAATAATACAAAATTTTAAATTATCAATTTCATTATTGCCCACTCAAATATAGGGTTTTCAAATAAATAAAAAAAAAACAACAATATACTCTCCTTAGAAAACCATCTTGGACGTTTTCAATTGACTACCGTATTTCAGTCTAGAAGACGCCGACCTGACCAGTGACGTCTCCTGATGCGAGGTAGAGGAATGTTAGAGGTAATTATTTTCAATGGTTGTGCTCATTACCTGTCCTGATGAGCTGGTCATTAATCGTGATGATTCTTGCGCGGCAGCCACGCGGCTGATTAGTGCACCTCCAGGTAACCTTGGAACCCAAACGCGATCGCTCGCAGAACCGGTACGGCCCTATACACAGCTGTGGACGCCCCAACCTGGATGTCCGAAACCAAGGTATACCTATAACGAAATTACTGTACTGGCAACAATCAACAAAATTGGTTTGGAGGCTCAGGAACTTGGCCACTATATCACTGAAATTGTTAGTTTGACATACCTTTTTATCTTCTCGACAGTAAGTAGTTTAACGCGATATGGAAAGGAAGAGTAAAACTACACAATAGCTGCCTAATATTATATCACACAACACAAATACGTACAAAGGTAAGTTCATTCGAGTTCGTAGAAACTCTAGTCTATGTGATTATGATTATTCTTAAGACAGACAATCTCGCCGTCTAGGGTACAGATTCGGGCATTGCATCCATTCTTGTTGCACTTCCAAGAGATCTTGTCCTTGTTCTGATAGTTCCTCGAAAAGCGATTTCCACAGTGAACCAACATCGTCGTGCCTTTCGTCGACATAATAAACCTGGAAATTGTTAAGGATACATATTTATTTACGGAAACTTAGTTACCATGAAAAGAAAATACCGCAAACATGCAATTAGATGTATTTTTCCAAAGCACAAGTTACAAAAAGGTACCAAAAGTAGCAGTAAGGAAGATATAAGGAGTATAAGGTACATATAACAAAAATCACAGTAAAAGAACTTCTCTTTGATGCCAGCAACTGCAGTGCAGCGGTGGTTGATCAGGTTCAAAACCAGCAGGAGCGTTATACTTATGTGTAAAATGTATCTCCTTAAAAGTGACGCCTTAGCGCTAAAATAAAACTGCTTACACTTTTTGGCATTATTATATCTAATAGAAATAGAGTAATACTGCATAGGGCAAACATTTTCATACATTACAAGAAAGAAGTAACTGCTTTCTACATCAATCTACAGACATAAATTTGTCTCTAACAGACGCAAAGCTAATAAGCAAACTGTTTGTTCACATGAGTATGTGAATTTTTTACACCGATGATCATTCCATCGATAGTGCAGATACGAGCTTTGCAGCCCGATTTGTATTTGTTGCACAGCCAGGAAATTCTCCCCCTATTCTGATAATTCTTCAAGTACCGGTTCGCCCCAAACTCCAATATTATCGTCCCTTTGCTGCTTTTTACGTATCTGGCAACTGTATTAAAAATGAACAAGATTACCAACGATATTAATTGAATAATATTTACAAATTAATATTAGGGCTGATAATATATAATATAACTGCTTAACATCAGGCGGGCCGCATGCTTGTTTGCCACCGTCGTAGTATAAAAAAAAAAAAAAAAGGGCACAAAGTTAAAAAACGACCAAGAAATAATGAAAGGCCATAATGACAAGATATATTTTACTTACCTATCGATAAAAGACACAGCACACAATAAATTGAATTTCTACATTTACCAATCCACACCGTGATCTAGTATAGAACTTATATGTATATTATCAGAAAAGACTAGACCTGTTACTTAACTTGACTCGAACACAACAATCAATTAAATCTCCTATTTTTAAATAAACTACTATACATTCCAACCACACTTATATATTAGAACCAGACTTATCCATCAAACGATCTTGATTATAAAGGCTTTCTTGTTCTTCGAAATGTGTGTGGAGTTTGGCGCTGCTAACAACTCTTAAACCTTCTGTTCTTATTCTGTTATTGCATCCTCTGAAAGTACATTTCCATGATATAACACCATTGCCGCCCTCATAGTTCTTGTAATAGGTGTTATTGTTGTATTTAACAGCTAGTTTTCCTCTTTTGGTTGTGTAAAATACTGCTCCTCCTAAAAGTCATATGTAGACATTACCCGTATCTGGTAATAACAATTTAGGACAGAAAATTATACATAATAATAATAATAAATAAATAATAATAATAAATATCAGACAACCTCACACAAATCAACCTAGTCCCAAATTAAGCTCAAGAAGGCTTGTGTTATGGGTACTAGGCGACGATATACATACTTATATAGATAAATAAATACTTAAATACATAGAACATCCATGACCCAGGCACAAATATTCGTGTTCATCACACAAATATTTGCCCTTGCCGGGATTCGAACCCAGGACCGTCGGCTCAGTAGGCAGTTGCTTAACCACTGCGCCAACCGCGTCGTCGTATAATACAATTAAAAATGCACAATTTTATTAAGTTATGGTACATGTTAGATTACAGTTTACAGACATTACTAATAGGTATATACTGATTCATATTGCTTTACATACACTTATAAAATATCAGTTCTACACTTAACCAGACGTTTATATTTACATGACGCGAGAGTATCTTTGCTACTCGAAAGAACTCGCCATCAATTTTATTCTTCGAAGTGAGTGTGGGCGCGGGCACTGCTTATCACAGCTAAGCCTTGCGTCCTGATTCTGTTATTACATCCTTTGAAACTGCATAGCCAAGATATGACCCCGTTGTTTCCTTCGTAGTTCTTGTGATAGTTGCTGTTATTGTATTTTAATCCTAACTTGCCCTTATTGGTAGTGTAAAATACTGCTTCCCCTGAAATACATTCATGTTTTATAAAATAACTTAATACCTACATTTTCAAGCATTGGTAACTTACACTTATCAAGTAAAAATCCTACAGCTTTGCGCTTACTTCTAACGAATACAATCAATTAAATACCAAAAACTGGAGCAAGATTTACTTCATTATATTATTATACTTTGATATATTTTCCGTTCCTGCAGATGTAGTTTGGCGCCGGATGCGTGTGCGCCGTGTTGACTCGATGGACACGCAACTGCCCCATATACTTCACTCGCGCCTTGCAACCTAATGCCTTCGAGGAACACAGATAGTGCGATGTCCGGTGATCCTGAGAATACGTATACCCGTCCACCATGAGCAGGAACTTCTTGCCGGACCTCGTCGGTATTAACATGACGTCTGAAATTATTGAGAGAATGGTTAGTTTGGTATTGATATTTGGTCGATTGTTTATACTAACCGAACCTCAAAAGTTAAATCTTCTAGACGTTTCTATCAAGTTCAATGAAATAGGTATCAGAAGAGGCCTTTGAATTAGTAGAAGTACTGGTACAAAAAGAGGATAGTATCATTATTTTGACTTCTACGCTCATCCCACAGGAACACTAATTTTTTCGTGATAAAAAGTAGCCTAACCAGGGTGTCTACCTTCTTACCAAAATTCAAAATTGGTTCAGCCGTTTGAGCGTGAAGAAGTAACAAACATACACATAAACACACTAATAAACTTTCGCTTTTATAATATTAGTGTTATTTCATATTCAGGTATAATTATATTATAGGTATAATTATAGACATTGCAATAGTTCTTTACAGCATACGGTTGAAATTAATATCCTTCTTAAGAGTTTTCGTAAATCAGAAATTACGCAAAAGAAAATGATTGTAAATGGACTCGCATCAGAAGCCATGCGACGACAGCACTCGCATTATGCAACCACCCCCGCCCGCACTCCACCACCCGTTACACCTGTGACTGTGAGAAACCGGGGCGGGTCGCTAGTCAACATATACTGTTTAGTTTCATTCGTTATTAGACCCGCATTACATATTGGTAAGTAAAATTCACAGATGGGTATGGAAAAGACTACCCAAATAGCAGTCCTGTAGCAGAGTAAAGCAATAAATATTAAGAAAGTATAGTAATTACATATTTTTTGTTTGGCCACCTGTTATATTGTATGTTATGTATGACGTGTAAATAACGAATTTTAGTTTTAATATGTTTATTTTTAAAGTACAGTACAGTAGGAAGAAAATTTCATAGCTTATTTCTACTTGTAACATTTTTGTCTTATATAAGTACAAGGCTACTTTTGAATATTGTAGACTTGAAGATATTTGAAGACTAGCAGTTCCATGAGAATTTAATTAAAACGATTATTTAAAAGCATAATTCAAAACCGCAGATTAAGCTTGCTCCTTACATACGATCATATTAGTCTTACACACATTATTTTAAGATTATCACGAAGCCAATACATACAATGTACTATCTTAATATGTATGCATTTTAATAGAGCTTCACGTGACAGTTTTCGAATATTACGAGTACCGTCACCCCTAAACATTTTTAGGTTCTGGCAGTTTCATCATTAATCGATTCTTCAATCGCTTCATTGTTTTCATCGTCCAGCGGATCCACATCTTCACAATTGTCATCCTCTAATAATTCTAAAACGTGAGCTCTTCCAGATTCATTATACCCTCCAGTCACGTGTTGAATTAACTCCTTCTTCAAAAGCCAATCACTTTTCTTTACTCTTTTTCTAGGAACGGATGCTCGTTGACCTTTACATTCTAGACGTTTCCTTGAATTTCTTAAAATGATTTTAAAAAATCCATCGCATTCATGCTCTGTGAACGTGGAATCTGTTTCTCTGACAAGTGCAAGGAAACATTTTCTGATATTCTTATACATTTTGAAGGGAACTTTTTGAACATCACTTTTACTGCTCCCCGCCCATGAGCAAAACATGAAGCATTCGCGTGTAATGAAGTAGTCGATGAGTTTGTAACAGGATTCCAGGCCTCTACACACGCCACTAGATCCACAAATCACTTTCAATTCTGATATAACTTGTGAAAAATATTCTTCATTACCTAAGTTTCCTTCCAATTCGTCTAACTCTTGCACATTTTTTGCCGGTTCCATAGTTCTAAAAAACGAGACATTCGACTGATCAGTGCGTGTTCCAGTCGACCCCAAATTGTTTACGGTAGATTGTATTTTTTTTAACTGGCTTATCATCTTGGATTGATTGGAAAGAATTGTTAATAATAAGGACTTATCTACTTGTACTACGACATCATTCCGCTGATCTTTAGAATTTAGTCCACCGTCTGAAACTAAAGACGGGACATTGATTTCAATGTTCAGCAGCTGATCTATAGATACATCTTTTCCCAGGGCAGTTGTTGTACTTGCAATAGTCTTCCCTATAGTTGTACGTTCTGCAACAAGTAATATATTTTTATATTGAAACAATGCAATGCAACAACTTATCTATACGTTAGTAGTCTAATATACTGGTTGCTTTCTTTACCATACTTCTTGCTTCTATGTAAACAAAACAGAATGAATATAAAAGAAACGTTTATTCTAGAAGATAATATGTGACAAAAACAAAAAACAAGTAATTGGTGTATACATGGTGATTTAGAAGTCGTAAGCGGGAGCGAAAGGAGTGATGATCAGCCTTACATTGAGCGACTTTCACTGGTGATGGAGAGCCATCAGCTCATTCATTCCTGCTCGTGACTCCTGAATCACCCTGTAATATTTATACACATCCAAAATTTAATGCCAAATGTATAAATTGAAAATGCAACTATTCAACGATCAATTTAAAAGCCATGTCAAGGTAAGAATATATATGATTGAAATATATTTAATAATAGTTTACCGTTTTAGCCTTTATTTTACTTAGTTATAAGTTTGTAGGTTATAATTATTAATATTTTTAATTTTTAGATATAATTATGTAGAATTAGTTACGATATTATAGTATATGTATCCTGTGTGTGTCTAAATAAAGAATATAACAACATAGAAAGTATTTTACATTCAATAAGTACATAAACACGGCATAGCCACATCATCCACTCATGACTTCAATTTTCTTCAGGACTCTCAGGAATATTAGCCGTTTCTACATTTCCTTCATTATTCTCGACGTCCAATTCATCCCTGTCGTCAACATTGTCGTCTTCCAATAATTCTAAAATATGAGCTCCAGATTGGTCATAATTTCCAGCGACGCATTGAATCAGCTCCTTCTTTAAAAGCCAGTCGCTTTTCTTTAGTCTCCTCTTAGGAGCGGATGCTCGCTGACCTTTACTTTCTAGACGTTTCTTTGAATTTCTCAAAATAGTTTTGAAAAATGTATCACATTCTTGCTCTGTGAACGTCGAATCTGTTTCTCTAATAAGTGCAAAGAAACATTTTCTGAAATTCTTATAGATTTTGAAGGGTACTTTTTGGATATCAGTTTTACTGTTCCCGGCCCATGAGCAAAAAATTAAGCATTCGCGACTAATAAAATAGTCTATAAGTTTGTAGCACGATTCGAGACCTCTGCACACACCACTGGAACCACAAACCAATTTCATTTCTGATACCACTTGAGTGTAAAACGCTTCATTACCTAAATTTTTATCCAGTTCTTCTAATTCTTGTACATTAGTAGCAGGTTTCATTGTTCTAAAAAGGGGCACAATAGCCTGATCGGTAGTTCCAGCCGCAGTACATCTTAAACCGTTTACAGTAGCTTGTATTGTTGTCAACTGACTCATCATTTTTGATTGATTGGAAAGAATTGTCTGTAATAAAGATTTATCTACTCGTACAGTGTTATCATTCTGCTGTTCTGCACTGTACTGTACTTCTACGGTTTGAAGCATAACGGTTGCTGTCGGAGCTTTCCCGCCGTGAGTTGCAGTACCCGCCGATGAGTTTCCGATATTTACACGTCCTTCAATAACAGAATAATTTTTAATTTAAGTATATTTAATTTATTTTATTTACATGCGAACATTTTCAAACCACTAATCTACAAAAGTTTAACTAGTCTACTCTTCCAGTCAAGCTGAAAAATAAAAGAAATATGAAAAAAGCAAAAGTTGTGTAATTCTCGTAAAAGCTGCTCTATGTTAAAATATTTTTTTTACAAAAATTAATAACTAAATAAAATAAACAGTAAAACTACAATAATAGATAATAAATGTATCCTAACAGATAATTTGTATCTGTAGTAAGGCTCGATTTGATTATATAAAATATCACCGATTTACGTATCGCGTTGAGTAAAAGTTATCACTAAGCGTAGCTTAATCTTAGCACAATTTTCGAAATATACATACATTTTGAGATAATTAGAGATCAACAAATAAACTAAAGCTATATCTAAATATATCAACAATAATCAGATTATGTATATATAACCGTAAGTATCTAACATCTTATAAGAGTGTCATAATTATCATAAATTATTGCTCATTATCAACGTATCACTTTATTCAGTCGTCAATACTACTGATCTTTCTTTTCTTCCGGGTTCGGTGGTCGGAGCCAGAGGTCTGTTCTAGGTAGTATTCTGGGGAAGTTTAAGGGGAGGGCGAGGGAAGCGGCTCGGGGTGAAGTCAGCGGAGAAGGGAGGAGAGCGGCCGCCGTGGCGAGGAGGCTGGAGGTGGTGGAGGCGGAGGTGGAGGCGGTGGAGGAAGGAGAAGCTGCGGGGAGCGAGCGTGGCCGCAACTGCACGAAGGCGCCGTTGCCGCAACGGGCGTGGGACGGAGGCACGTGGTTATGTTTGTCTCCTGAAGCCACCAGTTTGCCGCTGGAGAGGCGCACGCGCGCGCGACATCCCATATGCTTCGAAGAACAGTAGAAGAACCGTCCGCCAACCTGGGAATACGTGTACCCTCGTAGCACCAGAATATATTTCCCTTTCTCCGTCGGTATAAACTGCACATCTGAAAAAAAGAACACGGTTAATATACTGTGTTTAACAGTACTGTTATTCTCTGAGATAACATTAACTAGGAAATCCTATTCCTTTAAAAAAAAAAAACATTTTATTACAAAAATAATAATATAAATATATCGATAATTTCAACCAACTTTTTGAAGTCAATAATACTTTTCCTTGAGATCTAGAAAGTAACATAGTTATTTCATGCTTTCATTGCCTGCAGTCGAAAATAAGTAAAAAAAAAAACCTGTTATGTGCGTTATTTTTTTCAAATTCGAGTAGTTTTGAAGCAAAAATTATCAATGAAGAAATCGAACGGTAGGTTTCAAATATATATCAATAAATCGCAAAGGCCCTGTTCTAGGTAATGACATTGATAATAGCTATGTTAAGAAATGTTTGATCATCGAGAAAAATGTCTAAAACAATCAGCAGTTTTGAACGAATAAGGAGCCTTAATCGAACTTTAGCTGAACATAGAGCATAAAAAAGAAAAAGGAAACTTAAATTGAGATTTTAATTACCTAAATACTTACAGTACAGGTGATTAACATAGTAGTGCACAATGCAAACATACTTTATTAATAATGTACATAAAAAATGCAAGTATGTTCAGATCGTTCTTATGAATTAGTAAAGCAAACATTAATAAAAATGGTAGAGTAACTCAAAATAATATTCACTACACAGTATAATACATGAAGTTAATTGAAATTAGGTAGTCCATTTGTACTCAAGAACTAACTTGGCTTTCTTGAATTTTTTCTAAAGCATGTTTAAATACAATTGCTACAAAACAGGCACTCTTCATTCCCAAGAAAATTGTAGTCCCCAATGACTAAACAAAATGCGTTGAAAAAGTCTCGCACGTGAAGCCGTTGGTACGGGTTCAAACCACAGTTCACAATGAAGTAGGTTGTAGGCAGTCTGCACGGCTATGACGACGTCCTTTAATCAACTTTGTATGTACGAGTAAACCTCAGCTTTACTAAACTACATATTTTATCAATGCAGGACCTCCCCACAACTCTTACCTTGACTTAACCGATGTTTTTTTTTTATGTTAATTAAAAATAAGTGAAATAGACTATATTGATGTCTATGAACTGACTTTTTTGTATGTTTGTATGTTTTTGTGTTCATATTTAAAATAAACTCGACAGATTTTAGCCATTTGTGGTACAAGTTCAGCTGGGATTTCAAGGATGAGGACACATTTAGTTCGGCGCGGACGGAGTTATTGCATAAATTTTAATATTTAAATGTCGTCCGTCATGTTGTAGTTGGGGGGGTGAATTGTCGTGGTCGGTGCACACTCGCAGCACGTGCTCGCCTTCGCACATGAATCGCACATTTTGGACGAGCCGCTCGCAGGTTCTCGTTGTCCTGCTATTGCTTAAATTTTGATATAAGTGCCATTCTTCATGATGTAGTTGGGGGGCGGATGGGTGTGGTCGGTGCACACTCGTAGCACGTGCTCGCCCTCGAGCTTGAGCCGCGCCTTGCAGCCGCGCATCTTGGACGAGCAGCACCAGTGCGGGCCCTCGTTGATCTGCGAGTACGTGTAGCCCTCCAGCATCAGCAGAAACTTGTTCGACCGCCGCGTCGGGATCATTATCACTGAAAATGTTTGTATACACGAGTGAGGGCGTCTCAACTATGTATTTTATGCTTCAAATGTAACTGTAAACTCTCTCAGGAGTTATGACTGCTTCTATATTCGCTGCATGAAGGGCATGGGACATACAGAGAGTTAGGTTCAAGTCTTTCCTGCGGATATTTGCGAAATTAAGGAATCCAGGGCCTAATGTTCCTGTGAGAATAAAGAACCTTCCCTCGTCTATAATCCGATGATATAATATAACCTGGATTCATACAAGCTCTTAACTTTTGACCACAGGAGGGACGACTTTTGTTTTTTGAACTCTGTATGACCCGCATATACTTAGCAGTAAATAGAGTTTAAAAGTGTTTATTAACAACACTTTAATTATAAATTTAGTAAATAGAGTTTAAAAGTGTTTATTAACAACACTTTAATTATAAATTTAAGTCTTACATTACCAAACGAAAATATAAGAAACTTATTCTGTGTATTTACTTAGGTACTATAAATGGATAAAACGTAAACTATATAAAATTTAAATCCAGCTTCTGAAGCAAATACGGCGGTAATTTATTTTAGAGTCAAATTTTAAAACCAAAATAACAAATCCAAAGATCCATCCGAAAACGCAAATGTTCACATGAATAAACATAAACAACAAAGATATTATCAAACTATAGTACTCCTGACTTGTTCACGTCGGTCGGCATCCCCATAAAATGATCTCCGGATGTCTTTTGCGAAATGAACTCAGCCACGCTGTACCTGCCATTTTTTCCGTTTTATTAAACCTATGTTCTAATTTATTTTTCACAGCAAATTCATAAGCCAACTCTCTTAATTTCTTAGACGTTATTCCTTTGTCAGCAATTTTTTTTATATAAGTGCAAAATGTTTCTTCCATTTCAGGAGTAAAAGTCATGGATCTTCCGAACCCGGTTGCCGGCTCGCCTTTCTTTAGACGAGAACGAAGAGCAGACTCACTCAAAGAAAACGAAGGAGCAACTCTTCGAATGGACTCCCCATTAAGGATTCTCTTGCGGGCCTCCTCGAGTATAGCGGCGGTGCACAGCTGACGATTAGTTCGAGTTCGTCGCGGCTTCTCAATATCTGAAGTGGTGTCAAGCATTAAAAAACACATATTTTGAAATTACAATTTACAGTTACCTTTAAAACATTTATTCGCTACCTACATTAAGTTAAATTGATGTCATTGAAAGATTGCAAACAGTACAAGTTTTGCTTGCATTGCACACAATGATTATTTTTACTTAGCTGCTTCCCTGCCTTTTAGTGTTTTCCTTATTTTTATTATAACAGCCACTTCGTGGTCTATCACTTATCTTCATGATAGTGACAACTTTTCCTTTCAACAAATCTGGAATGGTGGAAATGCTTTCATCTGGATTAGGAGAATTTATACATATTTTAACCCATTGTTTACAGTCAACTTGACAGACATTTTCGGTAATTACGTATTGATTTCATAGGGAAGTTTTTAAATTAACTAATCTGGAATAATTGGGATAAACCAGGGAATACTGCGTTATATACAACATGCTATTTTCCTACAAGTTAAAATTATAGCATTCATTGTTTGCCATCAATAAAAAAAATAGTTGCAGAATATTACAGATAGAGCAAAATACAATATTTTCACTATATCTACAAATAAATGTCTTTATTACACAAGCAAAAATAACACCATATTGTATCGAATTATCGCCTACCTTATAACAAGGTATTGAAAATGTTTTGATTATATGAACTGAATTTTAATGTTAACTAGTATCATGAAAAATTTCAAGAATAAAAATCTTGTGCGGAGAATTGGGAACATTGAGTGATTTTTCTTCCACGTTATGTTGTGATACTGTATGCGCGCCTTGCAGCCCAGCGCCTTCGACGAGCACAGGTAGTGTCACTTATACTTTAATATAGCGGCCGTTCCTGCAGATGTACTTAGGTGGCGGGTGCGAGTGGGACGTGTTGATCCGGTTGATACACAGTTGGCCGAGGTACTGTACCCGCGCCTTGCAGCCCAGCGCCTTCGACGAGCACAGGTAGTGTCACTTATACTTTAATATAGCGGCCGTTCCTGCAGACGTACTTAGGTGGCGGGTGCGAGTGGGACGTGTTGATCCGGTTGATACACAATTGGCCGAGGTACTGTACCCGCGCTTTGCAGCCCAGCGCCTTCGACGAGCACAGGTAGTGCGTGGTGTGGTGCACTTGCGAGTACGTGTAGCCGTCCACCATGAGCAAGAACTTCTTTCCGGACTTCGTCGGTAGCAGTATGACGCCTGGAAAGTGTTGTACAGTATTAATTCGAGAAGAACTGCTGAATTAAAACTGCACTCGGTAATAATCACGATATTTACAAAAAAATTACTTGAACTAATGCTGGTTGGTTAAACTGATATCATATTTACGCATAAATAATAAAAGCCTTTGAATAATAGTGTCACGTTTAATCTGTCACAACGTTTTAGGAGTACTCGTCATCGTCGTATAAAGAAAAGCCAAATAACGCGAAATATGAGTAACTAACTAACTAGTTAACTAACTAAGAAGTTACTCGTGGATTAACGATATAGCTAGGTAACATAATACTTACATATAACATGTGACAAATGTATACGGATTTAAATAGTCGTAGCTAATTTTGATGTTGGTTATGAATGAAATGAATGAAAGCTATATTCGTGAAACATGTAATGTCTCATTATTTTTAATGTGACACCACTTTTCTTTTACATTGTACCATTGATACAAAGATTAAAGCACAAAGAAAAATTTATATGTAGTTTGGTGGTTGCAATGGTTTAAGTTATATATCTGTAGTTTAAATTTTCAAATAAGTTCCATGTCTGTAAACATACGGAGGTGGATGGCAGTGGTCCTCGTCTTGTCGCTCGACCACGCCACTGGCATACAGGTACAAGGTGGCTCGGCAGCTCAGGGACCTCTTCGAGGTGCAGTAGTACTGGAGGCCGATGGAGGTCTTGTTCACCAGGTTGTACGTGTACCCGTCCAGCAGTAGGAGGCTCTGTTTACCCTTACGGGCGGATGGAATCATGATCAATCCTGGAAGTAATATCTTCGTATATTTGAATTATTTCTAAATAAAAGTCGAATTACACATATTTTATTTACCTAAACATTAGTCCTTACTTTATCTGTGTTAGTTTGGCTATCTTCTTGGATATTCCACTATTTTCTCATTTGCTCAAAGGTTAACTGGAAGAGATCCCTTAAAGGGATAGGTTCGCCTTTGTACATGTTTATTATTTAGATTTTTTGTGAATTGTTTTTATGTACGGTACATAAAGTGCTTACGTACATAAAATTCTAAGGTCATACACTAACATATTAGCCGAAAATCAATTCCAGGTGAAGTTTAATGAATTAACTCATTAATTAACAAGAAAAGTGCCAACATTTCTACGCATGTTGAAGGAAAATATAGGCTTTTATCTAAAAGCGGAGGATTTAAAAACCGGCTAAGTGCGTGTCGCACTCGCGCATCGAGGGTTCCGTACAAACACTTCCCATCTTAACTGAACGGGTTAAGTTAAGTTTGCACCTGGTGTGTATGGCGCCGCATACAAATGAGGTGCAAAGTTAACGCAACCGATAACGTTTGTTGCATGGGATTGCATTGGACTTAAATATTTATTTTATTCTGTTTTTAGTATCTGTTGTTATAGCGGCGACAGAAATTCATCATCTGTGAAAATGTCAACTATCACGGTTCATGAGATACAGCCGGGCGGAGAGCGGAGGTTTTGTAGTAGGGTCCCATCCATAAGGAACCCTAAAAAATAAAGATTTAAACAATAAAATCTTCCTTTTTCATGTGAAGTAAATAAAACAACCATACAATTTAATAACGCACATACCATATTTATTCAGAAGTATTCAAAATAGTCTATACTTAGTCTAAAATAAAGAACTATTTTTGGTTCATAAACTGGCATTCTTAAGGCTTCACTACGCTTAGACTCAAAATATGACACGATTCATTGACTTAGAAATATTGCTCAAAGCATGGAAGCGCTAAGATTAAGACACGCATTACCTAAAAACAAGCTAAAGACTAGATACCGTCGTCAACGACAAAGAAAAGTAGGTATTCCCTTGACTTGTCTAAAAATATTTTGTCTAATTTCAGTTTGCCTATCAACTTTTACTTTAATGAATGTTTTGTCTAAAGTCAATATGCATGCATTCATTTTTCATAGTTATTATTTTGCCGAAATTCGTTTTGCTTAAATAATGTTTTTCATAACTCTTGTTTTGTCCAATATTATTTTATTTAAAACTCACTTTGTAGATTCTTGTTTTAACTAATCATTACATAGCCGAATAACGGTTTTACTAAAATCTTACCGTCTAATTCAGTTTTAAAACCGAAAACTGTAGGTTAGGTTAGGTTTGTATTGTGACCATGTATAGCGGAGCGAGCGAAGCGAGCGAAGCGAGCGGAGCGTCAAAATGTGTCAAAAACCGAAAACTGAAGGTTAGGTTAGGTTAGAAATGAATGAAAAATAGATTATACGAAACAAACATTAGGCTAAACAAAAATAGAAGAAATAGATTTATGTGAAATAAGGATTATACAAAACGACTTTCACTCAAATGAAAATTAAGCAAAGTGAATAGTTATGCTAAATAATATAGGTTTAAATGAAATTAAGCAAACCGAAATTAGGCAAAGTTGTTAGGCAAAACAAAGGTACAACCAGAAAAGTAACCCCCAGGCTATAGAATGGAAGTAGGTACGTATTCATCCTTACTTACCCTCATAGTAAGACGTTTCAGTCGATAACTGTCACTTTATCATAAACTATAACCTGAGTCACTATTTTGGATACCAATATTGTATACTTTACTTGCAAGAAAACGGCTAGTTTTGGCATTTAATATCAATTTTGAGGTTAGAAGCTTGTTTACTAAATAGGATAAGTAAGGACGACGACGGATAGACCATAGATAGGTATACAGGGAGATTACCCATATATGCATTCGTCACGTAACAATGTTGCACATCTAATTATTTTAACCCAAAAGTATCTAATTATTTTAATAGAATTTGTACAATATACTTTTACATGGGTTTTTCGAAAAAGCGAATCACAATCACAACCATACGAACTAGACAGTTCCTATTTTGTATAATATATCTACATATTGTCGCTAACTTTTATCATTAGGTAAGACTTTGGTATAAGATTCCTAACTACACATGCTTAGTTCGTTAATAAATAACACCAACAACAAATATACCGCTATTATAAACAGATTTAGATACATCAGCGTTCTAATTTATATAAATGTACTTACTATATGTGGTGATAAGTACATCTAAATAAGATCTGCGAGATTTTTCCAAAATCAGTCTGTCATACTTAGTAACTGCTAATTGTATAATATTTACTACAGTTATTGTCATCATTAAGACCTCCAGTGAAAGTTTTTGTGATAATATACCTGCTTCTTCTAACTTATCAATTACGATACTGGATTCGAACAAGCAAATAGAAATATTCTATTACAATAATGCTTTCTTTAAGCCCGCTCTACACTCGCGGCGCGAAGTCGCTCCGTGAATTCACGGCGTGAATTTACGCAGCAGTTCACGCACAATTGTGTCCCTCCACACTCGCGAAGCTTCGTAGGCGTACCCTTTGTCGCGGGCCAAAAACCGACACTGATCGGGGAATGGCGCGAAGCGCGAACACGAAGGTGTGAACAACATCTACACACGCGGTTCGCGGCTTTCGCGGGCGTTCGCGCCGCGAGTGTAGAGCGGGCTTTATACATACTATTTAATGCCTGCTAACATTGATAGTGCGATATAGTTACTTGAAAGGAATATTATTCTGGTTTAAAAATCGGCAAAGCATCAGTAATTCTTATACGAAATACTGTATAAGGGATAAAAAAAAGCCTTTTTTATCGAAATACGAAAATTGTGGCTTTATTTCAGTCGGAGTTAAGAGAAATACCGACACTAATGGGATTAAACATACCTACAAAAATCTGAAAATGAGTTTTTGTATGTTGTTAGGTTCCTACCTTCAAACATTCATTCATGGAAAGTGACAATCACTGACTTGGTATATTTCTTTTCATCGTAAGATTTCGCGCATAGCCCACTAGATACAGTATAGTAGTAAGACTGAACTGATACGCGTGTAAAATTCTTCCAGTTAATCATTTGAGCACTGGTGCAGCGCGATCTCCAGGTCGCGGAAGGAGAACCCGCTGTCGGTACGAATACACACAATCCACCTCAGCTTGAATCGCTGGAAATCATACAAGACGATCAATAACTACCTATATTATTTTAGTCCAGATCCTAATGGGCCTAGAGATCTATCTTAAGCCTAAAATTGTCTTTCATTATAGATGATTGATCTTTCTAGAAGTGATAAGTGAGTCATTTTCAAAAAAAATGTACATAGTGAAGGGCTTTAATTAAAACAAAACTTAATTGATTCCTTTGTGTAACGATAGTTACCCATATCTTTTGTATGAGTAACTTTCGTAACACAATAATAATAATAATAATAATTTATTGTACATAAAAACAGTAAACGTTACACAAGTAAAGTAAAAACATCGAATTTGTACAACAGAGAAAAAAAACGCAATCATAATTTTGTTTTTATTAAGCCTTTAACTATGTATTTATTTATTTAATCTTTATTACACAAATTAAAAACAGATCGTACAAAAGGCGGACTTAATGCCATTGGGCATCTCTAACAGTCAACCATCGGGCAAAACAGATAGTTGTGTACATGTCTTTTGAAAATGACTCATGTACGAAAAGCTTGAAAGATTACGGTTGCATATAAATTGTTTTATGCAAAACAAGAGTTAGCAAACTTTGAGTAATATCTAATTCTTGTGATGAACCATATCAATCAACTTTCTCTGCAGTCGAAGCAGATTAAAAATAGACTTGGATAGGAAACCCAAACTGAAATACTTACATCGCGCTCAGGCTCTAATTTCAAGGAATTAAGAGCCTTCTAAACAGGCCATGTTTTGCTGCAATTTGTGGCCGGCAACTATGACCGTCCTATGGCAGATATGGCAGATATGGCAGCAAAACATGGCCGGCTTAGAAGCCTCTTTAAGAATTGAAACACCTATATATGAACATTTGCATCATAAGCAAGCAAGAAGTCAGTAGAACAGCACTAAGAATTCACCATATTCGTTCGTTTATAAAAATTAGAGACTGCTTTAACATTTTTTGGATTAATAAGATTTAAAAATAAAGTATAAAGGGTTGGGTAAAATCAAACAGGTAATTAAAAAATAAACCTTATATTATATAAACAAGATAAAATATATGAATACAAATATTCGTATTTATAACAATTTATACCTACCAAACCTAAACCATTGACTATGTACACTTTTGAAAATAACGAAACAGAGTCATTTAAAATATGAGAGGAGCTTGCTGTGTGTAGTAGAAATAGTCTTCTATACACAACATAGAGCCATAGCCCTTAGTTTAACATTCTTCTTACGACACAATTTAGCTAAATAAAAATAAAATAAAATATGAAAATGAATTTAACTTGTCCCTTAATTGACATATTTTTTGTTACGTGTTTGGATTCTCTCCGCCTAAACGGTCTAAACGTCTAGCAAAAACTGTGACTCGCGACTCCTTATCGCTTACTTTACCTTACCTATCACTTCCCTGAAGACTGAGACAAATATGAGCATAGTAATGATACTGATTTATGTAACTTTGATTATTTTATTGAGATTTACTTAAAAAAATTAACGTAATAAAATAAACCAAGAATATTATTTTACTATTAGTGTGGGATAACTTTCTTCACTCACTTTAATTTATTGTAATCGCCATTATTTATTATTAATAAATGCTTCGTTATTTTAGACACTAAGACAACCTACATGGTCGGTCAGAAAATAACCTGTAACTTCCTACAACCATAAATTAGAAGCACCAGTACAAAACAAGCAGGTCCCAATTTGCAATATATCTATTCGTATATCAGCCATAAAACATAATTTAAGTACTGCCTACCTAAAAAAAATACTTACTGTTTTAAAACTATGGTATGACTTTTCAACGCCTAAATTTAATAAAATGGTTAAAAAAAAACTTCATCAGACTGGTTATTAAACGTAACCCAGTCATCACGCAGATACTGTAGCAAAACTATGATTTCAGCGTAAGTGCATTACATTGAATGCAACCCAATATGGACCCTAAATTTAAAGTCATAATGTTGTTTGTCATAACTGTCGTTAGTCATACATCATTTTATTTATCTCACAAAACATAATAAGAACAATGTTGTATACACAAACTTTACAGAATTCTTACAACACACACATAAAAAAGTACGTAGAACCCATTAGATGTAAAAAGTTATGTATATAAATTATAACCTAACGGGTTTTACTGGTTTTTCAGGAATTCTGTCCAGTTAATGATTTTAGAATTGTGACTAACGATGTTATGACTGACACTATGATTTTCAATGTTAGTGTGAGTAGATGGCAACTCATGAGTGTAACCTATACAGATTATAAACTGTTTTGAATACCAATTATCAAACTGGGCGGAACTAAACACACTAGGCACAGTAGGCACTCTATTCTAGCAATTAAGACACATAAACTACTATGTAGTATTTTATGTGCCCCTACAAGAGCGACACTCATAAGCAAATCTTACCGTGATAACACACTCGAGACTACAAGCTCTCTGAGACATATCGACACGTGCATGAGATTTTCTTCAAGTATTATGTATTTTTAGTATTTTCCTTTAAGCTAACGTTGACCCTACGTATTATAGGAATATACATACCTATACAATAGTATAAATGGAATTCAATTTACTGTAACTAAGAAAATAAATATAATTTATGAAAATAACGCTACTTAGTACAAAAATATGGGCTAATGGAAATGTCTTATATTAAACACTGCAATGTTGATATGTTACTGTATTGTCATATCAGATAATGAGCGAGAAATCACAGATAATACGAACGCATGCGTTGTAGTCAATTTTAAGACAAATTTCAGAAACCTTTGCTTTCTTACAAAATTATAGTACGGCTCTTCCCAGATGAATTTTTCGCTTCGAGCCCTAATCTTTCAAACAAAGGCCATTGTCTCTATTATCGCAAAGCCGCTAGCTACCGAGTTAGCACGTGCCACTATAACATTCATATTAAAAACAAACGGTATCGTCATAGTATTAAGGTTTATACCTACAAGTAATTACAAGTAATTTTGTAACGATTACTGAGAAATTCGCGCGGTATTCTTAACAGAAATTAGAAACAAGACAATAAGCTGGTGACGGTACAATACTCCTCACAGGTTATTATGTATTATTTTATGAACCTTTTTTAATTTTTTGAGTTCAATTTGCTATTATAAAACGGCGCATTTCACTTCGTGAATCTATTAGAATTTCTGATCCCTTTGCTCTCCCCGTACGTCGATTTTACTAAATAATATCGTTTCTCTATCCATTTGTTAGCTATGGTTATGGAAGCCATACATCTTGACGACCCTGTCTTCGATGGTGGTGATGCTGGCTATGCACTGCAGCCGGCGCTTGCGGCCGCAGACCCAGCGCGTGCGCGGCCCTCGGGCCTTCTCCTTGATAAAATTATTGTGCCCTATTCGAATCATCGGGTTCCCGCGGCATGACAACACGAACCGGACCGCTGGAAGGAAAATTATATTGAAATAAAATAAAATAAAAGACAAACAAAAATTTAAAAGTGGTCGCTCACAATAGGCCTCATAAGAAGGCTCAAAGTTAGATACTCAAAAAGCAATGCAGCGAGATATGCTTGGAGTTTCCTTGCGTGATCGAATCCGAAATGATGAGATAGGCAAGAGAACCAAGGTTGTAGATATAGCTCACACAGTCGCCAAGCTAGTGGCAGTGGGCGAGGCACATTGCTCATAGAATATATACAACCGTAGAAGAAGGTTCTTGAGTGGCGACCGCGGACCGGAAGTCACGGCGTGGGAACCCCAAGGTGAACCGACGACCTGGTTAGGATCGCGGGCAGAAATTGGATGAGGGCGGCGCAAGACCGATCGTTGTGGAGAATTTTGGGAGACGCCTTTGTCCAGCAGTGGACGACTATCGGCTGATATGATGATGATGAAATAAAAATTACTCTTTTGGTTCGGCCACTGGGTACCTAAGCCACTCGCAGTATAGGCTGCACTAATACTGCGAGTGGCTTACCTCTTACCTCTATGGAGTGATCTGGTTTACGGTAGATACAAGTACAAGATACAAGTAAATGCTCGTACCATCTCATATCTCAACGATAGTAAGTAGAATATGTTTTCCGTCAGGTGGGATGTATGATTGTTTGCCACTTATTGGTGTAATAATTTCACTAAGATAATTATTTTGAAACTGTTATCAGTCTTTCTATACTTACTTACTATAATGTACAATTCTAAAGTTGTTTAGAAAATCAGTTTTCTATGGAGAGGGGTCATGATTTCAGGAAAAATCTTAATATCATGATGCTGGATCATCATTTGTTTAGTATAGGCGCGCGTTGCATACCAGTTAACTAATAAATCACCAGTTGCCTTTTATCACAATACCATCGTATCGAATCGTCAATAGCGTGTACAATTTTTAATCCGCTGCGCTTTAGACATTTCAGACTGCTGGCGCCATCTATTGTAAAACATGCGCGATACTTAACCGGCGTGCTAAGGAAACGACATCCAGCTCGCTGACTTGCTAAGAAGACTCGCCGGGTAGCCAGGGGGAGCTACCGTCGCCTACATCGCTATCTGTTCAATCGTTGCCTTGAACCGGGCAGATGCTCTGAGGTATGCCCTTTAGCTAAGCCCTACCGGTTTTATGTCATGGTAAGTGCTTTTATACTTTAAAATGTAGGATCATTCATCACTAACCCTAAGTCAACTCTTTACGAGTTAGTTGTGTAAGTAAGCATACTAAATACCGTATATTTAAACAGTATTCTTTATTTTTGTTATATCTGATGTAGTGATTTAAGAAAATATTGTTTTTTTAGAATTTCCTCCATTTGGTACAATTCGTTTTCATACCCTATCGTATTAATGAGTTAACAGTACCTAACACCTAATCTCAGATGTAGGTCACAATTAAAATAATGAGTTTTTTGATCGATTTTATTGCAATATCATAAATCATAATTGTGAGATAAGATATATGTTATATACTTTTTCTGTCTTTAAATTGAGGCTGTATTCAACTAATGACATCTGTTGGAAACATCGCCACTTTCTTAGCGATGCAGAATGCTTTGCTTACTTTTAAATGACAACTTACAATTTAAAAGCTAATTAAGCAAATAGGTAGCAATATCGCACAGGTGGCTATCAATCTAATTAGACCTCTGTGCTAAGAACATCAGTATCCAGACCTTGCGTAGGTACTTACCTATCAAAACACGTAGGTGGTGACAAAATATGTAGATTCTAGCTCTAGACAAGCTGATGCTCTCGACACAATGTTGTGTGTAGAGAGGTTTTCGATATCCATTAGTACATGTATACCTTTTTTATTTTTTACTGCCTTTCATCTGGTGAGTCTCGCGAAGAATGCGTTATCATATCAATGTAGTAGAGAAACGCCTTTCATAGATGTAGGTAATACTTGATACTTAAGTAACATGTTTATACTTATGTTATTTCAAAAACATTTAACCTTTTACGCCAAATCCTTTCCGAGGCACCTAGATAAACAAAGATGTCAAAGACAATAAATGATCACACAAAATGCTCTTTTTATCGAAATATTTTTAATGATATTTAACATTAAAGGAATCCTAAGCAATAAAACAGTGTTCGCTATTCATTTCATTCAAATGTACATAGGTCAAGAGTCGGTAATCAAACCAGCATTTGTATTGTATCGCTAAGTAGAGTCTGTTTCTTTTAGTATTAATTAATTGACTTCAAAAATAAGGAAGTGCCTTCGATTCCAAATGGATTTCTCCATCAGATCTTCACCAAAATTCTATGGGGTCTACGTCTACATGGTGATGCCTTCTCTCGAACATTCTGTATATGATAGAGTTGTATGGTAACAAAGACAAAAAATCGAATCGGGAACCATCTCATTTTTAAGTAAGTTGGAAAATTATCGAGTACGAGTTGATAGTGCATTTAATTAAAGTTATAGTAGGTATTGTAATGACAAAATAAGTATAGTAGTAGTTGATGAGAACGAAACCCACATAAATACTAGTAGGTCATCTGCTCATCAATCTTTCAGGATTCTCAGGCTATTATTAAACTATGATACGTCCTTCAGTTTATTCTAAATTAACAAAAAGATTCGGAAACACTGTATACAAAAGAAATATAAGTAGAAATAAACATGATTTTTCATTATTTATCTTAAAATAGAGCGCATTTAGTTAAATACTAATTTGTGGCTCTTTTAACAAAATTTCATCTTAAAAGCCTTTAAAATAAGTTTTAATGTGCAATAATAAATTTATTAGGTACTTTGTTTCGATAGTCTCGTTTCCATTTATTAAAAGCAAAAACAGATATGCAAGTACAATTAAGTCCGGATGACTAATTTCGTTTATATTTGACCACCACGAATGAATGATCTTGTAAAATAAACATATTATTAGGTACATACATATATAATATATTAATATCTGAATTATTTTTAAACGAACAAAACAGGAAATTATTTCAAATGAAATGATCGAAAACAATTGCGTTCTTTGTTTAAGCAAAAATAGCAAATACATTTGCTACAATAGACGAAGGACTTCAAGGAACATTTTCTACACCGCTGCCGCCGTCTACCCCACACTGGCCAGTGGCTAAAGCAGTCTTTTGTGACTTCTTGTGGCGGAACCACTTGTCGCCGCACTCTGGATATCGTAACATTATCGTCAGACACATATGAAAGTTCCCGTGTAGTTAATAAACTGTCAGTAGACGAAGTAAAAATGTCACAAAGTTCCCATTTTTTTACATCTGTAATATAGTTTTTCGTTTATGAATCAAATGTATTACTCGTTAAGGTATAAATAATAAAAGATATAGTGCTATGGAGCTATCCTTGACACTTGAATAAAATGTAGTTCGAAACTACGGCGGACTATGATGTACGCGTAGCGTAGGTACGCACTCCACTCGCGTACACTTCCAGACCGACCACTTGCTGCTTCTCACCATTAATTAGATAAGTAATCGGTAGTCCAGGGGATTCCGAAGTGTTCTCCGCAAGAGGCGGTCCTTTTTACTCTTCTACGGGACAACTTAGGTAAAATTATATCAAATTTAGACTCGCGAAGGCGCAAATTATTGCGCCACGAACTGAAAAAGTTTGGGAACCTGTGATAGTCAAAATGTCACTATTATTGCAAGTTTACGTGATTTCGAGTCTATTTGGTAAGAAATTTAAAGCACTACGCTGGAAACGTAGGGTCGCAGGTGCGAATCCTGCTTACATTGCAGTGGGTCACATTACATTTTTCTTTCATAATTTACCTTTGTGTCAATATTTATAAGAAGGAAATACAATATTTATCTCATACTCCCAGAGTCCTGGGGGTCCCAAATTAAAATTTCTGTCTGTAACATTCAACTAGCGGATGCTAGCTAGAAATTTCACTGTCTTCATTCTGTTATAATCAGGCTTGAATTTAGAATCCACTGCTGCTCTTTTTTTCATTAGAATAGGTAATGGTAGTTTAGGTAAAAGTACCTAATATAAATGGGATCTATTCAAATTGAACAAAAAAAATACATAATACTATTAGTGAGTAAGCATGCTCTATCATGTATTTATTTGTCTATTAAGACCATTATTTTCAAGAGAATTTGGTAAAATCTTACGGGGTCGGTCGTGTAATAAAAAAAATGTTATTTTCAAAATAACTATCGTAAATCGTAGTTTCTTAGTATCGTAGTATCTTTATGTAGAAAGGATTTAAATGAAACAATAATTCTACATGACAGTCACTGCATGCTCGTGATACACCTGAAAGCACGGAGCTGCGCATAAACTAACTTTACAAGGCAGGCAGACATATTTAGTGACTTTGCGAACTTTCTGCGTCGCACATAGTCGACAGCGCCGGTACTTGACGACCCTCGAAGGCATATGTTTTGCTAGAGTCCAGACATTTATCTTGGTTGTAGGATGACTCTCTACAATACCACAATCGTTTGCGAAACCTTCTTGCTTGTCTGTAATTTTAAACATGTATTCAACGAATTACATTTTGGCCTAAAATTTTTACGTGACTTTTATAAGATGTTTTAGATATCCCTCAGCTTGACAACATTAAGAAAATATTATATATTATTTTAAGACTTATTGATTAAAGGATTTAACAGTGTTGGTATACAACTGTGTGGTAAGTAAATTACCGTTTATTTTGTGAAAATTAAAGATAAAATATTATAAGCTATGTATCAGACAGAGCTAGCTAAATTTAAGCGATGTATCAGAACAAAATTTACATGCATGCAATTGTTATTTCTAGTCGTGTCGTGGCGTAATCAGGATTCTACGTTTTAGATTATATGTATTAATTATTTCAAAATAAGATCGTTCGTTTGATTATTAAAACAAACGTTGAAATTATTCAGATATACTCAGGTTTCTTGTAATGGTATGATGGTTAACATGTAGTACAGAAGACAATTATATTTATTTAAATACTTTGATGATAAAATCTTAATCTTCATCTTAAGATTAAGATCTTAATCTTAAGATTACGGTTTAATAATCTAGGTGCATTTAGTACCAATAATAGCTTTCCCTAGTTAAGTAAACTAATGAGAAAATCTCCAAGCCAATCACCGCAAAAAAATACCACTCGGAAATGGAAAGGGATTTAAAATGTAATAATAGATCCGCATAACGTAAATGTCATAGCATCCATTACTAATGGACAGTATGTGAGTGCGAGAGTGACGGATGCTTTATCATTTATTTCTCGTTTTAGCGTGACCAACGCCGGCTGGTTGCACAATCGTCACGTAAATATACGATTATTTAAATCATGACAAAATGCAAGCATAGTGACTTCTCAATCTGCTGACAATATTAAGAATCACACTTCAAACGGCAGGACCAATAAAACTTGGTATCGAGTTAACTGACACCCTAGATCCTAGATTAACACATTTGCTACTTTTTATCCCAAAAACATGTACCGTTTCCGTGATATGAGCGGGTAACATCGCGGAGCGCAACTACATAGTATAAAACAAAGTCGCTTCCTGCTGTGTGTCTGTCCCTACGTATGCTTAGATCTTTAAAACTACGCAACGGATTGTGATGCAGTTTTAATAGATAGAGTGATTCAAGAGGAAGGTTTATATGTATAAAACACGCATAATTTATCAGCATTGCACCCGTGTAAAGCCAGGGCGGGTCGCTAATATAATAATATTTTAAGTCCGGTTCAACCAACCTACTACTAAAAAATATTTCTGAATTAAAGTCAGTATTTCTAATATCACTTGATTTGATTATTTACCAGGAAGCGAACTCACCGCGAGCATTCGTGTGAAATGTCATGGCATTATCATATAATACATAATGCCTAAGTAGGATGATTAGTTCCAGTCTAAGTTCCTGATGCTTCCTCTTCATGGTATAATTTGAAGCACGGTGCTGGGCACAGGTTGACATTGCAAGCGACGCAAGTATATTTGGTCTCCTTGCGAATCTTGCGTTTTCTGCACTGGCTGCAGCGCTGGTACTTGGAGAGCATCGAGGGCATGTGCTTAGCTATTTCGATAAAGTGCAAGCTTATAGTGTAGGCATGGTCATCTGTTGTATCAGAATGTGTGATCACCACTTCCTCGGCAGCAACTAAAATACATTATCATATTATAATATGCATGCGATCATAAAAATATTAATCACTTTTAAGTTTAACGGACATAACAGTACGTGTATCCGGATCATTCTAGGTTTGCCTCCGACGTCCTACACTCAGGTTCAGAGTAGTCCGGTCATGTTGGTATCTATATATATATATACAGGTACTGTACAGGTAATATAATGCTTACAATGAATAAACTAAACCAACTATAATAAGCCCATGTGACGTCATGAACAGGATGACCGTAGGGCTGGCAGGTTGAATGCCAGTAGTCACGATTGTACGAGTATTGGCGCCAGTGATTTTTATGGTCACAATTTACCTGAATAAAATTGTAAAAATATTTGATAATATATATTTCACCTTTTGAAAATGAAATTATATTTAGATTCCCAATTTTATTAGTAAAACTTCATACATAAAAGTACATTATGCAGAATGAGAAGTTCAGTATTTATTCTATTCAATTTAATTGACTTACTTTAAACTTTATTACCATGTAACGATTTTTCAAATTAGTAATAATTTCCTACTGGTTTTATGATCCCATATTACTAAAATTAATATTTACTCGTTCGCGTCTTTTGAACCTTAAGAAAGGGAGGAAAATAAGTAAGAAAGTTTAAAATGAAATAAAAATAAATTTGCAACGGTTTTGCGCTATAATCTATCCATAATTTTTACTAATGAATGAAGGGCATATATTTGAGCAAACAGACATATTTTTGTATTAAAAAAACTTAAAAATAATTACCTAATAACTTTGTAATAAAATATACGTTGATCCGTCCTCAAATGTACAGTCGCCATCAGATATATCGCAGCATATAAGGCGTTCATAAATCATGAACGATTTATTCCTAAAATTATACATATGTCATCTAGCACCCATTTTTCGCACAAGCCTTCCTACTCCACTTTGATTCCAGAGTAAGTTGGCGATGCTTAATTTTCATGGTACAATTGAAATCACGGCGCGGGACACAGATACACATTGCAAGCGAGGCAAGTGTACCTCTTTGCCTTGCGAATTTTCTGTTTTCTGCATAAGCTGCATCGCTGGTACTTGGAGAGTACGAAGGGCATGTGTTTTGCTATTTTACCAGGGGGCAATGGATTACTAATGTTAGCAGGGTCACAATCCGTATGTAAGACCTCTGTGGGGAACAGTTCCTCGGCTGCAACTTCAAAAATACATTGTTTAAAAGGTATACCCTAATAATTTTAAGTTTGCACTTCGTTATCCAAAAATAGTGTTCACTTATAGTCGTAGACATGCCAGACACTAACAGCATTCGAGTAATTACGTTTATAACCATTTAGAAATGTTCATATTATTTCATATTCTCATTTCGTATTTTTATTCACAATTTACTAATTCTTATATTCCGCCATAAGGTTTGTGACCTCACCTATTCATACATATATTATATTAAGTATATGATGATGGTTGCGTTTATCAAGTGATAAATAAGTGACAAAGCATCTGTTACTCACACTCGTATTTTGTCAAAACGTGACGAATGCTTTCTCACTTATTTATTGCATGATAAACGCAGCCATCTTAGGCCCCCAGTTGGGTAGGTATAGTCATGTTTCTCCCTCTTCATCTATACTACATGTATAATTTACCTATCTATTTGTTTTACTTTGGAAAAAAGTTGTTCGCAATAAGGGCGAAGCCTCATAAAGAGTGCCTAAAGCGAAAAGTCAAGTTTCCTGCCTCTGTCATGATCTGGAGGTCTATGTCAGCTCAAGGTGTGGGTCGGTGGCATTTTATAGACGGCACTGTGAAGGCTCCGAAGTACCAAGAAATCTTAAGGACAAAAGCTTATTACCTTCGATTTCCAGTTTAAAACACGACAATACGGGGTATGTTTTTCAACAAGATGGTGCTTCTTGGCGTACTGCTAAGAGCACGACGGCTTGGTTACGTAACCATAATATTCCTACACTGCAGAATTGGCCACCCAGCACCCTAGATTTGTCTCCGATCGAGATGTTTTGGTGGAGGATGAAATAGAAACTGCGTAAGGATCCCGCCAAGTCGAAGGAAGATTTAAAGAACAAGATAACTCAGTGTGCGCAAAATAAACGCATTCAATATCCTCTGCGGAATGTGCGGCGTTAGTTGACACAATGCCACAAAGAATTGAAGCCGTCATCAAGAGCAAAGGCGACACTACCCAGTGGTAGACGAATTTTGCACTGTGTCACTGGCAGACGAACTATTTTGCTTCGATAGCTTAGATATATAAATGTCTTTTTAAAAGTAAGTAAATATATAAAAGAAATATGTACTTATGTTGATATATGAAATAAAAATACACCATTGCCTTTCTTATTATTGAACTCGATATTTCTAGTCCAAAAATCTGTTCATTATAATAACGTTAATAGACGAACTCTTTTGCACGTCGGCTTTTATTAACACATTGATTTTTAATACCTAAATATAACTATAGGTACAAACTGCGAAAACACGTGTCTGGCTGTTATGATTCAAATTAGCCCCGTGACGTAAAGATGAACAGACAGAGAAATTGGACGTACTACGGGGTTTCAAAAACTGGGCCTTATTATAGCCTTCAATTAAAAAAAAACCTTTGGGTACGTAAATATAACCATAATAATCATAACTTTATGAATCGTTTTCAAATTCATACTCCATAATAAAACAAATGGATAGGTAAATCATAGTATAGATGAAGAGAGAAACATGACTATACCCAATTGGGGGCCGATGATGGTTGCGTTTATCACGCAATAAATAAGTGAGAAAGCATCCGTCACGTTTTGAGAAAATGCGAGTGTGAGTGACAGATGCTTTAACTCAGTCTTTATGCAAGGCTTCGCCCTTATTGCGAACAACTTTTTTCCGTTCGTCTCCAACAGCCACTTCAACCTTCGATTCATCGCTCCATACCTACTATGGATGGCCACTGATCAATCGTCCAGTTTTGACGAGATAAGCAAATACTCGCCTCTTATTTTTCTGAAGCTCAGTAATTAAAAGTTTTTCTTTCGCCGTTATATTTAATCCATTCTTTTTATGACTCGTTTGCATGTATCGACAGAAACATCTTTGTTGATCATTTCTCGCCATCTTTCGGTGAGTTCCCCTGCCCGAGCACGTCGATTTTGCTTAATGATCTTCTTTAAGACTTTGTTTTCGGCTGGTGTTGTGATGCGTGGGCGACCAGTTTTCTTTAAGCTTGATACACTTCCAGTTTTCTTGTAATGCTGGATAATAGATTGTATAGTAGATCTCGCTAGGTGAAGGTCTTGAGCTATTTTATACGTAGATTTTCCTGATTTACTGCTTGAAATTATAACTTTTCGTATGTCTTCCGAAAGTGGTTTACCACGACCTATAATTGAATATGAAAACTTGGTAAATAATACGAAAAGAAGAAAAATTGTCTTTTATAGCCAAATTAACATTTCCCAAATATCAAACAATTCTTCTTTCAAACAAAATGTATTTATAAATGTATTATAAAAACACTAATTGCTTCCTTGACGAACTTTTTTGCACCGATTAGTGTGAAACGAAGTTTTTTGCTTGTGTGACGTGAAAGTAAAATTACAATATTAGCCCGATATAAATATATAAAGAAAAACTATGTTCGTCAACATTGTCACCAATGTTTACAAATGAAGCGAAAATTGAAAAATTTAATGATTGTCTCCAATGCTAAATAATTTTTTGAAAATGTATCACTGCAACGGTAATTAAAGATTTGATAAATATTTGTTGCTATGCAAGTGACTAGGCGAATTATTTTGCATTCAGGGGGAAAAAAAAATTTGCTTTTCATAGTTCATAGCGTTTATTGGTAAACATTCACATTTACAAGTCACTTTAGATTAGAATTAAAGTTATAGATATTAATATAAGATATAACACAATTATAGTTACATTAGTGATGGAATATTTCATTTGACTTGTGATTGAGCCAATGACTTGTACCCGTCTAAAAACTCATCTATAATTTAACAAGCGTTGCAACAAGTAATAAAAAGTAACAAGTTAATTATAGTAACATTGTTACAGTTTTATTTCTGATAGGTACTATATCATCGTATCATGATATTCATGATGCACGTTTAACAGGCTTCGAAATACCATTAATATATTTTTCTCAAACATCCAAGGAAATGTCGTTCTTATGATCGTGGTAATAGAACGCGAAATACGTCTTTGTATAGCAATTGTTGAAGATTCGATCTAATTTCAAATTAGAGGTCAATAAAGGAATTTCATACAACATTATTGGCCGTGGCCAACAAAGAGATTGTCTTTTGTTTCAGTGGGGTTTATTTCTTTTATTGATAATCTATGGCATACTGCCAATAAAAAAAAATTGTTTGTGCATGCATATTTACGTTTTATTTCTTATATTTAAATAGACTATTCAATTAGATTAAAACAGATATTCAATAAAATAAACAAGGAATCACGTTTATTGTAAAAAAATATAACAATATCTAATTAATAAGGTGTTGTCATTTTTTAATAAATAGAATCATCTTAACATTTGGTGGCAAAAACATTAACCCGAACAGCTTAAAATAATAAATTTTGAAAAAAGTAAAAAGTTGGCGGGAATAGTAAAAATATATGAATATATAAGTTGAACATTTGTATTATTTCCTTGGATTTATTTGAGAAAAGCACTATACAAGCCTCGGCGCGAACAGGGATTGTCGGCCTCGTATCTCTAGATGGCCTCGTTACCACTCGGCCATCTATTACTACTCGGCCAACAATTCCCTATTTCGCGGCCTCTGCAGTAATGTACTATTTCTCCAACTTGCTTGGAAATGTTCCCATTAATGTAGTAAAACTGAACCGCGAAATCGTTCATTATTTTTATAAGGCGTTAACACAAATAAAAAAAAATATATACCTATTATTGGCCTTAGCCGGGAAATCAATATTATTTAAATTTAAATTTTTTCAGACTGATAATTCACCATACAGCCAATTGTCCACTAAATTTAAAAAATAAAAACTAGTATAAACTTTTTAATTGTTCTCTGCGTTTAGTTCTTCCACTGAAAATTTTTCTGCTCTGCTACTGTCAATGTATTTTAAATGTCGACAAATTTCGAATAACGGATAAACAATTTAAATAATATTCTTATTTGCGGTTAATTTATTTTCATGATTCTTAGTTATTTATTAGAGATTTCTCACGAGTTTTAATTTTAATAATATGATGGTATTTAATGAGTGAGTTGAAAAATAATTAGTGTTCCAAACGCAAACAAATTAAAAATATAACAGAAATGATTGTGTCCCAATCAATATAAAAGTTATTTTGAACTTAATATGATCTTCTCTGAATGATAAATATGGTATGGTTTCTAAAAAAAAACAGTGCGTTTAGAAGTTGTTGTTTTAACTAAAATTAATAATTATGTGCATATTTTTTATTATTGTGTTTTGATATAATTTAAATTCTTATTCATATGTTTTGTTTGAAATCAAACATATGATTCGAACCCGATTTTTTTTTCATTTACCAAAAAAAAAAGTACCAAATGAACTTCATCGCACTGTTATATTCAATTAAAAATGTAGATTGGTGATTATTTCCAAGCATATTTGGAGAAAAGGACTATACAAGCCTCAAGTTCGCAGATTCGCATTATTGAAGGACTCGGCTACGCCTCGTCCTTTAAAATCATACTCATCCACGAACTGACTTTTCCCTGCCTCGGCAGTAATGTACTATTCTAAAAGTTTTTATTGAAGAGGCATACATAATTCAAAATAATAGTATTTAAATTGGGCCTTGTGATGAACAAGATATTGATTCAGGTAACACAACATGTAACATTTTGTTTACTTTATAAGACAAGTAAAGAGGAATAGCCTATATTAAATATTTTCGTAATTGGTCTAATTCTGTGGCGTATGCATATAAAAATGTAATTTATGTGCAGTCAGACTGCAGTACTTATTTCAATAAATATATAAATTTATTATAACCTACTTTATTTTACTACCGTCGCATAGTGCAATATTATACACATTTATATGGAAAACTCCCGTCACGGACATAATAATTTTAAAATAAATTTGAAACGAGTTTATTCACATCGTACAAATCGTATATAGCTCAATTTCTTTCGAATCGATTCTTATGAATCACAAATCGATTCAACAAGCAATATTCGACTTGTACGGACGTGACTAATCCCGCTTTATGTATATTTTAATCAGTATTTTCTTTATAAAAATAAACAATTGACATCGCATAAGTAGGGTAACGCGAGGTGGTTTCCCGGAACTCTGAGAAAAGTGATGTCTAATGGCCGCAGCCTACGCATCAGATCCATGGAACAGCTTAAAGCAGGGGGCAACACACAGAAATACGTTGCAGGTTTGGCAGACGTATCGCGTCTCCTTGCGGATCTTGAGCGAGGCGCACATGCGACAGCGGCGGTACTTGCTGCTCACTGTGGGCATGTGCTTCACGAGCTCGCTACGCACCGAGGAACTCGTTGCACAGGCATCACTAGCTGTTCTCCTATCTGTATATACACCTACGAAGACTTCTTTGCCTGCAAGTTTACATATTTTTCATTACTTTATGACCTCGGAAGTCATGTACGTACGGTTTCTTTTTTACTTTCAATAATCATCGTGTTTTTTTCTTTTCATTTAACGTCAAGTTTTTTTTGTCCAGAACCAGATAGTCGGTTTACCCCAATATCACCTAATAGTAAGTGACTAGTGTCAGTAGTAGGGGCTTGTGCACAAATCACGTGAGGTTCAATAGGGGGGAGGGGGGTCACGAAAAAATCACGATATATCACGTCGGGGGAGGGAGGGCTATAAGGAGATCTCACGTGTATTTTTCTACAGTGAAGGAACTAAGAAAAAAACGATATTTTTTCACGGTTTCCTTAAAAATAAATCTTCACTTGTTAAATACTTCAAAATAGCGAGTCTATTTTACGAAATTTTGGTGAAAAAAAAATACACGTGAGCTAGTGAGGGGTAGCAAAGAACCTCACCAAATATCACCAGGGGGGAGGGGGGGTCAAAAAGTAGCCGAAAAAACCTCACGTGATTTGTGCACAAGCCCTAGCTTGCTGAGTCAGTAATCAAAGTTCAGATATTATTTGTAAGTAATGATTGTGCGGAGTCATTTCAGAAATAAAAAAAATACCCTTCAGTTTGTAGTGCAGCTGCCTACTGAGCCGGCGGTCCTGGGTTCGAATCCCGGAAAGGGCAAATATTTGTGTGATGAACTCGAATATTTGTTCTAGTACTTACTTAGTTTAGTTTCTTAGTTTGGAACTAGGTCGATATGCATAAGATTGTCGCTTTAAAAAAATATATATTTGATTAGCTTTTTAGGTACGGTAACATTGCCCGATCATCGACCTAAAGCAGCAATTGCAGAAAATATAGCACGGTAAGATACAACACGTCCACTCTTTCTCAAAAACTTTGGCGCAACCATTGGCGAATTGATTATAATCCCACCCGCTTCATCATAATCATTTCAGCCACAGGACGTCACTGCTGAACATAGGCCTCACTAGGGAGTGACTTCCAGATCGGCCAGTTGGAAGCGACCTGCATCCAGCGGCTTCCTGCCACCTTTACCAGGTCGTCTGTCCACCTTGTGGGTGGACGTCCTACGCTGCGCTTGCCGGTGCGTGGCCTCCATTCAAGAACCTTACTGCCCCATCGGCCGTCAGTTCTACGTGCTATGTGCCCCGCCCACTGCCACTTCAGCTTGCTAATCCGTTGGGCTATATCAGCGACTTTTTTTCGTTCACGGATCTCCTCATTTCTGATTTGATCTCGCAAAGAAACACCGAGCATAGCCCTCTCCATAGCACGCTGTGCAACTTTGAGCTTCCTTATAAGGCCCACAGTAAGAGGCCACGTTTCTGTTCCGTATGTCATCACTGGTAACACACATTGACTGTAGACTTTCGTCTTTAGGCATGTATGGTGGACGAGAAGATATTTTGTTGTTTCCCGAATGCTGCCCAGCCGAGTTGGATTCGTCGATTGACCTCCCTTTCAAAATTGGACCTACCCAACTGGATCACTTGTCCCAGGTAAACCTATTTGTCAACAATTTCGAGGGTAGAGGGTTTCCACCCGCTTAATTAATAGAAATCAAACCACGAGAATACTGTCCTGAAACCGGATCTATCTTGCGTCATTCAACGTCTCTGAATCTCGGTAGGCGACAATCCTCGACACATTTTCCTCTTCTTTTTTTATAAAAATTCTACACAAATCCTGACAATTTGAATATAATAATAGGATGTTAAATTCCACGTGACTCATGAGGCTCTTTTTCATGTCAACGAAACCTTTTACAATTTCACTCATAAGTGGAGGGGTAAATTGCAATACAATGTCCTGAAGGATTATCTTCATTGTTATATTTATTATTTTCTTAATTTGTATTTACCGATCGTAAAAGTTTTTTGGAGCCCTGTAGGTATTATGAAATAGATAATACCAAACATGCGTTGAAGTATCGTGTCGTGTATGACAATACATGATTCTTGCAAAGCGGAACTCGTTTTCCTTGTCTTTAGCTCTTAGTAGAGTATTTTAACTAGAAACATTATCAGCGTGGACCTTAATTGCACGAGATCCTAATCTCAACTGAGAAATTCAGACTCAGTTACTAACTAAAATAAATGAATGATTACGGTAACCTGACCACTAGGACTCACCGCAAACGGCTTCAAATAAAATATTTAATACCAACCAAACTTATTGTTTAACTAGTGGATAACAAAAAAAAACAAATAAGTAAATAAACAAAAACAACATTTAATAAAATAATGTAAATAGTTACTTTATTTGAATTTCCATAAGGTTCTAAATAAGTTTTTTGACTACTCTAGTAATAAAATGTACTAAGGTATGTATTTCCGGTAGCAAAATGCCGCTACAGCTTTGATAGCTTACCAAATAAATAGACCACGCAATTGTTAGACATTGCATTTACCTCATGTTAATTAAGTATTTTTACGTGGTTCTTTCAATAAAAAAAAAAAAAATTTACTTGAGTAAAACACAAAGTTGTTCCAAACATGTAACTCGATTGACTAAGGGTATAATTGTTTTTTAAATCGGCACAGAAATGATCTGGAATATGAATTCTCTGTTCTCTCTAATTAAATGAACCATTTCGTTAACCGTGGTTGATGCAACCGGTGCTTAGATTCGTCAGACTAGATCTGGTTTTATCTCGATGATAGAACCATGGAAGGTCTGAAAGCAGGGCAGGCACAGATACAGCATGCATGTAGTGCAGGCGTACCGCGTCGTCTTTCGGATCTGCTGCAGGGAGCAGACCTTGCACCGCTGGTACCTGTCGACCATCGTCGGCGAGTGCAACGCTAAGTCAATCGTCCTCGGTCTCGTTGTCAACAATGACATTCGTTTTCCTGCAATTGGAAACCATTTATATACTATGGTGGAATTTGGAAGCGTTTAGAAAATCATGGAGCTAAAATGGCCCTATAATTTGCGAAATCCTTAAAAGTATGGAGTCAGTCGGTTACAAAAATGATTTTTTTTTAAATCACGGAAAACAGGATTTTATGGTTATTTACTATAGGTATTGCAATGTTTAGCAAATAAACTCTAATGAAAAATATTTATTAGCATATTTAAGAAGCGTATAGTAAGGTATTACATATGAGTATGTACTTGTTATTTATTTTGATGTATGATGGGATTATTATTTTAACAATACATTATTTTAATTTTGAGACAAAATTTAGAGCTCCAAATCTTCAAGCGACGTAACATTTTGGAACAGAAGATGTGTTTCGCAAATGTATTTAAATAAGTTAAAAAACTGATAAATGTGAACACAATATCGTTATGTTTTTAAACGTTTTCTATAATACCTATTAGGAAACAACGGACGCACGGGCCTCCTGTTTACAACATGTTAACACACATTTTATGTTAGACCAAAGGATGTTCAATTGCGTACGACAAAAAATAATATGATATTAGCTGCATATCTATTTATAAAACGGCACAAATATGCCCTTCTAAGAACTGACCTCGCAATAAAATATATTATAAGTACCTTTAAAAACAAAATAACAACAGGTACTTACCATTGCATACAAGTCGTCTTCGATTTTTCTTCACCAGCGTGCAGAACACCAGTTGTTTTCATCGATTAGACTCTTTCGTGAAATTAATAATAAATATCAGACAACCTTACACAAATCGATATATGGGTACTAGACGCCGACTTATAAATATATACTTAAAAATACATAGATCAACCATGACCCAAAGCACAACCATTCGAGTTCACCACACAAATACTGGCCGGGATTCGAACCCGGGACCGCCGGCTCAGTAGGCAGGCGCACTAAAAACTGCGCCAACCACGTCGTCACAAATTATACTGACTCTTGAATATTGTTCCATTGGATTTCCATAATCCAGACGGACTACAGTTGGACCGATCAAGTGAACATCACTGACGCCCGTACATCACACCTCAGCCGATATAGTTCGTTGATACATTTCATTCATTGATATACCCCAAGTAGCACAACTGGGTCTAAATAGCTCGTATATCATATCTAATTAGATTCTTAAGTGAAATTTACCACCATGACTAAGTGCTATATAGGTGGCAAGAACCCTTATGCCACCAGTATAGAACCAAAAGGAGAAAAATTGCAGCCTATTTTTGGTGCTAAATAGAATCCATAAGAGATCTCACAATTACCTTAAGTGGTAATTAGAACTATGGGTGAAAGTTATGCGCAGTGAACGAATGAAAACATTTTAGTTCGGTCAATGAGTGATAAATGAGTCGCCAAATTATCTTTGAGTGGCGAGGCAACTGTCAAATTGTGTTTTATTAAAAGTAATACGTGATCTGCCATATTCATTTTGGGTTTATATGTCTGTTTGATTGTGATTAAGACTTTACGTTATACAAGCATTGAAATAAGCACGAAATTCTTGCGAATTTTTTTTTACTGTGAAACTATATGTTTTCTTTGTAAATTTCGACGCGCCCTTCATTTGATCAGGAATATTAAAAAAGAGAGTGCTAAATTAAATAAGGAATAGATACTGATAAGAAATAAAACTGTTAAAAACCTGACCTAATGATTGTAGGTTACGTACAATGTTAAAGTAACATCGTCACAACTATCAAAAGTCTGTGATTATGCGTGAGTGTGATAAAATTCTGGTTAAAATAATCAATTTTCATAGGCTTCCATTTGTAAACATGGCGAAACAAAAAAGATCCTACAGTGTTTATTTTCACTTATTTGTTCCTTATTTGGAACTATCAAGTCTAATAATCACTTATTTGTATCTTGCGAGTGGCAAAGCAGTGAATGATATTACCAATAGTAATTATTTGCTCTTTTGTAGACTATTAAACAAGCAAGACTATTAAATATATTTTGACAAGGTGCAGATAGGAACAATAATAGAACTTTTAGTTCGTTAGTGGTTTGAAATAAGTGAAAATAACTGCTTTTGGTTCCAAGAACCTCCTACTGAGACCTATTTATGCGTTGGAGTGGCAATAAGGTACTTCTTAGGTCTTAAAGTTGCAATATTTTTTGGTTCCAAAAGAGCCGTAAAATTATCCCTTTAGCCACTATTGGTGATATAATTCGCTATTGTACTAGTCATTCGGAACTTTTAGTTCCAAATAAGGGTATGTTCCCACTTATATGTAAAAGTTGCTTATAAGTGATTTTAAGGCCTTATATAGCACTATTGCTTCTTATTGAGTGACAATTTGAACCTGCATGCAACTTTAAGTAGCAAAATCGACTTTATCCCAACATAAGTAATAAAGTAGAAACAAAAAACGTTCCTATGCAACTACAAGTGATAGGATGAACTCATATACAGTTTTGAGTTGTGTTTAAAGCTATAAGTTGTATCAAACACTGTTAAACCACTCATTTAGAACTTAAAGCTATAAGATAAGCTGCAAAATTCACTAATGTGCTGCTTGGGACATATTTAGTAAATTTCATACATTTGTTTTTCATGAGATGTCAATAGAGTGTACCTGTATCATAGTCGCATAGCTCAGTTATATTTAGTGTGGACGTATATCAAAATCAACTAAGTTCACGCAAATGAGTAACGAAATTATATTTTTCAAACACTGAATAATGCGCCTATTGCACTTTCCTAAATTAGTCACTGACGAGAGAAATGCAGCAATATGTGAGACACGTATGGAGTATGGAGATAACTCCATCTCAATCCTGCGTATTGCTGCACCCCTCTCGTCAGTGACTAATTTAGGAAAGTGTAAAAGCTGCATAACATTTACATTGGACTTAGCTGATTTAGATATGCATCGAAACATTCCTTTAAAAAAAAAAAAAATAACAAAAAATAGAACCGACTTCAGTAAAACTAAAAAGCCAAAAATAACCCGTTCAAGTACAGATTACATTTGACTCACCATTTGAAGTCGATCCCAAACCACTCAGTTATTATATTTATATTTTATAGTTTACGTGAGGTTTGGCCCGACTTCAAAGGGTGAGTCAAATGTAATCTGTACTTGAACGGGTTATTTTTGGCTTTTTAGTTTTACTGAAGTCGGTTCTATTTTTTGTTAAAATTTTTTTTTTTTGCTTTTTAGTGATTCATAAAAACACTTATGGCAAGGTGATCAGGGAGGTCTTGAAGGCATGCATCTCGTTTGAATTATCTCCTAACTCCTAACCTATGAGGAGTTGTACCTTCCATCATCAGCTCAGCATTGGAAGATGATGACTACCATATGCAAATACTTAAATAGTTTTATAAAATATATGAAAAATATTATAGGTGCCTATAAAATTTCAGGAATTCCTTCGATTCCTCATGGATCTCGTCATCCGATCTTCACCAAAATTTTATGGGACCAACCTTGAGATATCTATTCATGAACCTAAAAAGAATTTTTCAAATCGACTCATAAATGACGGAGTTCTGAGGTAACAAACATTAAAAAAAAAAAAAAAACATACAACCGAACTGAGAACCCCCTCCTTTTTTTGAAGTCGGTTAAAAAATAGCAGTTTAGCCCTAGACAAAGCCCAATCACTCAAAAAACATTAACCGTTCACCTCAGAGGGGTTAATAAGCAAGCTAATTTAATTATAATTTTATACTTATTTATAATAAAATTAGCTTGCTTATTAACTCCTCTTAACTCTTCCCGGAAATCGACATGTACGAATTAGGTACCTACTTAACCATAAATGTTACACAGCGAAAAGCTTATAAAAACGCAAACGCTCAGCACCACAACATGATAAAGCGTCCAAATCCCATTCTAGTTCAACATGAGTGGCAAACAGCTGTGTAACTGTATAAGCATGTGATCTAGAATAGTCCACATATTGATAATACCCGCTTTCTCACGGAGCTACTCATGTGTTCTCAATTAACATGCCTAAGCGTACTTTTTTCTTCTTTTCAACTGCATTGATTATATTGATTTCTCTGTAGCGGCCAGATCGCAGTAAGATGCTGCCGGAACTTCACGGGACTGTCGTGTATTTCGTGCCAGACATTTTGAGTTATTCGACATTTCATACACATAACAGGAAATAAGACGCACTTAAGTTGGGCGCTGAGCACGTTAACACATCGTTCGACGTCATGTTGTCACGCTGTGAATTTTGACGTTTCGGCGCCTAGATACTGTAATCTAAAAAGTACAATCGCTACTGCCTCTTTTGCTACTATACAGTGCAGTACGTCTGATTTCTTACCCGGCGTCTGAGGAACAGTTTTCGGTCGGTGGGCTGGCGGCTCAAAAGGTTAAAAAGTATGCTAGAACTTATTCGTGGAGGCATTGATACCAGAGTGAAAATCGGAAGCTATTCAACCACTATCTCAGTTTGGCTGCGAAATTTAGACGGATATAATATAACGTTATTCTGAAGCCGGATGTATCTAATTTATTATGAACTCTAAATAAACGCTTTTGGAACATGCATTCAATAGTTCTTTAACACTTTTGCAACCAGACAAAAAAGAAAGACATATCCCAGAAACCGGCCGAGCCGACTTTTATAGCATCAACCCCGGCTACCGGGTTGGCCGGCATCTGAACAAAGTTTACGAGAGCGCCCGGCCTCCGGGTTGTTGGTGTCGAAAGTGTTAAGTTATACCAGGTCATAAACGCTAAATTAATAAAAAAAAATACATCCTCACAATAAATGCCGAAATTTAGGTACTACTCGTACTAAAAAATTAACTTCTATACGCATAGAAGCAGTATTTAAATAACTAAATTGTAAAATGCATGCTTTTGCATACACTTAGTGACTCATACGCGCAATCACTATCACTGCATAGTATAAAACAAAGTCGTTTCCTGTCTGTCTGTCCCTAAGTAGGTATGCTTAGATCTTTAAAACTACGCAACGGATTTTGATGCGGTTTTTTAATAGGTAGAGTGATTCAAGAAGAAGGTTTATATGTATAATACATGCATAATTTATTAGCATTGCACCCGTGCAAAGCCTGGGCGGGTCGCTAGTTGGGATATTTTATTTAACGTCCTATCTTAGTTCCGAAACCATTTTCGGGAATAGGGCTCTTTACCGCAATAAACAATAAGATTGTGACACCTGTGAAAATTTATTCACATTTAGTTTTATTACTTACTAGCTGTGCCCCGCGGTGTTACCCGCTCATCCCACGGGAACACTAAATTTATTCGGGACGAAGAGTATCCTATGTCCTTTCCCGGGTATCAAACTATCTCCATACCAAATTTCATCTAAGTCGGTTCAGCGGTTTAAGCGTGAAGAGGTAACAGACAGACACACTTTCGCATTTATAATATTAGCATGGTTAGTATGGTTTTTTTTTTAATAAAGATCCAATTTTTTTATAAACATAGTAAAATATATGCCAATTCAAGACACTAATTTCATCCCTTTTTCGATTTATCAGTTGCCTTTATCGTTTTACTTTGGCATTAATAGACAAAACGACTAGGACCAATTAAAGTCGGAAACCGAAAACTGTAGGTTAGGTTAGGTTAGAAATGAAAGTACGAAGTCGAAGTTAGGTAAGTACGAAATAAGATTAGAAAAAGTTTATTTATGCGACATAAATGTTATGCAAAAAAAAATGTCAAACAAACATTAAACAAAATAAGACTATACGAAACAAACATTAGGCTAAACAAAAATAGATTTATGTGAAATAAGGACTATACAAAACGACTTTCACTCAAATGGAAATCAGGCAAAGTCAATAGTTATGCCAAATAATATTAGTTTAAATAAAATTAAGCAAACCGAAATTAGGGAAAACATTGTTAGGCAAAACAACTAGAATAATCACCTTTGACGTCCATTTATTTGTCGTTATGTATGTCCTACAGCACTCCATTTGTTGATCTATGCCGTCACCGTCACCCATGTTCTTATTGTACGTTCGACAACTTTTGGAGCCGAGATGTATACATACGTAGCTTTTTGTGTTTTTGTCCCATCTTCTAACTTAAGTTGACGAGTTGGATCCCGAGCAATTTGATGCCATTAAAACAGATTTATTATCACGATCAATACGGTTATGCAATACGGTTCCTGTGCTATGCAAATTCAGCTTCTCCATCTCATCAATCAAAGGAATGGTCGTAAATTACTTGTCGTGACAGACGCAACTGCCAGGAGGAGTTGTCTTGACTCTTGATCAAAAGGATAACAGACGGACCGAGACCAAGTTGAGTGTCTCCAACCGTGAGTTTTGCACCCTTACAAGTCAAGTATCAGTCCTTCGTTTGTTGTAAAACTTTTTAAATCTACTGGCCGTTTGTTTTCGTCATCCTGGTCCATCCATTGGCTTTCCATGTGACTTATCTGGAAATGTAGCTCGCTTTCATTTTCTTATTTGGGGCGTCGGTGTTGGTAGAGGAGACCGTGACCGTGATCGTGACCTCTCTTCATGACCGTTTCCATAAAAAACATCATCGCCTGAGAGGAAGTCTTCAGTCTTCTAGATTGTCGTAACAATTAGGTACCTATGTACTTCAGCCCTCATCAACCAAATCTTCAATTTCGGACAAGTTCCCGTCTGCAAGCAGATCTTCTACACCTACGGACATATATTCCTCGTCACTAACATGTAAGATCTCGAAAATAATTGCATCAAGCTTGTTCAAATTCTTAATGTTAATTAATGGATAACGAAATGTGACAGTTGTTTTGATATTACACAGATATTTATTTATATGACTCACATTACATCATTTGCCTGGAGCAGTTCACTCAATCCCTGTTATCGCTGTAAATGTATAATTCGAAGTTATTATTTCATACACAGTTGGATGATAAACTTTGAAAGCATGGGATTCACTTTTCACACAATCTTTAACGCAACGAACAAACCTACGCACGTAAGATGTCTTCGTGTTATACACGATAATGCTGAGTATGCATGAAAATGCTCTATTTCTATCATCTGCTCGCTAATAAGCATATTTTCACACTAGATTCCTAAATAATCGATCGCATACAATTAATTAAATGTATGCTAGTAAGGTCAGCACCAAAAGTAGCTGACATTTTTGCTACTGGCTTGTGCCAAATTGCATACTAAAATTGACAATTACTTTTGTCACTGATTGTACAGCCTCCAACATGTATGCTCACGCGGAAAAAATGAATACGAACTACGCCACACGTGCGACGTCAGTTAATGATATGGGTGACGAGGCGCTAGCGCCGCCACTAACTGAACTGAGAACTTGGTAGAGTGTGACTGTTCCCTTACCATGAGTTTACAGTGACCGTACTCGCTAGCGACGCCGTAAACGATTTGTATGGAGAATCGTAGTTCGACAAAGGAACCGCTAGGGGCGCTGTGCCATGTTTACGCTGCCGCTAGCGACTACGGTCACGTTAACTCATGGTAAGGGTACTGATAATTGAACGATTCATTACGCGGGAGATGCTAACCGGTGCTGGCATGATCGAATTGCCGTTGATTGCTTAATTTTATCGAAAATAAAAAGGTATGAAGCATGAAAATGCTCAGCGTATTCCGCAATAACTAGACACCAGGTACACAAATTGAATTTATCACATATTTGATGTCACAATTAGTTGATTTCTTGGAAAATCTTTACCAATTTTATATATACTGAAATAAAAATCAAGGACATGGATGATTTGCTGTCAGAATTTATTAAGAAATCAACCAATAGCAGTAGGGAGAAGTCAATGAAACAACATTCAAAAGGTAAAATTATTTCCATGTAATAATAAGTCCTAATGAGATCAAAATTCAATAGCAAATATTAACATTCCTACAATATTATGGTAATAGGTAGGTACAAATCAATACGCTAACGCTACCAAGTAATAAACAAGTCTAGATAGCGCAAATAAAAATACCTTTTATCAGATCAGCCAAATAGGAAAGAGGAAAAAAACATTATTGCTCCAAAACAACAAGTTATCAGTAATTCGCAGTATCTCATTAATTCGACTAAATAAATGTCATTCTATACGTATAAAATACTATAGGCTCATTAACTCACAACAAATAAAATAGTATTTATAACGTACGAATAGCTACAAACTTTCTGAGATTGAGCTATAGTTAAGAATAAAATTGAGCCGAGATTCCATCACATCAAACAGAATATAATATTCGATATTCTGACAAAAACATCGTTATGAGTAGGCAGTTGAGTAGTTCGGTATGACGAGTAGCACGCACTAATTATAGTTTGTTCACCGTAACGGTAACGGTACAGAATACCTGAGTACTACGACTACGGGACCAGATGTTTACCAGCCTCGGCCCTTGCTTCCGATACATCTGTCGACTGCCGCTTACACCATTATATATTTTAAATACTTTTGATACAATCCGAAGTGATACAGATGTTGTTCTTGTATCATGTAGTAGCATTTTGTATCAAACAGTGAAGTGTTAAATGCGAGCAAAATTCATTGAAGTGCTATAGGACCGTCATCGTCACCTGGTTGTCATATGCTATTTTAATCGATTTATCTCGCATTTTACGATCTCTAGTTATTATAGATATAAGTGAAAAATGGAATGAAAGAGCCAGTTTACTAAAACGAGATTATTTTTCAAACGAATACGGAAATATGTTTTCAAATTTATTATGATTATATTTTTAGAGGATTAACAAAAAAACCGGCCAAGAGCATGTCGGCCCACGCTCAGTGTAGGGTTCCGTAGTTGCTCATTCTTCACAATATACTTAAGTTACGAGAAAGATTTCAAGCTCTATAAAAAGGTTGTAAACGCCAAAGTAACTGTAATTACTTATTACCTTCTGGAAGTCAACTTACGTCCTTTTAAGAACTATGAAATTTTGCGATAACTCAAAAACGGCTCGAGCGATTTTGTTCAGTATAGTTTTCATTGAAAGTACTTAAGGCCTCACGTTCATGAATTTTTCCATGATTTTTTGACCCGTGGTTGAAAAGTTAGAGGGGGGGGGGACGCTATTTTTTTATTTTTGGAGCGAATATTTACAAAACTACTGACTTTATCAAAAAATAATGTGTGACCCCTATTATTTTCACAAGACCTATTCAACGACACCCCACACACAAGTGTTGAAACGAAAAAAAAAATTAACCTTCACTTTAGGTGTTCGAGGTACCCGAAATAAAAAAAAATGTTTTTATTTTACCGTTTTGTCGGCGTGATACATACCCATACTCATACCAAATTTCAGCTTTCTAGTACTAATGATCACGGAGCTAAGCCGCGGACGGACAGACGGACAGACGGACATGGCGAAACTATAAGGGTTCCTAGTTGACTACGGAACCCAAAAAAGCGGTAAAAAAGTACAGTTGAGGTAACTAGCCCGTTTTGTTTCGATCCTTTCTAGACTATTAATTTAGGCAGATTTCTTCGACGACATAAATCGTAATAATATCATATTTATTACTTTAAACAGTTATCAGTACCTATCACAAAACACTTTTTTACGATTTAAAAGTTGCTACACGAGATAACAAGTACTTCACGCTTTCCCACAGCCTATATCTTTATGTCTGCGCATAAAACCCTTCAGCCAATTTTCACCCGCAGTTTCAATTGCCTTCCATTTATCTGGGCAGATATTATTTGTCACCGCGTAATCAAACGCCAGCTTTTTCATTTGTGGCCACAGAACCCAAAACTATTATTTTTATTGAATTCTACGGACAAGTTTTGAAAATATTAAAAAAGGTGAAAGCAGCGTCGTCTAAGAATCAGGTCACAAACGACGTCACCTTGTGGAAAAATTTAAAGTCGCAACCTTCAAAAATAACGGTAGTACAATTTCCATTCAAAATGCGTCTTAGTAATAGTCCTACTTTAGGATGTACTGCGCTATGCCTTGTGGCCTAAGCACTTTAACAATAAGGAACTTTGTTTTTTTTTTTTAATCATAAATTGGGACATTTTCGTAAACGTAAAAATGTGTTTTTATTTAATATTTTATCCTTTATTTGAATATACCGGAATAAGGCCTGGCCAAAAAAAATGTTGTCAATTAAACTACAGTCTAGGTACCTACTCCAGCGATCTACGAGAATGACATTAAATGAATTGCATTTTAAAACTTATTTTCTTCAATCACACGTTTCAATCACACGTATCGAACAACTCAACAGTACCTACCCCATAGTCAATTCGTCACGAAAACACATAAGTAATATTGTCTTTGAACTTTTCCTAAATGTAATATTTATAAAAATATATTTATTGATACTACACATTGAAAGCGATAGCCGTCTACGGACGAACGAACAAAAGCATCCATCAAAAATTCCGTTCGCACGTGGGTCTCGTGCGTACGTTACGAGCTAACGAACATCAAACACAACAGGACGGTCCATACGATTTTGCTCGCTGTTCGTCGTTCGATGTTTGTGCCACATTTTTGATCGTTCGTCCGTACACGGCTTAACAGTTGAAATGTTATAATGTGAGAGAAATGCATGCATACACACACACGCTCATTGATATTCAGTGAAGAGACTGAAGAGTATCCGCGTGAAGCTAGGCACTATCGTCGACCGCAACACGATAACACATCAATAATTATAATAAGTAATTCACTGGACATTATACCAATCTCTGGGAAATAGGTAATCGCTTCGGTTAACATTCTGAATAGTCTACTTAATACGCTAGAAAGCTAGTTATAATAAATAAGACCTAGTCTATATGACTTCAATCACAAAATGTGTCAATAATCATTAATGTCAATAAATATCACAAAAAAACAATACAACATACAATTAATTTTAGACAAGGCATTGGTAGGTAAAAATGTAAAACGTAATATATAAAAAGACTAGCAACAAGTTATGGAAAAGAGGTAAGTATGTACGAAAAGTAGGTAAGTACGTTTACCCGTTCCGTTGATTTTCTACTATGTATTAATATTTACCACGTACCAAGTCACGCAGATCGATCAAAACACATATCGTTTCCATGGATAACCATGTTAAAAATCCATCCCACTATAATACAAAGCAGTCTATTAGTGTGTCATGGGAACCCTAGTAAATTTATCAAAATAACCTTTTGAACGCACAGTTTTCATTGCTACGCTGATGCCATCTATCGTCAATGACGTCCAAATTTCAATGATCAGAAACATCGTAATTCAAACCGCTACAAGTATATTTCAATCTGTTGAATTTGGAGCAATCCTTTATTTCTTTACTGTGGCTTAGGGGCATGGTGATTTGCTTCATCGCTTCGCTTGGCGTTCAAAACGTTAACTAACACTTAAAACTATTATGCCGAACTAGGATAACCTAAAATAGATTAGCTGACTAGAGCACTCTTCGTGTGATAAATAATATATTTCTGAGACCACAGCCTTTGACAGCCATAACATTAATTTCAAAACAATTTCACTACATTAACACAGATGAATTTATAACTGCCTGAACAATTCATTCACATAAATAAGAAACATATTGTACCATTTACAATAAAAACCAGCACGAACACGCGTGGATCATGAATATGGTATCAGTTGAGGCAACTACGCAAAGATTAAATACATCTTGTGCCACATGTAAGTCTACCTACGTCGGAAACGAACCCAGCACGAGTCACGGCCGGCCCTTGGCTAAAGTCCACCTCGGCGATTTTACTTTATTTTTAACACAAAATGGTTGGGCTCGGGTACTAGCCGAACCACTAATTTCACGGTTAAACTTCAACTATGGTAGAGATAATCTTGTTACACACGTCGTTTCTTGATAGCCGTGTTTGAATAAATTATACGTATATAACGTCAGGATATAATATCTAAATGACTTACCCCGCGTAATTATGAACGCAAAAACTAAAGTACTTTCATAACCTATTTGTTATCAAAGTACTTTAGTTTTTACGTTAAGCATCATACCTTTGCTCTTACGGAATGCACACCGTTGAAACATTTCTAGAATAATAAAAAAAGAACAAAACCCTAAAACTTGCTTTTGACAATAAGTACTTATAAAGTTTAGCAGGTGTATTGATTTTTTTTACATTCACGAAATGGTAACAAAAATAAGGGCTACCCTAACAAAAAACGTGACTACTTCCAGCCTGCTATACGTCTGAGATCGCCTGTAGATAAAAATAAAGCTTTAGATATAGTGAATAAAGTAGTATTTTAATGTTCAATAAGGATTCGACTACCTGCCCTGGCCCTAGAACATTGTAAGCGATCGAAGTGTTTCACAAAAACCTTTTAAATAGAAAAAGCGCCCTAAGACAGGACGTCTAGACGTTCTTTTTTGTTAGTTCCCAGAACGGGCAGGTAGGCATCTGGCGCGCGTACAATACGATATGCGCTCTACCCTATCCTAACGCAGCTTAACGTTATCTTACACATCGAATTCACTAACGACAATACACGAGATTTTGGCAACTATTTGGCACATACGACTGTAATGTAACACCGACATATTAACTAATTCTCTACTAAGCTCTGTCAATAGATAATATTATTAATATATACTTGGTTATAGACAATGATTTATCAATTTTGTACTATATTTTATAAAAGTTATATTATAGAATGATTACACCCTCGTTTTATCCCTTGCCGTGGCTCTCCCGCAAATGTTAATTTTGCATTTACACATACGAGTATCAATGTTTTTATTGATCTTACATATTCAATACGTAACGGTCAATAAATTGCACTAAACAGATACGGTATTATTAAACGTTTTCTATTCATCCCGCACGACAAGTCTTTGGCACTAATTGCTTTTAGTTTATATTGCAAACCTTAAAATATAAATTCACAACTAAGTTCGGCACATATGTTACAAAACTAGTTAAACTCTTTGACTTTACTTTCGCTACAGTTCCGGAACCTTGAGAGTGTAACTTGTAATTACCTGATTGTGATTCCCCACAGGCCGGTCGCAGTCGTTCCGAAATACATTTGTGGTCGTCCCCCACTCAATTCAATTTGCGTTTGACGCATTATAAACAAATTAGTATGGAGTTCAGCAGAGACCGTCTTTGGCGCTGAAGTATGTGCTCGATACTTTGGGAGGGTGCGTGTGTATAGGGGCCTGTCCCAGCACGGTGTTATTCATGATGAGGACGGAGGCGGGGCAGCTCCGCGACTTGCGGGAGGAGCAGTACCAGAGCTGGCGCGTGCTGCTGCGGCGGCGGCTGCAGTTGATGAAGTAAGTGTTGCCCTCGTAGAAGAGCAGCCGCCCGCCGCGCGCCGTCATCAGGTACCGCGCGCGTCCGCCTCCACCTATACCACAACAAGCAGCTTTAACACCATTCTCATCAATTTGCAGCTACCAACCTATAGCAAACGAGTCTCACCCTCTATTAACCCTATAACACTGATTAGGGAGCAAATAAAAGGCTTATGCGGTCAACTTTGAGTACGGTTACGGTTTAATTTACTCAAATGCTCCCTCCTATCGTGGAATGTGCATCTATACTTTGTGCAGACTGTGCCTTAAATCTGCAGATGAAGTAATGACAAGATTAGATATAATATACAACTCCTCGTTCATACGAACTAAAATGGAAGTGTTCGTGTAGTACCTACCTATCAAATGATTATTTTATTTTCCGACAAAAGTTTCAAGTATTATGGAGCAAAAAAAAGTCCATAGTACAGGCATGTTCATTTTGCTCAGTAATATTCTTAAGTGTTATACATGGACAACTCGATTTTTTAAACTTAACATCATTTCAAAGTTGTTAATTATTCTGTAATTGTCAATATTGCATCAATTAGCGGAAAACTAAAATTATAATGAGTAGCTTATATAATATTGACCTACAATAAATAATGAACATATCTGGGACATTTGAGGTACACGTGCACAATACACAATGTAACCCTTTTTATCCAGAATTACCGCCCGTTTCGTATAAACAGAATATGTTAGGCGGAGTGCGTGACTGTACGAGTACGAACTCATTGTCATTGCATTAGGGCTCTTACATACATCGTTTTTAACAAGTTCTTTCTATAAACATTTAAATATCAATTCAACCAAGTGACTTACCTACATATAAACCAGAAACAACGTGAAAGTACTCGCTTGGAATAAACAGCGGAATTGGTCCCAAACCAGATACAGCTTACGCAATTCTAACTTCGCCGACTGATCCGGTTCAGAACATTGGAATGCTTCCAATAGTCTAGCATTTTCGCCAGATTAAATTTGAAAAACTTAAAATTTGTTACAACAGCGTCTATTATACATTTATATTTATCACAAGTTATGGATCGGAATTGTCTTATGGCAATATGTTGGGTTCTAAGGCACAGGTGGGCAAAGAGATTTTCACTGAACCGGTCTCTTCAGCCAACTGTACCAAATTGTATACTAGGTATACGCTACGACATGTAGCTTTATATAATAATAAATGCAGTAGTTATTTTATAATAGTGCTATCACCATTTAACAGGACGGTCATATAATATTAGAATATTAACGTCTAATTAAGCACTCTAATTCACTAAGGACGTCAGCGCTAGCGCAACGATCAGCAACCTTCTGGCGTGCCCGGACATCGCTTTCAGAGAGTTAACCCCTCGTATGCTTAGACGCCTATCCGTGCCAGTTCATGAACTGCGTAAGCACGGATAAGTTCTATCGGGCAGCATACAAAAACGTAACGCGGCCGCACCCGAGTGTCAAATTCTGAATTGGTTGCCGCATACGAGGGGTTAATGGCCGCAAATAGATGACTTTCAGGCAGCGGATTGCCGATCGCTGCACTAGTGAATATCTATACTGCACCAGCAAGCGACACCCTACAGCTACATCCGTAGCAATCCGTGCAATCAAACACCATTAAATTCCAAGCCGTTGGTGAGCTTGTGTAGTTTGTTGAGCTGGCAGGTGCACCGGCGCGAGCGCACCGAGACGAAGCAGGCCGGCGCGTGCTTCAGCGCCGTGCTGCTGCGGCGCGCCACCAGCCAGCAGGCGCGCCAGGACACCTCCACGCGCGCTACAACAGGCACCACCGTCAATGTGCTACCGGACCGTACATTAGTGTCTTGTAAATACTAGCACCACACTACTCTGTAGATGTGTTCTTTTGTAAACTAATTTTGCTGTGCAATAAATTTGCTGTGACTTTATAACCTGTACAATATTCGTGTTGCAATTTTTCTTTTGACCGCCGTTCCACACGCCATTATTGACATGTGTGAATGGGGCACGGTTTTTCGAAGACATCACGATGGCAGAACGAAATCTGATGATCAGAACGTTTCCTTTGGCATGATGGACCTTCTGAACCCTAAGAACATCTTAAGAAAGATAGCCATCTTGAATTTTAGTGCAGGAAGGAGTTATGACGTCATCTATTTTTTGTATGGGATTTTGACATTTTGTGTTCTAAATCCCATCATGTGGGGTATTCTTATGAGAGGTTACTCTGACTCTCCTTCTTAAAATGTTCTTACGGTTCAGAAGGTTAATCTCGCCATAGGAAACCTTCTGATCATCAAATGCCAGAAGCAATGAAAGAAGCCTTTTTAATTTTTCTCCTTCATCACCACCAGCATTTTTACTCCACTTTCCTTTGAACGATTGCGGAAATAAATCTGCTTTAATTTTAGCAATTTTAGTTTTAAAGTTTGCCTGTTTAAAAATAAAACATAAAAACTTATAATACGAAATATTTATTACAACTTTATACATGTCAATTTAGTTCTGAATCAAACAAAAATCTACAGGACGTAAATTATGACAATATAAACTGTTATAATGGCTACTGAGCCATTATTGAAAAGTTAACTAATAAACTTACGCTAGGTAGTTGATGAAAGCGCTACAACTAAAAAATTAAACAAATCTTCTAATTATGTTATTTTTGCTACGGTTACCGCCAGCAAATACCGATTAGCATTGCTAATGTCTAACCAAACCAGCACCTCTAGCACAACTGTGACACGCGACTATTTCTCGCGAGAGAAATATGACCTATCTCTTTCGTCACTGTACTGTGAGAGAGTGACGGGCGAAGCTATGTCGCGCGCCAAGTATCGTGAAGCAAGGGCTCTCTAAACTCGCTGTGAGCTTCATACGGCTCAGGAGCTCTCTATCCGTACGACGTGATCCTTTCTTTATAAGAAGCGACTTCTCAAACATATAGTGCCAAAGTAATGTTTATAATGAACCAACGCCATCCATGAGCCGCAAAGTTTGGAAACTCTCTTAGAATAATATGGATTAAGTAACGGTCGATCAAACATCGTCAATTGTCTTTAAAGTTCAAATTTAAGCACCACAAGTACTAGTTGTTTAAAAAAACTTAGTAGATAATTTGTCTACTTAGCCTAAATCTCAAATTGAAATGTATATTCCCTTATTAAGCAATCAATATAATTAGTTTAAATGCCAATCAAACTTTGCTCTAATATTTAAAGACAACTGATTTAAGCAACAAGAGTTGAAGAGAAGTAATAAAATAAAATATTAATAGAAATAAATGCAACGGTAGTAGCGCAATGCGGTCGTAGTCAATCACTAGACGACCACAACGAAAAAAAATATTAAATATATATACATTACAGCAAAAAACGTGTTATGTTACACGCAATTACACACTGTATTATCTCTATGCAAGTGATCGTTAACGGATTTAACCAATGATACTTTTGGACTTGAATAGTAATTATTATTCCAACCCAACGGGAGCTGGGAGGAGATTAATATTTATTATGGAATTTATTAATTCTAGGCCACCCGTAAATCCTTGGCCGGCACGAGACTCTACATCTAACTTAACGGGAGCAAAGTTTGGAAAACGCAGTCAAAAAGTTCGACGTTGTTCCTTGACCTTTTCATATGCCCTTGCCGCTTTCTTCTTCCATCTCTTTCTAGCCTCCCTGAGTTGGGTCCGAGTCATATCCTTTACCAGGACTTTCGTCTTGTGGTATCTCTCTTGTTTTTTGCGTCGCATCTCAGCTTCTTTAACTGGGTCTTCCCTGACCCTCTGCATGTACCGGCGCTGGTACTCGGCGCGCGTCATCTTGCGGGGCCGCTCGGGCTGCCCGGCCAGCACGCACTGCACCACGTCGTCCGGGATGAACGTGGTGGCCGGCTCGGGCTTCTCATGCTCTGGGGAGTCGGGAGGCTCTGCAAAACGAGGCCTGCCTTAGTAAATCATCGGTGACTGTTAAGTACCGATAGTACTCATAGCCTAAGTGTGAAGTGTTATTGTCCATCTTAATGAAAATAAAACCAACCTTTTTTTCAAAAATATAATAACAATATGCGTACAATTTTTATACATTAATATAGTTTTTATTGTAACTGCCAAAAATACAGCTTTAACACTTTCTAAAGCAAGGCGCGTAGATTTTTTTTTTGCGATTTATTTGTGTAAAATTATCTATTATTCCATTTTATTTTGCGTTGACGCGGCTCCCAGGTCTAGTAGAGTCCTGCTTCGTGTGTTAGAAGTAGATAAATCAAATTAACTATTAAAATATTTTGAATAATCTTGCATCTTCACTAATTACTTAATATTTGGTATTACTTAGCATAGAATAAAATCCATAAATAAACATTCTACGATAATTTCATACAACATAGCTTTAGAACCTGTTGACTAAAAAGTTCAAGTTTGTAGATGTGAAACAAACAAATCAAAATTAAATTCCTGGAAGCTCTTGGAGATAGTTGGTAAGATGTAAATAAAGAATCAATAAAACGCGTTCAAACCGAGCCCACATGTATCAAGTCTGCGAGCGCGTCCTACACACGTGTAGTGCCATATTTTCGCATTCGGAAACTTTCTTCGCGGGGCGCCATTAGAGCAAAAACAGCGGAAGCGATACCGTAAAAAGGACTTTATTATTGCATTGGGATGTTATATTTTATAGTCGCGAGAGGAGCGGGAGAGTGGGACGGCGGTGGGGTTGAGATTCTGGGGCGTTATCGATTTGGGGCCCCATCACCAGGCCGGTAGCCGCGCACGCGTGAGGGTGGTACCACCACTTGTAAACAACAGCCTAAGCCTCCAGGTACACACACTCAACCTAACTGCGTTTAAATTATGAAATCGCACCAAACCCACAGACAGAGCGCGTCCACTTTTAAATACTCTATTCGACTGAACGTCGTGTGTAATGAATAATCCACACATGCCCATTTTTTACAATGTATTCTGTGTGTTTAACATATATACTTATACCAATTCATTCTTACGTATATCTATTCATTCAGAAAACAAACAAACATGCTCACGTTTATTTCATTAACTACGCAGCATAACCCTAAAAATTTAGCATTAAAAATGGATCCCAGCCCAATAGCAAGCTCGATATTTTGCTATTTGATCAAAAATAACCTCTGACCAAATGACCTCGCACTTGAACCGTTGCATAAACAAATGCAAATCTTAAACCGGAATTTTAGGTACTCAAATATATGTAAATTACACCACACAATGACCTCGCCGACTATCAGCAAACTGTTGATATTGAAATTGCATCTAAAATTGGGAGATATATGTATATAACCTGTTTGAGTTAAGTTTGCATCTGGTATCTATAGCGTCGTATACAAATGCGGCGCAAACTTATTTCAACCGGTCTATCACTCAATTTGATTCAACTAAATATAGCCCTAATGCGAGATAATACTGCGTATAGAAAACCCCCTTCGAGCCGCATCTACGCAGTACGCTACGCACTACGCACCCTAACGCCCTAGCCCTGTTCCTCGATCACGTGGTCTGCGCCGATGGATGGCGGCCCGACGGGCTGACTTACTGCGTACTAACGAGGCTCCACGGTGCTGCGCCATTCATTGATGATGTGCTAATACATAATTAGTTGGTACAGTCGGCGCCAGATACTTACAACGATGAACTGCGAATTATGTACTATGGGCTACACAATTAAAATGCAGAATTGCATGGCCTATTTATGAATGAATTCATTCTAAATAGAAATGAAATTATGCAGATCATAGTACACTAGAGATATACGACTCTACATTTTTGAGAATAAGACATTATAAATACATATCTGAATTAGTTTGCCGTATAGGTATAGCGGCTACCACTCTCAACTGTCTTAAATGTATTTAGAGGCAACACAATTAATGTATTAAATTAAAAACGTAATATAAATGATGTTGTTCCCAAGTATTAATAATTAGAATGCTGCAAAACGTACCCTCTTTAAATAGACGAACTTGAACCAGTTGCATAAAATGCTGATTATATTTAATGACACTAAATGAATGTGGCATTAATACACATGAGCGTTTAAACAACTGAATATAAAAATTACAGTCCTAAATTTGTACCATGTTTTGTGGAAACATTAAAACCCTATCAAACGCTCAAAAACATCATTTAAATGTAGAAGGTTATAGGCCTCTACGTATAATAAATAACCTGTGATTACCATAATAGCCTAAATTTTTTAGAGTACCAGATCAACAAGTAGTTGTTTGTCGGCCACGTCATTCGAGTTCTAGGTATAGGTAGCTACTATCGCCGGGCGTTCACATCGGCCCGCGGGAAACACAAAAACTAATACCTATCTAGATGACTATCAATAAGCCATTCGGTTCATAAAAGTACAGGAAAATTCCCTAACTACTTCCGAATGATCTTGTTGAACAAGTAAACATCGCGCACGTGCGAGGGGGGCGGGCGCGGGGTGCGTAACAACCGGCAACCTAAATATCAAAATTAGGGCATTCTACGTAACTAGGCTGCACCCGGAAGGCTGGCACGCCCACATTCCCGTGCCCTGCCGAAGTTGCTTCTTTCATAACTTTATAGGTCGTATTGATCCGACACAACTGCGCAAATCATGTCGCTCCGGATACGATATTGCAACGCAGTATCAGGAAAACTGTGCCTAAACAGATCTATATAATGTTTCATGAGGCTGTTTGGAGTTTGGCGCGCTCGACGCTCGCTTCCGCGCGGCTGCGCTATCTTCCGAACTCCCGAACGATGTGTTTCTAGTGGCTTGGAAATAATGTGTTGGCTGGGATGATTATTGAAAGATTTTAAGTTCAGTTTAAAAATTTAAGTCATTTAAATTTGTTACATGAGCGAAGTAACACAACATAAAATTATGTACATTGCTTAAATAAAACCTGCCAATTGGATTAAGGAAATTTCAACTTGTATAAAAATACAGTTTACGTCAAATAGTAAAAACTTAACAGATATCATCTTATGAAAAAACATCAATTATTGCTTTGAAGGGTGTGATAAGTAAGTATATGAAAAACATTAAGTACTTTATTAATTAATACTAATACTCTTACACATTTTCATTTTTTAAATTTCATAAGTTTTTTTTATAGGAACTTTGCTAAATTCTATGAAAATTATAACAATATTTGTTATCATCACAATATCAGAGGCTGCTCGGTACAACATAATGAATACATGATAAAAAAAAAGATGATAAAAAATTTACAAAAGTAAAAAAAACATTTACAATGATTGCCTTTTGTTGCGTTTTCAAATACATACTTACAAAACTACAAAAAATCGTTTCATAATTCGTGTAAAAAATAAAAAAAAAATATATCACAAACGAACAGACCGCCCCGTTAGGTATTTACCCAGCAACCCCAGTATTTCCAGGCCCCTCGAGAATTTATCGGCCGATGCGACGCATCGACAGCTGTGTATCAAAATCACGCAACTTTGTTTACAAGTAAGGCGTCTCTACCGAGAAGAGCTCTACTCCCCCGCGCGTCGGGGCTACCTGTACCGGTGGTACACGTCCTTGCGGCGCACGTACTTGCCGTCGGGAGTGAAGTAGTAGTTCGGCGGTCTGTGTATGTGCCGTCCTCGCACCAGGAACAGCACGTCGCCGTCCCGGCCCACCGCCGGCGCCGTGATCACGTCGGCCCGACATCCCGCCATGTCGCGCGACGAGCAGTACCACTGCTTCCTCCCGTGCGCCTGCAGGTTCTTCAGGTAGAATGTGTACCCGTCGTGCAGTAGCAGGTTCTTCCCCGTCCGCGAAGGCACGTAAATCGCCGGTGCTGTTCCAAAAGCGACCGTATCAGTCCATTTTATAAATTGATCAAATCGGTCACGCTGTTAGTACGTTAGTGACCATGCCGGGTGCCTAAAACCTGATCTGAGCAGTCAATAACCTTTCTGGTTTGGCTTCAGACGGCTGCGGGAACCAAGCATGTGGGAGGCGTGTAAGGGCTAATGAATTTTAAATGAATGACTCTACAATCTCTAAATTACTGTGTAAATAACTAACTTCTTATATGAAAAATATATTTATGACGCATAAATGGTTTAAGACAAATGTACTTGGACGAAAAGTTTTAGCATCGAAAGAATATGTACCTGGGTCTTTTATAAATAGGTACCTAAGGATACTACAAAGGGAAAAGTAAAATCATTCTTTATATCAAATATTTTTTTAATATTCATCTAAACGCATACCATAACAAATAAATAATAAAAGTAGTCAACAATAACAAAATGATCAAATTACAATACACTGGAAGTAAACTAATGGAGCAATTAGGTAAATATTGATAGCCCGGTCATGCGACTATTACAACGAATATGTTTTTAATATGAGATAAAACTTGACCTTAATATTTAAATCAGTACAGTAATACCTATTGTATACTATACTGTTGTACAATTTTAATACTCATTCATACTTTTTAGATTTTTATTGTTGTATAGACGAACACGCGGCAAGAAACATTTATAGGAACTGTTACAAGATCTACTTATCAATTATCATATAAATTGTACCTATATATACATTGACACACAACTGTCATTTCATTTGAGATCAAAAATACTATTCTTTGACAACACTATTAATAAAAATGTGACATTTTAATACAATCGTACCCTGCCTTTGTAGGATATGGATATGACTAGGAACCAGCTTCAGGATACCAATATACAGCGGGGATCGCTAGCCGAGAACGTTAACTTTGAGCGGATCAAGAATTCATCGTTCCCGCCTCGTTCGCGGGAACATTCGGGGAAGACGATGCAGGGCTACTCGCACTACAACGTACCGGTATCAGTAGCAGTTACCCCGAGGGACGGCAAGGCGAGCCGCTCGCCGTACAGTCGGAACAGCTCGTGCAGGTGTCGCACGGAGAGCGGGCGCGAGGCGGCGGGCGCCCGCGCGCGCGGCGGTCAGGCGGCGTGGTTGTGCGCGCCCGCCACCGCCACCACCTCGCGGTTAAACGTGCGCAGCGTCGCCGTGCACTGGAACCGGCCCCGCGCCGCGCAGTACCATAGCACCTTCGGCTGGTTCCGGTACGCGTTGTGGGGCCGGTAGAAATACCCGTCCAGCATCAACTTGGGATACCCAGTCTCGTTGTAAATCACTTGCACTGGAAGATCGACACATCGTTAATATGGACGATAATTTCCTAAAAACAAAAAACGAAAATAATAACGGTTATTACCTTTTGGGAAATTTATTAGAGACAAAAGAAAATGAAAAACGGTTTATCAACGATACCAAAATCTCATTGATTTGAAATATTTACAATAACAAAATATTTTTAGAAATGATAGCTCAATAACTTTATCATTTGTGAAGTACTACAAAGGCAACAAATTACATATAGATCGCTTTATTTTCCTTATCGGCGATCGCGACGCCCACAGTGGCCGGAAACGAAATAATCATGATCGAGATGAAATACCCACGAAGCGGCCCCGCGTCACACCACTCACACCCACGAATTACACGGTTTATAATCTCCTAGAGAACATTGCTGTCGAAGCTACGATATGACTAAGCTAAAACATGAAAAATCTAAACAACAGCCCAAATATACTATCAGTCGTGTGCGAAGAGTTATAGATACCTAATATCTATTTAAAAATGAAATATGACACGGATTACATTTTTATAGGAACGTCCAGCGTAATACCTAATCACTATTTCAATGACTGCAGTTTAAATAAAAGATTTCTAACGAATATAACTTTGCTGCAACACTACACCTAGTCCCAAGTATGAACTTCCTAATGACTACGTACCTACTACATAACACTATATTAAACTTAAGTAAAACTAAATAACGTTTGTGACGTCCTAAGGGAGATGCCACAAACTCGGTCTTAGCGGCGAGCGATACGTGTGTCTTGCTCACTCGTCTCTCGCTCAACCACTCGCCGCGCCGCTGGTCGCGCGAAGTCGTGCATCTCCGTAACATATACAATATGTAATTCATTTTAACTAACTACTAGCAATAATTGATTGAATAAAGCGTAATATGTATATTATAAAGCCTATGGGAATACGAACTTCATTACAAACTAACTACATTACATAATTATTGTATCTAGAACCGTTCTAGATGTTCTAGAACTCGTTCTAGTAGAACGAGACAAGAAGTAGGACTGTCGGTTGTGAAAACGAGTCCAAGCCAAGTCTACGTCAAATAATACTTGGACCCTGTGACGTCAAAACTGAATCAAACGCGCTTTGTGGAAGACGTAATCGTTGAGGTACAATTGCAATTCTGACCGCAGACGGCATTGCTGCCAGTTCGAGTAGGTAAGGGCCTTATCACACTTGCAATTTGCGAGCAAGTTTTCTATACAAATTCGCGGAGAACTTGCTGCGTGATCGCCTTCATACAAAATTCGCTCGGAAATCGCAAGTGTGATAAGGCCCTAAATGCGCAATGGTACATTTCACAAACTAGTAGTGTCGCTGCGGCCGACCGGGTCGGCTATACCTACGATTAGAACAGTAGCTTTAGAAGCAGCCGGTGGATCAAATAGTATGATTAATCTTGCAGCGATGCCTCAGGTCCGAGAAGACGAGCCGCTTGCCCGCGGTGTGCAGCCTCGCCGCGCAGCCGCGGGCGCAGGTCCAGCGCCGCTTGCCGCCGTAGCACGCGTCCAGCCGGTACCAGTGCCCCGCCATCTTCAGCAGCGGGCCCTCGCTAAGTGCTGCTGCTGACAACAATACCAGAAGCTCTAAACACACACGATCATAAATTCGCTTGTACGGCACTTGTATCATGCAACACGACAGACATGTAATCGCACAAATAAAACCACACTAATGATAAATTCAGGATTCCTTATGCTTGGGCAAATTAACAACGCTTCAGGATTCGTGTTGATTCTATTAAGACTGGTTACTAGTTAATTTTATTTATTAAAATGAGTCTGAGTTCTAAGACTTTCGATTCCTGGGACTCAAAGGAGATTTTTATGCAGCAGATCGTCAATTGTCTTCAGTCCTCAGACGCGTCAGATACATATTCACTGACAGCTAATATATTAGATTAGAATTATTATCGTATAACTACAATTACTGATAATAATAATGTAAGTACCACAATATCAAAATTAGAGTTGCCAAAATACCTATACCGTTTATGGTAATATGCCACGAAGACGTTTTTTATCTAAATCTGTAAACCCACTGGAATATTATGATAGCTTCAGTGCCGAACGATGAATACTTTCACGAAACGTTAATTTTAGATTAATATGCCTATGAGCTCTGTTCAGGGCTATGTAAATCGTTAAGAGCTACGTAGAGTTGTGATTTGTGCCTAACTAATGTGACCTTTTAACTATCCATTGTTGATCCACACCCGTACTGTTTGTTTAGATATATGTAAATCATGACAGTAGGTACTGACTACATAATTAAAGAACGGAGGTATTTCAACAAAAACACAGGTAATGGATAAACATGTTTATGAAATAAAAAATATTCTAAGAAAACTAGATTCACAAATGACTCAGATCGAGATAAATAAGATTATAAATTAATATTATTAAAACTATCGTGAGACATCTTCGATAATTATAAAAACGATTTAAACTCACGTGAAAATTGACAGGAACGGCCCGACATGTTTCAAACTCATATGGAATGGAAGCTCTTCATCAGACAGCTATCCGTTCTGCTACACGATAGATGGATAGCTATGCAGTGGGCCGCTGGATAGCTGTCCCTGATGAAAAGTTTATTTAGTATTTATTTATTTTATTTAAACTTTATTGCACAAAATACAAAAGTAAGAGTACAAATGGCGGACTTAATGCCATAAGGCATTCTCTACCAGTCAACCAAAGAGTCAGTCAAAGAGTTCCATATGAATTCGAAACATGTCGGGCGGTTCCTCACAATTCTTACGGGAGTTTAAACCGTTTTTATAATTATTAAATATCAATTTATGTATAAGATCATTGGCTTTGGTAAATAAGATAGGCTTGTTTTTATAAGATTAATACACTAAACATAATTTATAACTAAATTAATATATTGCACAAGGGCGGTGATGTGACACGTTAAGTTTATAATAAATGCTATTATTCAATATGAATGAACACTTTTAAAAAGTCCTCAATTTCATTCTCACTACAAAACACAAGCTTACAGCCAGCATCAAAAACACAGTGCAGAAAGAAACAAAACATTTAGAATGGTGTTTATTTCAAGCATTATAGTTTTCAAGGGTTACTTGACATCAACACATTTTCAAGTTTTTACTGTACCAATCCATCCCTATGTTTGGTGCTGACTGTACTATGTAGCCAATCGGCCGATTAATTGATAGGATTAGGACATGTTCAAAACACTATATTGACCTGACTCGTACGTCGCCAGTAGAATACTGTACACAAAATAGATATAATAAATAGATATACTACGAGAATGATACTCGTCAACATTGCAACTACTGCAGCTCCATTTTGCAGTAGGTATAGGTAAACATTTTATAAGTAACTGACAGAACTAATGACAACTGCACCTCTAGCATAACTGTCATACGCGACTATATCTCGCGCGAGATAATTACCTGTCTCTTTCTATGTAATAATGTGAAAGAGTGACGGGTAGCGCTATTTCGCGCGACATGAGTCGCGAACCATAGTTGTGCTAGACGGGCTGGAGCCACTCAAAACATTACATTTTAGTTTGGTAAATTCAGACCTGAGTAGCACACTCATTGAAGTCTTTGCAACGGTTCACTTCTTTTCGATACACCTGCAGGAACCAATCCTTAATACGGGATCATTGCCCAGGTCATATTTTTCATTATCGGTCGGATTCAGTGTTGCCGGTTTTTATTATAGAATTATAATTTTCCAGTCGAATTTAATTTCACCAAAGAAAAAGCGATATCGAATTTCAGTACAATACAGAGATATTCTCTTTTGTATATTATAGTAGTTTTATGCAACTGTTACATAATGAAAGGTCTTAAAACACTATACTCAGAATATTATCACAAGAGTGTTTTAAAGCCAAATTATTTACAGTTGCATACACTACATTATCTACACACATGGGCATCATCATATCATAGATTTTCTTTTATGTAGATATGAAGTCCTCAGTACTAACCAGTGACTCCCGCGGAGCGGAGGAATGAATGAGACGACCCCGCCGGCGCCGGCAGGGTCGCTATTAGGTACATCATCATAATATCGTAATGTTATGAAATTACATCACTGATTTTGGTCATCGATACCCCACCTCCGGCGTACCTATAGTATTAGAACTTGTTATAGTAATTTAACAATATGGGTGTAGATGGAATAGATTATGATGTGGGTAAAGTCGACTGAACACTGAGTTGGAGATTCTGACATTGCATTTCGCGCTACTACTCAAACAGTACTTTGTATGTTACACTATTAAATAGGTATTCATAAGACTCTAATATAAAAACTATCGCTCATATCATTATTAATAATCATAAGCTGATACATGTCTGTAGTTTCTCCGACTACGGTAGGTATCTACGCTACACTACATCTAAATACACGTCATAAATCAGTGTGCAACGTTTCACATAATTTCATTCGGAATAATTTATACACATTTTCGTTTGGAAATCAATAATGTTCAAGTTATAAATAATACTTTACATGTAATGTTATTAAATCTTTTCCGAGCCAGCTCTAATAATTTTAATAATTATGTGGTTTACACTCACGTGAAATTATCAGGAACGGCCCATGTTTCGCACTCGTATGGAGTTCTTCATTAGGGACAGTAATCCGTACAGTCGCTCGGCGTCTTGTCCACTGACAATGACATTGCGGACGGTTCCTGACAATTTCACGTGAGTGTAAACTGCATATTAAAATTACTTAGAAGTGTGTAAGGCATGCTGTAAGCAAGGAAAGAGAGTTCAATAATATAAAGAGCAGAACAATTGCTTACCGCCAAAAAGCACCGAATATTTCGACATAATATGTCAAAGGAATTTATATGAAACGTTACACACCCGTCGTAAATATTGGAGTTTTCCGTAACATCGTCGATCAGTCAATCCGCACTCTATGCCGCGGTCAATAAATAGAATTTTATAAAAAGCTTCAACAAGACGGCTACGCTAGACTTAAAGCTATACAGTTTGTATACATAATTTCTAAACTGTTAAGAGAATATTGCACATCGACGATATCAATGAGTATAATTATTATAGTCATGTCGCGTCTTAGTTATAATATATAATTTAGCCGCTAAGGCATTGGTACAAGGCGACCTTAAAGCGTTGAGGGGTCTCCACCTCCAGTCGACATTCTAAGCGCTTCATATCGCTACTAGCTGCCCTCGTCCCTCGTCTCTCATCGTCTACAGCTTTACCTTCCAATACTCAAACAACTTCCAACTGAACTAATCCTACTATCATAATAAATAAACACGATGCCCAATACATTTGGTGTATCCCCATGTTAACCTACTTTATCGTGGAAGATATCAGATTTGGTGTCACTGCATCCAAATCTAAGGATTGCTTAAAACTAACAACAAAAGAAAAAAAACATGACCTTTGGCATAATTAACTGTATAAAGTATCAGTCTAAAAGTACGTACCAACGCAACAATACGTAATGCAATAAGGTTAACTAGTGATAATTTACTTGGATGTATAAGTCCAATCAAAAAGGGTTATTTTTTGATAATAACATAAAGAGAATCTTTCATGGCGACGCTAAGCAGTATGATATTCCAAGCACCTCTTAAGGAAGCATTGATTTTAATTTCTTAAATGAAAAAATACGGTCCGCAAAGGTCTTAATTGTTTGCAGAATCCACCTTGATTTGTTGTTTGTGGTGTAAAACATTTAACACGCTATCTTTGCCAAGCAAGCTTTGCAATAACAACCCTTTACCTAAAATGTCACCGTCTCAAATCCCCTAAAGGTGATAGTGTGTCATACTGCCAAGTATCACGAGTAGGCGTCATTGTACCCCAAGGCTTGATTGGACCAGTTGAGTTGGTGCGACGCTCCGGGTGCGCGATCACTGTCGAGAATCAAGAAGACCGCGCACGAGGAGGTCGCGCCAGGCCTAGAGCAGCATGGCTGCCGGCGGCGCGGCCGGCGCCAGCGCCGCAGGCAGCGCCAGCACGGCCGGCCGCGGCGCGTGAGCCACTATCTTGTACTTGCCCATCGGATCCACCTCGAACTTCCGAGACTCGTGCTTGGACGGGTTGTACGTCGGCGGATGATTATGCGTCCCTCTGAAGTAAACCAGCCTTCCATCCCTCAAGCATAGCGCGACTTGGCAGCGCTCCGCTTTCTGGTAGGACCGGGCGCAGCGCCACGTCACTCGGCGAGGATGCGAGCCGCCGTCTTCGTAGAATATGTGGCCCTCCGCCACCAGGTGCAGGCCGCCGCGCGCCGAGCGTATGTAGAACCAACCTGCGCCAACGAACCGCAATTTAATAACGTCACCGACATCACTTACCTCTACCTTACATTACAACTAATTCTAATCTAAGACACCATGCAAATTAAATTTCACCTCAAAGAGAATAATGATATTTGATAGACGCAGTTTCTATTTCTGTATTTACGAGATATAAATAAATACATAGAAAAAGTAGTACCTTAGGAATGTATTTTAATGTTTCGTTTCTTGAAAAATTCTAGATATGGTAATCGCAGATAATGTCATTCTTTTAGGAAAATCTAGATGGTCGAACTTCTAGATTCGTGAAACAAAAGAGTTATTGATTAATTCCGTGTTCGCTTTCCTATGTAATGTAACTTTTTATTTCATCAAGTGTCTCGTGAAGCTTACGCCTTAATATTCTGATACATTTCAACCATATCTTTGCAACTTCTTTCCAATATTTCTTGCACGCGTCGTCCATAATATACTTATATATTATTTTTGCTGCTATGAGTTCCCTCCATACATTTTACCCGAAAACGGAAATGGCAAGCTTATATAACTAGGTCTAAGCTTGCTAAAAATGATTTAAGTAATGAAAGACAACATAGTTACATCAGCGCAATATAATCACTTCTTTGTACCTATACACAAGTCTCCAGCTACCAGTACACTACACAGCATAAACATTTCTCGTCTCAGCACGAAAAAGTTGGGTAACTTGTAACCTCGTCTTTTACCTTCTCAGGTTTTTTACACAGCATTAATCTGCGGTTAATACATAAAATAATTTAGTCCGCCTCGAACGTCTCGTATAGTGTCTATTTATTATACTTACACAGGAGAACTCATTTATCTCAGAAGTTTCGGGAAGCATTTCTGACAACTTTAAAATCACATTGAATGCTGCATCAGGTCGCAAATATAAGCCGACCAGGTAACCACTAACCCGCGGCTACAGTGTACCGCACTTTGTTCGCGTGAGACGGCTCCGATCCACGACTGACGCTTAGAGCTACCGCTATCCATAGTACTTTCAGGACTAAACCATAAAATAATATCTTATCACAATACACAAAATAATACTTCCAATATAATACTTCGTAGGTTACAATGAATCGTATACATCTTTATCACTTAACTAGAAAATAAAATCAGTGTAAAATATTATGTTGAACTTGGTAAATTGTTTATATAATGCGGTTAACTGCCGATACTGTAATATAATCGTACCTAGAGTACATCTGAGATAAAATCCAAAATAAAAAATCTGTATATAAGTACCTATTCGCTTTTCAAAAATAATAAACAAAACAAATGTTTAAAAACAACTACGAATAATAAATCTCACTAAAAAAACTTACAACTAGAACGTATACAATGAGTATTATTATAAGTCAAGTTCAATAAATGCAGATTACTACATTAACAAGTTATTAGACAGTCCTATTCGCGCATCCTAACTCCTCTTTGTCAAGCATAACACCTCTCTTACCACACTCTTATGATTGCAATCGAAACCAACCCGTGGGAGCTACTGACGCCGCTCCGGCAACATACTATTTACGTCACAATATACGAATAAAATCGTAAAAAAAATAATGTATAAAAATACTTAGGTTATCATAAGAGAACTATCACTTTGTACAGTAATCTACAACTAGGGCCGTCGTGTGCGGAAGATCAGAACTGAGACAGACTAGGTACTCGAGAGCAAGTTCGTCCATTGCCAAGTTCGACGTCGCTCCATACGTAATGCGTAATATCAGTCCTTATAAAAAATTATATCACCCATAACAGAGAGCTATTGCGTGACTACTAGAAATTACATACAATGAAAAATGTTTTGTATTTATAAACAATCTAAATAGCTACCAATATCGCAATGGATGCTCCCCTCTCTAGGGTTGTCTCAAGTTATTTGTTCACGACGGCCAATCTAACCTATAAAAGATTCGTATACTTTACACAGCGCAAAATACCAACAATTTAAATGTATTCAATTAAATATAATATAGGTAATACACATTTGATCTCTTTGGAGAAAATTATAAAGACGGTAATAGCAAACTAAAGTTCGCATATCAATGTTCGTATACATGTTGTGACTAATCTACAATTAAATTATCGAAATCGACCGCCGGCTTAAGGCACGAGAGCAAGATTTCACCCATCCAAGTCGAATTATTCACATTTGCAAATGTGCCATCAAAAGCTTCTAAATCACGAACTTGTGCCTGACCAACATTTTATTGCAAGCCGACGGTCACGCTTATAAATTGACTCGTCAATTTGACGCCACCAGGAGGTAGTGACGGATGAGCAGTTAGAACATGGGTCTGAGGGGAGTGGCGCGGACGCCGCAGGTGTGGGCGCTGTTCATCTGCACGACGCGGAGGCCGAAGGTGTGCACGGCGGCGCGGCAGCGCGGGTTGCGCGAGCACCGCCACCACACCTTGCCGCTGGCCGCGCGCCCGTTGAAGCAGAACCGGTGCGCGCCCACCTCGATGGCCGGCTTGCCGCGCTTGCTCAGGCAGTAGCGGAACTGCCCGGGGAAGCAGGGGAACGGGAACGGCAGCCCCAGCGTCGGCGTGGCGGGGGTCGCTACTTCGTTGCCTGCAACTGAACACTCACAAGTTAATATCCGCACCTATAACATAACAACTCTTCAAAACATCAATAGCTACAGGACGTATGGATCCGGTATGTAGGTTTTAAGTAAATAAAATAAAAAACCTTGTAAAAATCTATATAATACCTATATAATTTCACAAAAATAGAATTTAGACTAGAATTTTATTCACAAAAATGACCTATTTTCATAATTAATTTGGAAGAGTACTTTTATCTTATTGCCAGAATAATGTAAGTCGTTTAATCTTTTAACCTAGCCAAAATAATTGTGTCCTCAAAGATACGTACATAAAAGCTACAGTTAACTCGCAACGAACAAAAAAGATTATCTACTGAGGGATGGGTCAGGTTAGTTTATAATATCACTAGATAAATTATAAACTGCCAGTGTTTACAATTTAACGACATAATTGTTTAATAAACAATCGTTGCATGCATAAAATAAATCTAGTTAGACTGTTTTTAATAAAAACAGATTACGTATAAAAAAACCTACTCTATATTATGTACCGTTATTGCACATGTTAAGATGAATAGATATCAACATAACACATTTCTATTGTGATGTGAACATTGCAATTTGGTAAGGCAATATCGTTTAATTCGCCGTTCGCAATAGAAGTAAATTTTTGATTTGACATTTTCAATGTGTTTATTGGCAACTATCACTATTTCCATATATATATGGACCTAAAATCAGTCAATGACTGTATTTCATCAAAAAAGGGCATCGGATATAAAACAAATTCATAATTTCTAAAAATCGTAACAGAAAGAAAAATAAATTCAGCACACTTGAAAGGATAAAATAAACAAAGAGGCTAATCGATCGTAATAAACAATCAGTTTAAGAAAAGAAGCCATTGAAGAACGATTCAAGGAGCGGCAGGGATCGCCGTCTCGGTCTCGGCTTGTATTTGCGGTCCCTCTTCTTAACGTTGTGCATGTGCGTGAAGCCCATGGCGACGAGCCGGTTGCAGAGCGTGACCACGTAGCAGCGGCAGCCGGTGTCGGACTTGATGCAGAGCCACGTGGCGCGCTCGCCCGCCGACCGCCCGCGCCCGCAGCGCCGGAACCGGTGCCCGTCCACCACCAGCACGGGGTTCCCGTATCGCGAAACATCCCAGACCACTGAAACCATACTTTTACGCTACCTTTTTTTCTGGGAATGAAAAATGCCACTGGGCTAAATTCTGTAGACTGGTATTTGGAAAAAAATAAGAAACACAAAACTATTAAAAAAATATTGTCATGATCATACAAATACAAAATATTATTCCTTATAGGTTTAGTATCTTAAAAGCTAAATATTTTTAGAACACACGATTTGGAACTAAATATTAGAGATTTTCACATGGAATCTGTACTTTGCCAATACATAGCTGAATCCTTGAGTATATTATTAACCTTCATAGGTCAAATATGAGGTTACTTTTTAATAACAATTGTTTGTACAGGTTGGGCTGGCACGTGTATGACGTGTAGTGGTTTTTGCTACTTGATGTTTTTGCACGTGTTAGCCGTACAAAGCTCTAGACCGAATACTACTACGAAATGGGACAACATAGTTCAATGACATCAACATCACTAAAGTCGTACTGTAAACATCTGATACAGTCTACGTTATAAATGGGGTACATCTCGTTTCAGACAATTAGAATACAATGATCGTATTTGTTTAAATAATACTTATCTTGAGATAATATCAGTATTAAATTAAACAATTAAAAAAAACTTAATTATCTAAAATCAAAATACTTTCTAAAGATGGAATTATAATATAACATACAATTAAAATTAACTGCCATAAAGTCGTGACCATTTCGCACTTAACTATGACACAATAACTTAAAGGCTTACGTCGTGGTCGCGGATACATTTGAGATTCTTTCTGTCTTTTTGTAACCTCAAATCATTAAAATATAAAGTACATCATGATACTGTTAAAATTAACAATCTTAATCCTGAAAATAGTTAGTCTAAAAAATACTGGAAACAGACCAAGTACGTATACCTACTAATCCAATAAAAATCAGCGGTTTAAAACACAAACTACTTTCGAGAGGCACTCAAAACTAAATCAGTAATTTGTGACATTATAATTCTCGAGTCCTGTTAATTTACTTGAACTCTGGATATAATTTCATAATTTGCTTCAGCAATAACTTCAACACACATACTAACCTAAAACTTATGAGGGAATGTACGCTTGAAAACTGAACAATATGAATACGAATGTCGTTTATCACAGCCACAAAAGTCAGAATGGGTTTATACTACGTCTCGACTCGACTACATATCTTGGAGGAGCGCGGTAAAGTAGATAGTTGAACAAACTAGCAGTTAGTTTTGGTTTCGTGCAGATCTTTCAAAATTATGTTAACTAGTAAATAGCAGCTTTAGAAGATTTGATTTTGACTGCGTCATGCCAAGCGCCCACTGGCTGACTGGACGGTTTCTCTATTGGCGCGGGCGAATCAAAGTTCTCAGGCGTGAAGTTGGGCGTGTGGTTGTGTCCTCCCTTGATCCTAATGAACCGGCCGTCCATGGTCGTCTGCACTCTGCACAGGCAGCCCTTAGTGTCCTTGTCGCGACAAGCCCAGTTCAGTTTCTCCCGATAATGGTTGTTCACCCAAAACTTGTTGTTCTGGAAAATCAACACCGATTTTCCGGCTCTCGACGGCAAGAAGAACGCCTCTGAAAAATGAAAAATGTAAAGCATTTTAGAACCACTTCATAGAATAACATAAATTTTATCATTTACTGTGAGTCAGTAAAACAAAACATTAATACCTATAAAAATCATTTTATGGAAAAATAAAATAAAATCTTATAACATTTAATTAACAAAACCACTGCAAAAACATTTGACTGCGAGTCAATTTCACAGTTGTATCATCTTTTTAGTAGTTTTCTGATAAAACTTGGGTTTCTCGTGGTTGTGCTCGTTGTTGAACTGAATGACCTCGCCCTTCTTGTTGGTGCGAGCCGTCGCCCGGCACCTCAACACCTTGCGGCGCGAGCACACCCAATACGTCGGAGGGGTTTCGATGAAGGAGAATCCTTCCAGAACCAGATGCTTCTTACCCCGCCCGGTCGGAATATACGCCGCTGATATTTTACCTAAAACAATACACAATTTACTCACTCGACTCACCTGAAATAGTAGGAAATATTCAATCGGATCGGTTCAAAAATACAAATACATGCATACCTAAGTAATGATGAGTTAATGATTGGCATTTAATACTCAAGTAAATTACTAAATATTATATTAACTAATCTAGAGGATCATTGTTTTGTACCGAACCACTAATAAACATGTGTATCTAAATACATACACAAAATGGCACACACACCTCTCTGCATTACGTGAGAGGTTACAATAAAAAATAAACGTAAAGCGCTGAACCTACTTACAAGTATTGTATTTTTTAAATTATATTCAATTTATCGTAAATCTATCAAATGCATATTTAATACGATATTTCATAAACGTATTCATCATTGTTTAACTTCCAATATTTCAGACCAGACAAAGATCTAAGAAACGTAGGTATCAAAACTAACAAAGCGATTAAACTATTCATGATTATGCTGGTCATACAGCATCACAACATCGTTTTGAATGGTGTATATGTTGGCCGGGCAGGAGCCCGAGGCATCCGTGCACTTCCAGCGGGTGCGTCCGTTCGGGAACTCGCGGTCTTTAGCGAAGCAGAAATTCCCGGAATAGATCACCGGATCCTGCTGATGTGCGGTTCTACCGAAGCGGAACTGTGGTCCTGCAGTCGGTTGGTTCTCTGCCTGTCTACTCTCAAATTTTCTGCTCTCTGCCAGTGTACTCTCGGGTTCTATGTTCTCTGCTTGTCTACACTCTGATCTGCTGCTGTCTGCCTGAGTAGTCTCGGATTTTTTGATTTCTGCCTGTCTACTCTCCATTTGTCTTCTCTTTGACTGTCTGGTCTCAGGCCGGCTGTCTTCCGTCAGTCTGCTCTCAGATCGTCTACGCTCTGGTTGCTTGCTTTCTGACACCAAATCTATACTATCGGTCGGATCGCTCTCTTTCTCTAAATCGATACTCTCAGTCGGTTTGCTTTCTTCTTGCCTGGCCTCAGTCTTCCGACGAAGACGACGACCACGACGTCGCCCTGGGGACCACAACATCACAAAGAAACGCTAGTACGCATGATATAAAAATTTGTTGTATAAGTAGAAATATTTCTTACTAAATCAATTACCTATCTTACTTTTGGGAAAATGATTCTCGATCTCTAACACTTAGGCACGCCTTAACCTATTGACCGCCAAGCGGTCTAGCAATTTAGCGTGCCACTGAAGCCAGAGTAAAAAAAAAAAGATGTGCCCCAAAATCAACAGGGATTGAAAAATACTTGTAGCGGTTAGAATTACAAAGTTTTTGATCATTGAAATTTGGACGGCTGTGGCCGACGTGGCGTCAGGGGCACGATTTTTTGTTGACGGCCACAGCCGACTGTGGCGGTCAAAAGGTTAATAATAGAATATAAGTCCTGACGGTTGGTATCGAACATTTGACAAACACCCATATACCATTTCCCAATCAAAGTCGATACTAATCATCAGAAAAAATACAATAGCGTGTCGAGCAGTTTCTCACCATCTTCCGCCGCCTCGATGCTGTATTTTATCTAGATTTTTCCAGTTATACAAGGGTGCTAACGTCCTTCCTCTGACTTCCATACTAATTGCATTTCAGTTTACAAGGCTCTATTCTCTTTTGTTAATGCCGAAAGAAAGCTGCGCCCCACATGCCTCATCATCATCATTTGCAGTAACGCTATGCACAGTGACATACCTACCTAAATTTGGTCAAATCAATATCTCAAGAGTTAAAAAGTAAATATTTATGTCAAGCATAATAGAACTTTACTCCGAATATAATTGATTATGAAAGGAAAGCACGCTTGTGTAACAGATAATTAGAGAACGACCTATAAATAACCTCGCGTTAATATTTGAAACTATACAAAAAGATAACAGTTTTGTTTATAAAATAAAACAGTCGATTAAATTTAAACATTAACTTTAATTAAACCTTAAGGAGTAATACTCTTGATAAATGTAACGATGTCTTCTATATAAAAGTATCAAAATTTCATTTTCATATCATTTCTATACGTAACGTTGTAAAGCCCAGGTAAATTTATAAAGGAATGTTTCAGTACATCAATTATTATAATTAACAATAAAGGCACTTTTCACTTAATAACTACATCTAATACCAAAATGGAATAAATACGCTTACTACCTAGCCTACTTAGACCTCTTAACAATATGATAAGTACATAAAAAAAGTCATTAAAAGTTTGTTTTGTAATAAAAATAGAAGTGTCTAATCATGTCCGTATTTTAAATAAGTGATAACGGACTAACACACAACGAGTAGGGAGCACTTGCAAGTCCGTATGCACTGAAAATTAATACAACTTGGTTTTTATCAAATAAAAAGTGCACAGTAACGTCAGTAACTTGTTAGGTACTTACTAAGACATACAAAATGTTCAACCAACTTCAACGGTCGATATCATTCGATATATATATATACTTATAGGTACAGTCATATAAAATTTTCTGGATTACTTATTTTCAATCAAAGGCAAGCGAGAAGAAATGTGTATGATGTTTCTAAAGATTATGACACCTGTGAAAAGTAGCACGTATAATGAAAAAAAAAAAAAAAAAAAGATTAGATAATTCTAGACGTGCGTGCGTCCAGAACGCAACTCCAATTATGGAATGATTGAAGAGTCAAATTTTAACTTATTTAACTATTGTATAATTATGAATTCAAGGCAAGTCTAAATCAAAGTCAAATTCTTGCCGGCCTATCACAATACTCTATGCTATAAACTAGCGTTTATTTGTCTACATTGCTTCTCTCGTGCGAAGGTTTTAATCTACCGATAACTAAGTTTAACCTAGTAATAATGTCTCGTGTAAAGTAAAGCTTAGTCATTGAGCGAGGCGTCCATGACGGCCATGGCGTCGAGGCTGACGCCGATGGGGGTGTGCACGGGCAGCGCCGCGGCGTCGAGGTGCTTGCGCGCGGGCCGGCGCGCCGGCACGCCCAGCGCGCGCGGCGGGTGGTTGTGCATGCCCTTCACCGCCACCACGCTCGACCCCAGCATGTGGATCCGCGCCTTGCAGTTCGTCTTCTTCGAAGTGCAGCGCCAGATCACCTTGTCCCGCAGCTTTGACTCCTCGCAGAATGGAAACGTATTCACCATCATGATTATCTTCCCTCGCCGTGATTTAAGAAACTTAATGCCTGGAGAAAAATATACCTCGGTCAAAACAAACAAGAACATCGAAATGGTACATTATGACCGCCCGACACCGTTTAAGTAAAAGGAGTACGAGAGGGTGAATTAAAAATGGTTGAAAATGATATATATTAAACGAGAGGTACTTAAACTAACGAGGTAAAATAAAACTAGCGGTTATTGATAAGTACAATTTAATATAATTCCACAAAATACCCCGTACACGAACAAAAATCTTATCATTATAATGGTAGGTATGAAATTACGCTATTAATAATTATCGTAGATGTACGAGTAGTTAACAGTAAAATGAGGTAGATAAAATGTGAGGTTTAGGTACATTTCCGCCGAGTCTGCCGGCCACGAGCACGATAGCCTATCTATCGCATCGCATACATAAAGCGTTCGTTTTCGCATTCATATGAAGTAGGAATAGGAAACAAACGCTTTGTTGGCGACAGGCGCCCGGTGCCGCGCAGGGCCAGGGGAAGCCGTGGCGGGCGCGAACCAACAACAAACACACTTACGAGATTCATAAATTATTTAACAACATGAGCAATTCAACACACTTACCACAATCTCCAATCAGACCAAAACCTATATAGAAAAATTACATTACCTACATCGATTCACAAATATTATGTTGATAAGTAGGAAAACGTGAATGTTAGTAATTTCACATAAGTAATTTAAAAGTACACCTAGCTACGTTTAAAATATGTGGCGAAGACGATTACTTTCAAAAACGAATAACATTAACTTAGTATTTAGTTTCAAATTAGTGCTTTTTTGTAAAGTCTGATTCATGTTTTATTGATTTGATCTGATTCGAATACACACACTTAATTTAGTGAAAGTGCCAACTAAAGGTCATATCATTTAAATAATTGACGAATATTAGGTAGTGACCAAAAAGAGCAGAGACGTATACCTAATGTTAAACCTTTAATTAATCCTAATTAGCATCTACTCCTAAATCTATTAATTATAAACTGTCACCACGGCTTCAAAATAAGCGAATCGCTTAAAGTATTTGGTCTAGTTTATTATTATGCTTACCAATGGTCTTGGACCACTCCCTGATATTTACACAAATTAAAATACACAAGCGTAAAGTATCCAATAGCGTCAATTAAGTCTTGATAAGATGAGAAAGCTGTAACCATTTTTTTTTTATTTGCTATACATTTTCGTAATTATTTAAATCTGATCAAAACTTAATTGAAGCTGGTAAATTAAATGTACGTAAATAAATTATTTTAAAAGCTGTGTCATAATAATTTGTAAAACATTGTAAATAGCATTGTTAAAAAAACTTTGACGAGAGTGGTCCGCACTTGGCTAAATGCAGGTACACAGAAGTAGAGTGGACGACCTGACACATGGGGCTGGACTCAAAACGGTAGTACATATTACTTAATTACTCCCAAATAAAAGTTTTAGGTGAAACGGTAGCGTTCCTTGTGAGTAAATGCTTTGCGTATAGAAAACCAAAGGTGAAACAAAAAAGTAATATCTGAAAATACGTCATTCTATAATTCTTTATTTTAAAATAAAATAATTCACACAAGCTCCCAGTTTTGATGTCGATGTATGTATCAAATCAACAGAATCAATAATCAGTTAGATAAATTTCATATAAATGTACCCAGAACAATATCGCCTCACCTAAAACCCGGCAGCGTGCGTCCGCGCCCCATGCTTGCGCTCGTCCGTGAAGTCACCTTACAGTCTACAGTATGTTCTAGATAATTTATTCGTTTTATTCACAAGTTAAGACCCTATAGAAACTAAGTCTTCAAAATAACAATAGAAAATAGTAAAAATTTGTACTTGAATCGGAGTCGTAGACATAAAAGCGGTCGTAATCCTATTGAATAATTAATTCGACGAGTAACAAATTATTTCTTCAAAAACAATTAATAAAATATATTCAGACAACAGTCACAAAAAGAGTCTATTATATTATAGTCGTTAACAGCTAACGATCAAGTAGGTACAAGTTAAAACTAAGTAAAGAGGTAGTTGAGTTTCAATAATAGGTAAATGAAGGGCGCGCCGGACCCTGCGCGGAGCCCGAGGGCCCGCCCCGGCGCGCCCGCTAGCCTAGCTTAGCCTAGCCTACGCTACACACCTTACTCGAGTAAAGCTTCTGAGTATTCCATCATGTATATAAAAATTGTATAATTAAACTAATATACTGTATAACCCGTATAAAAAAGTGAAGAGGTAGTTGATTGAGCTTAAGTACTTAAAATCGATCCATTAAGAGCACATGCAATTGTGACGTAGCTCAGTTTCGAGCGAGCGCGAGCGCACGAGGCGCGAATATCGTCCGCCGGGCGGCTGAGCCGGGCGCTCGGACAATATTCATTGAGGCGGACGTCTAAGTCTCTAAGTAGCAATAGCATTTATTTATCCTACAAAAGTACGAAATTGTAAAGTTTAAACTCTCAAAATAAATTAAATATCCTTAAGTACATTCAGTCCGGGGACACATATTGCTTTCATCCGAACCGCGTACATGTCTTTCAGTCACCGACGCGTCGCCGACGGGCGGGGGGGCGCCGTCGGCCTGGCCTGCGCACCTGTGCCTGCTTCCTATTCCTGCAGTATGCATTCCTCTTCTGATCCTGTTCTAACGTTATCCTGCCTGATCAGCTTGCTAACCTGACACGTCCCTTCCTCGTTTAGCGCTACACTACGTTTCTGTTTCATCGTCGATTATGCTCGGATCGATTGAGCCAACATTAAACGAAACGCTAAAAACGGCCATATTCTGATAAAAACCATCTACATAATTACCTTCACATCCATACGAGCTGACACTTCACAATCAGAGTTCTTACACATTTAACATCCTTAGCCTTCCTAAACGATTCGATAAATAGCCCACACCTATCTTAATGATTTCGGAGAAATCCTAGCCTACATACACGTCACGAGAATGACCTCCACTGGTTTCTTCAGGTATTATCCTTCCACTGGTCAAAATTCGAAACACCAAACATAGCTTAACATACCGTGACCTAAATGACGTCTTGCACACATGCATATTACCTACCGACATTAAGTAACTCCACATTAGCCAACGATCAAATCTAAGCAAACGACACCTTATCCCCTTTATATATAATCGTAATTCTACATATAAATTATGCTACATTTCGTGTGCCAAAAGGCTCTCAGAAATTTTTCGAATGATCGGTAAATTTCATCGTGAACAGAGCCTTAAAACATGAGTCTACCGAACATCAGTCGGTCAGTGCAAGAGAACCTTCTCCCAATTTAAAATTATACACGATTATTTTTATTCAACTGACTTCAAAGTTTGTTACTTAGCGAGCACATCGTGTATAATTTTATAGGTAAAGGTTAGTATTGCCTAGTCCTCCTCATTGCAGGGAGTATCGACCAGCAGCGGCTTTGCGGCGGAGTTGTGCTGCGGCGGCGCCGACAGCGCCAGCGAGTTGGGCGACGCCTGCGCCGGACCGCCGGGCGTGGCATTGGTGGCCGCGGCGGTGGCGTTGGCCGTGGCGGTGGCGGTGGCGTGCGCGGTAGCGGCGTACAGCGCCAGCGCGTGCTGCAGCTGCAACAGCTGGTGGTGGGGGTCGATGGGCGCAGGGGCGCGGTGGCCGCTCTGATGCGGCGTGCGGACGACGTAGCGCCCGTCGGCGAAGCGACGCACGTTCGGCGGCGCGTGGTTGTGCGAGTAGCGGGAGCGGACTATGCGCTCGTGCCCCTCGGGGCCCTCGGTGTTGACGTCGGCCAGGCAGCGCGACGTGAGCCTGGAAGAGCAGTACCACTGCTTGCGGCCGTGGGCCAGATTGTTCTTCAGCCGGAACGTGTACCCGCGGTGCAATAACAGCCGCCCTTTGCCCGCACGGATGAATTTTGCTAAAAACACAATTTTATTAGTATTGTCGTCAAAATCAAAACTTTTCTATCTTATCTAATATTCTAAAACATACATCTATATATCATGCTTTCAAAGAAAAAACGAGTATCTCGTTTGACCTTTATTTTATAACTAGGTACTTATAAGTGTAGGGAACAGCACTAAATAAAACAAAAAACAATCAATTGAGGTTGTATATTTTAATATTTCAAATGATTAAATGAAACGCCTCGAGGTTTGGCCTATTTATTTCACTTGCACAAATAACACGTACACTCTGTCTCAACATTACATAGTTTCACTAATAAAATAAATTAGATGATTTATAGATTCTCTCCATGAGATAATAATAATACTAAATGAGCAATAAATATTTGGCACTTACTTAAAACCATTAAAATTAGCAAATATATGGCGACCTAAAACATTATTTTAGAGACAGGAAGACGAAGTAACAGTTGCCTAAAAAAAGGTTTGAAAGTACATGGTTAGTTAATTTATGTGAGGAAGTGTTCTAGAAGTACGTAATATAAGTAATACGCTGAAAAACAAGAACAACAAAACGAGTAAATAACGCAAAATAAAGGAAGAATACTATCTTCGATGAACATTATACTAGCCTAGCTTCAACCACCTACTTTCTTAATACTGACATTAGAAAATGAATTTTGTACCAATTTAATCTTATAAATAAATAGGTTGATTGGTACTTAACTAACACCATACACAATAATTTAAAATTACCTACTTGGCACCTATTTTTACATCAGTAAATTGAGATCATTCACCAGTGAGCTTTGTATAAACGTATACTTATAGATACTAAATTTTTATGGCTTGCTAATAAATAAATAATTTCTTTGTATATTGACATTAGTGACTAGGTTAACAACTAAAATACTAAACAAAAATCATTCTTGGCAATACATGTTTGGCACTGGATCAAGGTAAATCTAAGACTGGTTTGTTTTTCACTTCCATTCGATTCATGGCTTTAGCGCGACGCCAGATAACGGTGTGTACCATATAAATTATACTATAAAAATATAAAACCTTTGCCGTATCATTTCACTTCATTTATAATCAGGTTTAAGCCTCTTTAAATATTCGTTCTACCATGTTCATAGAAGATCCGACACGAGTAAGCTGCGCATACTTTTGTGTGCTTCGCGAACCGATGGTTACAAAAACATGAGAGCGGGACATTAAATAATCGGCTATCACTTTTCCTGCCCTCTGGCACGTGGCTATTAAAACTCGAATACGATTAGACTAGAATGAATTAGTATCTAACTACCCAAGCGTTTGGGTCGAAGTTGTCGAAGTCCAAACGGGGCGGGCGCGGCAGCAACATCGGCATCGGGGGAGAGTGAGCGGCGGAGTTACCCTGCGGCTTCGCGGCGGGGCGGCGGCCCGACCGCGCCGCGTGGTTGTGCTCCCCCACCAGCTTGTGCAACGTTCCTTTCTGAGTGTAGGCTTTGCATCCGCAACCGCCCATGGTGCAGCGCCAGCGCACCACGCCCGAGCGCATGGTGTGCGCTGCGTAGAAGCTGCGGCCACGAACCCACAGACGCGGCCGCCCGCCCGGCCCGACGCACAGCCGCACGTACTTCTCTACACACACGAAACATACCCTTACACTGTGCATCACCCGACTTTCTTGCCCTTTAAGCTTACAGTAAAATAGAACAGACATCATGAGCTACATTTCAAACGGCTGCTTGCCACTCCGCAGTTTTGATCAGGCGACGTGAGCGTTGGCGAAGCTACTTTGACAGTCAACGCCGAGGATTTAAAAAGCTAAGTCATGATCGTGATGTTTGTTCTAATGTTACCATATGTCTACGCGTGCATGCAACCCAGATTAACTTATGCGGACGCAGGAAGAAAATGGGTTAATTTGTGTTAGACGTTCGATTCCAATGAACTTAATTTACCTACTATGTTATCTTTCTCTCAGGTTTTAAAACTATATTATACAATACTCGAAGCAACATGCAACCGATGTCAGTCAGGTTAAATGAAAGCGGTAGTTGTATACGAGGTTATTTTTTTTAAACACCGAACACAAAAATAATATATTTACAGTACGCGGGCATTACAACCACATAGTGATATTTATAACATGCGTTTTCCAAAAATTATCGCGTACTATGTATAAATTTCATTTAACTCTAACTAGATTATTGCTCTCAGTCCAGATCATCTCCAACCTTAAATCCTTCTACCACTTACATACTCAATTGTGCTTTTAATCAATTTACTTTATTTCGAATTATAATTACAATAAAAACACCTATAACTATCCCTAATAAACGGTATCGACTAGATATTCACTAGATAAACAGCTTAATATTGCTGAATGAATAAGCTCTTCATTCAATAAACAATCAGCCGAGCACAATACAAATAAGTTATTATTATTATTGACTAAGCATAGCTAGCTGACTAGTAAGTGCATGCCTCACACTTATTTAGCAATTGAAATATTTGCTACATAATAAGTAATGGCAATGACTACGAGATCTATGTACAATGAGATTCAACGAACGCTCTTGGCGCGGAAGCGACCTAGCGACGGCACCTGACAACCAAGTCGCGCGAAACAAACAACAACATACACACGAAGTATAGCAATGATATTACTAGTGGACGAGTGGACGACGCGTCGTACATTTTTTGAAATTAAACCTAGTAAGTATGACATAGGGCTTAAATTTCTATATTTGGCATAGAATCGAGTCGCCGTTGAGTTGTTATAATGTGCGAAGACCTTTATTTTACGTACTATTTGACAGAGTCCACATACGCACCCATACACAATATCATAGCTCTGTGTGTGACGTGCCTTAGTGTAATTGGCTAATGCTTAGGGGTGGATAAACGATTTTATTTCTGCCGTGTCTATAGTTTTGGTTTTTGACTCTCCAATATTTTTCTTGATGGGGTTAAATCCTTGACTCTCTCTTGTTCTTTTTCTCTTATTTCTGCGACGTCTCGGGATTTTCATGTGTACTCTTTATATTTTTCAGTTTTTTTTTAGAACCAGTGTCGCGAACTTTCAGGCAGGATCTAGCGACTAAACTCGCATTCGGCACATGAGTGTATGTGCCCCGTATGGGCAGATGTAGAGTTGAAAAGAAAGTGAATAATATTTTAAGTTAGTACGTTAACATTTTTTTTACAGAAAACCGTTGATCCACCCTATTAGGCACGTATAAATGCTACATCCTTTCTCGCCACGAAACAGAATGCCTAAATTAGAAATGATTAGTATGATGAGAGCAGTTAGATAAAACCCAGCACTTCATGCACCACCGTCTTAACGATTTCGTTAAATACGGATCAATAAACGTTACAATATTAGTGGTATGTATAGAACCTCTTAACATGATGGGCTCATATGATATTGGAGGCATTAATTACGCCAAATAAATTACACCTTACTAGACGAGAGCTAATTAGAAGCCCGTCATGCAAGCAGGCGGTTGAATTAATTTTGCACCTAGCTGGAATGCTACGCCACCGATGCCAGGTGCAAACTTAGTTCAAGCGTGTGGTGGGATAGGGTGCCGTTCAGAGATTATTCATCTAGGAGAGCCTTCGCTTGAGCGGCGAGAGCGGCGTGGGTGAGAGCTCTCTGCGCCGCACTAGCGCTGGAAGGTTGTGGGGGGTCGTGAGAATGCACGTTGCTCAGCGCGAAAATGCGGTCGTGCAACGTGTGCGCATAGGCCCGGCACGTGCGCCGCGTGCACCGCCACCGCACCTTGTTCTTCTCTGGAAACACCTTCTCCGCGTAAAACGAAAACCCTCCGAGCTTCATGTGCCTCCGCCCCCGGTTAGATATCACGAATTCAACTGCAAAATACCACCACCGTCACTAACAGTGCCCTAATAGGACATTAGACAATCATGCAAAATGGTTGGATGTTAGTAATTAATTATCACGAACAGCTTGTACGGTCAAATAAGCATAAGGCTATGTTCAGATGACAAGCGCTCAACGCGCGTTTACAACTCACTTGCTTCAAAAAGCGCTTTGGGATGTGTACGGCCAGAACAAAATGTATGTAGTTGTAAACGTGCGTTACCAAAACGCGCGTTGAGCGCTTATCATCTGAACGTGGCCTAAGTAGTAGTGACAGTCTGTGAAACGGAAGGATGAATGAGTATAACATTTAATACACAAGCGACGTAATGTATAAGATGTACAGTAAAGGAAACTGAAAAGCGTACGTTTTCAACCCTTATTGTCATTGTGACAAGAGCGAAAAAGGTACGTGTTTGAAATTCCCTGACTATACATGAACCTAATCGTCTTGCTGGGCCGTAATTTTCACCCTTGTCCAAATGTCCACCAATCAGACCTATCAACCGTCCCAACAAGTACATTATAAAAGTACGTATGTGTATGAACTTGGCTTTAAACAAACGAAGATTTCTCCAAAAATAAAGAAATTCTTTTATTGACTAGCAACAATCTCAATGAGACTTTCGACGGTCGCGTGCTGATCGAGGGCCGGCGGTTGCGGCGGGTGGTTGTGGAGGCTGGCGCGCGCGAGCAGGCGGCCGTTGGCGGTCAGCGCGCGCGCAGGGCAGCCGCGCGCGCGCCCTCGACACGACCAGTAGACGCGTTCACCACGGCGCTTGCGCGCCACGAACCCGTACCCGTCCAGTAGCAGAGAAGGCGCGCCGCGGCGTGTCACTGTGTAACGCACCTCCGCAACTGTGCAACGAAATACCCTTGCTACACGATGACCAATAGTTTCACGCCTCTAGGCCGTGGTCGTGATAGACCATAACGTGTAGAAGGGTCTAAAAACCGACTCATAAACGACAGATCAGTCCTAAGAGTTTAAAAAAGCTTTAAGATCCAACTTCATCATGCTGCGAATTCTAATAAAATTAGGGCTGATTACGCCTGTTAATGTCGACTATATGACACTTATCATAATGAGCCGTTAATATTAATAACTAAGTACTAGAGCTTGGTGAAATCCTTCATAGATTTGCTATAGCTATAAAACCCTAATTGTATTCTGAAACTAATTATTTAACTGGAATACAATAAAAATAAATATTGTTACAGATTCTTAAATTATTTTATTCAAGCCCTAAATTACACTTTTTACCCTAATGGATCACAATGCTGATTAAAATTACTAGACTTACAATTAAAAACATTTATCATTAAGAAAGGGCTGAGAGCTCGACATAAGTCTATTATTCATTCAAAAGTATTTTTGTTGGTATTATAAATTAATATCTTAGATTAGTTTTAAACTTCGCAAATAAAATAGATTAAAGCATATCTATGTCGAAAATAAATTTCTATGGCTTTGATATGCCTATGATAGATAAAAATAAATAACCAATGTATTTTTTTATAATCCGATTACATAGAAACAAATTTTCTAAATTGCTGTGCCTCAATCTAATATTATCTGAGCAATACAATACTAATCTAACAAATAAAATAAGAACCAGACTATGGTACAATCAAAGCCTACAGACCCCTCTTAACTCTCAGTTTCTCAATAATGAAGATAGGTCTAATTGTGATTATAACATAATCCATAACTTACTGATCTGATGACTATGTTTTAGTTCATTGTCAGTTCATTTACAAACATTTCTTTCTAGCTCATCAGCTGTCATCAACTGAAATAGTTTCCATAAAACCTGACGAATTCCTATTGGTTTGTCAATCTCAATATTCCATGATATGGGATTACTCTTTGGAAATACTTTCAATAATTAAGTCAACTCTAACTTGAAACAAAATATTAAATTATTATTTCTAATAACAAAATGTTGTAGTTTTAAGATACAAGTACTTCAAATTCCATGCAAACCAAAACTAAATAAATTAAAGAAAAATATTTTTTGATAGACTAAAATTGGTGGTAAAGTTTAAACTGAAGGGCAAGTGACCACTTCCCCTAGGTCATATTTGCGGGTTATTTTTTCCAGGTGGTTCTCTTCATGATTGTGGACGGGGTTAGTGACCTTCAGCACATTGTTCTTGGAGGTGATCCTGGCCCGACAGCGCTTGCCATACTCCATGCAGCGCCAGAACGTCCTACCACTACGCACGCTGTCTGTCACAAATATGTACGATTCGTGTATCAACTGTAGATGGCCACTTTTCGTCTGAATAAAATGTAGTTCACTTTTTACGTTTGTGTTTATTGACCCTAGAACTAAACAGAAATATACCATTAGTGAAAGTAGTGAAATTAAAGTCAATTATATTCTGAATTTTTTTTAGGAGACAGTATGCAAGAAGTAATGTAAACATGGCATGTTTAAATTTGTTTTATTATCATAAACTATCCTTTTTTTTTAATTTACGTGCAACATTTATGTCTGTTAATATATAATTTCATTCAATAAATATATATGAAGTTCTCTTTTCTTTGCCATTGCCATCAGAGCTGCTACAATGAGAGTGTTTGCGTTATACATTTATAATGTGTACTTTTGGGAATAATTTCTCAGTGCTGGATATCAGATAATCTATAATTCAAGAAAAACAGTTACAAATAAATAAATCTTGAATTGAATCAAATAAATAAATCTTGCTTATCTCATGCTTGAATTGAATCTGCCATAGCCTTTTGACCTAATTACAGTTTAGGAAATTTTGATATTAAATTTATGTTACAAAGAGATAAGCATTGGCCGGTCAAAATGAGAGGACAGCAGTAAAATAAAATCTTAAACTGCATACACAATTAAGAGTTATATGTTGACGGTCAGCTGCAAAAATATCTATGAACATAAATAGGTAGGTCTTTCTTCTATACAGTCCGTTATTACAGGAACAAAATAGTTTAGGGCAATATTTTTGAGTCTTAGTATGCCAAATCTAAAATGAGTGCTAATTTTAACCACATTTCCCTATGTACAGTAGCTGCAAAAAATCTATCATACTATCTGTGAATTTTGTATAAAAGATGTTGATTCTATGAGTATTTGGGTGGATTAACTTTTTCTTGTTGTTATTCTGTCCAGTCACCCAGGAGACAATGGTGATTAAACTTCTTAGAAAAGTGTTGATAATTTATAATATTTGTATTTTGAAGAGATATTCTAAATAAGAATGGGCTTATAACTGCTGCAATTCAATTTTTTTTGTTGAATATTGCCATTAATTGCTAATCTCTTAGTTTTAAAGAGTAACTCAGGGGACATCACCATGGCAACAAGCAACAGAGAAAAGTTGATTGACCCATTTATGTATCCCTAACAATCTTAAAATTTAAATATTTGATTATGAGTTTTTTAGCAGCTACTGTACTAATAACTTAATTATGGATGTTCAAAAACAGTTTAATGACTATCTACATCCATATCGTAATATCTCTATAATGAACTCAGAATCGAAATAATCTGATGGCCTTCATTTCTATGCATGAACAGTATTGTAAAGTCACTGGAAGATTTGAGAATTTAAAAGAAACTTATTATATGGGTCAATTTCACAAATCTGCCTTGCTAAGCCGAAATGCGTCCTTTATGTATGGAGCTCCATAGCGAAAGGTCGCCTTTTACCTTAGCATGGCAGAAATGTTGGGTTCTTCATGTTCAGAAGCATAAAATTAAAGGATTTGAATGCGGGTTGCGTTCCAGTTTCTGGTGACTGTTTGAATATTTATTTCTTACATATTTAATACAGATTTTTATTCCAATCTAATAAAATCTCAATGTGCCTGTATTGTAAATGATATCTAACAGGTATTTAGTAAACAATTTGGTGATTATAATCAAGCAAATGATGAGCTATAAAACAACAAACCTTTTTTCTAATTTGAAAAGTAAACATACTCTTTGAAAGCCACTTTTCTTTTTAAATGTATATTAATTGTTAGGAGTTACACCCCAGGCCAAAAGTATGGAAACAAGCTTATATTACAATACAAAGCTGTGATTTCCTTATGCAATAAATTACCAAATTACACAGTAAAAATTATAATAAATAATTTACAAGTACAATACATGCAATTTTCTTCCGGAGTTAGGAAAGTACATATATTTTTACAATATTAATATGATGTTTTAATAGTGAATGTTTAATGTTTTAACCTTTTGGGGGTGGCCTAATGGTTACTACCATTTATACAATGAATAATCATTGGAAATTTTAAATATTAAAAGAAACACTTTGTTTCCAACTTTTGGCCTGGAGTGTAAATGCATATATAAAGCAAAAACAATATTAAAAACAAATATGTATACTGTACCAAAGGAAAAAGAAGAAAGGGGCTAATTATATTTAAACTTTATAACACATAAATATAAGTAAAAGTACAAAAGGCAGACTTAATGCCTTAAGGCCGTACCAGTCAACCATAGGACAAACCAGAAACAACACTATGGAGCAGGGCCTTTTTATATAATGGACATTGAGACAAATTTTATAAAAGATAAAAAAAATTTTTTTTTTCTTTTTCTATCTAATGTTTTCTCAACACTACCCATCCAAGCTCATCAACTTCCACAAAGTTGGTTAGTCATACTTGCCTGTATTTCATCGAAAAAAAAACTCAGTTCCCTGAACTTTCCTTACTATTATGTGGCTCCTGACGGCTAAAATATAGCCAACATAAAATATACATTATGCTAGTAATCACAGGGACTGCCAAACAATAACTTCCACTTACACCTTAAGTTATTTCAATGTGTAAGATTACCCAGTATTTACTCTCACGGAATGAGTAGTAGCTAAGTACTTCAATCATAATTGGATCAAGTACACAACATTTACGGTTTCAATTAGACACATTTCTCATCATCTGCTAGTCCACTCCAAATCGCTATTCCATCAGCCTTTAACTTATTAAAGTGACATTTACTGAAGAAACAGTAATCTTTGTTAATATTTTTATTTCACAGTAACATTACCTACTCACAAAATAAATTTCGCAATACCATAATTCAATTAAGTACCTAGCTGTTTTAGTAAAACCTGGAATAAAAATCAATTAATGTCACTATTTAAATATACTAAATAACTCAAGTTACTCTATCTCACTATCACTTTGGAAATATAAACTACACACTGTATATTGCAACAATATTGTACATATTCTTTTTTGGTTAATTAACGTGTGTAATACACTAGTAAACAAATGAATGCCATTTATGATTCCAGTGAATGAAATCAGAGAGAACAAATATGATTAGATTTAATTCTTTCAGTAGCAGTAATAACCTATAACCTCTTTCAGAAATACCGATGGTTGTCTGAAAACATTACGATTTCTCTTAAAAATAGCACATAATTAAAGAAATGTTCACTTGACATTTCTTAATACACACCTTGAGAAACTAACATATAGCATTACTTTAGGTTTTATAGTAAGATATTCGAGATGTATATTGGAGAAAGTAGCAAATACAAGTTATTATTAAGTAATAGTGATAGAGTTTGATACCCAAAATGCTAGTCATCCTTCCAAAGAAGTAAATACACGAATCACGAAACTTGTAGGTTATGTTTACAAGCTATCAAAAAATGCGCGCAATATATGAAAAATATTGTACATATTTAGATTATTTACATTGAAACAAACGTTGCAGTTAAGTTTTCAGTGAATAATATACATTTCTGCAATACAATCTACGCTAACGGTGGTAGCCGAGATGACAACCTGCAATCGTTTACATGTCGTGTTAACTTACTTGTAGACTTTCTCCATATTTGTAACGATGAAATTAATAAACCGATAAGGCCACATCCAAACTTATTACCACTGCACTTTCAGAATTCACAATTCCCACACAAATATTACTTTAAAACATTTAATATTATAAAACATTTGACGTAAACACGCTCAAGGCTGAAACGATAACGCTCATCAAAAACAGCCAACAATTTAAAAACACTGAAGTTACAGGCACTGATTTCATAATTAATTGTCATTTAAACCACAATATCATTCACAATTACTATATAATATATTAATATTTCCTGAATTAGTAAACAATCATCTAGTGACACAATTGCAACCATAGATCCCACGGCGTAAACGACCACAGATACAACATAAAAACGTAGACGTTCCGCTGCACGCTTTTAACGTTCAACCGACTTAATAAATTATTTTATAATAAAGTCTAACTATATTCTACTGTTCTTAACATATAATCAAAATAAAGATAGTATTTTATTATAATAAAATGTTTTGTATAATTTCCCAATGTAAAGCAAAATGAACATTCTAACGTAATCGGTATTAGGTGGTGCTTGTCACACTTGCTGGATAAATAAGCTTGGTATCATTTTTGACTATTTTTTTTTCGACAGTGCTGTAAGGACTTACAAAATGCATGTCATTAATTTTTCTTTACCATGAGTTTTCCAAAATGTTATATACCAAAACCTTCTCCTAAGTGTACTTTTCTGAAACCGCATCAAAATCGGTTCAGCTAATCGCGGACAAACATACATACATACACACGTACAGGTGAAACTGAGATCCTCCTTTTTTAAGTAGGTTTATATGTTTTTTTTTAATGTGTGTCTAATGGTTTTAATGATACAAATACAATTTATTTTCACTGTCCTCAAATAACGTATTGAAGTTGTCAAATCAATTCATAGGTGTACCTATTGAATTTACTTAGGCTAAAATAATGTCTGCGTTCCATTCGATGATGCGTTTGGCTCGGTTTGTATACACCTGCCTACTGAGCCGGCGGTCCCGGGTTCGAATCCCGGCCAGGGCAAATATTTGTGTGATGAACTCGAATATTCGTGCTTGGGTCATGGGTGTTCTATGTATTGAAGTATATATTTATCTATATAAGTACGTATATCGTCGTCTAGTACCCATCACACAAGCCTTCTTGAGCTTAATTTGGGACTAGATCGATTTGTGTGAGGTGGTTCGATATTTATTTATTATTTATTTATTTGTAAACTTATTTGGTGTACAATAAAAGCTTTTTGTATTTTATTGTATTACATAATAGTAATAGGTACTTATAATCAAACTTGGAAATCTTGGGACCCCTATTGGTAGATATGGCCGCGGAGCATTTCAACCGCCCGTTCCCGTACATTAACAAATATTCATAAACTAGCGACCCGCCCCGGCTTCGCACGGGTGCAGTGGTGATAAATTATGCATTTATTAGGTATACATAGAAACCTTCTTGAACCACTCTATCTACAAAAAAAACCGCTTCGAAATCCGTTGCGTAGTTTTAAAGATACATAGGGACAGACAGCAGGAAGCGACTTCGTTTTATACTAGTCTGATTAGTTTTTAAACACACATTTGACACTTCTCTGTTGATGTTTGTAGTGATGTAGCAAAGACATATTGTATGCCAAATCTGAGTGTATACATAGTTCATAGAACAACAAATGGAATAACGTTCATCATATCGAACAACATCACTACATAGTATAAAACAGTCGCTTTCTCTGTCCCTTTGTATGCTTAAATCTTTAAAACTACGCAACGGATTTTGATGCGGTTTTTTTTAATAGATAGAGTGATTCACGAGAAAGGTTTATATGTATAATACATGCATAGTTTATCAGCATTGCACCCGTGCGAAGCCGGGGCGGGTCGCTAGTCCATACTAATCCATACTATATATACTATATCCATCCATACTAATATTATAAATGCGAAAGTTTGTCTGTCTGTCTGTTACCTCTTCACGCTTAAACCGCTGAACCGATTTAGATGAAATTTGGTATATAGATAGCGTCAGTCCCAGGGAAGGACATATGATACTTTTCATCCCGAATAAATTTAGTGTTCCCGTGGGATGAGCGGGTAACACCGCGGGGCACAGCTAGTATAATATAATTTCAACACGTAGAATCTAACGATTATGAATGGTTGATCGAATCGATATTATCGACGATTTTTTTTTTTCGAACCCACATATATTTTTGTTTATTTTGTGTAAATCAATATTTTTTGAGCAACGAGCCGTCGGACTCACAGGAGCTTTCTATGTAAAATTGTAATTTGTTGTAGTGTCCTTTTTTAGGTTATCAATTTTCTACCAATTTACAGAAATAACACATCGATACGCAAGATTTGGTCACAACACAGCTTTTAAATAAAACCCTAAAGAGCACGTAGTATGTAACTGTTTATGTAATGATTTATTATCATTAAAACCGTGTTAAGAAAAAATATAACATTAACTCAATTGTAGTATCAAATAGAAAGTTAGAAACGTTTATAGATACTTGAAAAACCACTATGTCAATGCTTTTTTTTTATGACATTCAATAGGTCGTGCAGATTTACGTTATATGGGTCCTGTGATGTGTCAAATGTGTGCTTAAAAAAACACAGACTATACGTATACGTAGTGATACCTACGATAAGCTATGAGGTCGGCTCGCATAGGACGATGCGGCGCGACGGCAGATTCTTCGCTCATATTGCACTGACATAAAGGTTTTTCTGACCGGCTTAACACTTTCAGCGCCGAAGAACCAAAGATTTTTCTGCAGCAGTAGGCCTGGGCGGCGTGCAGAACACATGGCGCTGAGTGTATGACTGTGAAGCCGATCCGTCCGAATAAATGTGGGTGAAACCTTAATAAGCGTCTTTGTAAGATTTGACGATACCTTTTAAAGATATTAGGCATCCTATTCGCCGATCAAGACATTTACGATAGAACAAAAGTTTAACCGGCCCATTTATAAAGTTTATGCCAGAAGCACGACTGAAGTTAAACCTTCTATGCGCAATTAGTACGGGGCTGTCATCACCCGGCGAGTAATGATTTGGTGGGGTGTGTGTTATGGGATTACTTATTGTCATACAATTTTGCCAGCAAGGTGTAAAAGCAATTGTGCCTTACCTATAACTATCACATATAAAATAAACCATAGGTACTATGAACTGCACAAATGCATGGACAATTGATGAATGAATCCATTCATAAATAGGCCATGCAATTTTGCAGGTCTTTACACATTAAGTAGGTATATTTGCTACCAAACATTGGGTTTTTCAACAGGATACTGCACTGCACCGCCCGTCTATAACGCCAAGTCGACCCAACGGTGGCTAAATAGTAAATACCATGTCAATCAAATTAATCCATCAGTTCAGTGTTTCAGGAAATGCCGACAGTATCTTCGGCACTATGCCTCAGGGGCCATTTTTAAATTTAGTTTAACTTTATTGTGTTCTAGGTTAGTTTTGTTGTAATTATTTTTTACTGTTGTAAAATTTAATGAAATAATTATATTAACAATAAAATAATCTCTTCGGTTTTCGCGATTATTATCATACCTACATTTAAATTCGTTATGATTGCGACATAATCCGTTTAAATTGTTTTGAAACAAATTTTATATTAAATTTGTATGATCCCGATTGCGTTAAAAGTAAAAAAAAACTCTATAGTAAGAGATTTACGTCAAGTATTCAAGTTGCATATCAGGCGATGGACGTCCATTGCTGGACAAAGGCCTCCCCATAAGTTGTCCACAAAGATCGGTCGCGCGCCGCCCTCATCAAATTTCTACCCGCTATCCTAACCAGGTCGTCGGTCCACCTTGTTAAGGGCTTTCCCACACTGCGTCTTCCGGTCCACGGTCGCCACTCAAGAACCTTCCGGCCCCAACGGCGATCGGTTCTGCGAGCAATGTGCCCCGCCCACTGCCACTTAAGAGGCCTTATTCCTTTGAAAATGCTGATTGTTTTAGACATGTTTCTCTATGATCAAACATGTTTCATAATCATAACATATTATTGATGTTACTACCTAGAACAGGACTACTGGGATGTATTGGTATATATTAGAAATCTACAGTTTGAATTTTTCATTGATAATTTTTGTTTGGCGCTGGATGCAGGTCGCTTCCAACCGGTATATATGGAAGTCCAAAGGGGAGGCCTATGTTCAGCAGTGGACGTCCTATGGCTGAGATGATGATGATGATGAATTTTTGTTTCAAAAACTACTCGAAATTGACGAAATTCACGCGGAAATTTAGTTTCTTCAAGTTATTTTCGACTGCACGCAATAAAATCATGAAATAGCTCTGTTACTACCTAGAATTCGGGGAAAAGTATTATCCACTTCAAAAAGTTGGTTGATATTATCAATACAGTTGTCATAATATGAAAATAATAAATTTTAAAAGGAATAAGGCCTCTTAAGTTTGGCGGTATATCTACAACCTTGGCTTTCTTGCGTATCTCATCATTCGATCACGCCAGAAAACTTCGAGCATAGCTCGCTCCATTGCCCTTTGAGTAACTTCGAGCCTTCTTATGAGGCCCCTTGTGAGCGACCACGTTTCAGTGCCGTATCTTGGTTAAAGACCTTCTCTAAGACACTGCGGTATTTGGGACGAGAAGATATTCCGCAGCTCCCCGAACGGTGCCCATCCGAGTTAGATTCGACGAGTGACCTCTTTTTCGAAAATCGACCTACCCAAATGGATTGTTTGTCCCAGGTAGATATAGTCGCCTACAGTTTCGAGCGTATAGTCTGGAGACTCGAAACTTTAAGTGGAGTGAGCGCCACATGCGAGTTAAACATAATAAATAGTTACCGGTCCGGTACAACCAAGTTGCATAATGCCAGGTTACATATTTTGACTCAATCTCGCATTGGCTTAGTTCCAAAATACCTGAAAACTCAAAAAGATTTGTTTCCAATATAATAAAATATCATAATGATGTCTACATGTTTCAGCCGATATCCATAATGTATAGTTGGTAAAAAGGACAATTTGTTCAAATGCCTAATTATCATTAAGACTGAAGGTTAAAACGCAACAGTTTCATAATTACCAAAATTCAAAAATACCTTTAATTGTTAGGCCCAATGATGAAAATGACTTTGATCCATAATACCTAAAATTTTAACTTTTAAAATAAGAAATTGACTAGTTTTTTCCAGGAAACAAAATAAAACCTATTCTTATTTCCGGAACGGGTATTCTGTACTACCTAACGAAATATTTTATTTATAAACAATTCACTTTATACAGGGTGTCCGGTTATTATTAGCAAACCTTCTAACCGATAGGGCACCTCAGGTCGGTAGAAAAAGAAAAAGACTATTTAGCTATAGTAGTTTTACTATAGTATTGGAGACAATCGGAATTTAAGTTTATTTTTGGTTAGAGACCTTGCTTCACTCTTCTAGATTGTTAATTTGTGGCCTGGGCAGGCAGATGTTTTCGTTCTGTTTATCGTTAAAATTCCTTGAAAGTGAGGCTACCTAGCGTGTATCTACACTTTAATCCATTTTCAAGACAACATTTTCTATTTATAACAATCACATAAAACATTAATTCCGAAAATTAGACATTTTTCCATAGGAATTGAACTTTAGGTATTTTGAGCATTTGATGTTTTAACCTTGTGACAGTTTGATATCAATGTAATATAAGCTTAAGATATTTTAGGATATGGTTGAATTGAAAATTAGTAAATTTACAATAAAGTTAATTTGAATTATAGTTCTATCAAAAGTATGGCATTTTAAGAAATAGGTGTAAGTCATTTCAACATTTAGACATTTTGAAACTAGTCTGTTTTGACAATGCGACGTAATATTAACATGGTAATATGGTACTTGGTTGTAAGGGACCGGTAACAATAAATATTATAGTTCCGTGTGCGACAGGTTTGGCTGCCATCCATCGTCGACTTACATCGCAAATTGCAAGTGAAGGACTAGTAGCGCCATCTAGTCATATCCGACACAACGTCAGTGTATGGAATAAAAATACTTTGTCGTTTATTCAAAACATATCGCTCTATCAGTAGCTAAATCGTTTGTATATTATAGGTATTCTATTAATACCCGTAAAACAGATTCTCTACAGTTTTATTTTAATATCTTTGATTAAAAAAAAATTATTAGCACTTCTAAAGGACTACTAACGCCATCTATTGCAGAGCTTCAAAGCGTGCGCTCATGCTTCACTATCACTACATAGTTTAAAACAAAGTCGCTTCCTGCTGTATGTCTGTCTGACCGTATGTATGCTTAGATCTTTAAAACTACGCAACGGATTTTCTGGCGGGTGGTAACTGATGATTCGAGAGGAAGGTTTATATTTATATGTATAATAATAATACATGCATAGTATATTTAGTATCAGCATTGCACCCGTGTGATGTGAGACAGGGGCGGGTCGCTAGTTTCGTATATATGTAATTTCAAAAAAAGATAGACAATAGTTAACTTCGGTAATGTACCTTGTTTGTAATGTACAGTCGCCGTCAAATATATCGCAGCATATTAACCACTAGATTGCTTTTGGTAACTACGGCTACCTGTCACCGCTCTTATTTTATTATATAAATAGAGTCCAACTCAAAATTCGAAGCAATTGAGTGGTTAAAGCGTTCATAAGTACCTGAACACGACTTATTTACTGGGCGTTTCAGTACATGTTCAGATATTTATGGACGCCTTATATGCTGCGATATATCTGATGGCGACTGTACCTACTACCGAGTTCGTAATTATATACCAATAAATAAGAAATAGGTTCAGTGTGAAGGTGGGTCGGACGGGCAAAACGCAAAATGTTACTCTACACTACACGCAAAATATATACAATTCGCACAATGTACCCCGCGCATATTGTGAAACACGCGAAACGTGCACATAGCAAAACGTACATTCGCAAAATGTACTACATATCGGGAAAATTTCCAATAATATCAAATTGTGCTAAAAAGATACATTGAGTATTTTTTTACACCTCTGAACGAATTCTCATTTTTTTATCATCACCCGTTAATGTGATTCTTGTTCACACTCGTGTTAATTTTAGAATTCCAATTCTCGCAAACGTTGTTTGTCCGATGGCGTTCATTAATAAGAACATTAACGAGTGTGATGTTATATCTAACGTTCGTTATATAGTTACACCTTGAACGGTATACAAAACGAGCTTATACAATATGAGCGTATATAATATGAATATTATATAAGTTCTTATGTCTTATATTACTTACCCCCACCGTCACACTGATTATTTTGAAATAGGTCAGTATGAAAGCTGGGAAAGTAATTTCCCTACCTTACCACTGGTGTGAAGGCTGTGTGAAGGTGGGTCGGACGGGGGCCTTACGTGGTTAATCCAGCCCTGCCTGCGAAACTGGTTTACTCGTGTCGTGAGTAATCGTCGTGCTCGGTTGGCCGCCGCCGCGACTGATCGGCACTCCTGATGATGAATCGCAAATTCGAAGCATGTGGAGCGATATTACACTTACGTGAGTAAACCAGTTTCGAATTTTATGCAATTGTTCCGGCCAGATTATTCATGGTTTGCTGTGATACTACACAACTGTACTGCCATTGTGCATGTACCGTCATCCGTCAGCATCGTATAGATGAGTTTTATTCAGCCATTTCGGTTGCTATCAATTATATATGATGCAGACCACTTAGGATACTCTGGCTTTAATCATTGGAGGCCATTCGATGCACATTCTTACCTCTGCAGACATATCATTCAAACTGCAACCTGTAAATCATACAATGCTCCAGCACTGCGAGTCTCGAACCTAGGATTAATCGCTACGCCATGGGACAGCGGGATCGCCTGCACGTAGTGAGATATAGATGTCTATCTATAGATGGGACGGCTATGGCTATCAGTCACTGCAGAAGTAAATGCACTGCTTGCAATAGGCTAGGTTTAGAAGACCGTCTTAGTTACTGCGAAATCCTAGTATCTAGGACAACGCTCAGCAAATACTTCTTGTGAACCTAGCCTACGCGGAATAACTAAATACCAATATGCGACTCGGGCCTTTCAGCCTGCAGTGCATTAACTTTTGGAAATAGAAGTATTTACTACAAGGCACTACCTATATCACTGCATATTTTAGGTCACCGGACATCATCTCTTCCTGACAAAGGCAAGAAAACTTTAGAAACCAGCGACGGTAAATGGTAAAACACCAGATAGCAAATTTATGGCCCTCGCCTTCGGTTCGGACCACAAATAACAGATCTGGAGCAATAACGCATCCACCGCCCTAGGTATAGAACCAGGCAAATCCTGATTGTTACCACGAGTTAGGCCATGTTCAGATGACAAGCGCTCAACGCGCGTTAGCTACATAAACGCGCGTTGGCATGTGTACGGCCTGAATAAAATGTATGTAGTAGTAAACGCGCGTAAGCAAAACGCGCGTTGGGGGCTTGTCATCTGAACATGGCCTAAGATACCTAACCCCGGCTACACAGTAATTCAGATCGGAATGACGTCAGTGTCCGTCAGTCTTTGACTCACTAGCCGACGTCATTCCGATCTGAATTCACTGTAGCCGGGGTACCACGCGCGAGACACCTTGCCATGGTGCTAACTAGAGGTCCTCACTTCATGCCGGCTCCACAAACATACAGGATGCAGTTATACGTTAGAGTGAGACAGAACGTCGTGCTTACTCTAACATATGTGTAGTCCTGTAAGTTTGCCAAACATGTGGAGCCGGCGTCAGTCGCTAATTGAAACGTTCTGCCAACAATCTGACATTGCATACCATTTTAGTCAGACCGAAGGCAAAACAGTTTCGAACATAACCTGTATTTTTCGCACGCCCGCAGCGAGAAGATTAAGACCCGGTTCAGACACGGCGGGAACCGCGCGATTATAGAATCGCGCGGGTCTTATTTATATGAGTTAGTTAGTAATCGTTCAGATATAACCGCGCGGTTAATGTCTGAACGATTACTAACCAACTCATATAAATAAGACCCGCGCGATTCTAAAATTGCGCGGTTCCCGCCGTGTCTGAACACGGGCTTACTAATCGCAACAAGTGCGCGGTGGCTCTTATAGTTGACAAAGCTGCGGCCACATTGCAAATTATTATATCAGCCATGACCAAAAAGCGTAAAAATTTAAGTGGCAATACTCAGTTTTCATAGATTGATTTAGAAAGAGAAGACTATAATATTGCAACTTCAATTTTTTTTTTCGTTTCGCATCTCAACATAGTTTACCAATGAAGTTTGGTTACCAAACAATCAAGTTTACGACCATTATTTTATCCTTTACCCATTAGACCAATTCTTTCAGAATTACCTTTATTTGCACGTTGTGTAGTTGCTACCATAACCTTTATTTGCACGTTGTGTGGTTGCTACCAGTTTGCCACATATACCTTTATTTCCAAGTTGTGTAGTTGCTACCATTAAGGCTGATTTAGACGATGCCAATTTTGAGACGCCTAAATTACGGCGCCTCGAAAAAGCACCGTGTAAACACTTTCCGCGCCATTTTTTCGCCGCATGCCAGCGCTGGCGCGGAATAGAACACGAGCCTATTTTTTGGCGCCAGTGACCCCCCCTCCGCGTCTCTCGCTGCCACTAATGACTGGTGCTGAAAAAAAGCACCGTGTAAACACGACTGGCGGCGAGATTTAGGCGGCTGAACATAGTCATCGTCTAAACGGTCGGAGGTGTGCTGTGCGGTAATCACTGGCGCCGTAATTTAGGCGTCTCAAAATTGGCATCGTCTAAATCAGCCTTTACCTTTATTTACACAGTATGTAGTTGCTGCCAATCTTCACTTTACCATACAAAATTTCTTTTACCAGTTTGTATTACCTTTCAATACTTTCGTACCTTTATACTTTAAATGATAGCATTTTACCAGTTTGTATTACCTTTCAATACCTTCGTACCTTTTTACTTTAAATGATACCATTTAACAGATTACCTTTAATTTACCACCACTTACCAGTTTTTAACCGTATTACCTTTAATTTACCACCACTTACCAGTTTTTAACCGTATTACCTTTAATTTACCACCACTTACCAGTTTTAACCTTATTTACCTGAACCACAAAACCAAAAACAATTTTTCAACTGAAAAACAGTTTTTAGAATATCTATCTGCAACAGGCAATTTACATTACGAACTACTTCTACTTAAATCTAACTTACGAATTTCATTTCTACCTATAGGTTAACTAGATATGATAAACCGTGGAGTTACTTTATGATTATATCGAAAAAATGCAAGTGGTTTATCATATCTAATGATAGGACAGAACACACAATGATGTGTACACAAGTGTGCGCTGTCCTTGTAACTGTAATATTCAAACCTACCTTGCGCATCACCTACAGCTCCTCCTTCCGCACCTCCAGTCAAATTGCCATCGCCAGTTGCCGAGCCATCAAAACCTGAAAGAACAAATATGGTTAAAAATGCGTCCCATTAGTGAGAAAAATAATTGCAACACTAGAAAAGTTATATTTACCAGTCATTTCCATATTAGAGTCGTCTTCGCCGAAATTTGTTTCGTCATTATTTGTTCCATCATCGTCATCATCCCACATACTTTCGTTGACAAATTCGGGTTCCATTTTAGGTGCCACAGCGTTATTTTCATCTTCGTCCGGTATCGTTACAAATTCTTCTTTTGCTGATCCAGAGGGTCCGGCTTCTAATGGGTCTACGCATTTTCGTTTCACAGGTCCAGATTGTGAAGAAGACGAATTGTTTGATGCTATTGATGGCCTATTTGGTCGCTTAATTGCTACTGGAGTTGAGGAGGGCTTAGAATCTAAATCAGTCTCTAACTTAGTCATAACAGATTGCCTTTGTTGTGACGACCTCGGGCCTGGCCTCGAGGTCGGCTTTGGTTTGGATGGCGTGGAACTTTCTTCATTTTGATTACCGGTTAAACCTTTCACTTGAAGTTGTTCCGCGGTACTAATAAACGACGCTAACTCTTCCTGCTTAACATTAACTTCACCCTGGTACATAAATTGTAACAAGTCCCTTAACGCTGAATGACTAACATCTTTTAAAAATACTGAAACAAAAGAAGACTAGATTAGTACAAGAACACGCACACTTAATAAACTCACGTATCGCGACATTACAACAGATTTCTTACCTATTGGATGCTGAGTGGGATTCATTTTGAACATTTCTTGAAAATAGGGAGAACATACTGATAGGACTAATTTGTGTGCCTGCAATAGCCTGCCTTCGGCGGCTAATGTGACATCGACTAAATCCCCACGCGACAGCAGGCCATGAAAGCCTGCTGACATATTTGCGTGGAAATTGTTCCAACATAATGAAAATTGTTCGTCCGACGCCATGATGGCGACGTTACTTCTTGAACCCTGGAAAGAAGAAATAAATTAATAAACACGATCACTGATAACAAATATTCACATTAATTGAATTTAATTCGTAAACACTTCACATAATGAACGCAATATTTACCTATCCTAATACTTTGTACTTTATAATTCCGATATTAGAAACATTTGAAAGAAATAATAATGTTTCTAATAAAGCACTGCACACTTGTTCATCCCACGTCCTCCCCGTTTGAGCGCTGTTCACGTTATGATGACGCAAACGCGACGTAAACTGTGTCGTCATAGGGGCGGGGAGATTCCACAAAGTGGGATCAAAAATATTTTCACATATTTCTCAATAAATTGACAATAAATATTAACAATTGATATTTTTTTAGAAACTGTATTAATTTCCACTTAGAATGATATGTAATTTTACTAAAATATCATCAAAAATTTGATTTTCTTCCAACCACAAAATTTGCAGTGTTGTAGCCGTACTTGGTTTAAATATATTACATACCAATTTGTATTTTAGACATTTTTGGATAGATAGATCCGTAATCATTTATTTCGTCAAATAAAAATAGTTAGGTTACACATAGATATGTTATTATTCGATATCAATTAATCCAAAATAAAAAATTATCACATTTCCACGACAACGTACTAGTAAAAGTACGATACAGACGCAGATTCTGTTAACAGTTAAGCAGATATATAATAGTACTGTAAAATTATATATTCCCAAAAAGTAAACACATTGAGTGATAGAAAATCAAAATCAAGTAACAAGTTTCAATGCTATCATATTCGATTTTTCTGTTTAATATAAGAATGTTAACATTTCTACAGCTGTAACAAATAAATAACAATCCACTAACATCATAATTCACTATATTTCACGAAACCAAAATAATAGCTTTAAAAATAATAAAATCACCATTCATAGCACCGTTAGCACTCTACACCTTAAAATTGAGACAGCAATAGTCGAAGAGAGAGAAATAAATATATCAATGAAAAATGATCCTTGTGGTCAGAACATAACGCTCAAACTTGATCACAAACATTTTCCACAATAATGTTACCAGGTATTTTTTTAATTTATTTTGGGGAAAATTAATTATTTGGTGGATATGTTTTGTTCCTCGCAATTTCCGTATTTTGTTTTTAAATAAACTTTCCAAACAATATAATATATATATTATGTACATTTCCATTATAAACAACAACATACCGTTATATTTGTTATACGTTAGTAACACTGATATTGCCAGTATTAAGGTTAGTACACACTAAACACTCGATAATTATATCACAGTTGCTATTGTATTTCATGACTTGATAGCAGATTTTCTTCTTAAAGCCAGTTCAAGGTCGATCGGAAGGTCTAAAACCCGTTTCAGACTCTTCGATCTTCTGTAGAGTAAACAGTATAAATTATTTGTTAGGATCTATTATTACACTACACATTATCCGATTTCATCCGATAAATCGGATCGGATAGGTAGGTTTAGAGCAGGTTTTAAACCTTTAAATATTTAGTTACCTTTTAGTTGATCACATCAGAAGTGGCGCTAGTTCGCACTTAATAAAACCGAATAGGTAGTAATTTTGTGGCTTAACAAAATGGAATAGTCATTTTGAAATTTTCAATTTCCAAAAACCTAGAAAATTACCGCCATAATTCTCGTTTAATTAGATTATTTGTCCATAAATAGTAGATTGTTTGACAAGGGGCTAAATCAAGCCATTATGACACAAAGTGATTATTTGGACGAGCGAACGAAGTGAGCGAGGGCAATTATATCGGACTATCGTAATGGCTTCTAGTGACGTGTGAACACTGCTTTTAATTTCGAAAGCCAGAAAATGAAGTTTCAAAAATAAAATCAAAATGTCAGATTTTTTTAAACTATGACTGGCGTCGTATCGTTTGGCATATCAGTATGACATCAGAAAAACGATCGAAACAGACGCCTAAAATGTGCCTAACGTTATGCCATTTTTTTGTTTATAAAAAAATGGCGACGATCAGAAAGTAATTTGGCCGATCTGATCATATTCGTTTATTTTGAATTATCCGATTCGACACAAAGAGATTATTTGGACATGGGAGCGAAGTGAGCGAGGACACATCTATTATGAGTCACAATGGCTTTAGCCACGTGTTACTCTGCATTTTCACTTCGACTGCGAAAAATAAAAAACACTTTAAAATTATCTTTGAAATAGCGGCACCCTGGGCGAATTATTCTCCCTAGACCTAGTAAAATGAACGCCTACCAGGAACCACGCTGACACCTCGCCTAAATACATGTAGAGGCGGCAGCAGGCGATGCTGAAGCTTGAGGCTGGAAGGACCACTTCACTCCCGCTTCGCGTAGGTAAAATAACCTACTTTTCAGCAGAAGTAAAATAGTATTTTATGCAAGCGTTGCACAATGAAGGTTCTTAATGTCGAGTACCGCTTTCAGGCCACTCGGAAAAGTAAGCTACGAGAATATTATTAAGATCTAATTGTGTAACTATTGCATACCTACAATACTTTTTATACGAGCAAAACGCAGAACAACATTTTTAATTTAATAGTCATTCCCCACTATGAAATTTTATTTTTGATGTAACCTTTCTTCTTCTACACAAACAACCTGTTAAAAAAACATGATTGCGATCATGGCGGGTGCCTCGTCGTCAGCGAACGAATAAAACATCGCTGCTCGTCGTGAATTATTATGAGAAGTAATTTCAACCAATCAAGAAACAGAAGCGTTTTTTTTTTCTCTTATTGAAATTTATTTGTGTTGAGTAGAGGCGTGTCTTACGAGTATTCAAGTTGAGTAGCGGGTACCATATAGAATTAAATTTTGGGACAGGTTTAAAAAGTGCGTTGTTGTGATTTTGTCTGTGAAATTATTTATTTATTTATTTATTTATTTATTTACACACACAACTGTCCTTACAGGCTTACCTTATAGGTATTATTACTAGCTGTGCCCCGCGGTGTTACCCGCTCATCCCACGGGAACACTAAATTTATTCGGGATGAAAAGTATCCTATGTCCTTCCCCGGGACTGAAACTATCTATATACCAAATTTCATCTAAATCGGTTCAGCGGTTTAAGCGTGAAGAGGTAACAGACAGACAGACAGACAGACACACTTTCGCATTTATAATATTATAGTATATAGTATATAGTATATATAGTATATAGTATATATAGTATATAGTATTATAGTATATAGTATGGATACCCAATTGACAGATTACAGTACGCAAGTATCTAGGTATATAAAAGTAGATACGTTCATGTCACGGTTAAAAGTTTTAGTCATTGTAATCAAATTGACCAAAATTTCTAACCATCAGCTGCTTTGCTTTATATCAATCTAGATTTGAGTCAGTCTTGCGACAGTCACGATTACGGTGTAGGTGCTCATTTCAAGAACAAATATTCTGTTGATCTGTTGTCCCATCGACGTCATTGTGTACTATGCCTATTGTCCCGCTCCGCGCAGCCCAACAACAGCTCCGCCCGGGCAGGTCAATACGCCACCGACGCCACGCCACGCCACGCCACGACCCGCACGTGCGCCATGCGTGCGTGCGGTGCGAGTCGTGCGACCGGTGCGACCCATCACTCCGTGGCGCTGGCACCGGGAATAGGAACAAAGCCTAAACATTAACTGATTATAATAGTATTTTTTTAGAGCCTTATCACACTTGCGATTTGCGAGCGTATTTTGTATGAAGGCGATCGCGCAGCGTGTTCGCCGCGTCGCTTATTTGTATAGAAAATACGCTCGCAAATCGCAAGTGTGATAAAGGCCCTTATGCAATCGTTGCACAATGAAGCTTCTTAAAGTCTAGTACCTTGTACGTAAATATTGTATACATACAGTAGGTACCTTTTATACGAGCAAAAGTAGTAAAGCGAGTTTTTTTTTACTTTAATGATTTTTTTATTTTTAACCGACTTCAAAAAAGGAGGGGGTTCTCAGTTCGGTTGTATGTTTTTTAGGGCTCCGTAGCCAAATGGCAAAAAACGGAACCCTTATAGATTCGTCATGTCTGTCTGTCCGTGCGTATGTCACAGCCATTTTTTTCCGAAACTATAAGAGCTATACTGTTGAAACTTGGTAGGTAGATGTATTCTGTGAACCGCATTAACCCTAAACTTGGCAGTGTATCTTAAAATGCACATTGTAAAGTAAAAAAATCTACCGGTCAGTAACGATCGATTTATATTTTCTGTTTAGTATTAAATCAAAGCATGATGTGCACACTTTCTACCAAAAAAAAAATTTATGTGCTCTGGCAACAAATTTTGACCAGTAGTTCGCCAGATGGCAGACCATACGCGTGCGACTATGAAGCTCAAGGTAAAAAAAATATATATAAATTTTTAATATTGACTTGGTAAATAGGAAATCACTTTTACTTATTGCCGAATAGTTGAACTAACGATTTTAAACTAAAATTAGTAGAAAATCACTAATTTTCCAAGTAAAATATTAGCATATTTTTGGGTGTATCTTTTAATGCACACTGCCAGCTTATTAGTAATTTTAATATGTGCATTTTTGGATACATTGCCAGGTTGCGGTTGTTATAATTGACCGGCGATTGACCTCAGTATCACCTGATGGTAAGTGACTACGGGGTCGAAGATGTAGGTCGCTGGTTCATCAACAACATCAACAACAATACACACCATGGGAGCGAGTTCCATCCCTTATAGCGATAGTAATTAGAATTTAAACTTACAACATAAGGATGAATAGAAGAGTTGCTAAGCCGCGAAATTGTGCACATCGGGTTACAAGCATGAAATTTTTACCACACATAGAGCGTTCCACGGTGATTATTTTCAGATGTGGAGGGAAGTCAGATTCGTCCCCTGTGTGGTGGGAGAGCGGGGTGAAGAGGACCAAGTACTGCTCTTTTTCTTTTTTTTATAACTGAGCAGTAAAGGCTATTAGGGCTTGTGCGACATCGTTTTCGTGTAAAATGGATATCAGCTATTAATTTTTTATGTTATTTAAGAATAGTATCATGTAGTATGTAGCTAATGTCTACATTTAGTATAGCATGCAGTATAACTGTAGCCTAATGCATATTGCTTGGATAAGCGTTAACCTTATTGTAAAAATGTATATAAGCTAATGTTTTAAGTAATTAAACGTTCACTACTATCTAGAGCTCTGCATATACTTTGTCTCCCATCAACGTCCCTTCTCTACCACATCATTACATATATTACATGGCGACCCTGCACTAACGTTCCGAAGACGAACTTCTGAACCAGCCAGAACCTCAGAACCTCGCACCGGACGGTGCGGCGGGACACCGCACCGTCCGGGACACTACACCGTCCGGGACACCGCACCGTCCGGGACACCGCACCGTCCGGGACACCGCACCGTCCGGGACACCACACCGTCCGGGACACCACACCGTCCGGGACACCACACCGTCCGGGACACCACAAGAAACAAGAGGAACCACCAGACTGACGATGCAGTCTCAAGAATGAAGATTTGAATTAACTTGAAAAAAGAAGAAGACAATTATGAAAGAAGCCATAAGAAGAAACCAGTATCAAGAAAAGAAGAGCGTTGTCCAGGGTTATCCCGGCTCGCAAATCAAGAGGAGTCCAGGGTTATCCCGGCCCATCTCAAGAGGTGTCCAGGGAAATCCCGGCCCATGCTCGAGGGTGTCCAGGGTTAGCCCGGCCCGTCATCGCATCGCGCATCAGCAACGGCATCGTGCTCCACGTCACTGCCAGCCGCCAGCGCATCAACGTCCCGCCATGCATCGCGCACCGTGACGACACGTGATGACCTCAATATCGTTAGGCATTACTCCTACGTAAGCGTTAAATTAAGTAAGTGAATATTTTATTGTATAACTTATGTTTTCGGTTATAGTTATTTTACATTTACGCACGAGTTAATTTTATTATGTCTACTGATTTGCAAGATTTATATACTAAGTTGGAATATATAAGAGAATACCTATTTAGTTAAACTTGGCCCTCAGAGGCGTCAAAAGGAAATCACATCTAAGAAATTAGAATGAGATTTTTATGATATTTTTTTTTTATTATATAAAAATTAATTAGCTATACAGGTTAACGCCCAATTCATTCAAAATCTTTTTCTTTTACATACATAAATTGTTAGATAACTTTCGTACATGAAATTGTTACCCGTGTCACTTAGCATTTCTAATTATAATTTTTTTAAACCAGATATCATCACTTAAAATCATTGTAATAATCGTCGCTAATAATTTTTAGATGCAAATGTCGTAAACAACTTACACATTTCGCAATTTCCGACCGCACGGAAATGCATACGCCGCCGCGAAGTCCGCGCGTAAGCAAAAATTTTAAGTAGATCACGCGTGTTCGCTGTCTACAAGTAAACTTTTAATTATTGGTGAATGTAATTTGATATTCACACTTAGAAATTTTATTGAACAATTATACTATAGCTAGTTATTGGATTGATCACCTAATAATTTAGTGACAGTTAATTGAGTTATATTTGCGTAGATATTTCTTTTATAAAGTATTACAATACGAAATTTCAATTTCAATTGTTTTTTACTCTCTCAGTACTTGGTAAGGTACGGTACATATTGATTAAGTATAAAGTTTGGGCGCTAGTCCTTCTTGTTTGCTCATGGTGTTCTGGACTATCGTGCCCTCCGTGAAAACAGTTGGAGACTTATTAAGTCTTAATGTATTTGCGACACCGACTTACAGGCACATAGTACATGTAGCCTGATATGCCATGTGGGTGACCATGCCCATGTTTTGAGTTAAGGGTGCGCACGGACGCGCAGCCCAGTTAGTATATTATTAAGGGTGACCATGCCCTGGGTAGCCATTCCCGTTAATTATTTTTGGAGCGAAGACTCCATTGGTACGGCATTAGATATTTTATAGGGTAAATGTACCGATACCGTAATACCAGTACCTATGTGATTAATACACAATTTGAATGGCAAATTTTTATATTTTTTTATTTTGAGAGAGATTATTTGATAATAATACTGATTATTTTGTTGAAACAGACAGGAATTTTAATAAAAATAATTTTAACTTCCACTATATAATATTTCTTTTGAAACAGTGACACATGGGACTTGACGATATTTTTTTTTTTTGAGGTGACCAACTAATTATTTTTTATCTTTGATATATTCTTGTAAAGTGTATAAACTTAATTATAAGTAGTTTACACAGTGGTCCCCATCTTCATGTCGAATTGTAAACAAGTAACATGCATTACATTTTTTCTTTTTCTCCAGCACCCCGGGGGTGAAGGGATCTTACGGGGAAGCTGTAGTATGTAGCTAATGTCTACATTTAGTATAGCATGCAGTATAACTGTAGCCTAATGCATATTGCTTGGATAAGCGTTAACCTTATTGTAAAAATGTATATAAGCTAATGTTTTAAGTAATTAAACGTTCACTACTATCTAGAGCTCTGCATATACTTTGTCTCCCATCAACGTCCCTTCTCTACCACATCATTACATATATTACAATCATATTAAAATTTGGGTTTATTGCCGAAAAGGTAAAAATCACAACAAGTTTTTTTTATTCAGAACGATAAATTAGTTATCTATCTTGAATATTTACAATTTAAAATAATATAACTAAACAGCAAATTTAATCTTGTTTTTAAAAATGTATACATATTGGGCACATCTGATACAAAAAGTACCTTGAAACCACGAAATATCTACCACAGATAGAGTATTCTGCGGTGATTATTTTCAGATGTGGAAAGAAGTCAGATTCATCCCCTATGCGGCGGAAAAGCGGGGTGAATAGGACAAAAGAGTCCTCTTTTTCTTTTTATATTACTGATCAGATAACGCTAATAGGACTTATGTGGTATCGTTTTCGTGTAAAACAGATATCAGCAATTCATTTTTCATGTTATTTATTCATAGTACTATATAAAAATATGGTTGAATTTCCGAAATTGTAAAAATCACAACAACTTTTATTCAGGTAGATAAATTAGTTATATTTCCTGAATATTTACAACTAACAAAAATTATGCAAAATAGAAAATTTAATCTAGTTTCTAAAAATATATACATATTGGGCACTCTTCATACAAACAGTAACTTAAATAAATTGTTGATGTTGAGATTAGCCCGTGTGCACGTGATACATTAACAAAAAAATATTTTGTTATAATTGCATTAATTTGTTTTTCTAGGACGTATATAGTAAATATTATATGTAAAAGCATGTTAACAATCATTATTTAATGTTTTTAATGAAGCGAAATAGTGCGTTCAAAGATTTACGTTGGTTACGCCGACGTAAAGATATATTTTAAGCTACTGTTTGTATGAGAATTGCCCAACATGCATATATTTTTAGAAACTAGATTAAATGAGCTTTTTAAAGTAATAATAATAATTTGAAAATGTTCACGAAATTGAACTAATTTACCTCACTGAATAAAAAAACTTGTTGTAATTTTCACCTTTTCAGCCATACACCCATATTTTTATATAGAACTATACAAAACTAACATAAAAATTAATTTCTGATATTTGTTTTACACGGAAACGATACCAAACACGTCCTGGTAGACTTAACTGACCAGCAATAAAGAAAGAAAAGAGGGATACTTGGCCGTATTCACTCCGCTCTCCCGCCTCACAGGGGACGAATCTGACTTCCCTCCACATCTGAAAATAATCACCGCAGAATACTCTATCTGTGGTAGAAATTTCATGCTTGTAACCCGATGCGCACAATTATGTTAGAAAACAGCGGACTAACAACTCTACTAGAAGTCGGTTCTCTTGCCTGGATGTCCGATGGTGAAATAGGGATGGTGGGATTGAATCCTGCAATTCCTACACAAAATCTCCAAAATAGATCCGATAGAAAACTGACATGCTGGTAACTTTGCGGCGATGTTTGAGGCTCTCGATGATGCCCCTAACTGGCGTAGCCGGCAGCATTACCAATGAGCTCGCGTTCTGCCGAATCCAAGGTACCCCCTTTGTGTTTTTGTTAGAGCACTTTTATTAAGCTCTATAAGTAGTATCCATGAAACGGTGTGATTTAGGAGGCCTAACCCCTAGAGAACGCGTCCCCGGGTCGCGGATAGGGGAATGCTCGGCAGATATGCAGGGTAGGAGTGAAATAAAATAGCTCCCGCGGACCAAACAGGCCGGAGAAGGACACTTCGTAACAAACCCCGCCTTCAGAGCTCAAGAGAGGTATGAAGGTGTGCTGCATGCTTAGGATGGAGTATGCAGAAGGGATGGTAGCGTATGAACTCAACAAAAAGGGTCACCGGTAGCTCCCAAGTTCTCCAAGAGGGCTACATCCTTGGCGTCTGGTGGCAGCCGGCCGTAAAACAAAAAAGCCAACTACATTTCTCCTAATCATTATGAAAGTGCACAATAATAGAAAATGTTTAAATGCTAGGGCGTCCCCCGTAAGCGACGGTCAGAGGTTATCGAGTGCTGCTAGAAATGCTAGGGCGTCCCCCCTAAGCGACGATCAAGGACGCAATGCAACAAGTGTGCGTGTAGCCAGCTGGAATATTGGTTCCCTGACCGGACGAAGCAAAGAGCTAGCAGAAGTTTTACATAGGAGACGCATTGATATTTGCTGTGTCCAAGAGTTAAAGTGGAAAGGCTCCAAGTCAAAGGATATAGGAAAAGAATACCAGCTATTATACCACGGCTCGTCAACGTTAAGAAATGGAGTGGGAATCATCCTGAGCAAAGACTTCAAGCAAAAATTGATCAACGTTAGTAGATGCAGTGACAGAATTATTTCAGTAAAGCTAGCGATGGATGACCAACAATGTTTAAACGTCGTATCCGTATATGCCCCCCAAACTGGCTGCCCAACAGAAGAGAAAAACTGTTTTTGGGAAGAATTGCACGATCACGTTCAGAGTCTACCCCCAAACGAAAATAAAATCATAGCAGGAGACTTCAATGGGCATGTGGGCAGAAAAACAGACGCTTACTCAGAAATCCATGGGAACCTGGGATACGGTACCCTGAATGATCAAGGAAAAACATTGCTAGACTTTGCTGTTACTCACGACCTCCCAATTTTCAACACATTCTTTGAGAAAAAGGACGAACATCTCATCACGTATAAAAGCGGCAATTCTGCAACACAAATAGATTACATCCTCGGCAACCGGATATTGCGCAAAAGATGTAAGGACTGTAAGGTCATTCCGGGAGAGCCATTAACCTCCCAGCACCGACTGTTAGTGGCATGCGTGAAACTACCAGCGGTAAGGGCTAAGGCAAAAACAAAACCGATACCGCGCATCAAGTGGTACAATCTTGATAAGCCCGAGAGTGAAGGGGTAGTTACAGAGGTTGCTAATTATTTAAAAACGCCGGAAAGTGTTGCAGATAATCCCAACAACACCTGGAACAAATTTCATGATGAAGTCACAAAAGTCGCGAAACAACATCTGGGAGTCACTAAAGGTAAAACAAAATCTGAAAAAGATGAGAGCTGGTGGAATGATGACATAAAGTCTAAACTCAAAGAGAAGAAAGAGCTATTCAAAATATGGCAACGAACGCGTTTGGAAGAGGACCGTGTCAAATACATTGAAAGTAAAAAACAGGCGAAAAAAAGAGTTGCATGTTCCAGAGCAATAGCGCGAGAAGATTTCTACAAACGCCTCGAAAACGCCCAGACCGACAGGGAAATATTTAGATTAGCTAAAAACCGAAACAACCAAACCAAAGATATAAAATCAAACAAGTATATTAAAGGAAAAGGCGGAAATCTTCTAACCCAAGATGAGGAAATAAACGCGCGCTGGCATGAATATTACTCGGACCTGCTAAATGAACAGTTTCCACATGAAACGACACCCGAGTTGGCATGCATTGCCGGACCGATCGAAGCAGTCACCCCAGAAGAAGTCAAAAGAGCTATCCGGAAAATGAAGAACAACAGGTCAACCGGACCAGACGAAATACCAGCAGAACTCTGGAAGCGACTGGATGACACAGGTGTGTTGTGGCTGACCAACTTTTTTAACCTGGTTATGGAGGAAAAGTGACCTAATCCCCTTTTATAAAAACAAAGGTGACGTCGCGGACTGTGGAAACTACAGAGCCATCAAACTTACTTCTCACTCCTTGAAAATCTGGGAAAACCTCATCGTTGGAAGGTTAAATCAACTCGTAAAACTAACTTCAAACCAGTGTGGCTTTACAAATGGCGTGGGCACCACCGATGCCATACATACCATAAAGATCCTTATGGAAAAATATAGGTCACTAAAAAAAGATCTCCACTTTATATTCATTGATCTAGAGAAAGCGTTTGACCGAGTACCGAGAGAACTTATTTGGACATCGCTCAGAGCACAACACGTACCGGAACAGTACATAGACCTAATCAAGGACATGTATCATGATGTCACCACGAAGGTGCGTAGCCCCGCAGGTTTGAGTGGAGAGTTCTGCGTGAGGGTTGGTGTCCACCAAGGTTCTACTCTGAGCCCGCTTCTCTTCAACGCCGTCATGAACTACGTCACGGGAGACCTGCAACGACCAGCACCATGGACACTTTTATATGCAGACGATATAGTTCTGGTAGCAGAAACAGTCGAGGAACTACAAAACGACTTGTCTACGTGGTGCAATAGACTGGAAAGCAGAGGGCTCAGAGTTAATAGGGTTAAGACCGAGTACATGAAGTGTGATTTCTCTGGCACAAATGCAGATGAACCCCCGCCCCATTTGGGTGATATTCCCCTTAACAAAGTAAACAAATTTAAATATCTTGGATCCTTACTAACAAATGAAGCAAGCACCAAAGAAGACGTTGAATGCAGGATCAAAGTTGGCTGGCAAAAATGGAGATCTCTGACAGGAGTGCTATGCGACTCTAAAATGCCAGTACGAGTTAAGGGGAATGTTTACAAACGCGCAGTCCGACCCGCGCTTCTGTACGGTGCGGAATGCTGGCCGATGCGTAAGCAGGAAGAGCAGAAAATGCACTGCACAGAAATGCGAATGCTTAGATGGGCGGGAGGTGTAACAATGCTAGACAAAGTCAGGAATAATTACATCCGTGGAACCTTAAAAGTGGCTTGTATACAAGACAAAATGCGGGAGAGCCGAATGCGCTGGTTTGGCCACGTAATGCGAAGGAACGATGACCACATGACCAAAACAATATTAAACATTACCGAAGGGAAGAGAGGCCGAGGACGCCCCCCTACGACTTGGACCAGCACAATCCGAAAAGACATGGAGACGATGGGCGTCAGCTCGGATTTGTCGCAAAACAGAGAAGAGTGGCGCAAAATGATAAGGAGAGCCGACCCCAAATGAAATGGGACCAGGCTAGGATGATGATGATGATGATGATGATGAAACGGTGTGATTTGAGAAAATTTCTTAAACAATTCTGTAAAAAAGCACTAGATTCTCTTTTGCTATATAGCAGGCAAAGTACCTATCCTTAAAGATACAAATTTAGTTTTGTGAACACTTGGCAATGTATCCAATAAGATACATGCTGTAAATATTAAAATACAAGTCAAATATTTTTTTATATATTTTTTTCGTGTATTATTATCGCTAACTAACTAAATAAAACAAGAAAAAAAATTAAAAACGCACATCTAATTCCCTGCCAAGTATAGGGTTAAGATTTTGATGCAAAAATAAAAAAAATAATAATAAATATTGGGGGCTCCCCATACTTAGAACTGAAACTCAAAAATTTTTCTTTCATCAAACACATACGTGTGGAGTATCTATAGGTCTTCAAAAATGATATCGAGGTTTCTAAAATATTTTTTTTCTAAACCGAATAGTTTGCGTGACAGACGCTTCCAAAGTGGAAAAAAGTTGCCCCCCCCCCCTCTAACTTCTAAAATAAGAAATAGAAAAATCTAAAAAAACATATGATGTACATTACTATAAAAACTACCAACGAAAATTGTTTTGAACGAGATCTAGTAAGTAGTTTTTTTTAATACCTAACTTTGCACCTAATTTATATGGGGCGCTATACATACCAGGTGCAAACTTAACTTAACCACTTAGGGATGGAAAGTGTTTGTACGGAACCCTCGGTGCGCGAGTCCGACTCGCACTTGGCCGGTTTTTTTTAATGTTTGTTACCTCAGAACTCCGTCATTTATGAGTCGATTTGGAAATTCTTTTTAGGTTCATGCATAGACATCTCAAGGTTGGTCCCATAAAATTTTGGTGAAAATCGGATGACGAGATCCATGAGGAATCGAAGGAATACCTGAAATGATGGAAGGTACAACTCCTTAACGGTTAGGAGTTAGAGATAATTCAAACGAGATGCATGCCTTCAAGACCTCGCTGATCACCCCGCCATAAGTATTTTATATGAATTACTAAAAAGCAAAAAAAAAAATTTTAGTTTTCTGATTTTAGGGTTCCGAATCCAAAGGGTAAAAACGGGACCTTATTACAATACTCCACTTTCTTTCCTTCCGTCCGTCTGCCTGTTTGTCACCAATCCCATGAACCGTGATAGCTTTAGTATTTAAAAAAAATTAAATAAGTTGGGTCCCATCTTTACCCTTTGGGTACGGAACCCTTAAAAGAGCTTGATGGTGAAATATGGGGAAAAAAAATAAAAAATATGGAGGTAAATTTATCATTTTTAGGGTTCCGTACCCAAAGGGTAAAAACGGGAGACTTCGCTGTCCGTCCGTCCGTCTGTCACCAGGCTGTATCTCAAGAACGGTGATAGCTAGACTGAAATTTTCACAGATGATGTATTTCTATTGCCGCTAACCGCTATAACAACAAATACGAAAAATAAAATAATATTTACATAATAATATTCAAGGGGGGCTCACATACAACAAACTTACAGATAATGGTACGGAACCCTTCGTGCGCGAGTCCCACTCGGACATGGCCGATATTTTTATTTGCATCTCTATAAACAAGTAGAGTTCGCTCACGCATCTCACACCATATTTTGATGTCAAGTGAATTCAACCAATCAGGGAACAGTACCTAACATGTTTTTTTAATCTAATCTGATGTTGTCTAAACTTCTCTTTTTGAAATTCATTACAGTTGAGTAGAGTTGTCTTACAAAATATTTGGGGGCACAGCAGTGCCTCCCTCCGCCAAGACGAGTCAAGCGAAGCGCAAGGCTACCTACCCCCTTTCTCTCTCGTCGTTTTTAGGGTTCCGTACCCGCAAGGGTAAAAAATTGGGCAAGTGCGAGCCCGACTCGCGCATGAAGGGTTCCGTACCTATACATATATATAATTTATAACAAGTTTGTTGTATGGGAGCCCCCCTTAAATATTTATTTTATTTTATTTTTAGTATTTGTTGTTATAGCGGCAATAGAAATACATCATCTGTGAAAATTTCAACTGTCTAGCTATCACCGTTGTTGAGATACAGCCTGGTGACAGACGGACGGACGGACGGACGGACGGACGGACGGATGGACGGACGGACGGACAGCGAAGTCTCAGTAATAGGGTCCCGTTTTTACCCTTTGGGTACGGAACCCTAAAAACGGGACCTCATTACTAAGGCTTCGATGTCCGTCCGTCCGTCTATCTGTTTGCCTGTTCGTCTGTTATCAGGCTGTATCTCATAAACCGTGATAGCTAGACAGTTGAAATTTTCACAGATGATGTAGGTATTTCTGTTACCGCTATAACAACAAATATTTAAGCTCTCATACAACAAACGTGATCGTTTGCGTTAACTTTGCACCTCATTTGTATGCCGTGCCATACCTACATACCTGCAAACTTAACTCGGCCATAATATTGTCTTCGGTTTTCGCGACTGTGACACATGTAAATACGGTACTTCTTAGAAAGTATTTTTAGTATGTAGTATCAGTACACAAACAACAAAAAAATTTAAAACTTGGAACTTTTATGCCCCAACAAGGGGATGGAACTTTGCTTGAGACTTCCGCAATTTTTGACGCTAGAGGTTAGAGGTCTGAAAACTGATGTAGGGATCCTTGTTATAAATAATATTAAAATTGTTGACAGAAACTCACTTTGCCTCCTAGGGTCCCCTATTTTTGAAGAGTCTTTCTCGAACCATATTCTTAAGTCCATTTCTAAATTCAAAAACTACGAAAGTCGTCTCCTTGAAATTAGCCCTCATTACGCAATTTCTATTTTAAAATTCTGTCTTTTCGTCCCAAAATTCACCTACGTGCTTCGCTGCTGCCCTTTCTCTAAATTCCAAAATGAATTATTACAAATGGACGTTTTAATCAAAGGAAACCTAGAATCCATTCTGAACATTCAGCTCAGCGAAAAGTCCTGGACTCAAGCGTCCCTTCCCATTCGCTTTGGTGGTATCGGGACGCGCAAAATTTCATCCATATCCGCACCAGCTTTCTTGTCTTCCGTCCACAGCTCTGCAGACCTCATAGGTAAAATTCTAAAGGCCGGTCCTTTAACCTATGAGACTGTGGGCTTAACGGAGGCCAAGAGAGCATGGTCAATTGCTTGCCCGGGTAAGGATATCCCCCAAAATTTAAAATCACAAAGGGCCTGGGATGACGTCATGTCTAAATTAACTTATGATTCCCTTTTAAACCACAGCAGCGGTCCAGAACGAGCCAGACTTTTAGCGGTAGGCGCCTTAGAATCAGGCCATTGGCTCCAGGCATATCCATCCTCCAATACGGGAACTTTTTTAGAACCCGACACTTTCCGAATAGCCACCTGCCTGCGTCTTGGAGTTCAGATTTGTGCCCCACACAAGTGCCCCTGCGGCAGTGAAGTCGATTCACTGGGACACCACGGACTTTCTTGTCAGAAAAGCGCCGGCCGCTTCTCCAGACACGCCGTCCTCAATGACACAATCCGCCGTTCGCTTGCCACCGTCAACGTGCCGGCCATATTGGAACCACCGGGCATCGCACGTGACGATGGCAAGAGACCCGACGGAATGTCGTTGATTCCGTGGAAATTGGGCCGGGTGCTGGTGTGGGACGCCACCTGCGTAGACACACTGGCCCCGTCCCACCTCCACGGAACATCGGGCAGGGCGGGGGCGGCAGCAGAGGCGGCCGAAAAATTAAAAATTAATAAATATAGGGGTCTCGGTCCCGAATATAATTTTGTTCCTTTTGGGGTCAAGACCTTAGGTCCGTGGGGTCCCAGTGCCCACAAACTACTAAATGAGATAAGTAAAAGGCTCATTGAGTCCACTGGTGACCGAAGAGCTGGCAGCTTCCTCGCACAACGCATCAGCATTGCGATTCAGCGAGGAAATGCTGCCAGCGTCTTCGGGACTATGCCGCGGGGGCACAGTTTTGTAGATTTATTTTAGCTTATTTTAATTTACTTTATTTTAGATTTAAGTTCTTTAGTTTTGATTTGAATTGAATTGTCCATTTATATATTTTGTTATAATTTAATAAACTAATATATATTAAAATAATGTACTTAATAAATAACCATCTAAACCTTTACAAAACAGAAAAAAGGATTTACATCTTTAATCGACCATATAAGCTCAGAATCACTCGGCGAGCTATTGAAAGAACTCTATGCTCGGGATTTCCCTACGAGATCGAATCAGAAATGAGGAGATTCGTAGACGAACCAAAGTCATCAACATAGCAAACCGGGTAAGCAGGCTGAAGTGGCAGTGGGCGGGGCACGTAGCTCGAAGAACCGATGGCCGTTGGGGCAGAAAGGTTCTCGAGTGGAGACTACGTAAGCGCAGTGTAGGACGGCCACCCGCATGGTGGTCGGACGACCTGGTTAGAGTTGCGGGGACTTGCTGGATGCGGATTGCTGCTATCCGGCGCATGTGGAAGTCTATTGAGGAGGCCTGTATCCAGCAGTGGACGTCCTATGACTGAAATGATGATGATAATGATGATGATGATGATGTTGGCCATATAAGCAACTTACAAAAATATATGAAATCCCACCAAAAATAATTTCATGTAAAATGAATGTAAAGATGAGACCAAATGACCCGCACTATCAAAAAATGGTGGGTATAAGTGGCATTACTGTTGTTGTGGTTTTGTCTGTGAAATTACAAATAGTCAGATTTACCGTACGCGAGTATAATAAGTTATTTTTGAGTCGCATATTTACGTGCTGATAGAAATAATGATAGGTAGAGAGAGGTATTTGTCAAATGCAAACGGGATTCAGACGTAGCATACCTATTTAAGTACGTTTGCTAGCATTTGCTAGGTCTGAATAAACCAACATAACATGGCCGCTAGTTGAGTACTTAGTACTAGAGTCACAAGACCAGCTTATACTCTTCACTTACCTGGGCCTCCTGAGCCTCCTTTTGAGTGATAGCGGGAGGTCAACTTTCATTACTTAAGTGTTTCATTGATCAATAGCTCCTCCAGGCGTTTCCCATCCGTCGTTCGACTTCTTTTTCTTGTCATGCCTGGAAAGAGGGTGCGTAACGATGGCTATAACAACTTTTGATGTAATTTCAGTCGGTATAACGCTCATTTGATATAATTATTGAATGATATAACAACACTTAATATATCAACATTTGATATAATTATTGTTTCATATACTGATTATTTTATCGAATAACATTTAATATAACATTCTTTAAGTATAATGCATATTTCTTCTAATGAATTTATGGTATAACGTTTATTTTATCTAACGTTCAAATGGCATAACGTATAGGGTATAGAGAAATAGTGGGGCGGGGGGCAACTTAAACCAAAAGTTCAATTAGAAACGTAGGTTAGGTTAGGTTAGGATAGAAAAAAAAAAGGAAAAAAAAGAAAAAAAAAGAAAAAAAGAAAAAAAAGAAAAAAAAAGGAAAAAGAGGAAAAAAAGAAAGGTTTGAACTGAATCCCCCAGAAAAAATGGACTGCTACCAGAAAAATAGGTTAGGTAAATTAAATTATACCATATTATTAATTCGAAATTATATCATATGAAATTATACCAAAAGTTGTTTTACCAAATGAAATTATACCATATGAAATTATACCAAATGTTGTTATACCAAATGAACATTATACCATATGATGGTTATAGGAAATAAGTGTTATACCAAATGATAATAAGTGGTATACGAAATGAAAATACATACTTTAAAATTATACCAAACGTTTATTATATCAAATGAGTCATTATACCATATGAAATTATATCAAATGTTGTTATGTTGTTATATCCAACATACTTATACCATTTATTTTTATATCGATCATTACACACCCCTGGAAAGAGACTATTTGGCCCAAATAAAGATATTCTTGGACATATGCAACTGCGAAGTGGTTCTACGTTGATCTCTATAAATGTTCGTCGTTCAACTTCGAGCCCTGCCCTGCATAGCTCATAAAATCGTAAGCTGCATGAAGCTCGGTAGCAGTTGAGGATAAAAGGACAATGTTAGCATTATCGTTAGTGGTTCTACGTTGATCTCTATAAATGTTCGTCGTTCAACTTCGAGCCCTGCCCTGCATAGCTCATAAAATCGTAAGCTGCATGAAGCTCGGTAGCAGTTGAGGATATAAGGACAATGTTAGCATTATCAACGAATCGAAGATTGGTTAATCTTCGCTCTCCTACGACCAGTCCCCTTTCCCCCCAACTCGGCGCAAGTTTTCTAAACACGTGTTCTGTGTTCTTGTATGCTGGTGAAGAGTTAAGGCGATATTGGCGACTGGAGCTTGATAGCGGCAGTACTGTTGAAGTATATTGAACTAAGTAATTAAGGTTTATCCGAGTATATATTATATACTAATTTACGTATATAAATAGTGGATCTGTGAGCTGTAGACCTCGCGACTTTGTTTCGAAATGGTTGAAATCTGTATTTTTATACAGCCCCATATCTCCGCCATTTAAAAAAAATCGAGTTAGTTTTCAGTAAGTTCAGTAGGTAACCAAAACCGGCCAAGAGCATGTCGGGCCACGCTCTGTGTAGGGTTCCGTAGTTGCTCATCCTTCACAATAAACTGCTGTTTTAAGCCCGAGGTTTAGGTACGTTAAGAAAGATTTTAAGCTCTATAAAAAGGTCGTAAACGCCCTAGAAACTGTAATCACTTATTACCTTCTGGAAGTCAACTTACGACCTTTTAAAGAAAAAAATATGAAATTTGACGATAACTCAAAAACGGCTCGACCGATGTTATTCAATATAGTTTTCATTGAAAGTACTTAAAAGGCCTCATTAACATGAATTTTTCCGATTTTTTTTGACCCGTGGTTGAAAAGTTAGAGGGGGGACACACATTTTTTTTTGTTTTTGGAGCGAATATTGACAAAACTGCGAGCGACAACATACTACAGCGAGAACATATTCGACATTTTGTGCTTTTTCTTCCAACGTATGTTTATAGTCTTTGTTGCTGATTTCGATAATATTATTAATCAGAAAATAGATAAGTTCTGCTTAAAAAGGAATAACGATATAATTTAATTGAAATTATAATCAACCAACCAACACGGTTATTGTCATTATTTTATCAAATTGGAAGATTCAGCAGATACATGACGTGTTTATTTATAAATACATATTATATTACGAGATTTTGTTTATAAATTGATTAATATTTTTACTCCTAAAACACGAAACAAAATAAATGCAAAAGAAAATAACAAATTACAATATGATTTTTTTTTTTTGGTTAAATTTATCCCTTACGGGAAAGGCAAAGGGATCGTAGCCCATACAGCCTTGTCTGTTTTATAGGTTAACCAAGCCTATTTTATGTCTTCAGTAATTTGCTATAAAATACTAATGCCAAGCATTTTATAGCTTTCTGGAAGCTTCGGCGACAATTCTGCACATTCAGGTCGTGAAGCCAAGGTTCCTAGCAGAGGTGATCTGTATGAAAAAGTCACGTTTCACATATCACAGAATCTCTTGATTTTCCAATGAATTTGCAACATTCCACATCAAAGTTCACTTTAATGAGCATTACTACACAAAACGGCACTAATTTTATGCACTAAATCCCACAATAAACTACTGAAATGAATATTACAAATCACTGTCGACAGTGTCGACCATCTTTCACAGAATTCCCGCCAAAACTCCTTACAATATGAACTCGATATTTTTTAAGGTACGTTTCGAATATGCATCTATGATAAATGGTGAAATTATAAATTATTATTATATTTACAATAAGTTGAAAAATCTTATTTTATTTGAGCAATGATCTATTGTTTTATATAAAGGCACAATAGTTTTAATATTCGGTCGTTAAATAAAAATATAATAAAGAAAAAAAAATACGTTGCAATTAAAACTTTTTCGGGTGTTTTTAATGATTTTTTTGGTATAACGCGTATCCGAACTGTTCTCAATCGAGGTCGGATTCGAAAATGGAATTTCAAATTGATAAGTTTCTATCCCTCTCTTTTATATACATATGAAAGAAACAGAGTGCATCGAGATTCAAATGATTAGAATTTTATAATGAACCTTTGGCTGAATAATGACAATTCGTGGTCAGATATTGGAAAAATTAAAAAGCTACTTTCTACTCACGCTCGAAAGAAAATCGCATTTTGTTCACTGTTATCTGACAGCAAAATCGCCATGTTTGAGCTGGTGAGGTGAAAAAAAAAATTCACCCCCACTTTAGGTGTACCAGGAAACCGAAAAAAAAAAAATCTTCTAATTTTTATTTTACCTTTCTGTCGGCGTTATACATACACATACTCATACCAAATTTCAGCTTTCTAGTACTAATGATCACGGAGCTAAGCCGCGGACGGACGGACGGACAGACGGACAGACGGACATGGCGAAACTATAAAGTATAAGGGTTCCTAGTTGACTACGGAACCCTAAAAACCACTGTCGATTCCAAAAAAATCTACTTATAAGCCGGTGTAATTAACAAAACAACTACGTATGTTTCATGTGCATGTGTCATGTCATTATGAGAATCGGTTGAGAAATTAGACCTCTTGGCGACAGCCAAAAACGATAGAGCCTTCGCTCGCTCGTCGCTCGGTCGATTAAGAAATGGAGAGAGGAGGGAGGAGGGACAGATTCAATTTTATTAAGAACATTGGGAATTGTTTTTTTTTAGATATATCTTTCACCTGAAAGATTGTTGAAGTTTTTTAGGGGTAGGTACCTTCTAAAACATCATTGGATGAGGATAAGGCAGAACATGGGCTTCAACGAAAACTTACTTAATCCTCTTTTGACAACCCTACAAAATCATTCAATACGTTATCACCAGTTACAAAAATTAAGCAATAAAAGCGCTTGTGACCCCGCATTAAACACTAGCACATAGAGCACATCTGTTAACTCGGTTCCCGTAATCGCTGGCAGCGCGTCCAGTTTCCGCCACCGAGGCTCAGTCAGCCATGTATCTCTGGTGGTGTGTGGTAGGGTCCGTGCTGGTTAGCGATCCCGTGGGGGCCGTGGTGGGAGGCGCCCCCGCGGCGCCGCCCGAGCCTGATGCTGCGGTGGTCTTCGTGCAGAAGAACGGCCGGAGCGCGCGGCTTGAAGGTATCAGGAATGACAAGCTGGGATATTACAGTTTCATGGGAATCAAGTAAGTTTCATTCGATTGTAACTTGATTTCGATGGATTATCGTATTAACGCAACAAAGAAGTTTACTTAGACCTTATTTGTAAACGTCGTCGCCCATATACTCGCCATAGATACCTACCAGGTCCCAACTTAAGCAGTTGCATTAATGTTTATTATAAATGAACGGTGATAAAAGACGTGCCCTATTATCAGAAATCTGCAGGGGGTATTAGTATATATTAATTAAAGTTTGTGCACGGGCGTCTCTGGTATGTATGGGCGTTTATGAAATTGGTTGATTACGTATATCGTATATCCATTGCATTCGACCGAATATCGTAAATATTTTAATCACAACACAGTAGTCGGTCAGGTACCTCCGAAGTACAGTATACATATAACTTACCTTAACCCCACATCGACCACCAACTTTTGGAATGCGACCATTTTGATGCCGCCAAAGTGTCACAACTCACGTTTCCTTTGCATCACATAAAACAAAATGCGTAGGTAATCTGACTGCACTTCGCAGTACTCTGTCTACTACGTAGTCAAAGACCTTGCCCAAGGGTCTCCAACAACCCCCTTCAATTACGTAGGGACATTGGGTCGCTGAGCGTTTTCTATCGCCTATACCATGGCGAGTGTTCTGAAGAGTTATTTTCTCTTATCCCACCCTCCCCTTTCCGTCATAGAACCACACGTGCCAGCTTGCGATGTCATCGCCTCACCGTGGAGAATATTCCCACACGTACCAAGAAGTTTGGCAATTCCTTCATCTGCCGAACTATTAAAGTATGGAACTCCTTGCCGGCTCATGTGTTTCCTCCTTCTTATAACTTGGGACCCTTCAAACGAAGCGTGAATAAGCATCTCTCGGGCCAGCATGGCAGTGTCAACTGACTTGGCACTGTTGGTTCCTCGTCAGTTGCCATTGCGACTTGGGCTCCCCTTTTTGCTTACCATCAGGCGAAGTGGAGCCCTATGTTGTGCCGTTATAAAAAAAAAAAAAACGTTCATCAATCCTGTTCCTGTGCTGCACTCACCTAACGGTTTCACGCGACTTTCTGTGAATCTACAGTATTCCAAAATGTTTGAATACTTTTCATTTTGCAGTTTGTTTCAGTTTTAGTCGTGAAGTCCAATAGGTACTGATATTTCTGATTTTGTATTTGTACTTATCGTCCAATGTCAGCCGAGTTGAACAACGGAAACTGTGATAAACAGTTCCTGTCATAATAACTTTGATAGGATAACCTAAGGTTGCTAAAATATCAAGTTAGTCATTATAATTTTTACCAAAGCATTAAAATTTACAAGTTATGCTTATAATATCATGACATAACTGATATAATTTCAATCTCATTGGAAAAGATAGCTCTTGGGCAAAATCCTTCTAGGTACCTACCTATCATAAATATTGCAACTGCTATGTAAGTACATCCGTTAGTTCAGGTGAGTATAAAACAACGAAATCTTATCCAAGTAAGGAAAGGGGCAAAAATGTCCATGGAAGTGTTTATAAGTCCATTGTTATTATATTATTATTAATCTGAAACTATGTTCATATCACATTTTAATTGGTTCATCGGTTAAACCCAATACAAACTCCCCTTTTCACCGCCATTAAGAGATTATTTCCGAGATAAAAACTATCCTATTTCCTCGGGACTCAAACTATCTCCATAAGAAAATTTGAGTAAAATTTGGTATGGTGTCTTGCTTACCGTCTTGTATGCTTGTTGCTAGATTGTACTGTTTCTTAATGTACTTACATTTGTCGATTCAGTTACAAGATGATGCACTCTTAGTTCACTTCATTCTTGATCAGTATCAAAAATAGCTGAACAGGTAGCAGTACCTACCTACCTACTCTACTATATACCAAGTTGTTACTATAGCAAATATAAATGTGCTACAAATCAGTCTTATTAACACAGTCTATGTATGTACATAACTGAATGCCACTCTAAATATTTTTGTTTTGATTGTGTGTAGAAGTAGTCAGCTATTTATTTTTAAACAATCTATCTTCCCATAGGTAGATTGGGTTGTTAGGTTGTTACCCATCTGAGGATATTGCTAAGGAGCGAAGAATTTCCTCAAATTTGGTAAGTACATAATTTTAGTAAATTAGCTTTCTTTAAATTCTTGTGAAGGTCAGAAAGTTGTACGATTTAATTGTTCAGATATGCTGAGCCTCCAGTGGGCCCGCGCCGCTTCCAGCGCCCAGTGCGTCGCCTGCTGGCCGGAGACGTCAACGCCACCCGGTACTGCCCGCCCTGCGTGCAGCCCGACAGCCGCAACCCTGGCCGCGTCATCGGACAGGAGGACTGCTTATGCCTGAATGTGTTCTCGCCCAAAATGCCGGGAGAGGAAGAAGGTACGTTGCATGGGGTATGACGCTGGTAGAAACGTCCGTAAAATATAATGAGTATGTAGCTCGCGACAACTTAATTTGACCGGGATATACAGCTGACTGAAAAATAGATACTCGTAACGTAACCGAACAAGATATTAACTTTGACTAACATTTTAGCGCAACTATTTTGATCCTGGTTTGTTACGTTACGAATTACGATGAATGCAATGGCGATTGTGGAACATCGGTTACGATGAATGCAATGGCGAGTGACTCAGAAGGAGGCTTATGTTTTTCGAGAGTATGTATTTTGTTTTATACTTAAACACTTCTTAACTACATTGCTTAGTTATACTTATACGTCTATACTACGCCTTCTACATTTGCTTAAGTTACGTATAGACAAAATACCTACTTGCAACACACTAATTTGAGGATCTCACAGTGAGCTAGGTTACCATATGTAGCATGATGTTTAATTGTTTATAATCAATTCGTCCATTCCAGGGAGTCCGGTAATTTTCTACATTCACGGAGGTAATTACCGAACCGGATCAACCTCTGCCTATGGTGTAAGTGTCTAACTTTTATTATTATCTTGTTTTTTTTTTCATACACCCTCTTTACTGATTATTTCTAATGCCAGGGCCAGCATTTAGCTCAGAAGGACACGATCATTGTTTCTGCCCAGTATCGCCTGGGTTCACTGGGGTACCTAAGCACCGGCCAGAGAGACGCCTCGGGCAACGCTGGTCTATTTGACCTGCGTTCAGCTATGACGTGGGTAAGCACGTGTTATTAATACCTCAGTGTTCAGTGCCATTCAATCTTACGAGTAAATATAGAAGGATTTCATAGCAGTAGACGGTGGCTGTGGACTAATATATGAAATACAGTTTACCCTTATAGCACATTTTCGTATGTCTATAGGTTACGGACTACATTGAATTCTTCGGTGGCGATAAAAAGCGCGTAGTGGTGATGGGCCAGGGCTCCGGAGGCAGTGCTGCGTCTCTTATGGCGATGTCTTCAGAAGGCCGGGCAGCCACCGGCGTTGTTGCCCTGTCTGGGACTCCGTTGTCTCCTGGCACCGTCAGATCAGACCCAGCCAGCCATGCTAAGGCTTTAGCGAAGGGCACCAAATGTCCCGAATCTCCGCCTGAGAGATTGTTGATGTGTTTGAGAAGTATACCAGCAGAGAAGATTATTCTGGTAAGATCACAACAAGTTGATAAAATATCCGAATCCTAAAAAAATTAGCTGACGGAAAATATTTATTGCAGGCGGATTCGGAAATTTCTATGAACATGGTCGACACAGAGAGATTCTTAGAAGAAATGTCCGGGCGCTCAGGTAATAGACTGTGCGCGCTGCTAACATTTATATCCTCTACAATCTTCAAACAGAAACATCTGTTTTGAAACAGAGAGCCTTCTTCTTCTATCCTACGCCTGCTAATAGGATTGCGGTTACTGTTACAGGAGCGGGTGCACGAGTGGAAGGCAAGGACGACTTGCGGGCGCTGCCCCCGCTGGTGGAGGAGCAGCCGGCCGACGCGTTCAACAAGAAGACCGAGCGAGTGCCCCTGCTCACCGGCGTCGTCTCCGCCGAGACGGCGCGTGCGGTCCAAGGTAAACAGTGCTGTTTCTGTTCAACTGACCTATTTTTTTTTTATTCTTTGAGAAACAATTGCATTTAAATTCCATAAGCAATAGCAACTCTGGAAAGTCGATTTTTACTCAGATGTGGCCGAATTGAAAATGCAAAATGTGCAATTAAGTATATTTTTTTATATTAGATGTTTGTTATTGGAGCGGAGCGAGTGAAGCGAGCGAAGCTCCCATGGATCGACTCGAATGGACTTTGTAACAATGCGCAGATCTCAGCGAGTTCTCAACCGATTTTGGAAATTTTTGTTTTAAAATGCACAAATAAAATTTCGCTAGGTCGTGACGATGAGAAAATTTCGAAAAAAAAAAAAAAACTCCGCTCCAATCTATGGTGCAAGCTTAGCCGCTGGCTGACTCTGCATCGACCTAGTATATTTCGTCCTATGCAAATACCTGTTATCTGCTAAAATTGTGTTTTGGAAAAAATACTAATAAACTTTTTGAAACATGTAAGTTTCATACTTACCTAATTTGTATCAATGGTTAAACTTTAATTTCAAATGACATTTACCTAAATTTCTCATAATTATTTGTTTGCGGATAACTCATATTTGCAGTAATCGCCTAATCGGACGATTAAAGAATAAACTTTTACGGTGATAATAACTTTAGACTAAGACAATTTATTTGACAAAACATGACACGTACAGCGCCTATTTAAACTCCAAGAGCATAATGCTTCCCAACTGCATATTCAACATATTTTCCAGGCAAATATGCGGGCTTCCTAACTGGCAAACTGAAGGATGTCCAGAACTTCATAAAGAACGATGTGATCGGCGGACTGCGCGGCGTGGTGTCGGACGTGCGCGGCCTGATCCCCGACGTGGCCGGCGCGCTGCCCGCGGGTCTGCCGCAGCTCGACTACTACCAGACGCTGTTCGACAGCTCCTTCAACGCTGTCGACGGGCTGCTGCAGATTGCTGAAGCCACAGGTGAACCTATATTGCATACTCTACTGTCTCGTAGTGAATTCAGCACTCGCTTCTTTAAACTACAAATCTATTTAGATTACAGAAACGGTAACCTATATTCACTTCTTTGAAGTCGAAATAACGCTCGACATTTTTCGGTCCATTCCCGAGACCTTTAGGATTTCGGGAACTTTCAGAAGTCAAAATTTAAAGGATTTTTCTCCAACTTGCTTGGAAATGTTCCCATTAATGTAGTAAAACTGGACCGCGAAATCGTTCGTTATATTTAAAAGGCGTTAATGAAAATTAAAAAAAATATATATTATTGGCCTTAGCCGGGAAATCAATATTATTTAAATAAGACAATTAAGTAAAAAACACACCTTCCGTTTATAACGTCTCATACAAATGAGGGTAATCTTAATTTGGCCGGTTACTGCATTTTTACTTTTAATTTTTTCAAAGACTTTGATAATTCACCATACAGCCAATTGTCCACTAAATTTAAAAAATAAAAACTATTATAAACTTTTTAATTGTTCTCTGCGTTTAGTTCTTGCACTGAACATTTTTTTGCTCTGCTACTGTCAATGTATTTGAAATGTCGACAAATTTCGAATAACGGACAAACAATTTAAATAATAATCTTATATGCGGTTAATTTATTTTCATGATTCTTAGTTATTTATTAGAGATTTCTCACGAAAGTTTTAATTTTAATAATATGATGATATTTAATGAGTGAGTTGAAAATTAATAAGTGTACCAAACGTAAACAAATAAAAAAAAAATTAATAATTTAAAAAACCCCCGACATGACAACCAATAAAAAGAAAGAAATAAAATCTACGAAATGTGCCTATACAATGAACAGTAGAAAAAGAATCCAAGCTTCGTTGCGTTCGGGGGACCGCTAAGTACCTAAATGAAATGAAATATATTTTTCACCTCACTCGCTCGGAAAACCTCCGTTTATAGGGCGAAATCTGCGTGCAAAAGTCTATTTTATCCGCTAGCGTGCAAAAGTCATTTGAATTTCGAACACGACGATTTTGATTCTCTGTGGTGCATGTAACTTTTTTATATTTAAGACTCCTTCAACGCGTGACTGATTTCATCAGTCGATAAATCTTCGAATAACCAATCAACGCACGCTAATAAAGGGCGATCTGGTCAGGCCGGCTAAAATCATATGTACGTTTGAATACTTCTTTTAAAAAAAAAAACACCTACAATATCACGTCCAGAAACCTGGTTTGTGGTTACAGACAGATTTTTAAATTTTAATTTTTTCTACGCTTTATTTTATGTTTAATATGTTTACATATATTAATAGAAGTATTTCAGTTTCATTTACATATTTTGACTAGTAAATATTTTAAATACAACACAAATTTTAATATTTATTTGTTATAAAAGTTGGAACATACAGAGTGTAATTTCTGAACGCACCCGAGAAAAAAATAATATTTAAAAAGTTGGAAGTTTTCACAATTCACGTAAACAACGTAAATTTGTTCTGTGAAGAATACATACTGTTGTCTTACTTTATAGAAATATTTATATTGGAGTATTTATTCAATGCTAAAAGCCTGCATTAAAACGAAAAAGGATTTGTTATAAACATTTGGAGACGATAAGTAATTTACTGAAACTATTGGCGTTTTTAAAGAAGATAAAGCCGAAATAATCTTGTTCGGATCCCATCGTCCAATAACTTCCAAAGCAAGTGTTATGGAAAATACTTCCGAGTGGCCAACTAATCCTTCCCAGAATGTCATTCTCCCACATTCACAACGAATGTGTCAAGTAGTTTCAAATACAAATACAAATATAATATAACAGTGCTTAAGAAAAACTCAACGATAAAATATACACGACGATAATACAAATTACGGCCATTTTACTTTTAATTTTGACTATGTGTGCTTCTCTCGTATTTATTTGGTTTGGATTTGAGTGTGTTAATGTTTTAAATTTGATGTGTCTAATAGAAGGCAAAATTAAATATGATTATTTTTATGTTTGTATAGAATCTTTTTATCGATTCATATTTTTTTTTATGTGGTAATACCACATTTTTATTTTTATAAATAATGACACAAAGGTAAATTAAGAAAGAAAAATTGAATGCGATCTACTACAATCGAAGCGGGGTTTGAACCCGCGACCTCTGCGTTTCCGGCGCATTGCTCTCCCAACTGAGCTATTCGACCGCTACGTCAGTCACACCAAATCTTTCATCCCTTAATCCTTTACGCTACTGGAGCGCCCTCTGTGTCATATATGTTTTTTTGAAATGCTTATTGCGCATTAGCCATACCCTAGGATGTGCGTTTTTACACGCACGATCCCCAATCCCCATTGCTTTACAGCAAGTGTGAAGACTGCGAGAGAGATGGCGCTGTTCTAAATATTTGTATAGAATCTTTTTATCGATTCATATTTTTTTTTATGTGGTAATACCACATTTTTATTTTTATAAATAATGACACAAAGGTAAATTAAGAAAGAAAAATTGAATGCGATCTACTACAATCGAAGCGGGGTTTGAACCCGCGACCTCTGCGTTTCCGGCGCATTGCTCTCCCAACTGAGCTATTCGACCGCTACGTCAGTCACACCAAATCTTTCATCCCTTAATCCTTTACGCTACTGGAGCGCCCTCTGTGTCATATATGTTTTTTTGAAATGCTTATTGCGCATTAGCCATACCCTAGGATGTGCGTTTTTACACGCACGATCCCCAATCCCCATTGCTTTACAGCAAGTGTGAAGACTGCGAGAGAGATGGCGCTGTTCTAAATATTTGTATAGAATCTTTTTATCGATTCATATTTTTTTTTTTTTTTATGTGGTAATACCACATTTTTATTTTTATAAATAATGACACAAAGGTAAATTAAGAAAGAAAAATTGAATGCGATCTACTACAATCGAAGCGGGGTTTGAACCCGCGACCTCTGCGTTTCCGGCGCATTGCTCTCCCAACTGAGCTATTCGACCGCTACGTCAGTCACACCAAATCTTTCATCCCTTAATCCTTTACGCTACTGGAGCGCCCTCTGTGTCATATATGTTTTTTTGAAATGCTTATTGCGCATTAGCCATACCCTAGGATGTGCGTTTTTACACGCACGATCCCCAATCCCCATTGCTTTACAGCAAGTGTGAAGACTGCGAGAGAGATGATATTTTTATGTTTTAATCAAGGACCATATACACGGGACCGCTATTCTTCATACTACGCACCGTACTCCGTTAGTTACTATCGTTCTACGTCGCTAGATGCCGCTAAGGGTCTCAATTCATTCAAAAGTCGTCATTTTTTAATCTCTACCGTACGGTACGCGCAAGCGTGAAGTAACACAGTCGTCAAGCGTTCAACGACATTCCAACTTCCAAGTGATACAGTAAAAAGTGAATAGATGACGTTAGGTGCGATGTATGTTTTCTACGTTCCGTTTCGTCTCACATCACTACTTTTGTACTATAATGTCAATATATTATCTTACAGAAAGTCTCTTGGCGAAAAGTTATCAGTTTGCTTTTAATTTCTAAATTAGGAACATATGTCAGTGTCAATCGAGAAAATCGTAAAATAATTTTCAAATACGTTATTATTAATAATTTGAAAAATAAAATGTTTGCCGCTAACCGTGAACTATTAAGAGAGAATGACTGAAAACTATGAAGAGCTCAAATAGTGGAGTTACACTTGTAAGGAATTTATGAAGCCTAACCACAATCTTTTTAAAAACTATCCAAATGCAGTGCAGTTTGGTACCGTAACAAATTTAAAGCAGCGCTGATTCTCGAACGAATAAAGTGAATGAAAGACCGATATTTGTCTCTGGTCCGCAAGTGAGATGAGATGCTATGACGCGAAAGGGATGCCGCTATATGAGTTTCGTATATGTCTATCTCGTTCTGACGCCTAACCATTCGGTAACTAAAATATTATACAATTCATTTTGCAGCACACTTCGTTTAAACCAATTAGTAATTTTGAAAAAGAAAAGCGACATATATTTCATAGCGAACTTATGTTTTTTATTTAAATATCAATATTTGCAATACCAAATGTATTATTGAGGGAAATAAAGTTTAAAATGTGAGTACCTATTTAAAAAAAAATGTAGTTAAGACTCGGAACGTGTGCCGCCTGTGACGGTGGCGTCAGTGCCATGACTGGCAACAATGAAATTTTTCTTGTCAATCATTGACATGTAAATTTGTTAATTTCAAATGAATTTTACGTGTTATGCCAATCTTTGAATTCTGTTCGTCGTTGGATACGGCGATATATTAGCTCAAGGAAACCTTATTGATCTACTGCAAAATAACCATCGCCCGCTTGCAATAGCCGAAGACGAACACCGACGACAAATATGGCTTTGCGGAAATGTTTGACGTTCACCCTAGAACAATTAGGAATTGCCTTCATGCTATGAATTTACATCAGAGGCGGCCTGCGAAAAAATTGTGTAATATTTGCTTTTTGTTGTTTTGTTAAGAGCAGGGGCAAAGAGACCCGTAGGCCGACCCATGTTGCGCTTCAAAGACTGTGCCAAGCGTGATATGGTTGCTTTTAACATCCCTAGCAACCAATGGGAAGAGCTGGCCGAGGATCGTGACAAGTGGCGACGCCTTGTTTATGACGGCCAGTCAAAGCACGACGAAACCTGGTTTGGGGTGCTGAGGGAGAAACGCACGAGACGTCACGATAGGGCCGTCAACTCCCGTCCACCTGGGGGTGCATACACTTGTCGGGATTGCGGCCGACGGATTCAGTCCCGAATAGGACTATTAAGTCATGAGCGCAAGTGTTGTCGCGATGCTGCTTAAATCATCTGTTATAGATGACAAGGCCTATTTATTTAAGAGTAATATAAAGAAAACGTATACTGTATAATTGTGGTTTTATTGAATTATGACTGTCGTCGGTTCTGTTAGTTTATGGATAGGTACATTTCATATCAGTGTTTACTAAAATTATTGATGCGAAAGTGTGTTTGTTTGTCTCTTGCCTTTCAAATGGCAACGGACATCGCAATTTCATGGCATGATTTTTGGGTGTGGAGATAGTTAGGGAGCTGGAGGGTGAAAGCAAAGGCTACTCTTTACCGCAATCAAACATCTCATTCCCATGGGAAAATCTATAATAGAGTTAATTCCCTTTGACCACTCGAGCGATGCCGCGGGTAATAGCTAGCATACCTATAACAGAACTCGCGACATGATAAATGGCTCTGGATTCCAGTTTTGACAAAGTGCCTTGGCCTCACTAAGGTCAGCTCACCATGTCAACATGATGTCAACATTGTCATCGTTAATCTGTTGCCTATTTACGATTAACAAACTCCCTACGTGCAAAACTTATCTAACAGATATTACGTTACCGACTGTTTGTTAGTGGGAAATGTCGCTTGTCAATTCGGGCGTAATTTATTTTGTCCACATTACACCAGTTCACCAACGCCATCTAGCTATTTTGTGTAGCAAAAATTGGCGAGCCCGCAAGCAACCTTGAGCTATCCAGAGGTAGTGCCATCTATTTTAATACGATCAAACCACGTTGTTGAAGACTAAAAAATATAATCCTTAAAAATTGTGTATTTAAGTTATATTATCGTATTAAAATGAAGCAGTAACGCGTTTGATCTTCAAAAATCAAAAATCACTTTAAAATATTGGTGAAAAATACAATTTTTGTCACTTCCAGGCTACGAAGCAGCGCCATCTAGTTTTTATACCGAATTTTGAGCTTTTTCAGAGTTACGTTTTCTTGTATGAGAACGTCGGTCTCGGTGTATATAGTCTTTGACCATAATAACATTAATAACCACCAAGGACCATATACACGGGACCGCTATTCTTCATACTACGCACCGTACTCCGTTAGTTACTATCGTTCTACGTCGCTAGATGCCGCTAAGGGTCTCAATTCATTCAAAAGTCGTCATTTTTTAATCTCTACCGTACGGTACGCGCAAGCGTGAAGTAACACAGTCGTCAAGCGTTCAACGACATTCCAACTTCCAAGTGATACAGTAAAAAGTGAATAGATGACGTTAGGTGCGATGTATGTTTTCTACGTTCCGTTTCGTCTCACATCACTACTTTTGTACTATAATGTCAATATATTATCTTACAGAAAGTCTCTTGGCGAAAAGTTATCAGTTTGCTTTTAATTTCTAAATTAGGAACATATGTCAGTGTCAATCGAGAAAATCGTAAAATAATTTTCAAATACGTTATTATTAATAATTTGAAAAATAAAATGTTTGCCGCTAACCGTGAACTATTAAGAGAGAATGACTGAAAACTATGAAGAGCTCAAATAGTGGAGTTACACTTGTAAGGAATTTATGAAGCCTAACCACAATCTTTTTAAAAACTATCCAAATGCAGTGCAGTTTGGTACCGTAACAAATTTAAAGCAGCGCTGATTCTCGAACGAATAAAGTGAATGAAAGACCGATATTTGTCTCTGGTCCGCAAGTGAGATGAGATGCTATGACGCGAAAGGGATGCCGCTATATGAGTTTCGTATATGTCTATCTCGTTCTGACGCCTAACCATTCGGTAACTAAAATATTATACAATTCATTTTGCAGCACACTTCGTTTAAACCAATTAGTAATTTTGAAAAAGAAAAGCGACATATATTTCATAGCGAACTTATGTTTTTTATTTAAATATCAATATTTGCAATACCAAATGTATTATTGAGGGAAATAAAGTTTAAAATGTGAGTACCTATTTAAAAAAAAATGTAGTTAAGACTCGGAACGTGTGCCGCCTGTGACGGTGGCGTCAGTGCCATGACTGGCAACAATGAAATTTTTCTTGTCAATCATTGACATGTAAATTTGTTAATTTCAAATGAATTTTACGTGTTATGCCAATCTTTGAATTCTGTTCGTCGTTGGATACGGCGATATATTAGCTCAAGGAAACCTTATTGATCTACTGCAAAATAACCATCGCCCGCTTGCAATAGCCGAAGACGAACACCGACGACAAATATGGCTTTGCGGAAATGTTTGACGTTCACCCTAGAACAATTAGGAATTGCCTTCATGCTATGAATTTACATCAGAGGCGGCCTGCGAAAAAATTGTGTAATATTTGCTTTTTGTTGTTTTGTTAAGAGCAGGGGCAAAGAGACCCGTAGGCCGACCCATGTTGCGCTTCAAAGACTGTGCCAAGCGTGATATGGTTGCTTTTAACATCCCTAGCAACCAATGGGAAGAGCTGGCCGAGGATCGTGACAAGTGGCGACGCCTTGTTTATGACGGCCAGTCAAAGCACGACGAAACCTGGTTTGGGGTGCTGAGGGAGAAACGCACGAGACGTCACGATAGGGCCGTCAACTCCCGTCCACCTGGGGGTGCATACACTTGTCGGGATTGCGGCCGACGGATTCAGTCCCGAATAGGACTATTAAGTCATGAGCGCAAGTGTTGTCGCGATGCTGCTTAAATCATCTGTTATAGATGACAAGGCCTATTTATTTAAGAGTAATATAAAGAAAACGTATACTGTATAATTGTGGTTTTATTGAATTATGACTGTCGTCGGTTCTGTTAGTTTATGGATAGGTACATTTCATATCAGTGTTTACTAAAATTATTGATGCGAAAGTGTGTTTGTTTGTCTCTTGCCTTTCAAATGGCAACGGACATCGCAATTTCATGGCATGATTTTTGGGTGTGGAGATAGTTAGGGAGCTGGAGGGTGAAAGCAAAGGCTACTCTTTACCGCAATCAAACATCTCATTCCCATGGGAAAATCTATAATAGAGTTAATTCCCTTTGACCACTCGAGCGATGCCGCGGGTAATAGCTAGCATACCTATAACAGAACTCGCGACATGATAAATGGCTCTGGATTCCAGTTTTGACAAAGTGCCTTGGCCTCACTAAGGTCAGCTCACCATGTCAACATGATGTCAACATTGTCATCGTTAATCTGTTGCCTATTTACGATTAACAAACTCCCTACGTGCAAAACTTATCTAACAGATATTACGTTACCGACTGTTTGTTAGTGGGAAATGTCGCTTGTCAATTCGGGCGTAATTTATTTTGTCCACATTACACCAGTTCACCAACGCCATCTAGCTATTTTGTGTAGCAAAAATTGGCGAGCCCGCAAGCAACCTTGAGCTATCCAGAGGTAGTGCCATCTATTTTAATACGATCAAACCACGTTGTTGAAGACTAAAAAATATAATCCTTAAAAATTGTGTATTTAAGTTATATTATCGTATTAAAATGAAGCAGTAACGCGTTTGATCTTCAAAAATCAAAAATCACTTTAAAATATTGGTGAAAAATACAATTTTTGTCACTTCCAGGCTACGAAGCAGCGCCATCTAGTTTTTATACCGAATTTTGAGCTTTTTCAGAGTTACGTTTTCTTGTATGAGAACGTCGGTCTCGGTGTATATAGTCTTTGGTTTTAATTGTTTTTCTTGAATCTTGCACTTTCCTCGCTGTAGTGAGGTGAAAAGTTGTGTGTTCCGCATGGCTGCAAAATTATTTAGCTTCTCGTGTCTTGAAAGCCTCGCTACGCTCAGGAATCTATCTTTGAACCATTCGCTTCGCTCATGGTTCAATCTTAGATTCCTTCGCTCGCTCAGCTTTCAATTTCAACACTCGCGCCAAATAACAACTTTGCAGCCTTGCATAACAAATAACTATTTCAACGCAGAATTGCATGTATGCATTTGGGCTTACCACTTTACGATTTTCAGTACATTGCATTTCATTTACTTAGCGGTCCCCCGACGCAACGAAGCTTGGATTCTTTTTCTACTGTTCATTGTATAGGCACATTTCGTAGATTTTATTTCTTTCTTTTTATTGGTTGTCATGTCGGGGGTTTTTTAAATTATTAATTTTATTTTTATTTCATATTTTTTAGAGAAACGGAAGTTTCGTCCCGGAATTTTCTTCTTTGGACACAATTTTTGTTTTACACCGTTTATGGTCCAGGGTTTCCAATCTTTCGTCGAGCTTGATCCTTGACTACATGTAGGTACAACAGGATCCCAAGCCAGTGGTAATGAATGCCGTCTTCTCTAAGATTGAAGTTAGGATATTTGATTTCAATAGCCTTAAGCAACATTCTGGGAAAAATCGTTAAAATCAGACTAGTTAATGCTTATAATGGCAATTGGCAAAATGGCGAAGTTATTAGCCAAGACAATCAAAATATACTGCATGAGTTGCAAGAACCTGCTAAAGCCAGGTCGCTAGAACCAGGTTTCTATTCTACAGGATCCAAATACGGTACGGGTGGCTTACTTAGCTCCATAAAAATTGCAGTTGGTGCTAGGTAACTTGACTTTGTTTTGAGAGACCTAATACTCATCGATACCCCACACCATGGGATAAACATCCCCACTTTTGTTACGTGTAGGGAAGGTACACAAAAAAATGTTTTTAAAAATGTATTCAACCACTACCTATGTCTCTGAGCTAAGCTGTGGACAGACTGACACAAATTACAAAATCCTAAAAAGCTGTTATTCACTTAGGCAAGAGTACTTTTGCTAAAGCTTAACGTGTCATTTAGTCGCGTTAAAATCTTGCAGGGTGTTGCTATTTGTGACCTCAATCAAAGGAACCTGTTCAATAGTCCTAATAACAATTGAGCTTTAGCAGAATTCCGAGAGTTCAAAACAGTGACCCAGTACTGTGACAGAAATTATAATGAGTCTTTTTGTCAAAAAAGTTTTTTTGAGACTCGGTTTTATTATTGACTGTTCTTTCTTACACAAATGTTAATTGCTCATCAAGAACAATCAGACGAGCCCAAACACCATGGGTTTATCTTGTGCTGTTTAGGAGTTCCTACGGCCATCTTCAGCTCCAAGGTACAAAATTATTGTAGGTACTGTCAAAAATGTATTAATCTGTTGATTACGCCAATAAAAATTAACATTTAACCAACGTTACAAATTCTTGGCTTAGATCCTTTCACAACTAGCTGGTCATCATGAGACCTTCATTTATTGAGTGATATAGAAAATGCTAATAATACTTAACATTTAACCAAAACTTTGGAATCCGTAGTTTCAATATGGGCTGAGATCCATTAACAACTACCTGGTCATCATGAGACCTTTATTTAGTAAGTCATATAGAAAATGCTAATAATACTTGACATTTAACCAAAATTTGGAATCCTTGGCTTCAATATTAGCTGAAATCCATTAACAACTAGCTGGTCATCATGAGACCTTCATTTATTGAGTGATATAGAAAATGCTAATAAAACTTATCATTTATCCAAAATTTGGAATTCTTGGCTTCAATATTGGCTGAGATCCATTAACAACTAGCTGGTCATCATGAGACCTTTAATTAGTGAGTCATATAGAAAATGCTAATAAAACTTAACATTTAGCCAATATTTCGAATTATTGACTTCATTATTGGCTGAGATCTCGTCACTTGTTCCAATTAAAGCTGAATATCTTGGAAACTACTGGTCCTATTTCCACCAAACATAGCTAAGAACCATCTCGACGGAAAAGTCTTTTGATTAAAAAAAACCGCACTTAAATTGGTCCATCCGCTTGGGCGCTACGATGCCACAGACAGATACACAGATACACAGATACACAGATACACAGATACACAGATACACAGATACACAGATACACATGTTAAACTTATAACACCCCTCTTTTTTCGTCGGGGGTTAATAAAACAGAAATGATTGTGTCCAAATCAATATAAAAGTTATTTTGAACTTATGATCTTCTCCGAATGATAAATATGGTATGGTTTCTAAAGAAAAACAGTGTGTTTAGAAGTTGTTAATTTAACTAAAATTTATAATTACCTATGTGCATATTTTTAGTTATTGTGTTTTCATATATATTTAGTTCTTATTCATATATTTTGTTTTAAATCAAACATATGATTCGGACCCGAAATTTTATTCCTATTCCTAAAAAAAATAAGTACCAAATGAACTTCATGGTACTGATATATTAAATTAAAATGTAGATTGGTGATTATTTCCAAGCATATTTGGAGAAAAGCACTATACAAGCCTCGGCGGGAATGTCAGTTCGCAGATTCGTATTATTGAAGGACTCGGCTACGCCTCGTCCTTCAAAATCATACTCATCCACGAACTGACTTTTCCCGGCCTCGGCAGTAATATACTATACCTGGACTAAAACATGTCAAGCACTATTCAACTTTAAGGACGTTACTGTCTCTAAATATAATGTTATGTATGTTATGTTATTTGTTTTTCTTTCTTTCCAAGATTCCACGCTGATAGATATATACAAAAGCACACCTAGACCTATTGGACATTGGTCGTGGAGTTAGGAACTGAACAGCTGGTAATCTTAAATTTCTTGATGTTACATTATCATGAACTTCATGATTCATTCATCCTCGTCTTAACATTAATAAAAATGTTATCGGTCCGACTTGTTTGCTCAAAATACCTAACGCCTGATAAAGTATAGACTTATAGCTGACTGGCGAACTTCCCGTGATTACGTTTATCCTTGTCGCTATCGCTACTAACAAATTCATACATTCCAAATTTAGGTATTTAAGAGCATATGCAAAGTTTTACAAGCAGATAAAACAAATTGAATTAGAAGCTTTAGATTCTGCATAAAACGTAATATTGTTGAAAAGAATAACAATTATAGGTAAGGATTAGGGCGGTATGACGTTTCTCATCAGTTTTGGCATTGAATTGATTAGTTTAGCGATGAATGCACGCATTTTATCAAATTATGCTACACGTTGACCTCGTTGGTAGTGAAAAGGGCATCAAATTTCCTTCCGGCCGCCATCGCAACTGTGTTTCACAACCAGTTGTCTACGAGGATTTTTTAGTCTTTCAAGGCAACCAGTTGTGATAGAAGAATATTATTCTTCTTATGCAACCAGTTGCCAGCAAGGAAAATCTCAAAAGGCCTAGTTGCTATAGAAGAGTCAATTTCTTTGTTCACAACCATAGATTAAACCATGGATTATGTTTAAACCTGGACTGCTATATACCAAAAATGAAGATGATGATGCTTCCAACATGAGGATAATTAATTTGATACCTCGAATTCCGTGAGAGACAAACTACGCACTTGACCGGTTGTTTAGAAGTTGACTACCGGTGTTGAACTGCTACTAATTTTGTGTCCTTTTATCACCAGTGGTAATACGAGTATTGAGAAAATTTTGTTTTAGCGACATTATAATGAATGAACAAATGAAATGCCATGATATCTTCAACTTAAATAACTTGTATTCCGCTTAAAATTTAATATAAATACAGGGTGCTCCTGAGCAATCCAAATGATTTTACCAGCGGATTCCTGAGGTCGTAAGCAGTAAATTTTTTACATCGAAATATGATTTTTAACTTTTTTTATGTTTTCATAGGTACATAATAAATAAATTACCTTTACTTCACCAGTAAAACAATACTTTAGAACACGTGGCAACATTTGTTATTGTTATCTCTTTTCATTAAAAGGGAAGTCAATGTCATAAAGAAATTTTCTAGTCGGGCAATGTTTATTTTCAAAACAGGTTTTACCTTTATAAATAATGACACAAAGGTAAATTAAGAAAGAAAAATTGAATGCGAGCCACTACAATCGAAGCGGGATTCGAACCCGCGACCTCTTCGTTTCCGAGGTTTTACCTTGGGTTTACTTTAATATGCGATCCAAACTCCTTACTCATCTGTCTCATGATTTATGTAATGGCGGCTCTACACTCTCTTTTAATAACTTTGGTATCAAACTCCATGAATTATGATTATAATACAGACTGGCCACTAAGAAATAAGATTAACTTACTTAATCGCGATTAACGATTAAAACTGACGATTATTTAATTGATGCGGTTTTTTTTAATAGATAGAGTGATTCAAGAGGAAGGTTTATATGTATAATACATGCATAATTTATCAGCATTGCACCCGTGCGATGTACTTATATGATGGAAATGTATGAACTAGCCCCTGCTCTTATTTAATAGCAACAATGTATGTTTTTATATACAACGTTCACAGTTTTTCTGTAGTGTATTTAGTATCAGCATTGCACCCGTGCGAAGCCGGGGCGGGTCGCTAGTGCACTATAAAAACCACCTTGTATTACTGTAACAAGAGGGAAGACGGAAGGAACGGTCAAACCGTTTTTTTTTATCGGGGATCGAAGCTTGTTTGTGTACCTAAAATATTGATACCGGTACCGAAATGCTATTTTAACGATCGGATAAGGCCCGGTCAAAACATATTGTATTTTCGTAAAATGCACAAATGAGCGTGATCCAACTTATAATCGAGAATTAATCGTGAAATTGCGATTATTTTTTTTATCGATTAATGCCCATCTCTGTTAATAATCATTGCTTGAAATAATGTGTCGAGATTAGAAACGACGTAAGAAGAATAAATGTTCTTTTATCACAACTGGTTGCCGTGAAAGACTAAAAAATCCTCGTAGACAACTGGTTGTGAAACACAGTTGCGATGGCGGCGATTTTTTTCTTTATTGGCAACTGGTTGCGTAAGAAAAATAAATATTCTTTTATCACAACTGGTTGCCGTGAAAGACTAAAAAATCCTCGTAGACAACTGGTTGTGAAACACAGTTGCGATGGCGGCCGGAAGGTCAAATTTAGTCACGTAGTTTCAGAGTTTGTTTTTTGCAGACAAACAGTCGCGACTATGACATCAACATTAATAAAAAACCGGCCAAGTGCGAGTCGGACTCGCGCACCGAGGGTTCCGTACAAACACTTTCCATCCCTAAGTGGTTAAGTTAAGTTTGCACCTGGTATGTATAGCGCCCCATATAAATTAGGTGCAAAGTTAGGTATAAAAAAAAAAATTATGGTTTTCGTAATTATTCCTTTATCTATGCTATAAGACGTTGCTTCGTACCAAATTTCAAGATACTGAGTTCACGGGAAGCACCCTGTAGGTTTTGATTCCCTTGCAAGTGTCGAAAATTTGCGGCATAAACGGCTGTATCTTTTGATTGCGTTGGCTTAGAAGTTTGATTTTTTCACAGCTTCAAGGGACAGTAGACCTGAGTAATTGATATAAATTTCAGCTTCATACCTCCACGCGTTCCTGAGAAAAAGGGTCTTGACAGACGGACAGACGGACAACAAAGTGATCCTATAAGGGTTCCGTTTTTTCCTTTTGAGGTACGGAACCCTAAAAACCAAATTGATAGTCGATCTGACTACGATGTTTGATTCAAATACGCATTGGTTGAGCATAATTAAGATCGTCACACAATATAAGTAATACCTAATATGCATCGTCAAGTGTTATCTTCTCTTGTTAAGTCGATTTATTTTCGGTCTGACATTTTATGCAAGGAAACTGTCTCCTAATAATAATAAGAATACTCCTAATAATAAGTAGCAGCAGCAGTAAGCTAATAATAATAAAAGGGTATTCATTATACGTAACACGACCATGAGGGGTCGGCTCAAAGCAAAGGGCTCTGAGAGCCCTACAGAGGGGTGAATTATTCCCCTACTGGCAAGCCCAGGTAGCTCTTTTTTGTTCCCTTTTAAACCGGCCGACCCTTTGGAATTTTAATTTTTTTTTATCAAATCAAATTACATCGTGATGCTGGTGAATTGGGCTCGAAAAGCAAGGTCGGTATTTATTTGATGTGAAATTGCAAAATGTTTTTAGATAATGCGATGTCCGACGCTGCGTCGTGTAGGTAACAAAAGATATAAACAATATTACAGTTGCTATACGGGTCCGTACCGTATTAGGCTATCTATATCTAGGAATCAAGTTAGTACCTATACAGTCTGACTCTGCTCCTGTTTGCTGCGCGGAAATCAACGCAAAATTATTGATTGCCCGTATTTTAATTAATACGTGTGCAGCAAAATATTATATTATATTGCATTGGCTGGTTGAAGCATTATTTATATTGAGAGCCTGTAATTACACTAAGTAAATATGTTAGGAACATAAAAATATGCTTATCGGATTTAATGAGGAATTGAGAAATCCGCTAATATTGTTGGAAAAAAGTAAGTCAACTTTGTCCAGACTTTCTTTATTCCTACTTCTATTTTTCGGTCTTGTTTAGTATTATGTCTATGCCAATGGCACAATATTTTTCTTACTCTTACTTTAAGACCTTTAAATCATTTTCTGAACAACGCAATTTGGTCAAGGCACCTATAAGGTGAATCGTCAATTTTATGAGGATAGAGGGCAGATCATATATGCATTGGATGTGGGTATCGTAAGACCAGTAGGTACAGTAATCATGAAAAGCCTTGAAAGGCTAAGGTGATTCTAAAAATTTGCATTAATCCTCATCTAGTTCGTCCCTGGCATAACTAGACGTAAAGTAGTGGCCTGTAATCTGTACTGGTACAGATTACAGGTCATAAATGTCATAATTTACTAGTCCGTTAAGTTGATTGTCAGAATTGACATTGGTTGTCACTATAATTAACATATTTTGTTTCAGGCGATGCACTGTTTAACTTCCCCGCGTACCAGAGCGTGAAGCAGTGGAGCCAGGGCGGGCGCGCCTACCTCTACAGCTTCGAGCACGTCGGCAACCTCAGCAAGGGCCACCACTTCTTGCCGGGAGTGGCGCTCGCGGGTAGGCGCACCTCTAATCACGACTATGATAAATAATAATAATATTTACGTCACCCTAGGCCGTAGGTGTGATTTTCTGCCCGATACGCGTGGAGAAACTCTAACTACTTTGGACAAACCACGGGCGGTAATTCGTAAAGCCCCAGATCGCATATTTATGACACAAACGCCTGCGATCGGGGACATTAACGAATCCACCGCCCCAGGTATGTTATATACTTACTCTGATCTGTGATAACACTAACTTGCCTGTGGCTTTAGCTACTGAGCTAAATACCTGAAGTCTGTATTTTGTGTAATTAGTTTAAAAAATAATTCTGTAAATTGATTGACGGCTGCTGATGAATAAGTGCATACAATTTAATACTTCTTCAAATTTTCCACAGAGGAAGATTCCACCACTAGACCTAAAAGGGAAACAACAAAACAGAAGTCAGGGCCGTCTCACGGAGACGAGCTGGCTTACATCTTCGAGCCTCTGGACGAGAACGGCAAATCTGTCAGCGGCCCGGTGTCGGACTCCGACGCCCGCACCAGGGAGACCTTCGTGAACCTCATCGCCAAGTTTGCGCACGAGTTGACTCCGGTGGACGCTAAGAATGGATCCAAGACTTCGGGCTTACTACCGTTCTCTAGCGGCAATGAGCAGTTCCTAAAGATCAACGAAGATATCACAATGGATAAGGATTTCAGGTTCGTGATCTTTACGTAAGCTTTACATGCAGATTTGAAGCTAACGCAATATACTTATAATGAATATATAGTATATAGGCATCATGATCGTACTCTTGAGCGGAAAAAACAGCAAATGACAATGAGGTAAATCTATGTTCCAATTTCAAACACTACAACGCAATTGCGTTGGGGCAAAAGCAAAAGCGTGACGTAAATTAATGAATTTACGTCACACTTTTGCTTTTGCCCCTCCTAATTGTGAGTACCATATGTGCAAGAGTAATAATACTAACAAGGAGGCGGCTCACATCACACAACTGTGCCCTCACCATGGGTTACCGTGACAAGTGACGTAAAAATGGTTTACGCTGGCGCTAGAGAGTACGGTCACGCTTACTCATGGTAAGAGTACTACTGTTATTTTCAAAGCGAGGTTGAATTCGAAGGGTAATTTAACTATCGGGGCATAAACACTAAACCTAACAATTTAAGTACCTACCCCGTTTATTTTTAGTGAAAATAAAATAATAAATAACTTTAGCTATATGTTTTATACAGAGAGTTACATTTTCGAACTTATCGTTTTAGATACTGCCAAATGGGCCTCTGGGGCAACATGGCGGACCGCCTGACCGGCGCGCTCTGCAAGAACCTGATCGGGAACCTGCTCAACTTGCACTCGATAGTGACGCCCGACGTTAAGCTGCCCATCCAAGTGCCGGACAACCCGCTGGGAGGCCTGTCCGGGCTGGGGGGCCTGGGCGGGCTCGTCGGACCGGGCCAGCGCCAGACGCAGGCCCAGACCAAGCCGAAGGCCACCACTCAGAGACCCTCTATGGGCTTTCCTAACCTGCCTTTTAGATTTTAAATAAGTAAAAAATTATGTTGACTATTTTGTTGTTTTTATTGAACTTCGAGAAGTGCTTTAGTGATTTGTTTCAGAACCATATAATCCCACCAAAAACATTTCATGTAAAATTGGCGGCCAAGACTCATATTCACATAAAGCTTTCGCTGTAAAAAAAGTTATCAGATCCCAAGAAAAGCCAAGCCCTGACGTTACTAACCCTACAGCTTGGTTTAAAAAGTATGGCTTAAACTGGCTTCAAGCCCCTAAGCCTTGGCTTAACTAACCCTACGGTTTGGTTACAAAATTATGAACTGTCCGTTTCATAGATATGAATTAAGATTTATAATATTTTCACACCTGACCGCACACATGACCTGTCGTCATGTATGGATCAGAGTGTTGGGCAGTAAAAGGGACGGATGAAATGAGATTACATGTGGCAGAGATGAGAATGTTACGATGGATGTGTGCGGTGACAAGAATGGACAGAATAAGAAATGAATATGTAAGAGGAAGTCTGAAAGTAGCACCAATTAGGGAGAAGCTGCAAGCTAACCGGCTGTCATGGTATGGGCACGTGATGCGAAGAGAGGAAAGCCACGTAACCAGAAAAGCGTTAAGCATGAATGTGGACGGATATAGAAGAAGAGGAAGGCCAAATAAAAGATGGATGGATTGTGTGAAAGATGATATGAATAAGAAGGAAGTAAACGACGAGATGACGAGTAATAGGGAACAATGGAGGAAGAAAACATGCTGCGCCGACCCCAAATAAATGGGATAAGGGCAAGCGAATGACGAATATTTTCACAATATTGAAAGTATTCAATATATTGATCCATGAAACGGCCAAGTGATACTTTTGAAACCAAGGTGTGGGGTAGATGTAGTAAACGCAAAAAAATTTAGATATACTTATAACAAGGGGGTTTCACCCCGCTGAAGTGTCAAAAACTATACCTACTAATTTCGGGTCACAATTGTGCCCCAGCCCGCCCATCGTCCCGCCTTTATTCGGCTAGGGTCGGCACGTTCGAAGTGAAGACAACGCATCGATTACATTTGTATTATTTACATATTATTGTGATTTTTTATTATTTTTAACCGACTTTAAAAAGGAAGAGATTCAGTGTTCGCTACATTGAATCGTTTTGAACGTAAGTTCACCGATTATCTCCGGAAAGTGTAAATATATATATTTTTTATAAGTAAGAGAATACGGTTACTGCTACGGTTTTCCCATAGCCATTAAATCATGATCAGCGGGCCTATGATGGTTGCTTTTATCACGCGATAAATAAGTGACATAGCATCCGTCACGTTTTGGCAAGTTGCGAGTGTGAGTGACAGATGCTATGTCACTTATTTATCGCGTGATAAATGCAACCATCATAGGCCCCCTGATGATGGAACTTATTTACTAGATCTCGGGACTAGTTCAACGTAGACAAGTGTGGTTTTTACATTTCGATTCACCACAATGAACATTTGGACTCAGTATCATAAAATTGACCTGATGATGGATCATGGAAGTACCTACTGGATCTCAGGACTGGTTTCACATGAGTAAAGAAACGGAATAGAGACTAAGCTTCATACAACCGCGCTGTCGCGACGACTCGCGATTATATTCATACTTCTTTGACAACGTCTTGGCTTTCCACCTTACTGATTCTTCTTAGATTGTCTATGGTGAGATATTTTGAATTTCTTATTTTTACTATTCAATTATTTTCTTTGACAAGGCAATTTAGTTTGTTTTTGGACCCTTGGAGTGCACACGTATTAATTCTGTGCTCAGCTCGCCTGCTCTATCAGTTAAGTTTGTGCTTTGTGTCTCTTATTGCCAATATAATTACTAATTATTTGCAGTTTTATACGCATCGCCCAGTCAGGCGGATGCTTTCCCGGGCATGTGATAGCATTCATTTTGACCGGGGACGCATTGGGAACGGGTAACTTATGTGGAGAAGTATTCTCCTTACTTACTTACTTATCTATTTGTACCTAGTTGTACCTATTTATTTGACCGGAAGATTGACGAATCTGATGGTCCCTATATGCTGGCTTAACATGCTCCTCGTATCCCCTCAACGCTCTGTCGCAGTCGCAGTCGAGTGATTGAAGTTCGTAATGGATGAGATCAGGTCCAATCCTCGTAAATGGTGTATTCCTTGAGGACTGTGGGAACTGACTTCATACTGTACCATATGTTTTAATATATTAACTGCAAGACGTTACACAGAGATAAATAGTCTGGTAATGTCAATTTTATGCTAAGGCACAAGGCGCAAACAATACATGACAATGGAAGTCATGTATATACCTTTTCCAGAAAGGAGACGACAATTCTGTGAGAGGAGATTCCTGTGAGATGAAGGAACACAAATAATGATACTACACGGATGTGAGGATAGCAGCAGAGTGGAGCGAGCTTGTAAATTAGCAGGTATGAACTATTGCATTACATCTGACGCATTCCTATTCAACAAATTCAAGGGCTGTTATTTCAGTAGCGAAGCGAGTTACAGGTTAGGTTAAATACTATGAACCCGGGCAACGTTAAATTAGTTTGTTGTCGCAGTAACCCCTCATGCTGTGGCGACAAATTCTGGTGAAGAACAGTGCTGGGATTCTGGTGGCACTTTGAGGGAAGTGTTGTTAGAATCACTGGCCGTAGTTTAGAATTCGGTATTGCGATTACTTGATAAATTATGGTATAATTTTCAGCCTAAATGTGTCAGATTGTGGTGTAATAGTCTTCATACAAATCTTAGTAGCTAAATTGCCTAACCAAAATTATTGCATATTTGAAAGTAGAGTGGTGAGCCAGACGTTTACTAAATTGTTACAATTCGTATTATACTCAAAATAAGATAATCAAAATCAATTATAGTTCGTGCGGACAAATTACGACGATTTGACAGCTGTGATGTACAAATTCTAGAATGTACGGTGATACTTCAAATCGATACTTGATTTTAATAGATCGATTCGAGGTATGAATACGATGCGTCATATTTACATCATCGATTGTTTATTCGGATTATTTCGAACGAGTCAAATATGCTATGAACAACGATTTATGCACCGAGTATCGAAACATCGGCGATTTTATTTTATTCACTATATTTTAGTCGTACGATTATTATGCGATGAAGTCAACACCACTTCGTCTATGCTATTTGAAAATAAATAAAGTGTTGTGTTTATTACCCATTTACCACCAAATAAATAACATTTATTGTTCGACGACAAATTTGATCGACTGACAATTCGATTGCAGCGTATAATCGAACATCCCGCAGTTGTACGCCGTCCTAATGTCACTTTTGCCAGTTGGTGAAAAAATTGTTGTTAACGCCGCCAAATTGTACCTTTCGAAATCTTTTATTCAGATATGGTGATAAATAGTGTTATTTGGTGTATATTCATTGTGATTACGATGAATAAATGTATAAAGTGATGTGTAAAAAGGGTGTTAATATCATTGACTTATTAAATCGTGAACATAAGGTGAGTATTTGTCGTACGAACCAAATATCAAAACAATCATGTTTATCAACATTTATGAGATATTTCTCTGATTTACTTTCTCGTTTTATATATAGAATATGTGCTCTAACTATATTATACTCGACTCTATACCGATCGTATCAAACTAGGTTATAAATTATCTCGTTAAGTATCCAAGTTTATTCTGAAACAAACTCGCTACAATAACAACCATGGGTTATATAAAGTTGAATAGAGATGCGTCAATAAAACAGATTTATTTGAATATATTTCACAACAACGTTATAACTGCATATATTTAGGAAACGTGTATTATTTGTCATAGGTGTACAATAAGGAGAAATTTCTACCGGATAATTCCTATGAAGTTATAAACCAACAACAATATTTATGATTCTCATGAACTTCGAGACATCCATAAAACTTATGAATAATATTTAATACAGGTATGTGAAACTAGAGATTATATTAGTTTCCAAATTATATGAAAGAGAGAATTTTCATATAATTTCATATAATTTTAGTAAACAATGGGACAATTATTTACTTTCATGTTGGAATATAAATATTACAAATATTATTCCATTCTATAACAATTATAATGCAAGTACAGTCAGCAGCATATAAGACTTATAATTTATGAAATATTTTATTATTTTTGTTTTGACATTTAAACAATTTTTTTCAACTTACAAATATAATGTAGGGATCTGTTGACAGTTTAAAGAGAACCTTTCTTTCTTTAAATATATGAAAACATTTTATTAATTAATTAAATAACTTACAAATAATTTTATACTTTCTGCTAGATTATTGATAATGTCAATAACTTAATAATGAACATTGCGACTTTAAATATCATACATCAATGAATATGTCAACTAGATACTTAAAATGTTTTCAGAATTGAATAAACATGGAGGGAATTTTACTCAGTCGTCTGAATACCTTTGCGTCAAGCATTTTAGTACTGTCAAAGGAGGCAGAAACATTGTGTGTGAATCGTCCTTGGGATAATGAGAAGCGAGAACAGAGTGCGATCAACGCCTCAAAGCTACAATCAATGCTTAATCGCTTCAATGCTGATCTATATCAATATTTTAATGTCAGTAGTACACCGAACGCGGACGAGATTTCAAACCTTACTACTTCTCAATTGCAAGGTGAAGAAATGTTAGCGGAACTTAACGCAACCATTCAAGCTGATAAGAACTCACAAGTGAAGGAGCCATTTACCTTCTCGGATAATCGCAGTAAACTGCCTGAATTGACTTTGCAGAAGTTCAAAGGTGACATTATGGGTTGGTTTCCATTTTGGGATCAATTTTATTCGAATATAGGTCAAAGAAACCTACGAGATGTGGACAAGCTTCTATACTTGAAGGCTTCTTTGGATGGAGAGGCAAAAAACATGATTGAAGGCTTGGAGACTACCAACGAGAACTACCAAATAGCGGTGGATACTTTAAAGGGAAGATATGGGAAGCGTGAACATGTCATAGATGCCCATTATGCCACTCTTTACAAAATAAAACCAGCGGTTAGATTTGAGGATTGTCGGAAGACTCTAGATGAAATTGAGAAACATCTGCGTGTCTTACAATCTATGGGAGAAGATACATCTCATAATCAATTACGATTCTTGATTATGGAGAAATTTCCGGAAGATATACTGTATGAAATGAAATTAAAATCGGAATCTGAATCTATTGAAGCAATGAGGAAACAACTAAACATCATCATCACGGCAAAGGAAGATGCAAGAGGGTTTAATCACAAAAACGGGTCCGAAGAAGTCCGATATACAACTGATGCTTTACATACTAGATCGATGAAGACCAATAAACGGTTTAATAAAACAAAGCCCAAGTTTAATAGAACGGAAAATCGTTTCAACAAAGTTGGATCCTTTTTCTCCACATTTGCAAGAACTCCAATGCCAATGAAAAGGAGATTCGAAGGTCAGAGAAATGAAACATTCAATGTTAATCATCAGAAACGAATGAAAGTGTCGTGTGTCTTTTGTCAAGGTGACCATTACAATGATAGATGTCAGGTATATCCTACCTTAGAACAGAGGAAAATGAAACTAAGGAATAGATGTTTTCAATGCCTACGAACTAACCATGGCACAGTTCCATGCGAGATCATAAAGTATTGCCCACATTGCAATTCAAGGGGAAAACATGATAGATCACTGTGCCCTAAGATGTTCGGTACAAATACCTTATGACTCGATAATAGTTTACATGTACATAGTGGTGGAAGCACTATCCTTCAGACCGCAGTAGCCAACGTCAAAGATAAAAATGGTATTACCAAGAAATGTCGAATTCTTTTGGACTCTGGTTCTCAGAGGAGCTATATAACACAGGATATGGCAAAAGAACTGGACTTAGATATAGAAGAGGAAAATCATTTATTGGTATTCACATTTGGTGCTAAAAGGCCGCGAGAGATTGATAGTCCATTAGTCAAACTCCACTTACAAACCAAGATGAACAAGACTAAGGAAGTTTTTGTTAACGCAGTGCCATCCATTACACATGGTGTTTCATATCCTAAACAAGAGTTAATTAAGGGAATACATAACAAGAAGGTCGTATTAGCCGACGACGGTTCCTTGTCAGATCGTGTTGATATTCTGATAGGAAATGACTACTATCATTCCATAATGATGGAAGAAAAGATTCAAATTGAAGAAAATCTATATCTCTTAGATTCAATTTTTGGATGGATTTTATCCGGTAAAACCGAGAACACGTCTCATAATGATGACTTGAACGTACTTACATACTTTCAATCTTCTTATCAAAATAAATGGACTAAGCCTGATTCACCTCTTGATAATATTAGCATACAACATTTATGGGATTTAGAATCAATCGGTATTATGGACTCTCCAAGTATGAACAGGGAGGAGGAAGCAATCAAAAACTTCAATGAAACTACGGAGATCAGAGACAACCGTTATTATGTCACTTGGCCTTGGAAAGAATATCCTCCAGATTTACCAACTAATTACAACTTAGCTTATGGTCGTCTAATTGGTCTAATGAAGAGACTCGACACAGAAACTCTGTCAGCTTACAACAAAACGTTGAATGATCAAATTCAAAAGGGAATCATTGAGTTGGTACCTGAATCAGAACAGATTGATCATCCTATCCATTACCTACCTCATCACGGAGTCTTAGCACCAGGAAAAGCTCTTCGCATTGTATATGATGCATCCGCGAAAACAAAAGATACTAAAAGTCTAAACGAATGTTTATACTGTGGACCAAAAATGTTGGAAGACCTGACAGGACTGCTAATAAGGTTCCGATGTCATACCATAGGATTAACTGCTGATGTAGAAAAAGCTTTTCTTCAAATGGGTTTGAAAGAAAAGGACAGAGATGTCACTAGATTTTTATGGCTAAAAGATACTAATAAACCAGTTACTGTGGACAATCTTTTACACTATAGATTCACTAGAGTTCCTTTTGGAGTAATTAGTTCGCCGTTTCTATTGAATGCAACCATCAGACATCTATTGCTGAATTCAAATAATATAGCAAAAGATATAGCTAATGACATATATGTCGATAATCTTTTAACTGGTACAGATAGCATCGAAGAAGCAATGAACTTGTATAAGAATGTGAAACAAGTGTTTCAGCAAATTTCAATGAACATACGTGAATGGAGTTCAAACTCAAAGAAATTTATGAAACAAATTCCAGACATTGGTGATGATAAAATGGTAAAAACTTTAGGATTAAACTGGAACTTAAAAGAAGATTCACTTCAACTGAGGGTGAAGAATAAAGAAAATCCATACACTAAAAGAGGAATATTGAAATCTGTTGCATCAATTTTTGATCCATGTGGATTTGCTGCACCTATAACTTTACCTGCCAAGATTCTTTTCCAATCTCTATGGAAAGAGAAGAAACTAAATTGGGACACAGCGTTACCAGAACAAACGTCAGTTCAATGGAAGAACATTCTAAAGGACTTTGATTTAATCAAAGAGATCTGTTTACCAAGAAACATATTGAACAACAAAGAAGCTCAACTACATTGTTTTACAGATTCTTCCACTAAGGCTTACGCTGCTGTAGTCTACCTAGTGCAAGACAACAATATACAATTTGTCATGGGAAAATCCAGATTGACACCTTTGAAGGATCTGGAGAATTTGAAGATTCCTCGTTTAGAACTACTAGGAGTTCTCATTGGAACCAGATTGATTCAATTCATCACGAAATACATCAAAGCAAACATCACACAACTAACCTTGTGGTCAGATAGCCAAATTGCGATAAATTGGTGTCAAACTGATAAACTACTGGATACCTTTGTATCACGAAGGGTAGACGAAATAAAAAGAATTAAGTCATTGGTAATCAAATACATACCTTCGATATTTAATCCTGCAGATGTAGCGACAAGACCAATGAAAACCAGTGAAGATCTCAAACGATGGTTATATGGTCTGACATTTCTATCCATGAAGTCAATCAACTGGCCTACAGAACTAACTACGGACGCCATTCTTCTGGCGGGGGAGGTTCTTCCGAATACGTCAGAATTTGAGCTACATTCTGAAAAGGAAGACCAAGTTTCAAAGGAAAATAATACAGAAGATGTATGTATGGAAGAGTCTAATGAACTCTTACCTCAAGATAATCTTACAACACCTTCGACTATTCAAACAGGAACGAATTCGGAGATACAGGAAATAATAAATTTACAGAAACAGTTTTTTCCAGATGAATCAAAAGATAAAATAACTAACCTTACTAGAAATCTAGGATTGTTCAAAGATGTGGACGGTGTTATCCGGTGTGATTGTCGTTTAACACATTCGGATTTATCCTATGATGCTAAACATCCTATTCTCTTACCTAAGCAATGTGAGTTCACCAAGGAAATCATCATGAAGACACATATCGAGAACTATCATGTTGGTGTATCACATACCTTAAGCATAATAAGACATAAGTTCTGGATTCCTCAGGGACGAACTCAAGTACAAAGAATCCTAAGCAAATGCCCACAATGTGTGAAGCATGGTGGCGGTCCATACGCTTTACCAGATACACCTGCTTTACCACCAGAAAGGGTGAAATATACTTCAGCATTCACTTACGTAGGAGTGGATTACTTCGGTCCAGTGTTAGTAAAATCAAACAAGGATCAAGAAAAACGTTGGATTTGTCTATTTACGTGCTTAGTAGTTCGAGCTATTCATCTCGAAGTTGTAAAAGACATGACAGCAGAGGAATGCTCTCTCGCATTTCGTCGGTTTATAGCTTCCAGGGGTATTCCTACACTGATATTATCAGATAATGCACTTCAATTCAGATTGCTATCAGAGATACTAACAGTGAGAGAACTCACAGAAAAGGGGATTAGATGGAAATTTATACCTCAACTAGCGCCTTGGCACGGAGGTGTTTATGAACGACTTGTAGGAGTAGTGAAACATTGTCTCAAACGTTCCCTACAGAAACATCTTCTTAATGACAACGAGTTGCTAACTATCATCAAAGAAGTTGAAGCGATAGTCAATACTAGACCGCTAACCTATGTGTCATCTGAGTTGGATCACATACTGAAACCTGTTGATTTCCTAACACCAGGAAAATGCATTAACCTGCAGAACTTGGAAGATAACATAGCTACAGAAACAACATCTACCAAACAGCGACTCATAGAAGGATGGAAACGGGGAGAAATAATAATGAACGAGTACAAGGATATGTTCATAAATCAATACCTATTAAGCTTGAGAGAACGTAGCAGTCATTCACCCAATCAATCGAGAATAAAATCTCACAGTGAACCTTGCATTGGTGATACAGTTCAAATCAAAAGTGATAGTAAAAATCGGGGAAATTGGAAAGTAGGTCGTATATGTGAATTACTGCGCAGTACAGACGGATTGTGTAGAGTCGCAAGAGTGAAAGTGGGAGACACAATATTTACAAGATCTATTGGACATTTATACCCACTCGAATTGGATAAGCCCTTGCATGAAGTTAACTCGTCGCATGGCTCTTTAGATACAAGTTCTGAAGTGGAGCATAATGTATCAGTACCATTACTTGAAGATTTACCTCAGCCATCAAAGGACATGGATGTTGAGACAGCTGATATTACTCACACAATTGACCTTACGAGAGACGCACACACAATAGATATTTCAATGATAGAAAATACTGAAAAGGACAACGCAAACACAACATCTGAAGATGTCGTAATTAATGAAGTCGAATCTACATCTACACTACCTAGAAATGAGAAACTTAAGAGAGCTGCCGCAGTCCAGGCAATGGATAAAATCAAAGAATGGACTCGACACTTAATGACTACACTTACTATTCTTCATTAACTTGCCGCGGCGGGAGTGTCGCGACGACTCGCGATTATATTCATACTTCTTTGACAACGTCTTGGCTTTCCACCTTACTGATTCTTCTTAGATTGTCTATGGTGAGATATTTTGAATTTCTTATTTTTACTATTCAATTATTTTCTTTGACAAGGCAATTTAGTTTGTTTTTGGACCCTTGGAGTGCACACGTATTAATTCTGTGCTCAGCTCGCCTGCTCTATCAGTTAAGTTTGTGCTTTGTGTCTCTTATTGCCAATATAATTACTAATTATTTGCAGTTTTATACGCATCGCCCAGTCAGGCGGATGCTTTCCCGGGCATGTGATAGCATTCGTTTTGACCGGGGACGCATTGGGAACGGGTAACTTATGTGGAGAAGTATTCTCCTTACTTACTTACTTATCTATTTGTACCTAGTTGTACCTATTTATTTGACCGGAAGATTGACGAATCTGATGGTCCCTATATGCTGGCTTAACATGCTCCTCGTATCCCCTCAACGCTCTGTCGCAGTCGCAGTCGAGTGATTGAAGTTCGTAATGGATGAGATCAGGTCCAATCCTCGTAAATGGTGTATTCCTTGAGGACTGTGGGAACTGACTTCATACTGTACCATATGTTTTAATATATTAACTGCAAGACGTTACACAGAGATAAATAGTCTGGTAATGTCAATTTTATGCTAAGGCACAAGGCGCAAACAATACATGACAATGGAAGTCATGTATATACCTTTTCCAGAAAGGAGACGACAATTCTGTGAGAGGAGATTCCTGTGAGATGAAGGAACACAAATAATGATACTACACGGATGTGAGGATAGCAGCAGAGTGGAGCGAGCTTGTAAATTAGCAGGTATGAACTATTGCATTACATCTGACGCATTCCTATTCAACAAATTCAAGGGCTGTTATTTCAGTAGCGAAGCGAGTTACAGGTTAGGTTAAATACTATGAACCCGGGCAACGTTAAATTAGTTTGTTGTCGCAGTAACCCCTCATGCTGTGGCGACACGCGCTGCGATAGGTACACTACTACAAACGCAATGCGCGTGTGGACGTGTCCACAAACTAACGTGTACACGAACAAACAGATTTAGACCGTACTGCTGCGTTTAGCGCACAAGGTGCGCGCCGTGTCTTGTTCGACTTCGCTTATGAATGTGAAAATTAGCGAACCAAATTAAATTCAAAATGGCGAATGGCTTTTATTTTCAAAATTTCAAATTGGTGCTAGGGGGCTGAAACTCGGTATCGGGGGGAATTTGGGGCTCAAAAATATGAATCTGAAATCGGTGTCCAAAAAAATTCAGTCAAAGTCGGAAAATATCGAAACAACAAGATTTGTATGGAAATTTTTTTTTAAGGGTCCCGTATCTCGTAAACGGCTGGAAATGGGTAGGGGGTGCGCGAACGAATGCCATAGCGGACCCCCACCCGAGTACAGTCGTGAAAAAAAAATCAAAATGGGGACTTTTTTTTTTGAAAATTTCAAGTTAGTCCTAGGGGGTTAAAACTCGGTATCGGGAGGCTTTTGGGTCATCCGAGTCAGAATATGAAATTGGATTTTAAAAATTCACTCAACTTCGGAAAATATCGAACAAACAAAATGTAATAATCCCAGAACATAAAGGGCCGCTAGAAACGGGCTTATTTCTATGTATACAAATATAAACCATATTGTCATTGATCGTCGTCGATTGCATCAATCATTGATGTCAAGTGTGCATAAAAATGAAATGTTATGTAAACGGGTGTAAAACCGATAATAAAATAAATAAAAATGTTTCTGTCTACTAACTTCCAAAGGCTAAAATAAAAATAAAAAAAATGCATTTACATAATATAAACACATTCTCTACTTGCTCATCAAAGTGAATCAGAATACGAAAACTGCACGTGAATGCGTTGAACCAGTCCTGAGATCTAGTAAGCACTTCCAGGATACAAAATCCGGTCAATTTTATAATACTGGATCTTAATGCTAATCAAAATGGTTCGAAAAGCAAAAAACCGCACATGTTTACGTTAAACCAATCCAAAGATCCAGTAGGCACTCTTAGAGCCCATCATTATAAATATCGCGCTAGGGTCCCTCTTATTTTGAACGTATTTTGTTAAAAGTAGCTTTAAAATAATTACAAACACAGAGTAGTTTCCGTTTCGCTAATGTAGGCAACCCTAGGAGTATGACACGCCCCAAAGAAGCAAGAACCAACAGCGTCGTACGTCATTAAAAATGGCCAATCAGATACGAGTTGGCTAATGCTTTTGCAAAAGCGGCAAATAACAAAAGAGTGCGGCTTCTGTAGTGTCTTTATTCTGTGCTTATAACAAGTTTTCTTCGGGAATTATAAAGGTTTTATTATCACAAAATTATCGATTACTTAAATAAAATATAAATTAGTATTTGATTACCTAAACAAACTGTAAATATTGTGGTGCTGTTGATGTTGCAATATAATACGTGATAAACCAAGAAATAAGGACAAATATTGATTTATTGCAATTACCATGTTTATAATAGATTATCAAGTGCTTTGAGTTAGGTTACAGGTTGTTCGTACGTATAGCGATGTGTTCCCTGATAAAGGGTAGGTACACTTTGTATGAAGATCCTATACGTGACGTGGACCCGTATTCATTGCTATTATATGTGCCAATTACATATGAAACAATAAGTGATCCTTTTATATGAGTTAGTATTAAGATAATTAACCATAAAAAAACGGATCTGTACTTTTCATTAAATAATATAGAAGGAATTTTTTTTCGTCAAAAATTTAATTTTTGTGACAAGCTTTTATAGCTGACTGTACTTTTCCTTGAACATCCATCAATTGCTTACTGATACGATTCTAAAAGGCCCAAACTCGGTACATTTACACTATTAAGAAAGAAAGAAAGAAAGAAAGAAAGAAAGAAAGAAAGAAAGAAAGAAAGAAAGAAAGAAAGAAAGAAAGAAAGAAAGAAAGAAAGAAAGAAAGAAAGAAAGAAAGAAAGAAAGAAAGAAAGAAAGAAAGAAAGAAAGAAAGAAAGAAAGAAAGAAAGAAAGAAAGAAACGTTTATTGCCACACCAAAAAAATAAAATAGGTAGGTACGTAGATAGGCTTAGCTATTATAGGCTTCCGTTCCTAGGGCCACCTTCCGGCTCCATAATCAGACCCTGGAAACTATCTGAAGACAAAGTACTCATCAAGACGAATCAAACGAGCCCAAACTCGATGGGGTTATGTGGTTTTATTACGGAGTTCCTATGGCCACTTTTCAGCTCCATCATCAGATCAGCTCCATGTCATCATAATATTGCATTGTCACGCGATTTGCTTATTCGTGCAAAATTGCAGCTCAATAGTAACCGGAAAGTGGGTCAAATTTAACTTGCAAAATTCCATTACAACGGGACAGGTGAAAGCCGTGAAAGCACAGAATAAAGACACTACAGAAGCCGCACTCTTTTGTTATTTGCCGCTTTTGCAAAAGCATTAGCCTACTCGTATCTGATTGGCCATTTTTAATGACGTACGACGCTGTTGGTTCTTGCTTCTTTGGGGCGTGTCATACTTCTAGGGTTGCCTACATTAGCGAAACGGAAACTACTCTGTGTTTGTAATTATTTTAAAGCTACTTTTAACAAAATACGTTCAAAATAAGAGGGACCCTAGCGCGATATTTATAATGATGGGCTCTAAGAGTGCCTACTGGATCTTTGGATTGGTTTAACGTAAACATGTGCGGTTTTTTGCTTTTCGAACCATTTTGATTAGCATTTAAGATCCAGTATTATAAAATTGACCGGATTTTGTATCCTGGAAGTGCTTACTAGATCTCAGGACTGGTTCAACGCATTCACGTGCAGTTTTCGTATTCTGATTCACTTTGATGAGCAAGTAGAGAATGTGTTTATATTATGTAAATGCATTTTTTTTATTTTTATTTTAGCCTTTGGAAGTTTGTAGACAGAAACATTTTTATTTATTTTATTATCGGTTTTACACCCGTTTACATAACATTTCATTTTTATGCACACTTGACATCAATGATTGATGCAATCGACGACGATCAATGACAATATGGTTTATATTTGTATACATAGAAATAAGCCCGTTTCTAGCGGCCCTTTATGTTCTGGGATTATTACATTTTGTTTGTTCGATATTTTCCGAAGTTGAGTGAATTTTTAAAATCCAATTTCATATTCTGACTCGGATGACTCAAAAGCCTCCCGATACCGAGTTTTAACCCCCTAGGACTAACTTGAAATTTTCAAAAAAAAAGTCCCCATTTTGATTTTTTTTTTCACGACTGTACTCGGGTGGGGGTCCCCTATGGCATTCGTTCGCGCACCCCCTACCCATTTCCAGCCGTTTACGAGATACGGGACCCTTAAAAAAAAATCTCCATACAAATCTTGTTGTTTCGATATTTTCCGACTTTGACTGAATTTTTTTGGACACCGATTTCAGATTCATATTTTTGAGCCCCAAATTCCCCCCGATACCGAGTTTCAGCCCCCTAGCACCAATTTGAAATTTTGAAAATAAAAGCCATTCGCCATTTTGAATTTAATTTGGTTCGCTAATTTTCACATTCATAAGCGAAGTCGAACAAGACACGGCGCGCACCTTGTGCGCTAAACGCAGCAGTACGGTCTAAATCTGTTTGTTCGTGTACACGTTAGTTTGTGGACACGTCCACACGCGCATTGCGTTTGTAGTAGTGTACCTATCGCAGCGCGGTTGTATGAAGCTTAGTCTCTATTCCGTTTCTTTACTCATGTGAAACCAGTCCTGAGATCCAGTAGGTACTTCCATGATCCATCATCAGGTCAATTTTATGATACTGAGTCCAAATGTTCATTGTGGTGAATCGAAATGTAAAAACCACACTTGTCTACGTTGAACTAGTCCCGAGATCTAGTAAATAAGTTCCATCATCAGGGGGCCTATGATGGTTGCATTTATCACGCGATAAATAAGTGACATAGCATCTGTCACTCACACTCGCAACTTGCCAAAACGTGACGGATGCTATGTCACTTATTTATCGCGTGATAAAAGCAACCATCATAGGCCCGCTGATCATGATTTAATGGCTATGGGAAAACCGTAGCAGTAACCGTATTCTCTTACTTATAAAAAAAATATATATTTACACTTTCCGGAGATACTCGGTGAACTTACGTTCAAAACGATTCAATGTAGCGAACACTGAATCTCTTCCTTTTTAAAGTCGGTTAAAAATAATAAAAAATCACAATAATATGTAAATAATACAAATGTAATCGATGCGTTGTCTTCACTTCGAACGTGCCGACCCTAGCCGAATAAAGGCGGGACGATGGGCGGGCTGGGGCACAATTGTGACCCGAAATTAGTAGGTATAGTTTTTGACACTTCAGCGGGGTGAAACCCCCTTGGTGAAAGTAAATAAAAGCTTGTATATAAAAAAAATAGGATGATTACTTGAAACATTTCTCATTCTACAGACTCAGAAGCGATGTACCTAGTTAACTATTCAAATGTAGTCGGGTCTTGGGTCAATCGGGCCAAACGCGCCACACGAGATAAGCCATAAAAAAACCGGTCAAGTGCGAGTCGGACTCCCGCACCGAGGGTTCCGTACAAACACGTTCCATCCTTAAGTGGTTAAGTTAAGTTTGCGCCTGGTATGTATAGCGCTACATACAAATGAGGTGCAAAGTTAACGCAACCAAACCCTTTTGTTGTATGGAAGCCCCCCTTAAATATTTATTTTATTTTATTTTTAGTATTTGTTGTTATAGCGGCAATAGAAATACATCATCTGTGAAAATTTCAACTGTCTAGCTATCACCGTTCTTGAGATACAGCCTGGTGACAGACGGACGGACGGACGGACAGCGAAGTCTCACTAAGAGTCCCGTTTTTACCCTATGGGTACGGAACCCTAAAAACCGGCAAAGTTCGAGTCGGACTCACGCACCGATGGTTCCGTACAATCACTTCCCATCTGGTAAAAACAAACAAACTTAACTTAGCCCGGCCGGGTATGTATGGCGCCGCATACAAATGAGGTACAAAGTTAACGCAACCGATCACGTTTGTTGTATGGGAGCTCCACTCTCTAGCTATCATGGTCAATTTCAACTGTCTAGCTATCACGGTTCATGATATACAGCCTGGTGACAGGCGGACGGATTCATTTTGGTAAAATTAAGTGCGTTAGTGCGCTTACCGCATGTGGCGCGCATGTCCCTATCCGCACTGACCTGAAAACATGTCTTTCTTGATATTATTTTGTTAAAGCCGTCAGAGAGCTGAATTGCTGAAAAATCTGAGTCTTGAAAAGCTTGGCATATATAAACAATTTGATTGTAATTTATTTGATTCATCCTATTTACCTACTGGTGCTCGATATAGTAAAAGAAACAGGAAGAGCCACAAAATCTCAATATTGTAGTAAAAATAACACAATAACTAGTTAAGTTTCAGGCGCCGCGCTAGTCAACATGAATCGGGAATTTCGGATGGGTCCAAATTTTCCGTATAATAATGAACACCGGGTAATAAGATGGAAAATACATAGGGAAGTCAAAACCGAAGTCAGTACAGGAAGTACACGTGTATTTTTTCCTCAACCTGCCGTGTCCTTACATTTCATCTAAAATTTTAGACGAAACAAATAAAATTACTTACTTGGATTTACACGTGACGTGACTATTAATAATTTAAGTTTTTACCTCATTTATTAACCCTACTAAATATCATTGCGTAACTAACTTCAAGGTAGCTTAGCTCGCCCTACATAGATAAAGAGTGTATGCCCTGAGACATCAGACAGATCGCCTATTTTATAGGGGTATCTGAGTCATACTCACCAACAAAATAAATCGTCCTGTTGAATCTGTTTACTGGCGCTATACCTTATCTACGCAACTGTATGCGGGCACAGCTCCGAGTCCGTGAAATATCGAAGCTCTTAAACCGTTGCCACATCAGCCTATTATTGCTTGGTTCGCATTCCTGAACGTCTCCGTCTGCATGCAGTAAGCTCGCAAATGTGTCATGTGTCATCACCTCACCCTGGCTACATCGCTAACAAATTAAATAAAAGCGCTGATCGACGCACTGCAACCTCAGTGTGTCAAACAAGCGCAAACACAATGAACTGCCTTTTCAAATTCGGTTTTGTCCTCTTCGTGTTGTTCGTTGTAGGAAACAATGGTAACATAATAAGAAGCGCTGAAGACGTTTCAACCAGGGAAATCCCTGTGTCAAAGGAAGACAACAACATTGAAGACGGTTCTGATATTCCCGAGGTGCTGGATGTAGCTGCTGGGGGAGATAGGAATGAGCGTGAATGCGTTCAAATAGGATCATTCGTAAGTTTTATTTTATTTAAATGTTTTATAACTTAACTAGTGAACAAGTAACTTGAATCAGTTTCTTGAGTAAAATTCTTTATTTTTTCAACAAAAAGGACTTTATTTGGTCTGGGTTTTGTCATCACGTGTTTGGATTTGACATCGGTTTGTGAAGTTAGGCTTTGTAGAGTAAGAAGCTTGGCTCTACATGGGATCTGATAACTTTTTGAAAGTGCGAGTGGCTTCGTCTTGCATATTAGGTACCTCAGTTGCTACTGTTGCTAAATAGTTCACTGTACCTGTTTATTTCGAGGCATAGTTTTAGCTTTTATTTTGTAAGTATGTTTATAAATTTGTTTTTTATTTTTGTACTTTGAACTAATACGCACGATTATTTTTTATTTATTTCTTTCTTTCTATTCTTAAATGTAAATTATTAATTTCACAGTGCATGAACCACTCGGACTGCTGCTCCAACACGTGTCTAGGATACATGAAGCGGTGCGTCTCCGGATCTGGATAACGTCGAACATCAACAACACACATCCTCTTAATAATATCTCTTATCACTTTCATTAGTATGCCAGGCAATAGGGACGGACGCAACCGGGTAGGTTCAAAACTTGAGAGAAGATGCACTTCAGTTTTGGCAAGTGATAATGAGTTGGAAAGGTTTTTACATTCTACAACTTTTGTATGGCGAGAATTCACAATCCGCTGTGAAAAAAGTTAGAGCAAGATAAACCTAAACTTCAAAGATTTCTTTAAATTTTATTTGCGTTTTATTGATCCTTGTATGGTTTTTTATTAATCGTCTTATTATATGAATACTACACAAGAATATAACCAAAATTCGATTTAATTTCGAAAAAAATAAACTAACGATGAGTTCTGGAGTGGCGACACCGGAGGATGCAATGAGGTAAGTGGTATAACGCTCCCCACAAGGTAGAATGTTGACTATGACGCGGTGAAAATCACTGAAGATCGCTGGATGCGGGCGGCAGGACTGGTTATGATATGATGGCGTTCTTAGGGGGAAGCATATGCCCAGCAGTGGTTGTATTTGGCTGAGGGTGATGAAAACCACTGATCATGTCAGGCCCCTGCACAGGTCATACTCTTACTTAATTATAAAGTGTTTGTAGTGTGTTGCATACAATCTCGCTTCCTAGCTAGGGCAAGTTGTAAAACTTTAGTCAAACCACGGGTGGTTATTCATAAATGTATCCTCATCGATATATCCTTCCTTGCCTTCAGTTCGGGCCACAAACACCTGCGATCTGGGACATTTACGAAATTCACCGCCCTAGGCATGTAATGTATCTACCGTAGTAATCGTTCGAGGTCAGTACAGGCAGGCCGCCGTAGATAAGATAAGGTGTGCATGCTAGGCTATTAAACATCAGACAATAGTTGCATGGTATACATAGGTATATACGCGGCCCAGACTTGAGTATGAATATCAAATAAAAACAAATAGTTCTCTTACTCAAATCAGTTTACATAACTTATGCGGGCACGTCTTTTTGCAGAATCCGAAAAATATTGAAACTCTTCAGCCGTTGCCATACCAGTATAATACCAGTCTATTATTCGCCTCACGATTGCCATATATATAGGGAATACATTAAATAAAAGCAATCAACACAATTATTAAACCTAGGGTACAGCTGAAAATAGAATGCCTCTGGAAGTGGACTGACTTCTGTTCTCTCCGTGTTCGTTGACCTGTTCGTTAGAGAATACTGGTCGATGAAGATATTATAATCAGGGCTGCCAGCCTGCAACCAATCACAGGAAGACAGATCCTATATAAGGGTTACCGCAAATAAAAGAACCGCTATTGAATTACTTATACCATCGCTTAAAACATTCTGCATCAGATGTTCTAAAAAATGTGGTAAGTAATGGGTACTTAAGCAGGTAAAACACTATTAGTTAATAAAAATGGCCTGTATTTATCGAGTATAGGCACTATATAGTGTCCATATTTTTTCAATTTGCTCGAAATGTCTAAGCATGATAGTTACCGCTAATTTCTCTATAGAAGGGCAGAACTGTAGGTACGTGATAATGAAAAAGTAGACATTCTTAGTCTTAAACATATATTCTTAACTTATTTACAGTGTTGCTGGGACTCGGAGTGCTGCTCCAAAAATGTAGTAACGAGAGGTTCAGTATTGCTTTTACAACAGTTCGCGCCGCGTCCGAATAGCGTTATCTTAATAAAGCGTCCTTTTTTATAATATCTCGGCTGGACCAGACCCCTAAGTCTTTGCTGCTGGCATGTGCCTGTGTTGTGTTTCCTCCTTCTTACAACATGGGACACAAAACGCTTTAAGTGAAGCGTGAAGAAGCATCTCACGGGCCAGCATGGTAGTGTCAACTGACAAGGCACCGTTGGGTTCTTGTCAGTTGCCATTTCGACTTGGGTTCCCCTTATTGCCTACGATCAGGCGAAGTGGAGCCACTAAGTTGTGCCATAAGCCAAAACCCCAAACGTAATGCAAAACTTGAGAAAACGCCTTGACTTTGAATCGCGACGTTAGAATGGACTTGTAGTTTTTAGCAATTGTTTGTGGTAAAGGATACTTTAACCTTGTAATGTTTATCCTGTTCGCCCGCACTGACCCGCGTGTGTTTATAATTGATATATAACTACTGTGTTGGTACCGAGGCCAGTACAAAAAACTAAGCATTGGTGTAGGCAGGGCATACTATTACAATCTTCGGGATCACTGATCACATTACTGATGTTTTTTTTTTAAATGTAGGTAGGCGCTAGGCCCAATAGGAAAGTTACTTGACTCAAATCATAGTTGCTGACTACCGCCGCTGTCATAATTAATGCTAATCCGGAATCCCAGGTTCCTGCGATTGAAATCCTCGATTTTCAATTGTAAATCACTAATACGCCTTTGTGTATGTATATTAGTGCTTTATAACTAAACTCGAGAATTGTTCCTTTGACGTATTTGCTTGTCTACTTGTTGATTTTACGAATGGGATGAATGGGGTGGTCCATGTGGCTTAGATCCGGGGGGTTGGCGGCGAAATGCTGGATTTCTTTCATCGCGTCTTCCGAGATCTTCCATAGCTCAGGATAGTCTTTTTTGAAGTCCTCATACCATTGGCTAACCTGGAATATATTCATTTTATTATAATTAAAATGGTAAGTAATTGACTTAGGATTTTAGTTTAATACATTCACTGTCGAAAATGCACATATGCGTTCACGTACATACAATTAAATATGAGAATTATACTATGAAAAAAAAAATATATATATTGTTCGTGGATGTAGTATACTTAGTCGTTGATCGGCAGTAGGTAAGTTACTAGGCACAACTCAGTATGCGATTAAGACTAAGTTATCTGAGATATTTTCTGTTTTCATTAAACATTTCTACACCTACGTGAATAATGAGAGAATGTTTTATGTATTTCATTAAGTAGGTTGCTGACTTGGTTTGTTACTTGGTTGTATTGTACATACATGGTTGTAAATCTGTGTGTGTATCACAGGACAGCAATGTACCTATCTATGACATTCTTGGCTTGTGAAAGTGAGCGTTACGACGTTTGACAGTTTGTACCAATATTTCTAATAAAACTCGTTTAAGTCTACTTACTTTAACTTAACAAAATTATGTATGTATGTGTCCATTCTACTGCACTATACATTCATACAAATACACAGACCATGTATCTTGATTCCAGAATTGAGATTTGTGCTTACATCTCTCTTTGCAGTAAATCACAATCTAAGATTCTGTACCTTTTCGTATTTGGAGAAATCGAATCCGATAGCCTCGAGGGTCATGGTGGAGTTGATGAGCGGGAAGTCGGCGATGGTGAGGTGGTCGGCGGCGGCGTGCGTGGTGCCCGCGCGCTCCAGGTACGTGTTGAGCGCGGCCAGGGCTATGTGCACCTTCTTCAGGCCCAGCGGGGTGCGCTCGTAGTCGAAGAATATCGGGGCCATCTGGAAATATATCCAATGTAGCATTAGGCTCAGTTCATACAACATCAAAGGCCTTCCAGTCTTTTACAGGCTGTATGAACTGGTAGGACAAGAAATTAATTTACGCCTGTCAGTATTGCCATTAGCAAGTTATAAAGTGGCAGTTAGGCCTTAAAATCGCCGGTGAAATGATTACTCTATTAATCTTGATGACTAGGTATCTAGTCATCAATAATGAACTATATCTATAGTTAATTATTGTACCAAGAGTATAAAGTACCATAATACCCCATGGCTCTGGCATAATATCAGAATTAAGCACGTATATTTCAAAATGAAAAGATTAACTTTGTCCATACCACTCCATGCATTATTAATCAAATACACTAACGAATGTAATTGCGTAAGGTCAAGTTCCATAACCATATAAAAGTTACGCGTGTTACGACAGTTCCAATTTAACTTTAGAGAAGCATAAAGTCTGCACTCTTTCCTTAGGAGTGGCATTAGAATGCGAATCTCGTCATTTCCGCGACTCATTTTGCATACAATTCTATTAGATGAACGAACTCGAACTCCGTATAGTATTGTATACCAATGGACTCACAGTGTAGGCCGATATGTTCGCGTAGTAGGTGGAGAGGTTGAAGCACAGCCGGTGATTTACCACTGCCCTGAAACAGTTTCAAATCATTATATAAGCATATTTATAAAGAGGAATAAACGTGTCCCTGTTTTGGGAGACATTCCTTCCGCCTTTTAAACGTTTCTAAGGAGTAAGCCAAACGTAAGACGAAGACGCGTCTCTTTTGTCTGTTTTTCCTTAGAATAAGTACGGCGTATTTATTTTTATTTCTAAGATTTAATTGCCTCGCGACGTTTCTATGCATTTTGTATGAATAAATCCTCGGTCTAGTACTACGTCTCCTCTGTTTGACTTGCGCCTGCGCCTAAGCTATGTATTTTATAAGCTTTTATTAACTTTCACCTGTCCCGGTTTCTGTAATCATTAATAAAATATTCCAAATAAGATTTGACCAACTTCCCGATGACCGATTGAGCTGAAATTGGGTGTACTTACGTAACTTCTATGACAATACAATAAAATGACACCATAATGCGGGTCTGATGATGGAATCTAAAGTTGGTCATAGGAACGCTGTAATAAGACGCTGCAATCCTACCAAGTTTGGGCTCTTCAGAATCGTCTCGGCGGTGAGTTGTTAGCGGATGTTCAAAGAAAAATAAACCTTCACAAAAATTCATTATTTTCAAAAACTTTTATATGTTCAAAGATTGTATTCTATTCTATATCATTCGCTCTAGAAAATCAGTCACATATGATTGTAATTTGATACCTACCACTATATATACCGGGTGTTTCCTGTAAAAGGAGCAATAAATTAAAACAAAGATTCTTCCCTTGAAACTGGACAAAATTTGTTAAGCAACTTCTGAAAATAACGTGTATTAAATGGTATTTTGTAGAATAATGTTTAGACAAAGAAGCAATGTATTGCGAAATGTCCGATATTAGTAGAGTGACAGCTATGTGAGCTATGTCAATGCTCAGGGAATGTCAATGTTAGACGACGTACATTGAAAATACTATTTAATTTGTTTGAAATAATTAAATTCAGAAAACTGACTTTTTTAAAAGTTGCTGTACAAATGTTGTTATTGTTGTTCAATTTGAAGAGTAGAATCTATGTTTTAATTTATCGCTCCTATTACAGGAAACACCTAGTATATACTTATGTTAATCAATACGTAGGTATAGCAAAACAGGAAAAATTCTAGAACATTTTTCATTCCAAAATGTTGTGCCGCTAGAATCTCGTTATGAATTACTGGTTGAACGAGCACGATGGCATATAATGGGTAGATATTATGCTCGTAATTAGATTGTCAACATTGTATCTTCGTTAGCAAGTTTAGAGTTACAATGAACTACTTCTGACGAAACAACGCAACCGCAAACGTGAATACCACTAATTTTGTACGGGCAAAACCCAATTAGTGACCAGTTATAAAACGATAACAGAGCACGCTTAACATCTTGAAATTGTTCGTTAAAATAAAACGTAAATGAATCGGTATTCTTTAAGATCACCTTGCGATTGTGATGATAAGGATGGATACCTTACGTCAAACTCAAACACATACTAAATTCCAATAGTTGACATAAATATAATCCTGATAATCAGCTCTAAATGATTTCCAGAGGAATTTATGTATCAGAAGCTACCTTCTGTGTTAACTTTATGGACCGTTATCTACATAACGGTCCATAAAGTTAGCACAGGTGATTTCATGTCCATATGGCCTTATTAAAGAACCAATTAATTAATTCTAATGTAGCACGATTATAAATTCTGAAAAAATATCGTAAGAAAAAGAAAGCAATGCATTTTTACCTTATTTGGGGGTCCTGCGGGTACAGCGGCGTGCCCGGCTTGTACTTGTCACAGATGTACTGCAGGATGGCGTTGCTTTCGCTGAGGAAGAACCCGTCGTCGTCCATCACCGGGATCTCTTTTTGTGGGTTCATCTGTAATTAGAGGGAAGAGAATTAACTTTGGGAGGGTACTGACAAACATATTGCAAAGTCTTCTAGCAGAACCGTAGCACAGTTTAGTGAGCATTTAGAGTTGCCCCAAGTCAAATTGAAGATTAAATAACTATAATATTGTTCCGTCTAGTTTAGACATCCTTGTAAGCCATTGTGTGCATCATGAGCGGTACAGGAATTACAAATTAGTACTACTTACAAAATTCCTTGGCATTACTATCTTATAGATACTCGTTTCTAGTCCCACAGTCATACTGATGAAAGACTTGATGTAAATACTATACCAAAGCGTATTTGTCCGAAGTCCATAAACACGCCTAAGACAATAATGAACCATACCATAGCGTAGGTATCATATGCTTGCTCTTGTCAAAGTCCACGTCGATCTGCTGGAAGGGGATCTCCAGCAACGCCAGCGCCTGCCGCACGGACAGCGACGGTAGCCTGTCCCACACCACATCTAGCTTTAGCACCATCCTCCTATCCAACGCACAATTAATCTTACCAGTGCGTATTCGTCCGTCATGTGCTCGCCCTTGCCGAAGTCCACGTCGATCTGCTGGAAGGGGATCTCCAGCAACGCCAGGGCCTGCCGCACGGACAGCGACGGCGGCCCGTCCGACACCACGTATAGCTTTAGCACCATCCTCCTAAACATAAAATACTTACACTCAGTAATTAAGAAATACATTTACAGGTTCTTATTCGTTGTCAAGCAGTGTGTCTGTGGAAACCACCTTTTTGAGGTAAGGTTCATAGTTAAAGACAGAATATTCAAATGATTTATCGCATACGTAAATAAAATTAGGTACATAGAGTGCATTTCCCATCAGTACAACAAAAATAAAAGCATAAAATTGGAATGTTTAGCTAAAAATATGTTTAAAAAAGTTTATAGGTATATTAAAAAAATGTGCCCTGGTTTTTTTCAACAATAAATTATTGTGTGATATTTTACGTATGAAAGGAAGTGTCACGGGGTGATGGGGAAGGCAATACCTACTAAGCAAATTTTACTACGGGGTCGACTACAAAATCGCAAAAAAAATTAGTAGTGCCATACGGTTCGGGTTATGAAGCTATCAATTACGCAACTATGAATAAGCAATTTATTGCTATTTTGCGGTTTCCAAGCTGATAGAGTGCCAGGTGGCGGTAGAGAAGGTCACACTGAGCCAGTTTTCGAATAGAATCAGCCACGAATTGCCAAATAAATCAGCTAATTATTAATCTGGAATGGAACAGCAGATTTTTACTTCACTATTTTGTAACTATGTAGTTTATATATGGGAATGGTGTGCGAGGGGGTAATTCAGAGGGTCACGTTGAGCAACTTCACTATCGGGCCAATCACGAAATCGCAGAAATATAGAAATGTATGGAAGTGCTGACTGAAAAATTTACTAACGACGCTATGCTGCCCTGCCTTAAATATTGCGAGTTGATTGCGAGGTAATGAGTAATGACAAATGAGCATCACTTACCTATTTCTATTTTGAACAATGTATAGTGTGATCAGTCAAATATTCGTCAAAGATGGATCGGTCGCAGTGTGTGCAGCGGTTCAGCGAAATAAACACTAATGTCAATATTTGTCCAAGCTATGGAAGTATGTCAACCGCAACATGTACCTAACCTAACTACCTAACCGGTAACTGAAATGAAATACCTATATGTACAAAGGAAGAATAAATCATATAGCGCCGTAAGCGCAAATGAAATAGATGTATAATAGGCTTAAGGATAGGTATCCTTAAGCCTGCCTGCCTTGTGCTCATCCAGTAATGACTCAGTTTACGATAATATGATCAACACGAGGCACGTACTGCGCTGCGGTATTAGCGGATCAGTCTTAACTCAAGGTCCCCCGGCTTTTCCTAATTCCGCATAGAGTCAAAACTTCCGCGTTCCAGCATACTTCTATATGCAACAGTTTGACAACGTTAACAACTTTTGAACTGATGGAAAGTAAAAACGGCCGATCTTAACACGCAGCAAAACACGGCGGAAAGTTACGTGATGTTATAACACTCGTTGTCACTGTCTCGTTATCAAAAAATGCATCATTGAGGTTTTATAGGTATCTAGTAAGTAAGTACTTAGTGGGCGTTTGTAATCAGAGCGGGCATGACAATGACAATAGCCGACCTGTTTTGTAGTTAAAATTCGTTCCAGTTAGTGAAAGCAGAAAATTATGAGGTAGCAGTTATAACTGAGGCCTTGAGATGTTAGATTTTAATGAACAGGTGATACTAACCCTGATTCACTTTGTTCCTAATTACGACACCACTGCGCTACGTCTTTATCAAATGAGATAAAAACCTGAACTACGGCTGAGCAGTGGTGCCGCTTGCATAAGATACCTATAACTACTCGTATAGCCGTCGAGGCGGTCGGCATCGACAGTCTCCTTTCACCACACAATCAGATGTTGTGTTCAAAATTATTAATCACTCATCAGCTAGGCATGACGGATGAAAACATTTAAACTCTACGTTTTCGTTTTTAGAAATAATATGTATCTCGACGTTACTGGACGAGTTTCGCGACTTGTGCGACGATGACTAATCCGCTGTTTTGTTGGTATGCGCATCCTTGGCATAATTGAAAGTAAAGTAGCGTTTTACGAAGAATCTAAATAGGAATGGGAGGCAAAAATTGCTTTCTTGTTTGTAATTTAGCCTAACCACAAAATCGTTCTGTGATCATAAAACCCGCCACTGCGATACTGGCACTTAAAATATAAGTTAGGTATTCTTTCATTTTTAACCGACTTCCAAAAAAGGAGGAAGTTCTATGTTCGACTGTATGTATTTTTTTAATGTATGTCCACCGATTACTCCGCCAATTGTGACCGATTTTAAAAATTCTTTTTTTATTTGAAAGAGTATACCTACTCCTGAAGTGGTCCCATTATAACCGAGTTGGGATCAGTCTGATGATAGGATCTCAGGGAAATCAAGGGCAACCCTCAAATTTTATAGACACTCATAATGTTTTTCATATATTTTCTAAAGCTATTTAAGTATTTGCATATGGTAGTCATCCTCGCATCATGCTGAGCTGATGATGGAAGGTACAAATCCTTAACGGTTAAGAGTTAGGGGATAGTTCTTAAAAAATACATGTATTATATTATGGCTTGAGCTTGAAGAATTAATTGACCAACAAAGTCACCGTTACCTCAATAATAGGTACATACAGTCGAGCGTAGAACTTCCGTTTTCTGAACTTCGTTTTTTGAAGTCGGTAAAAAAAAAAAACAACGCCCTTCATATTTAAAATAAGTAAACGAGCATAGCTTTCACAGTCAAGAGACATATGTATGTGTATGACTTACTTTTAAAGTATAAGTACCTACTTATGGTGATCAGCCACCATGAACGTTTCAGCAACTTTAGTGCATCTAATGAGACTTAAATTGAGACAAAGTTAGGTAGCTCTTTTCGACACCTTAACTTTAGCAGGGTTAACTGCGGTATTTCACAACTCTGCTGACGAAGACAACTTCCTCAAAATTATTATAAAAAGGACGCCGCACTACGCTGGTTGTCTTTGTTGTACCGTTATTCATGGGACCACTCACTGCCATCAGCAGCCTATTTTTAAAATGATTGTACGTTTATTTCTATCAAAAGTTCTTCACGTTTCGGTTTTAATTGTGTGTGTGTTTTCCGAAGATGTCAGGGTCAAGCGGCAAGCCGGGTACGTGTATGATAGGCCGAGTATATCCTTTAATCTGCCTTCTCGGACAACGGGAGCCCCCACACAAGGCACTCAAGCTCCTAATGTTGACAGGACGGGAGGCGGAGCGCAACAGATGTTTTACGCGTACCCGGCGCCCACGGGGGGCTCCGTCAACATAGGGTACTCCACTAGCGGGTCTACTGCTGGGACTACGGCGGCAACAGCTGGCAGCTACGGAGTAGTGCAACCGGGAGCAGGCGGTGGCTATGGAGCGGGTGGCGGTGGCGGTTCAGGCGGCGGCTACGGAGGCGGTGGCAGTGCAGGTGGCGGCTATGGCAGTGGCGCCGGCGGTGGTGGTGGAAGTGGTGGCAGTGGCGGTGCTGCGGGATATTCCTACGACGCTCCGCCTACAGCGGCGCCACGGCCAAGTCCATCACCAGGGACTATATCAACTAACGCACCAGAGTACTTGCCGCCCGTCGGAGGCGGAGATGGTTCAGTGGGAGGTACAGGATATACTAGCCCTGCGCCTCGACCTAGCCCAAATCCTACCCCAAGCCCGACACCGGGCGCACAGCCAACCGACTCATATCTTCCGCCAGCTCCATCCACTCCCGCTCTACCGCCACCACCTCCTCCTCCTCCTCCTCCTCGTCCTCCATCGTCGACCCCGTCACCTCCACCACCGCCACCTCCTCCTGCTCAAGATCCAGGTGCCGGCTACTTCCTGCCGAGACCTTCTCCGCAATTTCCGCCCCCAGCTGGTTCAGCACCTCCCCCACCTCCTCCTCCTCCGCCTACGCCAGCAGATGGATACTTGCCTCCTGTTTCGTCACCCGCACCCACTCAAGGCACAGTGTCTACCCCAGCTCCAACATACTTACCGCCAGTATTAAAAAAATAAAGTAGGTAGGTACTAGGTACTTACCTAGTTTCTTATAAATGGTTTCTATACTCTTAACTACCTCTAGTTTTCCATTAGTATTAATAATTTAAAATCACAATTAATTGTATGACTTTGTATAATAAACAATAAATAACGGAAACTATTATTTTTATTCAACCGTGTACATCTTGTGTACATAGATGGTGCTTTATTAAACCCGCTCCAGACCTTCCGATCCGATCCGATCTATCGGAAGAAATTTTCTAACAATTGCACTATAGTCTGGCAAAAAAGAGTAGAAATTAAAAAGTGGCAATACCGTAGTGACGTCCCTTTCTAATCCATCTAAGGAAAAGGGGACGGCACTACAGTATTGCCACTTTTTAATTTCTACTCTTTTTTGCCAGACTGTACACATTATCCGATTTCTTTCGATAAATCGGACAATTTTACTAGACATTATCCGATTGCTTCCGATAAATCGGATCGGATCGGAAGGTCTGTAGCGGGTTTTAGGCTGTAGGTTTTGAGGGTTACATAGCGCGTTTGATTGTTCCTTAATTTTTTTTTATATAAAATATGAAATCAATTTTGACTCTTAATTTATACTAATTTCAAATAATAAGCACCTACACAATAAAAATCATAGAAACAAAAATATTGAATAGTTACGACACCATGGATTGATTTTGCTCAAATTACTCAAAATCAATAATGGATTTTGCTTTGCGACACCACTTGTTTACCGCTAACTAAACGCTTACTGTCAATGAACGTTGAACGTCACTTAAGAAAATAAGTGAAGATGAAAGTTATTTTTAATTATTTAATTTAAAAAATATTTTGATCCTCGTTATAGTATTAAAATGTCTAGTGTAAACCCATATAAAGATTGGTTCTTTGAATATTGTTTTGTTACATTGTGAACGTCGTGTCTATATTTAGAAGCAAAGTTTACATAAATTATGATTTTAATAAAGCAAACAGTACAATTCTCTCGAATAAGAAGCAAGGTGATCACAAGGTATGGCATATTTTTGTGATTGCTGCAGGTATCATTGGGGCAGTTATGGGTGAAACAAGTGTTTTCCTACGTTTGCTACTATGGTTGTTCAAGGTTCATGACCTTTCTGTTACCTGCGCCTGCTCCCAATACACTTGATAGTTTCGGCAATTTAAACCTGTTAACCTGATAGCCCATGATCTATTTATTGCCAAAAAAATAACATACTTATTTTGTCAGTACCTGCACATGCACTTTTTAGACGAGGTGTGGACTAAATATTTTAATAATGCATGATACTTTCAGGGTTGTAAAAGTGCAAGGTGCTTGCGACGATGGTACACCTCGAGATGACAGGCGTCCAAGAATGCAGCAGCACATTAACTATAAATGACCTGCCAAATGAGCTGCTTATATATATTTTTTCTAAGATAGATTTTGAATCACTGCTGGCTGTGGCAAAAGTTTGTATGAGATGGCAGCAGCTCTGCTTGACCCCGTGCGTTTGGGACAACACACGTCTCATTGTGTGCATGAAAAACTATGTGAGGATAAGTGAAAACATTGTGCCTTTTGTAGCAAAGTATTTAAAAAATGTTAAATTACAGTATTTCAAGTTGTATTCTCAAGTAAGGGCTTCCCTCATTAGCTACTGTCCTAACTTGACTCGTTTAGAAATTAGTATATCTCAAGTTGATAGCTGTATATTTGATGATCTGCGGCACTGGCCTAATTTAAAATTCTTGAGTTTTCGCAATTCTTTAATAGTACAAAATCCAGAAAATGCGAATGGAAATTTTGTTTACCATTTGCCATTTGAAAAATTAAAACATCTGGAGACTCTGATCTTATCCAACTTTGCTCTCACACATGGCAGCCTGTACAGCATGCTGCAGTGCACCAGTTTAGTCAGTATTAATATGGAGAAAATGAAGAATATTCCTGCAGATTTCTTAGAGTCATTACTCAGAACTAAACAGGCCACTCTGGAAGCACTATACATATATGGAGATACATTGAATGATGACATAGTTCGCTACATATCCAACTGCAAGGCCTTACAAGTTCTCCACGTCATGACTTGCAAAACTCTCTTTGATTCCAGTTTGCTGCACTTATACAGACTTAAGAACTTGCGTTCACTTAAGTTGCGACACGGGTATTTTTCAACCACTGCTTTACTTGGATATTTCACTAATAATGTGTTTCAGCACTTGACATACTTGAGTCTCTCGCGGTGCCCTCATGTAACAATGCAGGTTGCCAAGGCTATTAAAGCAAGTGCACCCAATCTTGAGGAAATGTCCTTCTATTTGTGCCCATTTATAATAGCTCCAGGATTCAACAGAGTAGAGTTAGAAAAGATGTTCAATATACAATTACTTCTTGACTAAATGTATCTCATCATTTGATTATGAATAGCCTTGGTAGAAAACAGAGTTTAATTAAAATTTAAATGAATTCTTTTGAGTGTTTAATATTTACTTGTATTAAGTGAAAAATTCATGTTTAGGTGTTTTGTAAACAAATCTGCCATATAATGGATTATTTTAGTTAGAATAAGTGTATGCACATTAAATACCTACATGATTCAGTTGTCAAATAGTTATATGATAATTGTTTGTGTGCATAGCATTTGACAATCTTGTTATTAAAATTCAAATTGACTACATATGTTCTTATTGATTTTAATGAAATATTGTAAATCAGAGGTTGTGCTCTTGACAGTAAGTACTAATGTTACAAACAGTGGTCCATAATAATAGTAATAAACTTCAGTATTTTGCTGATCAAGAAGTATTAAGATATTATCTAGATAAGGCATCTACTTGATAGAAGGAATTATATTTACAGATCTTACTCCAGAACCTAACTGTTGAATAGTATATTTATTATTTTCCGCCTTTTTTTGTTTCCAAAAGCATTGTCAATTAAAATAGAAGTGCCTTAAGAGACAAGTATTTATTTAACTAATTGAAGGTGCTGAATGCTGATTGTATTTACATAGCCCAACTTTAGTAGATAAATCTTGGAGAAACAAATTATGTTGATAGGTAAAAAACATGATTGTGATTTCTGTATTTTATCTTCACTTGTTTGTGCTGTTCTATTGTCCATTTACACATAATAAAAAATGTATTTTCAACAGTCTTTTATTTCTGATTAAATGTAAACCTTGAACATGGAGCACTAAAAGGAAACAGTATGTTAATCCATATTTACCTTGGCTATGCACTATGCAATCTTTGAATAATGTGTAAACTTTAAACACACTAAGTGATGAGATATAATTATTTACTCTTTATATGTATATGCCTACATTTGCCCCATTTCCCTAGATACTGTAATACATTGTGATTTAACTTAAAAATTTAAAAAAAAAATTAACAAAAAAAAGAACCGACTTCAGTAAGACTAAAAAGCCAACAATAACCCGTTCAAGTACAGATTACATTTGACTCACCCTTCGAAGTCGATCCCAAACCACTCAGTTCTTTTTTTTGTTAAAAATTTTTTTTTGTTGCTTTTTAGTGATTCGTATGTGTGTTCATCATCAGTTTCCTTACACCAAATCCTATTTACTGAATGTAAATTCTTGACTTTATCAATAAATTACCGAAAGCGCCGTACATGTCCCTATAACATTTGAAGAGTTCCCTCGATTTCTCCAAGATTCCATCATCAGATCCCGACTTAGTGCCAACGGGACCAACTCGGAGTTATACCCTTTCGATTAAAAAAAAAAATTGAAAATCGGTTCACGATTCTCGGAGATATCGAGTAACATACATAGAAAAAAAATTAAAAAATTAGTTCGAATTGAGAACCTCCTCCTTTTTTGAAGTCGGTTAAAAATAAATAATAATGTCTGCTATTGTCAGTCTAGCAGAAATCATGAAATTGACATTATCAGGAAGTAATTATCCACTTAAGTCGTGTATTGGTTTGATAGCGTGCATGCTAATGATAAACGAATTATTATCCAGTATTAATTACAATACAATCGGGTGATTCAGTGGTAGGTATCAAAATAAAATTAATTATTAATATTAAAAGATTTAATGATAACATTTATAAATATCACTCAAGTGTCTGTCCCTTATTATCGTATTATAGTTTCGGTTGATTTCCATAACACAATCCCAATATGTATGTCACATTTTCATTTCTAGTGCTTAAGAGGCCTTATTCCTTTGAAATGCTGATTGTTTTTGACATTTTTCTCAATGATCAAACATGTTATTTAACATATTATTGGTGTTACTACCTAGAACAGGGCTAATGGGATTTATTGGTATATATTTCAAACCTACAGTTTGAATTTTTCATTGATAATTTTTGTTTCAAAAACTACTCGAAATTAACAAAATTCTCGCGGAAATTTAGATTTTTCAACTTATTTTCCACTGCTCGCAATAAAAGCATGAAATAGCTATGTTACTACCTAGAACTCGGGGGAAAGTATTATTCACTTCAAAAAGTTGGTTGAAATTATCAATATATTTGTCATAATATGAAAAAAAATAATTTTAAAAGGAATAAGGCCTCTTAAGCTCCCTAATTTCTTAATCCAAATCACCAGTTCTTTCTCTATCTAGCTAAAGCATCAACACGTTAACCATCCCCATACAATTTTTTCCCAATATTTTCATCTGGGAGGAATCCAATAGAATAAAAACTGTAATTTTGAGAATGTGTCAGCTCGGGAGGTGGTGCCTATAGGAAGGGCTCCAGGCTGAGCTCGAGCGCGGAGCAGGGGTTGGCGAGGTCGAAGCCGGCGAGCGCGGCCGGGTGCAGCACGCCCACGTGGCCCGCCACGGCGCCCCGCACCACCACCTCGGCCATGCGGCCCGGGAAGTACGCGGGATCTGAAATATCATTTTATTATTGGAATGTATTTTTTTGTCATGTATTTAGGGACTACTGAAACGATGCAATAGTATTACGAGATGGAGATGATTTCATGATGGAGTCGGAAGGTCCGTCGTGTTTAGGCTGGTTTAATTCATCTTAACGACGCTTGTGCAAAAAAGTACCTACAGTCGATAGTAAAAACTAGACTAAAATAAATAAAACCATTTTTCAAAATGTTTATGACATAAAGATGTTATTAATTTTACCGATTGTCTTATAAGTTATAAGTACATTACTACGGAGGCCGGGGAAATAGGGATTACCTGCGCTGGGCCGCAGCCAGTAGCCGTCCTCGCCGCGCGGCACTCGCAACAACAACATGACGCGGTCGAGCAGCCCGTGCACGAACTGGAAGCCGGGCTGAGGCCGCAGTGTACAGTACAGTCGGCTCTCGTGCCTGGTCTCGCCACGTTACCTGCGCTGGGCCGCAGCCAGTAGCCGTCCTCGCCGCGCGGCACTCGCAACAACAACATGACGCGGTCGAGCAGCCCGTGCACGAACTGGAAGCCGGGCTGAGGCCGCAGTGTACAGTACAGTCGGCTCTCGTGCCTGGTCTCGCCACGTTACCTGCGCTGGGCCGCAGCCAGTAGCCGTCCTCGCCGCGCGGCACTCGCAACAACAACATGACTCGGTCGAGCAGCCCGTGCACGAACTGGAAGCCGGCGCTCCGACCGCAGTGAACAGCGCATAGGCGCCTCTCGTTCCTGGCGCCCGTTTCTGAAAACAACATTCCAAGTTCAATCTTCAGATTTCATAAAAACAAAAGACAAACCGGGTTGGGAACAGGTAAAACTCACCAGCGCCATTGTCTTGTACAACCACGTCGCTGATCTCAAACAGTTTGATCGGGAGCGGCATCTTCTTGTTGGCCGCGAGCGTCTTGAGCAGGCCGGGCAGCAGTCGCGTGCGCACCACCTGGAACTCCAGCGTCTTCGGGTTGGAGATGTGGACGGCCGGAATCTGCTCAATGGCTACTCCGAGCTTGGTGGATACATCCTCCCGGGAACACTGAAGAAGAAATGGATTTATTTTGAACGACGCCACGGCGATGTTGTTGTAAGTACTACAGACAGACACTGACCAGTGTGAAGGTGAGCGCCTCGCTGTACCCGGCGTGCGCGACCTCCTGCCTCAGTTGCTCCGTGAGCTTGTTGAGCGGCGTCTGTCCGCCGTGTGTCGCCACGGCGATGTTGTTGTACTACAGACAGACACTGACCAGTGTGAAGGTGAGCGCCTCGCTGTACCCGGCGTGCGCGACCTCCTGCCTCAGTTGCTCCGTGAGCTTGTTGAGCGGCGTCTGTCCGCCGTGTGTCGCCACGGCGATGTTGTTGTACTACAGACAGACACTGACCAGTGTGAAGGTGAGCGCCTCGCTGTACCCGGCGTGCGCGACCTCCTGCCTCAGTTGCTCCGTGAGCTTGTTGAGCGGCGTCTGTCCGCCGTGTGTCGCCACGGCGATGTTGTTGTACTACAGACAGACACTGACCAGTGTGAAGGTGAGCGCCTCGCTGTACCCGGCGTGCGCGACCTCCTGCCTCAGTTGCTCCGTGAGCTTGTTGAGCGGCGTCTGTCCGCCGTGTGTCGCCACGGCGATGTTGTTGTACTACAGACAGACACTGACCAGTGTGAAGGTGAGCGCCTCGCTGTACCCGGCGTGCGCGACCTCCTGCCTCAGTTGCTCCGTGAGCTTGTTGAGCGGCGTCTGTCCGCCGTGTGTCGCCACGGCGATGTTGTTGTACTACAGACAGACACTGACCAGTGTGAAGGTGAGCGCCTCGCTGTACCCGGCGTGCGCGACCTCCTGCCTCAGTTGCTCCGTGAGCTTGTTGAGCGGCGTCTGTCCGCCGTGTGTCGCCACGGCGATGTTGTTGTACTACAGACAGACACTGACCAGTGTGAAGGTGAGCGCCTCGCTGTACCCGGCGTGCGCGACCTCCTGCCTCAGTTGCTCCGTGAGCTTGTTGAGCGGCGTCTGTCCGCCGTGTGTCGCCACGGCGATGTTGTTGTACTACAGACAGACACTGACCAGTGTGAAGGTGAGCGCCTCGCTGTACCCGGCGTGCGCGACCTCCTGCCTCAGTTGCTCCGTGAGCTTGTTGAGCGGCGTCTGTCCGCCGTGTGTCGCCACGGCGATGTTGTTGTACTACAGACAGACACTGACCAGTGTGAAGGTGAGCGCCTCGCTGTACCCGGCGTGCGCGACCTCCTGCCTCAGTTGCTCCGTGAGCTTGTTGAGCGGCGTCTGTCCGCCGTGTGTCGCCACGGCGATGTTGTTGTACTACAGACAGACACTGACCAGTGTGAAGGTGAGCGCCTCGCTGTACCCGGCGTGCGCGACCTCCTGCCTCAGTTGCTCCGTGAGCTTGTTGAGCGGCGTCTGTCCGCCGTGTGTCGCCACGGCGATGTTGTTGTACTACAGACAGACACTGACCAGTGTGAAGGTGAGCGCCTCGCTGTACCCGGCGTGCGCGACCTCCTGCCTCAGTTGCTCCGTGAGCTTGTTGAGCGGCGTCTGTCCGCCGTGTGTCGCCACGGCGCCCGGCCGCCGGACGATGTTGTTGTATCTGTAACCCCGTCATAAATCGTTTTACCAACAGAAAATAGAGCTTCCGGCAGGATTCGAATACGCGACTCCAACAGTTCTTTGCTTTAATAAAAATGTGTTAATTTATCTATCCATGTGTGACAACGCGTCTGACTCGGTTTGTAGACACCTGCCTACTGAGCCGGCGGTCCTGGGTTCGAATCCCAGCCGGGGCAAATATTTGTGTGATGGACGAATATTTGTTCCTGGGTCATTGATGTTATCTATATATGTTATTTAAATTTTATATATTATGCATATCGTCGTCTAGTACCCATAGTACAAGCTTTGCTTAGTTTGGGACTAGGTCGATTTGTGTATGATTGTCCCTTAATATATATTTATTTATTATTTATCATGTACTACGGACGTCCACTGCTACTCTTGTACAACTGGGCACAGCACAGTGCGATCCTGTGCAGACCTTATGCACCTAATGCCACTGGACCGGCCACGCCGGACCGGAGCAGCGGCGCCTGCAGAGCGCCGCGCCGCGCCGGCGCCCGAGAAACATGTTTGATCATAGAGAAAAATGTCTAAACAATCAGCATTTTAAAAGGAATAAGGCCTCTTAAACATGTTTTTTAACATATTATTGATGTTACTACCTAGAACAGGGCTATTGGGATTTATTGGTACTTATATATTTGAAACCTACAGTTTGAATTTTTCATTGATAATTATTGTTTCAAAAACTACTCGAAATTGACAAAATTCACGCGGAAAATTAGTTTTTTCAACTTATATTCGACTGCACGCAAGGAAAGCATGAAATAGCTATGTTACTAATTACTACCTAGAACTCCGGGAAAAGTATTATTCACTTCAAAAAGTTGATTGAAATTATCAATATATTTGTCATAATATGAAAAAAATAAAATTTTAAAGGAATAAGACCTCTTATGCGTAGAACGAGTTGAATGGCGCGCGTTGAATGGAGTTGAATGGTGAACGAGTTCGACGACGCGTTTGGCTCGGTTGGTAGACACCTGCCTACTGAGTCGGCGGTCCCGGGTTCGAATCCCGGCCGGGGCAAATATTTGTGCAAAATATTTGTTCTTGGGTCATGGATGTTATCTATATATGTATTTATATATTATGTATATCGTCGTCTAGTACCCATAGTACAAGCTTTGCTTAGTTTGGGACTAGGTCGATTTGTGTATGATTGTCCCTTAATATTTATTTATTTATTTATTATTTAATGGTTGAAATCAATGAATACATTTCAAGAATTTTTCATCATCATTCCATTATAATTTTTATTGGATTAGTAATTACAATGCCCGTGCTGACAAAGATGACCGTTGACGGAGTGATCAGCTTCAGATCTGAGACGGGTATGGTAATAGTACTAGTAGACATCCGTGAAAGAAGCGCCGCTAGGCCAGAGGCGATTTCGCTGACCGGCTGACGGTCTACTTAAAGCATGCCCCCGGCATGGGCACTGCACTATGGGGTTGTTTTCTGACGGATAAAATCAACTACTTTTCATGAAATGTCAAAACGCTGGAACGGTTTGGAATTTATAAGAAAAACAGAACATATAACGTCATCGTGGTGTATGACCAAATTGCCTCCTTTTACTCGGTTTTTGCTACGTTTTTGCTTATTCTAAAATATTCAAAGAAGTACAAATAACTGCAACATAGATAATTCCGTGTATATTTTTAAACATTATTTTTAAAGGTATTCATTTATTTAGACATCAGAAAACGCACCTATAGAGGGTCCACTGAACAGTAAAAAAATGTTATAATATATATAGTTTATACGGGACTCTCGGCGGCCCTGGGCTCGTGCCCCGAGTGCCCAGCGGGGAAGAGGGGCCTGCTGAAGTGCTGACAGAAGTAGCCGTAGTTAAAGTATAAAAAAACTATAGGACGCGTTCATCAATATGTGGATAATACAGATACACTAAATTAATTTTGCAAACTAATACATGAAAGTCCTGCATAGCCTTGAACCGTCCTCGAGCCTAAGGACGTCCCGCAGTAATCGGCGCACTGAATGTGTTTCTGGAACACGTTTATAAATCGTGGCTGTAATTATAATAGGCTATTTGACTGATGTTGAATTCTACAGCGTACTGTAGTTATATGAATAAAATTAGCTAAACATTTCACGAAACAAAGAAAAAAAATCCAGAAACATATATCTTTTTTGGAAATATGTGACTTCAAAGGTACGCAAATTTTATGATATTTTTTTTAAATCCAAAATAAATTTTGAAAATGTTTTCAGAATCCTCATAATTTTACGAAACAATAATTGTATGACAACTATGAACTTAAACGCACTTTTTCACGGTGAAAATGACAAATTTCTTAATTTTTCCATACAATTATTGGTACCTATACCGGCCTGTGACGTCACTAGCCTGACGCGTTTTGTATGGAGCGTTTTTAGCGCTACGTAGGAATGTTGAACATTGACGGTCATTTCTGACTTTTAGAGCAGTTTAAATGTAGTCAGTCTCATATAGACATTTGATCACAATAAAAAATAGAATCGATTGACATCCTCAAAAAAAATTAGTCAACATGCCTATTATGTAAGACTTACCCGTAAGCGATAGCGATATCCTCGTACAGGTCGCAGGCGTGGATGACGTCATGCCGCGACGGCGGCACGCTGACCCGCAGAATGCTCTGCGAGCGATCGTGGCGGGTCTTCAGGCACATCCGCGACAGCAGCGCCGCCAGACTCTCGCCACTTTCGCTGCAAAGACACAGGAGATTAGATCAGACTACACTCTTAAATGGAATAGGCATATAGGCTCGCACAGGTAATAAGGGTTAACCCACATTTATTCGTACGGAATCGGCTTAATCTAGTCTAAAACACGATACCTATTTAAATTCTATAAGAACGAACGCGATACGAAACATGCGATTCGAGCCGAATGACATTATCTTTGTTCTTATTGCATTGACATAACGCATTTTGATCAGCATAGGCAGATTCCATGCGAATAAACGAGGATGAACCCTTAACGAACAAAATAGATTGATTATTGTTTATCAAAGTATTTAATAAAAACAAGCTTTAATAAAAATAATCATAACATTTGGTTTACGTTAGCGTACAACAATGAAGCGAACAATTTAAAAATGTAATGGTTCAGGTTCAGGTAGGGTTCGAACCTGCGTCTCTAACGGCTTTCGGGACCAACACGGACGTCCTACCTATTAGACCACTGAACCTGATGCGAGAGCCATTGAATTTTTCAACCAGTTGCTCGTTGCATATCTTAGGGTGGCGTCGTAGCGCCATCTAAAGGTTCGTCTTCAAACTTCAAATTCGTCTAATTATGCTGAGAATCGATAGTAACGATGTTCTACACCAAAGCAATTGTTTTTATTAAAGCAGTAACGTCTGCTAGCGTAAACTAAATGTTTACTATGAAGGGAAAAAAACAATTTTAAATTTTTGGGGAAAACATGCACACCACCGTGTCTAATACCGATAATAAAACAGCCACCTACCTGATACCGATGTAGTTGTTCGCCTGATCAACATCAATAATCTCTTCTCGGTTATCCATCTTGGGGTACAGTTCGTAGGTGCCGTCCGGCGCGTACACCTTGCACTGCTGCGCCTCGTACTTGCAGTACGGGGAAAACATGCACACCAACGTGTCTAGCACCACCTTAGCCTGGAATTGTAAGTAATGCATTAAACACGATTTAACCCTTTGAGCGCCAAGCGGCAAAGCAATTCACCGTGCCACTGACGCCAAAAAAAAAAAAAAAAAAAATGTGCTCCAAAATAGAAAAAGTATTTGGCAAAGTGATTATCTAAAAAAACGCTCTACTCATGGGGAATTTGTGCTCTCTCGAGAGTTATCTGACAAACAATTTAAAAACTATTTTCGGTTAGATAGAAATCAATTAAATGTTCTGTCATTTTGTTAAAAAACATGTCTCGACGTGCACGCGTCGCGCAAAAATCTGCGCCGGCACTACATCTACAACGAGGCGCAGAGCAGGACAGACACATGTCTGCGTCTCACATGCCTGCGCTGCAGCGTACGTAGCTCAAGGACGTAAAGGACGTTCCATGCTTTACAAATTCTGCTCTGCCCTGCGCTGCGTGGAACTGCGCCGCCTGCGTCTCAGCATACGCCTAGCCTCAGAATCGAGGAAATTTGCAGAAGAACCAAAGTACTCACAGGATGGAACGGGTGAAGTGGCAATGGGCGGGCCATATAGCCCGGAGAACGAATGACCGTTGGGGCAGCAAAGAAAGCAAAGCGTGGGACGGCCCCCGATTATGGTGGACAGATGAGTGACTGGCAGATAGATAGATAATCGTCTCACTCTCGTCACTGGTGAATGAGACCTCATTGAGAATTTGTCAGAATCCTCTTACTGCTGTGAGCACAAGATTATATCATCGTAACTCCACACGCCACAGCATCAGCAGTGGTGCAATTTGACCTTCATTAAGAGTAATAAAATACTTGATAGTACATGATATTCGAAATAATTAATGATAAGATGTTGAGAACACTACTACAGCGAGAGCTCTTTTTGACAAGAACTTAGTGCTGGGACCTTTGTCTCCAAACGGTCTCCCGCAACAGGGCAAACAGGGACACCTATTTTTAACCGACTTCAAAAAAAGGAGGAGGGTTCTCAATTCGACTCACATCACATTTGAATCACCTTTTGAAGTCGGTGGCAAACCTCGCGTAAACTTGCGCGGCATGTTTTCATAGTAATAATTGAGTGGTTTCGCACCAACTTCAAAAGGTGATTCAAATGTAATCTGTACATGATTGGGTTATTTTTGGCTTTTCAGTTCTTTTTGAAGTCGGTTCTTTTTTGTTAAAAATTTATCATGCTAAAATACTTACGCACTGAAGACTTGAATTGAGTGGCGTTTTATACAAAAAAATATCGTTCTCCGTTCCTGCTACAGTCGAGTTCATTTACATCTACACACTTACGAGAACAAAAATATCTGAACACGACCCTATTGTCAGGAGCATAAAGTCGTGTTCAGATATTTATGTTCTCGTAAACGTGTAGATGTAAATGAACTCGACTGTACGACCATCAATTTACTGCATGCTGGTTCTCTCAGTTGGTAGGCAAAATGATTCAAAGTGTCTGGGAGGAACCTTAGTCAAGTCCGTGGCGGTGCACTCGATGAAGACGTTCTTGGTGTTGAGAGTGATCTTGGAGTGGTCCCCGTTGATGATGGGCGGCATGGACAGCACCACGCCGTGCTTGTCCTTGATGACCGGGTACACGGGGCTGTCGCGGATGATGCCGAGGTACTGCTTCAGTTGGGCGTGGTTCTGGAACGTACACAATTTGTTCGGTTGATTTGTGATAATAATACCTTAATATTTTTATAGAATCTTTTTTATCGATTCTATTTTTTATGTGGAAATACCACATTTTTATTATTATAAATAATGACACAAAGGTAAATTAAGATAGAAAAATTTAATGCAATCCACTACAATCTAAGCAGGGCTTGAACCCCTCTCGCAGTCTCCACACTTGCTGTAAAGCAATGGGGACAGAGGATCGTGCGTGTAAAGCGCACATCCTAGGGCATGGCTAATGCGCATAAGCATTTCAAACACATATGACGCAGAGGGCGCTCCAGTAGCGTATGAATTATGGAATGAAAGATTTGGTGTGATTGACGTAGCGATCTAATAGCTCAGTTGGGAGAGCAATGCGCCGGTAACGCAGAGGTCGCAAGTTCAAGCCCTGCTTAGATTGTAGTGGATCGCATTCAATTTTTCTTTCTTGATTTACCTTTGTGTCATTATTTATAAAAATAAAAATGTGGTCAAAAACTTCTTGTATAGCAACCTCGTAGTATCTCTCATCTCGATTTTTTATTCCACCAAGAAACAAATTATGTCGCAAGTAATTTCGGTTAATGTACAGTAAAGGAAACTGAAACACGTACCTCTTTGACCCTTATTGTCATTGTGACAAGAGAGAAAAAGGTACCTACGTGTTTCAATTATCTTGACTGTCATCAACCGAATACGCAGTATTTCAGAGTAAAACTGCCCCTATGTTCCGATACAAATACATATACAAGTACTCTTTATTGCACACCTCATAAAATATACAGGAGAAATACAATGCAAGAAATTACAATTAGAGGTAAACAACAGGTGGTCTTAGTGTTCGTGTTCAGACACGGCGGGAACCGCGCGATTATAGAATCGCGCGGGTCTTATTTATATGAGTTAGTTAGTAATCGTTCAGACATTAACCGCACGGTTATGTCTGAACGATTACTAACTAACTCATATAAAGAAGACCCGCGCGATTTCCGCGCGATTCTATAATCGCGCGGTTCCCGCCGTAGTGTGAACCGGGGCTTATACTCACGGAATACAGTTCCATCAGCTCGGTGGCGGTCATCTCCTTCTGTTGGTTGAGTGCTTTGAACTTGATGTCGCCGGGCGGCAGCGCGTCGTACACGAACGGCCCCTGCAGCGTGTCCAGGTCGTGCGTGCCGATGGCCACGAGCGTTCGTTTGCGGCAGATGTTTTGGTGTAACTTGTCCTGTTATAAAGAAAAGTAAAAAAATCTAGATTTTTATTTCCAAAAGGAATTTAAAGCACTTAGAATTCTTGACGTTTGCGTTACGGTCGAAACTGTAAATGACTCGTTTCCATGTAACATCTTAGACAGATGCGAAAGCGTCACGTCTGCAGTTTTGAGCGCTCAGTAGAATTGTAGGACGTTCATTATGCTTATTTTCATATTTTTCACACACATCGCAAAAGATCTACGTATATATGTCGAAGCTTGAGATTGAGAGACCTGCAAGTCGATGAAGCTGTCGTAGGACTCCTTAGTGAAGCGGATGCCCTTCAGCACGGCCGCCACCGCGTAGGGCCGGATCTGCGCCGTGCTCGGCGTGAGATGCAGCGAATGGCAGTCCTCGTACTTCGTCAAGCTGTACTGGGGAGGCTCTTTCCTGAAATTAATTACAGTAAAATATAGTATGTAATTATTCACCCAATGCTGATACGGTAAACGCTCACTGTCTCATGGGCATCTCAAAGTCCCAGATGAGAAAAAATATTTAGTGTATAGCTTAATTTTAATTAAAGTAAAAAAAAAACGTGAACTTTTGTTCCACAACAACATTAAGTAATTTGTTAATAAACAAGACTCTTTTTGAATGACAGCCTATTACAGGAGGATACTAGAATAGTATAAACACTCCAAATGCCTATGCATTGGTTTGTAATGATATACCTATAAAAACAACTCAATAAAATCAAGTAAATAAGATGTCTATTATTTAAGCTATGTAAAGTCCAAACAAATGATGGATACCCCAGTTCCGAACATATTTCATTGTCGCACTACATGCTACAAAAGAGGCTTGTTAAGTTCCTCATTTTTATTATTAAGTATTAAGACTGGGAACTTATGCTTATGATCTATTTTTGACTTAGCCAGATGCAACATGTCAAGGTTCATTCAAGATAAAGGTAGTAGCTTATAAACATTTACATTTTACATTACTGCATATATCAGTTTGAATGCCCAATGTGTAAACACAATAGGCGTGCAGACAATTTATTTTTGAGGATGTCAAGCGATTCTGTTTTTTATTGGGATCAAAATAAATGTCACACTTAGACTGCTCTAAAAGTCAGAAACGACCATCAAAATTCAACATTCCTACAGCGCCTGCTGCATATGATGGTTGTTATCTGTGGATTGGGTACCAGTATTTGTATAGAGAAAATAAGTAATTTGCCATTTTCACCATGAAAAAGTGCGTTTAAGAACATGGTTGTCATACAGTTATTGTTCAATTGAGGATTCCAAAAATACCCTGAAAGTCACATAATCAAATAAATATTTTTTTGTTCTTATTTTTCTTCTTTGTTTCATGACATTTTGAGCTAATATTATTTATATAACTACACTATGTTGTATAATTCAACGTCAGTCAACTCCTATTTCCATGTCCAAGATAAATCTGTATGTGTAACTAAGTTTTATGTGTACTTTTATGAGTGATGACTAAGTCTTATAATACCAAATTTGTGAGTAAATGGATATATGAATAGATTCTAGCCAAGAGCAAAGTGTAAATATAGGTACCATCCATAAATTACTATCAACTTTACTTTTGGTTGACTAATACAATGTGACATTTAACCTAAAACGTCCACTTTGTTGCTTACATTCACAAATTTGCCTCACGGCACCGCACTAAATTTGTTGAGATTCTATAAATTATTAGCCCTCAAGGCTAGTTGCATACTAATCTGATTAGAACTGCTACTTTTCAGAGTTGTGATGATAGAATTTATCCAAAGCTGAATAAATGCTGAGTCCCTATGGCTTTCCAGCAAAAATTTAAGTTTGTGATTGTTGCAAATCACCTGGCTCTTAATAATGTACCACTTACTTCTTCTGGAACACGAGTAAACCATTGACCAACCCCTCCAGACATAGGAGGTCATATCTGTTGGCAGGAATATCAATGCGGTAAAGGATTTCTTCAGACACACCGGCTCCTGCCTGGTCTCCCTGCTCCTTCATTAACATCTGCTTCTCCGTTGTCTGAGGATGAATAAATAATAGACAACTCTGAGTCATCATTTGGACACTCTCCATAATCTCATTATGACTTCCTGATTGTGAAACAAGACAAAAAGTTGAACAAATACTCATCTGGGTGAGCTTGTTTTTTTCTTCTCCAGTTTACATACTATACTAGTCACCCCAGCTCTATAGTGCTTGTGAAGTTGACAGAATCCTGGTTACCAAAGTATTGCTTCCTCCACCACAGTGCCTCTCCATGCTGTCTTGTTCGCCCAACCTCGGTCAGCTTCGCGAGTACAGAGCCGGGATAAATGTTTGTTTCTAAGAATACTTACAACTTCATCAAGTTCTAATCCAAATTCAAAGCACAGGTCTTGAAATTCATCATCAGCTGTAAAATAATATTTAATGATATTATAGTTTTATGTTACAGTTTAAATACTTTGAAAGTATTGGATGAGAATAATACTTGGTAAGTGTTTCGCTTACTGTAAGTTTTTCCAAGAGCTGCGAATAGTGAATCACGTTTAACTGATATCGTCGGCATTTTAAGTGATGACAATGGTGATTTTGTAAAATATTGAAAATTTGTAATATTTTAGCGATACAATGCACTTCCCTTGAAAGATAGGTTACCCCATACAGATACAGTACAATAAACTGTACTACACCTACACCAGTACACCTTACGTCCGTACCGTACACGTCTTAGTGACAGACGCCAGACGCCAGTGACCTGACCTGACACTTGACAGCGACAGAGGTGACATGACAGATCACAGCTGTCGTCACAGAGTAGCGAGATCGTACTGGATGTTGTTTAATAGATTTTTAAAAAATGTTATTTAAATTAACTTTAGTTACATAACGTGATTTCATAGAATTTGCTGCGTTAAAAATGCTTCATGCAACGATTTATTTTTTAATAAATACGAGGATATTAACTTTTTTTAGGGTTACTATGAATTCGTGATGCCAATTCTACCATTTATATACATACAAAAATTATAGTAAATAATAAATAACCAAATAATATAAATTAATATAGTTAGATCACCTTACGTTATACTTCAAATGTATGGAAATACCGAAAAAGCCGGCCAAGTGCAAGTCGGCCTCGCGTACGAAGTGTTCCGTACCAATACCAAGTAAAAGTATGTAAAGTGCATGGTATAATAATTATTAGACCATGGTAAGGTGTTAGTAAGTAGATGGTATGTATAATGGACAAATTATTTAATTTATTATTTAAGAATATTTCATAATTATATTGTAACGTGCGTGCATTGTTAATATTTGCATGCCTGCGTGCAGGCTGGATACATGGAACTGTATTGCTTAGATTATAAGACCTCATTTGTAACTACCTGTATTCTAGCAAATAAACGATTTGCTTGATTGATTGATTGAAAAAATTATAATATTATATACAACCACATTGTACAAAATAATTGTATTATGCGCGATATTGCGGAATTTCACTGGAACTAATTTCTTACACTGGCAATGATTTTAGGATGGTTTGTCAATAGGGTTCCGCAATTTTTTAAAAGTATCGATACTTACTCGATACCAAGTATCGAATCAAAAGTATCGATACCGATAAAAGTATCGAATCTCAAGAATCGATACTACTTGGTATCGAGTAAAATAGTTAAGAGATGAGAAATGCCATACAAACAGCTGCCTGCCGCAGTTACCAATAAAGTAGGCTTTTCCCCGAAATACATATATATCACTACCAAGAGAGACTACGCTATACCTACTTAGAAAGGAGAAGTAGGGTCAACTGCCATGTGTGCCAACATGACGGGTGAAATCTAACGAGGCAACTAAAGCTGGACTTTCATGGCTAGCGGCCGATGCGACTGTCGCGCGCGGCTGACGCTCAGCGACAGTCGCCTGGCCTCGCGTCAGTAATAGTTACTATGAAACTATATGGCGCCACTTTCGAGGCTAGCGGCTCGCGTCAGTAGCGACGGTCGCGGGCCGCGCGTGGCCGTGTTCGGTTGGTCTTCTACTGACGCGTGACGCGCGGTAAAAATGGCGAATATTGAAACATTTTCTAGCATAAAAGAAGAAATTCGTATTAATTTTGTTGCGCAGCGCCCTTTTTTATATGATCGTAGTTTACCGGACTATAGAAATTCTTATAAGAGGGACAAAGTGTGGGAAGAATTTGCTTGTAATAATATAGCAATAGCAAATCGTCATCCTCTTCTTCTTCTAGCATTGCTAGCAAAATATATTTTTTAGAAGCCATAGAGATCACACACAACTGCACTGGACGGACACATCAATATGGCGCGGTGTGCCAGCGGCCGCGCGCGACTGTCGCATCGGCCGCGAACCACGAAAGTTGAACCGGACGCGTCAGCCGCGCGCGTCAGTCGCGCGCAACTGTCGCATCGGCCGCTAGCCATGAAAGTCCAGCTTTAAGCATTGAGTAACTGAGAAAGTATCGATACCTAGAAAAATACTAGAATAAAAGTATCGAGTACAAAAATACTAGGTATCGAGCCAAAAGTATCGATACTACTCACTCAGGTATCGATAATTTTTGCGGATCCCTATTTGTCAACAATGTCAATGTCATTCGTGGTGATTTCTTTATAAGACAAATATTTAAAAATATCCAAGGAAAATGCCGAAAACCATTACAGATACAGATACAGATACAGATTTTTATTGGTAAAATTAATACATTTTACATGTCATAATTTTTAAATTAGATCATTATTAAAATTAGATTTTTCATAACAATAACAATAGATGCTAAGTTCACAGTCATGAACGTAATAAATATTATAAATAAAGTATACACGTGTTTACTACACAAAAAACAATCAGGAAAAGAGTGCATTCTATTAAATTAAATTACGAGGTTAACATAGTGGAACTGACAGGTGTTTAAGCTAATGTCATTATAGTGTGGTTGCGATGCGATTGGTTGCAAAAATGTTGCCATATTAATCTTATAAACAGCGCCCTCTTGACAATCCTCGTATATTTCTGGTCACGCTTTAATAGTTATATTTAATTAATACTAAAGTGTAAAAAGAACAAGGTTTAAAAAATAGCGCTCCCTGCTCCCTGTCATTTGTGGTTCAAAAGTGCCCATAACGCTCGATTTGTTTTTTATGCAATTCCTTTTCTTAGAACGTAGTCAAAGTGATATTTTGTTTGTCTAGAAGGCCATTACATGCTACGCAAAAAATTAATAACATAATAAAAACATATAGGTACCATTATATTCTACTAGTTTACATTGAATAAAACTGCTATAAGAATTAGTTTTTTCCCAAATGGTAACATTGGTTTGGTCACGTGATAAATTAGTCTGGTTTTGCAAACGGTGAGTGGAGTGCCTTGTCATCAGTCCTTAAAGTTTTTGGATGATTTTCTTTGGAATTCTTATTCAAAGTGAGTACTTTTTTAATCAAAACACTATGTTTAGTATGCTTTAGCGTTTTGTGCTGCTTTTGTGGTGTTCTCTCGAGTTTTTGAATGACGAAATTGTACCTTGTTCCTTGACTAGTGATATGACGCCATTTTCTTCGTGAATGCCAATTATCTAAATTCTTCATTATTTTCTTTGTTTCGGCCATTTATTCGGTGCAATTATTGAGTTTTGAGTGGTTTTCTTCAACCGTGAGCTGGTATAACTATCGTAATTTTATCCTGTTTGTTGAAAGATTGAGGCGCAGTGCACTCGTCGTATTTTTTTGCCAGATAGTTCCTTCATCGAGAAGGCGCAGTCTCTTCCTTTCTTTTGTGGCATTCTTTTTTTTAAACATACTGTTTGTATAAGTTTTTCTCTGGTGTCCGATCACTTCATCCAAGAGATTAACAAACAAGTGGCAATATGTGGTGACATGACAGGTACCCTCTTTTTAATAAGTACTTTACTTCCTGGTGAAAAAAAACGTGGTGCTGTTTTGCTGGTGCATATTCAAGAACCTTCCACGAATATCTCCAAATCATTGCACGGTATAGTTTCTTTTTTTATTATTGGTAGGTATTACACGGTCTTGTTATGAAAAGAATAAAGCTTTGATGAGTAATGCATTGGATTCAAAAGTGTACGTATGTTAAATATGTTGGGTTGGCCTGAATAAATATGAAGTTTTTGGTATCAGTTATTGGATTTATCTTATAAGATATTGAATTCATAGTTGGTTAGTTTTTCGGTGACTCATTTTTATGATAGTGACTATAAGGTGCTGTTGACGGATGTTGTTCTCTCTTTGTTTTCCCTTGGTTTCTATTGGTCAGTGGTCAGTGGTACTTGAGTTTTGATGAACATGTTTAAGTTTACTTGATGGTTCTTGGGATTAAGGTGTTTGGATATAGACAAGTTGCAGAGTATTTGCATCACCTACTTAATAAATTTAATAATCTAGTACATATGTAGTATTTTATATTGAATAGTTTTGTTATAGTTCAATTAGTCCTACTGTTGGTCTCACAACGATCCCACGGCAGTAAATTGATTGATTTATGATTAAGAATGTACCATAAAGTGTATTTTTTATGTTATGCACTTAACTATTATATCATAAAATTCATAAATATGTTCAAACAATCAATAACACACAGATTCATACTCTACTTATTGATCTGCACAGTAGGGCCTTAATGTTATAAAGTTTTTTTTTAATTAACAATCATTTATGTTGTTTATCCAACAACATAAATTATTAATAATATTCTGTCAAAAATTTATAGCCAACTGTAATTTTCTTTGAACATCCATCAATTACTCACTGAGCAGATTCAGTAAAGACCCTAACCTCCGGCTCCATATTTGGACCAGCCCTATCGTATACCGTTTTAATGTATTGTCATCAACGAGTAGGTATGCGAAATTTTAGCCCAATCAGTTGAAGACATCTGCTTCAAAATTCAGTGGCAAGATTCCACCCGAACAAACATAGTTACATACATACAAGTTAAATAAAAGCATGTTTCCTGGTGATCACATATATTTTTTATTTTATGTTATTACTTTAGAAATCTTCATAATCATAATCAATTTATTTGTAAAGCCAATTTACATGTCAGTTTTCATTGCATACACAGTTGATGATTTAACGTTCAGTGAGTATAAATAATCCTTATATCTTAAGCATAAGCATATTCTATTAGTTATTACAATCATAAATAAAAAACTATAGAAGTCCAATAAAAAATAAATCAATTAGCAGTCAGTTATATAAAATAATTAGTACAAATGAATTTCAATCCAAGCATCCATGTGGTCCTTTTTTCCTTGGTCATTATGAACTCGTCATAATTGTAGAATGGGCGCTCAATAAGCCAACTTTTTAGGCTAGCTTTCTATGTATCAATGTAGATTCCTTTTAATTTAAAGGTGAAGTGAAAGTTTCTGTTAGTCCTATCACCAATTTGTATTGTTGATAGCATTGAGGCCTGATGATATGACCATTGGGACCATGATAAATTGATGGAACCTCTCAATTCTTATAAATAATGACACAAAGGTAAATTAAGAAGAAGAAGAAAGATTAATGTGGTATTACCACATAAAAAATATAGAATCGATAAAAAGATTCTATACAAATATTTAGAACAGCGCCATCTCTCTCGCAGTCTTCACACTTGCTGCAAAGCAATGGGGATTGGGGATCGTGCGTGTAAAACGCACATCCTAGGGTATGGCTAATGCGCAATAAGCATTTCAAAAAACATATATGACACAGAGGGCGCTCCAGTAGCGTAAAGGATTAAGGGATGAAAGATTTGGTGTGACTGACGTAGCGGTCGAATAGCTCAGTTGGGAGAGCAATGCGCCGGTAACGCAGAGGTCGCGGGTTCAAACCCCGCTTCGATTGTAGTAGATCGCATTCAATTTTTCTTTCTTAATTTACCTTTGTGTCATTATTTATAAAAATAAAAATGTGGTATTACCACATAAAAAATATAGAATCGATAAAAAGATTCTATACAAATACTCTCAATTCTTGTCATTACATTTAGCAATTTAACTTAATAAATAACTTATACATTTACTTTTTGTTGTGGAAATGTGATTTGATTGAAAGATTACTTTTTTTTTGCTAAATTAAAGATATTGTAAATCTGATAAATTATTAACCTAAATCTGATCAAATAGCAAACAGGTATTTCATCACAAGCATTATTTCTACAGCTGATGCATTTGTAATGCAGTTGCCAGTTGATTCTATTAATTCAATTGTACACTCATAATTAGATGTTTCTTAATTAGGTAATTAGGTATATAATATAATGGTATTATAATTCACAATTTGTTAACCCATGAGTATAGTTATTATTACTACTTTCAAATACTGAACAATTATTAGTGGTACAAGCCATACAATACAAGGTATTTATGATTTTTCCAAATTACTGAATCCAATTGCAATATATATAAGTAAAGTAGTAGATATGATGCTGTTTTATTTATGCAGAGTATAGAGATGTGATGTTCTTAACACACAACTAGGAACCCTTATAGTTTCGCCATGTCCGTCTGTCTGTCTGTCCGCGGCTTACCTCCTTGATCATTAGTACTAGAAAGCTGTAATTTGATATGAGTTGGAAGCTGAAATGTGTATGTATCACGCCGACAAAACGGTAAAATAAACCTTTTTTTCGGGTACCCCGTACACCTAAAGTGGGGGTGTTTTTTTTCGTTCCAACACTAGTATGTGGGGTGTCATTGAATAGGTCTTTAAAAATAATAGAGGTCACCAAACATTATGTTTTGATACAGTCAGTAATTTTGTAAATATTCGCTCCGGACATCCAAAAAATAGCGTCCGCCCCCTTTAACTTTTCAACCACGGGTCAAAAAATATGGGAAAATTCATGAAAATGAATGAAGGCCTATAAGTACTTTCAATGAAAACTATATGGAATAAAATCGGTCGAGCCGTTTTTGAGTTATCGCAAAAATTTCATAATTTTCTTTAAAATGACGTAAGTGCCTCGCGGTGTCCTTATACTTCGAACGTTACACTTATTAGTTAAGTGCCATACTGCATTGAAACATTCTGCTCAATCTGGCGCGTATTATCGATAACTTCCAGTAAGTAATTACAGTTACTTTGGCGTTTACGACCTTTTTATAGAGCTTGAAATCTTTCTCGTAATTTAAACCTCGGGCTTACAACCGCTGTTTTTAGCCCGTCTATTGTGAAGGATGGGCAACTACGGAACGCTACACTGTGCGTGGCCCGACATGCTCTTGGCCGGTTTTTTAGAATTTAAGTTAACTGGTAGAATCCTAAGCAATTTTTAAAATATATGTCTATAGAGCGTAGCTGGCAGCAACGCATGCCTTCAAGCTTGAGGGTTAGAGCTGCAAAGAGAGAACCTGTTTGTAGCTAACAGATTATTTTTGATGGAGGAAAAAATAGGCACCTTAACAATACACTACTATTTATCAGTATTGTCCTAACCTATATTATTTATTAGAATAACCACAATAATATACTTAAAAGTATTATCTATTATTGAGATAGTGGTAGTGGTTTATTATTAACGCATAATAGGTATTTAAATGTTTGTGGATTGCTTTTAGAATTTTACATTTTTGAAACATTAAAATAAAGAATATATTATAGGTATGTCATTCCCGTTCATTAATAATAAAATGAATAAAGGAGATAATAATAATAGTCTTTATTGTGCACCACAAAATAACAAACATAAAACAAAAGAAATAAAAATGCATTACAGTTGGTAACAACAGGCGGTCTTATCGCTAAAAAGCGATCTCTTCCAGACAACCATTAAGTGAAAAAAAAAACCCCGCGGTGTTACCCGCTCGTCCCACGGGAACACTAAATTTATTCGGGATGGAAAGTATCCTATGTCCTTCCCCAGGACTGAAACTATCTATATATACCAAATTTCATCTAAATCGGTTCAGCGGTTTAAGCGTGAAGAGGTAACAGACAGACAGACAGACAGACAGACACACTTTCGCATTTATAATATTAGTATGGATACATAAGCTACTAAAACTATCATCATTCCCTTGCCCTTATCCCAGCCGGGGTCGGCGCAGCATGTTTTCTTCCTCTATTCTTCCCTATTACTCGTCATCTCGTTATATAACTTACTTGATATATTCCATGAAAGTTTTGTGATCTCAGTTTCCACTGAAATTATAATTTGACTGTGTAGAATTTAGAGTAGGTTGTTTTTTTCACCATTATTCTCGAACCTTGGGTATGGGGTCCTCTGTGTTAAATGGCAACGGTAATCATAAAGGCGTCTAACTCATGTACGTACTTATTTTACGGAGGTTGGATTTCTAACATTTTGAACACGATGAACCTTTTGTACCCTAAGAACGTCCTAAGAACGTCTTAAGAAGGAGAGCCATCTTGAATGTTAGTGCAGGAAGGAGTTATGACGTCACCTATTTGGGATTTTGACATTTCTTGTTCTGAATCCTATCATGTCTAATGAAAGGGCTTTATTAAGCTGATTTCAAATATATACTGCAGGTAGGAGATGGCTGAATTATCTTTTATGAAAGATACGCCAAATAACCCTTTTATACTTACATCTAACACGTAACGATGAATTTCGGAAATATTACATTTTTTATTTTTATTTAATTTTTCCACATCCCATTTTCACGGGTTACTTTTTCTTTTAAAGTAATTAATTTATAATGAGAATTTATAATGGCAAAATGTCACAAATCGTCTGAAAGAGGCATTGAAGACGGGACTTAAAATCAACACCCTAAAGACCCAAGAGACGAGGTGCGGGGCAACGAGTTCCTGCCGTTGCTCATCGGCACAGAAACAGGAGCGCGTCCACAAATTTACTTACCTCGGGATCGGCGTGTCGGAAACCGGAGGAACCGAGGACGACATCACCTCAAGAATCGCCAAAGCAAGAGCAACCTTCGCGCAGCTCTAGCTCGTATGGAAATCACGGAAACTGACACCGAGAGTCAAATTGAAAATATTGCGGACAAAAAAACCGTATTGCTGTAGGGTCACAAAGGACATCTCGCGTCGACTTCATATTTGCGTTAACCGCTGTCTCCGCTGTATTCTCGGTATATACTGGCCCGAGAAAATCTCCAGCGTCAACCTGCGGGAACGCTGCAATGAGTCTCCGATCGACCAGCAGATAAAACGCCGGAAATGGAGCTGGATTGTACACTCGCTCCGAAGAGACCCAACACACATTCCGAGGCAAGCCCTACCTACCCCAAGGAAAGCGCACACGTGGCTGCCCTAAGCAGAACTGGCGGCGGACGATCACTGCTGAAGCGAAGGCGATAGGAATGTTCTGGAGCGAAGTGAAGCGCGAAGCTCAAGACGACTGACGACGTACTGTGGACGCCCTCTGCCCCATCCAGGGGACATAGGAGTAGGACTCTAAGTAAGTCCGACTCGCATTTGTCCGTATTTATGTCATTATTGGAGCGGAGCGAGCGAAGCGAGTGAAGCTCCCATGGATCGACTCGAATGGACTTTGTGACAATGCGCAGATCTCAGCGAGTTCTCAACCGATTTTAGAAATTTTTGTTTTAAAATGCACAAATTAAATTTCGCTAGGTCGTGACGAAGAGAAAATTTCGAAAAATAAAAAAAAAACTCCGCTCCAATCTATGGTGCAAGCTTAGCCGGTGGCTGACTCTGCATCGACCTAGTAACATCCGATTATAAAATTATTACTTTAACACACTGTATAGCGAAAATAGGATTTTGCTAAAGTGCAAATGAAAATATTTCCAAAATTCCTTTCTTGGTTTTAGATATATAAGTATATTACGGGTTATTTAGCGTATCTTTTATGAAAAGAACATTCAGCCGTGTCTCCTAGCTGCGAGAGCCCAAACTTGGTTGGTATGTTTCGATAATGTACTTATATCAGTGTTTTTCCAAACTAGTAGCAGTAATGTAATATACATATATTTGGAATCGACTCATGAAGCCCTTTCGTTAGATACCCTACATGATCGGATTCAGAACACAAAATGTCAAAATCCCATACAAAAAATAGATGACGTCATAACTCCTTAATGCACATTCATGAAAGCTCTCCTTCTTAAGATGTTGTTAAGGTTCAAAAGCTTCATCCTGCCAAAAGAAACCTTCTGATCATCAATTGCCGTATATTACGCTTATATTGTCGTGAACACCGCCCACTATACAGAGAAATCCTGTTCTAGAAAATTCTCCCTGGATTTTTCGCTCCACAGCGCTATATTTGATAATGCGATATATTTGACTTGACCCAAATGATCTTTCATTTGCGTCACGTGCTATATAATTATTTCTCAACATCGAAAACGCGGAACAATTTCTTTATATTACAAAACGAAACGTATAAATCACTCCAAACTGATAGAAAAGGCTAATGCTCACACATTTTAACTTTTCAAAACTTTCTTTACTGTCGTGTACCATTCGTGATCATGACTGTTGCATGTAACGCGAGCAATATGTTCGTAATTAGTGTAACATGACCACGCCATATTAATACTATCTGATGTCTATATTCCTAGGAAGGGGTAGACTAGACTATCAAAGACTAAAGAGTTTATACTTGCGTCTTTCAATGCGGTATTGGTAATTGGTTCTGCCGCCCACCTTTATTTTAACCTTTAACCCCTACGTCAGTATTCGTGGAATTGGAGCAGTTGGAAACCGATTAAACGTACCCTCAAGTGCGTCCAGCTTCAGAAGTGCGTCAGAAACAAAATCTTGTTTACTATTTATCTTATTGTAGAAATAATGCGTTGTACAGTTTTTCTGTCTTTATAGGGCATAGGGCCTGCAGAACCCTATACCGGGTATTCTTGTTACCACTAAAATTTCCCGATTCTGCAAGCCCTAATCGGGAGTACTGAAAGTATTGTGAAACCTGCACAGCGCACATGCAAGTTGTTTTAAAAATAGGTTTAGTGGTGTTCGAATCGCGGAAGATTACGTTAAATGAACTCATTTTAGAATGCCTTTTGGCCACAGGTGGTGCAATCATTCATTGTGATGCCGGTGGATGCTGACCTCAACTGCACAGACGTGGTGTCACCTGGCTGTGAGCTGAAGGGTCTGCGCACTTGGAAAGACATTTGTCTGGTACGGAATTCACTTTTCCAACATCAGGTATGTACGCATCATCTCATACGGCTACGGCGTGATTTATGCACATGAGACGTAAACGTACGCGCGCATAAAAAGATACGAAGGCGAGACGTGACACGCATAATTTTATAGAGTTGAAGTCTTCTCTTTAGTGATTAGTAAACGTCCGTTGATTAACCATTTTTCTTATTATTTTTTTGTTAATTTTCCGGAAAAAAATCCTGAGTAGAGAGCGAGAGAGTGAGCAGTTTGTTGGCAGAAAACGTAGTGCAACCATTGTACATTCTACTATTGATATCGCGTTTTAACTTAAAGACTAAAACAAGTTACTATAAGAGTTAAACCACATAATTTCCTATTCTACAATTCACAGCGTTGATTTTTAATTCTCAACTTGAATCGTCCCAGCAGGTTCCGTACCCTAAGTGTAAAAACGGGACCCTATTACTAAGATTCCACTGTCCGTCTCTGTCACCAGGCTGTATTAATATGTGATAAGTGGCTGTTTCAACTCTTACGTACTAATCGTAAGAGTTGAAATTTTCACAGATGATGCATTTGTATTTCTGTTGCCGCTGTAAAAACAAATAATAAAAACAGAATAAAATAAATATTTAGTGGGGCTCCCATAAAGGGGCTCCAACAAACGTGATTTATTTGCCGTTTTTTTTATTTGATGGTACGGAACCCTTCGCGCGCGAGTCTGATTCGCACTTGGCCGGTTTTAATAGGTTTTCGTGTCTGTTACGAAACGCGTGTAATAATGAATACTTACGTACCTACATAAATTTAAAAATTCGTTTTCACGTGTTTTGCGTTGTACCTTTTATGTGTATGAATCTGCTTAAGGCGTCATTATGGTTCAGATTTCGAAGTTGGTGGTAACAGAGTGGTGGAAACACAAAAGCAATAACATGGGCGTTATATTGACGCAAGACCAGTACGCTTACCGCCAATTGCTAAACCTGATATAGGCATTATACATGAAGCTAGCCTACCCGCGTCGCTTCGCGGTCCATGATTTGATTAGGTACAATACAACTTACTGACTGTAATCGGTTTCTTACGAACATATTATACGTTTCATTTTGCTTTTTTATATATAGATGGAAAAAATCTATCATATCGAAATATTTAACTTTACTATAAATATTGAAATATATAACTTTAATTTGAATAGTATCCAAGCATAAGAACTGAGTGGAAATTGCCAGAAGCGCAATAAGTAACTTGTAGTGTAGGTACTTAGTTGTGTATAACGAATAAAAAAAAATATTAGTGTAGTTCCAAGTATTAACTGAATGGCAAATGCCAATAAAACGCAGAATTCGACGACGTTATTTAAATAACAATTTGGTTAGAAATATAACTTTGATATGTCAAAAACGAAATCGCAGTTCGGTACCTAGGTACTTTGTTATAACACCTTTTGCATTTGATCAAGTTTGGCAACTTTCGTACAAAATACACGAATATGATAGATTTTTTCCACTACTGTCACAGGGCGGACACTGCCTACTAAAAATTGAACTTGAATGTCAGTGTCAATGTGTGCGTGTAAGACGGACAGGGCTGGCTCAGACGCGTTGCAACAACTAGCGGGTGTTTTAGTTGCACATAAATATGACATAATAAGATAGAAAATTATAACAACCACAACCACACGACAACGGTAGTGGTGGTGATGGTGATAGTGGTGATGATGATGATGGTGGTGATAGTAGTGGTGGTGGTGATGAAGGTGGTGGTTATGGTGGTGATGGTGATGGTGATGGTGATTTTGTGGTCATCTTTATTATCGCCATCACCATCAGCATCGTCATTACAATCATCATTATCATCATCATCATCATCAGCATCACCACCATGACCATCACCATCAGAATCCGCCTTCATCATACCTTATCATCATCATCGTCATCATCATCATTATTCATCACCATCATCATCCTCATCATTCATCCCATCATCACCATCACCAACACCACCATCATCACCCCCAGTCACCACCATATTCATCATCATCATCATCATCGTCAACACTATCACCATCATCTTCATCATCACCACCACCAGTCACCACTTTCATCGTCATCATCATCACCAGTCACCACCATCATCATCATTACCATCACCAACACCATCACCATTTCACGAGCCAATGCCGACCTTATTTATAATTATAACCCATATACACAGTATAGCTACTGTACTGGGTTGTGGCTACTGTTGTGTAGCCACAACCCTTTCAAAATTGTTTACGCAGCCAACTCGTTTCCAACTCGGTGCCCTTGCGGGGTGAGGTAACTCTAACCGGTGCGGGGGCGTGCGTGTCCATTCTGTATGTAGTACTTACTATTAAGTATTCTGTGCTACTGTACTTATGTCTAGTTAGCTTTAGGTTCGTGTCGTCAAATCTCAGGTGACCTTTGTCCTGTGATAAAATTATTTACGAACTTAGTGACTTCGAAACTGGATGTAACGCCACATCCGAAACGTTGAGCTAATTTGATAAGTAATTTATACACAGAAAATTGTTTTATTTAAAGTTGGTAATGTTTATTAAAAATAAATGTTCACAGTATTTTTCGCGCGACACAGTTCGTCATCAAGTTGCCAGGACAACACAAGGTGATCATTGATCGCGGTCTGAGTCTGACGGAATCGAATTGATCTTGTCGTGATCGAAGTGATCTTTTCGGCTTCAGTTTATTGTATTTATTTGACAAGAGTGCCTATCGGGCTCTTATGTAGGAGTCGTTACGAAATTTTATACACAATTTGCGCCGCTTTGTTGTGGGACAACAGCCCTTTGTCATTCCATTGAATCGTCGTTTCCTATCGAATGAAAACCGGAACAAAGACTTTACTGTCACATTTCTAATACCACTTATAAAATAATCAATTATATCAGTATCGTTCCTAATTAGTCCTTAGTGACTTACGAAGTTAAAATCTGTACGAGGTCAAATTTTTACTCACCTTGAAATTTTTCAATGAACTTTAAATGTTTTTTAAATTTCTATACAGGCTGTCATCTTTAAGTGCGACCATGCGATTAGACCGTAATCAAAAATTAAAATCGATAGCATGTAACCCAACGAGTAAACCACATATAATAATATTCAAATGTCTTTTTATGCAAACAAAAATGAAATAAAAAGTATTTCTATTAATTACTTAAGCCAAAATTTTAAATACAAATTAAAATAACTAATCAAATAAAACTTCAAATACCTAATAATAAAAATACAATTTCAATATCAGTACAAAAATTTAATAAGAAACTTTATAAAATAATAAAATAGAAAATAATTAATAATACAATACAAAAAATAATGAAAAAGAACATTCAAATAAAATATAATATTTGCACATCTCAAAAACGGCTCGACCAATTTTATTAAATATGGCCTCATTTTTATGAATTTTTCCATAATTTTTTGACCCGTGGTTGAAAAGTTAGAGGGGGACGACGACGACGCTATTTTATTTTCGGAGCGAATATTTACAAAACTGCTGATTTTATCTTAAACTTTCTTTAAAATTATGTTTAGACCCCTATTATTTATAAAAGACCTATTCAGCGACCCCCACACACTAGTGTTGAAACGATAAAAATTCACCCCCACGTTATGTGTTTGAGAGGTACCCGAAACAATTTTTTTTTTTAGTTTTTATTTTACCGTTTTGTCGGCGTGAAACATACGGTAACCTATCTCAAACACTAAAAATCATCGACCGAATTTCATTTGTCCGAAAACTATTCGAATTAGTATCGTTTGTCCGATGAAAGGTTTCGTACATTTTTCTTTTTACCATTTCAGATTTAGTAGAAGTACCGTTTGTCCGAAAAACTTTTCCCGTCACATTCACTTGCCCTATGAGTTGTTACGTATTTTGTTTCGTAGCCCATTTTTCATCTATCCAATCATACTTTTGGCACTGCATACATTTAGACAAATTTTCAGTTTACCTTTTCCCGTCCGATCCACTTGCCCTCTGTATTGTCTTTTGTTTAATACCTTATTTTTCATTTACCCAATGATATTTTTGGCATTACGAGTACATAAGAACTGCTGCCACAACAGCGCGTATGCACAGCGAGCGAAGCTAGCGTGCCACGGCAGTAGCCGGCAAACCGCAATAACCGACCTGGCTGGGTTAGGTTAGAGTTAGAACTGCGACCACAACAGCGCGCGAGCCGAGCGAGCGAAGCTAACGTGCCGTGGCAACAGTCGGCAAAGCGCCACAACCGACCTGGCTAGTTAGGTTAGGTTAGAACTGCGACCACAACAGCGCGCGAGCCGAACGAGCAAAGCTAGCGTGCCGCGGCAGCAGCCGGCAAAGCGCCGAAACCGACCTGGGTAAAGGTTAGAACTGCGACTGCGACCACAACAGCGCGCGAGCCGAGCGAGCGAAGTGAGCATGTCACGGCAGCGGCCGGCGAAGCGCCAGAGCGGAGCTGTAAATTTGGTTCGGTTAGGTTCTTAACAAAATTATAAAGTGGACTTTTAGTTAGAATTAGAATGAAATCAAAGTCATATAAAAAAGTAGAATAATTAATAAACCGAAACGTTACATCGGAAAACTGATATTACGGACAAAGGGGAGAGAGGGGAGGGGGGGTAAAAAAATTAAGAATTTTGCGTTACGTAATTTGTGGACGACCCCAAATGAAATATAGCGAAACGTGTCATTAGTACCGAGAGTGATTAAAAAACCTAAACAATTAATGCCTTATTGTAAAATATCGAAATAAATTTTCGGACGAATGAAAAAAAGTTAAAATCATATTTGTCGAATAGTTTTTGTCGAAACAAAAATCGAATTAACGTTTTTAGTGTTTCAGATAGGTAACCGAAACATACACACATACAAACATACACTCATACCAAATTTCAGATTTCTAGTACTAATGATCACGGAGCTAAGCCGCGGAGGGAAGGACAGACAACATGGCGAAACTATAAGGGTTCCGAGTTGACTACGGAACCCTAAAAAACAGAATAAAGTAAATATTTAAGGGAGCTCCCATACAATACATGTGATCGGTTCCGTTAACTTCACACCTCATTTGTATCCGGCGTAGAGATGTGCCGTTCCCGAGAACGTTTCCCAATTTGTATGGGGAAAGAACATTCTCGAGAACATTTCCCATAAAATTCGGGTAACGTTCTCGAGAACGGCACATCTCTAATTCGGCGCCATACATACCAGGTGCAAACTTATCATAACCCGGCCAGTTAAGATGGGATAAGTATCTGTCCGGAACCCTCGGTGCGCGAGTCAGACTCGCACTTGGCTGTTTTTTTTTTTAAATATCTCTTCTAATTACGGAATTATCGCCTGGTCACAACAACTTAACGATTAGACGCTGTATATGCACCAATTCCAGTTCAACGTATATATATATTAAATGTGTAACAAACTCGAAATTGTATGTCTTATTAGTACATTATTGCCGAGGCCCGGAAAGTAGGGGATTGCCTGACGAGGTGGTTTGCATGCTCGGCTTGCAAAAGATGCGAGTCAGGCAATCCCCGTGTCCCGCCGAGGTATATATAGTGCTTTTCTCAAACGATGTGAGGAAATAATAAAAATACACTTGCAAAATAACAAGTAATTTAATAGTATGAACAAGAAAAACGAACAACAATCAGTTAAGTACAAAAATTAAGTAGAGGTATAATCAGTTTAATTGATATTAACAGTTAGATGTTGACAGTTAGTAAATGAAAATGTTATGCCTTTTCCGGGTACATTTATGTTTGTTTGTTTAACTTCAGAAGAATGTGTTTGAGAAGTTTCGTGGCTCGTAGTTGTAGGCAAATTTTCTTGCAAAGTAACCAGTGGAATTAAAGATTCTGCTTGCTGATTGCGGGAAATTCCTTCACCTGTACTGGGAACTTGCAGGTATTGACGAGAAGTGTCGGCTTGCGAACTAGACACTTGCAGGTGTTGGTGAGAAGTGCCAGCCTGAAGACTTGATTCTTGCAGATGTTGGCCAGAAGTGCCGGCTTGAGGATTAGATGCTAGCAGGTGTTGGCGAGATCTGATTTGTTCGTTTATTCTTTTTGTTATTTCTGATTTATTTTCTATTGAATCCTCTATGTATCCTTCTGCCACTTTATCGGACTTCCAGCCCCCCAGCCTTTTTACAGTCGTCAAGTTCGCTCCAGAATCAGCGAGAAGAGTCGCTGAGCTCCTGCGGAAGCAATGTCCAGTATACAATTCCGTATCCGTTAATTTCAAAAAAGCTGCTATCTCTTTAGGCATAGAAGAAATTTTATTCTTTCCAATAGGCTGCCGCGTACACTTACCATCCTTATAATTTATGAAAAATCTATTTATATTCGTGTTTGGGGGACGAAGTTCCATGTTTTCGAACGATATTGAGGTATTCGCCGCGGATGACAAATACTCGGTCAATTTTTGTCTTCGTGTCGCACAATTTGACAATCATAGATTGGTCGTGGCTCTCGATGTCTTCCATTCCATGGTAATATTTGTTAATTCTAAACTGCGGCACGCTCCGTTTAGTCCCATGATAAGGGCAACCTGTATAAAGAAAATATATTGCATTACAGTAAAGCACATACTTAACTTAAAACAAAAAAACCCAGTTCAAAATAGGTACATTTTATGATAAAAAATTTACCTTAACAGCCAAGTATTTTGCATCTGGTGCTTCCTTCAAAAATTTGTCAACATTTTCTCCAGTCAAAACCTTGGACTTCTTGCCTTTATAGCCAGCGGATTGTCTTTTTAAAAATGTGGTTAGGTTCGTGTAATTTTTGATGTTGATGTTGTGTTTGATATTAACTGTACACTTCAGCATAGAATAAATAGCCCATAACGTAGGTGGCTTCTTGTTTTTGGATTGCTCGCTGAAATATGCTAAAAACACACTTTCAGAAAACGAATTTGCATGTTTGCTGTCTTTCCAAGACAGAAATTGGTCGTACACTCGATTATATTTATCTTTTGATTTAGTAGGTAGCAAGTTTTCCATAACAGAATTCGCTTCTGCTTTTAAATAAGGCGGTGTGCCATCAAAAGTACTCTCGTCACTCGAACTCATTTTGTTAAAAGTATGGTCAAAACATTTACTTGAAAATTATTTACGCACAATACGCTCAATAGCAATGAAAGAATATTGTAATTTTACCGCCTAAACTTACTTTTTTCTTCTAAAAAAAACAAAACTTGCACAAACTGTTTAACGTACTTTACACGTTACCGATTCCATCAGCTGACTATCCAATCTGATCAGCTCGACAAAGTTTACGAATGTCAGAATGCTACTTAATGTTAAACGTGTGGTTGTCATGGCTGTATGGGATTTGTCCTACGTCCATTTGAATTTATGTACAGAACCTATGAAATTTAAAAAAGTTATGGAAGCGGGTGAAAATGGGTTTTCATATATTTATTTTTCCCCGAGGGAGCGAATATTCTTTTTTTTAATTTAATTAGTAAAAATTAGGCTCTTTGCGTATTCTATTTTTAAATGGGAAGTGAAACATTTCCGAGCATGTTTGAGAAAAATGAGAAAATTTACATTCTTCGTCGAGCACCCATCCATAGTATAAGCATTGTCAAGTTTGAGATGAGACTAGATCTAGATCGAGTTATGTTAGATTGTCCCTTTATATGTATAATTATTTTATTGATATCATCACTTTACGTTCAAAAAGAAAATGTATATTGAATTGAACCTTCAAAATTACACAAAGTACATTAAATAAAGAGTGTTTTACCCACAAGAGAAAATTTTGAGGTTCAAATAATTTTATTAGATGGAAGTTTTCAAAGTAGTGGTGACAATAAACCGATTGCATCTTTCCTGGGACGAAGTCGGAAGCTGACTTTGATAAAAGCCCTACTCGTTTCTAGGATTATTCGACCCGCAACCGCATGTAGCAGACGCGTGTATAGTATTGCGTATAAGTAACTAATAAGTCATGCTCTTTAAATAGGTGCAATGACCCACATGTTTCGTATCGAGTAAAACATAAATTTCAAGGAATACGGATTATTTAAACACTAAGTACGCAGCACAGTTCAAGAATGGCGGGATGACCAAACTTCTTTGTGTAGTAAATGTACAATTCATTTTGTTTACCTTTGTTAATCGTCGCCGCGTTCCCACTCATTCCCTGACAAAAACAAGGGATTCCTTCATCGTCAGATACAAACTTATTACGATCCTTAAATAACGGTCGGCGAACTGCGTCGTACGGCGCGGTGATATCGTGCTCCACGTGTATCCGTTTGTTCGCTTTCTTTGTCTCTTTGTGGCATCATTGGTAATGCTTTTAAAGCGATAATCGAGAATGAGTTTATCTAGGAGATTAGTAGTGTCAACGTCAACTGTCGATTGAGGGGTGTTTAGTCGGTGGTCGTGCGTGGCTCGTAATACCGTAGATTTACGAAGCGGCGCGTGTGCGGAGGTCAGCGCCCTGGCCCAGGACTAATTCGGGGGAGATCGACGATGCTCCGCCGTCGGGGCTTTGTCTGCGCTCTGCGCCCGCCTCCGCGGCCGCCGCCACGGTCACGAGTCTCGCTTTATTCGCACACATGGCTTTGTTTGTATATGCCATCACCCCGTCCGACCTTTTTACCTATTATAATGATTCTTGTCATTGACAGTAAACAAGTGCGCTAAAGCTACACGTCGTGTAAATTCATTTAGCGAGTCGACTAACTATTTATTACTGAACTGAAGTTGACGAACCTTTAAAATCTTATTGTTCGTGCGATTTGAGACGATGTCCTGTGTTTACTTTTTTGAGTTCAACGGTCGTTGAAGTTCGTTCGTATATCGACCTCGGAGTTTTCACTTTCATCGGTCACACATAGTTACCTTACCTACAATGAATATTAAGATGGAACGCCCGAAAAATATTTTTGTCTTAGGCTATTTTATTGATTTATTTAAATGTTATCAAAGTATAATGATATTGGCTTCTTAACTACACACTATACAGCCTTGTTGCATTTAGTTCGAGCTGTTCGAGTGTGAAAGTTGAGAGCGGTGAGTAATGAAATGATAGAGAACTCTACTCATACTTCGGTCTAAATTATGTGACTCATTCTTTATATGCGCACCTCGAGGGCTTAAATTCTCAGTATATTTAGTCTATGAAATAACATGTTGATTGCACGGCCGAACTTAGTTATATTCGTAGCTATGATAATGGGTCGATGCGTGTCGTGATGTCGAGATAGCCATTTGAGCGAGCATGTGTTTATCAAGCAGCGAACAGCTTGTTTGTATTTGTGAGTGCGTGCGCGTGTGGAGCGCGGAGTGGAGTGGAATGACGCGAATAGTTGATGGCGGCGGCGACGGTGGCGGGCGGCGACCGCGGCTCGGGCTCGCACCTCGCCGCGCGCCTCAGTACTCACCAGTCAGCCCGCGCGCTACGGACGGAGCTCGCCCCCGCGAGGCCGATTCATACGCGATCAACTTTATTGTGCGATTGTTTTGCAACATATTTTCGATCCGTTCTCGACTATAGCGACTTATCTGTTCGGATAACGTTTGGAATTAGTCTGCTCGGTACGGATTTGAAACTCTGTGATGTTTGTGCTAGTGTGGCGCTTTCGAGCGTAGTTTCTACGTGGCCATGGGCTCGTGTTCCAACTCGAAGGTAATGTTAATCGTGGTTAAGTAATGTGTGTGTGCGCGCCGAGCGAGTTGTTGGTGTGGACCGGAGGAGAGCCTCGCTCGCAGACAGACGAGGCTGTGTGAAGGCCGCCGCCCTGACCTTGGTGCAGAAGGTCGACGTCCTCACGTGCTTAGAACTTGACGTGCAATTTTGAATGAGGTCCCTCTTGTGGTGTTTTTGATCGTATATCGTACCTATAGTTTTTGTTTGTTTTATATTTTCGGTTTTAAGTGAAATCTGCTCTTCATCAGATTAAAAGATTTGATTTGATCATGCAAACAATAGTCACAACCCTTAATAACAAGGCAAAGGATAATAAACTTAACTATTAAAAAGTGAATTACGTTATTTTATATGTTGTTGTTATTGTATTTCATATGTGGTATGTTTTATAGGGTATCGGTCACGTCTTACAGAATGTTCTTACAAAACTTGTGCTCAGTCTACTTAGAATAATAAAATTAATTAGTGTTGTGCGCGTGTAATGTAGCGGATTAAATGTTCCCGTATTTTAGTCAATTTCAAAATTATATTAAAATAGTCATAGTGGAATAATATTTCCTTTGGCAAATCTGAAATGCAATGACATAAATTGTAAAAGAGAAACTTCCTGTGGTTCACGGCGAGAAGTTCCCTTTGCATGCTACTGCGCAGCGAGGTAACTGTTTGCCCGTGTTCCTGTCAGATATTGGTATCTAATTAAATTATTATCAATTTCTTTAAAATCTTTTCTTTAGTACCAGACGAACAGTAATATCTGTTTATTATAAAAAATGTTGTTCCGGGAATTACAATAAAACTTGGTAAACAATTCAAGCAAATGTCATTCACATATTTTATTAATTTTTCATTGAATCCAAGGATTGTCCGTTTTATTTTATTCAATATTTGAGGCTCATGACTGAGTTATCATGTGTCAATAACAAAAAAAAACTTTACGTACAATTATTTCGCTTAGGTACAGTAAACGACAAAATTTAGGAAAGAAAATCAACGCCCACTCCTGCTCTTAAAATTAAACGTTTATCAGGTGCGTATTGCGATATCTAAGTTACTACTCCCATTCCGTACTTATTGTGTGACGCGCAGCTATAGCGTAGCGCGCATTTATTTGTGTTCCAAACAATGATAAAGCGCGTCCATTGTGCGCTAGCGCGGATGAAAGAGAGAGCAATAAGGCTAGATGCACGGTGCGATGCGTGTGCGCCAGTGCGCGATCAGCTGACGCCGCGTCGGCCATCTTGCCATGCGTGTTCGATTGTCGCCGCGTCATTGTGCCCGCTCGTGACGCAGCTCTTTCAAATGCTAATGTCATTGTCCTTCCCCTCCCGTCCTGGGCCCGTTTGCCACTTTGGCGGAAACCTGTTGTGTCATTGAGGAGCAAAATGTTTATTTCCTGGTTTGCCATGCCACGCGGAAGACGGCTCGTATACAAGACCCTGGCTCTTCTATTTTTGGTAAGAGTCTCGTTTCCGGTGTAAATACGCTGTTTGCTTCGTCGGTGATCCTGAATGTACACCGGGACCGCTGTTACTACTTTTAGCACGTGAAAACTTTACAAAAGTCCGGAACTTTGCCAACAAAAGTTTCCTGGATTGGCAGATCACAAATTAACTGAACTGTCCGCCTAACTTCGAATTACGAACTGGGTACAATCCAATCCAAGATGTAAGTCATTTGCTAGTCTGATGCATTAAGTACTTTAATTACTCAAAATCATTGTTACTTTACATAGACGCACACGTGGATCTTTCATTGCATTTTTTATTAATAGGTACGTTAGGGCAATCAAGTAGCTAATGGTTTAGGAGCCGACCTGGAAGGATAGAGGCGCCGATGTGGTCCTAGTATGGATCACAGTCTATTGCAATTGTCTATTTTTCCATGAGTGTTGCACAAAATTTCGGTCTTTTATGTCCAGCCGGTACTGCGTGTACTTAACGAAACTGCATTTTAAGATTTTATCCGCGTTTCGTGAAGGATTTCAGTGCACTGCACGATTTTTGTGGCTCTACTTTAGGGTCCCGTTACGGTTACCGTTGACCGACTGGTCAGACGAGTATTTTGTCTCAATCCGACTTTTAAATTGGATCAACGTGTGTGTCCATTACCAATTGAAGGAGGTGGGGAAATTATGAAGAAAGTACGTACATTTCAATTATTCGTATGCTTTGCATTCTCTATTCGATTCTTAACGATCCACAATCTCCTGAATACCTCAAGACTTTCTTCTGTTATATCGAATCCACTCGTAACCGTCATTTTCGCTCTTCCGGCAATCTCGCCCTTTCTATCCTTCTTCACTTAACTGCACCGGTTTTCATGTCCAATTCATTCTCAATTCAAGTGGCTCGCCTTTAGAACGGTCTTCCTCTCTCAATTAAACAGGCACCGAGTAAACTAGCGTTTAAAAAGTCCGTGTGCAGCTTCTTTGCTAGCAGAAATGAAGTCTCGTAGTCTAATGCCTCATGTCATGGCATTACGTCCGCCTTTTGTACGATAAGTTTTCTTTTGTGCAATAAAGATTAAATAAATAAATAAATATTGCATTATAAAGACAAACGCTCTTATGTTGTTTCACAACACAAAAAGTCAAATGTCGCTCAGCGACTAAATCGCGTAACTAAGACTTCCAGATAAAACATAACGAAAATTTAGAAATTGAGTTGAGAGCGAGATTTGTGAATCTCCGACAAATAACATGTAAATAAAAAAAACCGGCTAAGAGCATGTCGGGCCACGCTCAGTGTAGGGTTCCCTAGTTGCCCATCCTTCACAATAGACGGGCTTAAAACAGCGGTTTTAAGTCCGAGGTTTATATTACGAGAAAGATTTCAAGCTCTATAAAAAGGTCGTAAACGCCAAAGTAACTGTAATTACTTATTCCATTCTGGAAGTTATCGATTATACGCGCCAGATTGAGCGGAATGTTTTAATGCAGTATGGCACTTGACTAAAACGGCTCGACCGATTTTATTCAATACTAGCTGTGCCCCGCGGTGTTACCCGCTCATCCCACGGGAACACTAAATTTATTCGGGATGAAAAGTATCCTATGTCCTTCCCCGGGACTGAAACTATCTATATACCAAATTTCATCTAAATCGGTTCAGCGGTTTAAGCGTGAAGAGGTAACAGACAGACAGACACACTTTCGCATTTATAATATTATAATAATAATAATAATAATAATAATAATAACACCCCTGAGCCCTCGCGCTCGTGTTGCTTCCGGCCGTCTGCACGATGGCATTACGGGGCCCACCTAGTGAGGGGCGAGTCACCACCCGCCAGAGGTAACAGTCGCATTGATGGTTACGGCGGGTGAAGTTTTTCTACTGCAATAGCCCAAATAAATAGTCCACCCAAACTCCATTTTAATAGCCCGGTTTCTTTTTCATATCAATGCAATAGTTCAACCACCTGCTGGGACCTGTTCATGGATGTATCATCTTATTGATATGATCAGGAACGGGTTCCAGCAGGGCTACAGCCACAGCAAATTTCTCCAAGGGGCCTCTACGTGTTGGATCCATATCCCCACGCAAGCCTTCCAAAAGACCGGGACATATGAGCCCGTGACTCAAAAAATGAGAAACAAATAATAATAATAATCTTTATTCATAAAATCATAGTAATAACAATTAGCATAAAAAGTCTTACATCTATACAGAGCATTCATAATACTGGTGCCTGAACTAGGAGAATCCTGTGTCTCAGGCTTTGAGAGTTCAAATTATATACGCTAAGTACCAAAATAATCATTTACAATTAAAACAATACTACTTATTGAATTCATAATATAATAATACTATTTCTATTTGATATTGCTTAATTAATATTTATGTTCAACTATGTAGGACATTGCATTGTCACCGTTAGCACAAATGGAAAGAAACTAGGACAGTCGGAATTGCACGAATCGTCACCTTGTTTAATTTGTGTTGGTATATTACAAATTAGAAATTAGAACAATATTTTATAAGAATTAATCTAATGTTTGCAGTTTTCAACGTCACACTCTTTACATTCTGAGACTGAGAAGTTATCTAGGTCATGTATTAAACTATTACTCATATAAATATATATCTACGTTAAAGTACAGAGAGGAATGAAAAAATTAAAAATTATACGGCGCACTCAGGCGCCCTCATAGTCTATGGAGTTAAAATACCTTTTTTCGGCTAATTTCCTAGCAGGGCAGTTGGCATCACCTGTTTCGTGGTCGCACGTCTTGTTGTAGTGCTTACATGTAGCACAGCAGGCAGGCTCGGCCTTCCTTGTGCATTCCTTGATAGAGTGGCCTACGTTGCCGCAATGGCCACAGGTCTCAGCTTCACTTTTGCACGATTTTGCTGCGTGACCGTACTGCTGACATTTGTAGCACCTCGTCACTAGGGTAAAGTCTCTGACTGGGCAAGAAGACCAATTCACGAAAACTCTTTCGCCTGAAATTAATGCCTTTCTGATGGGAGCACGAACTTCTATAATGTAGTTGCAGGTCTCAGCACCTTTTTTGCCTGATTTATGACTCAGCTTCGTTGAGGTCAAAAACGTATCCAGAGACATGTCAGGTAACTTATCGGCTAAATTTTGCTTATAAATACATTTAAATACATCTGCTTCCTGCATGGCCGCGGGCACTCCAATAACCACTATCCTGGGTCTGCGCTTCTGTGGTTCGTCTACCGTAAGTCCAGAGCTAGCTAACTGTGCAGACTGCCTTAGCTTCAAAATATCGTCCTTAGACTCCGTACTTATCACGACACCGCCGTTCCTCGTTTTGCGTAACCCTCTTACGTGTAGCTGCATTTCGTCTGGCTTGATGATCTTCTGGACGAGAGATTTGGTCTGATCGCTAGAAGTTTGTTTGTCGGTAGGATAAATCGCTACCGAGCTGAAATTAGTGGGCTGCACGAACCTGGCCTGATTTTTCTTCAGCATATCGGCGAAAGAAACCGGGACTTGGCTGTGTTTTGTGGACTCGGAGATGCACTCCTTAATTTCTTGGACGCGCTGTGATAGGTCGACTTGCTCTTGCAGGTGCTTACAAGACGTGTAGTTAAGGATGGCCTTCTGCTTTAAGCTTTGGTACTCGACGGCTAACTTAGATGAGCAGTGGGCTACTTTTCGACACAGATTATGGACTCGTAATTTCTGCTCGGAGTTCAGCTTCCCTTCGGTCGAGATGGTGCAGACCTCGTTCAGGTGATGCTCGATCGACGTCAACCAATTTTGTAATTCCGGTGTCGTAATAAGTTCCATTTCAGAGGGCCTGGCGGCGGGCGGCGGCTGCGATGCTGGAACGGGCGGGAGCACGGGTTCCTTGCGGGGTGAGGGCGTGGGCGGAGGGCTGCGGCGCGTTAGCCCACTCCGGTTAAAAGGGCTGTTGCCGTCGGACATTCTTTTTTGTTTCGAATATTAAGTTCAATATAGTTTTCATTGAAAGTATACCTGTGCTAACTCGGGGCACGTTCTAGGGATAGGATATCGATAAAAAAGATGTCGAAATAATGAAATTCATGTATGTGCTCATTGAACATTCTCGATTACTATAAAGAGGTTCGATGTCATATCTGATCTGATATTGAGCCTCTTAAATTAAGAATAAAAGTATGAGGATGTCATTTCAATCAAAATGACAATTTACGTATATTATGAAAAATATTTTAAAATAAGCATGTAAATACACGTTATAATATGTTTATTTTATTTATTTGAAAATGTGGAGAAATACGGAATATTTATTTATGTCGATGAAATTAGATGTTCACAGTAACATCGATATATTTTTTTGTTGATATAATATTTTGCTACGTTACTTTCGTATAGGTGCCCCGAGTTATCCCAGGTTATAAGTCCTTATTTTCTTGAATCCATACTTTAATATTATAAATGCGAAAGTGTGTCTGTCTGTCTGTTACCTCTTCACGCCTAAACCGCTGAATCGATTTTCTTGAAATTTGGCATAGAGATAGTTTAAGATCCGAGGAAGGACATACGATAGTTTTCATCCTGGAAATTATCCCTAAAAAGATTGAAAAGTGAGTAAGTTATTCATGATGACATTGATGACCCTGTAGGAAATGTAATGATTAGACCAAAAGCACAATTGCTCTTACATTTTTTAATAATCCCTTTTATTAATTAAGGTGATTAGGTGGATATCTATCGTGTTGTACGAGGTTGCTTCCATACTTCCAAGTTCCATGCGGACGTAGTCGCGGGCTAAAGCTAGTTTTTCTTAATTTTTTTGACCCGTGGTTGAAAAGTTAGAGGGGGAGCGCAATTTTTTTGGTTTTCCGTAGCGAATATTAACAAAACTGCTGACTTTATCAAAAAATAATGTTTGGAGACATCAAGAAAATGTTTATTTTTTAGTTTTTGTTTTACTATTTTGTCGGCGTGATACATACACATACTCATACAAAATTTTCTGTTTTCTAGTACTAATGATCACGGAGCTAAGCCGCGGACGGACAGACGGACATGGCGAAACTATAAGGGTTCCTAGTTAACTACGGAACCCTAAAAAGCCCTTCATTTATTTATGTATTTCTGTTTCTGTACAAACACATAATTAACTGCAAAGTTTAATTTTACACAAAATATTCCGTAAAATGCGCTTCCTGTGCCTATACTAAGCCTCCGTAAAGTATGCGGTTATATCAAATATACACACTGTATATATCCGTGTTTGGGGAAGAATCGTTTCTGTATGTAACAAGTTTGCCTATGGAGAGCGGTTATGGTTCGACCTATATTCCGCTTGCGGGAGGATCGTACCGCCACAGTATAATAAAGAGTACTAACGTACAGTATGGACACTCCCTGCCTCCCCCCGAAAGTGCCGCCCACCCGCGCTCGGTTACCTCGCAGTTACCGGCTGGCAGGGACGCGACGACGCGGTGCGCAGAGCGGAGGCCACGTATAATATTCAAATATTAAACAAATACTTTTGTAATGGGCGTGTGTTGTGCTGTGTACGGTTGTTTAAGCTCTATAAACAACAAAAATAAAAGAAAGCTACAGATTCCCATTGGATGAATCAAGGCATGTACATACCCAGTTATTTTCAAAGTGTTTTATGTTTTAGTAGAAAACCAACTTACAATAGGTACTTATGTTTAGTATTTTTTTTGCCCTATCCGTTTTCGACCTAAACCTATCAGATCACACTGAAAACAACACAATATATATATGAACAAAAAATCATGTTTTCAACTTACGTAATATTTTGGTGGCCTGAATTTCCTTACAAAAATTTAGTTACTTCGTTTATACTGATTCAAAATAGGAAACTATTTGTATAAATCGAGCTTAGATACCCACCTTACAGCGTAATATAATTCTTAATTTTTCCTAATTCGCGCAATGAGTTTTTAGTCATTGAGGTTATCGAATTTGAACGCGGGCGGAATAAGAAATCGTAGATTAACATTACTTTAATTATAAGCACACAAAATTAATTCGACGCCGCTATTACAAGGTCATCTCATATTGCTGCACATTGTGTTCCCGACTCGTGCGTTCAAAATGGCAGCAACCCTAGCATGTCTTATCTCACTCACACAAGCATGGTACGCGTTCACCTACACGGGCTTAGACTGTGTGCGTAGCAACGCGTTTCTTTCATACATTTGATCGCCATTGTCCGAGGTGTGGTACCGCACTCCAGTTTCAACCGGCTATTAGGTGTTATTAGTCTGCACTCTGTAGCATTTTGCATCTAAACTAAATCATGCAGAGGCGCACACAGGGCAGCTGATAACCAAACCTAGACGACTAGATGTAACTTAATTCGATTATATATATATTTATTATTATTCGATTCAATAGTTAAACTGTTTTCATTACTTGTTTGTCGAATAATTAAAGACAGGGACGTATAAAAAAGCCTTTTATTCTCAAGTGAACGAATCCCTAAAGCACCCTGACCCCGACCATTATTGGACCACAAACTTGTTAAATTGTATTTTTTTAGATAACAAACACAAACAGGTCTTCGAATATTGTTAATGTATGTATGTATGTAAACACTTTATTGTACACAAAAACAGAAATACATGTACAAAGGCGAACTTATCCCTTTAAGGGATCTCTTCCAGTTAACCTTTAATGTGTCGTTCAAATGCGTGTTGACTATTCTTATAACAAATGTAAGTTTTAAGTGTTGTATTTGGCAACGCGCGAGATAGCAAACACGTTTGGCGGTATGCGTGTCGGGTCGGCCTCGCGTATGGGCCTTGATAGAGTTGAATTAATCTTTACTGTTAATACGCGTTCCTAACGACTTCGTTAAAACCTATTTATTTACAAAACTTTTCAAACTACTATTCATTCCAATCAAGGTTATGGCTCAAATGTTATTTTAAAAGCTTTTATTTAACTTGCAATGTATGTAGCTGTATGTAAGTATGTTTGTTCGGGTGGAATCTTGCAACTAAATTTTGAAGCAGATATCGTCAACCGATTGAGCTGAAATTTTGCATACTTACTTAACTTTGATGACAATACAATAATATGGTACCATGGGGCTGATCTGATGGAGCCGGAAGGTGGCCATAGGAACTCCATAATAGAAAAAGCTATCCTACCGAGTTTGGGCTCTTTAGAATCGTCTCAGTGAGCATTTGATGAATATCCAAAGAAAAGTACAGTCGGCTATAAAAGCTTGTCACTAAAATGAATTTTTTGACAGCAACTTATTTATGATTGATATTCATATAAGTTTAAATTATAAAACGTTTTTTCTTAAAATTTCAAAGGCTTTTGAGTTCTTCAAAAACATTTACCTAAATTGTCTCGTCAATCTGGGCCAGACGAAGTCGACAAAAGTTCTCGCCTCTGTGTTCTCGCGTCTTGAAAGATGTTTGCGACAACTGTGATCGTTATGGTTAGACTGAAGCAACAAGTTACAAGTAGGTATTTGTCCTCAAGTGACCGAAGTAGTTATTCATTTATTTGCTATTCGCAATAGGCGCTGAGCGTTGGTTACACACGGACTGCATCTACAATGGGTGGGTATATAAATGGTGGGAGAGTCTTTATTGTGGAAGGCATGCTTCGAATCACTCGAGCCCAAGGATATTTATTTTTCTACCTTCCGTACCTATATAATTGTATGGTATCAGCCTGATCTGTATCCGCGTATTGTACTTTTAACTGCTCAAAGATTCAGGTTCATTGTATACTAAAAAATATTAAAGGAATGCTAAATACTAAAAATATCAAAATGGTTTTCCTATTGTTCGTATATCCGTATGTCTATTTGTTAGTTATCCTCGTATTGTAATTTTAAAGACCCGTAGATTTCATTTAATCGTGGTAACCCAAAAGTGTACATAAAAAAAGATGATAAGGAGTAAATAGTTATATTATATGCATCATATTTTATGTTCAAATCTCTTCTCTGGGAACTTATGTTACCATTTACATACTGAAACGTAAGACGGTAACAGCCTGTTTGAAATCTGTTTAAAAACGTTGACCTGAATTCCTGTCTCAAACTAGACCGTGGGAGGTGTCCATATGAATCGATCGGATTAGCTAAAGAAATCTCCAAAGGAGAGCTTAGGGGCTTAGCGAGGTATTTCAGGCACATGTGCGTCACAGGAGGGTGCAGGGCAGCCACATGGGTGTGTTGCCGGTGCAGGCGGCTCGGTGCGTGGTTCGCCACTCGCACTCGGCAACTGGGTCAGCGGGCCACGGCGCATACACGACGCGCCCCGTTCCGACTACGCCACAGATATAACTCCCACACGTGCCTCTCGCTATAACTATCTAACAGCGCGCCATGGATATTACCTTTAATTAGTCCCACTATAGGTACTTTGATAGGTTAAATATATTTAAAACTATTCAAGAATTAGTTCAAACTTCACTGCAAGAGGCGATGCAGGGCAAATATTTAAGGTCACATTTCACGCCGTGAGAAGGCTTCTGTCGCTCGATTGAATTGTCATTGCCATCAGGGTCACATAAATTAATAGTATCAATCACTATTTCGGGTAAAATTATAGCCAATACAGTTAATTTGGCAACTGTGGCACTGGCTAGGCATTGTAACACTATAATTGAACATCACGTTTCCGTCGAGCCAGTCACCTTGGCACTGTTATTTCGTACCAAATTTACGTGCCTTTTTCTTGCCCAATATCTTCGGATATACGCTACGTTTGTGTTTACATGCTGTTTTGGATATATTTGCCAATTTATGTTTTGCATTAATATGTTGGCCTTTTCGACGCGTTTACTTTAAGGCTTGGTAAACTTGTCAACCGAGGACAATCGTCATCATTTAGATAAGGTCTCTTTATGATAACTTAAACAATTGTAACACTCCATAAGACATTTCTACATTACGCTCGCTTCTGAAAGTACGTTCACTTGCGTTAATTATACTGATTAAAAATTATTTTATAAAATAAGTTATTTCGCTACTTGTACTAGTGTTTTAGAATCAGACGTAAAAGGTATCACTTGAGAATGAAAGTGGTTGATGAAATCAATAAGCTTGTACTGTTTACTTCATCGTCATCTATTACATTCAATCTACTGAAGCGAAAACGAGTTTAAATCGGTGTCTAATCGTGGCTACGACCGTGCGCGCTCAACAAGAATACAAAAGAAGAACGTCGCGAATAAGAACGTGTGTGCAAGCAAGGCGACCATGCTGCGCCAGCGCTGTTTCGACAGATGCGCGGACTTTGGACGCGTAGCCCATTCAATGAGTACTTTATAAGGTATCGTATGCACAAAATGAGCTAAATGTGGTGTTTCCGCCGAACGCAACAGTGATGTACTCGTTGCCGCTGTAACGTCTTGACTAGTATCAAAATATTTTTAATCATAGATCTCGCTTTTGACTACGTTTTCTTAAGTCAAATTGATAATCTGCTTGACGCATCAATATATTTTGTTCTGTTATCTGGAATACACGTATTCAATACTTATATAACAAAATATAACAGGTATCGGTGCACTAGTTCGCCATTATTATTTAGACACGTGTGTTAAGTGCACCGATCCCGATTTTCGCCGAACAGTTTAAAAAATAAACTACTACTAATTAGTTACAGAGGCACCCTTACCTAACCTAACCACCAAATAGAATATTTTACGGTTTATTATTACGATCGCGTATATTGACGATCGGAAACCGTAGTGCATTCGCGATTAGTGTGGTGTTGTGAGTTACGAGGGCCCGCGCACTGCGCGCACCCCTGCGCCGGCGCCGGCCGATGACTCCCCGGGCACCCGGGCACCCGGGTAACGACCTCGCTCCACGCTCTCCACAGCATTCATAATTTTGCATTAATTGGTGCACGCTACAAGTTTTACACTTTTATTTGTTGCTTGTAGGAAGCGTGGGTTTTATCCAATAGATATATCGTTAATAAAAAGGGCATAAGTATAAATAATCATAATCACAAACATGTTTCCTCAAAATGCAAGAAGGGACTTAAACATATTTGAAAATAGTTAACTCAAAAGACGAGCAGAGATTGCGTGTGGAAAACAAGCTTCAAGTAAATATTTTGTAAAAAAAAAACCGTACATGACTACACTCACTTTCCCGTAGGATGGAACATCAATGTGTCAATCGATAATTTATTCATCACTTATTTATTGCTCGAATTTAAATTTCATCCCCCAATTATTTCGTCTAATTACGATGTTAAGTAGACGTATTTGTTATTATAGGAGCGTATGCCCGTAAATTATGCTTATGTACTCATCTTTTATGGTCACTAAGGACTTACACAAATTAGAATTCAGGCCAATTTGTTTTAATATTAGTAGTCTTTTAAAACATGTACGTATCGCTAGCTTATATAATTAACTATTTGTACTTATTCGCATCATTTGTTACACGCGTCGCTAGATGAGATATCTAACGCGACCGCCATTCATTTATTATCTGCATACGTGTTTGTATGTCACATATCTTGAGTATATTTGATCTTATATTGCCTTCCATGTGTGAGTTGTAATTCTGTCCCGTCCAGATAGACCAGAGGCAAGGATTGTAATCAATGTTTATAGACCCATCTTATTCACTTTTGCCCGACCGCTTGTGAAGTGAGTTTTATTTGTTAGTTTCAACTATTTACAAAAAAATAACAATACACTACAGGTACTACCACAATGGCGAACTTAATGCGAAATGGCATTATCTTACATTTGTTTTGTTTATCGGAATTATCGGAATATTCAGGAATCTCCATTTTTACATAACCTGTGCTTATATAACTATGTTTTTCGTTTCGATGCTAAGGGAACGAAGGACAAACGAATTAAGTACCAACAAACCACAATCTACCTTGGTGCAGCTGAAACCTCTAAATACATTTGGAACCCCCGCAAATATAAGAGAAGAGTTCCTTATATTCCCCTGTAGTAAGCCCTTCGAGTTCCCGCATCTCCTCTCCTGATCGGTGTACGAATCTTATTACGCAGCAAATACAATTCCTTTGTTGCTCCAGCGCCAAGCGTATTGATTGTTTACAAGTTTGATAGAATTTTAATTTTAGGATTGTGGTAAATCGGAGTCGGAAGTCAATTTGTATGAATACTTTTCTATAAAACTATTTAAATCGAATCCTGAAATCTGGCGATATCACTGTGGCCCTAATTGTTTCATTACGCAGCCGCAGTACATAGGGTTACAGTGTCGGCACATAATTCTATCAATTAACGCAGGCATATCGGAGCGCCATTCAACATTGTTTGTCCTGCCTCTTCATAAGTTCATAACGGACGGGTAGATATGTTTGCAATTATTAGGTCTGTTGATTTGACAAAAATACATGAATACTGTACCATATCATTCAAATTCTGCTTTAAGCGCATGTTGCGCAAGCATCTTTCGGACAATGTCTCTTCCTAACTTTCTTCGAAATATTTTACTTTGGGTACATTTTAAGTATATCTTATAAAGTATTCTTGTAAGTTTATGGTAATTATAAATACATTCCTATGCCTATATATCTTATATTATTGATTTGTGTTTTAATTACTTTGTTTCTCTGTAACTTTGATCCTGCACCGACTACATTTCTGTTTAACCCAGCGGTTGGCTGGTAGAGAATGCCTTAAGGCATTAAGTCCGCCACTTTTTTTTTGTATTGTGCAATAAAGTTTAAATAAATAAATATCATGCGATACAAGTTGAGACGGAATATAGCATCGCAAACTTTCTAAAGACGTGATTTTTTATCGCCGCTAAATAGCGCTCAGTGTATTGTGCGCAACCTCTAAAGGTGAGGCTATCCTCACGACGACCTGACGCCTATGTGTACAGGTACAGCAAAGGAATTTGAAACGCGTACCTTTTTGACCCTTACTGTCATTGTGACAAGAGCGATAAAGGTACGTGTTTCAATTTCCTTGACTGTACAAATCGTGCAACACTACAGTGCAGAATCGATGCTATTTTTTCTCAGTCGACATAAAATTCACAATATCATATAGATTTTATTGCAATTCAGAAGAATCCGTATTTATTATTGTATTTGTAAGCATCATGAAAGGAGATTGTAAACTTTCAGGTTTCTAGGCCAGATGTAGGAATTTGGTTTGGGCGTATAAACCAAATTCCTGGCGACTAACTGTCGACATTGACACTCACTGTCGAGTGTATCTGTTAAAGCTCTTTTTATATGGGTCTGATCGATTAAATTGTGGGCTCTATGCACATACACGTGTCAAGCAGTTACTTATGCCTGTGCAATGGAGGCAGTTTCCTAGTAATGAGTACTGTGCTATGCTCGTGTCGCGATGCATTCCCCGCGCGACCTTGGCGCGGGGCTCGCGGCTGGGGTGCCCCGTTTCGCGGACGCGTTCCACTTTTGCCATAGCTCTCTCTTGTTACGCAAACCCGTCGTTATGCATATTATGTTTTGCCTCAAACGTTTCTGCACCTAGATACCACTTTCTACCGTTAGAATCTGGTTTGTGTTGGTGTTATTGATGATATAAATTATAAACATAACATGATTTGGAAATGGTTCAGTCCACGACAGCTGGCTTATCTTCAATCGGGGTTTGCCAATGGCGAGTCTGCCTACGTAATGGTCGTGCAAGGTGAAGATACAAAAGTGAAAACGTCGTTCTTTCTGTCGCTAGATGGCTACATTCGTGTTAATATTATCCACAATAATTTTTACTTTTGCAATTAAATAAAATATAACCGAATGTCTTATGTTATATTCTCTACCAGTTTATCTCTTAAACTATACCTACTAATATACATATACTATCGCCTTAAGTCACGATTCATGAATCTATGCTTTATGTTTGTCTTTTATTAAACATGTCTCGTATCGTATGCAGACGTGTAATGTATACATGCTATATTTGTATTAACAAGTGCCGTTTGTGTTGTTTACAGGGCCCCCTGCGATCCTGACATAGCAAGAACGATTGCAGCTCGTTGGCAAGGAAAGCCACTTACCGCGGCTACATCAGGCCAGAAATTACCTCGCGTCTAAATTGAAACGTTCTCAAGCACATTGTACACTGTGATCGTCGTGGAACTCTGTGACTATAACAAGTGCAATAATATACTTTAGTGCAATCGTTTTGTACTGCCGACTGCCAGTGAAGTGATATATCTACTTGTTGTTGTTATATTGTGGTGAAATTAATTGTTGGACAATGGAGCGAGAATCAAATCCCATGGAGGCGTTATGCCGATCGGGGTGTGGTTTCTACGGAAACCCTTCCACAGATGGACTCTGCTCAGTATGTTTTAAGGTAAAATTTATTTGTATTTGTTTACTTTTGATAAAACTTATTTTTGCTTAGTTAATAATGCGTCGGTCAAATTTCACGGTCATAATCATAAGTCACAAGCATCACATTAGCCGTTTTTTATCATATTTTATAAAGATCTTGTCTGATTTCGATGAAAACTTTACAACTGAAGAGGTAAGCCAGATACCTCTGGCACGTTTTACGTTAACTGAAGTAATTAGGTGTTTACGTCTTTAAAGATTACTCCTACTTAAAATGAAACGATTCTGACAAACATTTTTAAAACACAAACATCGGTGAGTGTCAAATATGAACCTACTGCAAATATTTTTTTAAACAAATGAGTCACAATGGGTTAGGCATCGTTATAATTACTCAATTACTGCATCATTTTTACTAAATGTCAACAAAGTAGGTCAGCAGCGTTGAACTTGACGGAATGATGGGAGCTTTGCTTGCGTAATGTTTTTGTGTAACACGAGCTTTTTTGCCACAGCAAAGTCTGAAACTTTTCTAATATCAGTAGATCTTCTAAGAGTTCTAAGATAGCTGTAGACTGTAGTACGTGTACTTTTGACACACTTTCGGGTAGATTCGTATATGATGCGTAGGATCTTAAGGTAGCATAGGGTGAATTTTACAGCGATTCAGTCGCGCCATTCATGAAAGCTAAACTTTGTCGCATTTCCTACGCACGACATAAGCGACTGTCTCGATGTAGTCGCGCTGTTTTGATGAGCATCGCTTCTGCATGGATGCAAACGCGCGACTGTATTGATCCAACATTGCTGTATCGATACTGTATGTGTATCGCGGCTGTATCAATTCTGAATCGCGACTGTATCAATGTTGAAACACGACTGTATCGCCATGGTAGCGATGCAGAATGTGTGCGAGGGTATATATGACCAGCGACTGGAGACGTCCACTGCAAGTACACTTTAACGGCAAGCAAATTGAGCAGGTTAAGGATACTGTATTCTTGGGTTTCCATCTGGACCAGGCCTTGACGTGGGAGTTTCATATAGGCAGCCTGTGCTCGAAGCTAGGAAGCGCGTGTTTCTCCCTCGGAAGACTCGCGAAACTTCCGCCACATGCAGTCCGCGAGTGTTACTTCGCCACCGTGCAGGCGCTCGTGCAGTACGGACTCGACCTATGGGGCCGCGCCGCGGACTGGCAGCGCGTTTTCCGCTTACAGAATCGAGCCGTTAGAATTACTGGACGTATACCTTGGGATTAGGGCTTGCAATGCAATACCCGTCCATTTTTCGTATCCGGATATTTCGAATACTGAAATTATTTACTATCCGGATATGCGGATACAGCGGATAATACGGATATTCATATTATTTTTAATACAAAACGAAATATGCTTACATTTCGATGATACTAATGTACTGTGAAGGTTGGACTTCACTCTCAGTGGTGTTGGTCACTGATTTAAGAAAATAAATGTTTTGAATATTGGAACGGACGCGTGACGTCCGTCAATTGTAAAAAATGTACAGGTATTCTTAGTTTGGCCTCCGGGCAATAAACATATCTAAAACGTACTTCTGCTCTTTTAATCAGCTCCATCTGAGTGCATCCCCACAAGTGGTGGAGGTACAGAATTTATAACTAGAGTCGCGCGATCATTGAAAAGTTCCCTCGTCCACCCCGAGACGGCGGGAAATGTGTAGGTTGGACTTCACTCTCATTGGTGTTGGCCACTGATTTAAGAAAATAAACGTTTTGAATATTGGAACGGACGCGTGACGTCCGTCAATTGTAAAAATGTACATGGATTCTTAGTTTGGCCTCCGGGCAATAAACATATCTAAAACGTACCTCTGCTCTTTTAATCAGCTCCATCTGAGTGCATCCCCACAGTACCATGCCGCTAGGTAGTAATTTATTTTAGTTTTAGTGCCGCTTTAATTACTCTTTTTTAATTGTAAGTGTGACGTAGGTATTTGTTTCGTTGTTGTTTAATTTCAGTTTTTACATAGGTATTTTCTTATTTTTGCTGTCCAATTAATTAGTGTTATATGGTTGTATTTGTATATCATATAATAATAGACAAAATATACAATTTAACAGTAAAAAATTTACCAAATGGTTTTAGCAAATTAACATTTAAAAAGAAAAAACAATAGTGAAAAGACATGTTCTTAAAAATAAATGGAAAATACGAGTAGTTTTATTTTTTTATCATAATATTAAAAATCTAATCCGATTTGCAATCACAATTTAAACTTTACTGCGAGAAGATAATATATACCTACTGAACATTAAAATAAAATCTCCAATATACCAGTTAACGCGATGCAGAGTAGTAGTTCATAAAAAAAATCGCAGAAGACAATAAAAACGTAAGGATCATTATAAAAATATTTAAAATTATATTAAATCGGCTTCTATACTTTTATCAGTTTAATTTAATTTTTAGTCGTATTTTGTTTGATTGTGATTCTGTCTGTCCAGCGCATAGAGCTTCTTCCTCATGGTCGCCTTCCCTGTACTTTCCCTGCCACCAGGAGCACTTCGAGGGTGTCATTTTTATTCCTAGCTCGTCCTGATCCTGCGGAGACTTGTCGACAGCCGACGGTGACGTGGGAGTTCTGGAAGAATTTACATATTTGTGCAGTGGGCTGTCCAAGGAACTGGTAACATTCCGCTCCTGCACCACATTTCAAATGCGTCATTGCGAGATCTATCTGCCTTTTTGAGGGCCCAGGTTTTTGCACCGTAGGTGAAGATCGAGAACACCAGAGCCCTCTAGGTTTTTAGTAAGATTGATATATCTGTTCAGATCCTGTTTAGTCGTGTTATCGCGCTTTTTGCCATGCTAATCCGCTTTTGTACATCTGATTCGCATGAGCCATCGTTCTGGTAGAGCCCAGATATACAAAGCTGGGCCCTCATATTGGAAATCGCACGTCCCACTGAGCTCTAGCGGCTTTATTGGATCTATGACCATGAATTTTGTTAAAGATTTGTTGATCGACAGGCCAAGTAGTCTAAAAAACACAAGATCAAGGGGTGTTCAATTCAAAGGATTTCTTCAGGAATCAGTTGTTTGATGGTTACAATTTGTTCTTCTAGTGCCTTTTCCTTTCAAAGAGCCAGCTTGTTCGGGTATTTAATCTTTATTATGATACTTTCTACGGCTTGATATATTAATTATATTATAGTAATTATTTAATTTTAATTATCCGAAATATCCGTATTATCCGAATAGTGTATAGAAAATTATCCGGATTTAAAAATTCGCGGATATCCGGATAAAACGAATATCCGGATATCCGGATTGCAATTCCTACTTGGGATCAATCAGCAAAACCTTTTAGGGTTCCGTAGCCAAATAGCAAAAAACGGAACCCTTATAGATTCGTCATGTCTGTCTGTCCGTCTGTCCGTCCGTATATGTGACATGTAAAATTGAAAAACATTTTATAAATAAATGAGTATGAGTATGAGTATGTCACAGCCATTTTTTCCGAAACTATAAGAGCTATACTGTTGAAACTTGGTAGGTAAGATGGATTCTGTGAACCGCATTAAGATTTTGATGCAAAAATAAAAAAAAAATAATAAATATTGGGGGCTCCCCATACTTAGAACTGAAACTCAAATTTTTTTTTTTCATCAAACACAGGTATCAGCTTTATTCGTCTCATTCGCTTTTCGTTCAATTCTTATTTCGTCTCATTCTGCATTCGTAACTCAGTCTTGTTTCGTCGTGTTCGCTATCTGTCCCTATCTTTCTAAGTCTAAATCAGTAACTTGTCTCATTCTTATTCAGTCTTATTCGTTGTTCGTCACCGTCTTCCTTGGACTCATTCTTCATTCTTCCTTTTAGATTTTCGTCTCATTCACTTATTTGCCTCGATGCTAGTCACATTTGTTATTAGTCTCTTTCGTTTTTAGTCCAATTCTAAGTTCGTTACTTTCGTTTTTCGTCACCATCGATATTTTCTATCTTAGCGAATAAAACGTCTATCTTACGAGACGAGTAGCGAACGTACCCAAAAAAGAACAAGACGATTTGCCAGTAACGCCAAAATAAGAGAGAGACGAATAACGAATATGACTAAAAATAAAGTGTGAATGATACTAAAAACGTATGGGACCAACAACAAAATAGTCCTAGGAAGACCGTGACGAAAAATGAATAAGACTTAATAAGAGTGAGATAAGTTATAGAATAGGACTTAGGAAGATAGGAACACATGGCGAACACGACGAATAAAGAATGAGTGACGAATGCAGAATGAGACGAAATAAGAGTTGAACGAAAAGCGAATGGGACGAATAAAGCTGATACCCAAACACATACGTGTGGGGTATCTATGGATAGGCCTTCAAAAATGATATCGAGGTTTCTAAAATATTTTTTTCTAAACAGAATAGTTTGCGTGACGTCGCTTCCAAAGTGGAAAAAAAGTTGCCCCCCCCCCCCCTCTAACTTCTAAAATAAGAAAATGAAAAATCAAAAAAAAACATATGATGTACATTAAGTACTATAAAAACTACCAACGAAAATTGTTTTGAACGAGATCTAGTAAGTAGTTTTTTTTAATACCTAACTTTGCACCTAATTTATATGGGGCGCTATACATACCAGGTGCAAACTTAACTTAACCACTTAGGGATGGAAAGTGTTTGTACGGAACCCTCGGTGCGCGAGTCCGACTCGCACTTGGCCGGTTTTCTTTTTGCCATTTGGCTGCGGAACCCTCAAAAATGGCTAGTTGAGCAATCGTTCGACGGTATAAAAGAATTCCTAAACTGGGATAAATAATATTACTTGTACGTACATAAAATAATATATTGTAATGTATTTTATTTAAATAATGAATTATATCAAATGTATTTTAACTTAACGACATAAAATTTACGTATTGCTATGCAAATGCGAATTATATTCTGCTGACATGTACTTTTCTTACGAATAAAGATGATTATGATTACATGACTGTAACGCGACCTTATTGCGACTGCATCGCTACTGAATCGTTGCTATAAGTCACCGTATGCTACCTCCCTTAATTGGAAACGACTATAACGAGTAGACAAGTCTCATATCACGTGAATATTTCCTTATAAATAATGGCTTTTCCTGTCGTTCTTGTGAGCAATAGTAAAACATAAGCTGTACGGGGCTACGATGATCGCGTTTATGGCTCGATAAATGAATGAATGAATGAATGAATGAAAATTTTATTCGTAAACATACACGAACTGGACAACACATTAGAAATTAAATACAATAAAATAAAATTCTAGGTGTGTATGCCACGAAAAGGTCACACCTCAGCATAAATGCTGGCCCGGGAACCAGCGCTGGTCTTCCGGTGTAACCTATAGGTGACGCCACGGGGAACTGTACACACACGGCCGCACTCCAAGACTGAACGCAGCTTAAGCGCATACAGTGCCAAGACAATGACATTGACAGAAAGTGCTGTCAATGTCACTGCAGACCATTAGCGAAGAAGAGAAATGAAAAAAATAATCTAAGAATGCAATGCCCGTATGTGTACAGCACATTAAAACATTTAACAAATTACATTTTACAACTTAGGTACAAAAGTGAAAGACAGTTACTAAAATTACAATAAATGTGGATGTGTAGGGAAATAACTAAATTTTATATAAAAGAACAGGGAGAAACGAAACCTAAATAAAGACAAAGCACCCGTCTCTCTCCAACAAGTATGTTAGCGCGCACATTTTGAATTAACATGTTTGTGGTTTAAATTTGGTGGTTTGTTGTTGCAAAGTTTTTGCAGAAATTATGAGCCGGCCCTAGTCGGGAACTTTTACAATTCCGGTATTAAAATATAAAGTCCCAATCCCGGTATCCTTGTATTAGACTGGATGAATTCTAAGATAATGTATTTTAAAATAACCCTAGGTAAATTTTTAATCGGATTTTTTCGTTATGCATTCATATTTAATCAGGTGCATAAAAAAAGTATAAATATTCCACGTTTTAATGCAAAGTAAGTACCCTCGGTAGTCTCGGATTGCAGGTCTTATTAGGTCTCTTGATTTTATTGTAACGGTGATACATTCATAAAATTAAGATACTTACATAAATAATCTGGTTAAATCTAAGCAAGTTTGAATTGGCCTGTCTGCAATTTGCCGTTCTAATAAATAGACCTGCGATATTAAAATAAAAACATAATATTAACGATTATTTATGTATGCGCCTTAAAAACAAGGGTAGCAAATTGGCTATCCACTACGAAACCAAAAGGAAATATTTTCTGGTGGTTCCGTAGCCATGTTCTATTATGTAAAAGTTAAAAACGTTTTTTTTTTTTAATTAAATTAAGAATTCAGATTCAGAATCTTTATAATCAATAATTATATCAATAAATAATTGTACAAATAACCAATGATGAATAAGACATACTTGTGTGGAGTAATAGAACCTTAAAAAACTAACTATATTTATCGTGAGCATGAGCACTATAAAGTATTATAATAATTATAGTAGAAAGCTTCGGAAGTACCAATATTTGATTGTTTTTTGAGTTAGATATATAATACGGGTATTTCGATATTAGATTCTCGGGAAAACACGAAATCCGGGTGTTGTAACCCTTAGAGCCGAGTTAGTAGGCTCATAAGTAAAAACTGTGTTCAAATCAAAACTCAAGTCTATTATATAAATATTTCATCTGTCTGAAATAAAGGTGTTACGATTTGATTTATAATTATAACTGTACCCAGATATGATTCTAGCGGGAACAACAGGTGTTTAGTGCTTAGGTACATAACAATAATATCGACGAACCTGCTATCGATAACCACCACCTCCATGTTATAAAGGAAATGCATTACTATATAGTTATTCAGAAAATCCTGGATGTCATTGAAATAACTACCTGATAAGAAAGCGAAATCAAGGGAAAAAAGTATATATGTATATAGGTATATGACATTGATATGGTATGTCATACTCATATGTTCTATTGAGTTTGAGTGTGCTTAATATAATTATGTTAAATTTATATTTATTACAATACTGTTCGCTTTTTTACGCCGAAAACCGCGATGTTGCACGGACCGTGCCGTTCGATGGTCATATGATTCATATAACATTAGAATCAGCTGCCTACTGAGCCGGCGATCCTGGGTCCGAATTTCGAAGCAAGAGCAAATATTTGTGTGATGACTGATGAACACGTTGGCGTAAGATGTATTCATCTATATAAGTATGTGACTAGATCAATTTATGTGAGGTTGTCCTATATTTATATATGACTCTCGAAGTAAAAGATCATAATTTTTTCCTTGTTTTCGGGTGTTAAACTTCTTCGCCTTTTAGAAAAAGTTCACTTCCATTAACTTAATCTGTCCACTCCATTTGTACATCGGTGGCACGCGAAGCGGGTGTGTTTGCGGCGTCTACCAATACAGATCTGTTATTTTCATTTATAACGTTGAAGTGGTACTTAGTTTATCGATAACAGAATTGTCGATGTTTTTATTTTGTCTAGCACTGACAACACGTCGTTCGTGTTAAAAAACTCTAGGTATAGTTATAATTATAACACTGCACTGTAGCTTGGTAAAGTCGGGGGAAAAAATCCTCGCTAAACCTAGCCAATTTTGCATGTGCGTGAAATACGTAAATCCGATAATAATACGTGAGTACGATAGTGGTAATCTCGAATAAGTTTTGTATAGATAAATTAATTGTATTATAAATGCTGATTGTATGAAATTAATGGTATATGAGTTATGTACAATATGCCTAAACTTTAGTTTATTATATCTTAAATTATTCTTACATGATGTGCGCCGCTGTGATTTGGTATGTAATTTTATATTTACGTCGTTAAATGCAATATGTGTACAGAATTAAAAGGTTAATTTTTATTAATCTAAAGAGACCTAGTTAAATCCGCGAAGGTATCAACGTGAAAAAGTAGAATGCAACCTGCAGAATAGAACTGCACCTATATCTTAATGTACAATAAGAAATTATATAAAGAAAAGTAATCATATGCTAAATGTTTACAATGAAGCGAAAAATTGAAAAATTTAATGGTTCGGACAGGATTCGAACCTGCGTTTCCAACGGCTTTCCAACATTTGGTTTACGTTAGCGGACGTTACTGCTTTATTAAAAATTAAAAAATAAGTCATATGCTACTATGAAATCCATACAAAGATGTGGCTTTTCACCATAACATGGCAGAATAGATGTCTACTAGTTATAAAGAGTCAAAGACATATTAGCGACATGTCTTTGATGACCATGTTGTATGGTTGTCGTTTCAAGGCACCCGCAGGTATGCAAAAATGAACAAGTCAACGCAGTTCTAGTCTGCGACGATAACGCAATTATATTTATTATTTTTGTTGATAAAATCTTTCGCAATTACTATCCTTCTACCTACCACTAGTTGGTTGGCTAAGCTCGCACCAGTCAATGATCGTCACGATCAAAATATTTACATGTTTTTTAGTCATTGTGCAAATTGAGTAAACAAGTTATTGTTCAACCGGATTTATACGAATAAATAATTGTACTGTGGACCGTTCCGTATTAAACATTTTAACACATAGTTACGGTAACGGTACAGCAAAATTATGTCCGTTTATATTTCTATCGTTTCTCAGTATACATATATGCATATATTTTTTAACATGGTATATGTTTTATATTTTACACCCCCTCCTTCCTCCCTTAAACTAAATCTTGCCTTTTTATGGTTCCATAGTTAACAAGGAACCCTTATAGATTCGCCATGTCCGTCTGTCTGTCCGCAGCTGAGCTCAGAGACAGTTCGCACTAGAAAACTGCAATTAGGCATGGATATACATATTTGTCACGCTGAAAGAGTAATAGAATAAAGTGGTACTGTGGGCTGCACAAATGCATGGCATTACCAATGAATTCATTCATAAATTGGCCATGCAATTTTGCAGACACGTAACCACAACACAACTACCCCAAGAGCGAAGCTACTAAATATTGAATGTATCTTTATCTAAGTTAATCTACAATTATCTAGTAACCGTGAGTGTTCTAGATCTAGGTATCTTGTTGTATCATAACACGCACAGCGCGGCACAATAAACAATGGCTTAAAATCACAGATATAAATGAGTATGGTGAGCTTGCGGTGTGGGGCATTCTTTACCGTTGGTTAACAATATCTGACTCCTCTGGCAATACTGTAGATTTACTGCGTAAACTATTTTAAGTTTTCTTTCTGTGGATCAAATCAGTCATGTGTTCATAGGATTTGTTAATTTCCCAGTAGGCCTCTCGCGTTCTCAAACGCAAAATCTCAGTTGCGCAAATTCTTAAATCTATATCACAGGGACACGAACAAACAGTAAATCAGCGTTTTTTGTAGAAAATAACAGAAATGTTCCTAGATCTTGCTACATAATGTAGATATACCTACTACTGTGCTACTAAAAAACGGAAGCATTTGCACAATACACCAATGTTACTGCGAACTTCCAGTGTCATTAGTCATTATATCTTGGTCCTATACATTTGACATTGTACTTAATTTATGCATTAAACATACTTTTTATTTTGCAAAGTGCAACAACAAATGAACTGTAATTTACCAAATAGGGCAATTTCACTCATTAATGAATTAGATTTTTATTACTTCGTATGAATATGTACCTAAGTGAGTTATTGGCCATGTTTACGTTTGTAGCGCCACCTAGCGTTCGTAACTGGAAGGGATATTGTTAGGTGGAGAAATGTCAAAGAAGTTTTGACATAGACACATTCCTTCTAAGTAATACATATTTTTATCACGATGCGTGTGCGTTTTACTTTACCCGGCACCATGCACTTTACACATGGCTAATAGTATTGTTGATATTCTTTGTTATTAGTCAATTTAATTCATTTTATTATGACGTTAAATACAGGTAGGTAATGACGCATCACATCATAAACATTAATTTACTTACATACGACGTCAGAGCACCCTGAATAAATTTACGGGACGAGCACAAAGCGGTTTCCAGTCACTTCTGACTAACATCAGGAATTGAGGATATTAATAATAAGATGAATTTCTTAGAAATAGAATAGAATAGGAATAGAATAGGTATTTATTTGCTTAGAATAAGTAGGTACAAATGTGTCATTGTATGGTATGCGACAATAGGTAGCTTATTCTGCTATCTGTACTTAAATACTAGCATGCACATATTTTGGACATTACATCTCACGAGAGAGGAATTCCTTCACACTGTAATACATTTTTTCATTTAATAGTTGCGTTACTTTATTTTTAAATCTATTTAAAGGAAGCTCTTGTATACTTTTTGGCAATCTGTTAAACACTTTCATGCACATGACAAAACAGTGCTTCGAGTACAATGCTGTCCTAGGAACGTAATTGTGAACTAATCGTCCTGGATTCCTTTGGTTTCTATTGGAATTGTTCGCAGCTGTTTTAATTAAATATATATATGTCGCTTAACAAACATGCATATTTCTAAAATATATAATCTGGGTAGAGGTAAAATATTTTTTTTTAAAAGTGGTTTGCATGATTTGTATGGGGCTAGCCCGCAAATAGCACGCACACATTTTTTCTGTGCTACAAATGCAATATTTGATTGCGTACAATTTTCCCACATAATAAGCCCATATCTTAACACTGAACTAACATAACCCTGATATGCGGTTAAAGTGGCTTGCATTCCAGAGGTGCGTCTTCACTTTCGTAACACATAAACAAATCGGTTTAATTTACAACGTACCTTTTCTATACTTGCTTGCCAATCTAAATGTTTATTTACCCCCAAAAGTTACAATTTGGATTTCTTCTATTTTCTGATTTCTATAATGTAAATTAAGTTTAACATTTTCACCTCGTTTTGAGTTACATTGTACATAGTTTGTTTTATGAATATTAATTTGTAAATTATGTGTTTCCAACCATTTTATAACAATTTCTAATATCTGGTTTATTTTACTTTCATGTTCCTCGATATTACCATTATTTTTTGATGTAACAATGAAGGAATATCGTCCGCAAACATTACAGTATTGTATGGAATGATATCGGGCAATTCATTAATATAAATTATAAATAATAGAGGTCCTAGTACGCTGCCTTGAGGAACACCGAAGTAATTACATTTTAATTCTGATCTATAAGGCCACTTCAACATGTGACTTATTTAGTTTTACAATTTCAACAATTTCATAGAAATAGCTTTTACTGTTCAATTGTAACAATAAACTTAATCTTCATCTTGTTATGTTTTGAACCTTACGGATTCGATGAGTCACTGCCGACAATGCGTAAACGCACCGTCACCATTTTTAGCAGCGGTGGGTGATCCTTTACTTAAGTCAGCGTATACTAGTGCAGTGTTAAACATCAAACAAATATATTTCTTTATTTATTTATTTAAACTTTATTGCGCAAAATACAGAAGTAAAAGTACAAATGGCGGACTTAATGCCATGATGCATTCTCTACCACTCAACCACAAGGTCAAACAGAGACATTATTGGTGCGGGAAGGGTGATATATCAACTTAGACACCAAGTATCGGGATAGGGATGTATTGTACTAATTTGATTCAAGTGCGATCTACAACAAGATATGTATGTGTTCCAGGAGGCTTTGAAGAAGAAGCAGCAGCCGCCTGCGACGACGCCGTCGCCGGTGGCGGCGCCGTTCGTGCCAGCCGCGCCGACGCCGGCGCCCGCGCCCGCGCCCACGCCGCTCGCCGCCGCCGCGCCCACCGTGCCGATCCTTGCCGCTCAGCCGCAGCAGCACACAGATGTGAGGCCAAACTTCTCTTATTTACTTATCCATTTTGCATAGACATTCAGCTGCCCGAAACATTGCTGTTGGCGTACTTTCGGAATATCTTTCATTTGTACCTACAGGAGAACGTGTTTAAAAGTGAACTCGTGCTATTGGAGACCTTTGTATCTGTCGCGCTTTCACTGCTTTTTAGGGTTTTACTAAACTAGGATACAAAATATCTGTGAAATATCGTGGATAATAGCGTATGCAATGATTCATGCAACATGGTCTTGTCCCTTCTTTTGCTCTGAAGATGGGTTGCGTCAAAAAAATAAAATAAACGAAGAGCCGAACAGGAGCGATGTTATGGATGTTCGTTTTGTCTAAATTTGATAGTAATAATTAACGGGGGTTGCTTTCGAGTGGAAGCCACTGGACGGAAGGCGTAGCCGCGGACGTCCAGTTCACTCTTGGCGGCGCACCATTGAAAGCGAGCTGCGAGCTATCGGAGTGTGTTGGAGCGAGGCTAGAGGAGTAGCTGAACATAGAAGGCGTGGCGAGGCGCGAGCTTATTAACGCTCTCTGCCTCCGGGGTGCTTTAGGACACCACAACAACCAACACTAATGGAGTTTCCTTTAGAAAAATACAAAGTGCAGTTCTTAAGATTGCACAAATGTTAGCTTTTGTCGAATTTGGCATGTCATTCCTACTCAGCGACAATTAGTCAAATTGGAACCGATATTTCGTATCATATTCCAAATATCTTTATTTTTCGCTTCTGTAGTTGACTTGTAGACGAAGCAAAGGTGACGCTTCTGGCATTTTGTTTCAAAACGCACTACTTAAGATAAATTGCCTAATTATAGGAGATGCCTAAGTATCAACCGTAGACTGTGATCATTTCCTAAATCGCTAGTGTTAGAGGACATAAACACAAAATGTCAAAAGCAACCAATATTATTGCATTGCTTTCCTTGTAATAAATTGCTTGACATGTTCATTTTTAAATACTTTTGCAACATGACGAATTGGGTAAGTAAGGTAAGGATCTTTAACGGTCTGAATTACCTTTTCGCAAATGCAACTATTAATTCTTTGTTTAATCTAATATTCATGTCATGTTTATGTACCTACCCTTATATTTAACAACCTTTTTGTTGGATTCGTAAATGGCATAAAGCAAATGGTTTCAAATTTAAATGGTTATTGTGTCAAACTGACAGGCTTGACACTCGTGATTTAAATCAAAAAAATATTTATAACGATCGTTTCTTATTAATTTACACTGTAAACGGAAAAAATATTTCAGTTAATTGGTGCTCTCAAAAATGTAAAGGCATCGTACGTCTCTGATCTCAAGTCAAGGATTTGAGATGGAGGGTAATTTTATATTGTAACACGGTAAAGTTCATTAATAATACATTTCAATTAAAATGAAGACTGCTTTAGTTTATTTGTACGATTAGTCAAGCAAATATGTGCAACTTTTATACTCATTTTGTCGTGTTACAGTCAAAATGTCCAGTCCGAAACAAAAAATTAAACCCACTATATAATGGAAAATGATTCCAACAAAAAGGAATCGAAGGGGAAACGGCTACTGAAGAAAGCGTTACGTCGCAATAGCAAAACTAGCAATAACAGTCAGAGTTCCGCGGCGGAACAGAGCTCCGCGAGTCGGTCGAAGAGCTTCGACGACAAGAGGCAGTCTATCGAGATAAAAGAGAACGCGCCGCTGCCGACCGCCGACGGCGCGCAGACGGCGCCGCCGGCCGCCGCGCCGTCGCGGCCGGAGCGCGAGCCCGAGCCCGCCGACGCCGCACGAGCCAAGATGGTCGACATCAAAGAGAGTCGCAACCAAATCTTCCAACAACCTTTAACATTAGACAATTCTTCCCACCTTTCCGAGGCGGGAAGTAGCAAAAAAGTCATAAAAAGGGTTTGTTAGATTGAAATTATATAGTTATTGAACTATGTATCAATTTGTACGGCTAAATTGACGTTTTGATTTACTTGTTCACCTTAATATTTCACATATTTAGTCATTTAGGACACTATTATATGTGCGTGTTAATTTTAGCATTTTAGGATTCTGTGTTAAGTGTGAAGACAATCTTTAGTGGATGAATAATTTAAAAAGTAAATTCGAAATATAGTGTATAGGATGCATTTTGTTTAGATGAAGACTTGTTAATTTACTGAGCGAGCCGAAGCGTCCCCGTTTCGGCTTGGGCAAATTATTTCGTATGCCCGGATGGCCTGTTATTCAGTTTTCCGGCTGATCTCGCCTACAGCTCGCATTTATAAACCGATATCTCCAATATAACACGGATGTCCAAACTCAAACCGGGGTGGCAATCTACAGGACGCCTCGGTCGTCTTCAGTGTCACATAGAGATTGGCGCTCTTCCCGGGAAAATACCTAATTTACCGCATAGTCATTTACGGTTAACCATCCGGGAATTTACGCAGTATTTACCCACGAACGCCCATCTATTCTGTACTCTCACATTTCCTATGTTGAGAACTTTATAGTTTCTAAAGTATTTGTATTGTATTTTTCAGAAATTGGAGGAGGAGAGCGGAGCGGGCACGAGCGGCGCCAGCACGGGCGCGTCGGACACCGACGCAGACGACAAGGATCCCAGCAAGGACAAGAAGAAGAAGAACAGATGCGCCGTCTGCCGCAAGAAGGTTGGACTTACAGGTAAGGCAGCTGCTACTCTGATTGTCAATTGTTATTGTATGCGAACCGATATTATTATAAATTTGTCAAATGTAAATGTATTTCGATAATTATTGAAACCGTTTTGGTTTAAAGACCGAATTAGGGTCCAAAATAATACGAGGAAATATAATAATAATAATAGTCTACCGGGCGACCCTTATGCGATCTTAGGTTTTCTTTACTATTGCCTGTAGTTATCAATTACAAATTATTCGTAGCGTTTGTAAAAAGTAATGACAATCCTCATAGATTTTGCAATCGCTTAGCAAGTATTAAAACATAAATCAGCAACGAGCGTAAAGGTCGGCTGACACGTTCGCGCGGTGGTCATCCACGTCCGTGTCGCGATAAGCGAGTTACGAGAGCTATCGCGTAGCGCAGACGTGTGCACTGTGCGCCCTACGTGCCTACGTCGTCATCTCGAGCGATTACGCACGATCTGAATCCGAGAAAAGATACTTGCGTGCTTTGCTTCGGGGGGTGTTCTCATATCCCTTCATAAATCGTATTTACTATTATCGGAAGTAGGTATTTCCTATATCGGTTGTTATTTGTTTCAATAGATTTTTATATCGCAGGATCTTATTAAAAACAAACTTCTAGGCAATATATTTCCACTGTAGACTTTGAAACGTTTTATCCCGGAAAATATAAAGGGTCCGATATCTAGTTTTTTGTGAAAAGTAATAAGTTATATGCAGTATTCATGCCCAAATTATACATGTACAATGAGCTGCACAATTAATTGACAAAATTTCATATATTTACGATACAATTCTATTACTTTTCTGTATTCCGCTTAGAAAGAGGATGTAATAATCACTGTTTTTATATTTTTCCTGAGTTTGCTAATTGCTTTATTATTTATTTATTTGAATTTACTGTGTACATAGTTGTCGTAGATTTCAGTTATTTTATGTATTATTTTCTTTACTTTCTTGATCTCTATTAATTTCCACCTGTTAGAAATATGAAATGTTGTGCAGCCCATAGTACCTACATAAAAACATCAGTAATATTGTGAAACCTCAACAAAGTTAACCTTTACTACGAACGACTGTGTTTAAGTCCAATAAAATGTCGGTTCAACTCATAAAAGCAAGGCTAGCAATTGCTTCATATTTTTATACGCCGAATGAATAGCAAATACGTTTTATACAGTTGTTTGCGTATCTTTAGATTACCAAGTCGTGGTCAGAACTCGTGATATATCGCATACATTTATGAGTTAGGTAGAGTTTGTCTGCGATTACTACAAATGATAAAAATAATATTTCTTCCATTACTCCAACATGTCCCCAATTAAAGTCTGGTGCTGCCCACGTTTGAGTTCTATCTTCTCTCCAGGCATTATCAGATATTTGAAATACGTGACTTACCCTTGTATCGAAAACTACTGGTTAAGGCAAAAAGGCATTGAAGGTCCAAAGGCAATTCCATGTACTATTATTGGACCCCTGCTGTACTTCTTTGTTGTTTTTTCCTTGCTGGTCACTGGTCAGCTTATGATAAAATAGTAATTAATGTATTTTAGAAGTCATGAAAGCAATAATTCTGGTATTCGAATCAATGCCCTGGTCAATTGTCATATTCAAATAATTTGAACCGATTGAGTATGTGTACGAGACCCGCCGCTCCTCAGGTCGCACTCCAAATTGAAAGACAGGGTTGTCATGTGATAGCGTGTTTGTTTGTTTGTTTGTTTGTTTCCGTGTGAGTGACGGGCGGACGTCCTTGTTGCGTGTTGCAGGGTTCGAGTGCCGCTGCGGCGGGCTGTTCTGCGCCGTGCACCGGTACAGCGACAAGCACGAGTGCTCGTTCGACTACCGGGAGCTGGGCGCGCAGGAGATCCGGCGCAACAATCCGGTCGTCGTGTCGCAGAAGATACACAAGATATGAGCCGCCCGTCCCCCGCCCGCGCGACACGTGCCCCGACACCCTTTACTCTAAATAAACATTAGATCGAGTTTGTGTCTCTCATTTACGTATGTAGATTGACGCGCCCGGCCGCCGCGCCGCCGAGGGTACTATTTAGTTAACCGAATTCTTCGACGAGGTTTAGCTGTGTTTTGACAGTATTCGGACAGAATTTATTGTAAATGGCAATTTTCGATTCTGTAAATCGGACGCGCAGACTCGATCCATCAAAATTTAGATTTATTTGTGGCGAGAGTTTTACTTTTAAATTTTTATTAAAAGTTGTAGATAAAAGTTCATTTCGGGTAGGAATTTCAGGATTAATTTCGAGATAATGAGTAGCGTTTTGAATATTGTCCATTCACCTCCATTGTAAATATTAGATATAATTAATTATAGAAACAAATCCTATATATTGTAAAAAAATTAAAACTCCAAAAAAAGCTACATTGTTATGATTCCAACGGAGAGCATAACGTGCTTAACATTTACGAAGTAACAATTGTTAGCTGCTCAGCGAGCGGTCGGGAGTCGCTCCCGTGTATATTGTACAGAAGTCCGCGATACTTGACAACGACCAGTCGGCGACTGTCCGCACGACACGACGGAGCCGGCCCGCGCACGCCCGGTCGCCGGATTAACATCATCTTCAAATTGTTAGTACTGTAATTTTGGTTTGGGAAGTCGTCGCTTTCTTATTTGTCTAACATTCGGCGTAAGTGACTAGTGTTTAGCGAGATTGTGGTGTGTATCGGATAAGGCGAGCGTGCGCCGCGGCTGGCCGCCTGACACCCGACTAGTCGCACGTGTAGACGCTGACGCTTGGACTAGTCGCACGACTGTCGCGCGACAGTCGGGCGTCGGGGCGACGCCGGCCCTCCCCCCGCACTGCTCTTTGTGTGAAAATAAGTAAGCATATGGATAGTTATACATATTATAAGTAGTCGACACTTTATATTATTACACATTATATAAGTAGGAAAGAATTATTTAGCTTTTTCTTTTTAATCAATATTATTCAAAATTGTATGTTTTATTATGTAACTTGTTCATTTAGTGGTGATGTTGGATCAATAATACTTACGTATCTATTGTTTCGGTCGTTTGTCCACGGTAGACTTACTTATTGGTTGGACTTAATTATTTAATGACTTTTGTTGTATATTTTGTTAGGTCATTGATTAATTTGGTCTTTTTGCTTGAACATAATCAGATGAAAAGATGATGTTAATAATGAATGATTTTTTCTTCTAACTTGCTGTTTTAATTTAGTTATTCTTCTATTAAAGTCATTAAATTTTCAGGAACATGATATGCTATTATTATTTTCAAAATTTACCCCAATCTGATTTCAATTGTATTTGCTCAGCGTGTCTGTGGTAAAAGCTCCACCTCTAGCACAACTGTGACTCGCGACGCTTTCTCGCGCTCGATTTCTGTACAATACTGTTAGAGAGTGACGCGGGATGCTATGTCGCGCGACACGAGTTGCAAACCATAGTTGTGTTAGACGGGCTGGGTCCATTCTTGTGACCACCTAGGAATATAAAGGGCAAATTTTAATGACAGCTACTAGCAGCTAGGGATCGCCTATATCGATAAACCCAATTATCGATACTTATCCCATAATATACTAGGGACCGCGCAGTCTTTTGTAAAAATTAAATTCCATTGAATTGAAAAGTTATTGAAAGTATACAAATTAAACAATATACAATTATATATATAACAAGAGGATTTTTAAAACTTCATTCATATATTATTCCTCATTCATTATAAGTGTCTAAGTAGGTAAGCAGTTTTTTATCTAATTATGTAAAGAGGTCTATAAAGAGATATTATTATTATATAATTAATATTAATATTAAATATATTATGATAATTGTCACCAGAATAGTACCTACACAATAAAATACAAACTCAAAAAGCGTGCTAGGGGCACTAGTATGTATATCGTCGGAGATAGTGTAATACCGCGTAAGAAACAAGTCAAGTGTAGATACGAATCAATATTCAAACAAATGCTAAGTATTTTATTGAAATGAGAAGTTTATCGACACCTGTTATTTACGCTGTATTGCACTATCCCCGACGATATGGGATAAGCATCGATAATTGACTTTATCGATATAGGTGATTCCTAGCTGCTAGTAGCTGTCATTAAATCTTGCCCTTTATATTCCTAGGTCTGCTTGTGACATTTCGATGTGACCTTGTCAGTCAGTAACGCTTGTTTGCTCGATAGAGGACGGATTTTGTGACACAAACAACTGTCACGTCGTACCTGTCACTATGCGATCTACCGAGTCCGTCCCGCACATCGAGGCAGACATGTACAGTGAAGGAAACTGAAACGCGTACCTTTTGATTCTTATTTTCATTGTGACAAGAGCTAAAAAGGTACGAGTTTCACTTCCTTGGGCGTAAGTGCAGTGTGGGCATTATTTTTCAGTATTGCCAATATCACGCATACCTACATGACATTACTTAAAAGTAGGGGAGACCGGGTACAAAAGTAACGGCGGGTCGAAAGTAACAAATGCTCTCTAGATTTAGCCAATGGGCGACCACCGCTTGGCCGCTGTCAGGCGATAACCGGGAGCTATTGAGTACTTATATTCTTTGATCTCGATCCACCAGTGGATTTAATAGCACGATGTGTAAGATGCAGCCTACATAACAAATAATTTTAAATGTATTTAAAAGTATGAATATTTAAAATGGTCTTGAGAGTGATTTCGTATTTCATATTCCCTGAGTTGTTCTTGTTTATAATCAAGAACGCAATTTTGTACGTCTTCGCAAACTGGTTTATTGATGAGTGTTTTGGCTGTCGTTTTGTTGAATAGGTAACTATCTTTTTCAATAAAATGTGTTTATAATAAAATAATATTGCACAAATACTAAATTTAGTGAGGTTTAGTTCAGTATTTCACGTTTATATATAAGCAATATTCGTACATTTCATTTGGTGACAAATTTAAGAAGAAAAACCCTTTAATATTTTTTTTTACATTATTTTTTCCATAGTTGGTTCACCATAAAGCACCAAACGTCTCGTTTTTGTCAGAAAGAAATAATCATGCATTTAAGGATTCTGCCCACCAGGCCACAGATGAATAATATGTAGGTAGCTAGGGATTGAAACCAATTTTCAGCCATTTCGAACCAAACTACCGAGGCTTACAGCTCACAGCTATAAATACCTATCTTATCTGCTAATTAAATATGGCAATCACAATTCACAATAAGGACATCAATGTCCAGTTCTATAGCGAAGCCACTGTATGAATATATTATTGTCTTTCACTGTTAATATGTCGAAAATAAATAAATTACCTAATTTCCTACCTCACACACCTATCATGAAATTATTCACATTGCCTGTTTTAAATCGTGAAAAGGAAAATTGTATAAATAATGAAGTCGGTTAAAAATAAGTTGCAAATGCCTTTATTTTACTGAACAACATAAATAAACTATTTCACATAAATTTATTCTATTTACGTGCAATCTGTATTGCAATACATTAAATTTAGATTAGGCAAACTTATTTATGTAATCATCATATAATCAACCATTGGCAAGTTTAATATATTATCGACTAAGTCAATAACACCCTACAGTGGATCAAAGGACACTGCAACTCGCGGGGGTACGACGCAGCTGACGAACTGGCGAGAGGAGGTTCGGAGATGGTAGCAGAGGGACCCGAACCAATCATACCTCTACCATTCGCCTGGCTGCGCAACACAGTGCGTAAGAACACGAAGGTAGAACAGCAACTATACTGGTCTAACTTAGGTACCTAGAGTAAAGAGGCCCTTCCGACAATCTACCCCGGGTTCTACGCAAACTAAGGCAGCTACGCAAGAGGCCGCAGCTCCGGCTCATAACTGGAGCGATAACTGGACATGCCCTGCTAAACAAGCACTTATTCACTAGGTGTTACTGACAGTCCTCTTTGCTGAGCTTGCATGGAGGCCGAAGAGACTGCCGCCCACGTCATTCTCGAATGTCCTGGTGTGGCCAAATACCGGGCACAACACCTCGGGTCTCCGAGGTCACTCCCAGAAGTCGTCGGCAACATCAAGGGACTGTTAGGCTTTTTGGTAGAGGTGGGTTGGCAAGAGTAGTGCCAGCAACCCTTTACGCAAAATAGGCGCATTGTTAGACTTCGAGTTGCGGAAAACTAGCCCGCGAGAACCTATAACGTATAAGTCAATAACATGATGAGATGGACAATTGGACACTTGCCACTAAGAGCCAGCGCACACTACGGCACAAAATAAAGACACTACAGAAGCCGCACTCTTTTGTTATTTGCCGCTTTTAAGGAATTAGCCTACTTGTATCTGATTGTTAATTTTAAATGACGTTCGACGCTGTTGGTTGTAGCTTCTGTGGGGAGTGTCATACTCCTAGGGTTATCTACACCAACAAAAAGGAAACTACTCCTCGGTATTTGTACTTGTTTTACAAGGTACTTTTGATAAATACCTAGGTCCAAAATAAGACGGACGTGGCGGGACCTTCATGATGATGGGCTCTAAGAGTACCTACTAGATATTTGAATTGGTTTAATATTTAAACATGTGCGGTATTATCATCAGGTGAATTTTATGATACTGGTTGCAAATGTTCATGAAAGTGAGTAGAAAAACGAAAACCACACATCTACGTTGAACCAGTCTTGAGATCCAGTAGGCACTTCCATGATCCATCATCAGGTCAATTTTATGATAGGTACTGGTTGTAAATGTTCAATAAAGTGAGTAGAAAAACGAAAGCCACTCATGTTTGCGTTGAACCAATCCTGAGATCTAGTAGGCAAGTGTCCCTTCATCAGATCCTGAGTTAATGACAATGGGAAAACCGTAGGTAGTATACTCTTATTAAAAAATGTTTACGTCGGTTTACATTTTACGAAGAAAATCGGTGAACATACGTACAAAACGATTCAATACAGACGAACACTGATCCACTTCCTTTTTAAAGTCGGTTAAAAATAATAAATAATCATAAAAAATTGTAAAATAATAAAATATAGTCGATGCGTTGGGCCCGCTTCGAAAACGCGGGCCGGGTCACAATTGTGACCCGAAATTTGTAGGTAGGTATCAAAGAGTATGTAATCACTACGTTTTAGTAGGTATATTTTTTGACACGCAGCGCGAAGTGAAACCCCCTTGACTACGGCTTGTAGTGGCCGCAACAGTAGGTACATCTCTCTTTTTCTCACTTCGAGCGTGAAAAAGAGACATGTACTGTCGCGGCCACAAGAAGCCGTAGTGTGCGAGAGCGTAAGTATTTCATGTACTTACTTAGCTTTGTACGTTTGACATCCGTCATCTCGGTACATTTTATTAAGTAATTAAATTCGATTAAAACGTACCGAGATGACAAATGTCCCACGCACAATCGTATGCGAAAACTGCGATAGTCGATAAAAAGTATAAAAAACACTAAATTAATGTATTGTGAAATGTCATGTATTTTCAAATGGTTGAAAAATCCCTACTTATAACAAATTAAAACTCATACACATAGAGGTCGCCAAGGTGTAAAAACCTTTCAAATAAACAATGCAAAGATCGACACACAAAGCATAAGGAAAAATTCGTCAGGTCTATGTGGAGCGAGGGTAGCGAAGTGGCTAACGCGCTGGACCGGTAATCCAGAGGTACCGGGTTCGATTCCCGGTCCCTTCCACCAGGTAGCTTCTTTTTCAATTTTTCTTTAAGCTTTGATCTTTGTATTCATAGTTTAAATTAAAACTCATTAGATAAATTATATCATATCATAACGTCATGTTAAGCATAAAAACTAAAAAAAAATATGGCATACATATCGGCACCGGATGAAGGGGCTGAAACATACAGTTTAGGTGTTGATGACATTCACTCAGAGGAAATACCACTCTCGTTTTTTCCATACAAATCGAGATTCCGTTCTCGTCTGGTTCCTCCTCCGAAACTCAAACAATCTTTACGATTCTTTAGGACCTGAATGGGATGAAAAATATGTTCTGTGTCGGACGTATCGATTTGGCTTTTATTATTAAGTATACAATATGTCGCACCTTTAGAATTTATAGTGACCTAATTCAAAATCTTGGAGTTTTAGAATTAGGTCTCTTTAATTCTAAACATATAATTGAAAATGGAAGTGTCGACGATTTTGAATTACCTAGGTCACTATAATTCTAAAGGTGCGATGTGTAGTAGGCGTCTGTTACGTCTTTGGCTAAATTGCCGTCGTAAACGGACGCCTGTAGGTAGGTACACAAACTCTATAAAGTTAAATAATTTATACCCAATCTGTTCCAAAAATTTCGTAAAGATTGGTAAACTTTTGGAGGAGGAAACAGACGAGAACGTAACCTCGAGCTAGCGGCGAGGCACAGACGATCCGGTTCTGAGCTATGCGATCAGTACAGTACAGTTATACCTATGTGCCATATCCTTATTTAAAATAGTAAGTACTTTATAATAGTTTATGTACTAAAATTAAAGCAGAATTTAATAGTTTTCTAGCGCTATACGACTTACATAGGTAGTTGTTTTTTTTATACCTAGATGACGGCGGAACTTGCTTCTCCACAGCCCTGGATTAGGTACTTAATCTTTGGCATTACAGAAAATATGTCAAAATTCATAAAGAATTATTGTGTCAATTTTTCGGATTTGTAATTGTCCACGGTATACGAGAGTAGGTATCTATATACATGTAAGTGTGTGTACACACTTAATGTGTGTGATGTGATGATTTATATCTACATAAAACTATCTATATCTAACAAAGCCTTAAAAACAGTAGATGTGTACATAGATGATTAGTTGGAGTAGGGGATTCCTTTCAATTTTAGAAAGTTCCTGTGCGTTAAAGTAATCAAATAAAAAAACTTAAAAGTTGTGCGACTTCAAACTTGAGTCCAAGCCAGGTATACATTTTCTTCAAGATTTGTAGGATTAGGTAAGTGTTCAACTTTCCTTAAAATTACGGGACAAACCCGCAGGAATTTAAGGAGTAAGGTACTGGGCACCCCCCCACCAGATTACTGAGATCAGAGTGGAGTTATCACAAAACACGACAATGATGTAAATATAAGTACAAAACTTGATACCATCCTATAGGTATTGCATTGAGTTGTTTTGGTAGATTGTTTACTGGAAGTCACCCGGTAACATTGGCGATACAGCAAACACCTCTGGCACGCACAACTGTGACACGCGACTTTCTATTGCGCGACATACATTGTCTGTCGTACAATATGATTCGAGCAAGAAGTCAAATGGATTAATGGGTATCATTGAGTCTCGCGAGAAATGAAGTCGCGGCGTGCTCGTCGTGTTGGCACCCAGGACGCAACGCCCACCAACCGCCTTTACTGCTCGGTATCGTTAGGGATCGCGCCCGCGGTGACGTTTGCGATCCAGGGCAGCGCGGCAGCGACGCGCGAAAACACGACAAGCTTGCCGGGGCTGCATTCATGAGCGTCGTCCTGCACCCAGGACGCCACGCCCACTAGCCGCCGGTTGCCGTCTTCGCTCACCAACCCGCTTCCGCTGTCGCCCTGTTTATCACAAAATTAAGAGTTAATGCGAATCAAATTGATTAAAGTCCGCGGATTCATTCGCCGCCTTACGAGATTAACCGTTTATTTAGGCAGTGAACGATTTACAAACAGCTGGTAGGTAATCATAAGAACTAATCAGACTCCCAAGTACCATCTCTTCTGGGAGCACGACAAATGCTTCCTGGGGGAACCTTAATCTTGAGTATGAGTGGTCCCCACTGTCCACATACAAATAAAGGGTAGAATACTAGTTGTATACTAGATAAGGCTGGTAAAGACGTGTAATATGTAGGTACACTCACGTTGCAAGCAGAATCCCTGCTCGCTGTTCGTCCTTCCGCACAGATCATGTCCTGTTTGTTGTACTGCTGGAGCGAGGCGCAGCGCTCGTCGCTCACCCTCTGCAGTTGCATCGCGTGCATCTGGTGCCTCATCGTGCCCTGGAAAAACAATCAATCCCTGTTTAGCGCGTTTGTGGCAGGGATCGTTACCGGTATTCATTCAAATTCAGATATTTTTCTAATTTCAGGTTTTATTTCAAACGTTACTAAACTGAATTTAGGTATTGATATAGCTTTGAAATTAGCTCACCAAAATATAGAAATACCTATGTAATAATAAGCGAAATCCGAAACCAAAATCGAATACCGGTATTTTGTATGGAGCCGAATACCGGTATCCGATCCCTGGTTTGTGGTAATGGTATAACTTATTATAACACAGCATTTTTCAGTTAGCCCAAATGAAATGAGATTATTTATTTACTTTAGATTTGTTACTCAAAATTTGTAAAGCAATAATAACATGTCTAACCAGTAATAATACCGGTTATATATGAATAGAATAGTATATTCTTTATTGCACACCTCAACAGGAAATAAATACCTACAAACAAATTCAGATTACACAGATTATATGTCATATCTAAAAAGTAATAATATGACTGGTGAGATTAATAGTTAGGTAAAGAAGTTAACAAAATACATATTAGGGTATACGTGGCTCTGTTTATTTAATTACTTTGCATGGTTTTGCGTTAGACTTAAGTATACGAAACAAGTGCCATTATCATTTCAACTAAGCATTTTAACCCAGAACCAGGTGTTATAACACCGATCATTTTTTTTTTATAATTTACTCTAATGCTTGTTGCGATTTCAGATATCGCAAAATTTACCCAGGTTCCAAAAAGTGCGTTTAGGGCTATCTGGGTTAATGGTTCCTATAGAGCTTCAACCCTGTCTTCGTGGCCCGTACGCTTTAGCTGGTAGATTTATCGCGTTACAGGATAGGCGTGTGCGAACCTGCATACCTATTATATGGATCGGCCGTCTGTTCCCATAGATTAAATTGTGATTAAAAATAACAAAACAGAGGCACTGGTTATGCCGGGTGAATTAGTAGTGAAGTAGGCGGCACACAAACGGCATAAATAGGTATGTAAGAGCGAATATTTTGCGCAGGTATGCGTTTTTCCTTAAGCCAGCACCTGATGTACATTACCGTATGCCGTTTTTTTTTGACCTGCGCAGACGACTGGCACTAAATTGGAAATTCAATCTTTATTATGAGTGACGATTGACGATTAGCAAAATACCATATCACAACCTCTATGCGATCGAACGGCGCAGCGGGCATTTACATTAAGTAAGTATATGCAGGCATAAATTGTAAATGTAAGCCGGTTTATAGTAGCGGTCGGAAATATTTGAGCGATCAAGGCCACAATAGTTATTTGTGCAACAAGAGAGCAAAGTTGTTTTTTGTTGCGAGTGCTGATTTTGAGTCACGAGCAAGCGAAGGATTCTATGTTTGAATCACGAGCGTAGCGAGTGATTCTAATTTAGAATCCTGAGTGTAGCGAGGGACTCAACAGCACGAGATGCAAAAATCTTTGCTCTCGTGTAGCACACACAACTTTTCACCTCAACAGCGAGAACATATTCGACTTTTTGTACCTTTTCTTCCAACCATTCTGGTTATTGTCTTTGTTGCTGATTTCAATGACATTAGTAATCAGAAAATAGACACCCGCTGCTTGAAATTAAATAAAAATATAATAAAATTGAAATAGTCCCTCACGACCACCATGGTTGTCATTATTTGATCAATTTGGAACACTGGGCAGATACGTTAAGTGTTTATTTATTATATACCAGTTTTTTTTTATAGTTTATTTAACATTTATACTCGTAAAGCACTAAACAAAATTAATAGTAAAGAAAATAACAATTAGAACTCGATATTTTTTAAAGAACGTTTCGAAACTGCGTCTATGATAAATTGGTAAAGTCATAAATTATTGGTAGGTACCTACAGGTATATTTACAGTATAAAGTTAAAAAATCTTATCTTATTTAAACAATAATCTATTTGATTTATATAAAAGACACAATTATTTAAACATTCAGTCGTTAAAAACAATATTTCGTAATAAAAACTTCATCGGGTATTTATTTTTTAAATTTTTTGTGTATAACGTTTTTTTGCGTATTGGAACGTGTTCTTATTCGAAGTCGGATTCGAAATTCGATTTTCGAATCGATATGTCTTTATCACTCTCTTTTTCTATAGATATGAAAGAGACAGAGTGCATCGAAATTCGAATAATTCCAATTTTACAACCAACCTGTGGCTGAGAAATGAGAATTCGTAGTCAAACATTTTAAAAATTAAAAAGCTACTTTCTACTCACGCTCGAAACAAAATCGCATTTTGTTCACTGTTATCTCGCAGCAAAGCCGCCATGTTTGAGCTGGTGAGGTGAAAATGTTTATTTTAGCTTACAATGAGTATTTTAATAGGTAGGCAGGTAAGTTGTACATTAAATTAACATGAAACAGGTAAGGGCCGCATGGAAGAGGCTCGCGTCTCGCCGGTTACCAACCGGTGGTATCTATTAACAAACCGTAACTTATGTACCTAGGTATATTACACTAAGACAGGAGTGAACGTACCCCATGGTGGTCAGCGCCGTAGCCACCGTAGCCGACGGGCAGCAACTCCGGCACATCAGGCCCGCGGTGCAGCGCCGCGGCCGCCAGGTCCACGCCGTCCAGCTGCAGCGGCGCCTCCAGCTCTGCCAGCATGAAGTCCCATCGGGCGGCCACCTGGAACCATGCCCAAACTTTACATTAGTATGTTCAGGCACGATTCTACCAGCGCTTTCCTAAGTAGTCCACAGAAGCGACGAAAGAAACAGTTATCGTAATTAAATTCAATTCAATCATTCATTTATAAAATTATCTATACATATTATAAACGGACAAGTCCTGGGGGCCTATGATGGTTGCATTTATCACGCGATAAATAAGTGACATAGCATCTGTCACTCACACTCGCAACTTGCCAAAACGTGACGGATGCTATGTCACTTATTTATCGCGTGATAAAAGCAACCATCATAGGCCCGCTGAGTGAGTAACTGACTGACTCATCAACGCAGAGCCGAAACTACTGAACCTAGGAACTTTATTTTTTTACTGTATGTCAAGTATATGACGCAAGTAAGGAATAAGAAGGGATATTTCAAACCTCATCCCCATCAAATCGTGTAATATGTTATATGTCAATTGTACTTATGAATTAGACACACATTTTTACGCTGTTTTACGCTATACTTATATATAGGTACTACGAACTGTCTTCCAAAATGTATATTTTTAATCATACATAACTATCACCACGTAATCGCTTTCCATCAGGCGATACGTTTGCTCGTTTGCCCCCTATGACATAAAAAAAAAAAAAACGTCCGACTGCGGGTAGCAAAACGCTGTCCCTGCTGTATGACTCATCTAGATAGTGTTTGCGACCTAGAAGGTCGGTATCTTTCCCAATTTTACCAGTTTTGGGTTGCGTACCTGCTTCAAGCCGAACCTGCGGGCATTCACCCAGTAAGGGCCGACAGTAAACAGCGGGTGGATGTGCAGCTTCTTGACCCTCACAGTCTGTCCGCTGCCGTCATCGGAGGTGCTGGTGCCGGCCAGGATGCTGTGCCCACCCGTGAACAGCGTGCTACGACCAATTGAACTGGTTAATCAAATGTAGTACAATACCTACAAGGGCAGGTCTAATTCTGACTATTCCTGACCTACGATGGACCTATGTCAGTATACATTAAATCTTAACGACTACCTTATAATTTTACTTTTAATAATAATTTGACAGTACAAAGCATGCAAATATACATCATACAGTCATAAACAATTACACAATGCGAACCCCGAGCTTAAAAGAGCACTAAGTATCCTGATTGTTAAAAAATGCTATACTTATCCTAAATGTCAGAACGTTATACATATACATAATAATCAACCAGATACCTAGCTAGAGTTATAAATGTTGGTCGATCAAGTGCACATGCTGACGCGATTAACGGTAATTAAGATTTTCCACGCAGAGATTGGTTCCGATCGCCATCGCCTTGTACAATCACTTGTAATCCATGTAATACCTTCGTTAACAGCAAACAGCTCTCGACGCGTATTCCACACGATACCAAATTGCCCGAGAAACTTACGACTCTTACGAGTTATACGGGAAATATTTTAGAAATTCCAGTTCAATTGGGAATTTAGGAGCACGAAATTTTGGAATACGAAAATATCACGTACGTACGAAAGGTAGGAACGAAAATATCATATTAGCTTCAGCTATATTGTAATGGTACTTGGGCCGACAGTTTATCTGATGACCTTGTATTGATACTGATTTTGTTGGTAATAACAATCAGTACCTATATCATCCTGTACCTATGATAATTCACGTGTATCCAATGGCAGGATAAAATTAATAGGCTCATTGTATTCAAACTTAGCTATTATTCAAAGTCGTTTATCAGTAAGTATCGATAAATTTACAAAAGCGTTATCCAATTTGTTGCACAATGGTGCTGTATTTTGTATTTTTCGGGTTGTGGTTGGTTGCACATTCGATTTGGCTAAAGAATGTCTAGATAAATTCCAGCCGGATATTAGAGCTAGCACGTCATCAGTCATCACTATCAGCCAAAACACGGTCAAGTCTGAAAATATGAAACCATAACAAACAATGTACCTAATGTAAACATAAACATCTTTGACCTGTGGACCTATGATGGTTGCTTTTATCACGCGATAAATAAGTGACAAAGCGATGAGGAATCGCGTACCGATTCCAAATATTCGATTTCTACGACGTGAGTAAACCCGTATCGTATGTATTTTAATGTCTGAGATTCACGGGAGTTTTCTATACGAAACTGTGTTATGTAGTAATGCATCAATGTGAATTTTTCGTAACGAACATTTTACAAGTTCGGAAGTAACTGGAGCGATTAGGCTTATATTTATCCCGGAAAACTTTTGACAAAGACAAAAACGTATAGGTACCTAGTTGCCAATAAATTCTATACGTAAAAAATTCTTCGCCTTTTAGTCCTATTTCGTTGTCAGATTTGGTAGCCAAGCCGTTTCGTAGACAGATTTGGTAGTGTTACATCGAAGTCTCAGGCTAATAAGAACCCTTTGATCACATATCGGACTAAAGATATAGGACTAAAGGATTTTTTCACCTCATCAGCTCAAACATGGCGATTTGGCTGTCAAATAACAGTGAACAAAATGCGATTTTGTTTCGAGCGTGAGTAGAAAGTAGCTTTTTAATTTTTTCAATATCTGACCACGAATTGTCATTCTTCAGCCAAAGGTTAATTATAAAATTCTAATAATTTGAATCTCGATGCACTCTGTTTCTTTCATATGTATATAAAAGAGAGGGATAGAAACTTATCAATTTGAAATTCGATTTTCGAATCCGACCCCGATTGAGAACAGTTCGGATACGCGTTATACCAAGAAGTTCATTAAAAACACCCGAAAAAGTTTTAATTGCACCGTATTTTTTTTTCTTTATTATATTTTTATTTAACGACCGAATATTAAAATTATTGTGCCTTTTATATAAAACAATAGATCATTGCTCAAATAAAATGAGATTTTTCAACTTAAAACTTATTGTAAATATAATAATAATTTATAATTTCACCATTTATCATAGATGCATATTCGAAACGTACCTTAAAAATACCGAGTTCATATTGTAATTGTTATTTTCTTTTGCATTTATTTTGTTTGGTGTTTTATGAGAAAAATATTAATCAATTTATAAACAAAATCTCGTAATATAATATGTATTTATAAATAAACACGTCATGTATCTGCTAAATCTTCCAATTTGATCAAATAATGACAATAACCGTGTTGGTTGGTTGATTATAATTTCGATTAAATTATATTGTTATTCCTTTTTAAGCAGCACTTATCTATTTTCTGATTAATAATATTATTGAAATCAGCAACAAAGACTACCTATAAACATACGTTGGAAGGAAAAACACAAAATGTCGAATATGTTCTCGCTGATGAGGTGAAAAGTTGTGTGTGCTACACGAGAGCAAAGTTTTTTGCATCTCGTGCTGTTGAGTCCCTCGCTACACTCAGGATTCTAACATAGAATCACTCGCTACGCTCGTGATTCAAACGTAGAAACCTTCGCTTGCTCGGGACTCAAAATCAGCACTCGTAACAAAAAACAACTTTGCTCTCTTGTTGCACAAATAACTATTTCCTTCAGTACTTTTTTATCACTAGATGCCTATTTTCGGTTACTTATCAAGTGAGGGTCAGGTTCAAAATTTCAATACTGCACTCATATCTGTAAGGTCACGGCTGATATCGTAATGTCTTTTGACAGCATTGACACTAAAGCGAGCTTCTGTATATCGCATTACTGATAAGGTGGAAACAAACTTCAAACAAATTGTTATTGACTTTAATCGTATATTTATAGAAACTGTTTTTCCTCAGTAGAATTATTCTTATTGACTTATTGACCAGACTAGGGCAGGATTATACTCGTATATACAGAATCGTAACCAAGACTGAATAAAGAAGCTATTTAAATCTAACCGGTTTTTCGTTACTCTTATTAGTTAGGATTAAACCAGAGGTTGATTCTAGGAACAATCCCAATGCCTAGAATATGTTGCCTATTATTGTGTAACTTAGGCCTCAAGTATAAGTATTTAAGTACCTGTAGTGACATCATGATCCAATATGTTAGGCACTATACCTAAAGTTCTAATTAAGTACGTAGTATTCAGTATGATGTCTAAGCTTTTGAATAATTTAGCAATATTTTCCTTAGACTAAACAATTGCTATAAGTGTAGTACATTATGATACCGGTGCGTTAAGTTGGTCATTAAAGTCGAGGCGGGTTTGCAGCCCCAGCAGAAGGTGAGGGCGAAATACACCTGTTTATAACTAAAATACATGTTTAGGTAATTATTGAAACAATTTGACAAAGTGCAGCTGTAAAAGAATAAACAAATTATATGCAAAATAGCGCGGAGATTTTTTTTTTGCGCACCTTGCATTGGTTGTATTACTATTATCTATTCTGTGGTTAGGGGCGCTCAAGTGCAAAATGGAAGCAATGACGAAACCGTCAAACAGATAAATATTTAAAATGCAAAAAAAATACAATTATATGACAGAATTAAATAATTTGACGAAAAACTGAAAAAGACAGATTCTTCTGTGTCGGACCGTTTCGATTTTTGCTCATCATCGTCGTCATCATATCAGCCGATAGACGTCCACTGCTGAACATTGAACAATGGCCTCCCCAAAAGTTCTCCTCAACGATCGGTCTTGCCGCCCTCATCCAGGTTCTGAGCAGGTCGTCGGTCCACCTTGTTGGAATCCTTCTCATTCTCACGCTGCGTCTTCGGGTCCCCGGTCACCGCCACTGCCACTTTTGTCGATTTTGGGAACATTTCGAGATGGGAAATGAAAAAGATTGAAAAAAAAAAAAAACAATTTGGACAAAATTGTTTGCTGAAATGAAAAGATCTCGGAGAATAAATCTTGTTTAATACAATATGCATAATTTGCACAACAGGAAAAAATGTAGTTTGTTCGATCGGTTAGAAACTACATACTTGCACAATGATCTCATTGTCTCGTAAGCAGAATGGACGGAGTTCTCTCTGCCGAGTCTTGTTCTGGCACTGCATTTATGGTAAGATATATGTAAGTAGTTTAAGGTGGCAAAGATACAACTAATGGTCGCCAGTTGTTGGTAACAGACACTATGCAATTGATATTATTTTTGTGATTCGGAATTATATGTTAGATTGTATTTATTACCTATTTTCAAATTTTCAACTTTTATTCAATTTTGACATTAATTTAAATGCTATAATCCTAATTAATTTTGATTTGTGATATTAATGTATATTTTATTCTAAATTGTAATTTTATTTTAGTATTATTGTATAATTTTTTGTGTAATTTAATGTGTATGTGTTTTGGCTATGTGCTGTAAACATACTCATGTTTTTAAATAAATAAATTAGTGAATATGAATTGGCGCTTATGAATAATTCTGTTGGTGTGCCGGCAGTGCCGCATTTACCCCTAGGCCGACAAGGCCTAGGGCCTAGGGGCCCAGCCAGCCTAGGGGCTCTAGTCCCAGAAGCAGGACATGCACCGTTATCAGGGGAGGGGACCTCAAATTTGCCTAGTGCCTAGGGGCCCTGGCCTTCTAAGTCCGGGCCTATGCGCGGGACCTACCAGTGGGCGGCGGTGAGGATCCAGCGCTCGTGGATGATGGACCCGCCGCAGGTCCGGCCGAACAGCACGGCGTGCGGGAACCGTCGGTGAACTGGTGGTGGCTGAGACTCCACAGCTCCGCTCTTCGTAGCCGCTCCATTTGTGATAGCTAAAAATATAACCAACGGTCAGACACTGTACGTCTAGCATAACTGTGACATGCGACACTTTGTCTCGCGACAAATACTACCTGTCACTTTCATTTTAATACCGTGCGAGCAAGACAAGTGACGCTGAGTCGCGCGAGATGCGAAGTCGCGTCAATATGTGCAAGCCCTGCAGGGTCATAGAAAAGCGTTCCGTTAGGGTCTAAAACAGGGCTTTGGTTGCTTTCGACGGTATAAGTACAACTATACTAAACATACCGTAACCATAGACGAGGACGTTAGAGCGTAGTTCAATATTGATTACCTTGGCTGGTCCTACATTTTTATACTTAACCGTGACTGATGTTTGTTTACTACATACAAAATAAAAATAAATCTGACATATACTCGTTCAATCCTTGCCAAGACCAAGAACCGTACAAAGAAACCTGTAGTAAGAATGTAATTTTAATGAATGTACTAAAATTTAATTTCATGCATGTTATACCTAGTGACAATTTGCGTCTATTAACAACGATTAATATTTATGTAATGTCAATCGTCGACTAAAAATAGCAATATGTATGTGAAAATGATAAATAAAATAATATGTTTATTGTGTTCACCATTGAGAGAGAAAATCCAGTTATTTAAATAAAAAAGTATATTGACATATAAGTCCATATTTTTCACTACTAAATTCACGTACCTTACAATAACTGGCACAATGCGTATCGAAGTGCGTGGACTAAAGGGGGGTTTAATCATACTTCAATCTCAACTGTGTGATTAGTTCCTCGCAATTAACTGACTAATTCAGTTGTTTAATTAAAAAAGAACTTTTACAATTCATATTCCGATAGTCTCATCCTTGGATTTGGTAGCGTCACATCGTAATTAATAAACCAAACCGCGAGCCAAAAACATTACAACTAACGATTGCTTAACCAAGCAATACTCTCATCTGTTGGCTGCGAAAGAGGACCCCTTCGGCAGAGTGTAAGAGCCTCTTACTGTCGACGATTCAAACCCTTTCGATAACGTTTCCAAGCTCCGATGCCACGGACACATAGACAGATACGGAACACATAGGCCTTAACCCCAGTACTTAACATTGAGCTTACATTTGTAACGCCATTATTTCATGGCGTTGTAGCTAACAAATAATCAAAGCAAACCCCAAACGATCTTACCCTTTACGCAAACACCCTTTTCTCTTCCGTAGAATAATGACAAATAGTCTGAAAAATGAAATAGTTATTTGTGCAACAAGAGAGCAAAGTTGTTTTTTGTTGCGAGTGCTGATTTTGAGTCCCTAGCAAGCGAAGGATTCTACGTTTGAATCACGAGCGTAGCGAGTGATTCTATGTTAGAATCCTGAGTGTAGCGAGGGACTCAACAGCACGAGATGCAAAAAACTTTGCTCTCGTGTAGCACACACAACTTTTCACCTCATCAGTGAGAACATATTCGACATTTTGTGCTTTTCCTTCCAACGTATGTTTATAGTCTTTGTTGCTGATTTCAATAATATTATTAATCAGAAAATAGATAAGTGCTGCTTAAAAAGGAATAACGATATAATTTAATTGAAATTATAATCAACCAACCAACACGGTTATTGTCATTATTTGATCAAATTGGAAGATGTATACTAATACATGCATATTACGAGATTTTGTTTATAAATTGATTAATATTTTTAATACAAACAAACAAAATAAATGCAAAAGAAAATAACAATTATAATATTATTATGAACTCGATATTTTGTAAGGTATGTTTCGAATATGCATAAATGGTGAAATTATAAATTATTATTATATTTACAATAAGTAATAAGTTGAAAAATCTTATTTTATTTGAGCAATGATCTATTGTTTTATATAATAGGCACAATAATCTTAATATTCGGTCGTTAAATAAAAATATAATAAAGAAAAAGAAAAAACGTTGCAATTAAAACTTTTTCGGGTATTTTTAATTAATTTTTTGGTATAACGCGTATCCGAACTGTTCTCAATCGAGGTCGGATTCGGAAATCGAATTTCAAATTGATAAATTTCTATCCCTCTCTTTTATATGCATATGAAAGAAACAGAGTGCATCGAGATTCAAATGATTAGAATTTTATAATTAACCTTTGGCTGAAGAATGACAATTCGTGGTCAGATATTGAAAAAATTAAAAAGCTACTTTCTACTCACGCTCGAAACAAAATCGCATTTTGTTCACTGTTATCTGACAGCAAAATCGCCATGTTTGAGCTGGTGAGGTGAAAAGTAAAATAAACTAGTTCTTCGTAATATTCAACATAGATAATTGTCTTCTAATGACAGGTTAATTGCTAGTGTAATAACGGTAACAAGAGCATTCGTTTAGTATTATCGGCGCAAAACAACGTTTTTCCCCACGGCCTTCAATCAGACACTTATTTCCGCAAAAAATGCCTTGTCGTTACATGGCTGTCGAAATTATGCCACTATTTACAGAACTTTTCCTTAATTATCTACTAGTTAGGTGGAATTAAACGTAGTACCTGTATGACATTGGGCAATTTAAAGTTATGATGGCTAGTTGACAGTTACGATAAATTAGTCAGGGACACTATGCCTTATATGTAGATAGAGTATGGATGAATTCTTTAAAATTAAAATGGCCAAAACCTATTTTCCAAAGCAAGTGATAAAAATTGGGCAAGTGCGAGCCCGACTCGCGCATGAAGGGTTCCGTACCTATACATATATATATACTCTATTATAACAATTTTTTGTTGTATGGGAGCCCCCCTTAAATATTTATTTTATTTTATTTTTAGTATTTGTTGTTATAGCGGCAATAGAAATACATCATCTGTGAAAATTTCAACTGTCTAGCTATCACCGTTGTTGAGATACAGCCTGGTGACAGACGGACGGACGGACGGACGGACGGACGGACGGACGGACGGACGGACGGACGGACGGACGGACGGACAGCGAAGTCTCAGTAATAGGGTCCCGTTTTTACCCTTTGGGTACAGAACCCTAAAAAATGATTTGTAAAATTTTCTTCAGTATTTCAAAATTTATGTTATAGGTATGCATAATTATCGTTATTGTAGTGTGGCAAGAGGTACTTGTAGATATTTTAGTAAATTTTCGACGTCCTTTCTTTACACGTCTAGTGTTCTGTACTTATCACTTTTGTCTACTAACTACTATGTGTTGAAATTGAAACTGAAATTATGAGGCTATTTGGCATTGGCATTGCTAAACCAGTTTTCTTTAATTTATCATTTTATTATCTTAGCTGATATAGTGTCAAAACATAATACTGATAAAATAGCTGTCACGATCGTAAACAGTATCGTATTTATCGGCCAACTTTTGGGACCTGTATTTTTATTAAAACCGGAACGATTACAATAAAACGGCGCAAACAAAAAGTAGGTAATCATATTGGTTACTGTAGCTATCATGCTGTCGGAGTATTTAATGCCCTTGGTTGCTGTGGCTGTTATTACGTCCGAGCGGGCATTAAAAATGCCGTGCCGGGATTTCTCGGGCTCGTCGGATGATGTGCGTCGGTCTGCACGGGTACGAGCACTAAGAAATCTGTGCTGAGTCACACTCTTTGCACTGACACGCCTTGTGGCACTATAAAGGATATAAGTAACAAGTACCTATGTATGTTAGCACTGTAACTAGCACAACGTTGTTTTATAAAGCTAATGCCGTTGAATAATATTTTATATCACGGATAAGATGTTGTTTAGGGTTTATTTATTCATACTTTTAATACACTTAGACAAATTAAACATACTTTCCTGAAACTTTTTTTCAACACACACTGGCACTGAGACACGGGTAGCACTGATCAAGGGCCTAAATTCATAGTTTCTAATGTCGTCAGTACGAAATATCACCTATATACTTCTTCTTTAGCGTTTAAATCTTAATGCAGTTCGAATAGCTACAATGTAAATATATCACTATATCAGCCATATCACGGTCATATGGCTGATACTTCACTCACATGGCATATAAGTCACTGTCAATCAAATTAGACCCTATTTTGGATACTTACTGTTGTCGCGGAAGGCGGAGACAGTGACGGGGCGCGCAGGCGCGTCGGGGCGCGCGTGCGCCGCGGCCACGAGCGCGAGCGCCACCAAACACACGGCTCTGAGCATGACGGCGGTTTCCCGCCGCGCGCACCGGCGCCATCATATATATATGTAGCCGGCGCGTCACTCGTACGTCAGCGCTCAAAGTATAACATCCTATTTCATTTATTTGGTAAATAAACATCTAACCTTAAAACCGACACGGACTTTCCCAAACAAAATACACCTTCGAGATGACCCAATCGATCATAATCCTACATACCTTTACTAACAATATTATTTTGTAACTACCCACAAAAAAAAAAAAAATTCGGTGAATGGAGTATGATTGTATCATCACTACATAGTATAATAAAACAAAGTCGCTTCCTGCTGTCTGTCTGTCTGTCTGTCTCTCCCTATGTATGCTCAGATCTTCAAAACTACGCAACGGATTTTGATGCGATAGAGTGATTTTTTAATAGATAGAGTGATTCAAGAGGAAGGTTTATATGTATAATACACGCATCATTTATCAGCATTGCATCCATGCGAGCCGGGGCGGGTCGTTAGTTATTGATACGACAAACTTACATTATACCTGGAATATTAATATATACTTAGCTCGATGTCGAGCTCTCCTATCACATCGCTGTTTAAAAATGTGACCTAGTTTCTAGTTATTATTGTTTGAATTTATAGCCTAACAACTGGAAGTTAAGCTCAGATAGTCGCGCTACAAACAGCTTTTATATGGCAATAATGTGCATACGTCATACATAAGCTTAATAAAATTTCAGTAGCGATATGTCATCAACCAAATTCAAAGCATATTCAAAATATTCAAATCTCAAATCGATCGTTCGCCTTCTGAAATAAATAATGAAAAAAAAGACGGCGGTATCAGACCCATCGCCGTGGGTACAACCTATCGCCGTCTTGTAGCCAAAATCAGCTGCGCTGCTGCATCCGGTCCCTTAAGCCAATACTTCCAGCCTACTCAACTGGGTTTTGGGTCAAAGGGTGGGTGTGAGGCCGCGGTACATGCACTCAGAACATACGTAACACAAACCTCTGGTAAGGTCATATTAAAGGTAGACGTCCAAAATGCTTTCAACAGTGTCGACAGAGCTGCCCTCTTAGCACAAACACGTATAAAATTACCACAAATTTATAACTTTATTTGGCAATGCTACAGCAACGCTTCCCATTTACTTTTTAAACAAAACCACCTCTCCTCATCCGTAGGCTGCCAACAGGGCGACCCGCTTGGGCCAGCGCTCTTCAGTTTAGCAGTTCACCCTATCATTTTAAAATTAAATTCAAAATTTAATGTATGGTATTTAGATGACGGCACCCTGGGAGGTGAGGTAAGCGAAGTTCTGGAGGACCTTCGCACCTTAATCGAAGGATTCCGTGGTATTGGTCTAGAATTGAACTCTTCTAAATGCGAACTTTTCTTTTCCGACACGTGTTCAAACAAAGAACTCGCTATATCCAAATTCCGTAGTCTTGCTCCAAATATTAAAATCACAGAAAAAAACTCACTTCACCTCCTAGGGGCACCTGTATTGGACGAATCTTTTACCGACTTTTTAGACAGCAAAATTCAAAAACTCAACGATGTTTCGGACCGCATGTCCAAAATAAATGCTCATGTAGCATACACCATTATCCGATATTGTCTTTTCGTCCCCAAATTTACATACGTCATAAGGTGCAGCCATTTCTGGAAATTTCCCACTCTTTTAGAAAAAATCGACAAAATTATTCAAAATCTTTTAGTCTCAGTAATCAACATTAAATTAGATGATCGCTCATGGATCCAGGCCTCTTTGCCGATAAGGCATGGCGGTCTGGGTATCAGAAAAGTATCCAGCGTTTCGCTCCCCGCATTTCTGTCCTCAGCACATAGTTCACTGGAGTTAACTTCAAAAATACTCAAGTCTCCAATTCACCAAATTACCATCCCTTTCATGTCAGAGGCCATAAATGCGTGGAGCGATAACTGCCCAAGCGTTGACCTACCCGGTCACCCTAGTTCACAGCGTCTTTGGGACGAGCCGCTCTGTAGGCTGGTACGGCAAAAACTGTACCAAACGGCAACCAGCCTTCCGGAGCGCGCTCGCCTCCTTGCCGCTGTCGAATGGGAATCCGGGCAGTGGCTCCAAGCTCTGCCTTCCATATCGACGGGAACACTACTAGACAAATCCACGTTCCGCCTGTCCGTCGCTCTCCGCCTGGGAGTGGCCTGTGTGGCCCAACATCGCTGTCGTTGTGGTGACCAAGTTGACCCGCTGGGTCATCATGGACTATCCTGCGGCAGAAGCGCAGGGCGCGCCCCCCGCCATGCCAGCCTGAATGACATCATCCGTCGGGCCTTAGCCAGCGCGGGAGCGCCGGCTGTTTTAGAACCGACCGGCCTCGCTCGCGATGACGGTAAGAGACCCGACGGTATGACCCTCGTGCCATGGAAGATGGGACAGCCGCTGGTCTGGGACGCGACCTGTGCTGATACTCTGGCGCTGTCCCATCTTCGTGGCACTGCTGTAAAGGCTGGCTCGGCTGCCAATTCGGCGGAACTCCTCAAGCGGCGTAAATATGCAAACATTAATAGCGGATGCATATTTGAGCCGTTTGGGGTTGAGACTCTGGGGCCCTGGGGTGAAAGCGCCCACAGGGTTTTTAAAGAGTGTAGCCGCAGGTTAGTCGAGTTGACGCGTGACCAGAGGGCTGGTTCATATCTCGCACAGCGGATCAGCATTGCCATTCAACGCGGCAATGCTGCCAGCCTTCTGGGAACGCTGCCAATAGACGGCGATTTGGGCCAAATTCTATAGTTTATTTTTAAGTCTAGTTTTTAATTTTTATTTAAGGTTTTATGTTAATTATTTTTTACTATCACCATTCTAATTTATTAAAGAAATATTACGATCTTCTAATAATGAATTGTATTAAAAAAAACTTGACTTATCACTGCGTGAATCGTTCTGGCTTTATTATACGAAAATTACTTGGAATTTGACTAGTTGAAGGTAAATACTGTCCAGAATGTTTAGTCCAGTTTCCTCTTTGTTTACATCAGTGACATTCACCGATATTCATTCAGTTACCTACCAAAAATTCGTTGTTGCCAGTAAAATAAATTAATTCCACAAAAATCCGCAATATGGCGTGGGCTAAAAAACAAATTGTTGGGATATAATATGTATGTTAGTTTTAAAGTATGTAAGTATAGTCTGCTAGCCTAAACCAAAATGTTTACATCGAAGCGAAACATAAAAAAAATAATAATGGCTCAGGCGGGGTTAAAACCCGCGTTTCCAACGGCTTTCCGGGCCTACACCGACGTCCTACCCATGGAAAATTGAAACAATGCTGAAATATTCCTAAGAACCATTTACAATGTAACTAGGTACTTTATTTTTTTCAAGCAAACTTTCGAAGTCGGTAATAGCCGGCCGAGAAAACGGGTTCGAGCAGAACTCAATGTGTACAATGAAATAAAACAATATAAACGTATTATATCGCGTATATTAATTATTTTAGCGTCCCTGAGGTTTCCTCAACTTTCCAGATACCGTTGTCAAAGGTTGACTGTTTTATTTAAATGTGTGACAACTTCGGTATTCCTGCGGTTATCTTGAGTGTAGCCCATTACCTACTGAATCAGCGTGCTCAGACTTTTGTAGGTACAAAATTTTCTTCCGTCTAGGTTTTAATATTAGTAATACTGGGAATAATCTTTAGTTAGTTTACCGGTAGCATATATTAGGAATATAACAATTTTACATTCATTATATTTATTTATTATGTCTAAGTATTTATGTAAGTATATCTGTATATTTTTATTTATGTAAGTACCTATGTTTATTACTTTTGTCTTTTATGGTAGTCGTTCATTTAGTCCTATTATTATTATGCACCACCTACTAATTTCAAACATTAATTTTCAACTACTCCGCTACCTGAAGGTTGTCTGGAAGAGATCGCTATTTAGCGATAAGACCGCCTGTTGTTTACCTCTGCCTGTTATTTTAATGTATCTCATGTTGTGTTGTATATTCCTTTATGTTGGAGGTGTGCAATAAAGAGTATTTGTATTTTGTATGCTTGAGGATGCATAATTATTTCCGCATTGTTGAATTTTACTACAATAGAGACCGCATTTAAACCGGTTTTACTATGACAAAAATAACGGTTTTAGATCCCCTAATATAGACTGTGCTAAGAATAATAAACAATCTATCGACTTACCAGTATTTAATTAATCTTAAATAACAATGGTTCCTTGTCATTCTCTTGTACAACATGAATATAAAACATTAAGTACTTATATTTAAAGGGAGCCATTTTCCTTCTTCGCCTTTATAAGTTTATGTACATTTAAAGTAAACTCGATGTTATTTAGTGTAGATCCAGTTAATTTTGTTCGTCATGTGTTATTTTAGTAACTAATAGTTCATTACCGCAGACGAGACGCCGGGAAATAAAGGGCTCGCCGGGTGAATAGCTACGGTTAGTATATATATAACTATAAATATAAATACACCACTCAAAAAAAAACGTTCAGCTGTTCAGCCTGTTCATGAACACAGACGTCATACTCATGTTTAAACAAAAAATAACTTCCCGGCCTAGGCCTTCAATTTTTTATGAAATTCCTTTACAGTTATCTCGAGTTGTTCCGCACGAAACGTGATACTTCGAAGACTGGTATAACGCACGTTATGACGACATTTGATTGCATGTTTGAGAAAAGGGAATTTACCTAACTACACCTACTTATATTCTTTGACCTACGGTGAATAATGGACCAATAAAATGATAATGACATTTCATAAACCGACTTTCCTTGTTGACCGTTAGTTAGGTACCTGGTACCTATTTAATGTACAAATTATGAGTAATGATAATGAATACGTATTTAAGTATAAATATTATATATACATTGTCCTCCATCAGTTTTGCACACTTTATTTTGGTATAAAATATAAATCTAGTATCGCGAAGGTCTATTTGATCAAAACTTATAAAATTAAACGATTTGCGGCCATGCGACATTTCGATTATTAATTCGTGTAAGGGCATTTAATCGGTTCAAAATTTGTGAAAATCAGCATACTGCTTCTCAATAGGTGTTATGAGGTGTTTATATGCCGGTGACTTGCTTGATCCAGGCGCGCACGGCGGCGACGCGCGAGAACACGACGAGCGCGCCCGGGCGGCACTCCCGCGCATCGTCCTCCACCCAGGACGCCACGCCCACCAGCCGCGGACTCTCGTCTTGTGTGTCTGTGACGAGGCCGCTGCCGCTGTCGCCCTGGAATAACAGCGATATTATTGTAGTAAAAAGATGAAATCAGTACAGTCAAGTGAAAAAAAACGAGCAAAAATGTGATCAATCATATCTGAACGCCTTTAACAGTACCTAGAGGCGAGTTCACATATTTTAGACCTAACTTTTGCTCATAAATTTACGAGCTCGACGTACACACGCTATTAAGAGGCCTATTAGTCGGGTTTATGGTAGCTATGAAGATCTGCCGTGATTGCACCTTGCAATTCGTCTATACAGAAAACCAGGTAAGTACTAAATCTCAAGTAGGTTGAGACCCGGTTGAAAGACGAACCGAGGTAGAAGCGATTGTGCTAAGTCTGTAATTGGCACACATGTTTTGTGGAAAATTTGAGTTCTTACGTTGCAAGCAGAGTCGAACCTAGGCGGGCGTCCCTTGGCGCAAAACATGTCTTCGGGCTTGAACTGCTGCAGCCGCGCGCAGTCTTCATCGGCCACCGTCTCCAGCTCCATGCTGTGCATCTCATTCCGCATCAGCTCCTTAATATTCGTAACACTGATTAGGGTTTTGGCAGGCTTAGGGACATAGGGACTAATAAATGAAATAATCGCAGGAGCGTCGCGCAAAACATCTGAAATATCTGTTTTCAATTTACGCCTTTACGTGACAAAATTTACTTGGCACAAACGACGAAAGTCACCTTTTATAAATTTCCCACCCTGTCCTCTGCATCTTAGATCTGTTACACCGTAAGCTTCGCAATTGTTGAAATTGCCGTATATAATAACTAATTACCTGTAGTAGAATTATTAATGTAGTATGATATGCAGGAGTGCTACTAGTTTCTAATTTGAATTTAAGCACACTGTATATTAGATTTGAACAATAGAAAGAACATAACATAATATCGTTTATAGCTGAGAAGAGAGGTAGAAATACATACGGATAAAAATGCTGGTTATATATAGGTAGTAAATAGGTACTTACGCCATGATGTTCTGCCCCGTACCCCGCGTAGGCCACGGGCAGCCGCCCTGCAAAGTAGCCCTCATCATCAAGAGGCACGGCTGCGATAGACTTGCCGTCCAGAGGCAGGGCCTCTTCCAGTTCAGCGAGCATGAAGTCCCAGTGCGCGCCCACCTGCAAACAGCACCAACGTTATCCAAGGCTTCCGGCCTTTCTAACTCTAACCTATCAGGTTTGTACACAATCTCTGTGTGTGATATTTTTTCCTAAAACCTCAGTATTTAAGTGATCTAGATAAAGTATGATGGTCAAGGAAACCCATGAAACTACTAAAATTGACCACTCTGAATCCATGCTTCCGTACTTTAACCCTATGGAATACTATGGATCAATATTAGGAAACGGCTCTTCAAGCGGTTTACGTTATATTTCGGATTTTGGAGCTAATCTCACTTTCAACCTAGGGGTAGATATACTTGATAAAAAAACCAGCCAAGTGCAAGTCTGACTCGCGCACCGAGGGTTCCGTACAAACTTTCACTTATCCCATCTTAATTGGCCTGGTTGAGTTAAGTTTGCACCTAAAATGTATCGCGCCGCATACAAACGAGGTGCAAACTTAACGCAATCGAGTTCTCCAAATATGATGTTTGAAAAGGACTATATATTTTATGATTTTATTACAAATGTATAGTTTTCAGATTTTTATAAGTATTTGTAGTATGTGACGATATTACTTGCCAAATTTCATAGTTCTAAGTCATCAGGAAGTACCCTATCATTTTGATTCCCTTAAGAGTGTCGAAATGTACGTTTTTGCGACATAAACGGCAGTATCTTTTTTTCACGTTAACGTAGAAGTTTGATTTTTTCACAGCTTCAAGGGACCGTAGACCTGAGTACTAATTGTTAATATGGTGTTAATTTAAACTCGATACCTCCACGCGTTCTCGAGATAAAGAGTCTTGACACTCTTGACAGACAGACGGACGGACATCAAAGTTATCCTATAAGGGTTCCGTTTTTTCCGATTGAGGTACGGAACCCTAAAAAAAGCTGCATTATAATGGAATACTTACTAGATTTTTCTCGTGGCTTCGTTCGTGCAGAACGATGAAATGTGCCTATACAAACTTCCCGGCGGTCCTATTTATCTATATATATTACCTACACACAATATCGATATCGTCGTCTAGTGCCCTTAAAACAAGCCTGCTAGAGCATACTTTGGGACTACGTCAATTTGTTATGTTTCCCGATATTTATTATTTTATTAAATTTTCAATTCCCGTTTAACGATCTTTGTAACAATATGCTTATATACTTACATTGTAGCCTGTATCCTATTCTGATATCTCTATTCCCTATTTCTGAATAATTATGGAAATCTGTCACGTAGTTTTTGTGTTTAAGTGGAACATACCTTCTCACAAACTTGCACGTTTATATTATAATATACCTACATGTATATAACTAATGTGGACAACTAATACAAAGTGTCTAGACCTGCAAATTGCAGCAAAAAGTTAATTGGCTCGCATTTGCAGCAAAGAGCCGGATGCAGTTTTTGTTTAAGCCCATTGAGACTTTCCCATCAATGCCGTGTCGCAGTTAGTAAAACTCCCTTTTTAACCGACTTCCAAAAATGGAGGTGGTTCTATGCTCGACTGTATATTTTTTTTTTATGTATGTTCACCGATTACTCCGCCAATTGTGGACTGATTTTAAAAATTCTTTTTTTATTTGAAAGGGTATACTCCTGAGGTGGTCCCATTATAACCGAGTTGGGATCTGATTATGGGATCCCAGGGAAATCGAGGGCAACCGTCAAAATTATAGGCACTCATAGTGTTTTTCATATATTTTCTAAGGCTATTTAAGTAGCTGCATATTGTAGTCATCATCTCATCATGCTGAGCTGATGATGGAAGGTACAACTCCTTAATGGTTAAGCGTTAGAGGATAATTCATAAAAAAAACATGTATTATAGGTAGGTAGGTACGTTAAGACTGTTAGTCATATTCTTTATAGTGTGTTCGTGAGGTAGTCCCCTTGTCACCAAGTCAGGATCTGATGATGGAATCCCAGGGAAATCGAGGGAACGCTCAAATATTTATATCAGGTAAGCTCAAGATGTGATCTTCGCTAGTATTGCCACTTGTTCTCGTCGGCTAAGGAACCCGACATTCTGCATGGCCCGTAGTTCCACATAATGTCTTTACGTCCGGGACTTTATCTATTGCTATTATGCTGTTGAAAATCCTGTACTGAAAAGAGCCAACAAAAGCAACACTGAAAAAATTGGCTTGATATCGATGACATTGTCCCGCGTGCGTCGTCGCTATGCCCGGCGCCCGCCATCTCGTAGCTTCGTCCGACGACTCTGTTACAATACCTGCGAGATGTTGAACTCCGCGGCGCGCAGCCAGTAGGGCCCGACGGTGAAGCGCGGGTGCACCACCAGCCGCTTCACGAGCCGCTGCACGCCGCTGTCGTCGTCGCTGTGCCCGGTGCCCGCCACCACGTAGTCCGCTCCCGAGAAGATTGTGCTGCAAGAATACCCACACTGTTGCTAATAAGTAACATCCGCTTCAGGTGAAAGAAATAAGTACAGTGAGCAGGTGATCATTCGTCGCTCTGTTCTACAGGTACCCAATACTTAAAGCTAAGTCTACTTTGTTAAACCCGAAATTTCGACTATTCGACTCGAGGACAAAAAATCCAACAGGTGAGGAGGGTTTAGATGATATTTTCCACTTCTCATTTCTGGAATATTTAGGTAATGCATGGTACTTACTGACTAATAATTCTATACCTACTGTGGCCGAATATTCGTATTTAGGGTGTATCAACAAGGGTATTGTAGGATATCTTAGTGTCAGTGACGTTCACATCCGCTCGTTTCTGACTTTCATATTGACACGACATTATAAAATTTTACGTCAATTGTTAGCCTACTCTAAAGTTGTGTCAACCTGGTGGCAAAGGAACCTTGTACGCTTGGGCGTGTCCTTCATATGTTGTAAGTTGTAACATGTTTTTGACTGACCAGTGCGCCGCGGTAAGCACCCAGCGGTCGCCGATGACGCTGCCGCCGCACGTGCCGCCGAACAGCACGGCGTGCGGGAACCGCCTGTGTACTGCCGCCGCCTCGTCTTCCACTGGGTTACTAGTCGTAGCTGAAAAGTTTAGGACCTTCATTTTTGTATGTCGTGTTCGCTCACGGAACCATGGGGTGTCCCGGTCCCGGATGTGTAGAGGCTCTTTCGACAATTTAATGAAATGTGAGGAATACACCGAGACCGCTAGCTGCAAGAACTAAGTATTATGGTTGTATGGAATCTAAACGTGGTCCTTGTACATGAAATGCGATGGACTAACTTTTGACTTTTGATGAATAAAAAAAGAAAGGAATACCGCTTTAAGAGTTGTATTTATTATGATTTTTCTTTACATGTAACTGTACAAAAATGCTTTACATTAGTTTATAAAGTTGTAAGTATAGAAGTATTCCTTTTGATTGTCAATGTGTGATCCTTGAGTTTGCAAGATTGGAGTGAAATCCTACGATGATGTGTAAGACCAGATGCGCAAGACCAATTTTTTGGTCGGCCGATCACAAAAATCGATTAGTTATGTCATGATCGTGCGTGCCCATGACAATGTACGCAATCAGGCCATGGGGTGCTCAGCGCGCGACGGTGACACAGCGGCCTATTTGGAGCGGGGAGCGGATGATGTAAAGCCAATCCATACCAACTCAAATATTATTAGGTACGACTCAATAAATTGAAATTAGATACATACAGAATAATTTTCACACTTAAATATATGTTTCGAGCCTGATTTTTAAATTTTTTTATATATAAATGTGTAACAGTCACAGAAACGAAAATAATAATAATTGTATTTTGAGAACTAATATGAAATGATGTAATCCAAGAAAATTTCGCATGCTCAGTGCTTGTAGTTAGCGGAGTGTAATACGTGGTTAGTATCACCACGTATTACACTGCAGTGACTGCTAACAGTGAGACGACGCCCGACGCCTTTGATCGCATTCGTTACCTTGATCATCCTTGATCTACGAATTTTCCGGAGTCTTTATACAGTCTGTCAGTCGTTTTCATATTTCTATTTTTTTTTAATTTTTCTGTAAGTAATTATGCTGATTTTGTAAATGGTATGATGAATTTCATATTCTAAGATAAATGCATCCGTCCTCTTTAATTTTAATATGGATGAAGTTTTATACAACATTTTATTTACCTGTCCCGCGTGTCCTGGTGTCTGATGTAATCAAAACTTGTAATTTAAATATGAATATGGCCTGGCCTTTCAGATTTTCGATATGGTAACCTATATGAGGTTCTAAAAGAAGGAATCTGAAAGGCCAGGCCATATTCATATTTAAATTACAAGTTTTGATTACATCAGACACCAGGACACGCGGGACAGGTAAATAAAATGTTGTATAAAACTTCATCCATATTAAAATTCAAACACTATATTGTTTATGAAATGAAATGAAATGATTTATTTGCATAAACATGGTTGTAACATTGTGAGTTTGTCTTAACATAATTAGTATGAGTATCACATGTTTAGCCAACATGGCATGCAAAAATTAACAGTTAAATAGTATGAATGTCGAATTTATATGTATATCCAGGAAAATCATCTCTAAATTATGTCTATTCCTTAAAATTAAAAAAATCTGTCAACTTATAGAAACATTTGTCTACTAACCATTTTCTTAATCTATATATATAAAAGAAGAAGTCCTTAATGACTCATCAACGCACAGCCGAAACTACTAATGTTAGAGAGTTGATTTTTGCACAGTAGGTTACTTTTATAACGTGGGCTAGAGATAAGAAGGGATTTTTGGAAATACCACCCCCAAGAGTGTTAAATAGGGGTGCAAAGTTTGTATGGGGGAAACTTTTTTTTTGGAGCTAGAGACTTTAAACTTTGTAGAAAGATTACTTATTCAAAAACACAAAAAGTACTTTCAGCGTTTTGGAAATTTTCACCCCTAAGGGGGTTAAAAAGGGGTGCCATGTTTCTATGGGAGAAACTTTATTTTTTGAACTAGAGACTTGAAACTTTGTAGAAAGCTTACTTAATCAAATACAAAAAAAGTAATTTCAGCGTTTTGGAAAATTTCACCTCTAAGGGTGTTAAAAAGGGGTGCAAAGTTTGTATGGGGGAAACTTTTTTTTTTGAGCTAGAGACTTGAAACTTTGTAAAAAGATTACTTAATCAAATACAAAAAAAGTAATTTCAGCGTTTTGGAAAATTTCACCTCTAAGGGGGTCAAAAAGGGGTGCAAAGTTTGTATGGGGAATACCGCTAATCTATATATATAAAAGAAGAAGTCCTTAATGACTCATCAACGCACAGCCGAAACTACTAATGTTAGAGAGTTGATTTTTGCACAGTAGGTTACTTTTATAACGTGGGCTAGAGATAAGAAGGGATTTTTGGAAATACCACCCCCAAGAGTGTTAAATAGGGGTCCAAAGTTTGTATGGGGGAAACTTTTTTTTTGGAGCTAGAGACTTTAAACTTTGTAGAAAGATTACTTATTCAAAAACACAAAAAGTACTTTCAGCGTTTTGGAAAATTTCACCCCTAAGGGGGTTAAAAAGGGGTGCAATGTTTATATGGGAGAAACTTTATTTTTTGAACTAGAGACTTAAAACTTTGTAGAAAGCTTACTTAATCAAATACAAAAAAGTAATTTCAGCGTTTTGGAAAATTTCACCTCTAAGGGGGTCAAAAAGGGGTGCAAAGTTTGTATGGGGAATACCGCTAATCTATATATATAAAAGAAGAAGTCCTGACTGACTCATCAACGCACAGCCGAAACTTCTAATGTTAGAGAGTTAATTTTTGCACAGTAGGTTACTTTTATAACGCGGGCTAGAGATAAGAAGGGATTTTTGGAAATACCACCCCTAAGAGGGTTAAATAGGGGTGCAAAGTTTGTATTGGAGAAACTTTTTTTTTGTAGCTAGAGACTTGAAACTTTGTAGAAAGCTTACTGAATCAAATACAAAAAAAGTACTTTCAGCGTTTTGGAAAATTTCACCTCTAAGGGGGTTAAAAAGGGGTGCAAAGTTTGTATGGGGAACACCGCTAATGTTGTTTATAAAGAAGTGTTACGCTAAGGTTATCAGTTTATATTTTTTTTATTTCCTGTCTTCTACCCAGTGACTACGTCCTTTTTTTAAAACGAACTTGCACCCCCTCTTCTATGGTTGACTGTCAACAATATTTTCTTAGTGCTGTCTCTTATTATTTGTGTTCCAAACTTTATGTGTTCCTATATTTAGTGAGTTGTCTATCAGCACATGAATAATCTATACTTTATATACCTATTCTTACTTTATTTAGCTTCTTGAGAAATATAGAGAACTGTAGCACCAGAATATATTGAATCACTCTTCAAACAATCTACTAGCCTGTAGACCAAAATAGTAATCGCATCATTAAATTCACTTATGTGCATTTAGTTTTTAATGGTCACATTTCAGCACTTTCTTTGAACACTAGCCTTTTTAATAACTGGGGTACCTGCTAGACCATTTAGAAACATTTTGGCCAGCCTCGGGAACTCCGCCACACAACTCTTTTCGTTTAATAGCCAGGCCGGCGTGTACAAATACCAGTGCTGCCTTCTTATGAAAAGAGGTCATTATTTATTATTGATTTGAAATAAAGTTTATTATTTTTTATTGTTGAAAGAGATACTCTTCATTAAACTGCCTTCACCTCTCGATTTCCAGTGCTGAGTCTAAGATTGTTTTAACAGCCTTACGATATTTAACATTTTTTTTAAATCTCACTCATAATAACTAAGATCCCCATTTTCTAACTCCAAATCCATGCGTCGCTCTATATCTTGCAGAGTAATTTTTGCCAAAGATTAAAAGCATCAGGTAACTGACGGAATCAATATTAAGCATCCTGCAAACAATTCCCGTAATCTAATTGGAAAATCTTCTAAAATTCTTTAACAATTGCATATCAGTGTCTGCCACTGTTTGAAATGTAATATGTCTAGACCATTTTAACTAAGAATAAAATTCACTTACCTATTTTAATATCTTTGTCATCATCAAAAATCTACGCGGACGAAGTCGCGGGCGGCCGCTAGTTTAATTACAAATACTTTGTCAGGCAGCAATCTTATTTCGTAAGGTATCTTATTGTAGACTCGAATACTCATTATGTAACATTTTTTTTTTAAATAATGAAGTTCTACATGGTGGCATTAGCAGCTTATTTTCGTCCCTTGCTCTTAATTTATTATTAAATTGCGTTTTTTTAAAGTGATGATGCAATTTTCGAACGAGGCATGCTAATTCTAATACATATAAGCCAACCAACGTGAGTAATCCAAGTCTTTGAAATAAAGGTCTACAAGAATCCCTAGGGTGTACTCCATACACCGCTCTAAGACATCTTTTCTGTGTACTGAAAACTTTGCTTGCTTCCGTGCAGTTACCCCATAATGATATTCCATATCTTAACACCGAAGCAACGTAACCATGGTAAGCAAGCAATGCTGTTTTCTCTCCTGACACTAACCTTAGCTGTTTTAACGCATAAACGAATCTATCAAGTTTGTCACAGATTGACTTAACATGTTGTTTCCATGAACAATGTTGATCCACGGTTATGCCCAAAAATTTGGTATCGCTAACTTCTTCAATTATTTGATTCTGACAGAGTAATTCTAAGCTTTATGGTTGTGTTTTATAATTTCTAAATTGTATGTAACATGTTTTTGTTGTATTCGTCTGCAGATTATTTCTGCTTAACCATGAATCTATTACATTTATTATAGAATTTAACTTATCTACATACGTGACGGCGGTGTCATTGTCAGCGGGTATAATTACCGCTATATCGTCCGCGAACAAAGACATAGGGCACGTCGTCACTTTGGGTAGGTCGTTTATATATAAAAGAAATAGCATTGGACCTAAGATGCTTCCTTGTGGGACGCCGTACCCGTTGTGCCTGTACGCTGATCGATAAGCTATGTTTACATTTGAGCTATTAATTTTACTTATTTCAACGCACTGCATTCGATTGCTTAGGTAACTTGCTATCCAGTTTAAAACATTTCCTCTTATACCATAATATTCGCATTTCCTAAGTAGTAGATTATGTATGATCAACAAAGTCGAATGCTTTGGTCATATCGAAAAATGTTGCTGTTATAGGAATTTTGTCATCCATATATTGGGTAATTGTACGCATGAGCGAATAAGCCGCATGAGTGGTGGACTTGTGCTTCTGGAAACCGTGCTGTTCCTTTGCAATGATATTGTGCTTAACCAAGAAATGCGATACTCTGGTATGGAATGCCTTCTCAAACACTTAAGAGAATATCGGTACTAAAGTTATCGGTCGATAGTTTCGTATATCTTGTTTATTTCCTTTTTTATGGATTGGTTTTACTATTGACTGCTTCAGTCGCTCGGGAAAGATACCATAAGCAAAAGATAAGTTGACAAGATGTGCCACGATCGAAGAGATTTCTACTGCACACTCTTTGAGCACCTTGGTCGCGACCTGGTCAAATCCTACTGAGTTAGAGTTATTCAATGACCTTATAATTTTTATTACTTCGTCTTCTGTACACGGTTGTAGAAATAAACTATCACGAGTGCTATTAATCTTTGTTAGTGATATACGGTGGCTACTGGTTCCTTTGGCACTGATATTAACATTTGTTGAATCAATTAAATGATCATTGAATATTTGTGCTATCCGAGTGGGGCTATTAATGATATTACCATCCAACTCAATGCACTCAATTTCTTGTTTATTTCTATTGTCGTCATGCTTCTCCTTTATGATGTTCCAAGCTGCTTTACATTTATTTTTTGACTTAGAAATGAATTTGTTGTTAACGTTTTTTTTCGAGTCAATAACGCACGCTTTTAGCAGCTTGGAATAAGCCGACAACTTTTGTTTGTTTGTCGCTGTCTTCCTACGATAATACAACGTTCTTAACTTCCTTTTAGTCCTACTGGATTTTATAAGACCTTTTGTTATCCATCTAGGCGCCGTGGTATTGACTTTAATCTTTATTTTATTCACAGGGAAGCAGAGATTGTAGAACTGTGTAAACGTGTCATGGAATTTGTTGAATGCGACGTTTAAATTATTTTCCGAGAGCTCGTCAGCCCAATGAAGACCTGAATGTAATATTTGAATTTTTCTATATTATTTTTACACAAATCACGTATTGTTATATACCAAAAGTCATTGGCTTTTTTAGTGGTAGTATTTATTGAAAATTTTAGGAGCTGACATGTATCATGATCAGATAGCTGAACAGGATATATATAGCCCCTAGCGTCGGGGATATTGCTGGCTATGTGATCTATGCAAGACTTTTGGCGTGTAGGTTTAGTAATATGTAACGTTAAGTTAAAGTTTTTCATTATACCTTTAAGTTTGTTAGAAGCACTACTTTCTTTTAAGGTATCAATATTTAAATCTCCGGTGATTATTACTCTCCTCTTCGATTTGCATGTGAGTTTATGAAGAAGTATTTCTAGATGATAGAAAAACGTATGAACTAAATTATTTTGCGGTATTATATACAAGCAAATAACAATACAGTTGAACGTGGGAATATCTACACCGCAACATTCGAATACTCGCTCAATGGAAGAATCATGACATATCGAGAGAACCTTAAAATCGATGCCTTTTTTCAATAAAATGCAAGTATCTCCCCTCTTCTTCTCTCTACAGAAACAAGACGCTAAATTAAAGTTTTTTAAATATACACTCTTTTCGCTACCACGTTTTACAAAAGTTTCAGTCAGGCATAATGCGTCAAGCGTCACACCATTTCGCGAGAACTCTGCTATACACAATTCTAGAGCACTAAGTTTCGAGAGCCCTTCATGGTCAACTGATCCCACATAAAATTCATCCCGCGGGCTGAATGGCCCCTTTTGATTTTTTTCGTGGGTGACTCGACCCAACTGAGCCTACAGGCCCAGTTATCCACTTATCCCACTTACAGGTCTACTCAACCCGCGGGCTCATTCAACCACTCTTAGCATTAAAGAGTCTTCTCAGCCCGTGGGCTCAGTTTACTACTCTCTATTAGGTATGAGTTGTCTGAGGCCGCGGGTTTAGTCGACCCCTATCCGAGGCTTAAGGGTTTACTCATCCTACCGGCTTAATGGTTGTCACTAGACGGATTCGTGAAGATGGTAAGTATTAAAAAGGTAATGTGATTAAATTCAGCACTAATGGGACGTAAGCTTTTCTGGACTAAACCCTTAACGATAACCCTTAAGGGTAATAAACACGGGTGCATGAAACAAATATTTAATTTCCACGACAGTACATCAAAATAAAGTAAATTCTAAATGCAAATTTAAAAAAACATGGAAATTAGTGCCTATTAAGCTTGCTTGAAGAAAAAAGAAGCTACCTACATTCTTAAATGTTCGATACAGAAATCGAGGCTAATTTTTTTGTTTTTTAAGTCCAACACTGTTTCAGAAATGTGATCATTCACTTCCATTATTTCGCTTTTTCTTTTAGAAAATACATTTTTTCTTATTTTTTCTACATCGTTTTTCATCATCCGTTGCAGTATTACAAGACGTTGAATAATGTTCGGTTTCGGTTTCAAAAGTTTATTAACCTTGCTGTGCCACCCCTCGATAGCATTATTTGTGCGGTTTACTTGATTATGACATGTCCACCGGCCAAAATAAATCGACCTTGCCCAGTCTAGTCTTCTGTAGGCCACATTGCCTCGCCTTTCTCCAGAGGCATTTCGTGAAATGGTAGTAGCATCCTTGGATCTACCCCACATGCACCTTGCTTGGATCTACACCTGGACATGTATCAATAATTGCTGACATGAGCGATTTAGTAAATGTACTTACAAATCGTTGAAATAAGTAATACCTAACACCTACTAGTTACGTAGACCGCAGACAGTATCTTTTGTGGAGATTAGGGAACTATTCTCCCATGGGTTGAGTAAACCCTGAATCAGTAGAGTGGCTGATTGAGCCCGCGGGCTGAGTCAACCCTAAACTGGTAAGGAGTAGTCGACTGAGCCCGCGGGCTGAATTGACCATAAAACGGCAGAGAGTGGTCAACTGAGCCCGTGGGATGAGTTGTCGAGGCAATGGCTCGAGTCACCCACGAAAAAAATCAAAAGGGGCCATTCAGCCCTCGGGATGAATTTTATGTGGGATCAGTTGCCCATGAAGGGTTCGAGAGTATTCCTTGGATATTTTGGTGTAATAACGTGATGGTTGTATCAGGTATGCACGGACTTAGATATTTATCAAAAGTACATTCATCTTTATTACTTTATATTATGAACGAAAAAATGTGTATCGTTCGTGTTCATCCTCATGACTATTGCTTTCTACACTAGGGCTATCGCTATCTGCATTTTGGTAAGAATTTACCCATTCAGTCTCCATTATTGATTTTATTAAGTCTGCCAAGTGTTTAAAGATTATATTGAGACTTCTTTTATAATATTTTCTTCGGTTTCCGCGACTGTCACACATTTAAATAAAACAATTTAAACGGATTATATCGCGTATATTAATTATTTGAGCCTCCCTGACATTATTTTATTTAAAATATCTACCAGCGGTTCACTATAAGGCTTACTGAGGAGAAAGAACCGCCGAAAGAAAACTCCCAGAGGGAGTAGGTAACTGTCTTTATACATTAGGCCCATCTGGCATGTATGAACACCTTTATTTTAAATTCATATTTATAAAATGGGTAGTTTGCACAAATGTATTAACTTTGACAGAGAAAAATTTAGTTTTTTTTCAGTCAACCTTTGACAACGGTATCTGTAAAGCTACCGAAACGTCAGGAGACTCAAATAATTAATATACGCGACATAATCCGTTTAAATTGTTTTATTTAAACTATATTGTTTACCATCTGTAACGTTTCGTCATTTATCCGAAAGCGCTTATTTCTCAATACTGTTAATTTCTCAGATTAATGATAAAAAAAACCTATCCTAATGGGTTCTTTAAAACAATGTTTGTAAACTCCTGAAAATATAATGAGTTTCAGGAATAAAATACTTTCGGACAAATGATAATTGAAACGTTACTGGTGGGAAACAATTTGAGGAAACCGATTGCAACAAATCTTTTGAGGTGTTTCATGATCTCATTGTACTTTTATATAATTTATGTTTTCCATTTATTAAAATAAGCATAAAAAACAAACCGATAAAAAATAAATGGATTACAAGAGGGTTAAAGAAATGTTGCCATAAAAAGAGGACTCTATATTTTAAATATCATAGAGAACATAGAAACCGAAAGTTCAACAAAGTTGTGTATCAGAACTATTCAAAACTGCTGAAAAAATGCATTCTACAGTCCCAAAAGATAAATAACATTAAGTATATAAATAAATAAAAAAACAAAGGGAAAGGCAGCGTGGAATATAATAAAGGATAACTAAAACTTAAATAATTCTAGAAAAACACAGTTTGATGAAATAGAAGCTTAACTAATATGTGTAACGTTCGAAGAATAAGGACACCGCCTGGCACTTACGTCATTTTAAAGAAAATTATGAAATTTTGCGATACCTAACTCAAAAACGGCTCGACCGATTTTATCCAATATAGTTTTCGTTGAAAGTATTTATAAGGCCTCATTTTCATGAATTTTCCTATATTTTTTTTGACCCGTGGTTGAAAGGTTAGAGGGGGGACGCTACTTTTTGGATTTCTGGAGCGAATATTTACAAAAATGCTGACTATAAAAATACCCCCAGTTTGGAGACCCCTATTATGTTTAAAGTACCTATTCAACCCAGACCTCACCTACTAGTGTTGAAACGAAAATAAAATTCACCTCCACTTTAGGTGTACGAGAGGTAGGGGAGACCGGGGATGGTTGACTATAGGGGTAGGTTAGGTTAGACTAAGCCGAAATAACTCGCCACTATCACGTGTTTTCCGTCAACCAATCACGGCCAAGGACGCGTCTCCGCGACCCGCTAACTTGTGTGAAGTGCGCTGCCGCAGTCGGGCGTCGTTCTCGAGTGGCATCACGTGTTTTATTTTTGATCTCGGTAAGTAGTTTTTTCCGATCGTACTTTTTTTGTTATCGTGCCTATTTCTTTGTTTAAAATAATGTTATTGTTGTGTCAGACGTAAATATGATGGTCGTTTTCTATATTATACCGCATTGATTCCAAATTAGCCTCAAGGTTTAGACAGGACATGCAGTTGAAATTCAAAATGGCGTCTGAGGTTGGTTGACCAATTTTATTTCGGGCAGGTAGACTAATTAGTCAACCAACCCCTTTGGTGTGAATATATTATTGAATACATTTTTATTGCGGTAACTACGATCACCAATCTCAAAACATTGACCTTAAAAAATAGTATTTGTCACTCTTAGGTTGTTCTACATATTATATCTACTACATTTTACACTATATTACATTTGTGTTTTTACAGAAAAAGAGGACATACAAAAGAAAACTGAAAGAGGCGATGTACCAAAAGACGTCCTGGAAAGAGCTTGTCAAGCCGTCATCATAATATAAGCAGTTTTTCGATAATCATAGTATAAGCAGTCGCCTGAGATAGTCACTAAGTTTAAAGATGTTAATTTATATTTACTTAAGATGAAAAATTTAAAGCTAGTGAACAAGAGACTCTCTATGTTACATACTAGTAATTTAGTTGATAAGTCGTTTATTTGAGATTATCACTTAATTTAAGGATGTTAATTAATATTTTGTTTGCGAGAAATATTTAAATACTAATGAAACAAAGACTTATAATACATATTAATAATTTAGTTAGCCTACAAAAGAAAGTCTAATCTAACGTTATTTAAAAATAAAACAGATTTTATGTTCTCATTATTATAAGTGTTAATTAATATTTTCATACAAGCAATCAACTTGCTTTTGCCCTTAGAAGTAATTTATGTATAAGAATAATTTATGTTCATGTTGCAATTTGATTATTGTTGAAACAAAAACCAAACAATTGTTGTTCATAAGTGAATAGAAATAACAGTTTTTTTTCTTTTGTTAAGCGAGAATTAATCTCAATTTAAATTTTCTTGTAGTCCCATAAAATCATTTAATCAATTTTATTGTTTTATTGTACAATAATATCCTTTATTTACTTATTTACTAACTAATTGCTGCCTAGGTCAACCTACCCCGTGCTTATGGCCGACCTCGGAGATGGGGTAGGTTGACTAAGAGTCAGGGGTGTCGAAAATCGTCTAGATATGTATTGTAATGATAAATTCGTGCGTTAATAAACAAGAATTTTGCTACCTGAATAGTTCTTCTACCTGTAACAACTATTATTTCCGTTATATTGATTCAAACATCGAAGATACATGACCTGAAGCCAAAAGTTAGTCAACCATCCCCGGTCTCCCCTACCCAAAATTAATTTTACCGTTTTGTCGGCGTGATACAGACACAGTATACTCATACCACGACGACGACACGGTTGGCGCAGTGGTTAAGCAACTGCCTACTGAGCCGACGGTCCCGGGTTCAAATCCCGGCAAGGAAAGTGTGATGAACACGAATATTTGTGCCTGGGTCATAGTTGTTCTATGTATTTAAGTATTTATTTATCTATATGAGTATTGTATATCGTCGCTTAGAACCCATAACACAAGCCTTCTTGAGCTTAATTTGGGACTAGGTTGATTTGTGTGAGGTTGTCTTATATATTTATTTATTTATACCAAATTTCAGCTTTCTAGTAATGATCACGGAGCTAAGCCGCGGACGGACAGACGGACAGACGGACATGGCGAAACTATCAGGGTTCCTAGTTGACTACGGAACCCTAAAAATAGACTAAGTAAATCGATTACAGTTTTTTCATCCATAAACTGCATGACACCACAACACCACGCCGTCGCCATACAAGTTGCATATGTACCTAAAATATAGCGCATCATATATAGTATTGGCATCTAACTGCTTAACCTTCCTGTGTCCCCGCTTTTTATTTCCTGGTTGGTTGGATAAGCTGCTGAAGCCATGCATGACGACCATAATCTATCTATAAATCTAAATTCAAATCTAATCTATATGTTTATTTGTAAGTAAGTAATTTATGTTTAATAACATTAATAACAACTGGGAATGCTCCAGGGTTTGTAACTTTGTCTTTTGTATTGTAACTGCGTACTTATACTGCGATACGATAAGACTTGCGCGCCTACATAAAAGTAGGTATATATGTATATGTTGAATCGGAAGTGTAGGGTACCAATTGCTTTGTCATCCACAGAACGTGACAACTGTGTTAATAGAGTACATGCACAGTAGCTATTTGCATTTCTGTAACAAGTAATAAAACACTGATCAACAATCTCGGGAAAGTCGTAGAGACATAATGATATTGTCAATAACATACATACCATGCGACCGCGGGAATACATTTTCATTCAACGATTGGAATTTACAAACACTGGATAAGAATAGGTACCTACCTATTGTACGGTATTGAATAGCCTAATGAGGACTCGTTAGCTAGTAGTCAGTTACAATTTACAGTTTGGTATCCGTATAAACACTAAGTAAATCTATAAAATTTCGATAAAACGGTTACCGTCATCACGTGCGTCAAAATTGCAAATATCGATCTCACTACGTATATGTTAATGTCCAAGTTTAATTATTTGTAATTAACCAGAAGGTTCACAAAACCTGAGAACGGAAACGAACGATCTTATTTAATACATCAGATCTTTCCTTCCAATCCTTTCACTATGAAAGTCGCATCGGCATGGATCCAGATATATATTCGGAACAAAATATTTGTTTACTACCATCGCCAAGAAGTTGACAGGTACTTACGGTGTTCCGTTACTTCTGGTTCGGCCGTGACACTGCCAGCCTCCGGGCGCGCCGCGGCCTCGCGCGCCGCCAGCACTGCAGCCACCACACACAGATTCACCAGCACATTCATTGTCATAGACCACTACTCGATGGATGGAACTTGATACCTTTATATAAGTTCTAGGGGTCATTAGCAAGCCATTAATTGCTTGTTGTTGGGGAGTCGGAATTTGTTTGTGTTTTCTCTCTTAAAACCCTATTAGCTAATTGAGCTGCTAGATAATTACAACTTGAGGTATCCATAATTTAGCTAAGAAATTATTTTTAGCGTATTAGTTTATTAATGTTTTTAACAGCTCTTATTAATAATTATACTACCTACTACGAGTACCTATGTTATAATTTTGTTCAAGAGAGATAATACTTCTCATATTTTGTGCCTATACGATGCCAGAGAGCTCAGTCACTTTTTGACAAGAACTTTCATATGTATATAATTATAAATGCGAAACTAACGGATGCTTTATCTTTACGATATATTTATCGCTTAATAAACGCGATCTAGGGACCGCGGTCCGACAGGGTGGTAATAAAAACCTTTTAAAAACATACAATTCAAGATCAATAAATGAAAGTCAAAGTTAAGTCAAATAAAATTTAATTAATAATTACCTTCTCGTCAATGGCTACAGTTTGAGAATTTGATCGTAGATCATTATAACTACTCCGAGACGGACTTGCGTTATTACAACGTTACAAACTTGATGTTTAACAAACTAAACATGTAAATGAGAGGTATATTTAAAACACTAAATACTGTTATATTGCTCTTGAATATCACTCTACATTCTCTAACGTAACCTATTCAAAATATCATTCTCCAAACATCTAAGGAAATCATAATTATCAAACCGCGCGCGCCGGCGTGGGCCAGCTGCGCGCGCGCTCAACTTACCTTTATCTAAAACAATTTAATTGGTAACTACAAGTTTTAACTACTTATAGAAAACGTGGATTAAGTTAATGATATAATAATCGTGTAAATAATTGATATTTAGGCGACATAATTTATGAAATTCACAAGGATTATTTTAGTTAATATCAACAACTTAAATAGGTAACAACTCTAAAAGTACTATTTAAAGTTTCGTCCAACGCAACGAATGGACCATGATCAAAAATAAGTGGATACAAACATTTGTGGAGTAGGATTTTAGGCAAACATAAATGCTACTCTATTGTAAACGTTGTTGGAATATCGCTTTCCAAAAATATGAATGATGTTATAAATTGTGGATGCCGCTGGGCGGACGGACCCCTCTCGCCGGGCCGGCCGATTCGCTCCCCATCCTACTAACATCTAGTAAAAAACCTCAAGTACACTTCGATTTTTGTAACACTACTTCCTTCAAGTTAAATCAATAATCAACACAACAGAACTTTGACAAAAGTAGGATTCTTATCAAAAGACACGGTAAAAAATGACAAACAATTGCTGTGTATGGTAAGTACCTTTATTTTAATGCTTCGTTACTACTTTTGTCAAATTTCTCAACAATTATTGTTGTCTATTATTTTATTTATTGCTTGTAATCTACCTATCTACTCGTACTACTGTATGTTATGACTAGTTCATTGGATAAAAACTATCAAACTAGCGAAGGGATTAGAGTTCACTCGCGATGCTCGCTCACGTTAAAGCTGCCAAGCGAACGACACCGAGAATACAAAAATATACCTACCGCTCATTGGTCATTGAAAGAAGTAGGTCATAGAGTGTTACGTAAGGCTTTGTCTCTACCACCGAGTAAATGGGTGAAACTGGACAATATATGCACATTCGGTAAGACTAACAGCAGTGACCGCTTTGCCCAACATACGACATCGGAACTCACTCAACACATCCACTACTATGGAATAGACAACCAATCAAAATGGCTTAATATCGGTACAACTTGCTTACGATTAGATACTTGTGCAACTTCTACACTGTAATACCTACATGTCTTCTTGACCGAATACTCGGCAGTTTGGAATTGGAATCAAACCTATTTGGGAAGGATTACACTGGATGAGCTAACACTGATTTCGTCAGTTGAGGCTCGTGCTCCCCTAAGCAACCTTTACGTGACTCTTAATTGAGCATCGAGGATACATTTTCTTATGAAGAAAACGTGAAAGTCAAGGAATAGTAAGATCACCGGTGTCTCCCGCACCTTGAAAGGGGCACTCTAAAAGCTATCTTCTAGAAAGGACAGATTAAGTGAATGAAAATGTATGAATTTATTGTAATAATCCTTAATTATTAATATCCTATGCATATTTTTAGCAGTAATCGTAACTGTAGCAATTCTTATTAACAACCTTCTTTATTAATAGTAAGAATGCATTTTCATTCTTATCTTCGAGTATAAATGATTTCCAAACTCAACCTAACCGGGTTTACAAATTAAAGTTTCGTTCTCGTCTGTTTCCTCCTCCAAAACTTGACCAATCTTTACGAAATTTTAGAGACTGAATGGGAATGAAATGTTCTGTGTTGGTCAGTTTCGATTTTTGCGCTAATTATTATAGGAGTTGTGTACTAGTTACCGTTTGTGGCGGAATTTTGGTCAAAAACAGACGCCTAGTACACACATTTTATAACAATAAGCGCAAAAAACGAAACGGTCAGACAGATAATTTCTCAAAATTTCGTAGAGATTCGTTACGTTATGCGTGTAACGAACATCTGTGGTCAGCAATCGGCAGTTTGCCGCCGAAACAAATGGCCGGCCGGTTACAAGTAGAGCCTCCCTGCGTACTTGTCCACGATGTGTCACCGCAGAGCCCCAGCTGAGCCGTAGCGCTCCCGAGGTCCACCCGTCACTGCAGAGTTCACAAAAACGTCCTCATGTCTCAAACTTACCTCTAATTAGCTATTACGAGGAAAGGATATCTACCTTTTAAGATCTAGTTATTGTTAAAAGTGGCTTCGGCACGGGTACGTACTGGAAGGTACCTTCGACAAATTGATCGTAAACAACTTTACTATCAAAGATGCAATCTATTTAATCTATATTTGAATTCGTAGGCCGTGATATTGTCTACAACATTTATTAAGAATAAGTCACAGATTGCTTCTCGTATGAATGCCTCATATTTTAAAAGTTTACTTAAAAACCTTGCAATGCTTTAGCATATTTCTACACTAATTCTGAAGGCGTCACGAAATAGGAGTTTCTAGTCAAAGGTGTCAGCGTGTCGGTTGTCACAAAATAGTATCGAGCGAGGTGCTACTAACGCGCGTATTCAGCGGTGCAAACCAATAACTGCCTCTTGACTACAGTAACTTCATGTCGATGTGTTGACAGTTTTGCCACGTGATGTGGAAAGACTAGGCGGAATAGTCGTAAAACAAGTGACCAATTAGCGGACACAACTGGATATAAAGCTATTAATTTAAGCGAACTAAGGCGACCTCTATCGGTGATTATTATGCACTATAATATCTTCGTGTAATGTTAACAATATGACGGCAAAGAATATATTTGTATATAGACTGTAACAAGTAGATATGTTTAAAACTACGTAGGTATCTTGTGAAAACAAAACTTTCAAAACGGAAAATGGCTTATATTATACTAGCGAGCCGCCCCGGCTTCGCACGGGTGCAATGCTGATAATTATGCATGTATTATACATATAAACCTTCCTCTTGAATCACTCTATCTATTAAAAAAAAACCGCACCAAAATCCGTTGCGTAGTTTTAAAGATTTAAGCATACAAAGGGAGTGGTAGTGTAGTGATAGTGATGACCGTTCATTAAGTAAAATAATGCGAGGGCTGTCTCATTTTGTATGGAATATGATTGCGTTTTGACCAAATGTAAATAATATTTCTAAAATACACCTTGCCCTTACTTAACTAAAACTGGTAGGTAACTTTAACTTAAATATACACTATACATACAGACCCGACCAGCAGCCAGACTCATTTTCTTAATTAGCGGCAAAACATTCCTGTTCCAGAACATTGAACATACCTTATACCTTTTATAACAAAATTATTTTTAAGCCTTATTCAAACATGACCTGTTATCCTTATAATAAAATAACATTGGATCGTAGTCATAATAGATAAGCAAGCGCAATAAGTAGGTAATTCTTCGAGTCAAATTTTCTTCTCTAGATACAAAATATCACAAATGCTGAGAAACTGACTGAAGTACTTACTTCTTCACTCTTTTTATAACTAGTAATATTCTTCGGTTAGCAGACGTGCAAATGAGGCAGCCCCAGTTGCAAACTCTTAAGTGATTTGTCAACTGGTCACGCAACGTCGGGAATGTCGGTACATGGAATCCAAACGTCTCATTCAACAAAGCTTAATTCGTTAGTACACTTCCTATGACCAAACTGCCAAGCTATCTGTCATGTTCTTCAGTGGCCACTCTGAAACCTTTATTTTCTCCACTCCTCCGACAGATGTGTTCAGAGGGTTCCAGCGTCAGTCGACAGTGACTACTAGTATGGAGGTACACAGAAATCAACCGCTACTAATCGTAAATAGCAGAATTTACATTCGCAACCAATCACCCTTGCCTCGCACAGACACAAACAGAGTGTATAAAATTCAGAGAGTGTCAATCTCCAAATATTGGGTAGGTAAGTATGTCCGACGCTACTAACGGCAACGGTATCTAGAATGGATAGAACTCTGTTAATTTTATATTCTCTGAAAGAAAAACCTTCCTTTCCTGTCACGCGCGGCGCGTTGTACTACCCTGTCACTCGGACGGTCTTAAGTAACTGTCCAACATCCCATTTATAAATATATTGCGTCAGATAGCTGATGAGTGACCCGACGAGCAACGTTGCGTCCAGGTGCAGCCCCGCAGTCGGTGGCTGCCATGTTTCCAACCCGTTGCGTCACCAGCGAACGTGGGTCCTTAGAAGGCGAATCGTGAAGAAGTGAGGTATCGGGCACAAGCCTGGACAAGCAGGAGGAAGCGCCGGGTCCGTCAGAGCGTGCGCAGCGGCGCGCGGCAGTCCACACGCGACATCCACGCCAGGTCGCGAGTCGTCACCTGAAACACCGCAAGTTCGTTCTTTAAATTCTATTCCTTATAAGCAATATTCAAATGCAAAGATGCGGTGGGTTTACACCAAACGAGCGAATGCTCATTCTACCAAATTGTCTTTGTGTAATGGGTACACTATTCTACTCGTACAATAGTTCTAGCTCTTTGTTTGTTTGGTCTAAAGCCACCACGATCAACTTCACCACAGGTTTCCTTCTCTCTTATAGTTATGTATCGTTATGTACAATACGAGTACATTATGAATTCATCATTGATCGGTTTCATTCAATGTTCGATTACAATAACCTAAACTAATATTTATGCATAATAAGCCCGGACCGGCGCCTAAACTAAATGACTATTAATCCCACTAACCACTGACCAGTTGTCGGTCGGCGGCCGATCGTAAAATCCGGCACATCACGAAATTCCTAGGCATATCGTGAAACGCCGCCATTTCATGTTTTGGCTAAATGACATCCGCCATATCGTTCAAGACATAACGTTTAACGATTTGCCCAATGTCGTTTAGGCAGATCATGAAATTCCTAGGCATATCGTGAAAGGCCGCCATTTCATGATCTGCCTAAGTAACACCCACCAGTGACGTTTAGGCAGATCGTGAAATTCCTACGCATACTCTGGGAATAGTGTCAGTACTCTGGGAGCAGTTTTGTTCTACGGGTCACAAAAAAAAATAACCCTAACCTAACCTATCTCTGGGAGTAGTTTCGTTTTTAGGCTCATAAAAAAAATAACTATCTTATATAAACTTGTAAAGATAAATAAATAGAAGGATAACTAATTGTAACAACGATGATATTATACCATCAACCTTAGCGGTCCCCAGGGGACGATAACTTCTGAGAATTTAAAAGGAATTAAATGTCAGGTACGCTATATGTAGGTATTTCTACTTTTCATGGTCATGTCATGACAGTGACTAAGAATAAATTATTAAACGGCTTCTAATAATGTATAAGGAAAATCGTTTGGTTCAAACCCATAAACGATTTGATTGATAGATTTTAATCATAAATTTAAATGCCTGGTCGTGAGGTCTGCAGCATTGACGACTAACTGGGAATCTCCATGCGCCCGACTTGACGCACTTCGTTCGATATGGGAAAACCAGTTCTCTTACATAATGATTATTATTATTAAGTAAGCTATGCTACAGCTATAGGTGTGACAACTAGGTAAAATAAATAGGTACGCTATATTATACGCATTAACGACGAGGTATGGCAGGTGATCCGTTAGACAGGGAGATGTGGAAGAAGACGAAGAAAGCAGACTCCACCATCAGATGGGAATAATAACTGCTCAGGAGAGAAAGGGAGTATATTATACGCCTTGTATATTTAATTTAATAAAGAAGCCCATGACGAACGTCACTACATTAGTATATTCGTTAAAGTTGCGAGTGTGTAATAGACATAGTGACCGATATTGGTTACGAATATAACGATTGTAAAAAATAGTTAATAAGTGTCAATAAAAATAAAATTAAACATTTAAAAAACCCCCGACATAACCTGTAAAAAGGAAGAAATAAAATCTACGAAATGTGCCTTTACAATGAACAGTAGAAAAATAATCCAAGCTTCGTTGCGTTCGGGGGACCGCTAAGTACCTAACCTAAGTGAAATGAAATATATTTTTCAACGCAAAATTGTAAGTATGCATTTATTTGGGGCTTCCCACTTTACGATTTTAAGTACATTGCATTTCATTTACTTAGTGGTCCCCCGACGCAACGAAGCTTGGATTCTTTTTCTACTGTTCATTGTAAAGGCACATTTCGTAGATTTTATTTCTTCCTTTTTACAGGTTATGTCGGGGGTTTTTTAAATTTTTAATTTTATTTTTATTTCATATTTTTTAAACAAACAGAAGTTTTTTTCCGGAATTTTCTACATTTAACACTTTTTTTGGTTTTACACCGTTTAAGTGCCATAGTTTCCAGTCTTTCCTCGAGCTTGATCCTTGACTATGTGTACGACAACAGGATCCCAAGCCTGTGGTAACGAAAGCCGTCTTCTCTAAGATTGAAATTAGCCTTTAGCAACATTCTGGGAAAAAATCGTTAAAGTCAAATTAGTTAATGCTTATAATGACAAAATGGCTAAGTTATTTATTAGCCAAGACAATCAAAATATATACTTTAAATGCACTGGATGAGTTGAAAGAACCTGCTACTTATGGCCTAAAACAGAACCAGGTTTCCATTCTACAGGATCCTAATAGTACGGGTGGCTTCCTTAGCTCCATAAAAATTGTAGTAGGTAGATGCTAGGTAACTTGACTTAGTTTTGAAAGACCTAATTATCGATAACCCACACCATGGGATAAACCGTTAAAAAAAATTACATCCCCACCTTTTTACGTGTAGGGGGCAAGTACACAAAAAAATAGTTTTTAAAAATTTATTCTACCACTATGTCTCTCTGCTAAGCCGTAGACAGATGGACGGACGGACATGGTGAAACTATAAGGGTTCCTTGTTGACTACAGAATCCTAAAAAGCTGTTATTCACTTAGGCGAGTACTTTTGCTAAAGCTTACGTGTCCTTTAGTCGCGTTAAAATCTTGCAAGGTATTGCTATTTGTGACCTCAATCAAAGGAACCTGTTCAATAGTCCTAATGACAATTCAGCTTTAGTAGAATTGCAAAATTTAGAAACAGTGACCCAGTATTGTGACACAAATTAAAAAAGTTTTTCTGAGACTCGGTTTAATATCGACTGTACTTTCTTACACAAACGTTAATTGCTCATCAAGAACAATCAGACGAGCCCAAACACCATGGCTTTATTCTGTGCTGTTAAGGAATTCCTACGCCCATCTTCAGCTGCATGGTACCAAATTATTGTTCTGTCAAAATTTTATTAAGTTGTTGATTACGCTAATAAAGCTTAAGTTTTAACCAACATTTGAAATTCTTGGCTTAGATCCTTTCACAACTAGATGGCAGGGCCGTATTTACCTCTAGGCCCACAAGGCCCGGGGCTAGGGGCCCAGCTAGTCTAGGAACCCAGTCCAAGACGCAGGACTTGTACCATAATAATGTTCTCCTTATAGGGGAGGGGGCCCCAAATGCCAAGTGCCTAGGGGCCCTGGCCCGCTTAGTCCAGCCCTGCTAGATGATTATCATGAGATCTTCACTTAGTGAGTGATAAGAAAAATGCTCATAAAACAACATTTATCCAGCGTTTGGAATTATTCGCTTCAATATTGACTGAGATCCATTAACAACTACCTGGTCATCATGAGACCGTAATTTAGTAAGTGATATAGAAAATGCTAATAATACTTAACATTTAACCAAAATTTGAAATCCTTGGCTTCAACATTGGCTGAGATCCATTAACAACTACCTGGTCATCATGAGACCTTAATTTAGTAAGTGATATAGAAAATGCTAATAATACTTAACATTTAACCAAAATTTGGAATCCTTAGCTTCAATATTGGCTGAGATCCATTAACAACTAGCTGATCATCATGAGACCTTAATTTAGTAAGTGATATAGAAAACGCTAATAATACTTAACATTAAACCAAAATTTGAAATCATTGGCTTCAACATTGGCTGAGATCCATTAACAACTACCTGGTCATCATGAGACCTTAATTTAGTAAGTGATATAGAAAATGCTAATAATACTTAACATTTAACCAAAATTTTAAATCCTTGGCTTCAACATTGGCTGAGATCCATTAAAAACTACCTGGTCATCATGAGACCTTAATTTAGTAAGTGATATAGAAAATGCTAATAATACTTAACATTTAACCAAAATTTGGAATCCTTAGCTTCAATATTGGCTGAGATCCATTAACAACTAGCTGATCATCATGAGACCTTAATTTAGTAAGTGATATAGAAAATGCTAATAATACTTAACCATTTAACCAAAATTTTAAATCATTGGCTTCAACATTGGCTGAGATCCATTAACAACTACCTGGTCATCATGAGACCTTCATTTAGTAAGTGATATAGAAAATGCTAATAATACTTAACATTTAACCAAAATTTGGAATCCTTGGCTTCAATATTGGCTGAGATCCATTAACAACTACCTGGTCATCATGAGATCCTCATTTAGTGAGTGATATAGAAAATGCTAATCATACTTAACATTTAACCAAAATTTGGAATCCTTGGCTTCAATATTGGCTGAGATCTTGTCACTTGTTCCAATTAAAGCTGAATATCTTGGAAACTACTGGTCCTACTTCCACCAAACATAGCTAAGAACCATCTCGACGGAAAAGTCTTTCGATTAAAAAAAACCGCACTTGAATTGGTCCATCCGCTTGGGCGCTACGATGCCACAGACAGACACACAGATACACAGATACACAGATACACAGATACACAGATACACAGATACACAGATACACAGATACACAGATACACATGTTGAACTTATAACACCCCTCTTTTTTTCGTCGGGGGTTAAAAATAGTGACATCTCTTAAAATCTGACATGTGAGCCGCGCGATGATGAGATGTTGTGCTAGTTAGGGCACCGGTCCACGGCGCCCAGGAAGAGGCTCCAGGCAGTGCATGTCAGTGTGTAGGTACCTGGTACACAGAGTAGGTACAGGGCCAGCACGACCAGCACGTGCATGATGTTGTGCGAGTTGAGGCAGCGGTCGACGTTGCTCAGGAACCATTTTTCCGGGATGTGCATGTCATTGTGTACCTGGTGCATGGAGTACACGGCCAGCACGACCAGCACGTGCATGATGTTGTGCGAGTTGAGGCAGCGCTCGACGTTGCTCAGGAACCATTTTTCCGGGATGTGCATGTCAGTGTGTACCTACCTGGTGCATGGAGTACACGACCAGCACGACCAGCACGTGCATGATGTTGTGCGAGTTGAGGCAGCGGTCGACGGCGCCCGGGAACCACTTCTCCGGGATGTGCATGTCATTGTATACCTGGTGCATGGAGTACACGCCCAGCACGACCAGCACGACCAGCACGTGCATGATGTTGTGCGAGTTGAGGCAGCAGTCGACGGCGCCCGGGAACCACTTCTCCGGGATGTGCATGTCATTGTGTACCTGGTGCATGGAGTACACGGCCAGCACGACCAGCACGTGCATGATGTTGTGCGAGTTGAGGCAGCGGTCGACGGCGCCCGGGAACCACTTCTCCGGGATGTGCATGTCATTGTGTACCTGGTGCATGGAGTACACGGCCAGCACGACCAGCACGTGCATGATGTTGTGCGAGTTGAGGCAGCGGTCGACGGCGCCCGGGAACCACTTCTCCGGGATGTGCATGGCACCGATCACGCCGCCGCCTAGAGACACCGCGTCCTGGAACATAAACAATTAGATTTAATAGATGTTCACATTCATTTTATAAAAAGACAAATGTATTTGTTTAAGACAGCCAAAGACGTGTTTCCAAATTGCACAAGAAACACGGGGCGTCTTGTGCATGACCACGTTCCTAGAACTGCACTGTATATGAAGCAATGCTATGCAATGTGTTTAAAACTGTTTAATAAGTTACCGAAAACCATTAAGGAACTTCCTATAAAAAAATTCAAAAATAGCCTGACAAACTATTTACTGGAGAAAAGCTACTATGATGTCAAAGAATTTTTGCTTCAGAGTACGTGTAATTAATTTGGAGGAAATATATATTTGCATGCTAGTATTAATAGTAGGTAGGTACATATAGCAGAATAAGCCGCCTAATGTCTATGTTCACCTGTTGTCAATTCACTGTACCCACTTATTCTATGCAAATAAATTATTCTTATTCTTAACTTTACTGATAATCAACTAAACTTTTAAACCGGGCGGCGAACTATAGATTCCGTCCAGCTATGATGGTTACGTTTGTTATGAGATAAATCAATGACCGTATAGTATAATATGTAGGATTGCAGATAAGTATAAGGATGTCATTTATACGGCCTATACATATATGAATGTAGAATGCGTCTACTATTTTATACTCAAAGACTATAACGTTCAGTTACGACTTTACGGAATCTGTACGAGTATCTATTTATTAGCTAAAAAAGTGTATGTTTTCCAAAATGGGGTGCGGCCTACGGGGTGGTGTACCTGTAAGTCTTATCTTGCTTTTTAGTTTAAACGATCAGTTAACGATTAGTTTATCTTTTTCAGGACTTTAAAAAACGAAAGGACCAGAGAAAAAATCTTAGTAGTCGTCTATTATTAGTCGAAATTAATACTCTGTCATAAATGTTCTCTATATATAGCTATAATAATTAATAAGTTCCGCCGAAGTTGTGATGGGTTAATGCGTCGTAGTTATGGCATCTGGAAGTTTCCACTTTCCGCACAGAAGCCGCGGCCGCCCGAAGTTCGCAGAGGGAAGCCCGCTAAGCCGCGGCCTTATAAGTAGATACATTATGCTACATGCTATGATGTTGCGAACATGGGCCATCCAATAAGATACTATATTCTGTGTACGAGTAAGGTTCTAATAGATACTCTTTTTTTCACGGTAGTCAGGTAAAAATATGCTATAGGGGAGAGTAACCTATATTGAACCGGCGCTTAAATTGGACCACTTCTGTATTTCTACCAAATAACACAATTTATTTACACTGGCAACAAAAAATTAAGCGACGACAGCGCCATAATCATCAGTCCACACGTCCATTTGGTGGACTGTAGTCGCTTCATTTTTTGTAATAAATTGCGTTAGGGTGCGTCCACACTTGTATCATTTCGCCGATCCGATCCCCGTCGCGTATCTTCACCGCGTATCATGAACGGTAAGTGTGGACGTCGCGCCGTCGCGATCATGCAACGCTCGCGCGAAATCCATGTTGATACGCGTATCTTCAGTACCCCGCACACTCGTGATCACGAAAGCATTGCATGATCGCGACGGCGTGACGTCCACACTTTCGTTCATGATACGCGGTGAGGATACGGGGTGAGGATCGGCCGTGATCCATCTCGAGTGGGTTTTTGCCCGATCATCAAAGGCGCTATTTGAGTCATCGATCCACGCCGCGGTCATTGGTTCTTAATCCTTAATCTTTACGATAATTAAAAAATACCATACCACTGATGGACTGTCTACTTTGTTAGGCCTTTCCATGCGGCGTCTTCCGGCACGCGGTTTCCACTCGAGAACCTTTCTGCCGCATGCCATAAAACAAACACAGTCATACGAAGGCCATGTCTCCGTGAGCGGGTGCCTTAATTGAAGGCCTCCCCACGCGGCGTCTTCCAGCACGCGGTTTCCACTCGAGAATCTTTCTGCCGCATTATGTATTATAAAACGAGCACAGTCATGTCCTAAATCTCCATGAGCAGATGACAAAAATGAAGGCCTTCCTCGCTGCGACTTCCGGTACACGGCCCCCACTCAAGAATATTTCTGTCCCAAGGTTCAGTGAGCGATCTCAGCGGGCGACATTTTTAAATGGGACGCAACTCCGCACAGAACAACGATCACAAACGAAATGAAATGTTCGGCGAAAACGAAACGCCAAAATGATCGGGGCGGTGATACGGTGCTACGATACGGATAGCGTCCAAACTACTGCACGCCGAAATGATCGGTGCGGTGATACGCGACGAGGATACGATACGGCAAGTGTGGACGCGTTTCTTCGCGCGACAGCGCAAATGATACGGAGTGCCCGCAGTGAGCGTCCAAACAGGACGATACGCGGTGAGGATTCGCGACGGGGATCGGATCGGCGAAATGATACAAGTGTGGACGCACCCTTATTTGGTAGAAATACAGAAGTGGTCCAATTTAAGCGCCGGTTCAATATAGGTTACTCTCCCCTATAGCATGAGGTAAAAATATGCTATATAGATGGTTATATAACCATCCTAGGTGATGGTGAGAGAGTTAATGTGAAAAAAAAATATATTCCGAGTATTCAGATACAGGTATCTACTATTCGTACTGTCCTTGTGTGAAATATTACGCGGGTATTGTGGGTATATAGGTACTTTCGAGGGAAGATGTTCCAGATCTCGTTGCTTCTTAGCAGCGAAAATTGTTTTGTTAAAGAAAACGTAGATAATATTCATAAAAGTGTATATTCAGTACAGCGAAGTGAAGGTAACGATGTCGTTTGGGGGTAATAATAATAACTGGCCGGTAAAATTTAACTACCGAGTCCCGACGTCCGTCATCAGATGATGAGCCCGGCTGACACACAGGCCGAATGGTCTGCGGTCACGGGACGGGATAGAGATTTATTTATTATTTATTTATTTCTTTATTAATTTTACAACAAAGATTACATATAATCAAAAGCCCTGCGAAACTGTTATGACAGTTTGTCTACAGGAAGACTTTTCAATACCTAACTAACTAAAAGTACAATTTATAAAAATCAGTATCAATTTTTTAAAGATTACGGCAGTGTATCTAGTAAATGCTTTTTTCATGGGCGCTCATGGGTAAATACCCGATAAATACCGGGTAAATACCCAATCTACTACTACTACTGCCCGGTAGATTGGGTATTTACCCGGTATTTATCGGGACAAATCAGTATACCTATACGTACATACGACGGCACAAATCAGTCATTATACTCCTGGTTGACTTCATACGAGGGCTCTAAAGAGCTACGTTTGCACAAATTTATGTTTTTTAGAAAAGGTACGGAGATATTTAGAGAGAGTTTAACTTTTGGGAGTGGGGTAGGTTGTGTACTTTTGAACATGTTTAGTTTTTACGGATTTTCATAAGTGTTTTATCTATAACCTAATTTTAAAGATTAAGAAATTCATATTGCATATATATTATTAACATAGAATGACGCAGCCAGGACTCGAGTCAAAAGAAACACTTTTATCCAGGGAATATTTCAAGATGATTTTGTGAATCCTTCACGGACTAGATGTCTGCCTAGCCCTCTAATATCATTCAAAACTATATCTAAGGACTCACGAAGCCCAATGTATAATAAATAGTGCCCTCGTTACAGTCGTTACACAACATTTCAGTTTGAAAGGGTCGGCTATATCGGTCGGCAGATTCCGACATGCGACAACTGCGACCGCGGGCTGATGAACACGTTTGCTCCTGACGTAGTCCAGTAAAATAGCGTTTTAGCCTTTGATAATTATAGTCTTTGATTTTTGTTCGAGCGCGTTATTAATGTTAACTGAGAGCTAAACGAGAATTAAACAAATTACAAGATCTACTCTTATGCTTTTTTATTTTTTTCCCCTACCGCCTGGCGAGATGGTAGTCAACAGCTTTCAGTTTAAATCCGTCTATAACACCGTAGGCTCACCTAGAAAACTGTACTTCTACTACGGTAGGGTTTTTAAGTTTTTTCATATTTTCACATACCTGATTTTTTTTGACCGATATTAATTATATTTATGTAATGTACCTATTTAATGTACCAAATGATTGCCATGTCAAATTAGGTGATTACTATTTTTCCTTTCAAAAACGCAAAATTCTGCGAACATTTTCAATTATATCGACTGCAGCACAGATTTTCAAAAAAATTAAAAAAAGGCTTTCAAATGTCATCGCTTAGGTATCCACACGGTTGACTTTCTATTTCACTCTAATTTTACTGGACTAACGGGGCCGGGGCGACGTGCCGCCTTCACACCAGGTGTTCCTGAACTTACGGATTTTACAGTTACAAAGGTCTTTTGTCACGATGTTTTTGTTTGTTTCTTCGGGAATGGATTTGTCACGTAGTGGTTATTTTCGGCTAATATGACAATGTAATTAATAGATGGTGATGGTGAGCTAGTTTAGTTTAACTGTGGGTACGTATGTTAACCAATAGTACATTGTTAACCAAGACTATTAAGTATTCTGTGACCAAGGGTTGAAAGTGACCCATTGCAGCCGAGATATTTCTGGCGCTCGAACGAAGTGAGAGCGCCAATAGTTCGAGGGTGAAATGGGTAATTTCACCTGAGTTAAACACTACTTTTCATTTCGACTGCGAGGAAAATAAAATACTACACGCACATATCGCTGGCTCAATATTACAGGGTTCTATGTTTGCCTTTTGACGAATTCAATTTTGAACATTGTCATAATAACATTAAGGCCGTTCCCTGAGCCAGAACCCCGAGCCCCTCCTCAGGCCACCCGTCCCTGTCACATCACAGTCACATTTCAAAAGAGTGACGGAGACAGAGCTTGCGGGTCGTAAGGCGATATCTTTTTTCGTAAGAATTTGTCGATGATTATTTATTTTAAAAATATTGGCTTCAATTATTGAAATTCGGAAGCTGTAAAATTACTATTTTAGTTATGATTGATTTTTCTCCTTTTTTTGTTTCATAGTGTCACGTAGAAAAAAAACAAGTAAAGTTGGAGTAAAAATTCGAATTGGAGGTTACTTTGGGAATTAATTGTATCGAGCGAAGTGTTATGAATCGTGTATCGAATGCTGTGTTATTAAAGATAATATAATCAAGAATGATATATATTTTTCCCTCGTTTACTAATATCAACGTTTCGTAGAAAAATACCCAACTAGCAAAAAAGTCTTAGATTGCGCACTTTATAAGAGTGGTGGGCTTATAGCGCTCTTATAATTGTTTTGCTGATGCTGCTGCTCTTATATTAGCTTTAGATAAGATGGTACGGACTCAAGAACTCTCAGTCTTATTACCTAGTCTCATATATGTATATAAGCGCATTTTATAATACTATTATAAGCCTCTTACTCCTACAACAACATTTACGAAGACTCATTGTACTTGAGAATATCTGTTCTTATAACCACATTCTCTAAGTTGATTTGATTTTATAATGGTCTTGATAAATGTTCTTATAAGAATGTCAGACTAATATCAGCATAACATAAAAGCACTATAAGTACATACTTTTTTGGTCTTCATAAAACTATTATTAGATCAATATAAGATGGTTTGATCTTAAATCGATTTTGGGAACACAATTGTAAGAATAACGTTTAGTTAGCCATATTGTTTTGTGAAAAAGAGAGTGCTGTGATTATAAATTTTGTGTAATAGGCATGGATTACAGAGATTGGAAAAAGCATTCCAAAAATTAATGTTAAAAAATTTAGTTTTCATGTAGGTTAAGCAAGAAACCCTAAATTAATTCAATATGGCCGTACCACTTGTATTCAGAATGTTAATATTAGCGTAAATGATCTTACAGTAGTCTAATAGTGCGCTGGAAAAATGCAACTATCAAAATGGCACCGTTATCACCACAAATAAAGAAATAAAAAATTATAAGAGGATATTTAAATTGAATATTTCAGTAGGCGCATGAAATTTGAAGTGTAAAACCGGGTCCACTTTACAGTAAATAATATTTTCCAACGTAAAAACTTACCGCCCAACGCAACATAAACACACACCAAGATTTTCACAAACACGTTATTTTATTACGTTACCATCACTATTAGGTAATTCATAAACAGATGTGACAATAATATTTATTTTTTATTGTCACGCTGCAGTTTCACTCAAGACATACCTACAAGTAATCAAAATAAGCTTGTTTAGGCTCACAAGATTCTAACGTTGGACCAATATGCGTCTATGTGGGCTTACAAAACACTTACGTGAGAGCGATATTAGCCTAAGGCTGCTTAAATTAGTTTTGGCAATATTACTGTAAATGCAATCAGTATTCAATTAGACTGATATTAGGACGATATAAAGTAAATACACTTATAATTTGCGCCCAAATCCAGGCTTATACGATGATATAGGATCAATATAAGAGCGAAAATTTGTAGTCTTTAGACTGTTGTTAGTGCGATTTTGCTGGTTGGGTAGGATAATTTTTGGGGTATTTTTGCAAATCTGGCTCAGGGAACGGCCTTAAGTCTAATTTTAATAACCCTGAAAATGTAACATAGAACCCTGTAATATTGGGGCAGCGATATGTCATGAGTGGAGTGAGTTATATTAATGTCCATGTCATTTTTAACAAATAATCAATTAAAGACACGGTATTTATATTTAATCTCGTGTTCCCGCTTTTTCTACTGCAAACTTTCATTCTTCTTATTTTAATTAGATAAAAAAAAGTTAATATATACGTAGGTACCGCCAACATTTAAAAAGTAAAAAAAGAAACAATCCAATGGTTTCGATTTTATTTTTAAATAAATGTACGATCTATCAATAAATGTGGGACGGAATTTATATGTATATGTATGAATATAAGGTAAATTTTATATTTAGTCATTAGATATAAATAAATTAAGCTTGCCTAAATCTAACCGTTGGAGACCTTTTTTCAATGGCCACTTACCACGGCCGACTAGATTGTACCTAATCTAAGGTCACGACGTGCATCTAGAAGGCAATTCGACAAATCAAAAATCTTTGACTCCGTAGCAATTTAAAAAAAATTACTTTTCACCCTAAGGATGGAAAAGCTATTTTCCACCCTGCTATCTACTCATGAAAATGACACTTTCCGAACAGGAGAGATGAAAACAAAATTGTTCATATGATTATTTTGTTTCTAGAGGTAAAGATGATTATGTTATAAATGGGTCTTTCGGCCAGACATATGCATATTTTGGCAAGTGAAACAACATAAGTTCTTAGGACAGATGTGTGCCCCGATTAATATGTAGTCGTGTAGTAGGATGATTTTTCGGAGTGATGGTCTTTTGTTTTATTATTGGCTTAGGGCTGGTGACCAGGCAAGAGGCCACCCCAGGGTCGGGGTTTGATACAGGCATCACCCTCGACCCCGTCCATCATTTACGCCTATCTTTTTAGGCTATAATTATGCGGTGATCCATCAAATATGTTATTTATAGTGTACCAACAAAGAAATGTGTGACCGTTCGCAGCAAGCGGGCCGCAGCTTAGCAGGCAGTTTCAACGGTATTTGTAGTCATTTGAATAACTCGCGCTCCGACTCCGTGGTGTCTTGATGCCACCCGTGCTTTGACTCCGGGGTGTCGTTTAAGTTTTCATCCGACTGAAAAGGGGGAGGTTCTCAATTCGGCTGTTTTTTTAAATGTTTGTTACCTCTGAACTCCGCATTTATGAACCGATTTCGAAAATTATTCTTTTTTTGAGAGTAGGTAAGTTAGCCCAAAAAAAAATATTGGCGAAGATTCGATGACGAGATCCATGAAGAATCGAGGAAACTACTCAAATAATATTAGGCACGTATCTATGACGATGTTAATGTATGAATAATTGTAAAAACAATCAGCCCTATATTTCAAAGTGCAAAGTAGGTAAGTACAACGGTTTAAAAGCACCTCAAATTTTGTAAGTTTCACAAAATGTTTGTCTTTTTTCTTAATTATTACGAATTGAGATACGTACTATTTGTAACTTTTAACTGTGTGCAACGTTAAAAAAAGGTTTCTGAGATATGCTTTTTATGCAAACCTCTATCTTTTCTTATATGCCGTGTCACGCAACACATACACACACAACAGATATACACACTAGGTACCTAATGGCTATCTTATTTAATAGTTTTGTGCACCCGTAACTTATCAGTTTATTTTTTGCTACAAACATTCAAAAGATGCGTGTAGACATTACCGTCCCGACTTGTTGTCGCTGTTCTCGCCTACCTACCTCAGGTCCCACGGAAGACCAGCGCTGCGACATTTCCCCAATGTAGCAGGCATTATGCTGAGTGGTGTCCTTTTGCGGTGGACATGGCAGCATCATCATATACAATACAATACAAGTACTCTTTATTGCACACCTCATACAGGAGAAATACAATGCAAGAAATTACAATCATACCCTCTACCTATATTTATATAATCTTCTTTTTAAATTAAATGTATGATATTGTATGTTATTGTTAAGTTAGAAATTTAGTTTTTAAGTCCTTTGTAATGGTGGTGCGTCTTCTTCGCTGCAATAAATGTGTTTTCTTTCTTTCTTTCTTCTAGATAGCAGAAAATAACTGGAAATAAGAAACACTGCACAATTTTAGGAGCTTTATCAGAATACTTCATGAAAGCTTCAAGTCTTGAGAATACTTCAAGATACCTAGCAAACCAGTCCGCGCGAAGTGTGATTTTTCCAATAACTCCTAATTGAAGTGAAACCTAACAAATGGCTGCGTCGCACCGGCCGCGACCTAATGTCGCGAAACACGAACCATCGACTCGGTAACCGAGCCTATCGGCGGAGTGGCCAGCGGCGCGGTGGAGATTAATTAATCGTGGGTAATGCTATATTAGTCGCCATTACTGCGACAATCTCGTGATGAAAATATCGATATCGAGCTTATGGATAGCTCGGCCCGGGCGGCCAAATAATGTGAGACGTGGTTTTTGTGTTGGGCCCTTCACTCTATTCCTGTGAAAGACCCCTATATTAAAATTTTATATCTAAAGCGTTAAAAATCAATAATTCATATTCAAACAAGGAACTCTCTGAAAGTCTGAAAGGAACATATAGTTGGCGTTAAATTTTCGGGTTGGGATGCCTGATGTAGGTACTCTGTAGGTAGGTACACGAGAAATATAAATGGTACAGTTTCCACACACACAGGTACAGGTACAGTTTCCACACACACAGGTACAGTTTTCACACATAGGAGAATTTTGGAAATCAGCGGTCTAGTCACAACCAGTCACAACGAAATGGGCCTTAACAAGACTTGGACCCCCAAGACGATGGATATAATAAGTACTGAACTGCATGGAGTTTTTTACTGAATCATCGAAAATTACGACTGCAAAGTGATTAGCTACTCATTCAATAAACCATATTTGTCTGTTGTTTTGTTCTTGTTTTCTGTCAATTTGTAGAAGCAGTTTTACTACAAACTTACGGTGGACAAACAGTAAAGTGGTTTCAGAGCTACATTTTCGTGATCTGAGTAAAATCGTTATAAAACCGTAATAAAATGCAGTTGCTCTCCTAGCCACTAGGTACAGTACTCGGTACTTTTATCTCACGAGCGCGGGTGGGTGAGCTCGGGAGCGCTCAGTGCCGGCCCAGCCGAGCTCACCCACACAGAGCCAATGTGCATGTATGTACATCTGCTCACACAAACATGGCTCACCCGCGCTCGTGAGATAAAAGTATAAAATACTGTAAGCCAAGTTATGAATTCGCAATTAATTGTTTAACTTTATTACTCGGTTAGGGTAATAAATGTTATTATTCCGAAGTCGTGTGAAAGCCCGAATTACGTAATGGTTTCAACGCGTCGGACCGGAAACCTACATTGTTCCTAGATAGGGTTACCATTTAGGAATTTGAAAAGTCCTGGCAAAAAGCCGGACGAATCGAAAAAAGTCCGGACTTTTTAGTCACCAAAATAGGTAGGCATGGTAGTAGGTAGACGCTCGCATTGCGAGATTTGCGAGGGGGTAGGTGCGGGGTGCGGGCGGGGTTTGCTCGACTCGCAAGTGCGGCGGTACGGCGGGCGGCCGATTATTCCAACTTATTTGAAAAAAGCCGGACAAATTAAAGGGCCGGACAAAGTCCGGACAAGAGTCGAAAAGTCCGGACATGTCCGGACAAATCCGGACGTATGGTAACCCTATTCCTAGATGGCTTTGTTTACGGCGAAGTCTTTCCGAATTCTTGGCGTGGCGTGAAGGAAAACAAGCGAGATCGGAGGACTTCAGGTCGGGCGACCGGGTTCCCGCTAACATAGCACAAAAATAACATCAGCTATATTTGTAAGGTAAATAAATCCAACAGGCACGACTGTAAATTCAATTTTCTCCAACTTGCTTGGAAATGTTGCCATTAATGTAGTAAAACTGGACCGCGAAATCGTTCGTTATATTTATAAGGCGTTAATAAAAATTAAATAAAATATATATTATTGGCCTTAGCCGGGAAATCAATATTATTTAAATAAGACGATTAAGTAAAAAACACACCTTCCGTTTATAACGTCTCATACAAATGAGGGTAATCTTAATTTGGCCGGTTACTGCATTTTTACTTTTAATTTTTTCAAAGACTTTGATAATTCACCATACAGCCAATTGTCCACTAAATTTAAAAAATAAAAACTATTATAAACTTTTTAATTGTTCTCTGCGTTTAGTTCTTGCACTGAACATTTTTTTGCTCTGCTACTGTCAATGTATTTGAAATGTCGACAAATTTCGAATAACGGACAAACAATTTGAATAATAATCTTATATGCGGTTAATTTATTTTCATGATTCTTAGTCATTTATTAGAGATTTCTCACGACAGTTTTAATTTTAATAATATGATGATATTTAATGAGTGATTTGAAAATTGACAACATTTCATATTTATAACAGGTGGAAATTAATATAGAGATCGACAGGGCTTTAAGTCGTGTACCTTAAAAAAATTTCTTTGAATTTATTCTTCTGTATTTAAAGAAATATAAGAAAATACATCAAATAACTACAATCTAAGACAATACGGGCTGAATAGGGTTGTTGTCTAAACCAAAGAGCGAAAACAAATATATATTTTTTATTTGACGTTGACAGGTGACAGATGCATACCGAGTTTGATTAAGTTTTTTTTTATAAGAAAACCGACTAAAGTAACCGTTCCATTAAGTTCTGGTTTCTGTGTTGCCACATTTTAAAATGAGTATGTTTTTATAAATTAATAATAAAGTAAATAATCATCTCAGAAAATAAATAAAAACAGAGATTACTTCATCTTTTTAAGCAGAATTCAGATAAGTAATAAAATGATAGTCTTAAAAATATGAAATGTTGTCAATTAATAAGTGTACCAAACGTAAACAAATAAAAAATAAAACAGAAATGATTGTGTCCAAATCAATATAAAAGTTATTTTGAACTTATGATCTTCTCCGAATGATAAATATGGTATGGTTTCTAAAAAAAAACAGTGTGTTTAGAAGTTGTTCATTTAACTAAAATGTATAATTACCTATGTGCATATTTTTTGTTATTGTTTTTTCATATGTATATCGTCGTCTAGTACCCATAGTACAAGCTTTGCTTAGTTTGGGACTAGGTCGATTTGTGTATGATTGTAAAAGAAGAAAGAAAGAAATATATATTTAATTCTTATTCATATATTTTATTTTAAATCAAACATATGATTCGGACCCGAAATTTTATTCCTATTCCTAAAAAAAATAAGTACCAAATGAACTTCATGGTACTGATACATTAGATTAAAATGTAGATTGGTGATTATTTCCAAGCATATTTGGAGAAAAGCACTATACAAGCCTCGGCGGGAATGTCAGTTCGCAGATTCGTATTATTGAAGGACTCGGCTACGCCTCGTCCTTCAAAATCATACTCATCCACGAACTGACTTTTCCCGGCCTCGGCAGTAATATACTATTACGTACCAGGCCAGGAACTGTACTATTACTTACTGTAAATAATAACCAATTATGATAATATTAACGCTGCATATAGTAGAGACACATTTTGTTGCAGTTCCGACAGTAAATCTACTTTTATTGCAGTTCCTTCCGTGCGTGCTCGAATATGTTTAGGTGCTCACCGAATTTTAATACCTTTTTAGGGTTCCGTACTCAACTAGGAACCCTTATAGTTTCGCCATGTCCGTCTGTCCGTCTGTCCGTCTGTCCGTCCGTCCGCGGCTTAGCTCCGTGATCATTAGTACTAAAAAGCTGAAATTTGATATGAGTATGTATATATATTACGCCGACAAAACGGTAAAATAAAAACTAAAGAATGAATTTTATTTCGGGTACCTCTCGAACACCTAAAGTGGGGGTGAATTTTTTTTTTCGTTTCAACACTAGTGTGTGGGGTGTCGTTGAATAGGTCTTTTAAAAATAATAGGGGTCTTGTAACATTATTTTTTGATAAAGTCAGCAGTTTTGTAAATATTCGCTCCGAAAATAAAAAATATAGCGTCCCCCCCCTCTAACTTTTCAACCACGGGTTAAAAATAATGGAAAAATTCATGAAAATGAGGCGTTATAAGTACTTTCAATGAAAACTATATTGAACTAGATCGGTTGAGTCGTTTTTGAGCTATCACAAAATTTCTCAATTTTCTTTAAAAGGACGTAAGTTGACTTCCAGAAGATAATAAGTAATTACAGTTACTTTGACGCTTACGACCTTTTTATAGAGCTTGAAATCTTTCTTGTAACTTAAAAGTCTTAAAACCTGTTTTAAGCCCGTCTATTGTGAAGGATGAGCTACTACGGAACCCTATACTGAGCGTGGCCCGACATGCTCCTGGTCGGTTTTTTTTTCCTTTGAATTTGCTTTGACACATGATCTTTGTTTTACTCCGACAGATTTAAAAGTTTTGAAGAATAAATATTCTATCGTTTTAAAATATAATTCATTGGCGGCTTCCTGAAGTTTTTTCTTCCTCCTGAGGAAGAAAAAACATAAGTAAATTTTACCTTTTTTTTTCTTATTTTAAAACATATCTTTATGTCAACTTTTTATGAATTGCTCGTGAGCTACATCCCCTTCAAAACGTTAATGCATTTTATGACGTAACGTTACGTGGCACGTGGCACGGGAGCGCAGCCGACCCAGTAAGGTCAGCTGCAAGTTCGTAGGTTGGTTTATTGCCGGAATAGCCTTGTTGGCGCGCCGCCAACTAGGTAGAATAGTACAGTACTAGGTAGTATGGGTAGGTAGGTAGTGGTACATTTCAGTGGCTATTGCCTCGTCGGCTCGCGGTGGAGCTAACTGTGATGTATAGGTAAGATTTAGTGGAGAACAAGGAATTAAGTAGGTAAGATTCTAAAGAACGCTGCAGTGCTTCAATTGCCTCTTTGATTAAATTGAAGATTTGTAGAATTCACAGTCTCGAAACGTGTTTTTGTTTATTTTTTCGGATATGATTTGGAATAATTTCCTTTTCAGACCTTGATGCATTTTCCGTTTCGTGTTTCGTATGAATACGTCATAAATTTATACAATTTTATGATTATGAAATCGAACATGAAACTGTGCAATCAATCTAATTATTTCTTACTAATTAACATCAAAATTAATTGGTAAAATATAAAATCTCCTATGTAGGTAAATAGTTGTTACACAATTTTTTAGTCATTTTTGTAGCTAAATGAGTACTGACAAAAAAATAAACATTATCGGGCCGTATATAACCTACTCAGGATATTAATGTTCCAACTAATTTAAATCATGCTTTATTTCTTTACCGTAATAACATTAGGTACGTACTGTACCTAGTTTGTTTTATATACTAACGACCTGCTGCCTGCTGTAATATTTAACTAAAGCCATCCAAGATAACATTTTAAGTTTTTACCTCTCGTAAATGCATAAACCAAATGAGTTGAAATTACTTTGTTCATCCGTTCATCCGATAAATATTAAGAGAAAAGGTAATTTCATTTAAAATGCATCCGTTATTCTTGGATCAAATAATCTCGCGGCAATCTTGTTGTCCTTTGAATAACAAATTTGTAGTAACTTGCAGTTATCTTAAAATAGAATGTACTAACCTTATTTGTTAACCTTTAAGTCAAATATAACTATAGTAAGTAAAAGACTTTTGTTTAAAAAGATTAATTAGGTAAAGTTGAGAAGCTCGAGTCACCTAATGAAGTGTACATACCGATAAATGATTCCACCTGCGTTGGAAATAGGTACAAGAACAAAGTGTTTTTCTGCACGGAAACTTGTCAACTTTAGCCCCCTCATTATTTACGAGTATGATCTATACAAAGTGTACAACTTTTATCTTAAAGCAATTTAGTAGAGTTGTTAGTCCGCTGTTTTCTAACATAATTGTGCGCATCGGGTTACAAGCATGAAATTTCTACCATAGATAGAGTGTTCCACGGTGATTATTTTCAGATGTGGAGGGAAGTCAGATTCGTCCCCTGTGAGGCGGGAGAGTGGAGTGAATAGGGCCAAGTATCCCTCTTTTCTTTCTTTATTGCTGGTCAGTTAAGTCTACCAGGACGTGTTTGGTATCGTTTCCGTGTAAAACAAATATCAGAAATTAATTTTTTATGCTATTTTTGTATAGTTCTATATAAAAATATGGGTGTATGGCCGAAAAGGTAAAAATCACAACAAGTTTTTTTATTCAGTGAGGTAAATTAGTTCAATTTCGTGAACATTTTCAAATTATTATTATTATTTTAAAAAGCTCATTTAATCTAGTTTCTAAAAATATATGCATGTTGGCCACTTCTCATACAAACAGTAGCTTAAAATATATCTTTACGTCGGCGTAACCAACGTAAATCTCCGAACGCATCCTATTTCGCTTCATTAAATCATGATTATTAACATGCTTTTACATATAATATTTACTATATACGTCCTAGAAAAACAAATGAATGCAATTAAAAAATTTTTTTTTTGCAAATGTGTCACGAGCTCACGGGCTAATCTCAACATTAACAATTTATTTAAGTTACTGTTTGTATGAAAAGTGCCCAATATGTATATGTTTTTAGAAACTAGATTAAATTTGCTATTTTGCAATATTTTTGTTTGTTGTAAATATTCAGGAAATATAACTAATTTATCTCCCTGAATAAAAAAAACTTGTTGTGATTTTTACAATTTCGGAAATACAACCATATTTTTATATGGTACTATGAATAAATAACATCATCATCCTCCTAGCCTTTGTCCCATTTTTTGAGAATGAATTCTCAATCGGGGTCGGCTACCTAAATCCCAAGATGTGGCGTAGGCACTAGTTTTTACGCAAGCGACTGCCATCTGACCTTACAACCCAGAGGGGAAACTAGGCCTTATTGGGCTTAGGTGGTTTCCTCACGATGTTTTCCTTCACCGAAAAGCGAGTGGTAAATATCAACTGACTGACATTCCGTACATAAGTTCCGAAAAACTCATTGGTACGGGCCGGGTTCGAACCCGCGACCTCCGGATTGAAAGTCGCATGCCCTAACCACTAGGCTACCACCGCTTCCTACTATGAATAAATAACATGAAAAATTAATTGCTGATATCTGTTTTACACGAAAACGATACCACACAAGTCCTAGTAGCGTTATCTGATCAGTAATATAAAAAGAAAAAGAGGACTCCTTTGTCCCATTCACCCCGCTTTCCCGCCGCACAGGGGACGAATCTGACTTCCCTCCACATCTGAAAATAATCACCGCAGAATACTCTATCTGTGGTAGAAATTTCGTGGTTGTATCCCGATGTACACAATTTCGCGACTTAGCAAAATGTACTAGAACACGCAGGCTAAGCTTAACATCAACATTTTTTTCAAAGTATTTTTTGTATCAGTTGTGCCCAATATGTATACATTTTTAAAAACAAGATTAAATTTGCTGTTTAGTAATATTTTTTTAAATTGTAAATATTCAGGATAGATAACTAATTTATCGTTCTGAATAAAAAAAACTTGTTGTGATTTTTACCTTTTCGGCAATAAACCCAAATTTTAATAAGAAACTATTCTTAAATAACATGAAAAATTAATAGCTGATATCTTATTTACACGAAAACGATGTCGCACAAGCCCTAATAGCCTTTACTGATCAGTAATAAAAAAAAGAAAAAGAGCAGTACAATGGTCCTCTTTACCCCGCTCTCCCACCACACAGGGGACGAATCTGACTTCCCTCCACATCTGAAAATAATCACCGTGGAACGCTCTATGTGTGGTAAAAATTTCATGCTTGTAACCCGATGCGCACAATTTCGCGGCTTAGCAACTCTACTAATTTGAAATTTGATTGATCATTATGTAAAATGAGTATTGTCGAAGAAAATTCGTGATTGCTATTATTTAGTATGCGGACGTACCTACCGTCAATGAAGGCGTTGAAGGTTGGATTGGATGGGAGTTTGGAGAGTCTGTACACATATAAAACTGAAATATACTCAAGTGTAGGTACATCAGGATATGTTGTTTAAAGAAAACGTAACAGCGATTTTTGAGATGTAATTCTGGACATTCTACTTACCGCTATGGTCGGTATTTACGACAAAGAAGTCCAAAAGTTTAAGCTAACACCGGCCTCTACTTGTTTTATGCGATTTTTGTAGAAATAAATCAACGCTTACTAAAGAGAATCAATCTAAGATAAAATATATAATAGGTAATCAATTATTAAGTTCTACGGGAGCAGCTGATAGTTTTTTGACATAATTTGCGATACATAAAGTTGGACTCGCTTCAGCCGCTTATTTAGAATCTGAATTGTGCGACAATTATTGCGTTCCGAGCTTAGCAACAGTCGGACACAGTCGATGAGTACTTATGGGTGTGTTGGGGTGGGCGTCACAAAGTACAAAGATTTGTTACCTGTAGGAACACGTGCAGGATGGCATGCGGGTCGCCGCCGCCGAGCCGCGCGGCGCGCGCGCCGGCCAGCAGCACGCGCATGCAGAACGGCGCCGCGAAGCACAGCCGCCGCTCCCACGGTGACCACGCGCGCATCGCCTGCGCAAATCGTTAACAATATATCTATACTATTTGTATAGTGTCTTTTTATCGATTCATATTTTTTTTTATGTGGTAATACCACATTTTTATTTTTATAAATAATGACACAAAGGTAAATTAAGAAAGAAAAATTGAATGCGATCTACTACAATCGAAGCGGGGTTTGAACCCGCGACCTCTGCGTTTCCGGCGCATTGCTCTCCCAACTGAGCTATTCGACCGCTACGTCAGTCACACCAAATCTTTCATCCCTTAATCCTTTACGCTACTGGAGCGCCCTCTGCGTCATATATGTTTTTTGAAATGCTTATTGCGCATTAGCCATACCCTAGGATGCTTCGATTGTAGTAGATCGTATTCAATTTTTCTTTCTTAATTTACCTTTGTGTCATTATTTATAAAAATATCTATACTCTTGTAAATATCTACATTTGTGTTGAAATCAGGTTTCTAATGAGACCATGATTTTAGGAAAAATCTTAACATATAGAGCGATGCAGGAGGACCTGTGGTTGTATGAGCGCACAGCGCTAGCCGTGCAGCGCCATTTGTTGGTCAGAATTCCTCGTCTCTCATCACGCCATAACAGCTGGACGGATTTGAACCGATTTTACACTGTTTACCCGACTACGGCGAAATAAAAAAGGAAGGTTATGCGGACGAACGAAGTTGCGGGCAACTGCTTCTAGTACAATATAATATTATCATGGAATACGAAGGGTTGCTATGGAACAGGCAGGTTACAAATTAGAATTCAAGAAGCAATAAACACGCTATTCATGTACGATACGGAAAAGTTTCCTATTTAGATTCACTTTTCTTTCTAATATTTCATATAAAATGGTACTATATCGATACCTTTGGGTTCAATTGGCGTAAAAGCCATTTTGGCCAATATCAGTTATATATATAGTCTTTCTCAGAATTTTGAGCTCTATCGATCTGTATATAAGATTCATCGAAATTCTCAACTTTAGTGTTTATACGACCCAAGTATTTTACAAAAAATATCATCAAAAATGAGAACCGTGTGATGTAAAAAACACACAGCTTTAATTTTTAAAATTAAGTGTACCGTAAATACGTTTATATTTTTGTCAAGTAACGTTAAAGCCAGTGCTGTAATTTAGGGTTTATACGTCACAGTATTTGTAAGTGAATAATTGTTATTGCGTTTAATCGGCACGGCGTAACTTAACTATTAGTCAAGTAGATTGCCGTATTAACCATAACTTTAGCTTCATGGCTTTTACGCCAATGAATTATGAAGGAGCTCACCAAATGGATTGATGTAAGATGCTTTAAAAACAGGATTATTCAAATGATTGCATTTACGTACAATAAAAGTTAAAATGGTCTATGATTTTTATACTTGAGTTTGCTTTCCGAACGTTCCCGACACTCTGACTCGGAAATATAGTTATCCCTTTCTGCCCTCAAGATTAAATACAGATAAAATCGAGATGCAATGCTGTCAAGCGTTTCGTTAACACTTAAGGTAGAAACGTTTGTTATTGTTTTAGACCGGCCAGCACTTGTTGTTATACCACGCCGAGGATAGTGAGTTTGCGAGATAAGTTTTAGTTGTTTATGTGCATTTTCTAATCGGTGGTGAATTGAAAACAGATTTATGGGACTAATGAATGTTTCTATTCATGTAAAATGGAAGAAAATAACAAAAAATGTGTTCTGGATGCTTTACTTAAACGGAGGAAGATGCTTAATGCATTATTTGAACGACGCCAGTCGGCTTCTTTGAAAAGGTGAGTACCTACATTTCATTAATTGTTTTAAATCCATTGGCTCAAAAGCAGAAAGGTTATTTTGCTAACTTGGCTTAGAATTTATATCTATACTAAAGGAATATTTCGTTCAGTAAAACCTTTGAGACATTAACATTAACGCAAAAAATAACACAATGTATTTGAAACCTTAAGCCCCTCTAATTACATTCAAATGTGGAATATAGAAACATTACTTACTTACAACTTAATACTTTTATTTAAGTTCCCATGAATAGAAACGAATGCTACGTTTTGTAAATATCTCCCATGGTTTATACATTAAGAAATTGCTATGTTTATTTTTTGTATACTGTAACTTACGTGGCGTATTTTACAGTAGAATGGCATTTACGTCCATAGCAGTTTTGTGAAGCACAAGAATCTCGCATTAACGCCCATATGTTATACCGATTAACTATAGAATTTTGAGGTTTTTACGCCATTATTTTAAACAGTATGTCTTTTACGAATATAAAATTATAGGTACGAAACAGAGAATGATACTGTATTTGCGACTTGAAACTGCTTCTAAAATGATAGTTGACTGTTGCAAATTGGCTTTACTTTCTATTTGAACGTGCATTAACTATAAACTTGGTACAAAGTACCTATATTTATTGAATATTAGACTAAATTTAAGTCACATCTCAATTTAATCGCATTTATGGGTCACCGCCTTGACATTAATTTATAAATCAATTATTACATTATTATAATTTTTTGCCAGCTAATTTAGTTTCTTTTATTTCAGGTCAGTTCGCGAGGAAGCATCAGATCTTGTCGAGAAACAAGAAACTTCGGAATTGAGTGTTTCATCGGACCATAGTGATATCATAGAAGACAGTGATCCAGAACCGCCTATTAAGCAAAAAAAGATTCACACTGTAATTTTGGATTCAAGCAATGAAAATATAAATACTTCTATGGTTTCACTTCCATTGTCACATCCATTTTTTGGTGGCAGTACTCCACAAAATTCAATTCCAGTAAAAATGAGTACCAACAAAAAAATTACCATACTATCGGATCAAATAATAAAAAAATCCGGACATGCTTATGTGACGGACTTGACTTGTAAGCAAAATACAGTCTCACCTTTGAAACAAGACCCCATAACTCAAGTATCTGAAAATACTTACATAAATATTATTGATACTCAGCATCAAGTCAACGTCTATGAAAAACCCGACACGCCACCACAGAATAATTGTTGCTCATTTAATGGTGTGAATTCTCCTTCCAATAATTGTAAAATTGAAGGTCCGGCTTCGTTAACTTACGAAAGTAATAACACGTACCCAAATAATGCAGTCCATCCTGTAAATCATGTTGACGAACTCGGTTCATCGCCTGCCGAGAATGATGAATTTGACCTCAACCACGCTGATGCCTTGGAACCCGTTAGGCTAGTTCCTGATAATAATGACTCTTACCAGAACATTGAGACTCATTGCCCCCACCAAGATAACATCGAGATAACAGTTGATGAAATAAAATATACTAATCTCGAAACTGTAACGTTTTCCACAAATAAAACCAAAGCTGACGATAATTCTGTATCAAACAGTATTGATGCATCTAACATGAGCCATCTAGTTAAACCAGGATGCTCAAAAGACATAAATTATATGAATGTTGGTATGCCTTCCAAAAATATTCCCTCAGAAAATTATAAGAGACAACCAAAAAAACATCTGAAAAGAAAGTTTTTAGATTTTTTGTCAGATGATGAAACTGGAGACTATTCAGCTGGAAGTTCTGATGATTGGGCTGAAGAAAATGAAAGTGAATCAAGTGAGGAAGAAATAACTAAACTTGCAAGAAAAAAAAGAAAACTAACGAAGACACGAGATCGTGAAAATGATTCAATAAAAAGAAAAAAAGAAGTTAAAACTAATAAACGAAAGATAATAAAAACAAGGAGAAATGAAGGAAAAGAATATGAAAGTTCTACAGGAAAACAAGTAAAAGAAAGAGAGTTAAAAACCAATCCTTGCCTGCCCAATAATTGTAAAAGAGGTTGCTATAATATTTCCGAAGAGAGACGAGCTGCTTTGTTCTCCTTTTTTTGGAACTTAAATGTTCAACGAAGAAAAGATTGGCTGGTTCGATTATCACATGTTGTACCAGTTCAAAGAAGACGGACGGATTCGCCAGTGACCAGAAGGAATGTTACATACGAGTATTATGTAAACAATGGAGATGATCACCAAAAAGTGTGCCAGAAATTTTTGTTAGATACATTGGACATATCACAAAAGTTTTTGTTATATACTTTGTCCAATTCAAAAGATGAGATGGCTAAAATTGATCAGCGAACACGCCATATTCCTAATAAATATTCAGATGCTGCAAAGATAAATGTTAGACAATATATAGATAAATTACCTGCTGTTCCATCACACTATACTCGTCCAAAGTCTAGTAAATTATATTTGCCACAAGAGTTAAAAAACATATCGAACCTATACAGACTGTATCTAAAAGAATGCCATAGCTCCAACATTGAATTTGTTGGTGAATCTATGTTTAGGAGTATATTTACTAGTGAATATAACATGTCCTTTCACACACCAAAAAAAGATAAATGCATTTTATGTGTTAAAGCTGAGCATGATGAGAACCTAAACGAAAAAGACAAAAAAAAACTTGAAGATCACCTTAAAGAAAAGCTGGCGACGTATGAAAGATTTAAAGTGCATCAAAACTTACCAACTCTGAACAATGATACTATTGTGTGTAGTTTTGATTTGCAAAAAATTTTGAATACACCGTATGGTAAGAGTGTTGTGTTATATTATTCCAGGAAGTACCCGGCCTTTAACTTTACTTTATACGAAAGCATCACACAAAATGTATTTTGCTATTTGTGGGGAGAGTGCGATGGAAAGAAGGGTGCTAATGAAATCGCTACATGCCTGTATTTGTACTTAAAAGCTGTTGATGAAAGAGGAGTGAAAAATATATTGTTTTATTGTGACTCTTGCGGAGGACAAAATAAAAACAAGACGGTTCTGTCTGTATTTAACTATTTTTTGATGCATTCGAAGAATCTTGAAGTAATTCAAATAAACTACTTGCTACCCGGACATACATATATGCCCGTGGACTCTGTCCACGCAATTATAGAACGAGAAGTTAAGAAGTTAATTGTGTGGAGTCCGTCACAATGGCCATCTTATATCGAGGCAGCAAGAAAGCACCCTGAACCGTATAATGTTGTTAAAATGGATCATTCTGATTTTTACAAATGGGATGAGATTGTTGAAGAAACTTTCTCAACAGAAACTACCAAAAATGTAAAAATTAGAAATATAAGGAGCGTCACCTTAAAAAAAAAGAATTTAAACCAAATCTATCTGAAATACTCCATGGAAGAAGATACACCAACGGACACACTAACACTATTTCAGAAAAGTGAAAATAAAGGAAAAGTGAAACGAGGTAGTAAACAAAAAGGAAAGGGAAAAACGACTAAGGGCAAATGTATTGGCGAACAAACAATAAATAGAAATGCATATGAAAAGGTCATGGTGTTGTCCCCGTCTGTTCTCTATCCGAAACAATTGCCCATTTCTGAGGCGAAATATAGAGATTTAAAACGGCTTTGTGAAAATGGTACTATTCCAAAAATGTATCATAAGGGTTACTTGGATTTGCCCCACGGAAATGTCGTCGATGCTCTTATAATGACCGATGAAGAAGACGAAGTAGAAAGTGATTTAGAAACTTAGTTTTAAAACCGATAATACTATTCAAACAGTTTAATTGTCATTAATGGTACAAAGAAGTTTTTCGTTTGTTTGTCGTTTTGTTTATTTTGTGTAAAATAGTCAACTTTAGAAGGCTTACTAAGTTGATGACTGCTACTTTTCATTTAAAAACTATTGTTTATTTTTAATCATACGTCGAGTTCGACTAATATTCATAATTGCAATTGTTAAAATTGCCAAATGTGGCTATATATAATATTAATTTTAGTTTATAATAGACTACAATTTAATAGCATTTGTCAATATAAACGATTAAAACAAATGTTACCAATTTATCCTTGTTTCATTTAATTCATTATGATACAAATTATATTTATTTTAGTAGATAATTAAATATTATAGACAAAATTAAAATATTTATATGGTTAATACAACATACGACTACAAAATAATTGTGTTTTACGGCAAGAAATATAAGCCCGCGTTTATTAAAGTGGTAATACATCACAAAAGTGTTCTCAGATAAAAATTTTCCAAAGACGTAATTACCTTATAGAGCAAATATCTTGGGCGTAAATCCTAACTATTTCCTAAACCAAATGTGGCTGGTATAAGCTGATAATTTATTCTTTTTCATGCTGAAATTTTAAGCATATTTCCTATACATAACTTTTATGTACATATTTAATTCAAAAAGTTATATGAAAAAAACGATTTCAAAAATAGTTTTTTTGCTTTCCTTAAAAGTTGCATTTTGGCTTTTACGCCAATTGAACCCAAAGGTATCGATATGTAATATAATATGATATTATATTTATAACGATACCGATTACAAAATAACCCCGACGCCATTCGTGCCGCCAATCAAAATGTATTCTTCCTTTTTTTCCTAATAGCTATCAGCACTGAAATATTGAAACGAGGCTCGTTTTGTTGGAATATCGCTCGTTCCACAGGCATACGTGATATCCGCCCTAGCTCCGGGCCTGTCGTCATCCGTCCATCAAACGCAGTCATTTGCACTTAGGTGAGTGATCAGTTACATCTGCGAACTTATGACAATGCTTGTTCTTATTTTATATAACCACGTGATAGTGTATATATAAAGTAGTTACAACAGTATCAAATTCGCTTCGCTCGCTTGCCCGAATGATAAGCAAAGCACAAAGTTGCCAAGGAGAAAATCTAGCGTCTGTTAAAGGGTAGAATTTGCCTGGCAGTTGAATGATTGGGCGGCTATAAAGAACAAAGATACTTAAACCAATCTACCGAATGCAGTAGCCACGCTCCAACGAAGCTGCCTGGCATGCCAACTGGCACGGCAGACGTCATGCGGGAGTGGTCCGCTGAGTTACGGCGCGCCCATCACTTGGCATCGGCGCTGGCATGTTTCTAGCGCAAGGAGTTTTTGGCACAGATACCGAGCACTTAGGGATTACGACAGGCGAAACTAAATTTTTTACTTAATGTAGTAAGTTTCATTACTTAACACTATCGGGCTTAAAACGGGTGCCTAGATAGTGAAAAGACGAACATTTTCGACGAAGTTTTTCTTTCTACTAGACTTGAAATCTGCCGGTCGTTATGCTCAAGGCCGCGAATCTTTCATTTATTACATGTCAGAACGAATTTTTTGCACGAAGCGCAGTTCGGGCTGAATTGGTAGTCTAAATCGCATTTGTTTGATATTAATTTTTTGAACTGCGACAGAGTTTTGGCAAACCCTTTCGTTTTAGAAATTGTAAAAGTTTGAACTGGTAGCCTATTCCCATTTAACGATTGTGCACTTTATTGCCTGCACCGATTGCGCTTCGTGTCACGTACAATTACATAGAAACACTTGGATTTTTACTATGGTCTTTTTTATTTCTATCATCTGCTATAATTTTGATGTGAGTAGGTTAGTCGGATTTACATTCGTTGTGATTAACCGACGTTTCGGCGTATTAAATTGAAATATTACTGGTGCATTTTTTTGTAAGAAAGTAATGACAAAAAAATATTGAACTTGTTTTAACATAAGGCCTCTAAACTAATTAATACTCAAACTCACGTATGTTTTAACCTCCAATACTTCTTAATTAAATTACGGCACACATTCCCGATGTCGTTATAGACACAATTTCGATCTCATTAGACCATGATTAAATTTGTGTAGTTACAAGGAGACCTTACTTACTGGCTTTTGGCTTTGTTGGTGAAATTTTACATTTCACTTACATAGCAGAAAACAGGGATTGCATCAATGGTTAGTATTTTATCGCGGCTAAATAGCTGATTTCTGAATATATAGCGGATGCGTCGCTTAAAACTGAGAGAATAAACTGGAAGTTTTATTTATTTATTCTTATAGAGCAAGGACAAAATGCTTAAATACCATAAAATGGACAAGTCGACTTGTAGGCTCACCTTATAAAGGCCGAGGAGACTTCCCAGACTGTAGACCGCGAGCACCGAGTAGCGCAGCGGCGCGGGCGCACAGTGCACCGTCGCCGTCACCATGGGGATCGCACCTGCAACAAGTACCCAATAGTAATATATAATAGTATAAATAATGTACAGGTAATGTCATAACCAAAAATGTACAAAAACAATGAATAAATGTCTTATTATTATTATTATTATTATTATAGTACAAGGTTTTCTGGAAGAGATCGCTATTTAGCAACAAGACCGCCCGTTGTTTTCCTCTGCTTATTATTTATTGTAACTCTTAATGAGTTGTTTCCGTCTGTATTTGAGGCGTGTAATGATAATGATCATAGATCGCTTGATGCCACTGCATAACATTAAAGAGAGTCTGGAGGCGTGGCAGAGTTATATTTTGACCTTCTTTTACTCTAAGAGTTATAAAAGGGTCCTAGAACCTAAATGCTCTAAAATAGGCACACCCCTACAGGAACCTAGATCTATGGACGCTTAGAAAACCGACACCTTCTCTAAAGGCTGACCCGGTTTTCTCGGTTTGCTGTTAAGAAGACCATTAAAAACTACGAGACCACACAGGCCATTTAGAGATGCAAATATACACGATAAACTTTTAGTACATACGTCTTCTTCATCGAAGTTTAAAAAACTTAAGGCTGTAACGATGACAACCTCAAAAATTAAGGCCAAATCTTTCACTAATCAAAGTTAACGTAAGTATCAGCGGCGAACACAATAAAAGCGGACATTTTGTCGAGTTTAGTTAAATCGAATTTTCTGTTTCATTTAACTACGGGAAATGCAATACCTCCTAATAGAATTAGGTCGTCTGCCGATCTATTAGTCGGCATTCCAATTAATTGCGTTGCTTGCAATCCAGGTTATTTCCCAGTTGCATAATAGATGCATTAGATTTAGTGCTATACGTCAAGAGCTTTCAGTTTTTATTTTGATTGAATAAAAGTAAGTAAGTAAGTAAGTAATTGTTTATTTGTAAAACATAGGTAACATAACACAGGATGGTACAGAAGTACAAATAGTCTCACTATGTTTAGCCATTTGGTGGCATACAAATATTTATGTAAGCATGCAGCATGCATTACTTATGGTAGTCACACAATATAAGTAGGTACTAATATTTTTCATCATTATAATCTAAGTATTCCTTTATTTATTGAATAAAATGCGTAATCTGCTAAAAAATTAAATAATAAACTTTTAAATTGTGGCATGTCGGATTCTCGTATAAATACAGGTAACTTATTAAATTTCGGTGCCATGCCGAATGCACTTTTAGCTAATAATGCCGTTTTCAATGGGATAGTATTAAGTCTATGTCTCTGGCGGATACTTTTAAATACAGCAAACTGATTAATATTGTTCTTTACATACATTACGATTTCAAAAATATATAAACAAGGCGTAGTTAATATTTTCAGTTCAATAAAAATTGTCTTGCACGTTTCTGTAGGTCGTAACCCGTAAACAGATCTTAGGCATTTCTTTTGGGCCTTAAATACTAAATCATTGTCATTAGAAAAGGCATCCAAAATTTTACCAGCTGAGGCCTATCTGTGACCAACTATCTTTATTGCTTACTTATGCCTTACTGCCAGTCCCATGGGACGGTAGTTGTCCTCGAACGACAATCATAAATAATCTATAACAAGTTTGTTGTATGGGAGCCCCTTTAAATATTTATTTTATTTCATTTGTAGTATTTGTTGTTATAGCGGCAATAGAAATACATCATCTGTGAAAATTTCAACTGTCTAGCTATCACCGTTCTTGATATACAGCCTGGTGACAGGCGGACGGACGGACGGACGGACAGCGAAGTCTCAGTAATAGGGTCCCGTTTTTACCCTTTGGGTACGGATCCTTAAAAACAAAAGTGATAAACATACATACATAAAAATATACAGATATACTTACATAAATACTTAGACATAATAAATAAATATATTGTAATAGTAGCTTATGTGACTGTACATAATGAAGGGTATTAAACATAACATACCCACACTCGGGTTTATGAAACGAGCCGAAGGCAAGTTTCATAATAACATCATACGAGTGTTTTAATGCCTAATTATGTACAGTTAGGTACATACACTACTTTATCTAGCCACATATCATAGGCCTCCATGATGCATTCAGGAGCACATTACGACAAATATTACCCGGTAATGGCGGTAATGGAGTTTTCTGGAAGCTGTCATAGTTTTTTTAATTCAGAGACAAACTAGAGTTGGCCTCAACTATCATATCGTTCGATATCTTACTTACGTGCGACATTTGTCAAATTTGATGCAAATTGACAATTCATTTCGAACTAAACGTCATCTCGACTGATATTAGAATAGAGGTCAAATCAAATTTCTTTGTTTTTCAAAGATGTTCGAAATTTGAATAATAGTATATTGTTCAACAAGGGACTAAAACAAGCCATAATGACACGAGATGTGTTAGCGACCCGAGCTAAGCGAGGGTGGCTAATAGTTCGAGTGTCATTCTGGTTGTTTAGTCTCGCGATAAACACTCTACTTTTCACTTTGAATGCGAGAAAAATAAACGACGTTCAATATATAATTACGATATTTATTATAACAAAGTTTCTTACAATTACGAGGAACAGCCGTTAATCTCACCTCAGAAAAATTTAAAGGGAAATTTGTACTATTCTTTACATTTAAATGTATGGTTTTCCCCTGTAAATTAAGCTGGGTAGGCGTGGTATGTAATTGAGAAGTATGTTCAATATTTTCACTCGAAGTCGAAGTAAAAGTTGGAGAGAGTGGAGAGTATAGTAGAGACGCAGACCTTTTCTCAAAAAGGTTGCCGATGGTCATTTCATTAGGCTCATTCTCATCCCGCGATGTTGATGGGCGTGGGTCAAATGTTGGTTGTGATTTCTGCTTTGAGGATATTTTAATTCCTTCAATATAGTATAGCCTTCGATAGATATTGTATTTATTTTGGATTGACTCCTCTATATAGCCTTTAGCTTTATTCTTCTTCATTGGAAGATTATGATTGTAATCATATTTTGTGCGTAATTTATAAAGTGACACAATTAATTGGTCTAATTGGTGATTACAATTCAAGCTTAATACAAGTAATGGACATCTACTCATTCAAAGTTCTCATAGAAAAAAAAAATGTTCCGTGCTTTTTTCTTTTTTTTGTAAAGTGACGCTTTAAACGCTTGCATATTTAGCCAACAGATTCAAACTTGAAAACTATTTCATTGAAGACTAATATGGACTTACGGACCATACATGATAAAATTACATTCGTATTCGTAATAATTAATCGTGTTTCATGAAATAAAATCTTTAGATTTTATATTTTTGAGCAGTTGTAATTTTGTGGTTATTTTCACGCACCAAAAAGTTTGTATACCTATCACTGAAAATGGCTATAAACCTCCATTCACAAACGTCGTGATTGGCTGTTTAGGGGTTTTCAAAGTAAATTAAAACAATTTTACTTTAATCCCTAGAGATTAATAAGGAGCTTTAGTCCCGATATGCAGAGACTAAAGTAACATTTTAAGAGCATGAGAAGTGAAAATAATATTATCGAAATCGATGTTATTATTTAGCAATAATAATATTTTTACAGATAAGAAATTTGTTCTAATAAAACAATCTATTTTTATGGTGGTCATAATGTGCGGTTCTTGAACGCATCATGGAGGGTTTATGATATTTGGATAGATAAAGTAATAAATAAAACAAAAACAGTAAAGCCACAAAATTCAAGGAGCGATTATTATTGCAGGAAGGAAGAGAGAAATAGTAATTGTGACCAGGGTTTTAAAGGTAGCAAGAGATTGAGCACGCCTTATAAAGTTATTTTAACATTCCTAAAATTACAGTAAGTAAGATAATGCGAGGTCATCATCATTAGTTTTTGAACAAAGACGTTTTCAAATGATTGCCAAGAAATAATGATACTGCCACCATAATTCAATTGAGATCAGTGCACTACTTCTTCCTCGTGTATTTTCACTTCAAAACAAATATGATACGGTTGTTCCATAATATAGTTTGAAGTACATCCCTGAATGGGCCATAGGGAGGTATGAGATGAGTTGCCGCTATCGGCAGCTCGCAGGCCTCTCGACAATTGATAATTCCGTAGCACCTGGCTACGACGCCACAGTAAAAAGTTAACACAGACAGTATATTAGCTGAGATTTTATTCAAAAATTAAAATTGATATATTACCAAATAATACTATGTATTAATAATACTATTTGATGAAAAATTATCTATTTACCAAATAATAATAATACTATTCGGTAAATAGATCAATTTTAATTGCTTACTTAAATAAAATAATAAATAGAATAAGAGTATTACGCTATATTTGGGCGTTAGAGTAATCCCATTTAAAACACGTACCACAGAATTAATCGAGTATAGGTACTTATATCGTACCTACTTATATACTAACTCGAAATTGCACTCCGGTGGGATTTTTCTACCGTGACGATGGCCGAGTAATATAGCTTTTATATTATTTTATCTATACTAGTGTACATACATATAGGTACATATATCATGTTAAGCACCGAGTTTGTCAAGTTCCTGTCTATCCTGTCCTATCTGAAATGTACTCTCCTACTCTTGTGGGACGTTGAACAGAAAACGAAAACTTGTATGGAAATCTCAAAGGCATCGAGTACACAGAAAACCCATTGGTTTCCGCAGACCGCGAAAATTCCTAAAGCAGAACTTCTCAAAACAGGCACCAAAGTTCGACGTATCGAATCGACTATTAAATCAAAACAAAATAATTAAGATGAATATACATCGAAAGTTTAAATCAGCTCCCTTCAAAGTTATGGCAATATCGTCCGACCTAGTTAATCCATACAAAGTGTAGTGTTCTCTTACCTTGGTAATTCCGTTAAGCGATGAAATTCGGGGCTCCCTTATATTAGCCAATGCTCTGTTTATCTCTCTAGCACGTTGTTCGTTCGGTATATTCGCTTGCTTCGATAGGCTGAAACGATAATTAATATTAAACTCTAACTCACTGAAAATCGATTTGACGCAGGCTGCTACTTACATTATTTTTCTCTCCTCCTTTTTCTTATGATAATAGTAACGATTTATTGTATAAAATCACTAATTTACAATTTAGCTTTGTTATGACATTTCTGTTTGAAAAATGTCATAGCAACGTCTTGTCTTATAAAATTCTCCATTTCACGTAATTTTACTTCCAAAGCGGTGAGGTTGGATATATTTGAGCTAGGTCGAATTAACTTTATCGATTGGCTGGTGCCTTAGTACTTCTTAAAATTCAAAATTCATATTTTTATCTATTCCGGAACATTTTTTCAGCGAGCCTAATATAAAAGCGCCGCCATCAGCTAAAAATTCAGTTTTCTCGTGCCTCTCAAATAAAGAGGAACTCGAAATTGGTCTGTGCAGGGCCAAAGCTTGGCCCTGCACTCAAGAGAGACCCCTTTTCCTTTGGCTGTCCCCTAAACGAATACTGACTCGCTCGGACGCTGAAAGGCCATATCTTTTGCCACTACTGGAGGCCCTGCCGGCTACAAGAAGGAACCTTACTGTCCTTCTGCCACTGCATAGAAGGAACCTTGCTGATCTGCTGCCACTGCATTTACGCCCTGCTGCTGTTGCGTATACGCCCTCCTGCTCCTACTGCGTATACGCCCTCCTACTGCCACTGCGTAGACGCCCTCCTGCTGCCACTGCGTAGACGCTCTCCTGCTGCCACTGCGTATACGCCCTCCTGCTGCCACTGCGTATACGCCCTCCTACTGCCACTGCGTAGACGCCCTCCTGCTGCCACTGCGTAGACGCCCTCCTGCTGCCACTGCGTAGACGCTCTCCTGCTGCCACTGCGTATACGCCCTCCTGCTGCCACTGCGTATACGCCCTCCTGCTGTCACTGCGTACCACCTGCTGCGGACTCATACCAGGCTTCACGAATATCGCCTCAACAGCGACCGCTCCGACCTCCCTTCATGGTCAACTGATCCCTCATAAAAATCATCCCGCGGGCTCAATGACCCCTTTCGGTTTTTTGCGTGGGTGAGTGGACTTGACTCAACCCGCGGGCTCAGACGACTACTAATTTTAGCTAAAGGGTCTACTCGGCCCACGGGCTCAGACGACTACTAATTTTAGCTAAAGGGTCTACTCGGCCCACGGGCTCAGACGACTACTATTTTCAGCTAAAGGGTCTACTCGGCCCACGGGCTCAGACGACTACTAATTTTAGCTAAAGGGTCTACTCGGCCCACGGGCTCAGACGACTACTAATTTTAGCTAAAGGGTCTACTCGGCCCACGGGCTTACAGGGAACCGTGGCTTCAAGTTCCCAAACACCGATTTGCCAAGGTTAGAAAGTCACTCAGCGTCGTTGGGCCTAAAATGTATAACAAAATACCAAAAAACATAAAATATGCCACTAGCGACATAATATTCACAAGCAAACTCAAATCCTTGCTCTTGGACCTTGCTTACTATAGTTTAGATGAGTTTTTTGAAGGTGATCATTGACGTATAATATTGACCAATTAATAATAATAAGTACCTGGGCGACCGAGCTTTGCTCGATTATCACTATTTATTGTAATATGGTGGTGTTTAGGCTACATTTTTTTTAACTTGTCTAAAAAACAATAAAAATTAAAAATTTAAGTATAAAATTGAAAAAATATTAATAAGAACGAGCCGAATTCGAACCCGTAACACTCGTTTCTTGACCTCCGCGTCTTAACCCGCTGGACCAGACGGACAGTGGCCGGCAGAACGAATTTAGCGACCATATTCTGCTTGGTAAGAAAAACGCATGACTACTCAAAAACACACGCTTTCCCAAACATGTGACTAATCTAGATCGATTGTTTACCCCCAAAAACCCCCATATAGCAAATTTCAGCGAAATCGTTAGAGCCGTTTCCGAGATCACAGAAATAAATTTATATACATATAAATAAAATATACATGTTTGGTATTCGACAAAATGGACTGTAAATTTAAAGGAGTCCATACAACTACCGCGATTTTACATGCATCAATTTATTGTGTTATTGTGTTACGGCTTTATAATAAGATTGCGTGTCGGCTTACCTGGAGATCTCTTAGGCGGAGCTGGAGAAGGCAGTTCCTTGGGTTTACCCAGTGCTGGATCCAGATACGGTCTTACCCTCAGTCCTACCACTAAGACGCACATACGTCATACAGTACACAGGTGAACAGAAGCCGAATCGCAGTCGTAACAGCTTTTACATTGAAGCTAGGTGACTTGATACACTGCCTTGGCTCGCGAAGCCCTAATTATCGATAAATCTTGGGCAATTTTTTCAAAAGTTCAACGTGCTCGAAGCGCTTGTACCGACAGACTCCCTGGGTTGCCACACTAGCTCGATTAGTGATGTGGCAACCTGTGTTGCTAGACTAATAACTAAATTTTACCATAAATCGGCAATATTCAACAATACAAGAATTGCTCGATTAAAGGTATAAGATATAATTGTACTTTATAATAAGAATTGAAAATGTATCATAATAATAATTGGGAATTGTAATCATAAATATGTGTTTGACGACGCGTTTGGCGACTCGGTTTGTAGGCAGGTGCTACTGAGTCGGCGGTCCCGGGTTCGAATCCCGGCCAGGGCAAATATTAGTGTGATGAACTCGAATATTTGTGCTTGGATCATGGTTGTTCCATGTATTTAAGTATATATTTATCTATATCAGTATGTATATCGTCGTCTAGTACCCATAACACAAGCCTTCTTGAGCTTAATTTGGGACTAGATTGATTTGTGTGAGGTTTTCCGATATTTATTATTATTATCTTATTTATTCATTTTAATGCTTAGGCTAGGTTTTTACAATATACAGGGTGTTTCTTGTAATAGGAGCGATAAATTAAAACATAGATTCTTCGCTTGAAACTGGACAACATTTGTTAAGCAACTTCTGAAAATAACGTGTATTAAATGATAATCTGTAGAATAATGTTTAGACAAAGAAGCAATGTATTGCGAAATGTCCGATATTACTAGAGTGACAGCTATGTCAATGCTCAGGGAATGTGTATGTTGGACGACGTACATTGAAAATACTATTTAATTTGTTTGAAATAATAAAATTCAGAAAACTGACTTTTTTTTAAGTTGCTGAACAAATGTTGTTCAATTTGAAGAGTGGTCGACTGAACGCGTGGGCTGAGTAACCCTTTAGCGGTAGAGAGTGGTCAACTGAACCCGTGGGCTAAGTAAACCCTATAGCGGTAGAGAGTGGTCAACTGAACCCATGGGCTAAGTAAACCCTATAGCGGTAGAGAGTGGTCAACTGAACCCATGGGCTAAGTAAACCCTATAGCGGTAGAGAGTGGTCAACTGAACCTGTGGGCTGAGTTGGCCAGACAGGTGGAACGACTTACCCACTCAAAAAACCGAAAGGGGTCATTGAGCCCGCGGGATGATTTTTATGAGGGATCAGTTGACCATGAAGGGTCCGACCTAAGACTTTCAACCTCCCCTATACCTTGTAATCCCTCTGCCTTGGTGACTGCTGAGTGAAAATAAAGAACCCTAACCCTGAACTTACTGTTTTCTCATTCTACTTCTTTTCTCCTAACCTTTCTCTCTCTGACGTCTGTTATGTGTTATCTCTCCCTCCGCGCCTCCGGCTTTTTATATACACTCTAGGGGTAGGGCAGACAAGACCACGTGGAATCGGGGTTGACAGCTTCGGTTCTGAGGCAAGTCTTATGATAATGCAATGCTTATTTTAGCGTAGCGTGTTTTAGCTAGATTCGGACTAAAATAAGCGTGTTTTGTATGGGCAAAACATTTTTACCTAAAAAACGCTTATCGCCGTTTTCATTAAATTATGGTTTCGAAAACTAAAAAAATAACTCCCCATTACTTTTATATAGTACCAATTTTAATATTTAAGCTGCCAGCAAATCAAAGCCCAAAATGCTTTTTTAGATGGAGACCTGTAGTTGCCACTAATATAAAGTTTGTTATCCTTCTGCTAATATTAGTCGCCAAGTCATTATTTATAGTACCTCACCTATGATTTCAGTAATCTTGTTTATTATTTCTGCTACCTTAAAGTAGCTGCCATTATTTGAATTTTAAAATATCCTTAGTTTAAAGCTCATTTAATATAAATGATTGCCAAAATATTTAATCGCTGACAAGTTATTATTTTAGTTGCAAATAGTTTGCTGCTCTTTAATTTTTCTGTCGCCGCGAAAATAATAAGCCCTTTAATAACAGGGCGTTGTATATAAATTGAGCGTTAACGTGTTAGCGTATTACGTGTTTTTATAATGAAATTCCGTTAATAATATTTTTGTGACCCAAAATATTTTTTATTTCTAAAGATTAGAAGTTAATTTGTACTAGCTCCGTACGCGCACTCGGTTGCTAAACCATTGATCGAAAGCGGAAACTACAGCTGAAACGTATAAAAAATCGACTTGAGTAACGTTCTAATATTTATTTACGTAACAATGAAGAATGGAGCGTAAATAAATCTCAAGTGTCGCACGGTAGCATATTTATTGCTACCGACCTAACCGACTTGCCTTTGCTAAAAGGTTCCCCTCGTGTCTGAGTTTCAGCTACACATACGTCCTTAACGTCCTTAGCGGCGGCGGCGACCCGGCGCGACCGGAATTGGAAATAGCTTCGCAGCGTGACCGTCACTCGAGCCGGCAGACCTGCGGCTCTCACCTCACCTCACTCTGTATTAATTTCATGAAGGTAAGCTGTCATGCCGCTGTCAAAACAACTCATAATTTGATCCGACATTCTGGATTTTTCTGTTACATAGCGGGGGTGCCATAGGAGTAATGGAGAGCGCTTTGCTCGAAGTGTCATTGAGTGATCGAACCAGAAATTAGACGATCTGCTAGAGAACCAAGATGTTGACGGAGTTCATACAGCTGGTTACCAGAAAAGTGTCCGTGAACGGAACACAATGCTCATTGCACCGATGACCTTTAGAGATAGAAAGTAGGGGATCCAATATCGGTGTTTTATCATTGTAAAACCGGTTTAAGGTGGCATTTTGTCACAGTAAAACCGGTTTTGGATCCCCTAGTAGAAAGGTACCATAGAAAAGGTCCCAGTAATGAAGGTAGACCGACGACCATATCGACAAGATGTGACAAGGGATATTTTTATAAAGAGATATGATAATGCGACAAGTATGGTGCTTCTAAGCTACTCGCCACTCCAATATAAATAAAATAAAATAAAAAAATGCTGTTGTAAATACTAGGTATTAGGTCTGTGTCTGTATGTCATGTAAACTGTTTAATAAATGTAATATTAATAAAATATTTTAGTAAATAAGCTTATCTCTTCTAACGAGAGAAACTTCTTGGATTCATTTGGCTCCCCATTTCTTAAATCAGGTATTTCCGAACTCACAATCTGATTTAATCCATCACTAGCCGATACAGAATAAAGATATAGCGGGCCAGACACGGCGACCTACAACCCTTCTAATATTAGCCGGACCCGAGACCCGCGCCCAGCCACAATGACATTTCATGAGCAGATCCATGATAAGTAATTAAATTACTTACCTTACTTGGCACATTAAGCTTTCAGATCCATTTTGTCAGCGATAAACTTACCACGCTAATGTTACTTTCATCAATGTTCAAGTTCCAAGTATATTTTTATAAGTCATGATATGATTGCTTTAAAAAATTGGGAAATTAGATTTAATCGGGAACACTGTCGTGCGTTTTTGTTAATGAGTTTGTATTCAGATACTTATCGTATGGTTTATAAACTAATAATATTCCAGAGGTCGAGCAGATAATAACCTAAATTAAAAATTTAAAACCCCCCGACACAAGTCACTGGTCATCATGAAACCCTGTTTTAATGAGCGATATAGAAAATGCTACCAAAACTAAACATAAAAACAAAATTTCGAATTTCTAGTTTCAATATTGGCTGAGAGCCGGTCACTTGATCCACTAATAAACGCTGAATATCTTGGAGACAATAACCCCGATTTTCAGCAAACGCCTTTTGTCCTTCAGTACACCTGCATTGTAATACCATCTTTTACGAGCAAATGTGATGAAAAATAAATAAAGTATTCCTTCGTCGTGTCAATTAGTGAAGTGAGTTGGAAACAAAAGACGTGCGCGAGTGCGAGTGTCTCCCGGTCACCTACATCCGCGCCTCCGAGAGCCTTTGTACGGCGGAGGAGATTAAGGGGCGGAGGGGGAGATAGAACACGTTAAAGCATTTAGTTTTATATCCAAGGCGTCCCACCAATCAATTGGTATTAGAATAAAACATATTTTCTTATGAACACTTTTCTCAAATAATATCAACTTTATTTTTAAATAAAATAAAAAAAAAATTGTCAGAATGTTCTTCGGACCACAGAGCCGGCTCATTCGTCGGCCAAAGGATTAGCTTGGCTATTCAGCGGGGGAATGTAGCCGACATTATGGGTACCCTGCCGCAGGCCCATGATCTCGGCGACATTGGTTTTAGTTAGTTGCTTTTATTTAGGTTAAGTTCATTTCTGTTATTTTTTACTTGTTTTTTTTTTGGGGGACTAATTACACCCTCAATCCCTATTTTTAACTTTATTGTGGTTTTGTTTTAAATTATTATCATGATTCATGATTACTCGATACTTTTTACTCGAAGTAACTGAGCACGACTCTAGATACGTACTTAATTTAAACGACATAATTCCACATTTGATCAAATAATAGACAAGTGAAAAACCGTAAGTACCAACTTCATCTGTTTCCAATCAGAATTGTACCCCTTAATTTTATTAATCAATTAGGTTTTTGGTTATATTATTTCGTGTATTTTATCTTTAATAGTATAGTGTATTTTATTTTCGCCGCAATTTGTCAAACCATCTGGATTCGAGTTTCAAGCTATACAAACCAAAACGGAAATTACATTTCTAAGTTAGGCGTAGTATTTAGCATACATAAGAAGCGAAGTTTGATACCTACCTACTTGTCTTTGAGTTTGAAACTAAACCGGATGTGAATCACACTAGTCTGGAAAGAACTATCGATAGAAATACAAAATTCACTGCCTATTATTTGCTTCAGCCAAAAAAGTTCGAGGTTATTCTCTTCGCGAACGAGAAAATGTACCTATGTTGAAGAAGACTTATTTTTGCTGTAACGCCAGTCGCAATCAGGAGACCACTGATTTTTCTCAAGCTGAAGAATGTCTTAATAAAATCATTATTATTTGTCATGTATGAAAGCTATATAACATTAACAAAGGCATGGTTACCTTACATTTGTTCAGGAGCCTTACCACGATCTCTTAACGCGACTCACTTTAGGCCCTAAACTGAACTGTATCGCTATTTCATACCATGACATTGTATTTACGACTCAGTTCAGATGACAGTTCGGTAAGAGCGTCTCAACTATTTCATTCTCTCATTTCAAGTACTTTTCGTACCACGATGTGTCACTTGAGACGAAACTGAATCGCACGAGTGTCAAATTTTGCGACTCATAAAAAGTTCCTCATTGAATGTATCGTTCTGGATAGTTTTGTGTAGAATATTTATTAGTTCTTAGCTTTTGTTCGCGACTTGTCTCGCACAGGTCTGGAAACGTGTCTGTGTAACTTCCTACCGTTTTATTCAGGGACGTATTTACCCTAGGGCGATCCGGGCTATAGCCCGGGGCGCCAAACCGACAGGGGCGGCGTAGGCGCCCCTGGCCGTTTGCATTTTGTTTTGGTATTGGCGCCTTTCAACCAACTATTACTTTTCACCTTTTTTTTGTCAATCCAAAATTTAAAATGAACATGAAAAGTAACAAGAACAAATAGTTTTGGTCGAAAACATGCTTGTAAGTTTGTCAATATCTTCGGGGCGCGTCTGTATAAGTAAGAACATGAACATGCTTCAAATATAGGGCACGGGCGCCGAGTGAGGTCGCGGGCCGGCAAGAGGGGCGGTGGCAATAGGCCATACATATATCAGCGTTGCCAGATCGGATCTTTTTACACTATATCGGTCAATTTTGTTACTACGTACCCCCGCGCCGAACAATTTCGCTCTCGCTGCGCTCGCGTTTTCATCTGATCGTGTTACTACGCATCCCCGAGCCAAAAATTTCGGTCTCGCTGCGCTCGCGTTATTATCTATTTCTGTTACAATATATACGCACTACTACGTACGTACGCACCCCATCGCCGAAAAATTTAGGGTAGCGAAGTGTTTGACAGGTTTTTCAGAATACTGACGAGTTAATTTCTTTTGAGTTATTATAATACGATCTCTTGGATAATGCAACGGGGAAAAAAAAGATGCACAATGCGCATAGATAAGAGTGCATTACTGGTAATAAGTAGATAGAACTTCGTGTTTTTCGGTTCCATATGACTACTGCAATACTACGGTAAAGAGCTCGTAGCTTTGTATGGATTTCATAGTAAGATACGTTTTTTTTCCGTAGCATTGCAGACTGTAGTAACTAAATTAGCCGCTCGAGGGTGCTTTACATCATGCTTCTTTATTTGGTTACTATTTAAGTTCTTAAACCACAATATGATTTTTAATAGATTGAATTATAAAAACAAGTAAACTATTTTGTAAAACAAAGAACTGGAGTTACAAACATTTGCACTGAACCTAAAATAGGCAACTATAATTGAACATATCTTTAAGCAGTTGATAATTTATTTATTATTCAAAAAAGTTACACAGCATTACAGTAATAAAACCAATAAGGCACTGAACTACAAAAATACATATAAACAAGACTTAAAACTAGTTAATTTAGGCGACACAACCGCGTGGGTCCTTTGCGTCGTCTGATCTGGTGTATAATTCGGCAAATTACCGCGGAACTGCCGAAACACAACACCCTTCCGCCAGAAGTCTGCACTTGCGATGGTGTCCTGCAGCGGCCGCGGCACGCACACCACAAATGAGCTGAAGTACACGTAGTGCCGGGACTGCAGCTGGATAATATTGATATCATGGGGTCAAAAATATAAGCCCGATTTCAAAGGTCTCTATCTCGGCGGGAGACAGCTGGCGATAAAAACGGAGCTTTTAACATTGTCATTGACACACTTGATATTATATGGGTGATAAAATCACTTCACCGCATTTCCTGGTCACAATTTCTTTCCCCTGAACGAATACACTAAATCCGCGGAGGATTAAACTGAATTCGAAGATTGGCATACCACGTAAAATTCATTTGAAATTTAACAAATTTACATGTCAATGATTGACATGACATTATCACAGGCGGAAGGCGGCACACGTTCCGAGTCTTAATTACAATTCTTTTGAAATACAGACATTTTAAACTTTATTTCATTCAATAAAGCATTTGGTATGGCAAATATTGTCATTAAATTAAAAAAAGAACATAAGTCCGCTATGAAATATATGTCTTTTCTTTTCAAAATTACCAATTAGTTTTAAACAAAGTGTGCTGCGAAATTAATTTGTAATATTTTAGTTACCGAACGGATAGAAGCCAGAAAGAGATAAACATATACGAAACTCACATAGCGGCATCCCTTTCGCGCCGTAGCGTCTCAATTGCAGACCAGAGACAAATATCGGTCTTTCATTCACTTTATGCGATCGAGAATCAGCGCTGCTTTAAATGTGTTATGGTACGAAATTCAGCGATTCAATTTAGGTGCCTAAACTGAACTGCACTGCTTTTGGATAGTTTTTATAAAGATTGTGGTAAGGCTCCTGTACTTACACTGAAGCGCTCTCGTCGATCGCGCTAGTTGTGTGGAGCGTGCTAAAGCTGTGGTAAGTAGCTCGGGTGTAGCGTGCCGCGGCAGCCTTGAACCGGGCTCAGGGCCTCATGGCTTTGAAAAGCTATAAAAGAGTTAGTGACCTTCTTGGTTGGAATGGAAGCTACCTTCCGCCCCGGACGTTAGGTGTGCCTAGGCCGGCTCGGCCCACGGTCGATGGCTATCTAAAGGTTTTGATTACAAACTTACTTTACTTTATCTGATCTGCAATTTGGAACTGCTTAATGTAAATATAATGAGAGTTGTGTTAGGAATAAGTAAATAGGGCTTACGATGTGTTAGGCATCCCAGAAATATAAGTATTTACCTTTAGATAATTTATTAGCATAGACATTATTAGAAGTAATCAAATAACAATATTCTCATTAGCATTAGCCTCGAAATCTACTACGTGACTTTACATAACACTATTTACAATTTGGTTTCTATTCCGTAGCCGGAGTAAAACATTGAAAAAATCGTTTACTCCTTCGTTTAATGTTTTAGTAGAAACATTGAGATAAATCAGGCAGTAGTTGTAACATCGGATTGGCCCTCCTGGCCTCTCGAGCCACTCGTCGATGGAGGCGAATGATCGCCCTCGCCGGCCACTTCCTTATCTCTTGATTGGATTCAAGAGGCTCTTGAGATAAAGCAGTTTTAAAAATATAAGGTCCTTTTTGAAATCTTTTTGTGGGGGACCGAAGGTTTGGTAAAAATATTTATGTACTTTGAGCCTTATCTTTAAGCCTTTTTCTTGAAAATTTGATCTGGCTGTAGGTAATCGGTTGGTGCCAATGCCAACAGTGAACAGCTGTTATGTTTTATATACCTAAATCACTTGATTAGAGCATGAGATGCAAGAAATCTTCAGGGTTGATAAAATATGTAAGGCACAGTAAGTAAAAGTACTTATATTTATAAGTAATATTATTTATTTTATCAATTTATTGCGCTTGAAAAAATCATTTATACAAAGATATATTCATCTGTGGTTTTTTATGACTTGATATGAAAGACGATTGTTGTCAGTAGTGTTATTTGATTAAGTCACATGTGAGGGTTGTAAAATTAAGTCACTGCTACACATGTGCTTGGATATAAAAGGAGGAAAAAGTATGCAAAACTAGTATAATAAATTGATTAAAATACCCAAACCCGCGTTTTGCACACACCTAATTTACCTACAACGTAAAATTAATGAGAATTCCTGCATAATCCATACTTAATATTATAAATGCGAAAGTGTGTCTGTCTGTCTGTCTGTCTGTCTGTTACCTCTTCACGCTTAAACCGCTGAACCGACTTAGATGAAATTTGGTATGGAGATAGTTTGAGACCCGGGAAAGGACATATGATACTTTTCATCCCGAATAAATTTAGTGTTCCCGTGGGATGAGCGGGTAACACCGCGGGGCACAGCTAGTTTAATATAACTCGCAAGTAAGGACCCAGCGGGCTACGAAGCAACTATTATAAATTCGTGCTAAACTAAACGTTAACAACATTTTCGCCCATTTTACAGCGAGTAAAAGTGTACCTAAACCGAGTTAAACCTTAAACCGAGACTCTATAACTTTATGGCGGTATTGCACATAAACCAGTCATAAGGCGCTCATCAAGATTATACGGCTCAGTCAAGTCAGCAAGGTGCACCTTTTGTGTTTAATATTAGTACTTGGATATTCTTATTACTTATAACCAGTAAAGTGTTCCTGACTATTTAAAGGTGGCATGATTATAATGTTCTCCTAACGCATAAGTACTTACGTTCATATAGGATAATATCGACCGGCGTGTGATACGATTTCCTATAATCTCAGAAAATTTTACGATTCTCAATGGATAACTAATATTCGTAGACGTAGGTATGTCAGTCAGTGAAGCCAAAAATCATGCTCGCGACTATCCCATAAATCTTTCACGACGCACTCGGAATGCATTTGATAAGAGCTTGTACGAGTAGTTATATCATCCCTGTAGTCGACTGTAGGGGTAGGGGTTATACAGGGCGTCTCTGACCATGGGGCTTAAATTGTGCTCTCCAAACTGAGCTTTTTTTGTAATGCAACTTTTTAAAAACATCTCCAGTCTTAATTTGATTTTTTTCATACAAGTTAAATGTTAATTTCAATGTTGTCCAATGCTGAATTGACAGCGTACCTTCTGATATTAAATGTTTAGCTTTAAGAGACGTCATATGTCAAATGAATAATCGCAATTTGCGATATACTGACTTGAAGATTAAACTTTGAGGTCTAATAAATTATCTAAATTATAAATTTTTTTTATGACACAAAACAAAATTAGATCAGTTAAGTGCGTAAAATCTAACTTTACATATAAACCCCTATAGTCAGAAACAGGCTGTATAATGAATACTAACTATAATATTTCCTTGGTTCCTATTTTGAATTGAAATGTAATTTGCGCCTGTTACAATTCTACTAGTAGAGGCCTTAGTTTACGAGGCTTACGTTATTCGCGCGTTGATGGATGGCGGGAATGGGAGCAGGCAAATGATAAAATGAGATTAATAGGGTTTTCCTCGGCCCGCGGGACCCTGGCGCTCGGCAATCAACTAAATGTTCCTCCTTTACCCACGTGCAAATTGTAGGCTGTTGTTCATATTTTCCAAAAATGTTAATATCCAGCAAACATTTACGTTGCACACTTTGAGGGTCAATTGCAAAAAAAAAATACTTTATCGATTGTACATAATTAAGGGCTTTGATTAAAACAAAACTTAATTTATTCCTTTGTGTGACGAAAGTTACCTAAACATTTTGTATGACTAACTTTCGTCACACAAAGGAAGCGATCGTGATTGTTTGTTAAATAAGCTTTTAACTATGTTATTTTTTTTTTGCAATCTTCCCTTGAATAAGCAAACAGCCCGCTGAATGCAAGAGGAATCTAGTGTAGCAAATATGAGAATAATTGTCTCATTGTCTGTTTGGATTGTACAGTAGCTATATTATAGCTATGGTAGGTACTTCCCCGTTTATACTTTATGACTTTTATAAATCTTACTTATTTATAAATGATCCTAGTCTCAAATATTCTTAAATATTTTTTCAACTAGGTAACTTAGCTTCACAAATATTTCATCCCGCTAGGATTCCAAGTTGGAGCTGCTAGCTCGGTATTCAGGGGCACTAGCACTACAGGCATTATCGGTATGCATTTCAGTATCTCCGAGAGAATTACCGCATGATTTTGGATATTATAAAGTTTACTGCTGCATTACAAATCATAAATAACAAACGCGTTGTTTACTGGTTGAGATTAAATAGGGCAAAGTTTTGAACGATGTAGTAAGCCGCGCCAAGTTCTCACATTTGCCTGCGTAGCACCGTTCCGCCAAGTTACCTACGGCGGCGACGTAACGAACTGTAATTAACTTCGTCGCCGCAGAAACTCTACGAAGCCTTCGTGTAGCGTAGCATGAAGCTTCGGGCCACAACTTGTAAAGCATGAAAAATACTATTTTAATTCCTTGTGGACTTAGGGGTTCGCAAAGTACGCACTGACCGCGGCTCCCTAAACAATCGAAATATATGAAAGACACCAATTAGTATCTAGTCTCAATATCATTTAAAATGTAGGAGTTTAAAAATAGGTACAGTCGCCATTCAGATATATCGCAGCATATTATGCTAATGCTACGATATATCTGATGGCGACTGTACATACAACAAAATAGTGGAAATATATAGAATCGTGTATGTAGAGGTATACTTGTAACCATAATTAAGTATTTTATAATACTTAAAAGCTTCACAAACGCAGTTCATTTATATTTAGTTTTCATTACATACAGTACCTAAATTGATTTCACCCAATGTTACTGAGTCCAAGTTATAAATTCTTCGTAGAGATTTCTTTACATAAAATGTTGAGAAAGCCTGTCATGTCTTATATAAATGTACATAACTGTACTCTACCAACAACTTAATTGGCTCTCCTGCTAAGTAAACAACCCCTTTACTTACAAATTAAATTTCCAAATCATGATGATTTTAGCTTTAAAATTCGAAGGTTCATTATCAAAACAGTTTTCGGGAAGAATTAATTGCGAAAGTTTACGTGGGCTTTAGTTTTTGTCGACCAACAACAACACCAACGGAAAAGTTTGTCTGTTCGTGTTAGACCCGCCTAGAAAGCACAGGAACAACTTTTAAAAACTAAAGTATATAACGCCGTTTATATTGTACCTCGGTGGATATAAACTTCCATAAAACCAAACATTAACTTTAAAATATTTCCTCTGTTTCACTTAGGTTCTAGCGGTAGCGGTAGCAGTGGCGTGGCGTCAAACAAATCAGAGTGCAAATCGGAGCAAATTTGGCGTCTTCTTCTTCAACACCAATATAAAAGGCTGCTTAACTGGCTAAAAATAAACAAGCCGATGAGAATCAAGTTTAATGGACACCACGCCACTGAACGATAGTTATATAGAGTATCTGGAGAAGAAAAGCGCAAGCTTTAAATTTATTTTCTTTTAGTTTTATCTATTTAAGTAATTATAAATAACAAATAAATATTATTAACAAGTAAATATTTCACGTTCTTAATCATGATTCTGTGTTTTATCTCATTCATCTTCGCGTTGTGGCAGCTTATTAAAGCCACTCTAATGCTAAAATTGTGGTAATGAGGTTCGTTGTTCCTTTTTGATGTTTATCGCTTCAATTTATTTATTTTAACCTAATCAAAATAGCGACAAACTTTGTAGTTTCCCATACAACCTGTCTGCGTGTTTGTCATTCGTAACAGCAACCAAAGGTAATTTAAAAAATCAAAAGGATGATATAATTATAATTAGGTAATGATCCACTTAAGTAGGCAAATATGTACTAACTAAAAAATAATACAGCTGGCCTGTGAAAATAATTCAAGTGACTAAATTTTCAGTAAAAATACAACTTCCTAACGTAACTTAAAATTAGTAACAATTGTGCCCGTCACAAAAAGGTCTAACTCCATCTTTGAGGAGCTTACTGCAGCCGCGACCATAATTCCTAATTACCTTTCTTCATAATTTGCGGCGAAAGTCGGGTAATGTCCAAAGGAATTTAACCGGCTGAATTATTAAGGACGGGGCATTTTGGCGTTCTTTGGATTCAAATTGGCTATGTAAAGGATTACTTCCAGCTTTGTTTCTAAATTGTTTTCGCTTCCCTTGAGAAACTGAGAAGAATGAACCCGATGTGCCAAGTAAATTTATCTAAAATTACGATTATATGAAATTCATCTTCTTTCCAGAGAATTTATTCTGCTTAAGCGATTAATTTAAATTTTCGAGAATCTTTTTATTTTTACCAAATTATTATCAAATACCGCGACCGAATGGCTAAGTGCTAATTGAGTATGTGGTAGGACCGCAACCGGCAATACTTAAATGTTTATTCCCATCCCATAACTGTTTCCATCAACCGACGGCGGCCAATAAACTTATATTACGATTTCTAATTCAAGACCAAAAAAACTACGACAGATACGTCACTGTCAAAATTGACAACATTTAAATGACATTTGAGTTTGTTTTTTGGCTTGCACCAAGTGTTACAAGTACAATACCAGATTTTGTACCAAAAATCTCCGATGTTTAAGTTTTTATTATCTCCTCTCGTAATTATGCAATAATAAATATATCCAGTATTTTCTTAAAACATAGAGTTAAAGTTGCCAATAAATAAGTTATGTTAGCCTGTTTACAAAAGAAAAAGGAATTTACTATTGTAATAATATTTTGTTGTAGTGGCAACATTGTGGTAGTTTTTTTGGTCTTGAATTAGAAATCGTAGTTTAGAGTATTAACATTTTGCACAGAGATCGTAACCAAAGCTCCCAGGTCACACGGAAGCATCTAACAGAATCCTGCGATAATATCCGATTGCCAGCATGCGAGCACGAGCAGTATTCGAGCGCGGAAATAATCAGTGTGCCGCCCCAGCCCGCACGAACAGTAATGCAATCAAACCGTTTATCTGTGCACGCCAGACGAAGGGTCGCCGTGAACAGTGAAGCAGCCGCTCTGCAGCTGTGACCCACATACTGCGGCCTACTGACATTTCTAGTTACTTTTATTTAAGGCAGCCCCGCAAGCCAATACTTTCACTGTGCCGCAAAGGTAACGGGCGATTTAGGCATAAATTAAGTTGTGATGAAATTACTATTTGAAGGTTTTTTAGTCAAATAATAGCTAAAAAATCTCGCCCACTCTCGGGGGTTACATGCGAGCTAAAATTCATAGTGTATTGCAGATTATTTCGATAAGACCAAGTAGCGCCACTTAAGGACACTATTCATCAAACAGTTTCAGTGGTTGGTTTACGTTATTGCGCAAACAAATCGGAGATTGCCTCGGAAGTCGAATCTCAGATTGGTGTTATCGGTGAATTCGGATTTTAATTGAATAAAAACCCTATACTCCAATTTAATTTACGTTTGATTCGGCAAACAAGTAATTAATTTGTTTAATTGTCGACTGCAGCTCAAAGGGTGAGTGAGTGACGTAGGCGGTTGCATTGTAAGTGAGTCGTGGCCTAGTTCCCCGGCCTACTGCCATTTGTTGCGGGCTAAGGCCACTCCGCCACGGTAACTACACTCTCGTTTTCATGCAGCCCGAAATGGAAAGCCTTGTAATTCAGGCCATCCTGAGCACACTCTTACTCACTCTCACATGTACATACATCTTACATTTCGTTTTTATCTTTAAAATCCTAGGAAAATATAAAATAAAAAGCTGGCAGGCTGCGACTGGTGCGAGAAAAAGCCAGTGTTAAGGTTAGCAGTGGACAACAAACCAAATAGCCTGTGCATGTTACATGATTGTTAAATTATTTATAACCGAATACAAGTGCTCCAAAAGCACCGGAACTCTGTCTAATTGTGTAAATAAGGCGGTTTAATTGGACAGTGTCTGCTAGGGTTTGATACTGTGCGCACTTGTCCCTGTGAGCCAGCGCGCGGCGACGCCGCCTAATACTGATGTTAGTGGCACTTTGTCGAGGTGACCTCACGGCACTCGCGCTTTCAAAGGGAACGCCGTAGCTGTCAAGGGCGTTCACAGATCACAGAAATTTCTTTTATGATACCATTGATGTGATCTTTATAATTACCTAATTATCTAAACTAACTTACAAGTATGCGACCGGGAGCAAAGGCAGGGCACATTACTAAGACAAATTTTCGGTAATTAGGACGATTGAGCAAATGCACATATAAATGGATCGCCAGCCGTGAATTTCACCGCGACTTAAGGATATTTGGTTTCGGCACTACAAAAAAATTGCACTTCTTCAAATTAGCAATGCCATTAACTGAAATGTTGGAAAGAGAAGTGAGACACACTGGCGATGGCAACGATGTGGAGTGGCTCAGTAGCGCTGGCCTACTAAATAATACTACCTCTGCCGTGGCAGCCTTTGTCGCGGCGCCTTGCCTGCAACACTCGCTTTCAGCACGGTGCACGGAAGCTTTCATAATATAAGGGGCCTCCGCTGTTGTGGCTTCGTACCGATGGTAATTCCAAAGAAGTAAAGCCTCAAAGGCTTGTAATGTAAAGGGCTGATTTGCTGCAAGCGAAAGTGCTGCATTTTGTTATTCGTCTACATAATAAAGCGAACGTCAATGCAAAATTTCAGCTTTTGAGGCGAGATGCTTTTTTTCGTAGGGGTATAAGTCTGCTACGGGCTACGGCGTAGCACACGTAGCGCTGCTGGGCGTTCGAAATGAAATGAAATGAAATAATTTATTCAGTAAGTAGGCCACACCTCTATAAGTAGGATACGGTTGGTTACGTGCGTTCGGTTGGTTAACACTATCGCTGCCAAAAACCTCGTAGCGCTACGATGGGAAAATGCGTATATATAGTGAGATTAGTGAGCATTAGCGAGGGATCACATATTCGCGCTCGCGCCGCCGTTGGGATCACACGTGCTCCGGAGTAGCTCCGTAGAGTTGTCGTTGTAAATTCCAAATTTCGCGAGTGAAAAGTGTAGTGTAGTTATTGTGAAGTGTAGTGAGATATTTTTGTAGCAATAATACAATTCGGAGGATACTTAACGGTGACAACGAATCCGAGTAGTAATATTGCTATAGGGTATCTAAAAATATTTAATATACTGTGACTGCTGTACTTTCAGTACTGTAGTCGCTGTATATAATTTATTTCTTTTCTACTGCATTTCATCATCTGCCCTATTCTATTTTTCGCCCCCTGTGTTTTCTCTTGCATATTTCCCCCATTTTTGTATTTGTATTTTCATTTTTGTGTATCTCTTTCTTTGTGTATTAATCACCACGCGCACCCCTAAGGTTTTAGCGTGTTTTTCTTGTAATAATAATCACCACGTGCACCCTTAAGGTTCTAACGTGTCTTAACGTGTTTTCCCAGTGTCATTAATCACCACGCGTACCCTTGCGGTTTTAGCGTGATTCTTAACTGTTTTTATTTTCTGTTTTTGCTTTTCACGTGTTCACAGGTCCCAATGGCGGCACAAGCGCCCAACACACCGGCCGCTGACAAGCGTGCCCTCAGCGACGCAGAGGAAGGATCCAGCTCAGCAGCATCATCACCGGGAGAATGCCGGCTATGCGGCGAAGAAGATTCGCCCAGTCACAGACGCCTACACGACATCGAGGACGCCGTCCCCTCGCACACCGGGCACACATCGGAAGAATCCAGCGACGAGTCCGATTCAAACCCGGCCTCGGGCAATGAGGCGGATTCGGAGCTGGAAGAAACCGTATTGTCCACGGTGTGCGAGGGGCCAGAAAGCGGCCCGCCAAGCGCGCCCGGCTCTCCCGCAGCCATACCGAGTGTCACCAAGACATCCTCCACACTGGCCTCGCCCAAAAAGCGATCCCATCGCCGCTTCATCCCAGAGAACCCTGATGTTCTCTGCCTAAAGACCCCTCTCCTTGTAGAGGAGTCCACATGGACGCTAATGTTACTTCGCATTTCGCAGGTAGCAAGCGGGAGCCTAGCTGCAGACGCGCTGGACGAACTAGAGTCCAGACTACTGCAGGCCGTGCGACCCAGCCCACCACAGATGGACGAGGACTCTGCCGTCGTCACCTCCCGACGCAGGCTAAAGAAGCGCCAGCGGGAGGAAAAGACGCCGCCGGCCCCGGAAAAGCGCGAGTGCAACCGCGCCACGCCCGAGGGGACGGCCGCCCCCCCGCGTTCGATTCTGGACGCGGACGTAGCAGTCACGCCGCGAACGCACCACGCGGCCCCTACAGCGGCCCCGCCGCCACCAACACTAACACACACACACACTGTCTTTCCACAGAGTCCAGCGAGCACGCCGAAGCGTCCGACTCTGCTCCCAACTCCGCAACCATCAACGTTCGCAGCAGCAGCAGCGCGCGCCCCATCGACACAGCTGTCTACGCAACAGCCATCAGCTTCGACTACACAACAATCTAATAGATACCCTAATATCGTTGCAGATCCGCTGCCCAACTGGGCGGACCACGTAGATAAGCTGAGCGCCGCACTGAAGAAGAGGATACCTGCGGAGCAGTACCGCAAGGGACTCCGCTTCACGCCTGGCAAGGACGGCGAACTGTACAGGAAGCTGATCCAGTACCTGGAGGAGGTGCAACGGAAGGACAAGACAGTGGAGTATACGGTTTACGACACCGACCGCGAGCAAAAGCTCAAAGTTGGCGTTCGTGGCCTCCCCTCTTCCACAACACAGGAGGAGATCAAGGCGGCCTGCCGAAAGCTGGGCTTCACCGCGGAGTATGTGAAGCTCATCAACGAGGGCAGAGGGCGATCAGGCGCCCTCTTCTTCGTGCAATTCGAGGGACCGGAGAAGGACAACGCCATGTTCCTGGAAACACAGTTCTTCATGGGCCTCTCCAAAGTCCGTATCGAACTTTGGAGAGGCAAAAAGGGTATATCCCAATGTCATCGGTGCCAAGGCTTCCGCCATTCTTCTCTCGGCTGTTTCAGGCTACCAAGGTGTGTGTCCTGCGCCGGACCTCACCTCAGCGCACAGTGTACGCTGCCCAAGGATGCCACTCCAACTTGCATCAACTGCAAGGGCCCGCATCCCGCCAACCACAGCCAGTGCCCCGTCATGCAGCGTGAGAAAAGGATCAGGACGGGAGGGCAACAGCCCTACTCACGGGGGGCCAGACGTGGGGTCACCACCCGCGCCTCTATTCCCGTCAGGCAGGTCGAGGAGTACGCTCCGGCGTCACTCATGGCGCCGGCCAACCTGCCCAAACACTTACGCTCCACCCCCGCAGCTCACACACCACAGGGCCGCCGCCCCCGCTCTCGCCACAACCCGGTCCAGAGGCCGCAGCAGGAGCAGCAGCGGCAACAACAACAGCGGCAGCAGCAGCGCAGCAGCCATCAGAGTCACCCGACCGGTAACGATGCGGCGGCCCCACCACCACACACACACACACACACACACAAGCCCCTACCGGAGTTTCCCGCGAGGAAATCTCCCTACTGCTGGATGCGAGATTCGCTCAAATTCAGCAATACCTTGATTCCGTGATCGCAAAGCTTAACATTCAACAGCAATAATTTGCGCATTGTGTATTGGAATGCTAACTCCATTAGGGGAAAGTCCAACCTGCTGAGAGTCTTTTTACACCAGCAGGACGTGAGCATCATGCTCATACAAGAAACACATTTAAAAGCCATGGATGTCGTTAAATTTTCAGGTTACATCGTTTACCGCTGGGACCAAAAGACGCCCGAGGGGCGGGCGTACCGGGGCCTAGCGGTAATCGTGAAGAGGAACATCGTTCACCAACTGGTGGACACGCCTCCCCAGAAGAACTCACTCACGGCACTGGGGATCGACCTGAAACTCAACGGGCGGAACCTGCGCGTCTTCTCGGTGTACCGGCCACCGGGAACTATCAACGAGCCCGGCTTCGAGCGCGACCTACGCGAATTACTGCTGAAGGATGACGTGCCTACCATTCTAGCTGGTGACTTCAATGCGAAGCACTTTGCCTGGAATTCGTCCAAGGAGAACGACAATGGCTCTGCAATACGCAGGGTCGCTGTCAACCTCAACGTGGACCTAGCAGGGCCCTACAAGCCGACCCACTACCCGCTGACCGGTCATACCCCGGACATCATCGACTTCACCATCCAGCGGGGTGTGGACGTGCTTACTCGCCAGGAAGTCCTGCCGGACCTCCCGTCAGACCACCGCCCGATCCTGCTCACCGTAGCGGACCGAGCGGTGACCACTCTGCCGAGGGGTCCGAGCAGGAAGTACGACTGGGAGGCCTATGCTAGGACACTTGAGGACAATATCTCATCTCATCCTATTTCCACAGCGATCGAGGTAGAGGAAGCAGCCAAAGACATCACGCAGCACATCACAGAGGCCATCACCGCCACTTCGAAGGCCATCCCGGCCACTGACAGGAAGGACCCCCTCCCGCCGCACCTGCAGCAACTGCTGAAGGACAAGCGGGAGGCTCTCGCGAATTGGACGCGCCTCAGGACACCATCTCTCAAGTCGCGCCTCAACCTCCTGACGGCTCAGCTTAAGCTGAAGCTGAAGGAGCACAGGGGCGCAGACTGGGACGCCCATATCGCGTCTATCTCGGACGATATGCCGTCCATCCATCGCCTCTGCAGGCAGCTGGGCTCGGAGCCGGCACCGGTCCAGCCATTGCTCGACGCCAACGGAGACCTCAAGTATACTGCTCGAGAGCGGGCTGAGATTCTCGCCTGCAGCCTCGAGCAGCAGTTCACGCTGAATCCCGACTCGGACCCAGACCACACCACCGAAGTCGAGCAACATCTCCAGCGCTACTTGGCAGTAGCGCCTCTCCCTCACGAGGATCCGGTATTTTTCTCTCCCAACCAGGTGCTGCGCTCGATCCGGCTGCACTGCAGCCCGAAGAAAGCGCCGGGCCCCGACAGTATTCCAAACATGGCGCTCCGCAACCTGCCGCTGAGAGCCCTAGCGGCGATTGCCCGCCTGTTCAACGGAATACTAAGGTCAGGTCACTTCCCTACCATCTGGAAGACGGGGCGTATCATCGTCCTACCCAAGCCTGGCAAGGACAGAAGAAAACCGGAGAGCTACAGACCCATCACCCTTCTCTCAACCCTTTCTAAGGTGTTTGAGAGGTTGTTGCTGTCGCAGATGATCCCCCACATACAACCCAGACCGGAGCAGTTTGGGTTCAGGTCAGATCACTCCACTACTTTACAGCTTACCCGGGTCCTACACCACATGGCCACGTCCATCAACAAGAAGGAGTTCACCGTAGCAGTACTACTGGACATGGAGAAGGCTTTTGACCGAGTCTGGCACGACGGCCTGCTCTTCAAATTGTCCAACACCACGATCCCACCGCGCCTGGTGAGGGTCATCGCCTCCTTTCTAGCTGACAGACGCTTCGAAGTCAACGTAGAGGGCGCCATTTCCGCGGATCGCCCGATCCGCGCAGGTGTCCCTGAAGGTAGTTGTCTTTCCCCTGCTCTATACGCGCTATACACCGACGACATTCCGGTGATTGGCGACACCAAGCTGGCACTGTTTGCCGACGACGCAGCCTACCTTGCGACGTCAATTCGCTCTTCGCACGCAGTAGCCAAGATCCAAAATACCTTGGACGCTCTACCAGCTTGGCTATCCAAATGGCGCCTCTCTGTGAATATCGCCAAAACACAGACACTACTAACAGGTTACTCTCACCCTCCACAGGCTCCAACACTCTACGGTCAGCCCCTTGTCTGGTCACGCACAGTGAAATACCTGGGCGTCACTATAGACAGAGGGCTGACCATGCGTCAACACGCCGAGAGCACCATCAGCAGAGCAGCAGCAGCGCGCGCCAAGCTCCGTCCTGTCTTCGCCAGCGGGCTCCCCCGGCACACCAAGCTGGGGCTCTACAAGGCTTACGTCCGGTCGCGGCTCACGTACGCCGCGCCGGCGTGGTACGCCTTGCTAAAGAAGACCAACAGGACGAAGCTGCGGACTCAGGAGACGCGTACGTTGCGCACTATCGTGCGCGCCCAACGATACGTGCGCAACGACACCATCATGCGGGACCTCAAGTGGCACCCCCTGGAGAAGTTCATCGGCAGGCTCGCGCGGTCAATGTTTGGCCGCGCGGACCGCTCACGCCATGAGCATCTCCAGGGGATCGCCCCTCACTACACGAGGCCCCCGGACAGCAGAGCTCGGGCATTGCCCAGAGAGCTGCTGACCGACTCCTGAAGTCCCCTACGATACCCGCCGCCGCTGGGAGCAGCCGCTCGCGGCGGCTAGAAGAAGCAGATGACTCAAGCCGTGCCACCGCTGAGCTCTGCTCGCGGTGGTAAGAAGAAGACGGCCCACTCACCCCGCCGCTCGAGCACCATTACAGCTCGCGGCGGAGAAGAGGATAATTCAAGCCGCACCACCGCTGAGCCCCGCTCGCGGTGGTAAGAAAAAAGACGGCCCACTCTCACCGCCGCTCGAGCACCATTACAGCTCGCGGCGGAGAAGAGAAGAGGACCATATCAAGCCGCGCCACCGCTGAGCTTCGCTCGCGGTGGCAAGAAAAAGACGTCCCACACCCACCGCCGCTCGAGCACTATTATAGCTCGCGGCGGAGAAGAGGATTTATTCATCTCAAGCCGTGCCACCGCTGAGCTCCGCTCGCGGTGGCAAGAAAAAGACGGCCCAGCATCACCGCCGCTCGAGCACCCCTACAGCTCGCGGCGGAGAAGCACATACCCAAACCATCCACAAAATGATGGACCGAAGACCGGGTGCGTTGTTGCGCGCCCGCGACCCCGATACTGCATTCAAGGGCCTCATCGCCCGCCGCAATGCCCGCAAGTCTCCGGCGAAGCTATAACGGCTAGCCGGGGATCTTAGCAACTTCGACGAGATTAGCGAGGGGCACTGAATGTGTTAATAGAGATTGGCAGCCAACACACAGCCTATAATACATTTAGCAAGTGCTCGGACTATGAAATTCTGTAGCAGTTCTGTAGCATTCTGTACAGCGAAGCGAATCCACTAATGATGAAATCTTGAAAACTCATCTCCTCAGGGAAGGGGAAACTTTGTAAGAAAATCGTGAAGGACACACGTCTCATTAAAACATATTCCTAAATTGCATATTAAAATTGCAATTAATCCAAAGTGGAATAGCCGCGAGGGTAATCGAGAAGAAATTAATTGAAACAAGTGAAAGAAAATGGAGAATCTATTGTAAAATATGAAGGGGTCAGTTTGGGTGATTTTTCGATAAGTTCTTTGAGTTTTGTGATTTTGTATCACTTCTAAGGTTCGTTTCGGTTAATGCTAGTAGGAAAATAGTTATAAAATAATCGTGACGGAGAAAGAAAGGTTTGTTCAATGAGGGAATAAAATATTCAAATAATATCTTTATTTTTAATCTATTGTAGTGTTAATAGTCGATATCGCCGCCAGCTTTAAACATGTGGGCAGGAGCGTGGGCTATCAAACAAGGTCTCCGGGGCCTACGCAAATTCGCATAGATCTAATTGTCCACAGTTCGATAGGACGGGAGGAACCCACCTCTCTGGATATAAATAGTATCAGAGAGACGCGTGTATAAGATAATTATAGTGCCAAATTAAAATTCATGTTTATACCTTCATTAAAACATACATATTTACCTTCACGAGTATTAAGAAGAACCAACAAAACAAGTACTTATAGAGTAACACGAAGCCTTTCGATCTCGCCTAACGAGAAACGCAAGTCTTCGCGAGGCACCACGTGTTTATCTCCGCTGAAAAACTTGTTAACTTAATGGAGATCCTTACGTTCGCTTACGTCTTAATGCCCCGAGCAGGTAGTTAGAAACTCATACGACGTTGATGTACATTTCGACTTACTTTCTTATCCTCTTATCTTTCCTTTGTTGCTTTAAAATATGAACTTTAACACGGAGAACAGAAGATGGCTTTTAAATGAGTACAATGTAGGATACGCATTTATGGATTTAGACTGTTACTTTTTACTGCATCGAGGCAAAAGGGCATGTAAGGTTGGTCACTTCAAAGCACATAGGCTGTTTTAAATTGGTAAAGGAGGTTTGTGGTGTGACGTTTGTGACAGGCACGTGAACTTTATGCGGCTGAGAAATAATCTCGTCCTTTCCTTCCTCTGGAAATCATGCGTACATTGTACTGTGCTTGCTAAGTATATAACTGTGATGTGGCTGACATTGACGGTATGTTATGTGGTATATTATTTTATGTTTAGTATTTGTAGATGCATATTTACGCACAAATATACATTAAAACGTAGTTTCATAATTATGTAACTTACCTTTTAAAGTAGGTATACTTTACAAAGAAAACAATTGTACTACTAATTACTTATGACTTTACCACCGTGCACCGTGTCTTGATGTCGGCATTCTATGTCAACATCCAACATTCTTTTGTCTAGCGAGGGATTCAATAGCACGAGATGCAAAATACTGCTCTCGTGTAGGTAGTACAGTAAACACAACTTTTCACCTCAACAACGAGAACATATTCAATTTTTTATACCATTTTTTGTGCCTTGTAGCCCGGAGAATGGACGGCCGTTGGGGTAGCAAAGTACTAGAGTGGCGATCACGTATAGGAAAGCGCAGCGTGGGTCAGCCCCCGGCTACATAGACGGATGACCTCGTGAGGGTAGCGGGGAATCAATGGATGCGGGCTGCCTGGCGAGTCACTGGGGAGGGGTATGCTCAACAGTGGACCTCTGTGGTTGATAGATAGATAGATTCAAGTTTAGGTAAGTATATTGTGTATAGTCTTTATTACTGATTTCATGATATTATTAATCCGTTCCAACACCGTATCGGTATCTCTGCACATCCTACGGTTGTTATTATTTGATCAAATTGAAAAATTATTGTGTTTATTCACTCATTTAATGATCTTTCTTAATATATTGGGTTTATTTATTATTACGAGATATTGCTTAAGGTTTTATGAAAATGTATTACTCGTAAAGCACCAAACAAAATAAATACATACAAAATAAAATAATAATAACAAATTCAACTCAATATTTTTTAAAGTACGCTTCGGAACTGCCTCTGTGATAAATTGGTTAAATTATAAATTATTTATTTGTAGTATTAAGTTGAAAAACTTTATCTTATTTATACAATAATCTATCTGTTTTATTTAAAGACAAAATTATTTAAAAATTCAGTCATTAAAAAAATGTTGCAATAATTTTTTTTCGGGTGATTTAATATCTATGAAATATTGAAGAAACTATAAAGTTACTTTGACTCACGCTCGAACCAAAATCGCATATGATCACTGTTATCTCGCAGCAAAATCACGATGTTTGAGCTGGTAAGGTGAAAAAAATTATACCAAAACGAATGCTTGCATTATTTTCTAGGCATAGAGCGCAGGTCCACAAACGAGCCAAATAGCTCCAATGAGGGTTAGTAATTACTAGCTTATGCGAACAAACATATAAAAGGAATACAAGTTATATTCCTTTTATAATGTTTGTTCGCATAAATAACGAATATATTATGTACGCATAAATATAAATGATCTCCTGAGAAATCGAAGCGTGAATATTGGACATAGTACACTAAAGCACTCAAGTCAGTTTCGCAGAGTTATTGGCCATTTGGCAACCCTAGTGCTCGCTAAAATGGCGAATAAGGTGGAAGTCTGGAAATTCTCGTGCTACTAAAAGGAATTAATATAACGGGATGTCGCCTTGCTTTGGCCTGCGGGGATGTGTTGGCGGTTAAGTGTACGACGCTGTAGTACACCCGAGACAAAAATAATGGGTACCTACGCGTAGTTTGGAGTTTCATACTAACTGATTTATGGTTTCTCTTGTTTCAGTTTCAGTTTTTTGCGCTTAATTAGCCACAAAATAGACTCTGGCATGCCAGGTAGATAGATGATATCCACAATAATATTGAAGTTGCAAACAATATTTAAATAAATAAATAATTTATCAGACAACCTCACACAAAACAACCTAGTCCCAAATTAAGCTCTAGAAAGCTTGTGTTATGGGTAGGTACTAGGCGACAAAATACATACTTATATAGATAAATATGTAAATACTTAAATACGTAGAACATCCATGACCCAGGCACAAACATTTGTGTTCATCACACAAATATTTGCCCTTGCCGGGATTCGAACCCGGGACCGCCGGCTCAGTAGGCAGGTTTCTACAAACCGAGCCAACCGCGTCGTCACCATCATTCTTCAGAAATTCGTGTGGAATGTACCTACTAACCGTAATCGTCTGTACATATACATACAAGTGACTCTGAATACGATTCTAAGCAGTTTTGCTTTTCCTCCGTGTTTTTTTTTCATCGCATTGACGATATAAGATTGTCTACACAATAAGCAGTACAAACGATGTCATACCGGAAAAAAGCTTGCCTTAAATCTTTTTGAAATCTCTAACCGTATGTATTTAATGCGGACTGTACGTGTACAGGCTTTATCGGCATGAAGACAGGCCCGTTTTATAGCGCCTGAATGATGGGCCCGTATTGCGGATTTTCTGTTAGTTTGCCGCATCAAACATCATAAAACCCGGGTAGCGGACCGGCGCGCAGAGTAACCACGTGTAACGGAAAGGACCTAACTAACATTACTGATGATGACTTCTCTTTTTTGGAGGATAATCAACTATGTTACTGGACTCTAATGAGAGTTTTATTAATTATATGATTAAATTTATGATAAACTAGGAGCTGCCCGCAACTTCGTCCGCATTTTTTTTATTTACCGTGGATGGATAAAAAGTATCCTATAACCATCTTTGTATGTCCAGCTATCCCTGTGCCAAAATTGGTTAAAATTTGTCCAGCCGTTTCGGCGTGATGCAAGGACAAAGGAAATTATGAAAACAGATGGCGCCAGGTTGGCACTTCGGTGCGCGCCCAAACAAACAAATGACGACCCTGCATCACGCTATTAAGATTTTTCCTGAAATCATGACCCCTCTCCATAGAAAAATGATTTTCAATACAAATCTAACTAGAACTGTATAATGGTTAGTATAGAATCTATACTAAGTATAGATGTTTCATTCAAAGTTTGTGACTAGGTGTATCGAATTGTATTATGGTTTCAGTGGCTTTTGGAAATAGGAGCAAAATCAACTTTTGTGGCATCATCACTGGCGCTTTCCACCTTGGGCCAACTGTCCAATACGGTTGTCTATTGTTTGACCGAACTTTATATGCAATAATATTGATTTGCTCGAATTTCACTTACCCGAATTTCATTTGCCCGAATTTTTCGTTTCCTAGAAAAGTCATTTGACATACTCTTGTATTCCCGAATATTATATGCCATAATGATACGTATGCCATAAGTATTGTTTTCCATAGTATTAAGTGCCATAATATTGTTTGATAGAATATTTAAACGCCATACTAAATATTGTTTCTGTGCGAATCCAACCTGGCTATGCATTTGACATTGTCTAGAATTGTGTTTTTTTTTTCTAGTCATTTCTAGCATTTTGATGTATTAATCGTCTATTTACAATGTACACATGCAAGCAAGCATTTTGACTATAAATATATTGTGGCCACGTATGTACATAGACACTATGTACTACATGGTCACAATACAAACCTAACCTAAAGTTTTCGGTTATGGTCGAATGTCGTACGTCCTTTTATCGTAGTTCTTCTAAAACTGTAAATTAGGCTAGGATTTGTATTTTGAAGCAAACATTCTGACGCTCCGCTCGCTTCGCTCGCTCCGCTATACGGGTCACAAAACAAACCTAACCTAACCTATAGTTTTCGGTTTTAGATCCATGTACTATTTGGTAGCAGTTCTTCTAAAACTAGGTTAGATTGTAAATTAGGAAACTGTAAATTAGATTACGATTTGTATTTTGAAGCAAACATTCTGACGCTCCGCTCGCTTCGCTCGCTCCGCTATACGGGTCACAAAACAAACCTAACCTAACCTATAGTTTTCGGTTTTAGATCCATGTACTATTTGGTAGCAGTTCTTCTAAAACTAGGTTAGATTGTAAATTAGGAAACTGTTAATTAGATTAGGATTTGTATTTTGAAGCAAACATTCTGACGCTCCGCTATACGGGGTCATAAAACAAACCTAACCTAACCTACAGATGTCGGTTTTCGACCTATGTTCCATTTGGATAGCATATGAAATTATAGCATGTGACAATTATGGATTACAATCTTTATGGAAAATGTGATTATTGGAATTAATATTATGGGAAACAAAGATTCGGGCATAGGATTAATATGGCAAACAATGATTATGGGAAACATAATTATAAGAAACAAGATTCGGACAATTGAATATTATGGCAGACGAAATTCGGGCATATGAAATTCGGGCAAGTGAAGGGTCCAATACTTTTGCTTAATAAATAAATAAACAAATAAATATCAGACAACCTCACACAAATCGATCTAGTCCCAAATTAAGCTCAAGAAGGCTTGTGTTATGGGTACTAGACGACGATATATATACTTATATAGATAAATATATACGTAAATACATATAACAACCATGACCCAAGCACAAATATTCGAGTTCATCACACAAATATTTGCCCTGGCCGGGATTCGAACTCGGGACCGCTGCTCAGTAGGCAGGTGCTTGCAAACTGAGCCAACCGCGTCGTCATGCTTATTACTTATTACTACAAGGCATAAGTACATTTTATATTTTTGGTCAACCATCTTTCACATGTTCGAAAAACGTTCCAGCTGTAGCCCTGCATTGCGTGTTCATCCACTATATATGTCAATGGTGGCCCTGTGCAAACGAAACTGCGATCCGTTTCATAGATTGAGGCGCGATACGGACGGGTTTACGAGGAGATCATCTTGGATTTTTATGCCGGGAAAGAAAATGACGGTTACCGACTCGACTATCGAGTTTTCGCTCATTTCCTACTCATAATACTACTGCTAGTAACTGATAAAATCTTACTCCTATCTCGATACGAAGAAATAAATCTCGAGCATTTTGACAGCGTATTTATGGAAGTTTCAGGAGTTCACTAGTGGATAAGTATAGGCTGATGATTATATCAGCCGCCGTCATAACACTCCCAGTAAATCTTCCATAATATATCGTGTATTCATCTGTCATCTGACAGCGGCCTGTCTATGCTGAGTTTTTTTCCTTATACGCTGCGATATATCTGATGGCGACTGTACGTGGTCTCCATTCTGCAACCATTCCGGTCCATAACCACAAATTCTTTGGCAATTATATTGATACGAATAGGTTTTTTTTTATTACCTACGTCTAAAGTCGCTGACTCAACAACATGTTTAATATCTAGGTACATAGGTTTTTATATTGAAACAGATAATTCAAGTAATAACTTCCATTAACATATAATATCATTATACCACCCACGCAATCATGAAGCAGCGAACGGGCAAAAGGGTTGAGTGGAAAGTTACACACGAGCTGGATTAGAACCAACCCCCTATAGTTTTAATCTCCCTCAGAATTCGTTATTATGTTATAGAATATTGCTTGGAAACTTATTAATATTTAACCCTGAGTCCGAACATGCGTTAATTAAGTGCGCGAGCGTTCGACGTCTCACTAAAGTTTTACTAATTCAGCGTATGGGAAAGGGCGCGCAGCGTGGCCCGGGGGCTAGTCGGGCGCGTTGGCGGCAAATGTGCAAATAATAAATTGAAATATTCCAGATCATTGTTACATTCGAAATTAGGATTTAATTTTTAATATTAATCTTTGTTGAATTGTTAAATTAAACCCAAACGCCATCGCCGTTTGGTATCTATATTCACCACTAAAATTGTATCGTACAATTTTAATAATGATCATACGTTAATTTATTAAAGCAAAATGGTCGTTTGATATCTTACCTCTTCTCAATTAAGTTAACTGGAGGGAGGAGGCTGGTAGGAGGAGGGAGGGATAATTTATCATGAACCGAGCACACCTCCGCTAAGGTTAAAAATATCAAAATTACAACACGTGTGATGCTTTACACTTACTTACCTTTAATAAGGAGTGTAAATAACATTTTCTCAAAAATTGCATGTAATGTTGCCTTACCATCGCTAGATGGACTACAGTAAGTGGAACATACCGAAGACTTTTTAAAAGTGTCCAGTAAACAGCGAGATTTTAAATTTGGAATCAATATTTGTCCAGTAAGTAAGTATGTAATTCCTATTACGTATCAAGATATTTGAATATCGAAACACGATTTACATCGTCACCGACCTATAAAAAAACTAAGGATGTGAAGGCGATGAGGTCGTATATAAATGGAAAAAGGATGCATTCCACAAATTGTTTTGTTTTAATTATAAGATCAGTGCCACAGCAAATTGTAGAAATTAAAAAGTGGCGTCCCTTTTTCATAGATTAAATAGAAAGAGACGACATTGCAGTATACACTTGCAATTTACACTAAGAGCAAATGTAAAATAAAAAGAGGTTAGCACTATTGGCAGTATAAACGTAACTCAAGATGCATATTAAAAAAAAAAAAGTAGCGACAAGGTTTAGTGCGGAAGTTTGTATGCAGTGTTTAGTTCATAATTGTGCTGTGTAAAATGACAATGATATTTCGGAATTCCTTCCTTTTTTGTGTCGTTTAGAAAAAACCTCGGAGTTACAATTGAAGGTAAGCTTTATGATATGAAAATTAGTTAGAAAATACAACAATGTATAACAATAATTAAATTTTATCTTTAAGACTTAGATTTGTAAGTCAGTGCAAATAATTAAACGCAGTATTTATAAAAAAAAGAAATTAAGTCGGGATTTTAATTAAAAGACAAAAATTTCAAATTTGTTTGTGTGATCTATTACAATAATTCAGCAAAAATGAGTTCAGACGAGTCAGATTCCGAATAGACGGCACTCCTCCATACTTAAAAGCGGGGGCAGAGTTAGCTAAAATAATTTACTTCCGACTAAATCCAAGGAGATATAAAAAAATACAAGAGATTCATTAAATGGAAGGAAGAAAATTAAGTTAATAATTGGTCAGACAATGTGTGATAAGGTCAGAATATTTCAACAATCTTTCTGAGACAATCGGATGGCTACAAAGGAAAGAAATCAGAAATATTCAGCAGCAAAATATAGAAAAGTTCTTAAATCAAGCTCTAGATGGTAACCATTTTGGCGATGAAGGTAAATAAATGCTGCCACTATTTGATAACGATATAACTATATCTTTTATCCAAGTATATACTCATAATTATTTTTGTTATAGGTTGTTATCATGGGTGCGTCTCATTTCATAGAAAAACAATTAACATATTTTCATATGACCGAACATACGTTTGGTAGAATTTTCAGATTGTATAACAACGTTTCATAGAATGTTCATTTCATATATCGTTATTTCGTAGAAGCACAATTGATAGAAAGTCATTTCTTATAACAATCATTTGACAGAATGCACGTTTAATATAATGCACTTTTCTTATAACAATAATTTCATAGAATGAACGTTTAATAGAATGTACTTTTCATAGAATGTACGTTTAATAGAATGTACTTTTCATAGAATGTACGTTTAATAGAATGTATTTTTCGTATAATATACTTTGTATCATGGGACACACATACATGTTATCATGGGAGTTAATGGTGCCTGCGACGACGAATATCACAATGTGTAATAATAAAAATGGGATTTAACAAAAATATTCATTGGAAAATGGCCGAATATGAATGTCACCTACAAAACATAATTTTAATCTAATTTTCTTGTTTAATTTTTGAGAAAAGCACTATACTTGCTTCGACCGTAAGAGCCATCCTGGCGTCTAATTCCTACTCGGCCAGTATGGCTTACTTACTGGTCTCTGCCGTAATGTACTAAAACAACAACTTATCAAAGAGTACGGGTATCGTACAGGTGTAACATGTTTGCATATAAAACTGTATTATGTATATATTATAGATTTTATCATCTTCCACGGCTGGATAAACCCCTTAGGGGAGGCCCCCTGAGCATCTCCATATTAAATGGCCATGCAATAACTGCATCCAACAGTTTCCCGCCGATACACATATAGATGCCTAACCTAAGTAGGTAAGTAAAAAGATAAATTGAATAATCGGCCTTAAGATTATTCATGTAGAAGTTTATGGAGTGCTCTATATTTTCTTTTTCAAGGAAAATCATGGTACGTTTACACGCTTGGCAAGCCTCGGCTAGCCTACAGGACGCAGTTATATGTTAGAGTGAGCACGATGTAGTTCCGTCTAACATATGACTTCCTCTAACATATGACTGCGTCCTGCACGCTTGCCAAGGCTTGGCAAGCGTGTAAACGTACCATTACACAAATCGAACTAGGCGATGTTTGTATTATGGGTAGGTACTTGGACGACGATAACATTCACGACATAGGAACAAATATTCGAGTTCATCACACAAATATTTGCCCTTGCCGGGATTAGAACCCAGGACCGCCGGCTCAGTAGGCGCGCTACAAACTGCGCCGCCCGCGTCGTCGTATATAGAAAATGTAAAATAAAACTTAGTGGAACACTTCGAAATAAACAATGTAAGAGGAAGCCCAGCGAATTCCCTTGACAAAACCAGTCGTCTCGCACTCACACGGTTTAAACACAACGTGCGACAACTAGGACGCTGCGCGGAAAACGAAACAATTTCCAAGAAACCTTAAACAGAAAGGATGTGTGTAAGGATGTTTACTCAAGCTTGAAGATGCAATACCTATATGTATTTGTTGACATTGCGGTTTTTATATGTTAAGTTAGTTATTGTTTTGTTTGTTTGTTTGCTTTTCGGAGTTAGTGTAGACATTGTGAGGTAGAATATTCAGCGCTAGATTGTATGTGCTATCATAAAAGCGGTAAGAGTGATGTTGCTGTGCACTTTTTAGTAAATCGTATGTAGGAGTATGTATTTAATAGGTATGTATATTCATTTCGGAAATTTTATATTTTGGGAGCATGTTACCATATTTTCAGGTGGGACATGGGGAAAATGTCTACACAACTATTATTTAGATGTATTTAATTAAATTACCTACTGTCTTAATTATTTTATTTCCTAATTCTCAATGGTAAAATGTATGTAACGTAAATTTCAATCAAACCACCAAAATAATAATTTAAGTGTTTCAAGCAAAGAAATATGTATTTACCTAAAAGTTAGAAGATATAGGTAAAATCCTATTCTACAACCGATTCGGCAAATTAAAGCCGTCCATAAATTTGTTAGGGAAACCACTATCCCGTAACTATCTCACAAACAAAGTTAGCAAACTTAAGACGTAGAAATTTGCGTACAACATGAGCGGTGACCAGGCAAATCAACCGTGAAATCGAATCAGTGCGAAAATGTTTCAAATTCTGCCAAGTATTGATTCAAGGCACAGTAGAGGGGAAAACCAGTACCCTAAGTTCATAAAAACGGCTTGTAGCACAACGCAAATATTTAATGACGCATATCAAGTTGCCTACTCCTGGTAAAATTATTAAAAGATGGCTTCAAACTGAAGTGTCAAGTTGTTATGTACACCAAATTCCAAAAAACAAATATTAAATTTTATTGAAAAAAAAACTAGGTACACAAATATTACTTAAGTACCTACTTTTCTCGAGTGATAGAGAAGTATCTGTGGTAGAGGACTTTCTATCCGAGTATTGTATTTACTTAAGATACTGGTCACGTATACCTTTACTGTGTACAAGGGTTGCAAACAAAGCCTACCCCACATTCCCAACGAATTAGATCTCGAAATTACGACCGACGTCGGTCCGTTGCGCTTTCCACAGCAAAGGAGAACTCTCATTTCCAGCAAAATAAAATATTGAAGGCACCTTTTTATAGTTATAAATGTAGAATTAACGGACGTACCTATAGTACCTACATTTTACAGATATTGAGCTTCTTGGTTCCATATTGGGTTGCATAAATATTTAAGCCATAATGTCGGTGTGCATAACCACTTTTGTCATAAACATCTTTCCGCATAAGTGTGTTAGGCATTAATTGATCCGCATACATTTTATGACCATAATGTCTGTACGCATAAGTAAGGAATGCCATATACTTTTGGAGCATATGAACCTAAATCATAATCTTTTAACGCCATAATGTTTTTATGCATATCATATTTTGGCGCATAATACTGAACAACATACATACCAATCTCCATAATAGATATATTTTGTTAATTTGAAATTAGTGTAATGAGTACCTACTAATTATAACATTTTACATGTGAGTAGTGTTATCACTTCTATTTTACGATGCGTATGTATATGTCATTTATAAATAAAGCATGTTAATTATTTTTTTTTTCCCTGATCAACCTACATATCATGCGCTTTTTTAACCTAACCTAACCTAACCTAACCTACTTTTCTGGCCGATGTTCGTATTCATAGGTTCACAGTTCTAACCTACAACTAATCTAACCTAACCTAACCTACTTTTCTGGCCGATGTTCGAATTTATAGGTTCACAATTCTAACCTAACCTAACCTACAACTAAGAGGTCAGTGTGGAGAAGATTTTCTTAATGCGGGGGGCTTCGCCCCCCGAGCCCCCCTTGTGGGGGGCTTCGCCCCCCCGTCCCCCCTTTTTGATTTTCTGCTTATGTAAGTTTTGTATCATTATTTCAAATGTTATATTTTTGGTACATGTGATATAACTTTTACTATATAATGTCTATTGCCATTAATAATTATGAAAGCCATAATTTATGCGTTGCTCTTCTTCGTACTATCAATTATTATGACATTCAATAATATGATTTGAAATTTTGTGCCATACTAAATTATGCTTATGAACAGCCTGCCGAACAACAATTATGACGTAAAAATTTTATGCAAATAACAATTTATGACAAATAACATGTATGAGGAAAGCCATTATGCGAAATGAGTTATGACAATCGAATTTATGACAAGAATTTTTATTCCACTAGAGGTGATCCCGAGCTTCTTATTTCGTGTTAAAACTTTCACTAAGGTTTTAATCGGAAGTCTTCCTTTTACGACCAGATCAGATAAGAGGTGAGGTGGAACTCTTTTACTTTATACGTTTCAATATATGGATTTATAGTTTCAGTTTTATTTTTATCAGTATCTACTCGTATAATCCAGTGGCTCCATCAACTATAATCAAAAGGACACACTTAAGGACCTAAGAATTAGGCCCGTTTAGGTCTTAAAGCAAAATATCAATTAGGCACTGACCTATGCTCTGGCTGACCCAGATGCCCAACATGTCTAGCTGCAGCAGCCGGTGGTAGAGGCCCGCGCCGCGCGCGTGGTTCATGAACAGGTGGTAGAGGAAGGACCCGCACCAGGGCGCCAGCGCGCCCAGCAGGTGGCACAGCGACAGGAACCAGGCGCCGCCGCCGCCGCCCCACGGCAGCAGCCCCGGCAGCACCGCCAGTATGTACACGAGGGACACGCCTGCACCAACACAAACAGTATCTATGAGCTTTGAATGGTAAAGACACAGTTTCGTGTTAGAAGTAAATTCGAGATAAAGACTGTAGAGTTAGTAATAATAAATTAGTTATATAAACCCATTGACATTTTGATGTTATCTATTCTGGCTCAGTGACCCAAGGAAGATCTTCGCCTCTGCGCAAGAGAACGCCATTCCTCTCTGTTTTGCGCCTTTTTGCGTCAGTAAATGTACTTATATTAAAGATTTAAAAATAGTATTGTTTTATTTTTATTTCTTTTGTAGTACAACACGTAACAACACGTCTTTAATAAAAGTAAAACAAGTAAAAGATAACAGTAATCAACATACCCTATTCTAAGTAAGAGTGCGGCAGTATATATATGATACTTTTGTTGTATGTTTGGTGGGCTATTATTTATATAGTGAAAGGTGAATCCTGTTCTGAGAATGTATACGTTTTTAGGGGGTTTAAAAAGGTTTTAGAGTTGTCTGGATTATTTCGGCATTTTAGGTGACAAAGGCGGCCTTTTTTTGGGTCGTCTAATTTTGTCTGACACGCGCTGTCAGTTGTGTTTTTACTGAAACTTTATTCCTGTTATTTTAATGTATGTTTATAAATAAATATCATCCGTTAATATAATTTATTCCTGGCTGATATTAATAGTGTAAGGAGTGTAGGTATATTTCTAATTGGTTAGTAGCTTTATCTCTTTTTTTTCTTTAACAGTTTCCTCCCACTAGAGGTACCTATATTTTTTATAAGTTGTTCTTTCGCCATAATCGTACCTACAGTAAAGGACTGAAACGCGAACATTTTTGAGCCTTATTGTTACAGCGACAAGAGCGAAAAGGGTAAGTACGACGTGTTGCAATTTCCTGACTGTTCATAAAGTATGATTAACATAACACATAGGTACATGCCAATAAGACTCCTGAAGAACATGTATAAAATATTTGCAATACATATTTATTTTGTAGATGCTACGAGAAAAATAGGCGCTGAGACAAATATCAAGATTTAATATACCGGGCACCTAAAACGTAGGTATAATTTCATGTGAGTAATCACATACAACCTAAAGTGTAGTTATCTTAATATAAAAAAAAATGCTTATTCATATCCCGCTTAAAATATCATAATTTAATGATGATAGGCACAATACTCGGATTTAGCGCAGGTCATTGACCCTGCGTGGGGTGCGATCAGGTCGGTTGCGCCACGCTCGCTTGCAGCGAATAAGAGCGAAAACGAAAACGACAACCCTCGATATCGCGGGGAAGTCGGGGAACAGTTCAAGGTGGGCTATTTATAATTTACCTGTTCGCGCTTTTGTTATCTGCATTAGCGGTTTCCGACGAGTTCGTTTCGTTCGTTCGACCGTTGTCAAAGTCCGGGATTGTCGGGACGAAAACGGTAAATGTCAGCCGCGAGATCAAGGTTAGAGCGCTTACCTATACCACACACAATAATATACACTTAGTTAATTGAAATCTAATGTTAGTATGATTATACATTTTATACAACAAGATTAGATGCCTTCGATAAAAGAAAAAAATAACACCAAATGTATAAGGTAATATATCACTACGATACAAATACACACAAGACATGTGCCTGCCCACTAGTTAACGCGTCGGTTTCGACTATGATTATGACCACACAAGTGCATTGAAGATGACGCCTAGCTCTAAGTAAATTGGGATGACGACTGATTCTACAGCATACCTACTGTCAGCTACATGAATAGAATTAGCTCAATATATCATGAAACAAAGAAAAAATTAAATATAAAATGATATTTTTTGAAATATGTGACTTCAAAGGTAAGTAAATTTTATATCGAACTTAGTATCGAAAAACCCTACATATAATAACGTTTCAACTTAAACTTCTTGTATGCAGCGATAACTTTATTCACTTCCTGCCGTAGTAAACGTTTTAGATTTTACAGGGCGAGGTGGTCGCTCAGCGACAAAGCCCTTTCAATAAATAGGTAAATTTAAAAAACTTAGAATAAGCTATCCAGTGACATATCGCTTGTCATATACGCCATTAGCCCACCTTCCTTTGTCTCGTTCCCTTGGGTAGCAAACTTGTGCTATTCAGGAGCAGGCGCGCTGCGTAACCACTGCACACTGTAAGGGTTCATTGATATGCGAGCACGGGAAATTCGAAAAGTTGAGTGATTCGCGCGTGAGCGAGCGGGCGCGAGGCGCTGCCGGCCGCCTACCGGATTTCCTCGAGTGCCCACCCCGCGATTACCGAAGCTAAAAAATATAATATGTATAGCAATGAGTTTTGCTTCTACGGCCTTTTAAGGTAAAACAAAAATATGCGAAAACTTAGCAGGCTTTGAAAAAAAACCAGACAAACAGTTTGTTAAACTGAATACTTAGATTTATCATCTAAAATATGGACCTATGACTTATTTATTACCGTTGTAAAGTCAAGGTATGCTCGAGGTGGCACGAGGCTGAAATATTGAGACTAATAAAAGCAAAATACTTACGTAATGTGATTTTCATTCAGATAACTTCGTAAAAGTTATTTTTGCTTGTGTAGGTAATTCTCTGAGATTAAAAAAACTCCAGAAGAAAACAATAATCTCAACAGTTTGTGGACTTTAAATGAGACAAGTTTTCGAAACGACTTTTATCCGTGATTACATAGAAAAAGGCAATGTTAAATTTTATTGTATACATAACAGGTTAAAAATACATCTATAACAATAATTCAAGTACAGTGGGGAACTTAAGGGGTTCCCCTATAAGGGATTCTTTTTCAATTGCCTCTAGGCTACCATAGAGGCAATTGAGTGAATATTATACGAACAAGGTATACAAAGTAACACCATGTTCAAAAAGGTAAGCACTTAAGTTTTGTATACACAGTACATTATGTTTGAGATTGTGTATACTGTAAATTGTGCCCCGTTCCCCTGGGTAGAAAACTTGTGCTATAATTCGTAACAACGAATCGCCTCGGTAATGACTATACTTCAGACCACCTGCAGAAGCCCGCAATGCAAATGCGACCGTAATTTCGGGGGCGCAAGATGCAGCATTAATTGATACTGTCCGTCCAATATGCTTGAGGGGAGGTTGGGGTAGAGTTGACACGAAGCAGGGAAACCCTGTTACGTTAATCGCAATTTGAAGTTGAGTCACAGGAAGCGATTAGAAACTTGGCAGCTTCGCGTGTTAAGAGTTGGCAGTTAGACTTTTCAATTTCATGCAATATAGTTTGCTAAGGATAAAAACAAACAGGATACTTTCAATTGAAGTTTTGTATGAATGTATTATAACCGGATGTAAAGGAATTTTTAGTATAGCTATTTAAAGGCTCCAGCACTTCCAATTCGCGTAGGTAAATATAAGCATGAGTCATAATTATTTGTTCGAAGAGCCTAGTGAAAAGGTCTCATTTTATTATTGTACAATGAGCTGCGGAATTGCATATAATCTTTGATTTTTGGTTGATTTTAAGACTTCTCAGTATGCGCTGTAACGGAAACTTCAAAATACTATAGGTACACACTTTTGGTATCGAATAAATTCATTGTTACAATTAAAAAATACCACGAGCCCAGGTTGTTCATTAAACAAACCTGATTCTGCATGTGTACTCTGTATTGTATACCAGTGGGTACTATTATTAAAAAAAAAACAGTAGACTAGCCGTAGGTAAGCTGGAGGAAAATTGACTTATTTTTACACCAAGAAAAAAATAACAAGTGAGCTACAAATATCCCAATATGAATGTACCACTAACTGTCTAATGTAATGTAACAGCAGCAGCGCAAATATGATTAGTGTTAGGCAGACATTCATCAAGCAGTAAACAATGAGTAAACAGCATTACAGTTAGTTCTGCTAATGAACGTGATTATTGTGTCGGAACAAACCGGCATCAAACACGACTCGTACCTGTTGGACGGCGGCAATGAGAACCGCGATATTTCACCCTCGGGAACTACAATAATAACTCCATTACGGCTAACGTGAGGTAATCCAGAAAAGTGGGTCACTATATTTTATGGAGTATGTTGGTATGAGTCCAACTAAAAGTTGGATGAAATATTTGTTGTTATTTGCTATAGTTTTGTTCTATTGCTGAGCAATGAACTATGGCAAACCAGAAAGTTTCACTCGTATAGGTACCTATCAAATCTACTTCAAGTGATATTCGTATTGGTCAAAGCTGAACCGCTTGTTAGGTATAGCAACGAAATAACTGAAATGTCGTTCAAATCTGGCGGATGGTAACATTGATTTACCCACCATATCCAAGGCTACATTAAGATTATCGTAAGCGATTGTGCACTTGAATTTTTGTTACACAATACAAATAAAATTAATGTGCTTGGGTTGCACATTAACTCTCTTTTAAGTTACGTTACGACGTGGTAAGTTCACCACTTCGGGCCATTATACGCATAGTTCCCCCGCGGGTCACAATCACCGAAACATTCCATATAGTTGTGGCATGTTATACTGTCATCTGTTTCCAAAATAACCTACCATTACTCGACTTTCAAGCGCACATAGGCTCCTTCGGACGCAGTAAATGCGCCTTATGACCGACGTGATTGTGCCAGTAATGGCCGCAAGGCGTCGGCACCCTTAATTTCGACACGTAGTAAACAAATCCACGCCTATAGACATAAACTTCATAATTTTACTTTTTATTGGAAGGCTGAAAAAACCGTACGAGGTAAAACGTATATATGCCTAATTTGTTAAAAACGGCCAATTCATCCTAACGAACGATAAAACCAAGGTTTTCATTACATTTTTGTGTCTATAATTAATATCAAAATCAGCTTCTAATGCAATCTTTGCGTCCAGAGGCTTGGGAGTATCAATTTAAAGTTTGCTCCTAATTTTGAAGATCTATTATTATCTTTAAAATCAGGAGCAAACTTGAAATTGATCCATTGAACACAACATCCGAGTGTCATGTTTAATGTATTTTCTTCTTAATGACTGTTGGTTGTTGAAAAATACTATGCTACTTGTATTATTAGACGGGCCTGCTGGACGATTTATTTTAGGCAGTTCGTGCGCAGGGTAATTAGCCGCTGATACATTTTTCATGGCTCAGCCCTTTCAATTATTCAGCCAACGAGCTGCGCCTACATTTAGTACCGTAATCGGGCACACACCGACTGGACATCTTTATGAGAAAGAGAGTGGTATGTTATCTATACCGGAATGGTATCACTCTACTTCATAGAGCCCTTGCCTTCTGTCGCAAATGAAACCTACTGCAGCCATCCATGGGCATTTCACTATTTTACCAAACCTCAGGATCTGATCGGTCAGCTTACCTACGAATCGGATCATTTAACTTATTCCTTTGACCATTAACCTGATGGTGTCCGTGTGCATGTCTATGAGGATAAATACCCCATCAGGGAGAGTTTATATACATCCCCCAAAACACCTGGAACAACGTTTATTGCGTCAATGTTTATTAATATTATATTTAGTTATTATTCCGTCAGGCAACACTAAAATTTTAAGTATGATTAAAGCGAAGTAAATGTTTTCATGAACTTTCATTTTATTCTTCAGGTATAATCAAGGCAAAGCCAGTGGTCGGTATGAATAGTGAACACGGCTATTAGGGGTTAAAAAATATCATTAGTACGGTACCTGCACCGTCACCGCGATGCTATCTGTGTGCCGTTGTGCTGCTACAAATGTAACGCTGCTCCATACATATTAAACAAGGCTTCAAAGGGAATTTACATTTGCTCAGTAATCTCTATTTCGATGTTTGGGCGTTTGGTCGCAACTCCCAATGCAAAGCCAAAACACAATGTAACAATTTATAGCTACGGCTATGCCTAAGTATACTATTTCGGTTCACTAATTCTATATTTCTATGAATTACTAGTTTTATTTACAAAGCATACTTATTTTGAGGGAAATTATCTTATTTCCCTGGGAGAAAAAAAATTACATAAATTAGAGCTGGCTAAGCTAAACATCTACATATTTATCTTTGCAATTAAAATGTAACATGAAGTTTGTGATGCCACATGGAAGTATTCGACAAGAAAAGAAGATCGTTGTAACGTATCCAAAAGTAGATAATTTGACTTTCAGTAAAATAATAAAATTCATAAATTATAATGATAGCAACTATTCCATGGCACCTACATCCCCGATGACGATGACCCCGATTCTACGTGGTCTCAGTCAGGCACATGATCTAAATTATAAACAAGCGGAGGTTCGTCAACGTCAGCCCATTTCCGGCGCCGAGCAGCCGCCGATCTGTTCACTTCCGGCTCCCAGTCTTGCCCATAATTTCCCGTGAAATTAGCGTGAGTTTCGTGTTGGATGCCCACGGGACGATGAATGAAAACGTTACTTGAAGAGTTACCCTAGTAATTGTACCCCCTATGAGAGTAACTCGGTTGAAATAATAATGAATTGAATAAATATATTAATGTGTCAAGAAGCGGATAAGTAGTAAATACTTATACCTACCTATACATTCCACGCGGATTGAGCCGCATGATACAACTATTAGTTATAATATACTCGTAAAGGTATCGTTTAATAAGATTTTATATTCGCTTTGTATTGCACTATGTATACACACCCATACATACCTATGTTTGTCTTCATGGTTTTCTTTCTGCACGGCTATGGCTGCGAGGTGGTTTATAAATGATAGGTAACGAAATATTTAATATTTTGCCTTAACTTAGAAAATTACTATAATTTTTGGTTTACATTCAATCATAATTTATTGTAATGTTAAGTGTCATTTGTATTTTTTATTTCTTTCTTCTTGAGGTGTGCAATAAAGAGTAGGTATTCTATTCTATTCTATTCTATAATCACCAATCAGGATTCCCAAAGCAGACCAAAATTTTTTGAAGGCGTAATAATAAAATGTCAGCGAAAGACAATATGACGCCCGTGTTCGAAGAGTGCAATAAATAGCCATAGCATGGTGCAAACTGCAAACTATCGATTGCACTCATTAAACCAGACACTACCCTGTTACTATAGCCCGTTTGTCGCTAACCCCTACCACCCAACCAAGGCCCGGTCATACTACCTGGCGTAGCGTAGACTAATCTAGATGTGAACGAAGTGCAATTAGCGGGGTTTTTTCCTGTCAAGGTACTATTCATATTATTTAAGTTCTTTATATTCAAAGCAGTATCAATTATATATATTCTTCAATGGTGAAGCAGGAACAATCAAATGGCGAATGTTCTCTCGTCTTATTACATGTATGCGGCTAAGTATTGCTACAGAGGATACTTGAGACATAGCCTTACGAGTATCTTAACCACAAAGTACAAAGTGCAATGCAAAAAGGCATTATATTTATTAACACTGCGAGACACAACTGACATAATGTACATAGCCAGGTGAAGTCGTTAAGGAAAAATACGTTATGCAATGTTTCCAACTTTATTATACCAATAACAACATTTATAAAGATCTAACTTTTAGCATACTGTGCAAATCAATTTTTATTTATATCACAATATCCTTCCGAAATACGGGGAATTGATGAATTACTATCGCTGAAATAAGCGTCGCAATGATAAATAAATTCGAATGGCACATAAAACCTTTTTGCTCTGGTGAGAGGGCGGGCAGCGGACTCCTCCAGCAGGTAATTTGGCGTGAAAGCGCATTTAACGAGCGCCGCTAAAAATTTTCGTATAACTACTTATAAATACGTACTTTACCATCTTTTTATGTAAAATGTTTCATTTGGTACTTTCTGAGGATAGCTTATTGGTACAGTATCGGGTTTTTTTGGTGCATTGGACGTTCTACAAATAAGAACCGCTTTTTGAAAGGCAGCGGTAGTTATCCAGCGGCCTCGGTCCCAGCTACCGAAAATCCACAGTATAGCCATCGTAAATATCATTAACTGTGACTCTTATAATATGTTAAGCCATTCGGGCGTATCAGACAATGATTTTCTACGGTTGATTTTCATGTGGTTGACATTTGAACTACTAAAACCATATAGGTAATATTAATATTTTCTTCGGTTTCCGTGGCTGTCACACATTTAAATAAATAGGGAGGCTCAAATCCATACTAAATATTATAAATGTGAAAGTGTGTCTGTCTGTCTGTCTGTCTGTCTGTCTGTTACCTCTTCACGCTCAAACCGCTGAACCGACTGAGATGAAATGTGGTATGGAGATAGTTTGAGACCCGGGAAAGGACATAGGATTCTTTTCATCCCGAATAAATTTAGTGTTCCCGTGGGATGAGCGGGTAACACCGCGGGGCACAGCTAGTAATTAATATACGCGATATAATCCGTTTCAATTGTTTTATTTAAATACTAAAACCATAACTGATTTGACTCAGGAGTGACCTCTGCGCACATGAAATCTCAAAATATTAAATAGAATTGTCTTAAAAGTACTTGTTCGTCATGATACATGTATTGTAAGTAATGAAGGGAAGCCTGTAAACATCTCTCTTATTCTCGTCTACTTATATAGCTGACACGTGCATAGACTAGTTAACTTATTGATTCGCAGCAATCGCAGCTACGTACATACAACACACGCACAAAACGCGCTTACTCGTTGTAGTGTTATGTACTTATGTAGCAGTTGCATGAATGCACGACATTTGTTGAATTGATACATACATAGTAGTAATGTATATGGAAATGGTTGTACGTGTACAAAACTGTACAAATACGGGATAATGTTATAGGTAAGCATTGTTATATAGACAAATAAAACGAACTTGTCACATTGAATATGGACCACTGAATATACTTTTTTAATTTGGTAGATGCCTCGACAGCTCAGTTACATTCACTGTATAGTGATATATCATAACCGTGTGAAAATATACCTGACCTAGAACTTGTGACATTTGGTATGTAGGACAACAAATTCCGTGTCTAACCCGAATATACGACACGTCGGTGAATAAACCAACCGAGAATAAAGCCACTTGCATGCTTGTCGGCCTGCATATTGCATGCCCTACGCCCAAGAACCGAGGGAAACTACCACAACCTTAACTCAACCCCTTAATACCCATATTCTAACGACGGGTCAAACTTGTTAAAGTTTAACAATTGTGGCGGCGCGCTGGCCCATTGACCGCCTTATTTATTCAAAATACTTTCTTGTTTACGTATTGGTCAACTAAAGTACTAGTAAGTGGGTAATAATGTGGATAATAGAGCCATTATAAAAATTACTGTTTTGTAGGTATGGATTATTTAAATGGTTGTGTCTATAAATGCTTTGATGAAAATGAGTCACATAATTTTGTTCGGTTTGGTTTGGTAACTGAACAAAATAATGTAACTTATTTTCAAGAATGGCAATTGCAAAATAATAAAGTTCTAGAGGTGGTCCTCTAGAACTTTATTATTTTGCAATTGCCATTCTTGATTATATATCAACTGTACGGGTAGTTCTTAATGACACGAGCAAAGCGCAGGCGTTGCACGGACTAAGTACAGTTAGTACACTCATGGCCAAATTATGATGTTGGGCTTGTGACGCGAGGTGTACCTAATTGTTTTTCTTACCTTATTGTCGAAATAGTTTTATGACATAGACATAAATATTGGAAAAGCGCATCCCTATGATGGTTGTGTTTATCACGTGATAAATAAGTGACACTCTGCAGTAATAAAATATTATAAAATCCCACTCCCAATATCTAGTTAGCACTGTGAACCTCAAAAGGAGAGCATGTAGAGGAATCCAGCCAGTAGACAAGTTCGTAATTTAGGCAAGTGGACGATTACTCGAGTTCTAATTTGACAAAAAGTATGAGTAGCTCTAGCTGTGTAAGAAGGGGCGCGACAATTGTGGTTTGTGTACAATATGGCATGTTAGAAAAAGCGATAATAAGAATACGAACGACGTCATCAAGAGCTAAAAAGCTCTACTTAATCTAAAAATACTGACACCTACTTAATAATAAAGTTGCGTTGCTTATGCAACATTTTTTACACAAAGATCTTCGAATACCTATTTCCCCAGCCGCACTCATGTTTTATGCATAGTTTCAAAACGGGAAACTTTTTGCGATCACCATTAGCGATTCATATATTTCTGCCAAGACTTCGCGATTGTACTGAATTATGATTGGGCTATAAAGACTGGATGTTTTGTATTCAAGCGTCTGAGAGGACGTATTGATTGTAGTATGGTGGCGCGGGTCCGAAACTTTTCGGAACGTAAACTACTTATGTGTTGAATTGAACTGCTCAGTTAAACGATCCCAAATACGCAATTCTCACGACAGGGAGTATTTTTTAATGTCCTAACGAGATGGGCGCCTGTGAATTGAGTTCCCGAGGACCCCTTTGAGTACTCAAGGATCTTGGCATATGCTAAGACAGCCCTGGTGATACGGTCTTTTGCAACCATCGAAGTCATGCACGGTTAGTTGCGCTGCGCTAGCCCAGCAGACGTCACAAGCTGTGAGACTGCAATCTAGTTCCTAGTGCTGCAGCTGGCTGATTTTGGGCGTAGCAATGTTCGCATTGTTGTGTTCCGGTGTGGGGGTAAGATAGCCGGTGAAATTACTAGCATAGAGGCATTCTATCTTCGTCCTCCGGGTAGGCAAGCACTTGTGACTCCTCTGGTGTTGCAGGTGTTTATGGGCGACGGTAATCGCTTTCCATCAGGCGATACGTTTGCTCGTTTGCCCCTTTTGACATAAAAAAAAAAAAAAAAAAAAAAAAATTAATTGCCAGATCAAGTACTCTCCTCTGATTCGCTGCAGCTCAAGTTTATCGCTGTGACTGGACCATGCTCACCATGCATCAATGACCACTATCAGTAACTCGTACATTCAATATTACTCATTATCACTTTAATAGTTTCTCTATTCTTGTTGACTATGTATATATATATATCGTCGGCCGTAGGTTCAATTGGGGTAAGGGACAAAATACGCAAAATGAGTTGAATATACAGATTTGTTCAGAATTTTCCGCTCTATCGAATGGTGCATATATAAAAAAATCTAGCTTGAAAAAAGTGTTCCTTACACTACTGATTTCTATCGGTTCAAAATCAAATCTGACCCACAAAAACCATGTATCTGTTTTTTATTTTAATAAAGCAACATCAAATAGGGTAACTACTGCCACCAATCCACTTTGAATAAGGTAAAGGTCTTTCCAATTAAGGAATTACCTTTACATGACTTATTTTTTGAAGACAATCTTATGAAACTGGCTTTTACACTAATGCTTTTTTTTGCTCATGAATAAATAACACTCATACCTTAAAATTATTGCACGAGCTTTGAAAAAAATGCTCCTTACCCCAATTTGCCATCTTATATTTTTAACAGTGTGAACCTTACACCAATTTAGTTAAGATGATATTTAGGTTTGGTCCGATTTATGTTTAGATTCCGTGTCCGTTACGCTAATTTTCTCGTGAGAATCAATGAATTTACTTATCCCTGTTACCTTTATATACAAACACATCTAACTTCATATTATTTAAATCTATTGACAATAAAGAAAGTGTTATGTTGCAATAAAAACACCTTCATCAGTTTTATAACCTTTGTTATACGGGTATCTGTGTAAACTGGATGTTAATTTTTGGCTTTACTAAATCATTGAAACTATTAGCGTAGTTTGACTTATTCACATGCAAACTTTAACGATAAATGAAGGTATTCAAATAAATTTGGTAAGAAAATTTAAAATTTAGTAATTAATCCACCGAGAATTGTAAGTGTCTATTTATGTTATTAGGTATAATTCGTCAGTTCGGCGTCTTTGAACGACAGTAAGTACTGAACTCTTTGTCGACAGCTCGTGATTGTTATTCTACCCGTGAAGTGTTTTGTTAAGCGGATAGTTTAAAAAAGTGGGCTAAGATTGTCGAAAAAAGCAATAACCAATGGAATACTGGAGGAGGTATTAACACGTTCTTTATTAAAAGTTTTTAATTAACTTTACACATTGTATGTTTAAAAATATCTCAAGGAAGATTAGATTGACTTTCCGAGGAGTAGCTGAGTTCAAATTAGGTATATGAGGCCGGATAGTCGACATGGGCAAAACTTTATAGATAACGATAAGGTAATCCTACTGAGTTTGGGCTTCTGAAAAATTTCACTGAATAATTATTTTAATTGATTAAAAGGCATTCCTAAGTATGACACACTTTAATAGTCATTATCTGAAATTCCGCTACCGATAAGTGTTGAGAAATCAAAGGATCTAACAGCTCTTGCTATTCATTGACTGACATTGATGTTGATATTGATTATATTTCATAGCTATAAACAAGAACTTTTCATTTCATTGATGTTTTTCAAGTACATTACTCTTATGGTAATTTTATTATACAGCCTCATTTGACTCGTTAGGTAACAAGTTTCAAGTTTGACAAGTAGTATAATTTATAAAATAGAATAAGAATAGAATAAGTCGTTTCGTTTCGTTTATGCGTGTCGTTCACACAGGTACAAGTCGTATTCTTTCGTTTATGCACGTCGTTCATAAGGATAAAATGGGTGCAAATAAATTGAGTTAGTACCTATGTCTTTAAATACTCGCGAACAAAAGCTATAACTTTAAAAAAAACATATTTATAGGATCAATGCATTAGTTCTTTATTTATAAAATGAAAGCCTAACACTATAGCTTGTATAAAAAATCTTAAAAAGTTCAAGTTCTAAATATCTACTATTGAAAAATAGTTTTTTGGCTCTTCTGAAAAGTGCGGTTTTTTAGTTATCCCTTATTAACTGGAGGCACTGAATTGTGAGCAACTACTATGTTATCTAACAGGACTGCTAAAAAAGTAAAAATGTAAAATGATTATTTCTGAATTGTCTGAATGTCGTTCGTAAAGACCTGAACGACTGCGGTTTGGAAGAACACGATGTCCAGGATAGAGCGAAGTGGAAGAGAAAATGTAGGAAAGCGGACCCTGTCGCAAGACGGGACCAACGCTAGGAGGATGATGATGATGATGATTATTTCTGAATTGTATTTAATTTTGTAAGTTTTATCGTTCAACACAAGCCCTAAACTTTTAATAATTTTACTGTATAAATTACATTGGTTGTTTATTTCAGTATTCGATCATAGAGGCTGAGAAATAATTAATGTGATTATAATAAAAAAAATATTCATAAATTAAAATGTCGGTTATTCCACTAGATAGAAACGTTACGTGTAGCGATACAAATATTGCATGTAACGGACACTCAAAAAATGCTCACACGGTTTCAATACATTTATATAAGTACCTCTTACATTAATGTTTTAAAGGTTTCCGGTTTTAAGATACGCCTTACGTCAAAGGTATGTACTTATTTATTTTTACAACGAACCCTTTACGTTATTTTTTCTTTCACACATAATCTCAACTACTCCCTTACGCCATTTCTTCATCAATATAGTGGATGCAATGAATAGGTAAATTTAAGGTAAGGGACGAGACTACAGAATACTCTGTCTGTAAGGGACATCAGCAGCGAAATAAGTTGGTGTAAGGGACATGTAATTTTCTATAATATCTAAATTATTAAAACGAGCACTACATAGATAGACAGAACACTAAAATACAAGATTATGTATGAAATCAGGCCCAAAAAAGGTTCACTACAAAAAAGTTATGAACGATTTAGTTAAAATAAAAACTTTGTCAGCCTCTCCTGAAAAATCGTATTTTGTCCCTTACCCCAATTGAACCTACGGTCGACTATATATATTTATTATGTATGCAATACGTACTCGTTTCCTAAACTACATATGTCTAAGTAACCCAGAAATTTGTTTACCCTAACTGACCTATGTAAAAGGTTAGCTCACTGATATTTAAACACATAATAAGTAATTACTTTACCAACGGGTCTTCAGTCTGACACGTACAGAAAGTATTTGTAAATATAATGGCCCCGTCAATCAATCAAGAATATTGACGGCGAAATTGGTGATAGGAAAATTAAAGAAAGCTCCATTATGTTACTAGGGCGTGAAATATAAACAGCCTTAGCTCAAGCCGCGGACACATTGGTTAAGGGTGAAGCCAGACGAGCGTAATTTGAGTGGCGTAATTTCGGTCGCGCCATACTTCGTCGTCGCTGATCACATGACATGAGTTATGGGACGACCGAAATTACGCGACTCAAATTACGCTCGTTCACCCCAAGTTAAGATGTCGACCACTTTATCATACAACATTCAAACATGTCAAGTTGTGAGCGCGTGCACGCGTGTAAAATACCCTTATCCTTACCTATATATATGCTGCTGCAATCATCTCAAAACAGTGCAAAGCTTCAATGTGCTTTATTGAACTAAGAACGTAAATTCGGAGAATATTTGGAGATAATAAGCAACATTTTATCTCGGAAATATGAATGGTCCTCCAAACCTAAGCAATATTGGCAATATAGAACTACGGAAAAACTCTTATAGGAAACACACAATTAAAAACTTGATATAAGCGGATCTCAACTTAAAAATGCTCACCTGCTTCATTGTCAAATTGTATACAACAGATACAAGTTATATTTTTGGTTAGTGGTAGTTTGTTAGACGAGAATTGACACTTTAGATTTGGAAACAATTGATACCAACATTCGCGTGCGTGGATAGTCTATCAAAAGGGTAGTTCATAGATAGTACAAATATAAATTTTATTATACGGTAAATAGAAGAACATAGAAGTGTTCGTGGCAACAACGTCAATAATTAACTACGGACATCCTTCCGATAAAATACTTATTCTGAAATGACATTTCATAGAGTTAGCTATTAAGTTCACCAGATAAATAGAAATTAACTAAAATATGCTGATTTCTACCCATCAATGTTACTTATACGGGGTGTAACCGACGGTGTACCGAAAACTGAAACCATGGCTTCAGACCATTATTCTGAGCTAGAAAATCGTGGAAATTTCTTTGAGAAAATTCACAAATTTTCCTCGCGAGTTTTAATTTTTTCTTTATTTTCCCGTTAATCGAACTCTACCGGTAACAATTTTTCATGAAAAATCGCATGAAAATAGCATTTTCCGCAAAACACACAATGTATCACAAACAGTATTATGTAAGCTTTACGGTACAACACAGGCGCGTGGAGTGGGAAAGATAACGGTACTGGCCGGTCATTGATCCGCCAGGCCAGTGTGCCCGCGCAGGCCGCTGCGGTCGGACGCACGAGTAATGTTTACCTACCCGCACATTTTATTTGCTTTACTTGCTTGAATGATAATAATCTTGTTAGACTGTTTTAATTTATCGGTCAGTTGTTATTGGTGTTAGGTAGTACACTAGTTGTGATCTGTGGTTGCGTTGTTTTTGTGGTTGCATTCATTCATGTCATTCGATGCGCATTGGCGTAACGGTATGTTTTGTGCTGACACGTGAGTGGAGTGGGGAGCGCCTGGACCGGTCGCTCGCCGCGTGCTCCCCTCCCGCGCGTCTGCACCCGAGAGAATTGGATGCAATACATTGCGCGTCGAGTTTTATAATTTATTTTGGAAAATCTTATCCTTGAGTTTTCCGAGAAAATGAACACTTGTTTTCAGTTCGTGATTATGGTCTAAAACTACGGTTTTCGTTTTCGGTACGCTGTCGGTTACACCCTGTATATCTTTTAGGAGAATTCAAATAAAATCAACTTTATGAACCTTATTTTCTTTAAATATTTAATCGAATAACATACGGTTATTATATGCGGTATATAGCTAAGTATATTATTCATAATACACGTTATCTCATAGTCATCATAACATAACTACTGTCATAAGAAAGTACAACTTATCGATAAAATAATATCGTGAGGCTCTCCCTAGCAAAATTTTATTCGTGCCACCAACACTTCTATGTCTGACGATAATAAAAAAAGTGCTTTGATATATGCGACCTGAAAGGTACGGATTTATATTGTTTTTTCTTTTGTCTATTAAGTAGAAATTATTTTCAGAATCCACATAATTCTATAAAACAATAAGTTTATGACACAACCTATACAAAAATGTACTTCAATTATTTAGTCGTTTTTCCATACACATATCTGATACCTTTGCTCGCAGATGACATCACGGTATCGTAGCCGGAAGTATGGAGCGTTTTCAGCGCTCGGTAGGAGTGTTAAACTTTATCGTCCATTTCTGACCGTTGGAGCACTAAAGGAAGAGAGTCCCATATAAATATTTGAACCCAATAAAAAGTTATCAATTAACATTTAAAAAAGAATGTCATCCTTATTGTTGAGCTTTTAGCTACCAGCCAATGGCACGGAGCGAATAACCCGAGTTCCAGTTAGTCCGAGTTAAGTGAGAGATAGTACAAAATATAGGTATTTAAATAAGGCAAAACAAGCAAATCGACCTACAAAGGGCTGCATCTGTGCAAATTGCCGTAGTGCTGAGGAGCAGACCTCATGCGCCACTGATTAGTTCTTGTGTCCGCGTCGCCAGTCTGCACTCGGCCCGCAAGGGGAATTATCGAGCATTTGGCTGCCAGCCAATGGCACGGAGCAATTAACTCGAGTTCCGATATCTACTGATATTGATGTAAGATTGCGATAAACATTTAGACGACCTAAGCCTCTCCTAAGACGTAAAGCGTAGCGAGATCGAATAAATCGAAATAATTCAATACCACACCTCGGTGGTGGTGGTGATGCGTATCTGTCAGCCCGGTTGCGAAGCGGGTTAGGCTTGTAGTTTTAAGTATTGATGGGAAAACGGACAAGTGCGAGTCGGACTCGCTCACCGAGGGTTCCGTTCAAACATATACCGTTTTGCTTTACCTCATTGATTGATTACGCTGTAAAAAAATAATATATTTTTTATGATTTCGTTACAAATGTATAGTTTTCAGAATTTTCCCTATACTTGCAGTAAGACGGTATTACTTGCCAAATGTCATAGTTTTAGGATAACGGAAGGTACCCTATACATTTTGATTCCCTTGAGAGTGTCGAAATATACGTTTTTTGCGGAATAATCGGCCGTATCTTTTTTTACGTTAACTTAGAACTTTGATTTTTTACAGCTTCAAGGGACTGTAGAGAGAGGGTGGACTGGAGGGAGGACTGGAGAGGGAATGTATTGAGTTGAAATTAAAACCACAAAAAATTAAAACACTCAGTAGTGTATGGTTTTAATTTCAACTCAATACGTCAACGCGTAAGCGCAGCGTAGGACGTCCACCTACGAGATGGACAGATGACCTTGTAAAGGTCGCCGGAAGGCGCTGGATGCAGGTCGCTTCCAACCGGTATATATGGAAGTCCAAAGGGGAGACCTATGTTCAGCAGTGGACGTCCTATGGCTGAGATGACGTCAACGCGTTCCCGAGATAAAGGGTCTTGACAGACAGACGGACGGCTAACAAAGTGATCCTAATAGGGATTCGTTTTTTACCTTTTGAGGTACGGTACCCCAAAAAACTGATTTTGATTGGAGCTCGATGTTGAAAGTGAGAGAACGCGGCGGCGTCACTAAAGAACTATTTATTCATCAATTACATCATGCATGAGTATCGAGTTCTACATTCAAATAGTCAATTTATGTGAAAATGTAGCTTGATTTTACTTTTAGCGATTTAATTTTTTTTGTAATAATTGAGAACGATTAAAAAGATATTCCATGAAAAAGTTCTGCAACATACGTACACACTTTTATTTATTTATTTATTAGGTTTGCCAATAGGTACAATACTATACAACATACATAAAAAAACAAATGCAGGTGATAAACATATAAGAGTATTTACCCAATTACAGGGAAACACAACATGCGTTATAAACAAAAATTCGTTTACGAACACTTATTGGTACAAACAAACATGCAAACAAATTACAACTCTATTAAGACCGACAAAGTGGATCCTTTTCATTGAAAACGTCACATATACGAGTATATAAAGATTTTATTAAAGTAGTAGTATTCGCCTACACTTTAAAATGCTTTGGCAAATAACGGTAAAAAATGTTTTATTAGTGGCTTAGAAAAAGGTACTGCTCGTTGGGAAAGGGTTAAATTATCAATGGCCGCTCCTTTTCTGCCCGACTTTAAGCCCCAAACTAAAACACGAGGCACATATAACACATTAGTGATAATAAGGGTCTTGGAAGCTCTCCTACAAACCTAACATGTGTGCACGTGCCTAAATGAGGAATTATGGAGCCTGCGGCTGTCTTAACTTGGTCGTATATAAAGCAAATAAGTAATTTAAAGTATCTAATAGACACTAGCGACATATGTTGGTCAAGATTGCGAGATAACGGAAATATCTCAAAAAATGGTCGAATTGAGCCCCTGTTATTTTGCGTAATTTACTGGAGCTTAATTGTAGCTTGATTCTTTATCTGTCCGATACGGTGGAATAGCTATTTATTGTTCGAATGTACATTATATAGTACTAGTTACAAATATGGATTACTAGATTTTTTGTAGTAGCAATACTTTTTGGCCTTAATAGTAATAAGTTGTTATCACCACCTAATCCTGAAATTCAGAGAATGTGATGTTGTTTTATCAATACCGGAGTAGGTAATGCACTTGTTGTGCTTTTCTAAGTTTAAGTGTACATATAAATCATACATGTTAGTAATAACATTAAAAATTTATAAAAAACACGTTTAGACTTTTATTTGCCTATTAAGAACAATTATCATAAAATTCTGCATCCCAAACTGTAATAAATAATTCTTAGAGACCCGGGATTGGGTGGTGTTAACTACTCTATATTACTTCTTCATGAAAAATTTAGGTAAATCGACAATGCCTATTCCTATCACTGGTCACGTAGTCACTTCGATATTTTTTCAGAAAAACTACATTAATTAGCTTACACATCTAAGTTCATTACATGGAATAAGTAAGTTTTATAACATTAACTCTAAGTTAAATATAGGAAATAAAAAAATATATAACTTCTCACAAGTGGAGCGGTCCCTCTCTTAGTGACATTTTAATCCTTAGCACTACAGGCTGACTATTTTCCCGTATGAGCCACGAACTTTATATATTTAGCAAATTTAGAAATTGGAACAGAACGATTGGCAATATCGTTCACAGTTCGATAAAACGTATTTGTTTATGATCGATTTAACAGATATTGAGCTCGTTACGCAATGGTCACAAATGTGTAAGCGGATTAAAACAGGCATTATCAAGCATTTGGCGGGCCGCCAGCGGGACAAATGAAATGCTATTTGCCAATAAGTACTGGAAACGTCTATTGGCAAATGGCTGGCCAGTAATTATGGGCCAGGATTATCGTTCGCACGAAGCCGTATGAGGCTGCCGCTGGACGACACTTGTACGCGTTCTAAAAATAATGCTTAAGCCTAAAGTAGGCTAGCCTAGTTCATAATAAGTGCCATAAGACTAGGATTATTAATATCTTTCTGAGAGGACAATAATATCATCATCGATATAAAGAAGGTCAAAACATTTCTTATCTTGTTTTAGACTTTATATTTATGTGTAATTTTAAACAAATTTATTTTTTGATTAAATTAACCTGCCAAACTATGGCAAGACTCACACCGCTGGAGCGCGCGACAAATTTAGTTTACAGAAAGAGAGAAGTGATGTTGGTTCATGCGACAATCGCAAGCTCGTAGCGCGTAGAGCCCGCTTAGCTTGTAGCTCGCCTACGACAAACTAATTGGCTGTTTACAGATATATTATTTGACTTTGATTTAGAAATCCTGTTATCGTACAAAGCTGTTGTTGTTGCTGTTGAAAAAAATCACGCTGTCCAACATCGACACTTAAGCGTATTACAATTCTAATATATCCACGTCACACTGAGACCATTAATTATAAGCCAAAATACAACACTCGAAAAGCTAGGTGACCTGAAGAGGGCCGTGAAAAAACCCACCCATTAATCTTGCCTTTCTTAATTATGAATAAATATAGTCCAGTCATTTCCACGCTGGAATTAAAACTCCCATGCAGACTCCGAATTGCGCCATTACGGCTGAGAAAGTTATCAGTTTTAGGGGGCGCCGCTAAAATGATATCGATCCTGTTTATGTGCCACAGAAAAATATAATTGCGTACCACAGAAGCGTAGCTCCTTGTTACTAACCATGAAAACTTAAGTACTGCTGATTTTCCTGACATGGCTTACAAATGAAAGATTGTTTCAAATGATTGATTGATTGAATGAAAATTGATAAGGAACATAATAAATAAAATGTAATAAAGTTTTAGATCTTAACATTATCAAAATCCTAATTGATTGTTATGTCTTTTGTTACCTACTTGGTTAAGGACAACCGAGCCTTTTTATCATTCCCAAATTAGCAATAATAACAGAGCCCTAAAGCTCACAACAAGTAAGTATTGTTAACAAAAACTATATAATAATTTAATTTAGTCGGCAAAAATTTGCTCAATATCAATCGAGAACAAAAGTAATTTCTGACAGAAAGCCGTAGTTACCAAAAACAATGGTTATCACTTCAAATCGGGTAAGTAATATAAGATATAAGAACTTATGCTATAATATTCATATTATATACGCTCATATTGTATAAGCTTGTTTTGTATACCGTTCAAGGTGTATAACGAACGTTGGATATAACATCAAAATATCTATTTTTGTTAAGTATAACGTTATTTAAGTATAATATCATTGTATATAACGATCATAACGTATAACGTTCATAATATCTCAGATTTATAATGTATATTACTCAATACATCTAACACCAAAATGCATAATGCTCGTATAGAATAACCGCCTGCACATCAATTGTGTACATACTTATGCAACAGTTCGCTGTAAAATTTTAATATATGTACCTCCATGCAAGCAAGCAATTTAACGCTCCGCTCGCTTCGCTCGCTCCGCTATCCATGGTCATAAAACAAACCTAACCTACAGTTTTCGGTTTTTGACCCATATTCCATTTAATCGCAGTTCTTCCAAACGGTATACTCTTACTTGCCAGAATTTCATCTGCCATTATCAATTGTGAACATACGTATGTCGTATGCAATAGTTCGCTGTTAAATTTTAATGTAGGTACCTCCATGCAAGCAAGCATTTTGACGCTCCGCTCGCTTTGCTCGCTCCGCTATCCATGGTCATAAAACAAACCTAACCTAACCTACAGTTTTCGGTTTTTGACCCATGTTCCATTTTAGGGGCATAGGGGTAGCAGTTGTAACCTATTTAGTATATCATACGCTATTATATTTTCTAATCATTATACTAAAAGAAATTATATATTATGTAGTTATATCTCATGGGACGCACCCCTTCAAATCGCTGTCAAATAGATAGCAAAAAATAGCGTGAATATGAATACAAATTATTGATCAATTTAAAACAGCTATTCTAAAAACTGAAATTAAGTCCTTAGACTGCGAATAGGCTGAACCTTTTTGGTATTAAAATTCCGTTCTCTAACAAATTATTATTTATGAATCCCAGATGTGTTCAAATTGGATTAAAGTGAATTTCGCGGCGAGAATAAGCTATGCGAAGTAAATTAATTACTTGAGACACTCGTTTTAACAACGTTCGTTAAATCTGTTTGGAGCTGACAAGCTTGTGTTTGTTTAGAGAAAGGTTGATTTTATTTATTGACATGTACAGACGTTTACTTTGTTAACCGACTTCAAAAAAGGACTTCGATGCTCGAATGCGAGTGCTCGAGTTCGATGCGAATGCTCGAGTTCGACGCGAATGCTCGAGTTCGACGCGAATGCTCGAGTTCGACGCGAATGCTCGAGTTCGAATTCGACGCGAATGCTCGAGTTCGACGCGAATGCGACTTTTTGTTATATTTTGAGGAAATGCTTATCAGAGGAAATCAAATAACGGTAAGAAAACGGTATTTCAGGCACCAAATGGGTAATTTTAGTATTCTTCGATCTTAATGTGTTCAGTATCTCGTCAGGGCCAGGTCTGCGGCCGCTGGCCACCGGGCACCTTAGGCACATATTTGCCCGGACATGACGGAAATTGTTTGCTAAGCTTTCCCTCTTATTGCATTCTATTGTTATTGAAAATGCTTCGAGGACCTTTTTACGTTAGAGGTTTGACAGCATTTTACTGTCCTGGTTTACGAGATATCTTCGGGCATAATACGTTTTTATTGACGTCGCTTTATCGAGAGACGTAATTGTTGAGAAATTCTTTAGGGGTTTAATAGTATTTTGGGGTCTTTACTGGAATAACGAATTAAGAATAAGGTACTTTTGTTTCTGATTACTTTTATTGCGTAGGTACTAGAAGGTCCGCCCTCCTGCCCGCAACTTTGTTCTCATAGAGAAAATAAAGGTAAATAACCCTCATTTTTATTTCAATGTAGTCGGCTTAAAATTATCATATAACCACGTTTATAGTCCTGTATAAAAAAAAAAAACAATTTCGTGGTTTTTTATAATACTTACTTAGTAACTAAGAGGTCTCCGCAACTTCGACTGCGTTTAACTTTTTTCCTTACCGTCGTCGAATAAAAAGTACCTATCCTATGACTGCCGCTATGAGAGCCGCAAGGTAGGACTTAGCATGAACACGGAAAAGACCAAGGCCATTACAAATGGGGAGCAAGAACCTATATATGTAAACAGCAACCAAATTGAATATGTAAATGAATATGTCTATTTGGGCCAAATAATCTCCACTACAGATGTAACTTCAAAAGAAATTGATAAGCGCATAGCAAACGCCTGGAAACTGTACTGGAGCCTGAAGGAGGTGTTCAAAAATAAAGAAATGAGCATGAGCATAAAGCGTTAACTGTTCAACACATGTGTACTACCCGTACTCACAATCACATATGGATGCCAAACGTGGGCGCTCAACAATCACACTATATGAAACTCGAGACCTGTCAAAACGCCATGCTGAGAAATATGATGGGGAAAAGTCTAAAAGACAAAATAAGAACTACAACAATTAGGAAAACTACAAAAACCAAAGATGTCACGCTAACAATCAAAAAGCTCAAGTGGAAATGGGCAGGTCATACTATTAGAGGAGTGGACAAGTGGTCGAAATTAGTGATGAACTGGTACACAGGCAACAGGAAAAGGAAACGAGGCAGACCACTTATATTAGGCGATGGGTTGACGAAATTAAGCAAGTGGCGGGCGGTACTTGGACGTCACTAGCTAGAGAAAGAGAAAAGTGGAGTCAGTTGAAGGAGGCCTTTGCTATAACAAAGCACACAGATATTGCAACCAATGAAACAACTAAAGAACCTTAACAATTGCGAAATATCTGTCAGAAGGCTTATTTATTTATTATTTATTTAAACTTTATTGCACAAAAGAAAAACATAACGTACAAAAGGCGAACTTAATGCCATGCGGCATTCTCTACCAGTCAACCTTAGGGCAAAGCAGAGAAATTGTAGGCGGTGCATCAAACAACATAATTACACATAACTAAAATACTCATACTATTATAGCTACATACATATCGATAATAAACATACATATATATAAATAGATACATACATAAATATATACGACGATGAAACAAACCAAGCAGATATACTATGAGACTTCAGTTCTGCCAGCAAAGAAACTTCGCCGGCCCTTTTAAATGCCAACTTACTCGGAGCCTGTTTGATTGTGAGAGGAAGACCGTTCCAGAGGCGAGCCACTTGCAAGGAGAAAGAATTAGACATGAAACCAGTACGGTGAAGAGGAATAGAAAGGGCAAGATTGCCGGAAGAGCGAAAATTACGGTTACGAGTGGATTCAACATAGCAGAAAAAGGTTTTCAGGTATTCCGGAGCTTGTGGATCATTGAGTATTGAAAAGAGAGTGCAGAGCATACGAATATTGCGTCGTTGACGGATGGGAAACCAGCCAAGCTGAGAGCGGTAAGAAGAAACGTGATCATATTTACGGAGACAGAAAATTTATCAAGAAAATCAGATCAGAAGATAACAAACATCACCATAATCAATTATGGGTAGTAATAGTGTAGTTACAAGCAATACCTTAGTTTTGATAGGCAAGAAATTTTTCAGTTTGTTGAGAGCATGAAGCGAGCCAATGACTTTCCGGCTAATTTCACCTACCTGCACCCTCCAGCTCAGTGTGCTATCTAAGTGAACACCTAAATCCTTAACACTAGAACTAAAAGGAATAGGCGTTCCGTTGAAATTTACAGGAGTTACAGAATCCCGGTCAAGTTTAGCAAGCTGACGAGCTTATAATAATAATATCCTATGACTATCTTAGGATATCCAACTATCCCCTTACAGATGGCGCTCACCAGCTGGCCCCTGTTCAAATTCTGCATCGCGCTGTCAAGATATTCCACATTTTTTTTTATTGACCGGGATCTTTACTTCAGACTCCTCAGAAAACCAATTTTCAATGCATTTTATGATAATAGATCATAAGTAGACATCGTACGCATTATTAGGAAGTAAGTAAGTATTCTAAGTATTCTAATTTTGTAAAAGAGAGAGGCACCAGAGAGCAAATACTGAACCTTCGTCTCATAATAGAAAAATGCTACGAATATAATACTCCAACTTTCATGTGTTTTGTAGATTACCAAAAAGCATTTGACTGCGTTAAATGGGAGAAATTGTGGAAAGTACTCTACGAAGCAGGTGTACCCAAACACCTCGTAATGTTAATTCGCAACCTGTATGAGTCGGGCTACGGCACTGTAAAGGTAGGAGATATAACATCAAGCCGTTTCAAATTTCAAAAAGGCGTTCGTCAGGGATGCGTAATCTCTCCTATTCTATTTAACATATACGGAGAACATATTATGCGTCAAACGCTAGAAGACTGGGAGGGTGGTATAAAGATAGGTGGAGTCAAAATATCTAACCTCAGATACGCAGATGATACCACCCTTTTCGCATCATCAGAAAGTGAAATGGCGGAGTTGCTACATCGGCTGGAAACATTTAGCTTGGGCATGGGTTTAGCAATAAACAAAGCCAAGACTAAGCTGATGATCATTGACAGGTTCGCGGCTATCCAACGCACTGATCTCCTAAATGATTATGAGACCGTAAACCAATTTCAATATCTTGGCTCTTTAATAACAAATAAGGGAAGTAGCGAACCTGAAATACGCAGGCGAATTGGCATGGCTAAGACAGCAATGACCCAACTTAGCAAAGTTTGGAGGGACCATAACATAACCTACCGTACCAAAATACACCTGGTCCGTTCCCTTGTCTTTTCCATCGCTTTATACGGTGCTGAAACATGGACCTTCAAAGCCGCCGACAGACAGAGAATCGATGCTTTTGAGATGTGGTGCTGGCGCCGTATGCTGCAGATACCATGGACAGCTTTCCGCACAAATGTCTCTATTCTGAAGCAACTAAAGATAGAGAAAACACAACGCTTATCAACTAACTGCTTACAACGAATAGTGAGGTATTTTGGCCATGTTGCACGCAGAGAGACGAATAATTTAGAACGCCTGATGGTAACTGGTAAAATCGAAGGTAAAAGATCTAGAGGCAGAAGTCCCAAAAGGTGGGCAGACCAGATACCTGAGGAGCTGGACATATCTGTCAGTGCTGCACTCCACCAAGCAACGGAACGTAACCGATGGAGACAACTAGTTGACGGAATCAGAAGGAGTCACGATCCTCAGCAGTGAGGGAACGAAGAGAGAGAGAGAGAAGTATTCTAAGTTTTATCGAAATCCGTTCTACGGCTAATGAGTTCTCTATAACTCATTCATGAGTTATTGAGTAACAAACAGAATATGATTAGGAAGTTGGATTTTACCACATGTCTTCATTTATACCATCATTACAGTAGGTGGCACGCTTAATTAGAAAACACTATAGGAGTACGTCAATGTAAGACAGGATTTTACCTTACCATTATGATATAACGTTATAAATTGACAATAATTGAATGGAGGCAACCAACAGTGAGCCGATTATAAAGCTAAGTGACTTTGACTAATGATTACTCGTCACGATGATAATAAATAGATCAGCACATGAACGTTTGAACCGCGTGAGAAACATTTATAATGGACGAACTACAGTGAAAAACGTGTGTCCAGACAGTTGTCCAAACAATGCCACTCGTAATAGCTACGACGACGACGAGCATCATTCACTTAAGGAGATTATTTCGTTCCTCCGTGTAAAATTGATTTACCTTCTCTCTCTCTGACTTCACAAGAGAAAAGGACATGCTACAACCTTACAATTCTGAATAGATTTAAAGTTTAGCCTTAAGTAGTAGTCGCGACGGCAATCTCAACGTGTAATCATGTGGCGACTGCAATTTTGTTCGATTACTGCTCATTATTGGCCTATCACTGGAAAAAACATGTAATCTAGCCTTTGATACGATGTTTCTTCAAGCCTGCAAATCAGTGATTTTATTGCCATTGTTAGTGACATGAGCAAACGCAAAAATCGTTTGTATCAGATTTATCGTTGTCACGAGGTTGTAGGTATTAAATAATGTTCTTATTTAGAACCAAGTAGGTACTTGTAGTTAGCTTCGTCCCATAAAGTCAACCGCATTCATGACTGAACCATCAAAAGCGTTTCGCTTATTCTCTGGGATCCGCTTGGCAATCGTCTTATTTTTGGGCATGATGATAAATATTTTATACACCTACCTATATACATAAATGTTCACCGTCGTTCAGTGAGCTTAAAACACTTGTTGATGATGGCCTGTAAAGATTTGACTCTTTAAAAATAATTGAATGAAACCAATCAATTATTTTCAACCATTAAGTAGGTAGAAGGTTGTTATCTCCATTGACAAAAGCGAGAAGGATCACCTTCAAATTAATAGACGAGTGAAATCTGAGGCCGGTCGTATTTATTATTTTGGTGGCAATACGAGTACAGCGTACAACTTACAGGAATTACCAGCCAAATACTTAATATTATTGTCTTAACTTATATTACTGGGTGGTAATTCCTGTCAGTTGTCACGATAGTACCTACGTAAATCTTAACCGTCAAACAAAATGTTTCCAGATAGTTCATATCCCAAATCCTCAATGTTTTTAGTCAATTTCACATAAGATTTCGGTCCTGTTTTCATTCCTGGTAAAAGTCTAGAAGCTTTGTTCATGCGCTACGTTTGAACACGTTCCAGTGCTATTATCCTTAATCCTTATATTGTTTTTACTAGTATTCATCATTATTGATTAACTTAGATATTTATGTTTTTATGGAAAATGTAGGTATCTGTGGTATCTTGGATGTATAGATTTGTATATATATAAATAAACGTGTATGCGGGTAGGCGGGGTGAGGCGCCCCTCCAGCATTCCGTTATCTGGTTTTCACGCCGGACGGTTGCACCTCAACCTGCGGTGTATACTCAAATATATATCTGTGTTTAATTCCAAATCCTTTGTGGAGGACACCACAGTACCCAGTAATATTATTTACTAATCATATAAATAGTACTGATACAGCAGTGAACACAAATTGCCCAAATCGGAGCTTGAATCAATCCTCTATTGGAGTCAGTGCCAGTCCGGAGTAGCGATTGCGAGGGATAATGGTCAAGAGGCTTCAGTCAAGGGCTGTCACGCAAGTCGCAACACCGAGCTGGCCCCAATAAAGGATTTATTCGAGCACAGCACCCACAGGCCTGGTTTATTTATCTTTTCATTCGTCATTAGTGGCTTCTTAATACATGAGCATTAAGACAAGGCTTAGAGATTAAAGTGTTATCTTATCAAATTTTATAGTATATTTTCCCGAGCGATTCTAGTAGCAGTATATAGTACTCAGACAACGCCAAAGATACAATTATTCAGATTGGCTGTATTTTAAACGCACCAAGTTAAAAGCCGGGCCTCAAATTACAGATATATTCAAGGTTTCTTTTGCGCAAAGATACGTTAATATTATTTATGGCTCGGGAATAAAATTAACGTCACTATCTGGCCCGATGCTCTAGCCGCTCGCCTGTCACACCCTTCCTTCCTTCTTTCCTTCTGCGCCGTTTGACCTAGCGGCTATAAAAACTGGAATAGAACTATTCGTTATATCGTCGATATAATCTCGTATTGAGGTCACATAAAACAACCTATATTTTCCACGACCACGACTTTCCACATATAGGTATGGTGAGAAAAAGTAAAAAAGTTGAAAATGATATCATCAATCATTCATCATATTCTATAATAATTCGAAAACAATACTAAAAACTCAACTGAAATGTCAGTTCAGCTCATGTAAACGTTTTATTCTGCTCCATATGATATTATCCTCGTGCACCCGATACCTAGTAGTATTTAATCTGACAACAATTTTATTTCATTTAAGTAGGATTTTATTTCATCAAAATGGTTGCCGAAATTGAAGAAGAAATTCTATCGGCTCGATATTATAATGCATCTAATATGTGTTTTCTAAAATATTTTGTACCTTTCATTTATACATGTCTGAACAAAGATATATACCTAAGCAAATTTTATAGGTTGTAGCAGTCGTAGCTATAGCAATTGTGTATTCAGACCGAAACAAATAGAGGGCCGACATTCGACAAGGCCGAATCTTCATCTTTAAAACGCCGTAAAGATAATAGGGACATTAAAGGGCGGATGATGGAACGCCAATGTTTATTCATGTCGCGTGAATTAGGAGTCCATAAATCATAGAGGGCGATGTCGCCTTTGGCCTATTTCGGAAAATGTCCTCTCCAGTGACCCACCATGTTATCATACAACTTATTCTACCGATCGGGATCGAATACCAGTATTCGGCTCCATAAAAAATACCGTCAATTTCCGTTTTGCCTTATTTTAGTGAGCTCATTTCGAAACTACAACAATACTTAAATTCTATTTAATAGAATTTAAAAAACGCGAAGGTAGAAACAATTTAAATTTTAATTAATACGATAATACGGTACCGATCTCTGTTCCAATTTCAGCTGTGCAACATCTTGATATTTTTGAAATTTACAAAAGCCGCAAAAGGACATAGTTAGAATAGCATACAATTGCGGCATAATGCGATAGATTTCCTTATACTCAAAAACGTTATGTCAGACTGCGCCCCTGTCTACCAATTTCTGAAATCAACTGCGTATCTGTCCTCAGACCTCCCAGTATGGTTTTCAAACGTGGACTTTATATTCTCGCGTCATGGTTGCTATTTCAGTAATAAAACGAATCCAACATACGAGGATTAAGGAGTATGCACGAAATGCTTGCACAGACTTAGCATGTATCTATATTTGTATAATTGTGTTGGTACGTAACTACGTAGCTATGGGTTGTTGGCCATTAAATGTTCATACCAATCATTTCTATTGCACGCAACCTGCTTCTGACATTCGACTACAGAGTGGTAATCGATCAAAAATGTTTGTTATCGCTGCCATTTGGATTTTACTTGTTGGTTTCTGTACGTGATAGAAAAACATCATGCTGGAAAATACCAATCTAATGGATTATTAGTGGACAGACGTTAAGAAGGCATACTGCCTATATTGTCCATGACGTACGACGATACGATGCGTAGTAGGTATGTGCATTTTACTAAATTTTCGAGTCGCCTGTTCACTTTTTCCGGGATAAAGCCTATTTAGACACTTTCCTACCTACAATTATATATCTAAAAAAATCCTACGGTCTGATTAGTATAAATAACCTGTATTTATTGACTATGAGTACAGCGCGTGCGAGCCTGTTAATGCAGCTGTATTTTTTAATATTTTTTTTAATACCGGCCTATAAAAATTGTCTTGTTTAAGAAAAAAAATCTAGTGAGAAATAAAAATCCTCGTAGATACGTTAGTCTTAAAAAGCGCTATGTTTAGTCTTGGCTGAAAGTGCATTGGATGAATTCCCATTATTGAGGGCCTCCCCTGCGGGTCAGCCATAGAACTTACTCGTTCATCTATTGGTTACTTTCCAGCCTCTACAACAATGTAATATTCCCAACGTCACAAAATGATTCACACACATCTAATTTCAGGATAAATTCGTATAAGAAATTCCACGTTAAAAAATGGCCCTCTACAGTTCGTAGCCTCGCTACGCCGTAGCCGGAATGCCCTGAGCTCACCTATTTCCATTATTTACATCTGGCATGCAGCCGTGCTCCAGTTCTAGCTTTCTTCTCAGCTTTCATATAATTTATCCCGGTAATTTTATGTAAATAAGCGTACGTGAGGAAAAGAAGCTTAGTCGTGTTATAGCTTTTTGCTACGAAAGCGTCCGCTTTCTCCCACATCCCTCTTATTAAATTTTATTTTAAGTAAGTGTCTATCAGTGGCGTGGTGCGAAACAAAATTTATCTCTGTGCAAGCCGCGACCGATTTAGCTGAATTTTATACAATATATAATCAGTAATCACGCCGGTGTTACATTGCTAAGATCTCTCTTCATATGATTTACATCGTAAATCCAAAATATTATTCAGGAATTTATATGAATAGTTCAATTAGAATGAATAAAGGAAACGTCTTGCTGCTTTGATCTATTACAGATTATAATTTTGCTGTCGCGGGCAGGTTTCAGTTGGCGCGGTATTATATAACTTTAGCAACGAATCACATAACTCACAGACAAAATTTGTCGGGTAACTGAACTGATGATGCCTCGATATTACGTTCTAGTCATGATTTCATGGTACCTTTTAGTCATAATACTGCTATACAGATCGGCGGAAAGAGGTTATGGAGTTGAAAGAAAAAGCAATGTCGTTTGTGACTACGCTAGGTACCTACTGAAAAGTTAGTTTTTTAAGATAAATAAAAGGTACGTACCGTGCGTGAGTATGTTAATGGTTTCATTGTGAAAGTAGAAGAGACTCCCGATGCAGCCGGCCCAGCCCTGCAGCGGGCGGTAGCCGGTCAGCACGTACGGGTTGAACTGCAGGTGCTGTGGCATGTCTCGCCAGTGCAGCAGCTCCACGCCGCCGGCCGCCGGGGCCTCCGTGGCCCCCCGTTTGGCCTCCACAGCCCCGTTCTTCCCGCTCTCGCCATCCCCCGCGTTCAGCTCGGACCGCTCCCGCGTCTCATTATCACAGATACGCTCCAACGACTTTTTCCTCTTCTTAGGACCCTTCCCGTTCACTTCTTGAATTGACATATCAAACATTTTTGTACATGTATCAGGCGCCCGAACGTCTCTCATAAACTAGCGCGTGGAAGAGCGGTGCAGCGAGACTCGGAACAGAATATCGCGATCTGTTTCCGCATGGCCGCCGGTCGGTTTGTACAAATATCACAGCAGCAGCATGAGACGAGGGGGCTCTGGGCTCTGGGCGCGGGTCGGTGGCGGGTCGCGGCGCTCGCGCGCCGGTGCTGGGCGGCGCGGTCTCCGCGCTCGGAGGCTGGTGCAGCAGACCGCGGGAGCGGGCGACTGGCCGGGCGCCGTCGCACACCCTCTCGTTGCGCCCCGTCCCCTCGCTCCCCTGTGCTCCCCTCGCTCACCCACGCCCCCTAGATTTGCGCATTGCGCAAACCCGATCAGCTGATTCCCGCCAGAAGGTCGGCCTGTTCCCTTTCTGGCCATAATCGCACTTTCACTCATCGTTAACCCTTGGTTTACATTCTATGAAAGATTTATGTATTCCTAACTTAAACTGACGCCAACTTATTTATCAAGGCACGACCGGTAAGTGCGCTTTTATTATGTAAACGCAGGTTATCACGAAGTAATTGCCTTATGTGGAATTCATACCAGTGTCGTAGAAACACCGCGTAAGGAAACATTTTGAAAACAATAACCCAAACAAAAACCGTTATATACCTACTTATACAGGAAATATTGGAGGTTTAACTATACATACTACGTATACGGCACCTGATGATATTGGTTTGTTGAGGACAGGCTCGGTAATAAGTATTTACATAGCAAAGTTTTACAAAGAAACCATAAGTAAACTTTTTATGATTAATTTAAATTACTACATTTCCTCGTTGTCCGCGTCTATCGGTCTGCGATAAAGTGGCAGGGTATAATGGAAATAAATGTTTTACTGCCTAAGGTAAATCTTCTCCGTATGACCGATGGCGTAGAGACGCTGTACCACAGATGGCCAGTTACTGCGCTTGTAACTTCTGCATTTAGACATTCATAATCGTATGAACTTTAGTTCGCAGTTTACCTATCTGCATGCATACCATGTAATGTTGAGTCAAGAACCATAGACGCAGGTTGGCCTGCCACCGAGAAAGCGAATACCCGGAAGATCACCCTGTTCCTTCGCGAATAAGGTCACTCCGGTGTATAAAGGAAAGGGTTGCAGGAAATCAATGAAAAGCTATCGCCCAATATCCCTGGTACAGGCGCGTCTCTAAGATCTTTGAGACAGGTTTATGCAATAGACTGACGCAATTTCTATTAAGCAACTGCCTACTGAGCCGACGGTCCCGGGTTCGAATCCCGGCAAGGGCAAATATTTGTGTGATGAACACGAATATTTGTGCCTGGGTCATGGATGTTCTATGTATTTAAGTATTTATTTATCTATATAAGTATGTATATCGTCGCCTAGTACCCATAACACAAGCCTTCTTGAGCTTAATTTGGGACTAGGTTGATTTGTGTGAGGTTGTCTGTTATTTATTTATTTATTTATTTATTTATTAATTTCTAAGTACTAACGGAGCTCTCTGTTGCGAACAGTACGCTTACCGGGCGAGTCGATCTACTGTAGGAGCAGCACGCAAACTACTACGAACCGTCCGTCGTACATAATCTGGAGGCGAAAAGATGTGTTGCTGCGGTTTTCTTCGACCTCTCACGTGCGTTTGACTTGGTCGATCATGCGCTAATAGCGTCTGAGAACATTATGGTGTGCGGGGAGTAGCTCTGGATATGTTCACATCGTTTAAAAACCAACCGGCTAAAGCCAACCGTAGTCAAATAACTGAGGTAGCGGGTGAGAGGTCTGAGATTGGTTTAATTGGGTATAGGTCGGTCCCCCAGGGTTCCAATGTCGGTAATGGTATCTTTCCACTGCTGATAAACGATCTGCCTTTTCCCAGTCCCAACGTAGAATTTTATAATGTACGCAGATGATATTTGCGCCATTGTCCATGGGGAAAACAGTGAGGAACTGCACAATAATACGAAAGCCACAATCCTAAAACTACTGATCTGATTTGAAGCTAATGGTGTGTTTCTAAATATAGAAAAGACAAACCTGACTACACTTCTCTCTAAGTTGGAAAACACAGCCCCGATTTAACGTGGATATCAACGGCACCCAAATAGAACCAGTGTCTCACGCTCGTTATGTAGGTTTCACACTAGATCGGGGGTTGCAATGGACTGAGCATATAAACACACATTGTGCTCAAAACTCTGCCTATTACGCTTTATCCCGCTTAAGACGCACGCTTTCACTTCAGAACCTGCTAACAGCATACTATGCATACTTTCATGCACACCTTACTAGTGGAATCGACCTTTGGGGAATGGCAGCGGACAGGGATCGGCCCTTTATTTTACAAAAAAAATATCATCCATCATATGCCGCGTTCGCCCGCATGAGCCAGCCCGACAACTCTTTGTGAACCTGACGGTGCCCTCTCTCTATATTTTTGAAGTGGGAAATATGTGACAAAACATTCAACAGAGTTCCCTCTAGGCAAGACCTTATTCCGCAAGGCGAAAACCAGGACTGCTAGTACCGTCGCACAAGCTACAAAAAACTGACAAGTCCCTGGCGGTCATGGGTGCACGTATTTTTAACAAAGTACCTGAACCAATCAGAGCTTCACCTACAGAACGCATTTTCATCAGCAAACTTACAACTTTTTGTATTATAAAGGCGTATTACTCTGTCAAGGAGTTCCTTGATGAATGAGTGTGTCGAGATCTCCCTTTTCGGAGTATATATACATATTATGTGATTGACATTTTAATTTTTATTTGATAACAGCTGCATTGGTTTCTTTGTGTACAATTGTTAATCTATTTTTTTTTTCGACACTAGTATTATTATTATTTTTAAGACTGAAAATTTAGTAATTGAATGAATGACAATGTAAGTTTATTACACATAAATTATTCTATTCTAAGACCCGATGAATGTGAACGTATCACTGTCGTGCCGCATCAAGGCATCTTCATCGTGAAGATGCAAGAAAGGTTAGCATTGTAAAATAAAACTTAACTCTAATGTTCATAGCAATCTTGCGTATTTATTTATACCGTATCCGGATAAAATTTTAATATCAAACTAAAGACTAGTCTTACAAAATAGGCATTATAAGATGTGGAGTTGCGGAACCGATAACTAAAGATTGGGAACCTACTTATCAATGCAATTTTTGTTTATAGGTTTTAAATGTCTGGACTAGGAGGTGCCCGCAACTTCGTCCGCGTATTTTGTTCTTTACTGTAGACGGGTAAAAAGTATTCTATAACCATTTTTGGATGTCCAGCTATCACTGTACCTAAAATTATTTAAATTTGTGTGATGAACTCGAATATTTGTTCCGGATCATGGATGTTATCTAATACATAATATATGTATGTTTATTATTATGTACAATGAGCTGCAGAATGCAGATGTATCGTCGTCTAGTACCCATCGTACAAACTTTGCTTAGTTTGGGACTAGGTAGATGTGTAAAGATTGTCTCTTAATAATTAAGGCACCAGACGGGCATGGCGCCGCGCGCCCATGCAAAACAAGACCATTCTGCATATCGCTAGAAAACAGATTTTCAATACAAATCTAGAATTTTAGGCCGGTGAGGGATTTACAATAGGGGAAATTGCGAAGAACGTAGATATTCTAAGTAAAAATAATTTCATGAAAATTTGTAAAAAGTCTCGTTAGTCTATTCTATTTTTTATATAAAAAAAAATGGCGTCTGTCCATTGGAACAATTCAGCCAATGTCAAGGTTTTAAGAACGTTGTACGGTGAGTTGAGCTTTTTGTAAAGTGATAGCGATTTACAAAAAACCACACGGACTATCGGGCCTTGACCCAGGAAGGGCTATGAACGCTTCAAGTTGAATCCTTCATTAGCTATTCACTCATACGTTAGATCACTGCACAATACGCTATCAATACTACACATTGAACAACAAAAATGAATAAATAATGAACAACAAAACTTAAACGCATGCGGCCATCTTGAGACACGAACCGAACGTCCGTCTCGTTAGTCTTGTGTATAGCCTAGCAACTGTCGGTCCGTGGCGCTAAAAACAGCTTTCACATGGCATTAAAGAACATACTTACGTCTTATTTTTGCATTATTAAACGTTGTTTACCGGAATCCTGCTCAATCCTTCGTTCTTCTTGCGAAATAAATACTGAATTCTATTGAAAAAAAAAATAGACTTTCACCGCTGTGGTTAGTTTTGTCTTTACGTATTATGCAAAAAATACTTGAAATTTACGTAATATTTAGTCCTGTTTCCTCTTTGTTTACATCAGTGACATTCACAGACTTTCAACGTCAGTTACCAAAAAAAAAAAAACACAATTATTAATATGAAAAATGATACGCGCATAAAGCCTTTAATGATTACCATTTGGTATTTACGAGTATTTTGTTCGACATTTATATATTATAATTAGCGTGAGGTTTGGCACCGACTTCAAAAAGTGATTCAAATGTAATCTGTACATGAACGGGTTATTTTTGGCTATCCAGTTTTTTTTTGCTTTTTAAGTCTTGCTTTTAATTTTTTGCTTTTTAGAGATTCGAACAAAATACTTATGGCGGGGTGATAGGGGTCTTGTACTTGTTTGCATGCATCTCGTTTGAATTATCCCCTAACTCCTAACCGTTAAGGAGTTATACCTTCCATCATCAGCTTAGCATAGGAAGATGATGACTATCAGACGTAAATTAAAAAGTTGTAAGATTAGGTTGTGCAAGATTATAAAGTTGTTCATGAACAACTTCATAATCGCGGATACCTACTACCGGGTCAAACTGCGAGAACATCTTTTTTTGGAGTCGGTTAAAATACCAAAACCTTCTCTTAAGTGTAACAAATACTTTTCTTAAAACCGCATCAGAATCGGTTCTGCCAAACGCGAGATAATCGCGAAAAAACATACATACATACTTACAGGTCAAACTGAGAACCTCCTTTTTATTAACATGGTTAAATTTTTGTCGTCACCTGTAAATTAACACCACTAAACACCCGCAAAATGGCGTGGGTTGCAAAACTCCCTGTGGGGCTATAATAAAACTTATATCTAAAATATGTATTTGAAATATAATATTTTTAGTGACTAGTTAGCGAGGCTCAAGTGGGATTGGGCAGGCCACGTCTGCCGTATGAACCCGGAAAGATAGGCCAGCATAGCCACCAAGTGGGTGCCCCAAAATGGGCGACGTAGACGTGGCCGGCCCAGACGGAGATGGCGGGATGACATATTCCTCAGCAATTGGCCGGAGGCAGCGTCAGACAGGGGCCTGTGGAAATCAAAGGCAGAGGCCTTTGCCCGGCAGTGGGACAGTCCTACAGGCTAGATAAAAAAAGTGACTAGTGCAATAATACAAATAAACTTAAGTATTTTCCCGGATCTGTCCTAGTTTGGAGGCCGTCCGGGGGGGTTTTCACCGTGTCCGGGGAAAACCTGGACACTTTTTAATTGAATGACAAGTCCGAGGGAAAAAATGCGATTTACGCCAAACGTGCGGGTTTTTTTAAATCTTTGTCCGGGTTCGGCGAATTTGGAGATGGCAGCCCTATATACGAGTTTCAAGATGCACTGATATAATTTACGTAGCAATAATCTACCGCGTTAAATAATAGATCTGGATCAAATCCGGATTATTGAGATTGTACGTTAAGGCTCCGTCCACACTTGTATCATTTCGCCGATCCGATCCCCGTCGCGAATCCTCACCGCGTATCGTCCTGTTTGGACGCTCACTGCGGGCACTCCGTATCATTTGCGCTGTCGCGCGAAGAAACGCGTCCACACTTGCCGTATCGTATCCTCGTCGCGTATCACCGCACCGATCATTGCGGCGTGCAGTAGTTTGGACGCTATCCGTATCGTAGCACCGTATCACCGCCCCGATCATTTTGGCATTTTGTTTTCGCCGAATATTTCATTTCGTTTGTGATCGTTGTTCTGTGCGGAGTTGCGTCCCATTTAAAAATGTCACCCACTAAGATCGCTCACCGAACCTTGGGAGAAAAATATTCTTGAGTGAGGACCGTGTACCGGAAGACGCAGCGAGGGAGGCCTTCATTTTTGTCATCTGCTCATGGAGATTTAGCATAAGACTGTGCTCGTTCTATAATACATAATGCGGCAGAAAGGTTCTCGAGTGGAAACCGCGTGCTGGAAGACGCCCCATGGAAAGGCCTAACATAGTAGATAGTCCATCAGTGGTGTGGTATTTTTTAATAATCGTAAAGATAGTTATTAATAACCAATGACCGCAGCGTGGATCGATGACTCAAATAACGCCTTTGATGATCGGGCAAAAACCCACTCGAGATGGATCACAGCGTATCCGCAGTCCGCACCCTGTATCCTCACCGCGTATCATGAACGGCAGTGTGGACGTCACGCCGTCGCGATCATGCAATGCTTTCCTGATCGCGAGTGTGCGGGGTACTGAAGATACGCGTATCAACATGGATTTCGAGCGAGCGGATACGGGCCGTTGCATGATCGCGACGGCGCGACGTCCACACTACCGTTCATGATACGCGGTGAAGATACGCGACGAGGATCGGATCGGCGAAATGATACAAGTGTGGACGGAGCCTAACGTGTATCCAAATTACCGTATCCTTGTTAAACCCGCTCCAGCCCTTCTGATCCGATCCGATTTATCGGAAGCAATCGGATAATGTGTAGTGCAATCGTCCGATTTATCGGAAGAAATCGGATAATGTGTAGTGCAATTGTTAGGACATTTCGTCCGATAAATCGGATCGGATCAGAAGGTCTGGAGCGGGTTTTAAACCCCTTGCAGACCTTCCGATCCAATCCTAAATTATCGAATGAAATCAGATAATGTCTAGTGTAAGACTGATCTTAACAATTACACTACACATTATCTGATTTCATCCGATAAATCGGATCGGATCGGGTAGGATCGAAGGTCTGGAACGGATATACGGATACGGAACTCACTGAAACAACACAGACAGATAGTAGCGACACCTCTTGAATTTATATTATATCATTTATGCACTATGCCACTATAACTAAGTACGGAGAGTAAATATATGCACACTGAGCCAAAGCTGTAATAATATTGAGAATTAAAAAATATTATGATTTCAAATTTTATTATATTATTTTACAGCCCGACTCAAAAGAGTAGAAAACGGATGAAAATGGAACTAAAATTTTTCATACAAAATTGTTACCATATTCAAGCACTTTACGTCAAAAATGTGACAGCTGCGAAGGAAGTGGCGCCCTCATTTACTTTCTACTCTTTTGTGTCGCACATAGGAATGCATATGCATAACATATATTTATTATGCACCATATGTGAACTAAACGCACCTGTTTATTTTGTTATCTGGCAATACAGTCCTGCCTTTTTTTCCTGTATGTATCAAATGGCGTTTTTATATAATGTTTTTCATTTATTTACTGCGTCAAATAACGAAAAATAGTTTACTACATATTCTAGTTTGATTATTTGTAAATTTTAGTATTTAGATATTTAATACACGTATTTTTTATTTTTATAAGTACGTTGCTTGACTACATTGACGGTATCTGACTACGCCATTGCAGTGCTGTTCAACCAACCAACAAAGTGCTTGGATTCGGATCGATGTTCGGGCCTTTTTTGCGAGGAAACATCCTACAAGGCTCAGCATCACGAACCTGGAACTGCGTAACAGCTTTCTCACATCAACTTTGGTGTAAATTGAAATATTTACGTGAATTGAGGGTGAGTTAGAATAACATCTTACTTTCTAGACTAGCGTACCCTATGGTTCCGATAAACTTGATAACCAACATGGCGAAGCGTATAGCATGTAAATAACTACTGACGTTTATCTGATGGTTGCTTTTATTTAAAGTATTCTCTGTGTAGTGTGATAGTGGTAGAAATATTTTATTAGACTATAGATTCAATTAGCGATTCCTTTAGCATTCCTCTATTAGATGTCGTTATCCTTGATTTGGAAGTTTTCCGAGTATTTATTATGCCAACTTAGAATTGAACTAGTTTAGTATATTGTTGTAGTGTTGAAAACTTCGTACGAAATACAAATTAATATTTATATATGAATCAATCATTTGTGCAGATATCGTTTTAATGCATTTCAATATTATCATTTTCTATAAATAAAACCAATGAAACCACTACTTATTAGGTTGTTATTGGTGTAAAATAGGTTGAAGTTATATGGTAGGTGTCCTTTATTTACCATTAACTCTTATTTATATGGTATGATAATTTTAATTTAACAAACAATTTGTATTTTACAAATTGTTTTCTTATTTTCTGTTTAAATACATTGTTTAGACTGGTTTGGTTTGCATGGCTAGATACCTATGCACTATTCCAACTCCAACATGATTATGTTTTGCGGAACTCCTTATTTGGCATGACTTTCAGTCTGCATTAAGTGCCTGGGAGCGTAATTCCACTGGTTTAAAAAGTTTATGTTTTTCAGCTTTAACTCCTTGGATACGAGTTTTGGTATCCTTTTTATGGTAAGTGAAGGTACGGCTGTACTTTCCTTATTGTAAGTAAAAAGTGACCCTGTCAAAAATATTAATTCTATTACACTCATGATGCTAACAGGGCAAACATCACCATTACCACTATTTTTGACAGGCTCATTATTCAGCATGATTGGTTTTGTGATCGAAGCTTTGTTTCTTTTTACCTTCACACATATTTGCTTCAAACATACCATTGCCCATGGCCTGTCTGTCTCACACTGAACATTAACACCGCCTGGTTTTTAATTACTATTTCATTAGGTACATGTATAACTCTTTATCTTTTACTTGTGAAATTATGAATTTTAAATTATAAATTATTAAACTATATTACAAAACTATTTGTTTTAACATTGTGAAACACAAGCATCTTGCAAATAAAACAGGCTTTGATGAACCAGCTTAGTTTTTGGTACCAATCATTCATAAATATATTGAAAGTTATGTAAGCACTGGCTATTTGAGATTGTTTTCCGAAGGTTCCTAAAACAATTATGGATTTCATTGAAATTCTGCTTGTGTATATAGCAAGGCTTAACATCTAGGTTCTAAAATAGTTATTATTCAATTTCTTATTATCAACATTTTGAACATTACCAAATTTTGGGTTTGTTTACTTGAATTTCATTCTCACATTGTTGTTAACTAAATGATAGTAAGGGACCTTATGTTTATGGAGTCTAGCTTGGCTTTTGCCAAAATGCTTTTCACACTGGCAGATACTCATTTCTCGCTTTGACAAAGATACACATTTATTTTCTATAGACTCTAATAGACACAACATCAATGGAACCCATGGTACAACTTATCAGAACATAGGTTGCTTGATAATGATGCTAAATTATTTCTTAGGCTTTCTTGGAATAGAATATATAACTAATTAAATAAGTATAACTGGCTTCTTAGTCACCAGAAAATCCAAATTTTGTGCTATTCATACAATTGTTTTCATTTCACAACTGCAAGACGGCCTTGAAAGTACATACGCACTGTACAAAACACACTAAGATGAATATGTGTGTGCAAACCCACCACAACACCATTGAACCATTTATAAAACAGTTGTACTAAGTTTACTTTGTTAACATTTTAATTTTTCCATTAACTATAATATCTTTAGGAAATTGGTTAGTCGTTCATTATTAATTAGCATTATCCATCCCTATAATAATAATAATTTTACCATACAACTTACTAAATTTTAGTATAACCGCTTGCTGCTAAGCCCCCTTGTGATTGAACAGTAGTTATGATATTGTACAGTTGATAACAATATCTGAGACATATAGGTGACTATGTAGTATATTCTTTCTATTTATCGTTTAGATTTTGACCTGGAATCGTTACTAAGGCTTGTTATATACTCAGCCATCAGAATAGTTGTTGAATACCATTGTTTTCACAACTATTTGCACAATTGCCACAGCATAAAGCCATGGTACATGGTACTGTAATTATCTGGTTATATTGAAGTGTGTATGACTATGGCAAACATTCCAGATGCCGCGCACCCGTAGGAAGCACTACACGACGCACTCGCGCTCCCGGTCGCGGTCTTACGAGGCGAAGCGGAGGCGGCTGGATGACGGAGACAGGGAGAAGGAGGAATCACACAGAAAGCGGAGCAGGGATAATGACAGGTTAGTGCCGTCTGTAAATTTTTTGTGTAAAACAGCTATACTTAGCCTTTTTTCACCTGAGCCACACAGTCGCCGCTGCCATTGCTTGTGGGCCGCAATAATCTAATCTACAATGTACACTTATGGTTTAATATTGGTTTGCAATGTTTGCATGTCATTTGGGCCGCACAGAAAAGAGTATGACTGATCTACAATTATGTTCACTTGGATGATCCAAATCCAAAAACGAAAAACATATTTAATTGTCATACCTCTAGGTCTCTTATAACTGAAAAGTTATGTCCTACAAAAGGCTGACCGGGGTGACTTTGATGTGAGTGCAGTCACTTCCTCATTTTGGATCTTTATATTTTTAATTTGAATCCCATTAATTTCCTACGACCTATAGATAATCAGTGCCAAGATTGAGCAACTGGTAAGAGAAAGTGAAACTGACATGTAATTTGATGCTCTCCATTACGGCAGCAACTGCAATTTGCTATGGCATTAAATTTCAATTCAAACAGGCGGCAAGCGTAACAATATTGTATTTACCTCGTATTTATTTACCCATTTACGTATGTTCGTGATCGTGATGAATTAGCGCGCAAATACAGCATCGTTAAATAGCGCCATCTATGGGCATGCTGGGTATACTGTTAGCTACCAAGCGAGTTACTAGTTGTGACGTCGCCTCTGGTTAGTCAGCGCAACTTAGTCGTTTGGCTACTCACCGGTAGATGGCGCTAGTAGTCACTTAAACTAATAACTTACGGAGTGCGCCGCCGCGCCTGCTTATACCTAATTACAGCACCACATTATACCCCGCGCGGCGAACGATGATCCCTATGACACCTGTCATCTCAGTACATTTTTCCGATTATAGGTTACTAGCGACCCGCCCCGGCTTCGCACGGGTGCAATGCTGATAAATTATGCATGTATTATACATATAAACCTTCCTCTTGAATCACTCTATCTATTAAAAACCGCATCAAAATCCGTTGCGTAGTTTTAAAGATTTAAGCATACAAAGGGACATAAGGACAGAGAAAGCGACTTTGTTTTATACTATGTAGTGATAAAATGTACTGAGATGAGAGGTGTCATAGGAATCATCGTTCGCCGCGCGGGGTATAGTAAACACTTAGAATAAGCTATCATTGGTTAACTTGGACTGAACTATTTACCTACGTAACTATAACATACAAATAGTGATACAATGTAATTATCCTGAAAATTTAACTTGAAAATAGAACTGTGTAATTAATGGTAAACAGAATTTTGAGCCAGCGATTTCTCTTTGTCATGGTGGTTATATTAGGTCGCGTAGTGTTTCTATGTGAAAACTATTATTAGTGGCATCTAGTTCAATCGTTCACCTACACGGTCGATCAGCGTGAATGTAACGGTCTGCGGAGCCGGCCGCTTCAACTCAAGAGATGCACTTAACCGAGTGTAGGACCTTTGGCATGGACGGACTATATCCTAATGGTAGATTCATTTAATAGAAAAAAAAAGGATTTATGCCTATTTTAACATGTATCCCAAAATTTTCTTCAGGTATTTTGTATGTTTTGTATCTGTCAATATAGGTAATAAGGGTATCAAGGAATTTATTACTCAGGCTCCCTACACTCCTCATTCTCATCCTGGCCAGTCTTTAACATTATTTGTACACGGCTCTCCAAAAAGTCTTCGCTAGGTTTGGTCCTGGCAGATTTTCCTTACTCCCTGCTACGTCTAGTTGTGTTTTAGTGTCCTAAAGCCACCTTTCTCTGCTCCGCGTGGGGCGCTAGTCATACTGCCCGGAAGTCGTGCCGCCGCCGTGCCGGGTGAATCAATCGACCCTGCTCCCAGGCGCTACCGGCGACCCTAGCGTGAACTCGCGGTTCCTGGGAAATTCGATGAAATTGTGGAATGCAGTGGTTTCGTCCACGTGCCGAAAGAATTTTGTTTAGTTTTCTTGTTACGTACATGTAGGTATTCCATACAACGCTTTTGTATTTTTACCAGGATATGTATTCAGGGATCGATACCGTTATTTTGCTCCATACAAAATAACACAAAAAAAGAATTTAACAAAAAAAAGAACCGACTTCAGTAAAACTAAAAAAGCCAACAATAACCCGTTCAAGTACAGATTACATTTGACTCACCCTTCGAAGTCGATCCCAAACCAGTTCTTATATTTATATATTATAGTTTACGCGAGGTTTGGCACCGACTTCGAAGGGTGAGTCAAATGTAATCTGTACTTGAACGGGTTATTGTTGGCTTTTTTAGTTTTACTGAAGTCAGTTCTTTTTTTTTTTAAATTTTTTTTTTTTTGCTTTTTAGTGATTCGTATGTGTTCATCATCAGTTTCCTTACACCAAATCCTATTTACTGAATGTAAATTCTTGACCTTATCAATAAATTACCGAAAGCGCCGTACATGTCCCTATAACATTTGAAGAGTTCCCTCGATTTCTCCAAGATTCCATCATCAGATCCCGACTTAGTGCCAACGGGACCAACTCGGAGTTATACCCTTTCGATAAAAAAAAATAATTGAAAATCGGTTCACGGTTCTCGGAGATATCGAGTAACAAACATACAAAAAAAAAATTAAAAAAAAATTAGTTCGAAATGAGAACCTCCGCCTTTTTTGAAGTCGGTTAAAAATAACGTTATTATATTCCGGTTTTTCGCTCATTATCACACATGTTTATATTATAGTGGGCTAATTTCAAGGATCTATTTATACCACCTTATTATGTAACTTACCATATATTCAGTGAATAAATTATCATTATCATTATCATTATATCTATAACGAAATTCTATATAATAACATTCGAAAAAAAACGCGAAATTAGAGCGTTTTCGTGGATACCGGTATGTATTTATTGTCTTTATATTTAAAGCCTGACCAGAAATATATGAGGATTGTCAAGAGGGTGCTATTTATAAGATTTATATGGCAACAATTTTGCAACCAATCGCAACCGCACAATGACATTACAACCTCGTAAAATAATTTGTTTGAATGCACTGTTTTTCGTGTAGTAAACACGTCTACACATTATTTATAATATTACGTTCACGACTGTGAATGGTTTTAGGCATTTTCTTTGGATATTTTTAAATATTTGTCTCTTAAAGAAACCACCACATTGACATTGTTGACAAACCATCAAAAATCATTGCCAGTGTAAGAAATTAGTTCCAGTGAAATTCCCCAATATGGCGCATCCTCATATATTTCTGGTCGGGCTTTAAAATAAAATTAGAATTTCGCTTTATGTTAGAAGGGCAAACAAAACATACTTTTACTTAATGGAGATATTAAGATTTAATTTTGGAGAAGACCAGATACAGTTTTTGCAGCGAACAGTAACTTTTAAAATTCACTTTTTACTCGGTGTTCATGACGTGTAGGTATAAAATGAGAAATGAACAGCTTTATGTGCCTGTTGAAAAACCGAAACGAATGGCGCAAGAGCCTCCGTTAAAATGTGTCGTGGCAGCTCATGGCTACGATAAATAAGTAATTTTACCGACTTACCATATGAAATTGTTATTGAATGTGCAGAGAGTTGGCGGCGCCTTTTTGTTGGCGCTCGTCAAGAGGTGCCAATCAATTCCGATTGATTATCCACTATACCTCTTATGTAGTGCGATTTTTTTTACCGCAATGTCATCCATGCGTTCCGTTGAGTAAGGTTCATAGTTATGAAAAGGGAAGACAAAGAGGTGCCAGTTAGGGAAGGTAAATTATTAATTTATTGTATGATTAAGTAGGTGGTTTTCATGTCGAATGTTGTACAAATTGGCAGCACGACGTATGGCGGGGCTTGTCACACGTGTCTTGATTAAAGACGCGACCTTCGGCGCGTGTCTTCGTGGGAACGCATTTTTTTACGTTTTTTCTAGCTTGCCATTTACGTATATCTGAGTTAGCGATCGTGACCTGGCCTCCCCAGGGCCAACGTTAGAGCAACGAAAAAAAAACTGAGTAATGGTCTGATTGGACGCTAAACGAAATTCAGGTGGCAATAGGGCATCTACGAGCAAGGGATTGACCACACGGAGCTTAACATTTCAAAAGTCAAGCTGACGTCATAACAAAAAAAAAATGCTCCAAACTCGATAGGTATCGAAAAACACTTTTAGCGGTTTGATAATTCAATTCAAAAATCAAATCAAAAACTTTGTAATCAAAGTTTTTTTTTGATCATTGACATTTGGACGGCACTAGATGACGTTGGTGTCAATGGTGCATATTTTCGATGTCCTGATATCGTCATATCACATAACTGTGTCGGTCAAAAGGTTAAAGTGCGTTAGTTTGCGGTACCTACTATTTTACTCAAAGGAAGACTCTTGCAGAAAATTGTGTTTTCCATTTTATGCATTCACGGAAGAACCCGTTTTTAACTACACATGGAAATTTTGTAGATGGTAACAATTACGTGTCAGCATTTTTTTTTATTATTATTTATTATTATACAGGGCGTATTAAAACGTAGTTCTAAGAAAGTTTCCTACAAACTGTATTCACAATTTGACTGTAGGTATGTATTCGCAGTTTGACTGCATACCCGCATAGCATGCCCGCGTTCTCAAATTAAAGCATCCGTAACATTCGTAGTTAAAGCATTCGAAGTGTTGATTGTTTGTCGATGTCCGGAATGCCGGTATACCGATATTACCGATACAGCCACACAACAACTTAAGTTTAAGATCGTCTGTTGACGTTACTAGTAATATTTCAGTTTCAGCATGACAATTATAGACACGGTCGATAATAACTACTAAAGACGAAGACGCACAACATTTAAAACAACCCATAGTTAGATAAATAAATAAATAAAAATAAATATCAGACAACCTCACACATCGATCTAGTCCCAAATTAAGCTCAAGAAGGCTTGTGTTATGGGCACTAGACGACGATATACATACTTATATAGATAAATATATACTTAAATACATAGAACAACCATGACCCAAGCACAAATATTCGAGTTCATCACACAAATATTTGCCCTGGCCGGGATTCGAACCCGGGACCGCCGGCTCAGTAGGCAGGTGTCTACAAACCGAGCCAAACGTGTCGTCAAAAGATATTATGCGTATAATGTGTATGTGATGGTAGTTGCAAGAATATTACTGTTAATGCAGCTGGCACTGGTTGAAAGTAGAAGGCCCGGGCGGCGCGGCGCGGGCGCAGGCCGGCAGCGGCACCGCGCGGAATCCAGTTTTGTCCTTGCGTGCCTCGCTGCTCGCTTTTTCATAGCACCTTGTTCACGGATCCCCGGGCACAAACTTAACGAAATGCAAGAATGTCTCGTTTCCCTTTGTTGCGTTCGTTACTTAGATGGTAATATGTTCACGTAAAAACATCAAACGCGCTATTATATTATTTAAAATATTTTAAGAAAATCTAGTTTACGTGGCAGTTTGCTTGTTGCCCCTGTTTAAATTGCTGGAACGGTACTCTCATTATATTGGACAAATAGACACATTACGACAATAGGAATATCTGTTAACGTTAAGACAGTTCCTAGTCGACGATGACGTAACCCAGTTATTGCTACTAATGCATTTGTCCAAGGGGCCGTTGAACTACTGCGCGCGCTTAGGGCCAAGTCATTTACATGATAAATGTAACTCGTAGGGCTATAAATTGATATTTCGCACAAAGGCCCGACGACAGTAATTGTAGGTTGTCGGGAAATCGCGCGTACGTGTCGCAAGAGTAATTTCTTTAATCGCATGTCTTGGCCCAAGGATATGACTCCGCTAATGCCAAACTGTTATTTATCACAATGAGTACTTATTGGCACTAATCTGAACATCATACAATGTACCTAGGTACTTGGTCCACAAACACAAGAGAGTATTATTAAAGTCATCACATAAATTCCTTTTGAGCTGACATGATTGTATTATGAATTTTGGTATTTCGCAATATTGGCAAGCCTCGTACTGCAAGGTCGCCTACTGAAAATGGTAATCTTAATGTTGATCAGCAGTATGAACGGGCGATGCATAAGTTTTCACTGACGTCATTTCATCGCGTTCGATACGCTCGGATTCCACTGTTTACCTTCCAAAGTTGTACAACAATGCATACTTTTGTTACGATTCGTAAATTCAAAGGTAGGAATTTCGTAGCGGTGCTGATATTCCCTTGCCTTAAAAGGAAAATTGCTTGGTATCCAGTAAAAAATAGGCAGTTCGTCTCGTAAGCGCTTGCGCACGTCCCAAGTTCTATTGTCGCAAGAGTTTCGCGTTCAGGCGACGGGCCGGGCAGCGTCGCGGGGCGCGGGGGCGAGGGCGACAGGCGTTGTTCTTGACACAGTAAAACTAGAAGTGCAGTAGGTGCAGCTTGCGGCCCACGTCGAGCTTTTTGCAAGCCGCTAGTACCGTACAGATATACTTCGTCTATCAAGCCTAGCCGGTAAACCAGATAGATATAGGTAGTCATTACAGCCGGAACATCTGTCTAGCGAGATTATGTTAGTTGCGGTTGCAGTGAAACTTGCATAAATTATGACACATTGTATGGAAGCCGAGTGAGAACAAAAGGCATTCTTAGCAATTAAGAGCCCGTTTGGTAGTGCAGTGTAGTTAGTGTACAGTATTTTTGATTTCACCGCGCCGGCTCGGTAAGGCACGCGGCGCGCGATTTATCTGGCGTGATCTGCGTAGATCTCGGCCAAGAAACGCTTTCCATGTCGCGAGGCGGAACAGCCAGCTGCGATTTATGCCGACGGCGCGATATAATCCGATCGGGATTTATACCGCTTGACTCTCACTCCAGCCCGGCCCGGCTTCCTGCATACTTTTAAAATTGTATACTCATTATTACTACGTCAATTGTATCTTTTAGCTAAATGTCTAATCTTGTACAATATTTGGTATAACAAATAGTTTCGCTAAAGATCGATCTCGAAACCGAAAACATTTGGGGCATTTGTTACTTTTCTAATTTTACAGCTTTATTTAAAGAACAACCTGTGCTGTTCGCTCTTTTACCTATTACTGCAGGGCATTCTCATCATCTGTATCTGGCTATGCAGGTTTTTTTTACAAAGAAACTTAAGCTGCTTTAACTTACGTCCCTAAAAATTGGTACGTTTGATTTCAAGAGAAACGCGCCCTCTTCATACTTACTAATATGACACACGGTTACAATGCATCATTCAAAAATTACTAAATGAGCGCATGTAGCTTAGTTTTGTTCTTAAAAGTCACGACCCAGTAATGTTTTTTTTTTAAGATAATAGAAATAATGTACTACACTAATAATGCAGTAGGTACGCTTGTTGTTTAACTCAAGGTACTACCGAGTAATGTCACATTTATTTTGACGTCGGCAAGGTGATGATCATTACCGAAAATGATTTCCTACCGATCCAGCGCATCGGTCGGATTACCGCGAGGTCGCACCACACATCCTGCTATCAACAATAGACCAGTGTCTCGGCCTTGCCGCGCGAGGGTCTGCTCAGGGCCTCACTAGACACGTCGCGTTGTCTGAGGATTAGACACCTCTGCACTATTAACCTTGTTACATTCGTCTACAAGACTGCTTACAATTTCTTACGAAATTCCCTGGCTTAGAAATATTTTACGGTGTCGCGGGACGGACATACCTAACTGAAATATCCAGGTTACAAATGGCTAAGATAATTATGTACAAATACAAACACTTCAGGAAATGATACATTTTCCTTATTCAATCGTGTCTTGACGCTCAGATTTCTGGAGTAATCCTAAAATCCTTCTTCCATCTTTTGAACATAAACTATTTTATTTCTACATACCATAGTAACGTTGTTAGGCAACCGGCCTACAGTTCATTCGGTAGACGCAGCAACGTCTTGATACACTACAAAAACTTCACTGTTTGGTTGACGATCAGGTTGAAAGAAAGAATTTCTGATATTTTGTCAAAAAATAATATTGCATCCCTCACCTGCACTGATAACATGAGAGAAAAATTACTACCTAGCTTCATAAAAAAATTTGCTTTTAAAGATTAGGCACACCTTTGCAAACCCTATTGATTAGCAAATTTTATTAGTGACAGCTTAATACTTTTAATGGCCTTTTTTATTACCCTCTCACACTTACATGCCGGTAGTGCTTCAAATGTTACTGATCCATTTTGTGATTTTGCTTCTAATCTAAATAAATTATAATTAGATTACATCACTAATATTATATATCCGATAGCGTACGGTTTGTCCTTGCACATTGCTTAATGCAAGATAAACATCCTAAATCATCCCATAAGCAAACCATAAGAAACATGTATAACTTGGAACGTGTAGTCACTCACAAATTTAAGAGCTTAACAAGATTGTAAGCCAATGTGTGCAATATGTCACTAAATTGACGTCTTTCTGAAGACTACAGTGTTATTTACGATTCCCCGGTTGCTCGCATTGTGCGACGAAACCAACGACCGTTTAGTTAGAGAGAGCTCGTCGATTTATTAATGCTGCAATCACGCTAGTGTAGATGTACTCTACGCAAAATATAACCAGCCACTGAGAACATCCAAAATTCTAATATTAGACTGTTATACGCTGCCAAATACGTGTCAATAAAGTTTATTTATTTGTGTATTCAATTGTCTATATGTCAACTAAAATATACGAAAGTAACAAATGTGAAAACGACGTCTAAGTGAATCAGTTTAATTTACATCGCGAGTCAATTACACGCAATTACAAGATAAATTGGCTTTATCACATCATACCAGATAACTTGAAGTTAAATGTTTGCATTTTGATCATCATAAAAAAGAAGAAAATCTATTACTCGTTGTGTTTCCCAATAAAAAACGAGTGATATATCTCCCATCACAATATAAAATAAAATATTACAAAAAGACAGTGATTCTTTTTAAAGATTGTATTTAATTTTAATGCTATATACTCCTTTAAGTCTTAAGCATGGAGCCCAGCAAATGGATATAAATGTAACGTTTAATACCAAAACGGTGTCCCGCCGTAGAGATGTTGATCATAAATGGATACATCGTCATAAAACAACATAGAGCCGGCCGCGTATTTATTGATTGTTGGTTCCGATAAATCACTGCTGGCGGTTACTCGGGTCGCCTATAAATCATTCCGCTTTGCAACATGAACCTACTTTTACCCCAATCATTTGCAGTGTAATGATTTTTATATGAGAAAAACGCTTACTTCTGTGTCTGGACTGTCCAGAGGCTAAAGCACTATTGAACTATCGTTTTACTGACAAAGATACGTTTTGGTGGCAATTAGAGAACCTTATTTCGCAGCTATATATAAAGGTCATAATCTATTTCTATAGTAAATCGGCCCTAATGAATAAATTGACCCTGGTTTTTTATTTGCGAGTACACATCTTCTAGAGAAGAATGTTTAAATGCCTGTTATCAACATTATAATTGTAACAGTTTTTTACTTACGATTATTTGTATTTGTTTTTTGGGATGTCATTAAACGTATTTGTTTTAAATTTTGAAGTAGTGTTTTTAAATAGATTTCCGTCTCCAATAAAAACCATGATGTTGATACCCAGCATGAACATTCATCCATCACTAAACGATCCCGAGAACTCACAAAAATCCAGAAACCATTTTATGTATGGCCTTTAAAATGGTTTTCGAGTAATGCATTTTTTCAGTCTACCTTCGTATAACTGTTTCATTGTAAACGTCATCAACATTAAACTTAACGTGTGTACGTGTAAGGGCAATTAGCGCGCTGGCGTCAAATTCAGATTCAATAATCAGGAACGGTGGTTTTATACTCAACACTCAACAGTCGGCGATGACATCGCCAAACTTGCATGAATTGACAACTTCTTCTCTTTGAGTCCAATACATAGACATATTACGAAGTAGACTCTACGTATTGTTTGGTCCGTACCTGAAACTGACCGACACTTGCACACAATGGTTCGATTGTCACGTCTGTTTCTCGTTTGACGTGACATTTGACGCCCAATTCCTTTAGTTTAGTGAAATTGCGCTCTGAGGAACAATCGACCCGCTCACCCACTAACACAACATTGGTAAATAGCAGTATCTTATCTTTATGCAGCTAGAAAAGCTGTAGCGACTGCTACCAAAACCTGTTCATTATTATGGGCTCTATCCTTTTTTTAAATAATTAGGAACTATAGCTTATTTCATTGGACCGGTTAGAATGGGATTTTAGCTGCCATTATGTTTTCAGGTATGAAAAAAAAAACGTTTATTCAAATATACACAAAGTTCAATTTCCTGAATTGACATTGGAATAATTATTGTATGAGAATAGTTTTTTGTTCAAAGTTAACGAGCTAAAGGTACAGTCGCCATCAGACATATCGTAGCATGTAAGGTATTCATAAATATCTGAACACGACTCTTATTGACTGGGCGTTACAGTACATGTTCACATATTTATGAACGCCTTATATGCTGCGATATATCTGATGGCGACTGTACTGATTATATTGCTTTAGCTGTGACTAAACGGTGACATAATGACTTAGATTGTCTCCGCCGGACAGATCTTGCACAACGAACTGATACTAGTAAATCAATACGTGCCTAGTTATTTGTTACGTTCGCTAGTTAGGCAACGATCGCTGAAGAAATAGAGTTATATTATATCTCATCGAAAATAATATTTAATATGATTTACTTATAGATACATACCTACCTGCTAATGGATTATTATTTTTTCAATAGTTACACCATAATTCAATTTCGTTTGCCTAAAAATGTCTAAAATTATATTACCTTCTTTCATTTTGATAGGGGCTAAAACTGCTAGCAGATTATTCAGAATTGGAACAAAATTTATCTTTATTAAGTTTTGTAGTAAAATCTATATTTCCATTTTATGCATCATAAATGCTCCCATAACTACGAAGTAGAAGGTTGGCTAAAGAGTCTAGGAAATTAATCCGGAGTAGTTACTTTTTTAGTTTAGCCGATTGAAACTCATTTTAAAAATAGGTTGTTAGATTTGATGGATCTACTCAAAGTAATCTTAAGAGGCCTTATTCCTTTTAAAAATGATTTTTTTCATATTATGACAAATATATTGATAATTTCAACCAACTTTTTGAAGTGAGTAATACTTTTCCCCGAGTTCTAGGAAGTAACATAATTATTTCATGCTTTCATTGCGTACAGTCAAAAATAAGTTGAAAAAACCAATTTTCCGCGTGAATTTTGTCAATTTCGAGTAGTTTTTGAAACAAAAATTATCAATGAAAAATTCAAACTGTAGGTTTCAAATATAGACATATAAATCGCAATAGCCCTGTTCTAGGTAGTAACATCAATAATATGTTAAGAAACATGTTTGATCATAGAGAAAAATGTCTAAACAATCAGCATTTTAAAAGGAATAAGGCCTCTTAAGGTAATCGTAAAAAGAGGTTCGGCCGCTTTTTACGTACACGAGTAGAGAAAGCCTAAGCTTGATGGGCACTTGATGAGGTGCCCGCGACTAGTTTGCAACCCGTTGAAGTTGTGTAGTCGGTTGCAGATAAGCCGTTAGCCGCGTTTAGGCGCGGACGGGAGCGAGCGGTGCGGGATCGATTAGTGAACCGGTCCGGGACGTTGACTCCCGAGGGCCTGCGCCCACGTCGCGAATTGTTACTAGCCGCTAGACTCAAGGAATCACTGAGTAACATACTAATACGCAGTGTAACAAAAACGTCGCCAACTTTGACTATAACAGGATGATATAAACTCATTTGAAGTAAAAACCAGAACTAATACAAATAATAGGAAATGTAGAAGGCGTTAGAAGAGAAGAGCGACTGTCACTCGAATCGTAAGATATTGAATACAATAGTGATGAAAAAGTATGAAGACTGCGTAATATTAATGTAACTTGCGAAGTAGGTACTATTTTGCGCATAAATATCTTCTACGATTCCCAGTGCGAGCTCCGCTCTGCCGGTTTTTAAAGGCAGACAACCATATCTTTTATATACATAATTACATATTAAGGGAAAATCTTACACAAATCGACCTAAAGCAAAGCTTGAACTATGGGTACTAGACGACGATATATATATAAATACAGATATAGATGACGTTCATGACCCAGGAACAAATAATTGAATTCATCCCACAAATATTTGCCCTGGCCGGGATTTAAAGTCAGGACCACCGGCTGAGTGGGCAGATGCACTACAAACCGAGCCAACCGCGTCGATATGTACCGTAATGCACCCGTAACTTCGTTATTTCTTGACTTTTCTTGTTTATCGTAATCGCATAAAAGTATAGTATAATCACCTGTAGATACCCAGCCTACTCGTGTACCAGATAGTAGGAATCTCACAAGCTGATTAAGTAACATTAGAAAAATGTAATTATCGGTAATCTATCGCGGTCATTAATGGGAATTGATTTAATTAGAAATCTCGCTGGACTAACATAAATAAACGAGTATTTACATCCCGGCATTCTTTCTTTAAATTTGTACAGTTACTGATATTTATGTGACTAAAAATCTGACCACACTATGCTAAAACTCAAGTGCTTAAATAATGACACCGCTATTTTTGGGTTAGTTGTTACGTTATTAAATATGTGACCCGGTAAACGTGGAACGGTAAAAAAACCCTTTGAATATTGAGGCTAAATCAATGTGTCACACCAGATGACTAATGATACTCACTTTAAATTTGGTACTGTTCACGAGCGTGCATCACCTGTTCATTCAAATCTTTCAACATGTAAAATTCCTTTACGTTACCAAAAGAGACACAATATTTATAAAAAAAAAACGATCTAATAAAAAGTATGTTGAGGAATCACTGAAGCCTTATATAAAATACCATAGCACATGCGCGAAGTCACGCGTCGATGCACCAGCGTATGTCAGTTTTCAAGTTGACGTTTTAGCTAGTGCCGATTCGTTGTCAAGACGCTGCAGGTGCAGACTCAGGTTGAAGCTATTACGAGGAAAAAATCCTGTTCTTGTTCCGTTGGGCTTTAAGTACCTACCTACCAGTTTGTAACGGGCAAAAAGGAAACATTAACTTTTTTATGGGTTTGCGTATGACCGTCACCTGCTAAGATGCCAGGGTGGAGCGGCATTACTTGGAACGAGGACCTGATAACGATGCACTCATTCGAAGTTCAGTTACGCTAAATTTTGACATTCAATTTGTTCCTCTGCTGTTTCAACTTAGATTTTAAACGTAAATATGCACATAATTCTTGACCTTAAATCTGTCATTCACCTATTTCGACATCGCACAATAACAGTGCGAATATAAAGCTGAATAAAACACGGTTTGTTTTGTTCGATTCAGCCGCATAATCCTGACATGTCCTCGTTGAGACAAGAAGCATATTACGTTTTTTTGCCTTATGAGCGTTGCAACTTGCGACGCTTTTTCTTGACCTTATTGTTCGTACAGATAGAAGGAACCTATACATATAAAAGTTCTACTCGATAAATCGTCAAAGCGACGGTTGTCAAGGTTGGAAGTATCCGCAAGTGGCAAGCTTTGGTCATAATGTTACGAAATGTACATATATTTGACAATGACAAAGTAAATGTGCTAAACAGCAATGTCCAATGCATATTCTTCCTTTAGCATATGCGCCTGCGCATTATTTAGGATATCAGAATATCTCATATTCATATTTACTAAAGGGATATTATTAATGGCACAGCAAACAAATAATCGCCTATCAATTTATTTTCATCAATTATATACTTTTTAAATCAAATTATGTAATTAGGTATTGCACAGCAAATAAAATAAATGCCTAGCAAAAATTGTACTGCAGATAATTAGAAAATACACATCAGCACGACATTAATTTCATCTTTTTAAAGAACCCAGTAGGTTAGGTTAGGTTTGTTTCATAATTATTCTGAAAAATAAACAGTTTTTGAAAAAATGGCTTTCGGGCAAATGAAAATTTAGTGAAACGTTACAGATGGGAAACAAAAATTAGTGTTTCAGATAGGTAACCATCTAATCCTGATCACCTTTCAGAGCAGATCCGACTCGGCCGGGTTAGGTTAGTTTTTTTTTTGTATATCCATTTATGAGCTTCTTTGACATTTGTATCTGTTTGTTTAAAATTTTGACATGTAATTATTTTATCTGTTTTATTATTAATTCCGCTGTTTTCACTATCAATTTCATCACATTTTATCTGTTAATATATGTGACGATCATAGTATAAGTGCATGTAAATTGACTTAGTGTAATTTATATTGACATTTTATATTATGAAATAAATAAATCTAAATCTAAAAAACGCTCACATAATGTGCGGTAGTCATTATTAGCTATGCATTACTTAGATATGCTTTACTTTTAAATAAATAGATGCACGCCACAAATATAAATTGTAGTATATTTAGTAACATTTTGAGTGCAATATTTGCTGTGCAATCAGTAATTTTGATATAAATTTTGATTATTTTTGCATAGAAGAAGGTTTTTTTTTGATGTGCGTTTAAATACTACTTAACTAAATAATTATCCTCGAAGATTAGGCAAAGATCATAGTGTATACTTTTTTAACTTTAATTTTAAGAATTTTGGTCGTTGAACGATTAAACTGCTCACGATTCCTACTTCGTAATCATACATAACTCAAGCGACCGGTATTCGCGGACAAATTTTCTTAAGTAGTATCCCATTAAAAAGGAGTTAGCTCTTTTGTCTTGATTGGTTACTTGTTTCTTTCGCCATTTATCTTCAACGGTCCGAGTACAAGACAGGAAATTCTGGGAAGTGTAAACAAGAGGCAACTGTCGGAGCTGATTAAACATGATAAAGCCGTCTGGTATCGTCCTGAAGGTGCAAGGGCCAGGGCTGGCGGAGAGCGGGCGCGGGGGGGGCCGGGCGACGAACCCGCGTGGGTCGTGGGTCAGCTCCGCGCCGCGACGCGTTCATTAGCGCAAGCGCTTGCGCACAACGCTGCATTTTATGCATACTCAAAGGAATAAGTGGGCATGAACATCTTACGCATTTAAATAACTGTCTGTTTACTCAACTTCTTTGCATACCTTCTCCGTAATGTAGAAATTCAAACTAAACGATCCCCCACTGTCGTGAACTCCTTGACTCGTAATTGAAGGTTGGACGAGATATCGGACGAAGACCTCACCGCGGAAGCCGTAATTTTTTGTTTTCCGCCCTGTCCAAATTCGCGCTTTATTGACTGCCCTCGGATATGTTTATTCTTGTTTTTATTATCTACTGCCTGAGGTGCTGTAGGTATAGTTCGGTGCGGTTAATAATAATTCATTTCTTTGTAAAGGAAACCTATTGTGGAATTAAAGGTTTTGCGAGGGCATAGCTCTCTCCGTTCAGGGCCGACGTGAAGGTTTGCGGCTTGACAATAATTTTCTTTGCACACAATGCGTTCATTTAATACGCTCACTCACTTTAACTCGATGTTTACTGCGCAAGTAAAGTTAAGTGATGACTCTCGAGACTCGGCGTACGTGGGCACCGGGGATAACCGGCGACGCTTTTCTTAAAACTGACAATGAAATGTATACGTACGTACGGAGTCATTGTTGCAGAGAAACGGTGTCAACGAAAGTTTTGTTATTGACATTATGAATTTGTGTCAACGGAAAATAATTTAGACCGGTATCATTAATCTAATTCGAGTTGCTAGACGTATGCAATGAATCAGTATGAGTCAATCGAGAAAGTAAACCAGTAAGCATTGTTCCGAGTGGATGCGCGGCGCACCGAGACTGCGTGGGTGCAGGCAGCGCGAATTAAAGCAGCTCTCTATTCATTACTCATCGTTATTGCTATAGCCATTTTGGGAAACGAAAGAGAGTGTTTTTGAGCTTGCTTAATTGTTTTTAAGATAAAAAAGACTTTTAATAGTCACTTTCCAATGTCACCCCACACGAGTGACCTGTCGTGGAATCGATTATTCATTTTCATTGGGTACTTAACCGACCGCTCTTGTATCCGACACCCATACTATTAATATCTTCTTTATGACTAAATAATATTTTAATAAAAGTTATCATGTGAAAAGCCGATGCCACTTTAACTTCGTTGCTTCTTCAATGTACCTTACTCACTTTTAGTTATGAATTTTAAAAACTATTCCGGTCGGCTGGTTTTTGGCTGGTTGGCTTAAAATCCCAAAAAATAAAAGAGTACCAAATCTTCCTTATCTTCCGAATCTTTGATTAATATCGGCGCTCATATTTAAATGCAGCATTTAGAGTGATTTGTGCAACAAAATTACTTTGTTTAAGCCTTAAATACAAAGATCAAAGCTTAAAGAAAAATTTAAAAAGGAGCTACCTGGGGGAAGAGACCGGGAATCGAACCCGGTACCTCTGGATTGCAGGTAGCAGGTAGGTTTTTCAATTTTTCTAATTAATAATTAGTAACAATAGGGAAATAGGGCTGGATATTTAACAAATTATGACTCATTAGCTACGTGCCTCATTAGCGTATACACCACGCGTGCACTAATTAACCCCCTATTATCTGGTATAAAATGGGTAATTTTCATTGTTTACTTATCATTCGTGTATGATACGTCTTCCTGAACACTGTTCCTATTGATTTTACCTGAAAAACCTCGAAAAAAATGGATACCACCCCAGCAGAAGCCGCCCAAGCAGTCGCTCTGTTGCAGACAGGGATTAGTCAACGTGAAATGGCTCGACAACTGAACCTATCGAAATCAGCAGTTCAACGAGTGTTCCAGAGATTCCGTGAGACGGAACCGGCAGGACTCGCTCTACTTCGAAGACAGATGACCGTTTCCTTGCTGTCAGCGTTTTAAGAAATCGTCGACTGAATGTTGTTCAGCTTCAGCAGAACCTCCGATGGACTCGGATGTGTCCATCAGCCGGTGGACTGTTAGAAGACGACTGCGGGAGAGGAATTTGACTCCACGGCGAGCTGCTAATGGACCAAAACTCACCCCGGATCATCGTGTAGCACGACTAGACTTCGCTCGGGAACACGAAAATTGGAATCATCAGCAGTGGAGCTCCGTACTCTTCTCCGACGAGTGCAGGATATGCCTTTTTGGAAATGACGCACGAGCAAAGTCTACCGAAGGCCAGGAGAACGTTTTTCTCAATGCTGCATTGAAGAACGGGTTGCTTATGGCGGCGGATCGATCATGGTCTGGGCTGGCATTTCTATGGAAGCGAAGACCGACATTGTTTTCATCACAGGCTACATTGGAGACGGTTTCATTTTTATGCAGGACAACGCACAGCCACGATCACCAAGGAGTACCTGGAGGCGGTTGATATTGAATTTATGGAGTGGCCAGCACGAAGCCCGGACTTAAATCCGATTGAATACATTTGGGACGAGCTGAAACGAAGAATCCGGGCCAGGAATCCCGCCCCGGAATCGCTAGCAGAGCTGAAGTCCGCAATTGAAGAGGAATGGGCGGGCATACCTCAGTGTCGTCCGAAAATCGATTAGATCAATGAAAAATCGCATGACTGCATGTCGTCAGGCTAGAGGAGGCAATACACGTTACGTTATTGAAACACTGAAAATTGTATTGAATTTCCATATTTTTCCTTACAACCACAATTTTCCCAGTAGTCATAAGTTTGATTTCAATACGCATTTTTGGGCGGGTAAAGTTCTAAGCCCTGAAAAACTGAATGTAACGTAGCAAATCACTGAAAATGACATCATTTTAAAGATGGAAAACTTATCTTTCATATGGCATTTAAATTTTTACAATCCGCCCAATAGTTTTTACAGATATCGAAAAAACGTTCATTACGCTGAGGTGGTCCGATTTCTTTGCACCCTAGTGTACCTACTTAAGTTTGTTGTTTACCTCTATTGTATTTTACTTGTAATCTGTGTTTGTTTGTGTTAATTTCCTGTTGAGGTGTGCAATAATAGTACATTACTGCAGACGCCGGGAAATAAGGGCTTGCCTGGGCTGGGAAATAAGGGCTGAGTAGGTATAGACGGCCGACCGTAAGGGAGGCCGTCTAGTGATACGAATCCGGCAAGCCCTTTTCACGGCTAAGGCATGTATAGTGCTTTTCTCAAACATATGCAATGAAATAAAAAAATACACCACTCAAAAAAACATAATTCAGCTGTTCAGCCAGCTCATGAACACAGACGCCAGGTTTAAAAAAAGTATTTTTAATTTTCCCTCCAATCCCTCTATATTTTTTTTCTTTAATAAGTCCACGTGTGTAGTGTGCGAATATTAGGGCCATTATACACAACCTGATAATAAGAATCTTAGTTTCTATACTAAGTAAAATAAAGGCAGAGGATTTTTAATATTGTCTATGGTCTCTGGTGACTTACGTATAGACGGTATTTTCAGTTCGTGTGTACTAGGCATTAACACGGATATTGTTGGTCCGATGGCTGAATGGGTAGCTAATAGAAAAAAAATATATATCAGCTGTTCATACACACAGACGCCATGTTTACATTAAAATTAAAAACAAATTACTTCCCGGCTTAGGCCTTCAATTTTGTATGAAATTCCTTTACAGTTCTCTCGAATTGTTCCGCCCGAAACTTGACACTTCGAAGCCTGTTCTAACGCACGTTACGACGATATTTCATTGCATGTTTGAGAAAAGAATATTATATTCTATTTGTAACTGTTCATAGCAAAAAGGAGACCGTTAGAGGTACGGAGTTATTGGTACTCTCTAAAACTACATACTACGTATAAGCTATTTGGTTTCGACAAAAAGGATAGTTTTGACACGGGTACGGATATTTTGGATAGCAAGTTAATAAGTTAAATTGTAGATGGATACGTCATGGAAAAAATCGACGTATCTGAACTGTTTAATTCAAATTAAAACTAGTTACTTAAGAATTTCTGCACAATATTAGAATCAGTGCAAGTAACCATGGCATAGTTGCTGGATAATACAATATAACACTGTGACAATGTTTACTCTTACTAATGTACACAATAGGTATAATAATGCGATTGTTCGTGGATCGCAGCCGCGGCGGTAGAAAGTACTGCGTGTAAGAGCGGCAATTAGTTGATGCACAAATTGTATTGTTCCGACCAGTAAAGTTCGCTACGAGAGTTACCAGTCATGCTGCCTTGCTGCCTCAATAAACCTACTATTTTATTAAGCGATTATGTTATGTGTGCGTAATTTTATTGGGATCATTTATATCACATTTACTAGTATGTTAGAAGACTCAAGATGGTTGATTTTAGATTTACATATCGCGGAGGGTGTAAATATTTCTTCGAAGTCCATTTCACAGTTTTTCAGTTATGTGATTGACATGAAACCTGTGCATACGTAGATCCGGTGGATTAGCAAAATAAAAGTGATGTGATCATACACAAAGTTCTATAGGTTGCACAATTGCTGTAGAATATCTAAATTTTGTGTTATTGTGAACGCAGTCGATCAAATTAATTAGTGCTACAGTTGTAAGCACAGTTAAAATGCGTGCTGTAATAAATGAATAATGAATGATTAATAGATAAAGACACATTAAACACTTTTCGTCGAATACATTAAACCAGCCTCTGCCTTTCTCTATCAAAATTACACACCGTGACATCTTTTCACTTTCACGACCACAGTGCCAATCAAAATAAATCTTCAACAATGTAAACTTAATTAAAATAATTAGCTTACATTTTAAGAGGTTCAAATACCTTTATAATATACAGCGCTAAAAGCTAAATACACAATGTAGTAAAACGCCAAACGAATATATATCTTAATTTCATTTAAGTATGGTTCTTTGTTGGTATTTATTCTCCAGTATTGTTTAAATTATGATGTTTTTGACATTTTCATAGGTTTTTGTTAATTTATTTACTTTTGAAGTATTACATTATTCTTACCAATTCACAGCGCTAGGAATCCCATGCGGCTAACGCGCCGCCGCGAGCTTACGCGAAACCGAATCCAATTTATGACGTTTGGATTGGAACTTTTCTACCGAGCGGCCAAACCAGTACCGGCAGTATTGAAGTGCTCTCGCGGCGGTAGGCGGCAGTGAAAGCTATTTTATTTGCGCTTGTTTACATCTGGTTATCCGTACACATTAATTATCGGCCTACCTAAAACTCTCCATTTCACGGTTCGTAATAATTTTGATGCTATCATATGTCCTGAGGCCACAGGTTACGGAGGACTTTGACTTTTTTATATGACTAGAAACCTGCTTTACCTGGTACTGAGTTTTGATGCCTATCAATTTGATCCACGCGTTAATAACGTGGGCGAATTAGAAACATTTATTGAACTCAGAGTAAGATATCAAGAATATCAATGCTAGTATATTGCTTGTCGGTTGAGTATTTGATTTTTAGACGAGATGAAAAAAACATATATGTAAATTTATCTTTCTATTTTCAATCGCATTAGTCATTACGGTCAGGTATGGTAGTGCAGTTATAGAAAAGTCGATAAGAAATCTTCATTGTATTCATATAAGAGCTAATCGAATGTGCCAAATAAATATGCGCATGTTATTAGATAAATGGTACCCGTTAAGTGTTTCAACGTACTGATTTATTATGTACTCTCTGTATTGTTTCGTTTGTGTGTGGGCTGTGAGTCTGTTTAGCACCGGAATATAGGTTACACGAATGTAAAAATGTACCTATTAATTAAATCTCCCGTTGTATGTAACATAAGTTTAGGCTAATCAGGTATATAAGTCAGGGGTAAAGCTCAGTGCGCACTTTGTCATTAGTCTAGTGAGGCTCACCAGATGCTAGGGTGAACCTCACTAGTCAAATGACAGTAAAGTTCCTAAACATCATTTAGACTAGACTCTACAGGTACGGGTACCTGTACAGTCTAGTCTAAAAATATTGATACATTTTACAAGTTGAGCTTTAAAGGTTTCAGAAATATGTATGTTATATTGTCACGTGGATTGATTGTTGGTCAAACCCGATAAGTCGAAAATATTGGTCTTTGAAATAAGAATTCTATGCACAGTACACGCTGTTTCATCTTCGTCAATCTTTTTTCCGTATGCCGGGTGTTTGGATGTTCCGAAATTTCATCATTTGTAACAAAAATATTAAACCATTGATACAAAGATCGAAGCTTAAAGAAAGATTTAAAAATTAGTTACCTGTGGAAGAGACCGGGAATCGAACCCGGTACCTCTGGATTGCCGGTCCAGCGCGTTAACCACTTCGCTACCCTAACTCCCAAGCAACATCGATTTTTTTCCTTATGCTTTGTATGTCGATCTTTGCATTGTTTATTTGAAAGGTTTTACACCTTAGCGACCTCTATGTGAATACGTTAATATCCACATCTTGCCGCACCACTTTACAGCAGTAAACGAGCAAGCGAGAGAGGGCGCTGTTATTTTGTAAATTTATGAAACATGTAATGTCGTTCTTTAAGCTTTGATCATTGTATCATTAAAATTAAAAAAAAAATGAGACGTTACATGTTTCATAAATTTATAACAAAAATATGTGAATATTCGACAACTCCGAACGAACGTCTCTGTAACATGCGATGCGATATGAAGAAAATGACCATATCATACTTAAACAAGAAGATATATTTGCTATAGTGCTATAATTAGATAAATATCTAAATACATTTGATGTCGGAATGCAACCACTTTACTGCTACTACTTTATTGCTAAAACCACTGTTAACGTGATATTGTATATTGAAGATCCCAATAAACAAGCGTATAACATTTGCATCACGAAATCAGTTTTTATGCGATTAAGTGGAAATTGAAATGTTCATCGTCACACCAAGAAGTTCATTTGGAAAATTCATGCAAAATAATACCCGTTAGAGCATTGTATTGAATGTGGAGTAATTTGCAGATGTGGGGAATGGGGCCAATCGGACCTAAGTCAATACTGTTAGCTCCGGTCCTGAGTCATCGGTAAATGCTTTTGTTAACTCGATTTTCATGAACAGGCACGTGTTACCGTTTCTACAATCGCTTACGAATTCTATTATTCTTTGATATTAATAGCAATACACATTTATAAATAAAACACGATTACGAAACATGAAATGTAGAAAACTATTATTTAACGATTGACAACGCATGGCTTAAATCAATAGCGACCAACAGGTGATATAATGCCGTTTGGAAGCTACTTAGCAGCTTCTATCCAAGGGGATATTAGGCCATTGGAGATAATTTTCTTATCTATTTGATTTTACTTGGCTTGGTGTTTAAAGCGGGTAAAATTAAGCCCTACCATGTACCTCCCATTTTATTAAATAATGTTGCCCTGAATGTTGTAAATAAGGTGAAGTATCTTGGTCATATCTTGACAGATTCTCTAGATGATGACCAGGATATAGAAAGAGAACGAAGGGCGTTGGCGGTTCGCAGTAATATGCTGGCCCGCAGGTTTGCTCGATGCTCTACTGATGTGAAGGTTACGCTGTTGAAGGCGTATAGCCAATCCTTCTACTCGAGGGGCCTGTGGGTTAGATATACGAAACTCGCCTATAACGCCCTTCGTGTTCAATATAATAATGCATTTAGGATGCTGTTGGGACTACCGACGTGGTGTAGTGCATCAGGTATGTTTGCTGAGGCGCGTGTTGACAGTTTTCAAGCAATAATGAGAAAAAAGATTGTCTCACTGTTGTCACGGGTTAGGCAGAGCTCCAACAGCCTCCTAAGTGACATTGCGGCTAGGTTTGACTGCCCCATCCAGAAATTTTGGATAACGCAGGTCAAAGGTGTCGCGGAATTTGTATTATAGTGTTTAATTTTTGTGTTGTGTAAGTGTTTGTATTACTAATGTATTTATAAGTATTTTAAGTTTTCGTTGTTACTAACACTCTATGGATACTATATCTGAAATAAAGAATTTATTATTATTATGATTTTTGGCTTTGGCTATAAAATGTAAAAATAAAACATTGAACAAATCCAGTAGACGGAAGCCGAAAGAATAATGTCAATAAGAATAATGTATCAGAAAATCAAAGTCTCGCCTGTACACAGCAGCAAATACTTTCCCGTATGTAGTTTTCTACGCATGTATTTTCACGTAAGCGCATTGTGTCACCGAACCACGCCATCATTAAATATTTACCAGTCTTCTCTGTTTGCTACTTTACTATATTTTCTTTTTCGCACCTTTATTCCGGTAGGGCAAGTAGATATAGGTTCCATTTATTTATCGTACCTACGGCTTTTATTATAGTTCTCTACTTAAAATCTTATAGTGTTACATTTAATGTATGCAACTGCATCCTTCGAAAGTTTCTTTGAATTGATACTTACGTACGATACACGGTTTGCCAATGTCAAAGCATACTCTATCAAGCTTAGTAACTGATAGTTAGTACCTATATCAGACATTTGCACGTGTCCCGTTTCATGTACTTGCTCTTACTCATATGCAGGAAGCAGTAAGGCAAATGTTAGACATGTTTCTGAATCATAAAGAAGCGCTTTGTTCGTCCGACTTGGTGTTGATGTGTAGTCGTCAGTTAGTAGCAATGACATTGACCATCACGCTCGCCATAGGAGGCAGTGCCCGCGATTAGAGAAATTGTTTATATTGTATCTTATAAAACTCGACCTTCCACGGCATTAGCATCTTAATATGTCATTTTGTAGGTAATTTATTCAACTCTATGCAGTTACACTTGTGACTTGCTTGCTAGTTTATCCGATTGGCTTACTAAATAAAGACATACCTCGACAGCCCCTAGACGATTATGCAAATGGAATCATTTATTTCCTTTTACGAATTCAATAAAAATCTAAATGTGCGCGTTGCCGATGCACTCGTGATGTTTACTATTGGGGCCTTACCGGGCCGGTCACGTTTACGGAAGTTAAACACTATTCCAATCATTTTCGCCAAGGACAAACGTCCGAGTGAAATTCCACATTCTTCGCAAGAACGAACGTAATGACTCGAGGCCTTGCAGAATCGATAGCGAGACTATCTTAAAGGAAAGACAAGTAAGGTGTCCGTTTAAGGAGTTACGGCAATGCATCGACCGCCCACGTTTCGTTCGGAAATCGATGGAGGCGTCGCACTAAAACCCTACAAACGATCTTTCGGATTGTAATTTGTACACGGAAGCGTTTAACTGGCGCTCGTTCTTTATAAACGATCTCGCGGCGGGCTTATTCTACAGCGTACTTTATAATTCGGTGTCCGGTAGCACCTACATTAATTTAAACGTTAAACCAACATTGATTATCAGCACGTCTAGCATAACTATGACACGCGAATCTTTGTCGCGCGATAAATACTACCTGTCACTTTTGATACCGCGCGTGCAAGCCAGCAGCGCCAGCATATCTTGCTTCGACTTCGATTGTCGCACGACTCAGGATCACCTGTCTTGGTCGCACGGTATTGAAAAGATAGTTTTTGCCGCGCGACTAAGAGCCGCGCGTCACAGTTATGCTAGAGGTGACGCTTAGACGCGCGCAATCCTAATCGCGACAAGATATGCTAGCCCTGCAGATCTTACCTTAAGGTTCATGAGCAACTTCCCTAACATCCATCGTGTCTTTTTTATGCGTTGTGCAACTTAAAACCAAGAATTGGACGGAAAATTTAAACTAGGGACTGGTTGCACCTCCTAAGAGTGAGCTGGGTGGCTTCCCTCGAAGCAAAGCTCAGTTTACGCAACGAGGTATTTGGCGTCTCTCGTAAACTGTAATCACTTTTGTTTTCAAACACAAAGCCGCGCCGTGGCCTTGATTGCGATCCCGCGCAGCATTATTTTGCTGCCATTTGTCAGCTGACGTGACATGATTTCCCTTTTATCAAAAGAAATATTAATAAGCGAAAGTTTGCTTTTCGAGCACTGGTTAAATGACGATTTATGACAAGTATTTCGTTCAACGAATGACGCGTCAGTTTATATAGCGACGTCAGCTCTTAACCTTTTTCTCGTAAAATGCTTCCGCGATTCAAAAACAAAGTGCAGTTTTCTGCGTGAGTCAGTCAACTCGATGCTAATGATGGCGGCGTTAATTGACCATAGTTATGCAGAAGGCGACCAAAGTTTTTTTTTCATAATGCAAAAAGCGACCAAACTCATTCATTGATTAAGACTTAAGTCACTTTGGCAAAAAATCTACGCTGGTCGCTTTCTGCATAACTATGGTCAATTAATATTAAATAAACGTTTGTCTGAGGAATGCTTTATTACCTTGTTCATAGGAAACTGTTTTCCTGCGAAGGTTTTACTTATCCAGAACTTTCCGCGACGGTATATTCTGAGGCTAAGGATAACTTAACGTTTTTTCCATATTTCATTTATGGATGTAGAGTAGGTTAAGTTTTTAGCGCTACGCTTAAGCTACCTACAACACTTCTTCTGTTTTATGACTCGCGAAGGCAGCTTTCATTGCTTTAATTACCTCTTAAACTTGAATCCATGTACCACCACCCACAAGTCGGTTTCTTCCACAAAGTAATACAATTGCAATTTCTAATCGCACGTCATAAGTGTGGCACGGCCCCAAAACGTTGATTATGGGAACAAGTAATGTCGTGTATGAAGGATGGCGAGTGGCGGCGGTAATGCGGTGCCTCCTACGCGCCTCTTCGCCGAATCGAACTGTACGACGCTGTACTGACAGCTTTCTGCCCCAATTACAGACATCTCGATTTCGCCGAATTGTGGGAAGTCGCTGCCCCGTCATAGACAGCGATTTGTGCACCAGGCGATAGATAACGACCAAACTTTTACTTTACTCCTACGTTATCTATCACAAATTGTACTGTAGCCACTAGTTCTTACTAACCTTTAAAGAATTTAATCTTGAATGTCGCCGTCGATTTTTAACAAGTCACGCTATAAACACTCAAATACTGACGTTGTTTTTATTTTTGTCTGGCGCGGAGGTTCTACCGTGTCCATGAGTCACAAACAAGAAGGATCTTTGTTGTGCTTCTGAGAAGCTATACCAACGGACAGAGCTTTGTGATAAAAGCATTTTGAAATGCAGGTCGGTCGGAGAAAATAATGAAACGTCGCGTCCAGTTTCATATCGACTGACTGCATCCGCTTGAAGAAGACATGCAGTCGCTATAATTATTTACTCAAGATTAAACGTTTTTCATTAGCCTCTTTTTTTGTCCATGGAACGTATTTGATTTTATCTAATTAATCACAGAGGGGTTTTAGTTGATGGGTTAGATTGATTTTATAATTGGATGCTAAACATGCAGAGATTAGAAGATGACGAATCAATATCGAGTAATGTTCTGTTATTCATCAATGTGTATGACCCATTCTGACCCCAATGAATACCTAATGAAAACCGTTACGTTTAACTGAGTTATTATTGCGTTACTTTTTGAAATACCAAACATCGCCTGATAGTCTAATGGCCGAGAGACCGGCGTTCGATTAAAGCAGATATTTTTTGCATACTCTCAAGTGTTATTGGGCTGTAATTGCTGCGATTATTTGTAATTACTGGGTGCAATGATTTACTCTAGTACTCAGACACGCAGTAAAGTGTTAGTGAGGAATCCCGGATTTACAGGAAGTCCATTTATGGACGCTATTTTGATAAATTGTTTAGATTGTACCTGCCAGATCAGGTTTCCGAGAGGGCTCCATTTACGGTGCAGGATTAATTTGCTACAGCACGGTTCGTTCACGTTTTAAGTGCCGGCTAATCCTTTTACTGATTTGATTAGCTCTAAATTTAGAGTAGTTTTTCAGATCATTTCCATCTCTAGAACTACACTTGTATGCCTGTATGGTCAGAATAAAAACGTGATGAATTCGTACTTGTTCGTCACTATCATCACACCTGTAATTGATCATGTATCACGGAAGCGTTTCTACTTCTTGATTTATTATAGTCATCTCGGAAGAGTCGAGATATATATATTTTGTATACCTACATATATCACAATACCTAATCTGAATCTGAACTTGTTTCCTCATTTTGACGCAATTTGCGTAAAGCGACAAAGCGATAGCGTGCGGCAGTGACCGATTTTTCTTTCATTAGTTAGTCTAGCACGGCGGCCTAGTAATGAACCATTTGGGTCATTGGATCTCGCCGTTTGTCGGCTGACGCCGCCTCCGATGCCATTATTTTTTGCCTCTATTTGCAGGCAATTGAATAGTCTGACGTGGTCACCTATCATTACGACTCCAAACTTTTCCACAAGCACCTTCATATATGACTGTACCGTGAGTGTGTTTTCATATACTCGCAAGTATTGGGCGTTATTTTGAGGGCTATCTGTTTAGTAGAAAATTTCAAGAACATTGAGTTAACAATTTTATAACAACTGCCAGTGTTAGTTAATGGAAATGACTAAACTATTATCACAACACCGACACTCATCTGCTTTCATAATATTGCTCGGGAATAAAAAAAATACACTTTAAAGCTACCTGTCCACAGAAGCGGAGCGGAGATGTGTAAATAAATAAATATCGGACAACCTCACACAAATCGATCTAGTCCCAAATTAAGCTCAAGAAGGCTTGTGTTATGGGTACTAGACAACGATATGCGTACTTATATAGATAAATATATACTTAAATACGTAGAACAACCATGACCCAAGCACAAATATTCGAGTTCATTTCACAAATATTTGCCCCGGCCGGGATTCGAACCCGGGACCGCCGGCTTAGTAGGCAGGTGTCTACAAACCGAGCCAAACGCGTCGTCAAAAAAAAAATGTGTAAAATGGACCAATCACATTTCTCAGATTTAAACGCACTTATTTTCGCAAAGACGCATCCTTATTTTCTCCGCTCCGCTTCGGTGGACAGGCAACCTAAATTCAACCTTTCTACGTAGTAAATATTTATTCCAATAATGCCTCTTCACTGTGATATATTTAGCTGGGAGTTAACTATTTGAATTAAAATTTTACACGTGCATTTTACGGAGCGGGTGTTGAAAATAACTCATAACTTCATAAGTATGTAATCATATTAAAATATAAGGCATTTCTTAAGTTAAAACTGATTAACTGTATTCCTTTAAACGTATTCTAAACTAAATAAATATGCTTTACCTGAATAAATAATATACTTTATTGCAATTGTTAGATTAATAACACTTTATTCGCACGTTTTACAGGTTCCTATCGTGCAACAGTTGTGCAAAACTGGCGTTGCGAATGATGATCCACCCAGCAACCTTACAATGTAAATTTAGTAGCTGGATGAGGTTTTGAACATGATGTTTTTAAAATAAATATAATCGAAATTGTATCAGCTCGGATTTAGTAAATTAAGCATGTACCTATATACGCGCATTTTTGTTATCGATAGAAATAGCCCACTCTAGGAGCACTAAGTGCGTGCTCCTTTGTCGTTTGCGGTATTTTCACTCTATGGGTTTTCATTTATTTATACTTAAGCCGGGATATATAGGTCAAGCTGCTGCGTTAGCTTTGAGCCCAAAGGGGAAAAATCACACAAGCGCATAATCGCTGGCAGTGACACACTGTCCGCTGAATACGCTCCACCCTCGACCGTGTTTATGTCTTACATAAATAAATACCAAATGAACCGTGTCGCGATATTATATGGATGTGTACACAGCGGCCAAATGACAACGCGTCGATGCGTTTATGTGGGCTAAGCTAATGCATCTCCACACCTGAGTAAACTCCGTGCCAAATTTAATAAGTATCTACAATACTTATCTCCTAGGAGTCGCGGAAACCTTTTTCAGGTTTAGGATATAATTTATTTTATGATGAAATAATGCATATGTTTAAACAAATGACACGCAGTTGAAAATACCGCCTGTTCCATCTGTCCCTACCGCCATATCCCCCCTAATTGAGATAGGTGGAATATGTTTCCTTTCTTCCCCACACCTTGTTATGAAGATATCTATTACTAAATTCAGAAAATAAAAATAATGTATACGAAATGAACGCTAAATTCAAGTAGACGTACGTTGATTTAAGTTGTGGTTGGGCTATCGAAAGTATTTTCTTAGTAAAGGAACGTAGGTAGAAATGATTTATGTTAGCAGTCTCGACTCGCTATTAATTCGATTTGTTTCCAATATTATATCTTCGCCACTTTCTCCCGCATTCGGCAAACAGCAGAATAATTTTAGAAATCCATATCTTTCTAACGATTGATTTATCAACACATGTACAACACTTAATCAATTATAAATTTACTAATAATTTGATTATTTATGTTTACAATGTTGTTATTTTAAATACATACTAGAAAACACTATCGGTAAAACAATGTTTTAAAGTCGCATCTGTTTCATAATGAATTATGTAAATGTGTAAATTAAATCCGTGCCAGAATATTGAAACCGTGCATATGGCTTGTGTTCAATTAACGGAAATTTTGAACGTATGTGAACATGCGTTGTTTTATTTTGGTCTGTGGCCCAAATGCATATATAATATTCTTCGTTTAGCATGCAGTGTTTCGACACCGATTCGACCTTCTGTACCCTGTCTGTACACTTTTATGATTTTCAATATTTTTTCTGTTTTGTACAATCATAAGTTTGCGAATTTTAATTATATTTTATTATTGTTTCAGGTAAAACGCCATTTTATGCCCAGTTGCAACAAAATGATTAAGGTGAGGTAAATGCGTTAAAATTTTAATGTTCTTATAAGCTAATTGATAAATACATTCCTCTTATTAAGGATAGCGTGCGTTTGAAGATAATTAATAAATTCGTATATAGTGAGCGCCGAGCTGTTACTGACGTTATTAAAAAAACGTACCCGATAAAAAGCGTAAGTTATGATTATGAGATATTTACTGAATTTTCTTTTTAGTTAATTCCATGAAAGTTTTCGTATTTAAATTAATTTCTACACTAACAATAAAAGAATAAAACACGATATAAGTATTAAACGAATACAGATTTATATACAGTAGACATAGAATTCATGTATAATATGTACTAATAAAATAGTGCCATTATCAAGCAGCGAGGATGCCGTAACTATGCATTTCAAAATATTTAGCCTCGATAGAGGATATCTGTATATCTTTTAAGATGCGCGTTACATTTTTCGGTCACTCAATATACCCAGATGAATACGATTGATCTATCTAATATTGCACACACAGTATGGTGATGGTTCAAAACTTGTGTAGAGCACTCGATCCTATGCAGGGCAGTCGAACTGGCTCGTTGCTCGTATGTTGGTGTACCGAAGGCCGGTGCTCCTGCGATTCCACCCGTAGCGCTATCGAGTTAGAGTCACTTGTGGTGGACCGCAGGAGAGAGGCGCGCAGCGGTGGGGTCCTCGCACCGGTCCGCGCTACGCCTCCCTTCAGTCAGTTTAGTAGCAGCGGTGCACGCACGCCGCACGCACAGTTCTCGCGCGCGCAACGAGAAGGTACGAGTATGCATGCGATCACGCATCGGCTTCCGGTGTCCTCTCGCCCGATACCGAGCGATCGCACTGCTCCCGTCGCGGCCGCTATTCGTGGCTAATGCGTCCCGAACTAATCGGAGTTTGTGTCATGCAGCGGCCTGCACCCGGTGGTGTGCCCGGTGTAGACGATACGTCGGGCGACGGGCCTAGATCGCCTTAGTGAATTTTACCAGTGCCATTTAATGAGCGGAAACGTGTTGATCTAATTTATCATCCCAAGTGTAGTGTTTGTTTGCCTTGTCAATAGCGAAACAATAAATGTTATTCAAACAAGCTTTCTGTGCCTCATATGATCGTTCTATTACATTTAACAATACGGGCTCTACGCATACATACATAATTAATATGTTTCGGCCTTGTTGTCTTAGCTTATATAATTGACAAGAATAATACATGTTTATAAATAAGTGCAATGTATGCCATACTATTAATAATGTGGTTTATTTGAAGAGGCGAGAATAAAGGAAATCATAAAATAACGTATTATTTTGTAAATAAGTGTAAATAGAATACATTGCAATATCACATTAACCCAGAAAGGTGTGGTTAGATAGCGATATGTCTATCTCGGTGCAGCTGGGGTGCAGACAGGCGAGGATGTGTCGGCCGCGGGCCATATGGCAGCAGCGCTAGTAGCCTTATTAGGGACGCCTCCAAGGCGACACTCGATGCACTTATACGGCGTAATTGCTTCACGAAACGGGCTAACGCACAAGTGACGTCTTATCACTTTACAACTTAATAACGTATACTGTACATTTATGAAATAATTTGTTAATTTTTCAACTATCTCTATGCATGTCGAAAGTATTGAAAGCGGTTAATGTTTTGACCGGCTGCGTAACTGCATAAGAGATAAGGTAGGGCAAGCGGTTTGCGAGTAAGTTATGCAAGCGAGACGAGCGGTGGAGCGCTGCACGGCGGGCACGGCCCGGCGGGGCGGTTCGTTGACCAGTGCGTTGTCCCGCCGCGCCGCGCCTGCGAAGGTCGCGGCCCACAGCCCGCCGACACATCCATGCACTACACGATCCATGCACCGCGCTCAAGCCAGCTCGCTATCCCATAGCCGCAGACGCACTCCTCGGATCATGATCGCGAATTAGATCGACACGTCACCGACCCGTCTCCTTTTCTCTACAGGTAGAGCAGTTATGTGTTCAGTGTGTTCCGTGCTCAAAGTTTGATTGTGGACTTAGTTATATTTTACCGATAGTGGAATTTTTGATCTCAACATGGTGACTTCGAGAATACCGGCTTATTCTCTCAATTCGGAGTTCAACAGGGAGTTCAGAAGTTTCCGCATTACGCGAGCGACGCCGCGGTCGAGCCTGTACGCGCCCGCGATCGTCCCGATACACGAGTACCCCCGGGTCAGCGTTCACGAACGCAGGGAGGCGCTCAAAGCGGCGCTCGCTAAAGCGTGGTCGTCCAAAAGCAGCGAAAAGAAGAAGCACGACACATGGACCGTTCCCAACGAACAGAGCAGGACGGGTATCATGACCGCAGATTTCACCAACAAATCGATATATAAAAATGGCGTTAACGGCGAAGAAGTTTCACGAGTTGCACTCGTCAAACATGAATTCGAAAGCAAAGATGTAGAACGTACAGAAGCATTCGACAATCGAGTGGAAGGCGGTCAACCAGCCAGCTTTAGCTATAGCCGACTCAACGGGAACGGTATAGACATACAAGAAACTCTCAAGAAGGGCTGTGATAAAGGTTTACACAGTAAACATTTAGGCTATACAGACTACTTAAATAATGTTCCTAAATGTAAAACTAGTTTCGAAAACAATTTCCTCAAACAGAACCATGAGGATCGTTACAGCAAACGAAACGGGTACGATGTGGTACTGAAACGTACCGATAGAGATTTTAACCTTAACAACAATACCGAATACAGCAGCCTAAACGGCGACACTTATGATTCTTTGAAGTATTCGCGAACTGCGAACGGAACAGAATCGGTGCAATATAAAAGTTACGGTAAGGCGGACACCGTTAAGAGCAAATTGCTCAGCACAGATAGTCCGAGAAGCGTAACGTCTTGCAACGGAGAAAAGTTGAATGGATACGGAGGTGCCGATCGACGCAGCGCCAAAGAGCAGCAGCGGCTGCTGACCAGCGGCCCCAAGTCCGTCGTGGAGCAGAGGCTCGCCGAGCGGCTGGAGGTCAAGGTGGCAGAGCTGCCCGCGCTCTACCTCGGAGTCGACTCGTGGACGCCCAAGTCGGCCGCCTTTCAGAAGAGCATGCGCGAACATGAGTGGAGCGTATCGTATGTAACAATACTATGCCAAAGGGCAATGCACTTTTCATACTATTTACTAACAACCACTTCACTAATATCCTTTCCCCGATCGCCATATTGTGTGTGCTTTTAGTGCGGCATAGATATTTTATAGTTATTTTTGAGTATACTGGCGGAAAAACGTTCGCGTTGCCCTCGCGCGAATACCAATAATCGGCTAGCTTCGCAGTGGCCGAGTGCATCGACATGCTACTGGGCACGGCGCGCGAGCCGGTTCTTGCACACGTTTCGCTAACCACGGACTTACCATAATCGCTGTACCGTTCTTACTATAGGTACATATAAGTAGCTATCGTCATGGAATTCCTGACAACTATCAAATATCTATTGAAACTGTCTCTACATCGTAACGTAACAAAGAAAAACATAAAAAAGGATATCGTTCGCAGGGAAATTTAAGTAATGTTAGGTACGTTGACCATGGGTTTTTCTGTATCTAGCCTGTTATTACCTATCCTTATGTATAGGTGGACGTTCCTATTATCTTATCATATTTGAATGATGTAGGGTCTAGTTACATATCTCGTTCCTAAAATCGTTTATAGTTTTTGTATCGATTGATGAGGTCAGTTAATGATATTCCGCTCATATTTCTCGAAAGAATAAAATTGTTTCATCGTTTACCTTCTCTACAAAATACTAGTAGTGTAGAAAATATGATTTGCTAGACTGTTTTTTTTATTCCATTATAAAATTTGATCCAATTATATTTTCAAAACAGATTCTCAGGAGAATTGTCTATTGTTGAATTCGTTTCACGTCGTTATATAGTTAAATTTAGCAGTGATTAGTGAAGCCTTGTTTAAAGGGCAGAATATTTTCAACCTACTTAAAATAAATGACGTTATCAATTCGGTTTGTTTTTTATTATTGTTCCTCAGATTTTGTTTGAGAGTAGGCATCTTCCAATTCACCTCATAAAATTTTGGTGAAGATCTGGTGATGACATCCCTAAGGAACCGCAACTCTTCAAATATTATAGGCACATCTATTTAGGATTTTTTTATAGTTACTCCTTTCGTTGTTCTTGAATATACAATTTCTGCTCGTTGAAGTCGGTTATTTTTTGTGAACAAGTGATTATGTTAAGCGTTTTATCTTGTTCAATTCCGTTTCGCTCCTAATGCCATGCCAACGTATGTTGAATTCTTGATTATGATCGATTCCGATCTCATGTCTCATTGCCACTTACGAATCATTTGGTAGCTTTGACCTCTTCACACTTATGGATAATTCAACTGGAGTATTATTTGTATTGAGGTATTCACGTAGAACCCTTAAGTGTGCTCTAGTTTCTTATAATGCACGAGTCTTTTGCAAAGTAATCTGGTTGTACGTAATGGAATTTTATCATTCAAAGTGACAGTCTCCGAGTAGTTTGGCGGGTTGCGCAAATGCTTGCACAATTTAGCGTGACTCACCATCGTTGCGCTTTATTCCATCCTGCTGCCGCTCGGGTTGCTTAATCTCGCCACTCATTATCGCCATTTCGCCGCCGTAATGGTTAACGCATAAAGAAATTCGCAATTCAAGATGTGCATTTCGTTTTCGTAAACCGCTATAACCTGGCTAATCTTATTAATTTTACAAATTCTTTGTCTGCATATCATCATTTTTTTACGAAATACTCAAACTAAATTTGTTTTACTAGTATAATGTAATTAGAAAGATACAATAATTTCGTGGTATTACAAATATGCGTTTATTGCCTTGGCAATTAATCGTGTGCAACCACGTTCACGATGTCAGTAACATCATTTTAATGCATTTAATATCAAACATAGCATAATACAATATAAGAAGATGTTGTTATCATACAATATCAGTCCTTAAAAGTCACGTAACAAAATGCCGCAACGACTAATTAGGTAACTGTTTTTTTGTTCACATGTTTAATATACCTAATCCGACAAACTGTCTAATAGTCAGCAGCCGTGGGCGCTCGCAACATGAGGTTCATTTCGATACTGCTTGCTGTAAATGTCCCGAGGTCACGTTCTGGTTTGTTGTTTTGCGAAGGATTTATCAACTCGACGTAATTTGTCTTATGTTCTTACTCTGTCGTATTATTTCTGCAACGTAATAAACACAATTTTGGCCTAGAGAAGTGTAGAGAAAGCGTCTTCAATATGTTGCGGCGAAGCTCGGTGGCTTGCCTGTAAATTATGAGACAGTTTCACCAATGTTTAACGAAAACATGCGTATGAACTAAAGCCAGACCTCGATCATGCATTAATCACCCGTGTAATCTGGTCTGTCATGTGTATATTTGTTTGTTACATATCGGGAAAGTCCAACGGTCACTATGGACGTTATTTATGATTACTGGAATGGTCTAATTATTCTATTGATACTACTCTACTAACAGTTAAAGCAGGATACAGCGTCTGTTACTAACTCTGAAAATGTAAATTTCGTAAAACGTATAATTAAGTTCAGATAATAATTAACGCTAAATATGCGTATAACTACGTATTGACAATTTTAAACAGCTAGGAGGCTCCTGTTTAAACTCCAAATGTAAAAGTATTAAAGATGTGTTAGTATAGGTACGCGTCAAGTAATAATACGCTTTCTGTCACTACATTAAGGGCTTTGGGGAATAGCAAATGATTTGTTTTGGATCGCACGTCGTAGAAATGTCAAATGGTGCCTGATCATGATCAACTTTCACTGGGCCTGGTCGCACTCGGCACCGCAGGCACGTGCGGGCCGGAATATGCCCACCCACTTATCTTGCATACCTTTATGCAATTCCCTGGTGCGTGCCGTAACACTTGAAACCATTTGAATGATTCTATACCCGGCATGATTAGTAGGGTGTGTCACCTGTGTATGAAGAAAAATCATTTTTTTTTTCACAATGGTCATCAAGAGTTGCATGCAAGCATTGCAAGTTTTAAATATAAATATTTAATGCATTTTGACGACGCGGTTGGCTCAGTTTGTAAGCGCTTGTCTACTGAGCCGGCGGTCCTGGGTTCGAATCCCGGCCAGGGCAAATATTTGTGTGATGAACTTGAATATTTGTGCTTGGGTCATGGTATTATCTATATATGTATTTATTATTATTATCGTCGTCTAGTACCCATAGTACAAGCTATGCTTAGTTTGGGGCTATGTCGATTTGTGTAAGATTGTCCCTAAATATTTTTATCTTGTATTTATTTTTAGAGTTTTGACCACGTGTTGCATATTCAAATTCTAAAATTCGTGGAAATGACACACCGTAATGATTAGGCACCTATAGGGTTATACGATAACGAGTAGCCACATTAATTACCGAAGTGTTCTTGTCCTAATGTAACCCATGGCTCTTCATGGAAATACATGTATATTGCGTGACAAGTAATGACTGCTGAATTAGATTTAACAGTGTATGCTAATTTATCGTAACTCTATTAATATGTAACGAAACTAAAATAAAGCCTAATAAGAAACCCGTGAGCGGGTTATAATATAAACTGTTTACATCCGGCGGCATCTAGTGAAATCGTTTACTCGATAGTCTAATTTGTTTAGCGCTAGAAAGAGTCATTGGTTGTCATTGACCCGACGAAAAGCGGCGCGGGCGGCGTTTTTTAGTCTCGCCTTTACTGACACAGTTCACAGTATCTGCTCATCCGGCACGGCCTTGTCGATTGGTGGCCGTCGACCCACCAAACTTAACTCCTAATACCAAACGGTTCTCCGAGAAAGGAAATATTTATCTACATATTTGTTAGATATCTATATTTAAACTGCATTTTTTTTTTCATTTCTGTTATGGTTGGGATTAAATCACCGTAGGTAATCAGCGTTAGATCGAAATCGAGCACTTTGAGTGTAAAGACGACCCCGCCGCCCAAGATTTAATTGGCTGGCTTGGAATTGGCGTGAAGCCTTGACCGGACGTGGTCGTGTCACGTTGGTTTTTTGATTTCGTAACCGACTGAGCCGACTCGCAGAATGACCCGAGATCGATTATGGTCATTGTGCCAGCGCGTTTCACTCTCGGTTTCGCGGCTGGAGCTTTTATGAATAGATATATAAACGAAAACACTATATGTATATCTTAAGCATTACTTACAATAAGCGAAATATGGTAGGTTTTTTATACACGGAGTGATAAGTCAGATGAAAATATAACCAAAGTTTGTTTTTGGTAAATACATATATTTCTTCCTTCATTTTGAGATTCGTAGTTTATCATTTGTCCTCCTATCGTTATATCATTTGGACTCCCACTCTCATATAAGTACCTACTGAAAGCCTTCAATGTTATTTTTGTCATAAAATCGTCAAGTCATAATTCTGAAACTAATATGCTAGAAATGGGTACTATTGTGATAAGCTTTTCGAAAATCTTGTTAAACGCAGATTAACCGAAATAACTATTTTCCTACCATAGGTAGTGGACTAGTCACCTGTCAAGAAGCCAAGTAGGTAATCCCTAAGTGGGTACTTAGCCTTATGTTACTTACAAACAAAAACATTACATTATGCGCCCTCGTAAGTTTTTGGCCCCTCATCACATCACATGAATGTAATCATGTAATATAGGTACTCAAGCTTCAATAAAGCATTACAAATTGTCACAATGTATTTGTAAGAGTTTAACCTGAACTAGAATTTTACCTGACATTTATCCGCCTTCCAATATGTACAATCCAAAGGAAATGTTTTAAAAATATTATGTCTTGACCCGATTAACTACTTTTTACAATTGTCGAAACATATAACCACTCCAAAATATTAATACTTTTAGGAAATAATTTGTAAATGGGTTTTCCACCTTCCATGGCGTATATATTATAATTAGAGCAAACGCAAGAAATATCCGGAATTTAATTGTGACATTAACATAACCATATATATAGCTATATTTTCCTGTAACAAAATTTTCCTCCTCAAAACACCACTTTTATAAGGCCTAATTGCCGCTACCAGTAGTGTTTACATATGTATTCGACGTCCCTTAATACGTGTTACAGCTTCCAAGTAACATGTATACTCATGTAGTTACGTCGACGGCTTTCACCTTCGACGAGCAGCCACCTCAGGTTGCCCGTCGTAATTAAGGTTCCCTAACCGGCAGTTTCCACGAGACGAACGGAAGGAACCGACCTGGCACTTTCCATTCCACCAATTAAAAAGAAAACAAGACCTTAATGAGCGAAATTAAGCCAAGCGTTCATAAAATTCATAACGAGAACTTTCAAATGTTTTAAATCACGTGCGAAACATCTCGCTGCTGATGACGTATTTTAAATATTTTAAATTTGTCATATTAGTCTAGTGTAGAGTGACTCACTAGCCAGTTTTGACATAACAGATAGTTCGAATCGATAACGTTCACGTTGTCAGTCGTTGAAAGTGAACGCTGCGTGTTTGTATTCGCGACGAATCGTTTGACACTGACGCGCTCGGCTTTGTTCAACATCGCCACGCCGTGGGTGACTGCTGCTCGCGCCGACGCCGCGATTATATTCAACGGAAGTTCGTCGACGTGCTGAATGCTGTTTGATATTCATTACCGTTGCCGATTTGAGAGTGATTCATCATCCGTTGCTAAAATTACATACTGTCATATTACACTTAATTCTAAATTCCTGCTTTTATATATTAGACATATTGACCTATAACAAGCAAATCTGTTCTTTCCTAACGCATGTAATATAAACTTGATTATGCGCGTGCAGAATCGATCACATGAGTTGCCATTGAGACGTGTTAGTTCAAGTTCAACGTGTGGTGCTAAACACAATGTGACATTTAAATACCGCCATTTATTAGGAGCCGCCCGCGCAACGACGGCAACAGTTGACGACTCGGTCGCATTCGGAATTGGATCGTTTGTTAAATGTGGATAACTTAATCTATCGCCATAAACCGCATATGGCGGTCCGCGTACAGCTCTGTTTACGGCTTCATTAATTCGAGGATTCCTAACTTCGGATTGTTATGCATTCTGTTCTGTAGTCGCTAATTCTTACTTGAATATTAAGCTAATTTGATTGTGCAGCACAGGCAATAATTTCATAGTAGGAGATACTTTGTTACTCTTGCTGCGTGCGCACCTATTTCCTGAAAAATCATGGATCTCTTCAAGTCGAGATTGAAAAGGCATCTCCCAGGCAAGCATGCTCCACCTTAAGCCTTATCGTCACTTAACATTAGGTGCGATCGAGGTCAAATGCTTGGCTATCTAAAATACAAAACAAACCTATTTACACTGAAATTGTATCTGAATAAGCATAGTATCAAGTCATTTAACCAAAAAGTGTGTTTTTTGAAATAACTCTTTAAAATCCTAAACTTTTGGTAAATAAGCCATTTAGTAATTTATGATTTCAATAAAATAACTATAGTAGATTCTACAATTCAATATTAACTAACATTTGTGTACCTTAACATCACATGTATCTTAATATCTAAAGAAATAAGTTCAATCCTTACACGGATGTTATCTCTCGTGTCAGTTTTATCAACAGCGGTATGAAGTTAATTATTTAATATATAACTGATATCTAAGACCAAAATAGAAATCTGACACAAGCTTCGTGAACTATATATTATATATATTACAGTTAGTTCGTCAGTACATAATATCCGAATATTATTATTATATTTAAATTAGATTTTCGGGATCATTGGGATAAAATATAAATCAAAACGTACATACAGGACTTATTTTTCACAACCAAAACCAATATAAACATGAAGTATGAAGCAAGTCTAAATCGCGTATAATAATACGACTACTCGTCGCTAGATGTCGCCGCAATGTGCGTATTTCACAGAAACTGCTTTGTACAATTCTGCTCTAAAATTGGCATAATCTCACATTTCTTGTCACGTATGCTATATTTATCTCTTAATATCTTCGTCGGTTGGTAAACCAATTACGTAAAGTTAATGCTATTACAAGTGAGAGCGCCACTTACGCGTTTCTGCAGTTGCAGTTCACGTCAGTACGCCATTCATTCACAACCATCCCTGGACTTTCTTTTAATTTCAAAACCGAATTCTACAATGATTTTCATAGAACCAGATGAAGATAGTGTTAGATTACTCAGGTTTTTCGATACACTTCTCTATAGTCCACAGCACATGCGAGTTTGCTGGTAAGTCTTCTAAACAGGCTTAACCTAGCGGTGGTTTATTAGTCTAAGACTTCATACTTATTTTCTTTCTCGTACATACATGTTTATCGCTTTAATCGAATTCGATTTTAGCTACTTTGATCAGTTGAATGCATTCAATATTGCATGCCAATTTAAGGTCAAGGTAGCAATTTTCAGCAACAAAGTGTACACACCCCTATTATACATGTTCGAATATCTAAAAGCCTAACATGGGATTTTCATACGAGATGACTACGTTGTACGTAGGCTTCGATTGTTCAGTTACTAAGCTAGGTCGACATAGCGTTTGCGGACGTGAATTGATAGGTATATACGGTTGTATCTAAGCAATCATGCCGCGCGTGCGACGGTGGTTGTGTTGAGTCAACTGGCAGTACGCTTCTGGTCGCAGCACACGCTGGGTCCCTGTCAAGTTTTATGTAACTCTTGACATGCTGCTCGCCTGATAATAGCAATTCTCTATACCGTGGTAACATTCAACATTGAAAGAAACAGTCGGCCGCGTTAGACGTCATCTTTTAACCTTGGCCGCTGGGTATTTATTTTGTGCTCGACAGTTCAGCGGATTTATTTGTTTGAGTGTTAAACATTTTGCAGTTTTGTTGATAAGTGTATAGTGTACCAATAATAACGCGGTGTTTGTACATATTATATATTGTACATATGAGCGTACTGATTCGCTGTAAATATGTTACGTACAAAATGTTTAACTGTATTTATCAGTGGGTTTGAAAGTAGGTACAATTAAAGTCTCAGGCACGGGGCGACGCCGTTGGGCTGCGTTTTGTGCAGTCCTGCGCGTCTGCTGCCTGCCGCCTCCCGACTACCTTGCGCAACTCGTAGACCCGTACTCCGGCGGCAGAAGACGATCGTTAACGTTAGTAACAAACAAAAGCTCCGCGCTCCTAGCACGCACTAACCTCACCTGAACATTGTTTGCATACGATTCGTTGTCGTACTTGTTACCTATTCACTAACCCCCTACAGCCTGTCGATCGATGATTTCGCAGCTCGGAGCACTCGTGGAGGCGGCGAAATGAACGCTCCAAACGTTCACACCACCGGCGTTCTCCGACTTCACACAGGCGGCGGAGACATCACCGCGACGAGTCTTCACCACGTTCACCTCCGGAACAGGTCAGTAACCGTTCCTTATTTCTTACTTTAAGCGGAAGTATGAAAGGTGTGTTTTTTATACCCAACGCTCGCCTTCACCACAAGTGTCCACCCGAAAACCTGTCTGTTAGTCGTTCGCGTGAACGTTAGCTCGTGTACCTGTCGTATGCAAAATGCGGAACCAGAATAAAGCGCTAAACGTCAGTGCGCCCGTTTGGGATAACGTGCGGGACGGGTTTGGATTGTAAACGCGCGTGCGCCTTCGCCCGTGAAGATGTGCGCGAGAGACGGCGACCTCCTCGCGCTTGCGGCCGTTCTATTTGCGTTCGCCTTCGTCAGTTGGTACGCCTTCAGTCAGTCGCGAAGCTCTGCCGGCCGCCTGGCGCGCTTCTCCCGACGCCCCGAAATACTCGCCCGCCGCGCCCGGCCGCGCGCGAGCGCGAGCCATGGCTGACCAACCGCCGTCGCGTCCACCGCCTAACAATTTACTCTTCTGCGGGCCCCCGCCCGCTCTTCCGAACGTGCTTCTATTGCCGACCAACGCCACGCTTGAACCTTCCACGCCAGATACTGCATCTGACAGTGCCCAAACTTTAACAAACAATGAGATTACTTTGCACGAAATAAACAACGTGGGTGTACCGACTTGCAATACTCCATTTGAAGGCCAGGCGGAAGATCCCGAGTTTCAGAAGGACCTTTACGCGCAATCTGTGTTACCGGCCTACAACAATAATTTTCGAAGGACGAATAGTTTTGACGCTTCATATATATACAACGAATTAGAAAATGAAATTGATACCGTCCCAAGGTTATGTCGATCAGAACCAGATTTATCTAGATATGGATTATTTGTTGAACCTGAAATTATAGTAGATTATGAACCCCATGAGCCTGCTCCGCTTGTACTTAATAACCCCTTTTATGATGGATCCTACGCCCTAGACCCGACACAATATAGCCAAGCAATGGTCATGTTACCCGAGAATTACCTAGCTTTTGAGGATTCTTTCGTGCCAACGTGGGATTACAAACCAGAACAATTTGTTGATCGGGAAATATATTATGATGGTTTGCCTATGATACCATCTAACGATCCTTGGGCTGCCATGCAGTACGGCACAGACAATGCTGCATTTGAATATTACACTCCCCATTACGACGAAAACGCTATAGGAGATCATAACGATATTCATTATATGCCATTTAGTGATTTAGAATATGCAATACCTCAATACATGAGTTTGCCGATAGTGGAAGAACCTAAAGTGGAAACGTTTATGCATAGCAATAGTCTACACTCAGAAACTACTGGTACTGTTACTGGTGAACAGAAAGAGGACATTACAAGTAGTCAAACAGAAGAGTTGTCAACAACATGTCCTTTAGATGTTTCCGGTAACGTAACTGGCGATGATGAGAAAGTTTGTAGTGCAGACTCTGTTACCGATAACAGGCAATCCTCGGTCCAAAGTGAAGAGTCATTAGTCGCAGACACTTCAATCGACGTTACGTCTAGTTTGGCATTCGTACCAACCAGTCAAAGTTCAGAAACGCCTTGCGCTGGCGATGCCACCAGCGACGACGACACGTCACCGTGCTCCACCGACTACCACGAAGCCTCCGCCCTAGCCAATAGTCTCGACGACCTATCGTGTTGTGAAAGCACTGATTTTTCACAAAGTAGAGACGATGTTTCACCCCTTATTCCTCCAACGAAATTTGACGAAATAGTGCCTAGTGAGATTAGTGGCAGTGTTAAACAAGAACTCTTAGTTTCAAATAAAATATCAGTTAATATTCCTAATAAGCTCATTCCAGAAAATAATGTGCCTACTATTAATGTATCTAATCATTTACCGGATAGCATAGACTCTAAAACAGATGTAGTACAGAACATACCAAAAGAAAATCAGGCCGCCGTGGTTGTCTCCGAAAACCATGAACCTGTTACAAAAGTGAGTGAATCACAACTCTGTAATGATAAAGAACCTATAGAAGCTAATCAAACTGTTAATGCCAGTGCTGCTAATGTCAGTGTTCCCCAAATAGCACCAATAACGCCGCCTCATCCGCCGGCAGTACCATCTTCTTGGTTAACAAGCAAAACGCCGATTTGTGATAATGAAACAGTTTCAGTGCACACGTCGCCGCATATACGGATAGAGAATACAGAAGTATCAATAGAGGTGGATAAGAATGCCAAACCGCCATCTAAGCAGCCATCATTCTCGAGCAAGCCGGCCTCAGCGGAACCTAAACCCTCCTGCTCTTTTGTGCCACTTGTTATACCACCACACATTTCCCAACTCAAGCCCAAAGAACCGCCCAAAGAAGTGGAGGTTAGACTCACATTTATTTAAATATTATTCGTCAAAACTATTTGACATTGTTTTAAAAGTTAATTATATTAGTTATTTCTGAATCAAGTATGAGCGCTATTTAGAATCATCTATGTACGCATTGCGCTGCTGCTAGCATACGTGAATATTGAGAGCATGCGTATCTATTTTGGCATACTATCAGGTCAAGGATTAATATTCTTAACAATAAAATATTTAACCGTGTTGTATTTTCACCGCATTGATGTTTAATGAAATGCATTTATCCGCGTCCGGTTGTATTATAACGTTAGTTATATAATGCTTTTACACAATAACATAATCATTTGCATGGTTTTCTTGCAAAGCTAATTTAAAATCATTAAGTAATTTAGGTTGAATCCGCATATTTTCAGCGTCATAGTTGGCTCATTTCATAAATTTAAACGCAATGAAATTTTTATGAAGCTATCGGCTGTAAACAATTCCACGTACATGACAACGAAAATAGTTTTAGCAGCTGGCACTAAGCGATTCCAATGGCGTTCGCTAGATGGCGCCACGTGGCGGTATTCGCGCATTGAAAACAACGCATGCGCACAGGAATAGTATCGCGACGATCACCTTCACCTAGGCGAAGCCGTCCACACGCCCGTTGTTATGATTACACCCGACCCGCGCACGCGCGCCGCCCACTCAATGAAAAGACAAAGGCCTATGCGTCCACTGACGTGATACCCTCATCAGCTATGATTACCTACTGGTTTCACTCATTTGTTAACTTCCTGCAACGACGTTGAAACCTTTCCAATCCGACTTCAGGACGACAGTTGTCCTCTATTTGAGCTTTTGGCTGCGTTATACAGCGTGTATATTTGATACAACCGCATATCGTAGCCAGACGGAGATTTTACTGTTATAATCTGATATTTATAACAATTATTAACTTAGCGTTAACTACCATAGCGTAATTAATTTTTGAAATTTTCTGAGCAGCAATGTATGGCGTAGATTATTACTAGTGACAGTTGTGACATCACGATGTTATGTGTCAACAAACAACAACAAACAAGGCCTGTAGCACAAATAAATAAATTTTATTCAAATACTTACCTCAAAAAATAAGTTCATATATTTTCGTCTTGAAGGTGTAGGAGAATTAAAGACAACAGTCAAATTTTTATTAGGAAGTTCAAGTTATGACGGGAGCAGACACCTGCCAACTGTGGTGTGTTCTTCCAGACCTAGTATCACTATACAGATATGTAGTAACCAAAAACCGTCACAAAAACAATGTAACTACGAATGCGTGACGATCATTGTCTCTTATAACTAGAAATAGGGTTGTGCCGTTCCCAAGAATTCTCGGAAATGTTCTCGGTTTTGCTTGGTAAATGCTTTTACTCAAGGACATTCTCCCTCTGTACAAAACTAGGTAAGTTCTGGAGTCTCAGTCCTAGTCTAAAGGAGCATGCCACAACGAATAAAATAATATTCTCGTCTTATCTTTTTCCAAAATACTTACTAGCGTTACCAAAACTTGTTTTATACGCGGTTGTTTATGTAAAGATTACAAATACAAGAGCTTCTCCAAAACAACCTATAAATTATCATTGTACGATCGATCATATAATCCGGAAATCTAGCATCTGCAGTACATATTTGTGGGATCAACTATTCTGGGAGCGAAGGCGGTACATAAAACGTTAGCAAATTGTTTTTAAATTCCTCTAGAAGTATTACTAATACAGTATGCCTATACATAGGCTTTACGTTAGCGTAAAATCGTCGCAGACCCTCTCCAACACATTTGCCTAATAGACAATGATCAAGAAGCGTACGCTTCAATTGTTTAGAATTGTACTACGAATTTTAAATTGAAACCCGCCTCAGCTAGTTCAAGTCAGTTTTGCGAATGAATCAGAAACGTTCCGCCACTCCATCGCACTCATCAGCTCAAAGAAATATTACTTTGACGTGTGTAACATACTCCCCGCCCGGGCGACAACGATACATGCGCCTGTAAGGATCCGGTGCCACCTAAATCTGCCAAGCGGCTATCGTTCTGTCATTACGTGCTACGTGACTATATGCCGCTATGTTTTTGTTTCATTTTTGTTCCTATGCCGTGCTTCTAATGAACTTTATCTGTTGTCCTTATGGATGTTTTTACCGTTTATGATTATCTAATTCCGTATTAACATTAACACTTGCGATTGCTCAACAGCGTTCATGGGTCAAGATCGCTGGATACGATGTGGTCGGGGTCGGTATCGCGTATCATTAACAGCGGGTGGCACGCTCGCAGATATGGTCTGATAAATGCGGTACGCCGTTTCGTTGCCCACCTATCTATTTGGTAATGCCCACTTCCTTCCGGACGACCTTGGCCGTATCGTGTACTGCGTCGCGCTGCGCCTCTCGCCTTCAGTTTTTTCAATCACATTTTATGTAAGACCTCATAAATAACAGTCATACACGTAAACTAGGTACTCGCAAAATGGTTCACTTTCTGTTAGTATTGTTTTTATACAAAATAAAGGAAGAACTTGAAAATACGTACAATTTTTGTATAAAAATGTATTAAATATTACACCAAGTTTTCCTCGTGGTTTTACCCTCATGACACCAGTTATCCTACCTATTCTTCGCGAACTGTGCATTTTTCAAGGATAAAATATTGCCGATGCATCTTACTTCTGCCTCAATTCTATAATTAAACATAAATCACGTCAATCATCATCTTCGTGCGTTACAGCAGCCAAACCAACAAAACTCGCGTCCACATCGCTAACCCCTTAAGACTGCACCGAGCGAAATGTAAAAAAATAGACAGTTGCCGTTAAGTAGACAACGTCAACACTGGTTGTTTAATCCATTTCTAAACTATATATTCAGCTTTTCGAAGAATGTGTTAACAACTTCTCCGTGGAAAAATTATAAGATTATTAATATTTTACCCTAGAAAACTAAGTAAAGTTGGACGAAAGCTGTAAAATCTTAAGCGGGCGTTAAGTGTTTTTTTATACTTTAACAATTGAAATCTATTCTGATTTTCAGTAAAAAAAAAAATTAATGTTTAATTTCAATTATTGTTTGGTATTAAAGGTACAGATTTATGAAAAAGTGCTTTTATTTCTCCATACATTTTTACAATGGCGGCCGCGCGCCGATCTAATAGTTATTTGTGCAACAAGAGAGCAAAGTTGTTTTTTGTTGCGAGTGCTGATTTTGAGTCCCGAGCAAGCGAAGGATTCTACGTTTGAATCACGAGCGTAGCGAGTGATTCTATGTTAGAATCCTGAGTGTAGCGAGGGACTCAAAAGCACGAGATGCAAAAAACTTTGCTCTCGTGTAGCACACACAACTTTTCACCTCATCAGCGAGAACATATTCGACATTTTGTGCTTTTCCTTCCAACGTATGTTTATAGTCTTTGTTGCTGATTTCAATAATATTATTAATCAGAAAATAGATAAGTGATGCTTAAAAAGGAATAACAATATAATTTAATTGAAATTATAATCAACCAACCAACACGGTTATTGTCATAATTTGATCAAATTGGAAGATTTAGCAGATACATGACGTGTTTATTTATAAATACATGTTATATTACGAGATTTTGTTTATAAATTGATTAATATTTTTACTCCTAAAACACCAAACAAAATTAATGCAAAAGAAAATAACAATTACAATATGAACTCGATATTTTTAGGGTTCCGTACCCAAAGGGTAAAAACGGGACCCTATTACTGAGACTTCGCTGTCCGTCCGTCCGTCCGTCCGTCTGTCACCAGGCTGTATCTCAATAACGGTGATAGCTAGACAGTTGAAATTTTCACAGATGATGTATTTCTATTGCCGCTATAACAACAAATACTAAAAACAAAATAAAATAAATATTTAAGGGGGGCTCCCATACAACAAACTTGTTATAGATTATATATATGTATAGGTACGGAACCCTTCATGCGCGAGTCGGACTCGCACTTGCCCAATTTTTATTTAGGGTTCCGTACCCAAAGGGTAAAAACGGGACCCTATTACTGAGACTTCGCTGTCCGTCCGTCCGTCCGTCCGTCCGTCCGTCCGTCCGTCTGTCACCAGGCTATATCTCAACAACGGTGATAGCTAGACAGTTGAAATTTTCACAGATGATGTATTTCTATTGCCGCTATAACAACAAATACTAAAAATAAAATAAAATAAATATTTAAGGGGGGCTCCCATACAACAAACTTGTTATAGATTATATATATAAATATATATAGATACGGAACCCTACATGCGCGAGTCGGACTCGCACTTGCCCAATTTTTAAGGTATGTTTCGAATATGCATCTATGATAAATGGTGAAATTATAAATTATTATTATATTTACAATAAGTAATAAGTTGAAAATCTTATTTTATTTGAGCAATGATCTATTGTTTTATATATAAATAATAGGCACAATAATTTTAATATTCGGTCGGTAAAAAAAAAAATACGTTGCAATTAAAACTTTTTCGGGTGTTTTTAATGATTTTTTTGGTATAACGCGTATCCGAACTGTTCTCGATCGAGGTCGGATTCGAAAATCGAATTTCAAATTGATAAGTTTCTATCCCTCTCTTTTATATACATATGAAAGAAACAGAGTGCATCGAGATTCAAATTATTTGATTTTTATAATTAACCTTTGGCTGAAGAATGACAATTCGTGGTCAGATATTGAAAAAATTAAAAAGCTACTTTCTACTCACGCTCGAAACAAAATCGCATTTTGTTCACTGTTATCTGACAGCAAAATCGCCATGTTTGAGCTGGTGAGGTGAAAATACGCATTCCCCGCGCTCTATGGTTCAGTCGCTAACGCTCGGCGCCCTCTTAAGAGGCATAATTAGATACAATATCAAAAACACATCAACTTTAAAATATGGTGCGAAATATTACCCCGCTGACTTTTATAAACGATTGATGATTCTAGGTGATAAGCTTTAAATGTGTCTTTATATTTATAAGGTTAACATGATGAAGTATTGTAATCAGATTTAAGCCTAACTTTAGCTGGGCTCTTGAAGCAATTACATTTGCACATTTCACAATTGTGATTACCCGCCGGTGCAGGTCAGAATAAGTCTGTAGGATATATTATTTCAAAGAATAATTACAGGCACATGTCGTAAAGTATATCGCTAATTAACTAATCATATTATTTCACAACTTTTCTTTGGTAAAGGATAAATTCATAACAAGGCTGTGCAGCATTTCCACCATCCCTTCCCGTACGTTGCCAAATATTAATCCAAAAAAGACACAATTAACAATGGACCTTAAAACGTTGCAATAAGGTTTATATTCATTTACAAATGTACAGTTATTAGTGTCTTCGATAATACCTATACGATAACATAATTATGCTTTTAATTTAAATGAGAATAAGAAGATTCACATTTTTTGTAATCTTCAGTTATAACTTTTTATCATAAGTTTATAAATTTTTAGCGTCTATGAATATTTGGTAACGCACGGAAAAACGCGATTTAGAGCCTTATCACACTTGCGATTTGCGAGCGTATTTTGTATGAAGGCGATCGCGCAGCGTGTTCGCCGCGTCGCTTATTTGTATAGAAAATACGCTCGCAAATCGCAAGTGTAATAAGGCCCTAAAACGCTCGGCGGCGGCGATCTTTCTTGAAAGAAAACAATGTGTATGTTGCTCGAGGAGATGTGAACAATTAACGACCCGCCCGTGCGCGGATAAATCCTGTTCCAACCGAAAGCTTCCATTACGAATTCTTCAATCCTCTTGTCTTCACTCCTCAATACACCGCCGGACCACGCAGTTCGCTCTAAGACTACCCGTGCGAACCCAGTTCCATTATTAAAGGCGTCTCAAGCTTAATTGTTTTAAAAACTAAAATAAATATAATAATCTATATTATCCATTGTTATACGGAGAGGATAACCCCGCGCTGGGTGACGTATCGCACCCGCCATACAGTTGCGAGGCGGCCGGCCGGCTGAACACTCGCCACCCTCAACAGGCGTTGTTCCGTGTAATCGGTGTGAAGTGAAGTGCTAAAACAATGACAGAATTAGTAATAAAACATGACCATTTAAGGTTGCCTCCTTTAAGGCTCACGTCCTTCTACGATCTTTACAAACGGTTTCTTAAAGATCATGGGTGCAAGTGGCATGACGTCGTAAAAGTGCTCTCCGCGGTAGCTGAAGTACTTTTCGATGTGGATGGTGCGTGTAGTGGATTAGGGTCCAAGGTCAGTGTCATCTCTGTAAAGGGATGTATCATATAATATTTTCCACAATCCATTCCTTTTCTGGTCCAGGTTATGAACGAACTAATTATATTATATTTACATATTTCTTTTATCATACACAAAACGAGCATTTCTCAAAAGTTTGTACATAATTAAGACATAAAATTAAAGTCAATATAATTTTCCTATTTTGTTAACAATTTCCTTTGTGATTTCCAATACGTCATCAGATTATTTATAATTAAAAAAGTATAAGCATTACAGAACCTTAATCATCGGACATAGCCATAACATTGATATAAAATTACTAAAATAATTGGTAACAAGGACAATTATATTGACTTTAATTTTCTGTCTTAATTGTGTACAAACTTTTTGAGAAATGCTTAAATATGTGTAGCTAGTATTTGTCTGATAGTGTAAATTACAAGTTTACATCTCTTTATCTAGTAACGTGTGTTGCTTGTTCACTTCTTTTTCTTCTATATAAAAAATAGATTCAAATGTTAGGGAGTCCACGGGTTTCTCGATTCTCTTTGTAGTGTTAACAATGAGCGTCCCAAAGAAGTAGGGATCCGTTAGCCAATCCCGAGACGTTTGTACCTGCACCCCATTTCAAGAAATATACTTACTTGTCAGTCTCTGACAGTCGTCAGCGAGCACACGATGAAGTTGTGAAAAGGATTTTCTACGATAAGTGATTTAGTAATGAAATGATAGTACCGATTCAATTTCTAGAATTCTCTCGTGCTAACCAATCATTTGCTACAGTGCTGTCACCGTCTAACTGTTTGTAAAATGAAGAGTTTAAGCATTGTAAAGGCTTTAAAATACAAGTTGTTAAGTTTTAACTATCCCCTGTCTCTCGATGATTATTTAATTATTCCAACGGTACGTATTATTATTCAGTTGAGTGATTTTGTAATTTTGAGTGATAGGTGGTAGCCAAATATGTGCATTCTTAACTATTCTTATGTGGATATAAACACAGCTGTTTGCTCAACACGGCGGTTATGTGAAGAAGTTTGAATGTCGCGCTACTTAGATTCTAGAACTACCGAGCGTTGCCATTTCGCTGAAAATTCACGTGACCCCAGGGTATTGTAAATTTGTAAAATTGTTAAGTGAAAATACGATTACAAGCGTGCCACTTTCGGATGACGTCGGGCGCGATAAATATGCTAAACTTGCAAAATATCTTGACGGACCGTTTCCGTTACAGTGCATATAAAATGTGCACTACGTTCCAAAAATGTGGATGAAACCGTTTATACGTCTTAGATTAAACTCGAACACAATATGTAATCATATTAGTCCATAAACATAACTTTGTAGGCGTAAGATAAAAATATCGTTGCGTGCACTTTCTCCAATACAAACAGTTTGTTTACACTACACCTCGTAGTGATAACTGTGGCAGTCGCACGGGCCGCCCTCGTGTCTCATCGTTACTCAGCTCAGCAATCGGACGTGCATCAGTGTGCCCGCATCCGTTCGCTTACTTTTGATACATTAATATGTCCCTTGGTATGACAGACATTAATATCTTTATCGTTTCCGTCCATGCGACATTTGACCTACGAGATAACTGTTACGTACATGCGGCAGGAGACGATGGTCTTGTGGCTCACGCGTGTCCAACAGTAGCGCACATCATTGTTCCGTGCACGCGCTCCACTAACCTAATTACCTACCGCTTATTGACGGCAACTATCTTGGCTCTTGGCGCACCGGTCAGAGAAAGGCGCTCGCCTCGCTATCAGACAAACATTGCAATACGCCCCTTTCAATGAGAATGATAAAAGGCGCCCTTGGCGGTTGAAGGTAGACGTCTATCTTCACCTGAAATAAAACGCGAGAGCGCAGGCAATAGAATGGATGCCAAATTCGACTGCGTCGGTGACTAACGCTGTTTATTAGGAGATGACATAAAATACATATTGATGAACATTTACTCTATAACCATTGGAAGTTCAGAGAAACGTGTATATATATAGCTAATAAAATATGATTTTTTTTTATTATTTTATATAGGCAGACAATCTCAAATAGACATAATCGTTCTGTCATAGTACAGCTCACAATATATAAGTAATTGTACTATCACTCGACTTACACATATTGAAATTCATAGGAGTCCAAGATGTAAATCATCTTGGATCAAGATGGTTCAGGATTTATAATTGCTGTTAATGCTCACATTTTGACGTATAGGTATGAAGTGAGTGCGACGAAATGCGCGCACGGCGGCAGCCGGAGCGTGCGGGAGGGCGCTCCCACGGGTTGCTGATATTTTTAGTCCACGACCATTACTTGGCACTGACGGCCGCACTCGCCTGCGCTAGTGATCTTTCTGAAATTCGTTCGCGCTTAGGTACGCTCCCAATCTCGAGATAGAACCAGTGTAATGTCCGGTGGTGAAGCATTCACCCCGTCAGCGAGTAGAAAATATATATCTATTTAATTATCGTAAATGTGAAATTATGACGTTTTGTGCGTGTCGTTCGACGTGTTCCCGTGAAAGAAGTGATTATTTAAAAGTGAAACCCGCTTGCCACACTAAACAAACATGGCCAACATAACTGCAAACGGTAATGGCACAACAAGCCCTCGGCGGCACCGCTACATGAGATCCTCGACTACGGCTAGCGTAACTCAGCTGTTATCAGATGGCTATTCCAGTTTTATCAACCGACTGACGCGGCGGGGTCCGTCCGAGAAATCCGACGCTGACACTAAACTGTCAACCGCGAGAACCAGATATGACGATAAACTTATTTCCAACAAAAACATGGCTCTGTCGAACGTGCAACGATACGAAAACAATGGGCACATATCGCCGTACACGTCGCTGTCGTCCGGCCTGACCAGCGCGAGGAAGTTGAACGACGACCGTACGTACTCGAGTTACCTGGGCGCTTCCAAATCCCGAATCGACCTATCCCCACTGCATTCTACCTCCGGTATTAACGCTCTCGGACGAAGTGACTCATTCCGCAGAGCTCACATGAAAAATAATAATAAGTCTTCACCGCTCTCTAAAAGATATCCCCTTAAAGAAGCCAACAATAATATTGAAAGCACCATTTTTCTAGGTAGCACTCGAAGCCGCTTAGAAGACAAGTATTCGTCAGTACTGGACAGAATTGCAGTTCAAAAAAAAGAGAAAGCTAGAAAAGACTTCGAAGACCGAGATAAAACTTTAGAGCCTGAACAGCCAAGAGGATTGATGAGAAGCTTGACGACTGCTGTTTTCGGGGAAAGCTCTTTTAAAAGAAATAATGTTTCTAGAGAAAAAACCCGGGACAAGACACCATACAGAAACATATCTGACCGTCGTATGCCTTCAATCGGCAAGAAACATATGGACAAGAATATCTATGACAAAAATGGATTCGACGATCCTCTTAGAGACCGTGCTCATTATGGAAAAGACAGGGATAGCATTTATCGCAAACATAGAAGGCGGTCTCTGAGGGCCGAAAGGAGCGAGAATAACGACAGAAAGAAACTTTCGCTTCGACCTGTAGATATCAATATACACCCCGGGGCTCGCGACTTAGTTTCCCCTCCACAACACACTCTATACGACACGAACTCGAAAACAATATCGGTAAGAACTCCTCCGACCTCACCCGCAGAAGTGGGCAGACAGAAACAGATTTACTTCCCGTCGAGCGACGAGGATGACGACAAGACACCAGTCGGCGATCGCATTCTCAGCGAAAGGGAGACGCGACGCAAAGAAATCCAGAGTTTAATAATGAAGTACGCCCACCTGGACGAGATGTACGGGCGCATGGCGGAGAAGGGGTCGGAGTTGGAGGAGGAGGCCCGCAAGCCGGAGCCGCCGGGCGTGGGCGACGTGGTGGCGCTGCCGCCCGAGCTGCGCAGCCGACGTCGGCCGCAGCGTCCGCGCCACCACATGCGGCACGCGGCCACGCCGCCTGTAAGCACCACCTAACCCACGCCTGCTGTCTGCCGCCTGCCGCGTGTCGCTAACATACTACGATACCTGGTCCGACATATTTTTTTTTGAATGGATTTAATAAATAAGTATTATTTTTACACATTAAATACAAAGTATAAATAAAAAGTAAAATTTTATGCAACCCATTGAATAGGATATTTTTTAACTGGTCTCCCCGGGCGAGTACTTGACTGACTCTAATTCGAATACATATATATCTAAATACCAATTATTTTCGGTCATCAAAAATGGTCAGTAAAACCATTGATATCAGTCTGATAAAGAGGGCCCTTTTACAATTCGAATCTAAACTATAATGGAATGCACGTATTTCGTTATCCAAAAACTCAGAATCTGCGGGTATTCTCAAAAGCTATTATTTGAAGGTACACTTTGAAACTCTGGCGTTATTAACACCGCAATAACTAACCGTGCGTTCACGTCGATGAAGCTTAGCAAATAATTATCAATGACTGCAATGATAGTGCATGTATTTTGCTTTTTTGTACGTTTCCTAAAGTCTAACATGTCTCTATTCTGTGTGAATATATTTTCAAAGTCGAAACGAAAAAGATGCTTTGGAGATACGAGTGCTAGTGCTAGCGTTAGTATTACTATTATGTTTTATATGTGTTTTAACGTCAGGAAGCGGGTGGACACTTATCCTAAGTGACATGTGCGAGTGGTTTATGAAAGCTGTACGAAAGACTGTGCGTCTGGTGTCGGTCCCATCCCGTGATCCCGTTCCGTCCGATCCCGTGCGAGCGTCGCGCGGCGGCCGCCGGAGCCGCGGCGCCCGCCGCTCGGCGCTCAGCACCGCTCCGCAGCGCCCACCCGTCCGCCATCTAACAGCATGTACGACACACAATACCAATTGTCGCTTGTCTGACGGGCAACCGTTCCATTGTCTGATTGTTGGGTACAACACTACTCGGGTCGTGGCGATCGCGTGGCGCTCTTCGTGCTTGTGGCGTGGTGCGTGTGCGACGCGGTGCGATGCGGCTGCTGGCGCCCGGTGCCTGGTGCTGGTGCTGCTGCGGCGCGGCGACCCTGGCGACTCCTGGCGCGGCGGCGGCGTCCCTCTGCAGAGTTCCCGCGCACGCTCCTCCGTCAAGGACGACAAGGATGGACACCTCGTCTACTGGCCCGGATATGTCATGGGAGCGAGATGTTCGTGTCCACAACATAACTTAACAAACTATAATTATCAATATCATTACTACACATACAGAACAATTCAAAATAACTAACTTCAGTTATTTCGACGACAAATGTTCGATTTGTCGCGCATTTAACATGCACACATCAGTTTGGATCAATTCGAATAATTTAAACAGAACACTACTCACAACAGGAACCGAAATAATTATAGTAAACTCATTCTTAATAGAATTGCAATCAATTTTTCCAGTTCAGTGATTCCAGTTGAAATCGAAGATGTTTTTTTTTATTTCTCTTTTAATTTCTATTATATTGCATAAGACAAATCTCCAACACCATCATTGTAAATGTTATCTAACCTGAAGTCATGCTGGAGCTGTTAACATTGGTCTTGAATAATCATTGTATTTCAAATAACAATTCTTGTAGTGTTCATGTGACCTACGAAGAACTAATAACCATTAAGGTTTCTCGAAGACATGGTTCGAAAGTCAATGTGAATTCTCCACCATGACTTTGTTACCGATTCATTCGACTAATTGCAACAACTTGGTTTCATTGCAGACAAAATCATCGACACGCTCGGTGAGGGCACGTTCGGCAAAGTGGTGGAGGTGAAGGATTTAGAAATGTGAGTATTATCGTCATACCTTGACATTATTTCGAGTGATGCTGTTTATTTTCGTCTCCTGAACATTAACATTATCGTCACGAAACTGCTTAAAAATATATAAAGATATACTAAAGAGTAACGTGATTTGATTGTTTCTATACAGGGATCTCTTAGTATATTAATTGCAATATTAGGTATATCTGCTTAAATAGGCAAGTAAAACAATGATTAAAAAACGAACAATTCCTATTGCCAGCTTTCGAAATCATTAACATTTTGTTTACGCGCTCATTGTTTGGCAGTGTTATTGTAATAATGCGATTTATTTTTTACTTTGAGAATATTGCCAGCAAACTAAAATTAACAACTTGTATCGTAACGATCGTATGCACATAATATAATGAATTCTTCACATGATTCCAGGGAACACAGGATGGCTCTGAAGATAATCAAGAACGTTGAGAAGTACAGAGAGGCTGCGAAACTAGAGATAAATGTATTAGAAAAGTTAGCTGAAGTTGACCCAGACTGTAAAAAGTGAGTACAATTTGTAAATAGTTTGCGAAATGGCTTTTACTAGTTGATATCAAGGAGATTCGGCGAATGTACCAATATTTGACCTTGCGCGTTTATACGCAAGATTATGGCTTCTGGTTGGCAGGTGGCCAATGAAGAAGTTGATGTCAACTCAAAACACAAAAATACCGTCTGCTCCCGGCGTCATTTATTTCTAAATAGAAAGCTTTTGATAATCATTCTAGAATGCTAAATTCTTGTCTCGTAACCTTCACTCTTGAAAAATTTGTTTGTATTAGTATCCATGTTCACAATGCAAAATATAATAATGAAGTGTTGTTTCTGTTTCAGCTTATGTGTTAAAATGTTAGACTGGTTCGAATACCACGGCCACATGTGCATCGCATTTGAAATGCTCGGACAAAGCGTATTCGACTTCTTGGTGAGATTCCATTTATTATATTAGTCGCTTTTGTCATTTATTTGATAACCGTCGATTTAAACCCCTACGTGAATGACGTTATATAAAAAAAAAACGTGAAAAGAAACCTGTAAGTGCCGTCACGCTCCACATACGTTGCATTTTTGCTAAAAATTAATCTCGCGTACTAAGAAGCGTAGCGTGTAAATTTATTGCCTAATTTTCACTCAGAATTAGTCTGTCGCGGCGGTAACGCTCTTTCTAATTGTCAGTTGCAATCGCAAAACCCATTAGAAAGCAACTTAAAGTGAGTGTCCTTTCTCTCGGCTATCAAACCCAGACACACATCGTGCGTATATAAATCATTCGATAAAGTATTTTATAAAGGCAATTAAGACAGCCTAATTAAAGTATTTCCCTTTATGATATACTCTGGTTTTCGCAATTATGTTAATTAATATAAAAATAATTAAATTAAAGCTGTCACATTACTTTTTTATATAGGTATCGACGTTACAAAATGTATGACGAATATTGTAAAAATACGATACTTAGGGATAACTCCGACTAGTAGTCGGTCTACCCGTTCCGAGTACGTTTGTATTTCTGTATCGTTACATAATAACGAAATGGAGTAGGATGGTAGTCGGCGGCAATATAGGCATGATATCTAAAGCCATAATTAATATGTAACATTATTGTATTAAGCGGTTTACACTCACGTGAAATTGTCAGGAACGGCCCGACATGTTTCGAACTCGTATGGAGCCCTTCATCAGGGACGGCTGCCCGTACACCGCTTAATACAATAATTAAATATGTCTCACGAAAGTTTTAATAAAATTATAATATGTAACATGTAATATAATGTGATTACAGAAAGACAACAACTACCAGCCGTACCCGCTGGAGCACGTGCGGCACATCGCGTACCAGCTGGTGTACTCGGTGCTGTTCCTGCACGACAACAAGCTCACGCACACCGACCTCAAGCCCGAGAACATCCTGTTCGTGGACTCGGACTACGAGGTGCTCAGTGTGTACGCTAGCTCTAAGAAGGTACGACGCAAGCGCCTAAGAGACGGCGACACGTTACTGTCGCGGCTAACTGAGGGAATCGCCGCGGAGAATACGAGCTATCATAGGCATGGCGTGGGGTAGAATAAACGACACGCCGTGTTTATCCAAGTAGATAGGCTTTCGTCATTTCCTTAAAAGTGTGTAAATGATGAGATGTAACTATTGGTATAAGTCAATGTACCAAGATTAGTTACATCTTGAGCTCAGACGTTAAAATACGACCTTAAGACGAAGATTATTACAGAAGTTTGTAAACATAATCCGTTAGCATTGTGATAAGAATACTATTAAGATTTTAATACGGTGACTCAAACGCCCCGCCGTCCTAGCGACTATTTTGCATTTAAATGTTAGCTCGGCTATCTTGTTTTTTACATCGCTAAGTGATTCTTTCAGTTTGTCGTTACGAGTAAGGTTGAGCGCAAAACCTCAAGAGGAACTATTTAAACTCAAGAATTATTCGTAAAATATCAATCCTTTATAGTCGCTTGTGTTGAGTCAGCAACTAATATTACATTTGTATCGTAGTCGAAGAATCCGTACGACTTCGATGTTTGTGTCGCCCACTCACAGACTTACTGTAAGCTTATTAATACCTAAGGCCTGGGTCTCCTATTACACGCTATACGCAGCGTACAGCGTCTTTCCATACTAAGCATTGTGTTATTACTTTATTAGTATGGAAAGATTCTGCACGCTGCGTACAGCGTCTAATAGGAGACCAAGGCCTAAGATTGGAAGCGTGAATGTTGTCACTATAACTAAACTATTTACAAGTGCAAAAATAACATCACTAATAGCTTTGCCCTAACGTGTTTTTTTTTATATATATATATACTCAATGTATGGTTTGATGCAGTATTATAATTCATTATATTTATGTAGTAACTTTTCCTGTTATATTAAGGCCTCTACAGTTACTTGTGTTCACATTACTTGTGTAGCTTGTGCGTATGTTATATATAAGTTTTTATTACATTACAGGAAAAATCGGTAAATAATCGGCCTTTGACGTTATGACGTTAGGTATAATGTAAAAACCACAGTAATTGACAACATGTGAAATATCCAACTTGCATTTAATCAAAACCCATTTCGTTTAGTCATTATTCATTATGATACTCCTACTCTATTTTATTTTCTGAAAACGAATGCAGTTAGAATAAATATTCTAAGATTAGAAAAAGTATACGACCATTTCGTAAACGACGCCCATGGCGGAATTGTGATAGTAACAACGCACAGAGAACAGCAGTACAAGTTTAGTACATCCACTGTGGTAATAGTAACATATCACCGAATAAGAAGCTTCTAAAATAAGACTAATAAAAGAAAACGATAGAAATTATTCCATTTACCAATGTGTGAAGTAACGTTTCTATCCGATATTCCATAAATTAAGTGATACACTGTCTTGTACACAATGTCAAGTAGACCCTTATGTACCTGCAATGATGTAACAACGCAAGATAACGCTTGTTGCAGAAGCACGACCTGCGGCGAGTGAAGCGCAGCGACGTGCGGCTCATCGACTTCGGCAGCGCCACCTTCGACCACGAGCACCACAGCACCATCGTGTCCACGCGCCACTACCGCGCGCCCGAGGTCATACTAGGTAACCCGCGCCACACACACGCCACTAGGTAACCCGCGCCACACACACGCCACTAGGTAACCCGCGCCACACACACGCCACTAGGTAACCCGCGCCACACACACGCCACTAGGTAACCCGCGCCACACACACGCCACTAGGTAACCCGCGCCACACACACGCCACTAGGTAACCCGCGCCACACACACGCCACTAGGTAACCCGCGCCACACACACGCCACTAGGTAACCCGCGCCACACACACGCCACTAGGTAACCCGCGCCACACACACGCCACTAGGTAACCCGCGCCACACACACGCCACTAGGTAACCCGCGCCACACACACGCCACTAGGTAACCCGCGCCACACACACGCCACTAGGTAACCCGCGCCACACACACGCCACTAGGTAACCCGCGCCACACACACGCCACTAGGTAACCCGCGCCACACACACGCCACTAGGTAACCCGCGCCACACACACGCCACTAGGTAACCCGCGCCACACACACGCCACTAGGTAACCCGCGCCACACACACGCCACTAGGTAACCCGCGCCACACACACGCCACTAGGTAACCCGCGCCACACACACGCCACTAGGTAACCCGCGCCACACACACGCCACTAGGTAACCCGCGCCACACACACGCCACTAGGTAACCCGCGCCACACACACGCCACTAGGTAACCCGCGCCACACACACGCCACTAGGTAACCCGCGCCACACACACGCCACTAGGTAACCCGCGCCACACACACGCCACTAGGTAACCCGCGCCACACACACGCCACTAGGTAACCCGCGCCACACACACGCCACTAGGTAACCCGCGCCACACACACGCCACTAGGTAACCCGCGCCACACACACGCCACTAGGTAACCCGCGCCACACACACGCCACTAGGTAACCCGCGCCACACACACGCCACTAGGTAACCCGCGCCACACACACGCCACTAGGTAACCCGCGCCACACACACGCCACTAGGTAACCCGCGCCACACACACGCCACTAGGTAACCCGCGCCACACACACGCCACTAGGTAACCCGCGCCACACACACGCCACTAGGTAACCCGCGCCACACACACGCCACTAGGTAACCCGCGCCACACACACGCCACTAGGTAACCCGCGCCACACACACGCCACTAGGTAACCCGCGCCACACACACGCCACTAGGTAACCCGCGCCACACACACGCCACTAGGTAACCCGCGCCACACACACGCCACTAGGTAACCCGCGCCACACACACGCCACTAGGTAACCCGCGCCACACACACGCCACTAGGTAACCCGCGCCACACACACGCCACTAGGTAACCCGCGCCACACACGCCACTAGCGGCGCTAGCGTAGGGCTTTTGTAGTAGGGCCTCGTGCAGGGTCCGTCCGGATTGTTACTACCGTCTTGCCTGCTAACCCACCGCCAAACAGCAATGTTCGCATTGTTGTGTTCCGGTGTGGGGGTAAGATAGCCGGTGAAATTACTAGCATAGAGGCATTCTATCTTCGTCCTCCGGGTAGGCAAGCACTTGTGACTCCTCTGGTGTTGCAGGTGTTTATGGGCGACGGTAATCGCTTTCCATCAGGCGATACGTTTGCTCGTTTGCCCCCTATGACATAAAAAAAAAAAGGGCGACCGCCTTATCCTCCCGCTCATTGAGCGAGGCTTTCTTACTCGTAAATTCCCAAAATTTTAAAAACTCGTTATAATTTTATTAAAACTTTCGTGAGACATATTTAATTATTGAAAGAAGATGAAGAGCTCCATACGAGTTCGAAACATGTCGGGCCGTTCCTGACAATTTCACGTGAGTGTAAACCGCTTAATACAATAATTAAAACTTGTTATGTTTAGGGAGTGCCGTAGAAATGTCACCCCCGCCGTTGGTAGTGCTAAAACCGGCACTGTCATTAGCGACAGCGCGGCCCCGCCAACCGTATACCGAGGACGGCACGACTACTTGTTAGGTCATTCTTAGGGTAGGAAAGTAATCTTTGGTATCTTGGTTCAACACTACATGACCGGTGTCACCTTTGTTGACATTTAGGCTGCCTGTCCACAGAAGCGGGGCGGAGAAAATTAATAATAAGGCTGCGTCTTTATGAAACCAAAAAGAAGTTTAAATCTTACACATCAGATCGGTTCATTGTAGCCTTTATCAGACCTATAGAAACAGGTTTACATGATTTGCGATGGAATTCGTGACATCAGTTGGAAGTTCGTCAGTTGTTTGAGTTCACAATATCAAAATACGAGCATTGTTATGTTCATACGTCGGTTATTCAACTACGCTAATAAGAATGATTACCAGATTGGCTAAGATTATTGTGAGTAACTTGATAATATTTCTACGGTCAGATGGTCTTAAATGTTTTTATTAGCGATATCTTGCTTTAGTCACTGCACATTATGACCTAAAGTCTGATAACTCTACTAAGCATAGCAGCACTATCTGTGTTTGTCATACGATAGTTTATATATTATATGAATAATATCAGCAATATCGCGTAATAGCTCAAAGGGTCATCGTTTCTCGCGTAATAATGATTCTTAAAATTTTCCTTATTGATAACAAAGCACTTTTTCCTCGGCATAGTATAGCCTAAGGCCGTATTACAAAAATATCGTTAAGGCTTACTTACTGAATTTGTTTTTTTTTAGATTACCGAATTAGTCGTTACCACAACGCCACTCCTTTTGTATCATAATCATAAGTTCACTAATTACAACATATTCTATTTTTCAATAATCCAGTAATTAGGGCTGGGACATCCTTCATTGCTCCCTAAAAATTTGCGTATCACCACATTACGACGAAGAGCGTCGTAATTTTGAAGCTGACGCATCGCGTTGTTCCTTTGCCTGAATAATGACAATGAGCATTCAATGGTCTGCATTATATTCCAGTAAAGCCTATGCTTAATCAATTGACGCAGTACTTTTGCGCAAACGGATAATCTAGAGCTAACATGAATTAATCACGCCTCATGTTCTCGTATTTCATTACATCAAAACCGTTAGACGTAATAATTTGCAGTGCAGTCATGTATGCGTCAATGCATTATGATATGAAATGTACTTTGACGATTCACTAGAATGAAGGTGTTATGGTATCTAACTCGAAGCTTTTTCTTCCTGTGTACTCGTTCATTTAACAATTAATGCTGAATAATTTATTGTTAGGAAAGAAAAGTTCTCAAGCACTAAAGGATATTTGTCGTGTTCCAGAATTAGGATGGTCGCAGCCATGCGACGTGTGGTCGATCGGCTGCATCATGTTCGAGCTGCACCTCGGCATCACGCTGTTCCAGACGCACGACAACCGCGAGCATCTCGCCATGATGGAGCGCATCCTCGGGCCCATCCCCTACAGGTACTTACCACACATTACTCTAGACCCACACTCGCGAATCGATGAACTTTCTATTCTTAGACAATTATTTATGTAACTGTATACGTGATCTCAATCATAATCGTTAAACTAACTTAGTGACATGATGCTGATGACCAACAAGACAACTTCATCGAGGACATTATATTTAAATTAATTAATTACTAGCATAGAGGCATTCCATCTTCGTCCTCCGGGTAGGCAAGCACTTGTGACTCCTCTGGTGTTGCAGGTGTGTATGGGCGACGGTAATCGCTTTCCATCAGGCGATACGTTTGCTCGTTTGCCCCCTATGACATATTTTTAGATAAATTCACTACACGTGACTACACATGGGATACTCAAAAGTGATATTATATTATTCACAAACCTGTAGAATTACAAATTTTAAATATAAGGGTATTACAATCTGTTTAATTAGGCAGTTTTGCATATGTTCATGTTTATCTTTTAACTTAATCTTAATCCAAGTACCATTTGATTTAATTACTATAGAAATTTAAACAGCGTAGGGTTTTATTATTTCGATGTGGTAACGTGATTCTTGACCCCACGAGACAGGCCTAGCCTAGTGTGAAGGTCACAGGTAAAACTGTTAAAATGCATGTAATCCATTACTGGCAAATAAATTATATTTTATTTTATTTTTATTTTTTTTTTAATTTTGAGATCTAAAATCTTTTCGACCTATTTTTTTATATTTTTGGGCTATGGCATACAATATTCGTTTTTAACGTTTCAGAATGGCACGCAAAACGAGGACAAAATATTTCTACCACGGCAAATTAGACTGGGACGAAAAGTCATCGGCCGGTAGATACGTCAGAGAAAACTGCAAACCATTATTAGTAAGTAAACGTTCTGACGCCCTTCACGCTCCGCTGGAAATATGCGCTCCACAACAAATGTTGCACGCATTGCGTATCCACGATTTCCGTTACCCTTGACTGGTGCTTTGTTTGCGCGATTTCTAATGTAAACAAATTTAGATAAGCATCTGATAGTGGATAATCTATTACTGTTTCATTGAAGGATTTTCAACTAACAGGTGCACTGTATGTAGGAATTAGCTAATAAGCTAACCGTAACCGTACAGACGCTGACGAGGCAACTAGGCAAGAAAAAAATACCCTTGATAATAAACTGAATAAGTTATAAATGAACCGTGTCAGTTTATCGTAATGTAAGAACCCATCTTAGATAATTATAGTTGTATTTTTTTGTTATGTTTAATTTTGCGGTGCTGTTTGAAGGCACGTTAGTGACTCATTTTCAACTAATATTAAGGAACCGGTTCTTAAATGGTGTTGTGCGGGTGATGGCTAAACTGATAAATAATAAACGTATTATGTTAAAGAGGTATCACGAGAGTTTTAAGAGGACACTTGCTTCGAAATTCGAGTTGAACTCTATTTATATAATATAATAAGAGCGTCGACAGGTAGCTGTGTAGTTACCTAAAACAATTGAGTGGCTAAGGATGTCCTTGAACCGAGTTTAAAAAGATTTTTTCAAAACTTTTCGTAATATTCCTTAAAGTATTAAAATGTGGAGGCAAACGGGTATTAACAAAGAGTGCGTTAACTTTCCAGAGATATCAACAAAGCAACAGCGAGGAGCACCGGCAGCTGTTCGACCTCATCACGCGCATGCTGGAGTACGAGCCCTCGCAGCGCATCACGCTGCGCGAGGCGCTCAAGCATCCCTTCTTCAGCAAACTGCCCATGCACCAGAAACTCGGTCAGTACGCGCCCGCGTCATTTACTAGCGCAGCTCGAACGACATCATTATGTCAATTGAACTACTGTGGAAGTAAACCACAGATACAGTGCAGCATTCCAATAAATATGTCTCGCTCGTTTTCAAAGAAACGTTAAGACTGCACCGAGCGTTAGCGACTGAACCATAGAGCGCGGGGAATGCGTATTTAGATCGGCGCGCGGCCGCCATAGTAAAAATGTATGGAGAATTAAAAGCACTTTTTGCTAAATCTGGACCTTTAATACCAAACAATAATTGAAATATTTGATCCGGACAAATTGTAATGTAAACATTCATCTTTTTTTTAACTGAAAATCAGAATAGATTTCCATTGTTAAAGTATAAAAAAAAACACTTAACGTCTGCTTACGATTTTACAGTTTTCGTCCAATTTCACTTAGTTTTCTAGGGTAAAATATTAATAATCTTATATTTTTTCCACGGAGAAGTTCTTAACACATTCTTCGAAGTGCTAAATATATAGTTTAGAAATGGATGAAACAACTAGTGTTGACGTTGTCTACTTAACGGCAACTGCCTATTTTTTCACATTTCGCTCGGCGCAGTCTTAAATTACATATACTTATCAGATATTTACAGTACAAAGAACACGGAGAAACGAGATGACCAAGGATATTGTGATTTACACTATATCTGCAATTCCGTTATGCACTATATTGCACTTTTATTCGCTTAAAGCCCGTTCATTGTATCAAATACAACACCACAAGCCATTAAGTATGATTGCATCACCGAAACGATATAAATCTCTACATATATCCACTTTTTGTTATCTCGAGATCAAGTTTATTTTAGTGAAACCATTTAAAATATGACGTCTGCTTCTTTGTACCTGGCGTTATTTTGCGCAGACGGTGGTGTTATTATGAATGATTTTTTGTTATAGGACACCAGTTTTCAAGGCCATCATTCCTTAGGTCAGGCCTGTTTATAGCTCTTAGTCGCTTCTAAAGCTTATTATTTTTCTGTTTTGAAGTTAAATCATAGTGCGACATGACATGTACACCTTATTCAGATTGTTTACATTGTGTTGTCAGTGTGCTGTTAACTCGCTTCTGTTGTAAATCTGGTTTTACGTTTTGTTTAAAATCATCATACTACTTACAAAATTATTTACAGCTTTTGTTTTTTAACATACGGATTGAAATCAATATTCATATCATTTAAACAATTTAAATTCGTCACTACAACTCTCATCTATTTCTCTTTTTCTCTCACTTTGGTATATGTTGTCTTCCCTAATTTAAGGAAAGAGGTTGGTACGGGATAGATTCAATAGCACCTTACCTACTATTTCCATTTTTTTTTTGTAGAATCTATTTATTTGGCAGGTGTTCCTGTTTAATAAAGATAATGCATACTTTTACGTAAAAAAAAAGATAGTTTTGCGATTGACAGTATTTAAAAGAAGTTCCCTATTTTCATTGCAAAAACTTAGGTAACGCTCGCAAAAAATATTAATTTTAATCGGTAATTATTAATTTTAAAAAATATACAGGCGACTCCATCGCCCTCCTGCATAAAATTGCCACCAAATTACTTATTAGTTCGCCTGGTCGCCAATGTAGTCGCAGCCAACGAATCCCATAGTGAAATTTCCTTCCATAGGATACTCTTTGTTTATTGTAAATTTTTGTAATAAACGAATGTAACAAGATAATGAATAAGATTCTGTGTGTTGCAGGCAATGACCGGTCGCGCGGCGCCGGTGCTGCGCCCGCGACGGCGCGTGAGCGCTCGCACTCGCTGTCGCGGTGAGGCGCCGCGCGCGCGCTGTGACGCAGACCCGCTGACGCGTGACGCGACGCGGCCGCCGCGCGCCGCACGCCGCACGCCGCGTGCCGCGCGACAGGAGCCTCGCGAGCCGTGCACGCCCACAGTGCACGCTCCCACCTTGTACATAGATCGTTATAATGAAGTGATAAGTGATCATTATTTTGTCGAACATTGTAATCTAGGTAATTTGTTGTGAATCGGTACTTCTCATTTGTATTTATAAATAATTATTCGAAATAAAGACTGTTGGTCTGAAATTAAAGATGCATTTTTATTAAAACGTTTGCGCGTTCACTGTCTGAATCTGAATTCTAAAACTTACGGTTAATTGTAATAGAGGCTTACCGTGTAGCCCCATAAGTAGAGCAATGGGCCGTGAACGTGTTAGAAAATCATTAATAATAGTTTTTAATGTCAATTATAATTTCACAGACAAAATCACAACAACTCACACTAGTGTTAGAACGAAAAAAAATCACCCACACTTTAGGTGTACGAGAGAAACCCGAAAAAAAGTTTATTTTTTATTTTATTTTTTACCGTTTTGTCGGCGTGATACGTACACATACTCATACCAAATTTCACCTTTCTAGTACTAATGATCTCGGAGCTAAGCCGCGGACGGACGGACATGGCGAAACTATAAGGGTTCCTAGTTGACTACGGTAGCAATAGTTAAAGCCTGACCAGCCCGTCTAGCACAACTATGCTTCGCGACTATTGTCGCGCGAGATAGCGCTACCCGTCACTCTCTCACATTACGGCACAGAAAGAGACGGGTAATTATCTCGCGCGAGAAATAGTCGCGTATGTCAGTTATGCTAGAGGTGCAGAAATATATGAGGAATTGAGGATTGTCAAGAGGGCGCTATTTATAAGATTTATATGGCAAAAATTTTGCAACCAATCGCGACCCACTATAATGACATTAGTTTTAAATACCTGTCAGTTCCACTATGTTAACCATGCACTCTTTTCCTGACTGTTTTTCGTGTACAATTATGTCTCAGTTTCATATGTCGATGCGCCCACATGCGGGGAATTGTTTTCATTGGTCGATAGGGCCCGTATGCGGGGGCGGTAGATTTGCATAACGCATGCTATTATGAGTTTCACTGGTCGTTATACTCGTTATACCGTCTGCGGGGAGTCCCCGCATGCCGTATGTCGATAGAATTATCGACTTGTGAATTTCACTAGTTGTTATACCGCCTACGGGGAGTCCCCGCGTGCCGTATATCGACATAGTTATCTGCCATTAGGTCTAAAATCTCGTACCTTACTTACGCGGTAAGAACTCGACTTTAAGAACCTTCATTGTGCAACGATTGCATAAAATACTATTATGCAACTGATACATAATAAGAGGCGTTAAAACATGAGTGGTTTTATGAAACAAGCCGAAGGCGAGTCGAGAGCGATACAATTTTTCTTTTGTATTACTTGTTTTACAAATTCGTTGCCTCGCTATTCTGACTCACTTTTGAGTACTCGCCCCACTGACAAGACTGCCTCAGATGCCAGGCAAGAAATTAGACGTACTCATGGTATATTAAGAGTCCGCAGCAAGCTCGATTCTTCATACAAACGTAGTTACGTCCTTATTTTAATATAACATGTCACATTATCATGAAATTCTCTAAATATAATGAGATAAGATATATCTAGGGCTAAAACTAGTTTATGACTCTTGAAATGTTAATAGAAAGAAAATAGAGCGAGTATAAGTTTTGCATTTTTAGACCCCAGAAAGTTGTTCAGTTTGGCGGCATACTACGACCAAAATATAGTTTAGATTGAAGTCAAAATCTATTTCCGGTGTCGATTAAACTATGCAGTTTGATAAGAAAAAAGATTTATCAAAATTGATCTCGTAGTTTTAAAATGAGAGCGTAACTACGAAAACCTTAAAATAAATTACAAAAAATTGTTGCGAAACTGCAGCGAATTACTCTAGCGCGGGGAACGGTCCGGGGGGGCGGCGGTAAGCACCGCCCTTATCATAGCTACTCCTAGCCAGCCTCGCGCAACTCTCAAGGTAAAAAACAACGGCTATATGAAACGGGGGTGAATTTTTACCTATCTAAGTTTGAAAGAACGTTGAAACCTACAAAGCATTAGATAATTGGCGACAATCGAATTTAGGCGGGTTGTACTTCAGCCGCCATTTTTGTCCGCCATGCCATATTAGTTGACGTTTCTCTTTTGTTGTGTTGTCTGGTTTTGTCAAGGTTCTGCGATCTTTTCAAATAATTCAAATTTCACAAATAATCTAATAATTTGCATTCTTTGGGTGTAGTGGTCGTTTAGAAGGTACACAAGACAATCACAATTGCAAAAATGAGTGGATTGAAAAGGAAAAAGTGCGAAATATGCAGAATGAAAACGTGTCGAATGGACGGTCAAAAAAGACTATTCATGGCAAGATTTCCACCGGACGAAGATGGGTAAGTAAAAAATATAATTAATTACTGCGTGTTATAACCATGTTAATCGTAAGTTTCATTGAAAACTTGGTATTTCGGGTAAAATAATACATACCCTTATACGTATGTAAACAATAGTGCTGTATGTAAGTTTTATCGATAATTTTCATTTGAAGTGAAAAATACCTGGGTAAATACGGAATATCTTTCTTCAAGCAAAAGCAACTACTTTTTATGCCAGTTTGAGTTAGATTATGGTCACAGAAATATTTTACGAAAAATCTTCAATGGACTATGAATGGTACGGTTTCATCTGGACAAACAGATTCATTTTACTCTGTAATTTTCTGTTTACCCTGTATTATTTGTGTTGCAGAACTTCCAACCTGGAGCACAGACTGAAACGGCTTTTTTCGTCTATGTTTATCAGCAAGCCAAGCAAAGTTTGAACGAAATAAAATTATTTGCACACTTTTGTTTTTTTTATGAAGTCAGTAACCTAAAGTAAACCAAATGTTTACATTGAAGCGAAATATTTAATGATTTAAATTACCGGAAAGCCGTTGGAGACGCGGGTGCGAATGCGAACCCCGCCTGAACCATTTTTTTTAAATACCGATATCGATATCGATAATTCGATAATTTGTGTAACATGTGACATCCCTATTTTGTTCTTGATGTTGGCATTATGTCATGAGTTGACACTGACACTGATATTGTTTGCGGCTTCATATTGGCAGTATGTTTCGTATGGCACTCCCGTCTCTTAAAACGTAGTGATTACATACTCTTTGCTCCTAGCGCGCTCTCGCTTTACTGCTAGCGCCCTGTCTTCCTCTAGGTGAAACAACAACATTTTAAAGCGTAAGCGCGCGATCTCAACGCGGAGTTGAGCGGACCTTGCTGCGGACTCTTAATATACTCGACGTACTGCACAGCCTGCACACTGCACAGTATAGTGTTGGCAAATGACATCCGGCGCTTGTCCTAAAAGGGTTACATAATAAAATTTATCTAGGCACAACTGACTACAATTTATTTTTTAACCGGGTTTTTTCCAAATAAAGGATAAAAATTAAATATTACCACATTTTGACATTTTCGAAAATATCCCAAATGGTCATTGAAAAATTCATTTGAAAAGTTACTTATTCTAAAAGAGCGTAGGCCACCAGTAATTGGTCACAGCAGGGAAAATCATACAGTGGGATTATTACTAAGGCGGATTTAGTATGAAAATTTTATTGTACCACTGTTGTTTTTGTGTTGCGACTGTAATATTTTCCACAAGGCGACGACCTCATATAGAGGGCAGATTATTAGATGACGCTGCTTTCACATTTTTTCTATGTTTAAAACTAGTCTGTATAATCAAATATAAATAATAGATTTGGGTTCTGTGATAATAAATTAATGAAATTATTAAACTGAACCGTTTGAAAATTTTAAATGTTGTCAATTTCCTGTCAGTGGGCTGGCTGGGCGCTCAGAGGTTAAAGTAATCGAATAAGTGAAACACAGCCTATAACGTTTTATCATTTATTTATTTTTTATTATAAATACCTCGTTAATGCCGTTTAACGTCCACACAATCGTCTGCTTGGCTTTACTTTAGCATATTCACAATTTAAAATTAATAGCGCTAAGACCTGAGCCATTATAAAATCTACTTCATATAAAAATATTATAAAATCACAAAATTTTAGATCCTGATAACTTCAACATATACATCAAGAGAATAAATAGTTATATAGAAAACTTTGCTCGAAGGAGAACCAACAGAGCAGTACTTAAATTTATCATTGTCAATAGGTAATTGGTAATTTTAAGTACAAACATACGTTACGGTTGGAACTGATATGATATAACTGGAAAAAGGCTTTTCTAAGTAGGATAGAAAATTAAAATACGGATTAGTTTCTTTCCTGTGTTTTATGCCAAACACTAAAGAAAATGACCTTGCATTGCATTAATTCGGTGCAATTTACCAACTCAGAAAAAACTATTTCCAGTTAGATCGAATCCATCCTATGAATAATAAATTAATCGTAATAACTAAATAATTTCAACGTAAATTGTCTCAACATTCAATCAATATTGCCACATATAAATAAAATAACTACGGAATTGTTCAAACATTGTCGACAATGTGTTGGAATGATCGTAAATTCGTAACTATATTATAAATATTCGCAGATTGCAACAGATAGTTGGCAAGATGTTCAATTTGTACAACGCGGCAAGTTAGACTCCGCCAACTGTGGCTCTCTAGATTTTATACAAGTTTAATGAGCCTCTATAATTTGTTTATCAAAACAGTACAAGTATTTCGCAAAAACTGAGCTCTAAATAAACTAATTTTGCTGTAACTATATAAGGGACTCCTCGTGGTAGTGTTGTGTGACTCCCAATTAGTATGCTTGATATTGTGAGTTCTCTTCTACTGTCGATATAAGCATATGTGTATGTGCAATCATTGTGTATTCAGTTGCACGCTCTGGCCAATCTTAAGAGTTTAATAGCGGATAAACATTTTTGCCATGATAGTGTGAAAACCATTGAAATGAGGTCTCTACACAAGTCTGTACCGCTAAACTTTCACAAGTTTATATCACGGTTGGTCTTGTTCATTATGGTAAATAAGCGTGAGTGACTATTCTTAATGCCTGGACTAATTATTTTGGATGTAAGGCTTAAGGCATACCTACTGGCAAGATCACGAATCACTAATTCACTCACACTGATATTTTTTGTTCTATAAAAAGCACCTACCTACCAACGAATTCGTTAACAAAAAGTTACGTTCTATTAGGAGGGTAATAGAACGTAACTTTTTGTTAACGAATTCGTTGTTAGGTATTGATTGTATGTTTTGTTTTATCTACATTTACAGTCAACCCTATAGAAGTAGAAAGTAGAAGGTAAAAGTAAGAGATCAGATAATCATATGCTTATCACTTCACTGTCGTTGCTCAGTTATGGAAGCGCATTTAAATTGATTAAATACCCATGGACTGTGTCACTTCACATTATTATTAATTGAGGTTTATAGCCGTGATCGAACTTAGCAAAAATAAGCATCAAATTATCAGATCTCTAGTAACAATTTAGTGAGTGGTGGTTGTTGGGGACAGGCGTTGTAGTTTGTAGTTAGACGTTGTCGACGCGCGGCAACTGGTCGTTAGGCCACGAGTACACCGGCGGCACCGCGCTGCCGTACCGCACGTCGTACATCTGCGCGCGGATGAAGGCCTCCGTGTCGAGCGGCTGTGGCTGCACTGTCGCCTTACCTGGAAACAATACACTACCGTCATATTTTGCATCCACAATAGAAGCACACATTAAAGCTTATACGTAAACCTGCGGTGTTGCGTAACGGTGGTGGGTAACTTCCAGCCATTTCCAAGTTCAAAAAAACATTTGCATATGCGTAGCGAAATTAAAAAAAAAAAACCGGCCAAGAGCATGTCGGGCCACGCTCAGTGTAGGGTTCCGTATTATTTGCCCATCCTTCACAATAGACAAATTACGAAAAAGAGTCCACGCTCTATAAAAACGTTAACGCCAAAGTCACTCTAATTACTTAATTCCCTTCTGGATTTTATCGATTATACGCGCCAGATTGAGCGAAATGTTTTAATACAGTATGGCACTTGACTAATTTGTGTAACGTTGGAAGTGTAAGAACACCGCGCGGCACTTACGTCATTTTAAAGAAAATTATGAAACTTTGCGATAACCGTGAAACATGCCAACTTTGCCCGCTTTTTTCGTAAAAACCCGAATTTCTCTCATTTTTTCTATGACGGGATAAAGTTTTTTGTTGTCTAACGCATCCATCGTATTCATATGCATGCGTTTATTACGAGAAACATTTTTTTAATCTACATTTAACCATTTTTTTTATCAATTTTCACCTCGGGTAAAGTTATCTAAACTTTTGCAAACATTGCCCAAATCGATTATTTTCGTAACTATAGCCCCTACAACGTTAGGATAAGGATCAGTATAAAATCTGGGGTAATAATGGCGTTCTACTTAATATCTTGGTCTTAACTGTACAAACACGTGTGCAATATGGGTGGGCAATGTTACATAGGTATTTTGTTTTTCTCCATACAAGCCGAATCAAGCAGTTTGAAATTGTTAGGGTTGTCACTTTTGGTTGAGTAAACCATCTTTACCAATACCATTATGAAAATGAAAAATGTATGCTTATTATTCGATACTAATAGTTTGGCGGTTATTTTTTTACTTCACGTTAGAATAATCTAAATAAAAATGGTCATAATTGAATATTCTATATTTTTTTGTTTTATGGACATGACATGACATGACATACAGCTAATGCTAAAAGTACAACGGCTTAATAAAAATATAATTTACCTTACCTTAAATACATAACCCTCCTTTATTTACGCAGTCAGGTAAAATTACGACAAGGTGACAACCCTAACCCTTTTTTTAGTCTGGGCAATGTTGGCATTCATAGGTTAGCAAGTTACTGGATAACATTGCCCACCATCATAACTCCGGTTTTAATAAGTATTTTTAGTTCAAACTACAATAAAAATGATCTACAGTTCTTATTTTATAACAAGCAATAAGATACATTCACCTGAGGCTTCCCCATTCTGTAAAAAATACACCAGAACTTCACCTAGAATTGGCCCGCAAAAACACGCACCTTATTCGACTAGTCCCAACACGTTACGGAATGAAGTTGCGCGCAAATGTGATTCCCAGTGATACCACAGATATAATCTATTTTCCACTAAAAATAGTAGTGTTGCCATAATCATCTTGAAATTGTCTACAGTAACGTTTCTTTTTTTAAGTAGCGTTTTGGGCAAAGTTCCCTGTGGAGGCAAAGTTGGCGTATTTCACGGAACTCAAAAACGGCTCGACCGATTTTATTCAATATAGTTTTCATTGAAAGTGCTTATAAGGCCTCATTCAATATCATTATAAGGTCAATTTTTTGACCCGTGGTTGAAAAGTTAGAGGGGGGGGGACACTCTTTTTTGGATTTCTGGAGCGAATATTTACAAAACTGCTGACTTTATCAAAAAATGATGTTTGAAGACCCATATTATTTTTAAAAGACCTATTCAACGAGACCCCACACTACACATAGTGTTGGAACCAAAAAAAAATACCCCCACTTTAGGTGTACGGGAGTACCCGAAAAAAAGTTTTTTTTTTCGTTTTTATTTTACCGTTTTGTCAGCGTGATACATAGGTACACATAGTTACTCATACCAAATTTCAGCTTTCTAGTACTTATGATCACGGAGCTAAGCCGCGGACGGACAGACAGACAGAAAGACAACGGACATGGCGAAACTATAAGGGTTCCTAGTTGACTACGGAACCCTAAAAAGGCCTGTACGTCTAGCATAACCGTGACACGCTACTCTTTGGCTCGCGAAAAACACTGCCTGTCCTTTAATACCGTGTGAGCAAGACGGGTGATGCTGAGTCGCGCGACAAGCGAAGTCGCGACAAGATATGCTAGCCCTGCAAGCGATACACAACAGTGACGAATAATAAGCCTATAAACTAAACTGGGCTAGAGTAGGTATTCAAATATTTCGCGAACATTCCGACGAAACAACCTTTAACGAGGGCGTGCCAATAATAACCATCTAAATCTGGATATAGAAATTCTCTTGAAGCAAATTAATTTTAAATCGCAGGTAAGTATATATTTTGTCGGTCATTTATTATTGCCGACGTTTTGGCACGGCCCGGCGCTACGGCAGATGTGTCTCATGTGTCCTCAAAACATAATTCGTCATGACACCACAAAAATAGCCGTGACGTTGACCCTCCGCTGACTAAAGGTGGAATTAGAATAAGTAAATACTTGTATTACAATAATAAATATATATATATATGTTCATTTACTTTTATAAAAAGGAACAAATTCATAAATAAGTTCCGTCAAGTAGGAGTGGTGATGGACTTTTTTTAGGGTTCCGTACCCAAAGGGTAAAAACGGGACCCTATTACTGAGACTTCGCTGTCCGTCCGTCAGTCCGTCCGTCCGTCCGTCTGTCACCAGGCTGTATCTCAACAACGGTGATAGCTAGACAGTTGAAATTTTCACAGATGATGTATTTCTATTGCCGCTATAACAACAAATACTAAAAATAAAATAAAATAAATATTTAAGGGCCCGCCCTCCAATACAACAAACTTGTTATAGATTATATATATAAGTATAGGTACGGAACCCTTCATGCGCGAGTCGGGCTCGCACTTGCCCAATTTTATTTTTATCAAATAAAAGCTAACACCTCACTTCCTGAGCATGCGTATATAAAAATAATACCTAGATTAAAAATTAAAATATTGAATCTTATAGCAGACTTCGATCATGGTGTGGTTATTGGGCAAGGTCGTGGTGAGCGCTATACGAGTAAAATGCCAGTCTACGAGGTACGTCGTTAATAATTATAACGTTTAGGTATAAGTCACAGGTGAAAACGGTAATTTCAATACTTTTAGAAACTAAGCCGGCGGTCTTGGATTCGAATCCTGGCAAGGGCAAATATTTGTGAGATGAATTCGAATATTTGTTCCTGGGTCATGTATGTTATCTAAGTACCTACCCTTAAAACAAGCATTGCTTAGTTTGGGACTAGATCGATTTGTGTAAGATTGTCGCTTGATATTTATTTATTTATTGAAATATCTTTTAGATGCTTACACAATTATTTACTGCAATTACCTATAATTAAGTAACATCCTCGTATGGACTGACTGACTAAATATTATGTTATGACGTCGTATTGTCGCATTGATAAAATTTTCTCTTTCTCATTTCGACAAAGCTCCGTACTAAGCATATTCATGGTGGCACATAACTCACCGGTCTTGTACGCGTGCTCGACGATCTTCTTGGCGATGGTGACGGAGCACTCCTGGATCTTCTCGAGCGGCGGGTACAGGCCTCCCGCCGCCAGGTCCTCCTCCGACACGATGCCCGCCAACGTCTGCGCAACGAATATTATTAACCACCAATCATAATTAGCATACCGTACTTAATAATGGTAGGTCCATTCCAATATCAACGGCGCGACAATGCAATGAAATATTCCTTAGTCACAAAAGTGCATGTCCGTTTTCTATGAATCCCTAATATATCTCGGGAACCAAGGTGACTTAACCAGTCAGATGCGCAATGTAAATTCGTATTTTTTTTTTTCATTTTGCTGTCATAAAAGAACAACTAGGCTATTAAAGTTATTATTTCGCTGTTAGTAAGGTTGGACTTCGTTTTGTATTATTACATAAATCCTATTAAAATACATAAACGGGTTTACTTACATCGTAGAAGTCGAATATCGCTCGGCATGTTTCGAATCGGTACGCTATTCATCATCAGGAGAGCCGATCCGTCGCGGCGGCGGCCAACCGAACACTGCGGGCAATCGCCCTGTCCGCGCGGACATAATGATGAATCGCGTAACCGCGTCAGTAAACCCGTTTAAGTATTTTAATATTCCGAGGGTCGCGGTAGTTTTCTATGTAATAGTAAACTACTGCAGAGGCTTGTATAGTGCTTTTCTCAAATGAATCCAAGGTAATAATACAAAAAATGTTCAACTTATATAATCATATATTTTTACTATTCCAGACAACTTTTTACTTTTTTCAAAATTTATTTTTTAAGCTGTTCGGGTTAATGGTTTTGCCACCAAATGTTAAGATGATTCTATATATTCAAAAATTACACCACCTTATTAATTAGATATTGATATAATTTTTTAACAACAAACGTGATTCCTTGTTTATTGTATCTGTTTTAATCTAATTAAATATACATGCACAAACAACGTTTTATTTATTTATTGGCATGATGCCATAGATTATCAATAAAAGAAATAAACCGCACTGAAACAAAAGACAATCTCTTTGTTGGCCACGGCCAATAATGTTGTATGAAATTCCTTTATTGACCTCTAATTTGAAATTAGAACGAATCTTCAACAAGTGCTATACAAAGACGTATCGACCATAAGAACGACATTTCCTTGGATGTTTGAGAAAAATATATAAATCGTATATGACGTCAAGACATATGTACCTGAGCGGCCAGCAGCATGAAGTCCTCGCTGATGTCGACGAGGCCGGCGCAGAGGATGCCGAGCGCGAGGCCGGGGAAGATGTACGCGTTGTTGCCCTGCCCCGGCCGCAGCGTGCGCCCGTCCTTCGCGCGGTAGTCGGGGAACGGCGAGCCCGACGCGAAGATCGCGCGGTCCTGGGACAGAACACGGTTACACTTGTCGTTGGAACCTCCAGATCGGGCCGATGCAATGTAACATCAGAAGAATTCCCTTCCAGCTAAGGAAACTCAATTCAACCCTTGATACAAGCAAAACTCAAAGACAAATTGAAATGAGTTACCTGGTGGAAGTGACCGGGAATCGAACCCGGTACCTCTGGATTGCCGGTCCAGATGCCCGGTCTCTTCCACCAGGTAACTCATTTAAATTTTTCTTTGAGCTTTCGTCCTTGTATCAATTATTAATATAAAAATTGTGGTGTGTACCCACTTAAAAAAAATTAGACATTACTACATGTTTCATTAATTTACAAACACAGATCAGTTAACAAGCAAATAGAGCGGAAATTTGTGCATCTGCCATCATTAGCTGACTAACTTCACCAAGTGAAGCACTTTATTTTCATCAAGGACCATATACCCGGGACTTATGTTCTCATACAAGAAAACGTAACTCTGAAAAAGCTCAAAATTCGGTATAAAAACTAGATGGCGCTGCTTCGTAGCCTGGAAGTGACAAAAATGATATTTTTTGCCAATATTTATAAGTGATTTTTGATTTTTGAAAATCAAACGCGTTACTGGTTTCTTTTAATACGATAATATAACTTAAATACACAATTAATAAGGATTTCATTTTTTAGTCTTCAACAACGTGGTTTGATCGTATTAAAATAGATGGCACTACCTCTGGATAGCTCAAGTTTGCTTGCGGGCTCGCCAATTTTTGCTACACAAAATAGCTAGGTGGCGTTGGTGCACTGATGTAATGGACAAAATGAAGTTACGCCCGAATTGTCAAGCGACATTTCCCACTAACAAACAGTCAGTAACGTAATATTTGTTAGATAAGTTTTGTACAGTCAAGGAATTTCATTTCCTACCCATTTCGTTAAAATGTCGTTAGACATTCGCAATGCATTAAGGCCCAAAATTATATTTCAATAATAGTATTGAAATGTCAATATTATTATTTGTCACTTCATTTTACAAAAAACCTCCTCGCGAAAGGTTATCATTTGCTTTTAATTTCTAATTAGGAACATATGTCAGTGTCAATCGAGAAAATCGTAAAATAATTTTCAGCAACGTTATTAATTTGAAAAATAAAATGCTTGCCGTTAACCGTGAACTATTAAAAGATAATGATAATGACTGAAAACAATGAAGAGCTCAAAGAGTGGAGTTACACCAGGAAGGAATACGGATTTATGAGATCACACGTCGGTTAAATGCTAGCTGGGACACAGTTTGACGTTGGGTACGGCGATATAATGCTGAAGGAAACCTTATTGATCTACTGCAAAGCAAAGTAACCATTGCATCGTCCGCTTGCCATGGCCCAAGACCAACGCCGACGACAAAATGGCTTTACGCCAATGGGACGATTTGCGGAAATGTTTGACATTTACCCTAGAACAATTAGGAATTGCCTACATGCAGGCGGCCTGCGAAAATATATTCGTTCGTTTTGTTTTTGTTAAAAGTAATATAAAGAAAACGTTTATAAAATTGTGGTTTTATTGAATTATCACTGTCGTTAGTTCTGTTAGTTTTTGTATAGATAAATTTCGGGTGCCTGTCGTATCGCATAACGTTTTTTGTCCTAAAAATGTTTGGCCGAGAATGTTTGGCATACTGTTGAATGGCATACTACTCGTTTGTCCTAATAATTTTTGCGCATACTCTCTTAAAGTCCTAAATCAAGTTTGTCCTAATATTGATAACTCTAAAATCTAATTACCTAAAGCATAATATTCCTAACATGAATTGCCCTAAGAATTATTTTGCCTATTATCAAATTGGCTAAAATTACAGCACCTAAAATAAACTATGGTAGGCGTGAAGTCAGAAACGTTACGTATTCTACCTTCAGGCAGGTCAGATTTTGGTTAGGATAGGTACGACGACGAGCGAAGCGAGGAGGAGTGTTAGGTAGAACTGTGACCCTTTGAAAACTCTGCTTGCTAAAAATCATCAAGATGTATGCTTTATGACATGTAGTCAAAACACACTATTCTAATATTATTGGCGCTATTCGACAGTCAAATTTTGAACATCGGGGTAGCCCTTCTGGCATCACTGGTTTGACATGTCTTGCCAGATGGGTGTGTGATGTCGTCAAATCAAATGTCATTGTTTCAAATTTGTAAAATTGTATGTATTTTATTCTTGAAATTACGCGATTAATCGAATTTTGCGGTTACGTGTTTCCATATCAGAATTTATTGTTTTTTTACAAAGAATAGTTTGGTATGCGTTTCGTGAACGTCTATCGTAGGCCCAGACAAAATTATTATTATATTGATTAGTTTACGTCAAAACGATGACATGTAGGGAATTGTTGCAACTACAATGATTTGCTCTCCATACAAATTTTAATCCCGTTTTTCGTCCCTAAAAGGGATAAAACTTGATATAAATGATAGCCTATTTCCTATTCTGATATATAAGGTACATAACTGGAAAGTTTCATCATAATACGTCCAGTAGTTTTTGAGATTAAGTGAAACGTACATACATACATCCATCCAAACTTTCACGTTTATAATATTATTAGGATTAGGATTAGGATGTAAGTACTTTTTCTGTTTAAATAAAACATACACAAATAGTGAAATGAGACGAAACGGAACGTAGTAAACAAACATCGCACCTAACGTCATCTATTCACTTTTTACTGTATCACTTGGAAGTTGGAATGTCGTTGAACGCTTGACGACTGTGTTACTTCACGCTTGCGCGTACCGTACGGTAGAGATTGAAAAATGACGACTTTTAAATGAATTGAGACCCTTAGCGGCATCTAGCGACGTAGAACGATAGTAACTAACGGAGTACGGTGCGTAGTATGAAGAATAGCGGTCCCGTGTATATGGTCCTTGATTTTCATTAATATTCTTGTGGAAGATAGGTGTCGAAATCCAACATTGCTTCCTCGGAAGAAGTGCTGTATCCGCATCTTATTGTTCATTGGGCTTTACAATTCTTGTCGTGGAGTGCACTTACGCCGGTGTTGGAGTAGGCGGCCTCGGCGGTGCACTCGGCCTTGCTGGTGGGGTTGGAGAGCGCGAAGATGACGGGCTTGTCGTTCAGCTCGCCCATCCGGCGCAGGATCTCCGGCGTGAACGCGCCGCCCACCGCCGCCGCGCCTGGACATACTCAGTGCATTAGTTCTACGTGAAGGACAACAATCGTCTGATCACCGATAAAACAGTAACATGAACACTTTCGCAACCAGATATAAAATTTAACCCTACCCCAGAAACTGAGAGCCCGCTAGGTGGGTAGCAAAAATACGTAGGCGTGCTTGACCGGCATCTGAGCAATGATTACGAGTGCCTACCAGGCGGGTTCCTGGTAGCGAAAGTGTTAAAATATTGGATACCTACGGCTACACTCACACATTATTTCCGGGACTAGAAAATCAGTTAAAGAAATTACAAAAAATAATTGGGAAGACACAAGGCCACAGCGCGATAGTGCCGATAGTAGACTATTGTTGTTTACGCATATTTTTTAGTCATAGTTATATATCACATAATCCGAAAACTTGGACTTTCTAGTCAGCAGTTAAGTAGGTATCTTCTTTTCGGGATCGCGATTCTAACCTAACCTACTTTACTGGTAGCAGTTCTTTGATGGAGGTCGAATTTGCAGCAAACTAAAATTCGATATTATAATATTATGCCTACGGATAAATGATAAGTCCATCAAGATGAAAATTCGACGAAATCTTATTACGCAAAACGTGTTCGGTGAAATAAGTTCCAGACATAAAAAAATATCCGAAATAGACGGCACCCAGTCAAGGCGCTACGCCCGGGGACTGAAACGACCATGGCCTTACCAATAAGGACCGTAGGCTTGGCAGTCTCGACGACCTCCGCGAGTGTCTTGACGGGCGGGCGGTTCTGCGCGAACTTCTCCTTGTGCTCGTTGAGGCCGCCCTCGGGCCGGTTCTTCACGATGAGCCCCTTGGAGTCCACCATCCAGATGCGCGCGCGCGCCTCCGCGTCGCTCGCGCCCTCCGCCTTCATCGACATCACGCACAGCTCCGCGATGCCCAGCGCCGCCTGCGACAACGATGGACAAAATTACATACGCGCTCAGCACTCTCCACTCAAAACAAGCCATTCAGGTTGCAGGTTAATAAAATTGAATGGAAAAACACATTTTAACACCTTAGACACCAACAACCCGGTAGCCGGGCGCTCTGCTCGTAGTAAGTATTCGCTACATACGGTTTTTCCCATGTTATCGGCTACGAGCGTAGCCCGTAGCGCTACGCGGTCGCGAATGCGTAACGACATCATTAAGATAATTCAAAACTATTTGAATCCAGATTGCACAAAAGAAATGAGGTAACAATGGTTAAGTTATGGGTTTAACTTTTTAGGCCATATTGACCCACGAGTGGAACCTCATCCTCGTCTAAACCTTGTCTAGTATGATTACCTCCCCGGCGCCCTGGAAGACGATGGTGTTGGCGGACAGCTTGTTGCCGGTGAGCCGCAGACTGGCCAGCAGCCCCGCCACCGCCACCGACGCGGTGCCCTGAATGTCGTCGTTGAAGGTGCAGTATCTGAGGAAAAAATCGCTTCATTAGTGTTTGTTTTCATGCTTCCTTCCATCTCCAGTTCCACTGAATATAGTGGATGCTATCAAACAAAACGGACGCTGGCGTCCTGGTAGCGGAACGATCTGCACACACACTATAAGACTATAACGACAATATCAAATTAGGTTTACTGGAATCCAGAACCTAGTTTGGGAGTGTTCACAAGCATTCACAATACATACAAATAATTAAATAGATAAGAATCACTTCTCAAGTGAGTCAGTGTTTCTATTGATCGTCGGACCTTGACCATGCATTCGTCAAGGTGACGCGAGAGTGCTATTTGCTCGATACAGATCGGAGGCTAGATAGCGCTTAATCAGTGCTTATCTTGAACACTTTAAACAATGCCCTATTTATTAATGTTGTTTATAAACTACCTTCAATGCATTTGCACAAACAAACATTAATTACATTTTATGTCATATTGTGAACTGACACTTTTTACTGTAGCGAATAAATCGTGTGTCAAGACTCCTAATGTAATTACGAACAGGTGATTTTAGTTTCGTGTATTTGGATGGGTTTACCGTGTGGTTTATTAGATAAGTACATCTGCTCTTTTTCATATACAATTTAATAAGATGGCTAAATTGTATTTGTGTATTCCAGTCAATCTCATATGAGATTGACTGGAATACACAAGGCTTCCCTGGTCGCTTTGAGCACAGGGCCAAGCTATAATGCATGTTTACTAAGACTTTTGCAGAGTAATACTCACTTGCCCCGGTACTTGGCCAGCAGCCTGAAGGCGTTGGCGTTGGCGAAGTCTTCGAACTGGATGAGGCAGTTCTGTCCGAAGCGGCGCACGACGGCGCACATGAACTCCTCGATGAACTCGTCGTAGGCGGCGCCGCGCACGCGCTTGTGCCGCAGCCCGATGTACAGCGGGTCGTCCAGGAGCGTCTGCGTGTTCGTGCCCACGTCTGGAAAACCACACTTTGTGATACTAACGGATAAATAAATAGATAAATAAAAATAATAAACATCAAGGGACAATCTTACACAAATCGACCTAGTCCCAAACTAAGCAAAGCTTGTACTATGGGTACTAGACGACGATATACATAATATATAAATAGTATCCTGCCTTTTCGCCGAACTATTTTTCGTCGAATGTTTCATTTCGCCGATTTTTCACTTCGCAGAATTTGTATTCCTCTGTAGTCGTACATATTTTATAGTTGTTGTAAATATCATCCTATAGATCAGGTAAGGCTAAGTTAGGTTTGTTTTATAACAATCCTAAATAGTTTACAGTTTCAGTGAAAAATGCTTTCGGCGAAATGAAACATTCGACGAAAAATAGTTCGGTGAAAAGGCAGTGAACCTATACATATAAATACATCCGTGACCTAGAAACAAATATTCGAGTTCTTCACACTAACATTTGCCCTGGCCGGGATTCGAACCCAGGACCGCCGGCTCAGTAGGCAGCAGCACTACAAACCGAACCAACCGCGTCGTCGAAATAATAATCGAACCCACATGTTCAGTTAATGGTAGGCTAGGTCGAGGACTAAATTGCCGAAGTCCAAATTAACATTTACCTATCTAAGTGGATAATTAAATTATCCCTATCTGTGACCCAGATCTCCGTTTGTCAGCACAAGCCCCAAGATATCGCATTTTTAACGATCTACATGTTTTTTAACCTAAAAGTAAAAAGGAATAGGACCTTTCTTCCTTTTCATGTTACTCTCTTTATTCGGCTAGCCAAGTCGTACTTGAGACCAGGGATCGGAACCGGTTTAAAAAACCGTTCAATTTTGTTCGTGAACCGTTAAAATTTTCGTTCATTTGTAAACCTGTATAATACAGTAACGTTTTCATAGAGAACCAATTTATTTCGGTTATCGTTATTCAAGAAGAACAGAATTTAAAACGTTCCGTGTATAACTTTATTGAACTGGTAAATAAGATGACATTATTTGTCAATCTATTTACTTATATATAATAGTCTCTTCAACCAGCAATGCACTGCTATCGCATGACGTTACATCTATTTGTTATGATAAAGTCATAAAGGTCGTATTAGCTACACCGCCTACAAGTGTCAGTGTTGAAAGACTTTTTTCATCATTGAAATTCGTGCTGAATAATTTAAAAATGCGATTAAATGACTCAATAATTGAGGACATTATGGGTGTGAGAAACAATCGTTTATATTCGAAATAGTACTTAATTAATAATTAAGCAACCGTGCTTGTGTAAGTTATAAAATAAAGGATTACTTCCATAAGCACATCGTGCTTGCAGCTTTAAGATAGTTTGCTAATTTGTATTTCGTTATATGTATATTTTTTGTTCCTACATTTTAGGAGAAAAATATATTGTTTTAAAATTTGCCTAAATCACCCCATTTCTAAGCACGGAATTAGAAATTCATAAAGCATCATGTAAATGTGTGTTATTTTATATTAGAATGAAGATGTGGTCAATGAGGGGAGGGTTTGTATTCGGTGGATTATGCTTCATTTTGTTGGCCGCGATAGAAAATCCGTATCTATTTCGATGTTACTAATAAATAAGTAGGGTGCTCCAACCATGACTGAAGCCACTTAAGTAACTCTTTATTGTCGTTAATAATTTTAAGCCCATTAGTAATGCATGCTGATTAGCACGGCCTTTAAAACTTCTTTTAGAACCGCCAACTACGCGTGACCAATTTTTCTTGTTTTCCAAAGAAATATTTGCATGAAAATGATTGTAGGATAAGATAAAAATCTTAATTTATAAATGATTCAGAAGCCACACGTGACAGCCAAATATTGGCAAAGACCAAATAATGTATCGTGTTCTATTGCCTCTGAAATTGCTTCACTTAAATTTTAAATATAGTGAAGTAATTGCTAGTTATTAATAGCCGTGTTTTTTGGCGCATGTTTCATAAATATTAATTCAGGCATCACCTACCTGCGAGAGCCGAAATTTGGTATGTTTCTATATAATGTCTTCTGTCTTTCTTTTTCAAATTTATCAGTAGCTGTAGTGTAATAATACCGTACTTATATAATTGTCTGAAATTAGCTCAGCTCTTCAAGCCCTTTCATTAGATATATACCACATGTGACCTTATCTGTGTTTGAAATCCTATTAGAACAAAAAATCTCTCACTATCGGGGCCTATAGATAAACGTCATTGTCACCCCCTCAACTATATTTATATTTATCTATAGCCGCCTTTATTGTAGATGTCGCCCTTCCATCTCATGGGGGGGTTATACTACCTTACTATAGCTGTACTATTATCTATTCTGTGCTAGCTTTACTTTAGCTAGGGTGAAGCGGTGTCGGTGGAAAGCGACAGCTCATACCGCAGACGCCCAGGATTTCAAAAAGTGTAGTGCTCTGGTGGTACTGACCCAGCGTGATGGGCAGGCACTGGTGCGGCTTGATGCCAGCCAGCGCGGTGTAGAGCGACAGCTTGCCGACTGGAATGCCCATGCCGCAGGCGCCCAGGTCGCCCAGGCCCAGAATGCGCTCGCCGTCCGTCACCACGATCGCGCGCACATCCGTCTCGGGCCTGGAAAAAACGCAACACCAACGTTATACATGCACTCTGATCTGGAGCGGAGACACGGGGTGCAGCGAACGAATTTTATTTAATAAAAAAACAATATTTCGCATAATATTTACTAACGTTACTGCTTTAATAAAAGTTGATCAATAACTTTTATTTGGAGGATATGAGTAGGTATAATTTCTATAAATAACCAAAGAACACCCTTGAACCCAAAACTTATCCTGTAGGTATCTATATAGTGCCGTGCCGTTTCCGAGAATATCCGGAAACTTTCCTTATTTTGAATAGGAAATGTCCCGAGAAGAGAACGTTCTCTCCCCATACAAATCGGGAAACGTTCTTCGAAAATCGAGAACGGCGCATCTCTACCTATATCCGTCCGACTCCGTTTATATCGACTTCGTTTTTTGGGTTCCGTAGTCAACTAGCAACCCTTATAGTTTCGCCTTGTCCGTCTGTCTGTCTGTCTGTCCGTCCGCGGCTTAGCTCCATGATCATTAGTACTAGAAAGCTGAACTTTGGTATGAGTATGTGTATGTATCACGCCGACAAAACGGTAAAATAAAAACTAAAAAAAAAAAAATTACGGGTACCTCTCGAACACCTAAAGTGGGGGTGATTTTTTTTTTTCGTTTCAACGCTAGTGTATGGGGTGTCGTTGAATAGGTCTTTTAAAAATAATAGAGGTCTCCAAACATTATTTTTTGATAAAGTCAGCAGTTTTGTAAATATTCGCTCCGAAAATTAAAAAAAAAGCGTCCCCCACCCTCTAACTTTTCAACCACTGGTCAAAAAATTATGGAAAAATTCATGAACATGAGGCCTTATAAGTACTTTCAATGAAAACTAAATTGAACAAAGTCGGTCTAACCGTTTTTGAGTAATCGCAAAATTTCATACTTTTCTTAAAAGGACGTACGTTGACTTCCAGAAGGTAATAAGTAATTACAGTCACATTGGCGTTTACGACCTTTTTATAGAGCTTGAAACCTTTCTCATAACTTGAGTCTATTGTGAATTTGTGAAGGAAGAGCAACTACGGAACCCTACACTGACCGTGGCCCGACATGCTCTTGGCCGGTTTTTTACTTGTCTCAGCTGTAGTATGAGGCCGAAATCACCTTGATGTTTTAGTTATATTTATTACAGACTGGTTTCGTTTTTGTTGACTGTTTACGGAAAGCATTTTGACACTTGTCATGAACAAAAATAAGCAGACTTACCTGTTTGACCTGGGAAAATAGTCAACAATTAATAATAAATATAAATACGTAATATCTGTTATTTTATTGACTCCAAAAAAAATATTAGCTGCTAGAGCAACATACCGCTACATAAAGGGAGGTTTTCTTAAACATCAACGGTTTGCGTGGGACAGCCACAAAAGAAATTGGATTTATTTATTGATGAATTTAACTATTTGAGCGGTAGAATTCACTATTTTCTTTTAGAACTTTTCAAGATCAGTGAATAGTTTATTTAGTAGTTTTTCATGAATAAGTCTTACCAGGTTCCCCTGAAAAGATAAAATTATTTCTAAGTTGTTGCATGTTTACTGACAAACACTGATTTAAGTGCTCAAATTAAACTAAACAGATACGAGACTATCTACTTATTGATTTGAATAAGTAGCTAATTAAAATTGTTGAAAAGATCACGTCATAGACAGACTAAGCACTTTCTGACAGATCGGGCCTACTATACATTTTTCTTGCAAACTTGTATGGAAAACACCATAAGGCCAGGCCCACAAAGGATATTCAAAAAGTAAGGTTTTAGTCTCACAGGCGGGGCTAACATACACCTTGCCGCAGTTGCCGCGACATCGATTGTTCACTTGTCTTGCTCGTACGGTATTGAATGGAATGTGACAAATAAACATTTGTAGCGCGACAAGGTGGCATTTGTAGTGCGACAAAGAGCCAGGTGTCACAGTATGCTAGACGCCTAACAGTTATGTTCTTGAGTATCTCGTAGAGGTGTCGTGGATGTTGATGAACAGTCCCTGCGGGCGGCAGTAGATCAGCCCGTGCTTCTGGCAGACCAGCCCCATCGTGGACTCCTATTGTGAACTCACCAGTTCTTGAGGATCTCGTAAACGTGTCCCTTGTCATGGATGGTGATGAAGAGACCGCGCGGGCGGCGGTAAATGAGGCCATATTTCTGGCAGGCCAGCCCCACGGTGGGCGTGTACACGATGGGCATCATCTCCGCCACGTGCTCGCCGATGAAGCGGTAGAACAGGTGCTCGTTGCGGTCCTGCACAAAGATACATTTTTAATTCATCCAGGTAGATGTCACAAAAAAGGAATAGGTACTTAGTTAACTCAAAACGATGAGTCAAAATAATTGCATGTTCAATCAGCAGTTAAAATTAAATCACAACGCTATGAAATTTTCCAAATAATATACATACTTTGTTGCATTGTGAGAAATGTAACAAAACCTAAACACGGATTCGTGCGAAACATTTACATATTTATGTAAAATATCAGGCGTACAGGGAATTTTTTGACACTGTATTTGCGTTTTCTTTTTGATTAAGAAAAACAAGCTGTGAATTTTCCATATTCTAGATGTGAACTCACCAGCAGCCCCATGAGGTAGATGTACTTGTTGAGCGGCTCCTCATAGCGATCGATGGAGATCTTGCAGAGCTCCACTTGCTCCTCCTGGCTCTTCACCCTCGCTGGAAGCAGCCCGTGGATGCCCAGCATCTGCCGCTCCTCGATGGTGAAGGCCAGGCCCTGTGAAACCACATGACAACATAAGTTTTGATATAAAGCCTTTTTCCTCGCAGAACCAAAACACAGACTTTAGAGCTGAGCTGCTCTTTGACCGCTGTAAGTCTGAAACAACCATTGCAGTCATTAGGCAGTACAATTTGCATGCGCTGTAGAATGTAGATGTAATGTGCGCCGACACCAATTTTTAAACAATCCCGAAAGACGCCAAATCGAAGCCTTATCAATTAAGGGATACATCCACTACGCAGCGTAGATAAAGTTTATCTCCGTCCATAAATCCGAGCGGGATTGATTCAAGTAGGTATACGGACGTATCATCATTATGAATAGGCGACAATAGGTCTGCAATTGAATTGTAGACTTCCCCTGCAAGAATTATTGGGCCCCGGCACGACCAGCAGCGATAACAACTGATTTAAGTACCTATTTTATTGAAACAACATGCAGTTGTCTACAATAATTATAAAAATACCAACATTGCAACGAGTACCTTCAACTTTCATGAACTTTTGCTTATAAAATCGTTTCACATTGTTTCCAGTAGAGTAGGTACTTTGTCCGTGAGATATTTTAAAACCTTCACATTAAACATTTTCGTATAGGTACCACTTCCTTTGTTGAAAATCTGGTGCCACCGGTGGAAAATTGAAAACAAAGAACAAAGCAGTCGTTACTTCATAAACATGAAATGGAAAATGTTTAACCGCAGATTGTTGAATGGGAATCTTAAGTATCTATCAACAGTGATTATTAGCGGGAGCAGAATAATAAAGTAACTTGTATGACGTGCCACGCTTTTTTGTTAATATTAGCTACGAAAAGAGGTGCATTATTTTACATCATGAGAGGTTGCTAACTTGCTACGGTACACAAAACACAAGCCTCTATTTTCAAGTCTAGATATTCTCGCCTCTCAACGACGTCACTCTCAGCGAATGAGTCATGTGTTTCCTAGTCACAATCTGTCAATCAGTCGCAAGGCTGGGCTGATTTAGATGTTTATTGCTACTTTTTAGGGTTCCGTATCCAAAGGGTAAAAACGGGACCCTATTACTGAGACTTCGCTGTCTGTCCGTCCGTCTGTCACCAGGCTGTATCTCAAGAACGGTGATAGCTAGACAGTTGAAATTTTCACAGATGATGTATTTCTATTGCCGCTATAACAACAAACACTAAAAATAAAATAAAATAAATATTTAAGGGGGACTCCCATACAACAAACTTGTTATAGATTATGGTACGGAACCCTTCATGCGCGAGTCGGACTCGCACTTGTCCAATTTTTGTTCTTGTTCAACATCGATTAATTATAATTTAGCCAAGGCGAATGTCACGAATACGTACCTATGTGTTATTAATAATGACTATTTTACACAAAGATTGGCAGTCACGAAGTCAAGGAATGGATATTACTGTATATAGTTGTTTATAAATAACATAATCAAATGTTGCAGACCTATACTGCCGTCAAAACAAATCGCGGTAGGTATATCAAATATTGAGTTATTTATACCATCATATAACTTTAAACAAATTATTGGAAAATAAAAAGGAAATAGTTTGAGACGAATACCCTAGTAGGAGCTAGATTTAATATTTTGAAAATTAACTCGAAATGTAAAAAAATGTGTTACCACAATAAACAAATAGAATTGACAAGTTTGAGCAATTAAACGCGCCTGACAATAATATATCCTTACAAGTAGACAACTGTGCATTGTGCAAAGAATTAGGAAATTGCAACAGCAGGAGCCCGCTCGTATGAGAAGTAAGCGGCAGCTTCCTTATTGTAGCTGCAAATCAACATTCCATTAACTAAATGCAGTTCGATCGGGTGCCTGAGCGTGTGCCTACGCACAGACGCGTATTTCACACTCGAGACCATTTTCAGGTAAAAACGACAATTTGATGTTCAAAAACCCTCTCGAAAACTTCCCAACATTACGCTCGCAATGCACCAGATATTTGTCATAAGTGTGAAGAGGCCTGCTGGGTTTATATTATACATAGTTTTTTTTTAATAAATGAAAATGGATGCATTTATCCGATTATCATAAAATTATATGACTAAGTATTAGCCTTTGTTCGCAAAGACGTCCTTGGAAACCTAACTTTAAGGACTTCGTCCTATAGAAAACCTCTCAATCAACCAGAACCATAAGTACATACTTATTTTATTGTTAAAGATAACTTTATCACGAAATCATACAACAAAGGTACCAGCCATTTTATCATCGAGCCGTATACATTTGTATTCATAAATTAATGGCAATAATATAAAGTGCAATTAAGAAGCCATTTAACGTTAAAAGTATGGCACGCCTTATCAAATGTACTTCGAATATCAAACATAAATAAAGACCGCGCTTATATATTTACACACAGGTGTGCATATTACAAAAATTTAAATACTCTTAGTTCTTGCCGGTTTGTTGTTACCTGCTCAAAACTCAGAAATTAGCCCAACCGTGCTCTTCCTGATAAATGCATTAACATAGCGTGCAGCACCTCTAGCATAATTGTGCCACGCGACTCTTTGTAGCGCGACTTACGCTACCTGATGTCACTTTTCTGTCAATATCGTGCGAGGAAGACAGGTGATGCTAAGTCGCGCGACAACACTTCCTACAAATGCTTTTCTATAAAGAGTCGTGAGCTAACCGTTAAAATATTTTAGGTACATGTACATCCCTAATGTACGAAGGTCGGTGTTGCGAAAACACGTCGGCCTCACACGACACGACATAAATCTCTAATCACGAGACGATCAAAAGATTAACGACGGTAAAAAAACAATGTCGACTACGAGACATCGAAGAGAAAAAGGAAGCCGCGTGCGTGTGACCCCGGAAACGAGAATTCGCACCATTTGATAACAGTCAGCTGTGCGGTGAAGGTGACCGCTACCGACCTTCACTCTTGCCTCAACCTACACACGTAACTTTGCCGACTACATTGTACGTAGTTCTCAAGCATAAGGTTCATATTAGTAAAAAACAAGTTTAAAGCCACGCTTGGTTTGGTAAAGTGTTAATAAAATCACGTCAATTCCCACTATCGCCGTTTCGCGTGTCACGGCGGGACTTTGATCGCTCGTAATTATATAGGTAGGTCCGCGCTACTGTCTACAGGAGATATAAGCATAACACTTTCCTCTGTTGCAGACAAATTTAAACACAAACAAAACACTTAGCGGAATCACCTGTGGATAAGTACTTACTCTCCGCTAATTGTGACCTAGTTTCAAAACACTATGTTGCACAAATGCAAATCTAACCCCGGCTACAGCTGAGACGTCGTGACTTTCTCACCCCATCTGTAGTCTACAGCTTCTTGACGAGATTGGGTTCTGAGCAAGACGCGACGACTTTTTCTTAAATAGAACGTGTGAACTAGCTTCCAAAAAATCTCGCATAGTGTCAGAGGGAGTGTTAGACAGTTTGAGTTTTCAGAAACTCGCCATTTGGTTACGCTATATTGGAGACTGAAAATCGCAAAATCACTATAAGCATAGTTAACTAAGTTAAAGTTATGTACATGCTCGGTAAAGTACAAGTGTGTAGTTAGTAATAATCGAATCCGAATCGATAGAGCGTAATAACCTCGCAAAGACAGCGTCCTAAATTTAGGACAAATACCTAATGCTCTACTAAATAAGTAACTTGGTTTTCTTGTACACGCGAAAATCGTTACAAATTCAGCAGTAATGAGGCAATTTGTTTTCAGCCAAAAGCCATGGCGCTTAGCGGGATACCGGTAATGAGTTCGTATTCAAACGGACCTGGAACAATCATCTAATTTTCATTTCGCTATCGCTAGAAAACCGTTTTTCAGTTAATCAAGTCAGGCCTACTCCCAGGGTGATTTGAATTTAACACGAGAAGTGTTAGTTTAAAATGAAGATTAATCGTATTACTTGCGCTTTTGTTTAAATTCAAACAAGTGATGTATGTATTAGAAATAATTTCGTAAAGCGCTGGAGGCGCGGCCCTGACGTCATGCTCGATCGGTATATACTTCTCGAACTATACGCAAACTAATCACAAAGACCATATTTCTACCCAGTAAGATCTATAATCGAACGGTTTCACTAATCATGTTACCGTAATTGGTGTTCACACGTCACGGAAATTTGAACGAGTTTTTAACACCGAATAAATTGATTGTGGGCTTAAATGGAATCGTAAGTAATTAATACAAATTGAGTGGTTTGGAAGCGTCGGTCCCACGCCCACAATGGTTGTGTAATCTGAATCTGGTTGATCAAAGATGTCGCAATAACGTCTATATATCATTGAAACATATCATAGTGCCTTAAAATACTAATTGGGGAATGTAGTTTGAAATGTTTGAGTCCGTTTGACGTTCGAGGAATTTACATCGTTTTCCTTGATCATCATATAACATCATACGTCAAAGTTATAAACGGAGACTGTTTTGGATACAATACAACCATCTACATTCATAGGTAGAAAATAAACTATAGGATGGTTTGTTCCGAATTGAACTGGTCCGACTAACGACAACAAGGCCGCTCGATTTAATAATAAATGTAAGTAAAGACGTTCTCAAGGAAGTTGAAATGGAAGACTAAGAGAAGAGGAGAGTCAGAGGAAGCATACGTCTAACGAAGCACACACCTCAAAAAAAGTCGGTGGTCGTAAGGTTTTTTTTTTTATTTCGGCACAACATAGTGGTTCAACTTCACCTGATGGTAAGCAAAAGGGGAGCCTAAATCGCAATGACAACCGACAAGAAACCAACGATGATTATGATATCAAATTGAAAACAAAATACTAAACTACTATTTCGCTAAATTACCGATGCGAGATGCTGGCGTCTGTCTGTCTGTTCAAGCTTGTCTCAAGGTTGTAGAATGTTTACTCGTTTTTAGAGCCTTTACACATGCAAAGTGGTTGTAATGCTTCATCTAATAATTAATCTATTGATTTGTAGATATACTTAACCTTTAGAACTAGTTGAAAAAAGAAAGAGCGAAAATATACCTTATCTGTCTGTAGGAAAATTGCTTTGACAGCGTCCACCATTACCCCTTTAACGGTCGTTGGCGTGGTAGGCACGACAGCACACGACCACTTTAGTGGCTCTTGGCGTTCAAAGGGACATAAAAAATATGGTATTGATTTAATAACTTGACTGTGAATTAGTGAGAATATTAAATATTATGCTGCTGCTGCTGCTCTTTATGTGACAAAGAAAATAAAAAGAAGCACGCACCCTGGAGTCGACGGCGGCGAGGCAGTCGGGCACGGCGCACATCTCGCGCCGGGGCGTCAGCTGCCACCACTCGCGGTCCATCCCGTACCAACACGAACAGTAGCCCCTTTATTGACACATTAACTTCGAATCCCTCACAATCACGACCATGAGACACGCGACACGCAAATCCCTAGACCGCAAAACTTGTGGAGACCCAAAGAGAATCATCCGCTTATGGCCCGATCCGTTTGCTGGTTAGACCTCTAGGCTAGCAATCAGGCTTTTATGGGGTCAGAACTCCGAACTGAAACTGACATCGTTAAAACGACCATTTCGTGTTACGCTCTCGTACCTTGATTCCCAAATTGTTCATTAAACAACACAATAAACTCCAATGATCATGAATTTAGGAAAATATAAAATGTAAGTACGCTACGTCGTCTAACATCAAATGTTTATTAAGCTGGCAGCTAATGTATTTTCATTATTTATCCAGTAATGACTGGAAATTATTGCTAAAATAAATAGACACGTGTGAGTACTGCCGTGTGCCTGAAAGGACAGAGCCTCGGCACGTGCTCCCAGTTACCTAGAAGGAATTTATTAGAAATGCAGCTCACACCCCGATCGATAACTAGGTTACTTATTGCCAAGCAGCTTGCCAAGTCGCCGCTATGAACTACTATTATATAATATTCCACGCCATGACGCGAGGGCGTAGAGCTTTTGTATTATTACCAACAATATTCTGTGAAAATGCTGCTATCAGTAATCCGTCGGACGTACGACTTAATCATTTGTCCCAGACAACATTATTTGCCTCAGCTCGACGGTTATCATTAATTAATGTTGCTACATATTATACCTTAAGAAGCCTAAGACATTCGAAGGCTTTTATGAACCTACATAAATTAATTGTATATATTATAGCTGACCATTGCATTAATCTCATTAAGTAATCAATATATCCACCGGAAACACTAAATAAATCCTGATTTTAATCTACCAAACAGTGGCATGGCATAATCTACTTGTACCCAACGATAATCTTAATTTAAAAATCACTCATAGTCATAATCCAACATCAAAGAAACTTCTGAGCAAGAAATGATTAAAGTTTCTAAAAAGAAAAATAAAGCAATTACGGTGATTCGGCGAGAAAAGACGGCGACTTACGGGAGTTGGAGGATCCCATTAATTTAATTACCCGCGGACCTACTACCTACCGGGCAGGCGGAGATTTTACTTTTGGCATTCTTAAGCCAAGTCGTGCAAAATCGATAGGTTATGATTATGAATGACTAATTTAATACAATAGTAGCCAAATATTACGTGGGAATTTTATACGAAATTACTACAATTAATTGAATTATAAGCACCTTCTCGAATCAGTCGCTCAGTCCCGAAAGATAATCAGTACCGATCTACTGTCATTCTCATTAAGGATGTGGCATGTGACGCAGTTAATAGACGAGTAACTAAACAACTGTCAACGTATTAATTACATTTCAAGCTATAAGTTTTATTTTTTTTCTGTAATAAGTCCATAATAATAGGTCTGAAAAAAGATGTGTCGTGCATTAATGAATCCCGGCCTCTATCACTAGGTCAATTAAAGTATTAGTTCAGCTTGAACAATTCCCAACATTGACCCATCAGACAAAAAACATCCAAGTGCTAGAAAATCTATTTTACTTAATCAAATGTCAAGTTCACGAGTTTTTATGAGTTCGAGTGAACGTGAGCGCAAAAAGAATGTAATTTAAGGATAATTAGTTAATGGAGGCCAACCCAGCTACAGCAGACCCACCCATGATATACAGATTGCGGCGACAATGATCTAATTTGCACAGGACAGAGTACTTGAATGGATTAAATTACCATAAATGACCAGCATTATCTATGGCTGTGATAATATATGACTAACTATAGGTTACACGATACGGATAATTACAGGCTGCGTCAAAAAGGCGCGACTTGATTTACAAAACTCTTTTCCTTACAGTTTTATGATAGTGACTATAGAATCAATACAATGAGACATTTTATAGCTACTCTGGTTAGAATACCATATCATTCTGCTACTAGCGACCTATGAATTAACCTAAGATATTAAATACTATAAGTCACAATTATAAAGAAGTATACATGACGTATGTTCTATAAATTATGCAAATTATGTAATTATAATCCTAATCCTATCAATGACTTATCGTAAACGTCTAATATCGAAGTGAAGTAGGCTGAGAGTGGTCCCGCCAGTCAGCATTCCTCTACTTGTCACTTAATTGATTGTAAACCATTTCGATTGTGCAAGTGCGACTTTGACTGTAAACGAGGCGCAGTCTAATCAATTTTCTTTTGTTAATAGCAGAGTAGCGCAGGTAGTAGTGGGAGCGGGTCGATAAACAAACGAGCGGTGAAAATTATGGGAGTTGTCAAAAGACGGAACTCAGTAAAATAAGATTAAATCATCAATTACAAGTTACTAAGAAAGAATATGACATCAATTTAGACCCCGTTATCGGAGGTGCAATTTGGTAGCTGTCAAGTTCATAGGGGTGGCAAAAAAATATTTTGATATACTACAATATGTCGATAATTATAGCTATATGTCGATAATTTTTCTTTATCATAATATCTAAGACTTTAATTAATCGTGTTTATTTTATTAAACAGGACTAAGTATATAATTTTCAAACTGTGTTTCATTTTTATAAATATTTCTTTTTTTCGTCATTGTTGTCCATGAAATTAATTTCGTTTATCAGATTTGCATTAGAGAACAATCGTTGTGCTTTAGCTATGGCAGCGGCTTAAGAGGATTTCAATTTAGAAATAATATTCTTAAACTTTATCGAAATTATCTTTATAATAGCTGACTGAGCATCAGTCTACATGATCACAATGATTGTCATGAATCCCAAAAAAATGTTAACGTTTAGTCTAAAAAATGGTATACTTATAAAATTAACTGTACAAAAAATGAAGAGTATCGATATCGACATCATTATATTTTTACCCATCCCTACGAACTTGACAGCTACCAAATCGCACCTCCGATAACGGGGTCTAGACATCATGGCAGACAATTGTAGCATGTTTTGCGGATTGCAAAAATATCAACTACTTTATCGAGGGTGTTTCTGCAAAATAAAACCGTTCTTGGCGGTTCACCCTAGATTAAATAATGAAGAGTATGAACTACTCGCAAAAGCTTTTCGAATAAGTCCTTTCATTCTTATTCATATTGCTATAGACACGATGCTACAGGAGCGAAGCAAATTGCGCGTTGCTGTCGTGTGCCGAATACAAGTAGCTGCCTGTCTGTTGTCGTACTAAATGTATTGCACTTTCCTTTACAAGTGACTATATACTACTTTATCGGGGGTGTTATACATATGTAATTGTTTAAACAAATAAGTAGGTACGTGTAGACACAACATAACAACATACTTTAGCAATCAGAGTTTGATACTTTGATAACACCTCAAGAAGCAAATTTAATACAAGTGTTCTATGCGGATAACGCTTGATACATATAATATAACTTAGATTAAATAACGCATAACACAGTATTACAATTCACAACAATATATGTATTGAGTAAAAGCTAAATTAACAATTTAAATTAGGAGAACGGTTTTGACGCAAAAAAGTGTAAATACTTAAGTAATTAAAAATTGAAAGAACGAAATACTTACGCTTAATTAAAGCCACAGAATTTCGAGACACACACAGATTTAATTCGAGAATCGAGAGTAAACGTGGAGCGGAGTTTGCGAAAACGTATTCCTACGTAATGTAATGTTATGATTCAATAAAAAATTACTCGTGCCTGTATTCAAACAATGACCAATTTAATTTCAATGGTAACAGTTAGTATTTTTGTTCAACAGTAACTGCCATTGAGGGCCATATAACAATTTAGAGAAGGGAAAATATCGCTCATATTGCGTTAATAATAGTGCGTTTATTAATATTGCGTTAGAATGCAACTTATAAGTCCTATAACTATAAATTAATCTATATTGTATCTAGTAAGTCATACCGCTGCGCCTGTTCGAGAAAAATCATAAAGATCCACGTTTCAAGATCATTCATTAATAACAATACTCAAGCACTCATACTGTATATGTGACTTTCAACTTCAGCACTAAGCAAGGATAGCCTGGTCTAACCGCACTCTAAACGCTTCACGACCTAGCTCACACACGCCCGTCATCTAGGTCTGAACATGATCACGCAACGCCTAGGCTAAGACACATGTCTACATATTAAGATCAAGGTACGAGGCACCACGCATTGACATTTGCACACAATTATGTTTCTTATAAGGCTGTTTAACTTGTGACCACATCCGGTATCCGCGCGGGGAAATAACTCGAAAACAAAAAATAATGAGCAGTAGTAACAACGTTTCAATATTGCAACTACCTAATTCCAATTCAAGCTCAAATTTAAGGTCTGTTACAGAGCGAGCAAATTATTGAAAAAGGTGTTGTAAATTAAAGAACTTGCCCTTAGCTTAGTCTAAATTTTAAAATGATTGTGACACGACCTCCAATTTTATATCACAATCTTCTAGTTTTATTCGCACTTTGCCATAAAATATATCTCCAATCTATTAAATTTAACGGACAATTCTTGTGCTACTACAAACTCATTTTCTATTTGATTTTGGCCGTATCACTTCAATCGGTGGGTCGGTATAGGAGGGCTAAGCAGAACTAATATTGTGTTGGTGGTTTAACGCCGCCAATAGTGTTATCAGGTCGTTATGGCGACACTAATCCCGACTACAAACTACGGGCGAGCGGCGTAGATTTTCAGCGCTAACGCCCCCTTGGTTAAACACAGAGGTCTAAGGAGAATAAATAATAATCATTAATCTGGGAGTCCGGTTTTATTAATTGATTAGTATCAGCTACTTCTATGTAATGGAAAACAAAAGGAGGATGCCGTAGAATATCGCCAACATAACGTTACGTTATCAATAGGTACCTAATCTCGTACATGATAACGAAGCAGCAAACAACTTAATCCCAAATGTAATTCCAATAACCAGTACTCTAAACATCTTTTTTTTTTTAGATCTATACAGAGCATTTAATAAATGTAGCAAAGGTATGAACTACCAACATGAACATTGAACATATTATCTTGAATTTCATACAATAAATAATGAATACAAAATATCTACACAAATATCTTTTCGCTATTTATACTCCGTAATGGTCTCAATTTGCGTACGAAATTCCATCTATCTACTATATCCCAAACAATGCACAAACACTTCAAAGAAACTTCTATTATAGTAGGTATGTACTACTTAAACGTAGTTTCACGCTCCTCGCAGGAATATTTGAAACTTCGCGCACAAGAATATATGATAAAACATTCAAAAAGGATTGAAGGGGATCGGGAATACGACAAGCAAAGAATTGCCGTCAGGAATGGCAGTCCTCTTTCACGTATTATTTTTGCATGACGCAACGCAAGAAGGCAGATCGGCGTTGTATTCGCATTCCTTTGCCGTCTTTTATTTCAACTTGACTGGTGAAGTAGAGCCTGGCATTTGTAATATAGCTTGTGTAATATGTGTAGATTGTATTGTGTATCTAGAATGTCTAATCATATTAAAACACAGCGAGTGATTAATTTCACCAACGGGGAATATTACCAACGATGAATAGCAAGTTCTTCTTTCAGATAAACGATTTAATTGGAATATACTTCGTAACTGAACAACCGACTACCTAAAATTAGGTCATTTGCCAAAGAAATTTCGACAAATTATATGAAAAGTGCCTTGAACATTACTCGCCAGCATAATGGTAAACAGAAAAACCAGTAACTACTAGGTATATGAAGATTTTATTTGATCAGAACTCGCCAACAAGTCCCGAGGAAAACTATTCGACTTCCCTGAAGTTACGGCTTCCAAGCTAACACAGCTTTTCCCTTCGTAACATAGTCATCGATAAAAGTTTAGCGAAGTGGCCTACAACACAACAACTATTATACACTTAGCCCCGGTACACGCCCGCGGGCGTTTTTAATATCCATATACGTATGTGCTGTTCGTCCCTGAACCACATGCATGTCACATGCTCATTACTCACTGCTCCAAGCCGATCATTAGCTGATACCTGTCTCTTGTTGACCTACAGACGTAATCTATCGATCAGGGTCAATCTATGCAGATAAACGAATAGAATAGGACGAAATCAAACAACACGATTACATTCATATAGTTTAACCCGAAATTTTATACAATTTTGTATAATTATTTTAATTACTCTGACGTCCGAGTACGAGTCTTTAGTGGGCGACCTAGAGTTCGTAGTCTCGTTACTTCCCATTAATAACTTCCTACTAAAATGCTTGGGCAACATGGTGTAACTGCTAATTAATAATAACATTGATAGTCACCACGACTTGTAACGTCAATATTAGTGCCTCTGCACGAGCAAAAATTAAATAAGTACCTCGAAGTGGTGACAATTTAGTTATAATACCGATCCACAACTAGATGAAACTTCTTATAGAAAACAAAACGATGTATTCCTATTCAATAAAAATAAAAACACGCGATTGTATAGATTTACAATTCTATCAGGTAAATATGCGCATCAATTACAAATTAACTTTTTTTTTTATTTATAGGGAAATAAACAGTAATAGTTATGAAAATGATAAAATCAAGATCCCAGTCAGCCGATTCAGAAAAGGCTAATAATAATTTCGTAAATCATTCTGTTTGTCTCAAAAATTTCAAAGCACATATGTATGTACCAGTACCTATTGTGCGCGTAAACCGCCATCGCGGTGGTATCCCTTCGGTTCTTGCTAAGCGGACAGGAAACAATGACTTCTGTCGCCGCATGAAATATACAAAGAGTGGAAGTTTTGACAAACATCATGAGTTGGGCTCATTACGTCTTGATTTCATTTTTCCCTTTTACCAATACTCCTAGAACTCAAAATGACTTATTGTCAAAATACCTAAATTTCAGAATGCCTAACTTTTTTTTTCATTATACCATAAACCTAATATGACTGAATTTTAAAATGTCTAAGTCTCATAATAGACAAATATCACAACACCTTTATCGCAGAATACCGTATGTTCAAAACAACCAAGTGCCAGAATACCTAAATTTCAAATACCTTCGTGTAAAATTTGCTTTACTATCTTCTTTAGTACTGGCCACTTACGATGAAGTATGAATATTGAAATTATATCTAGGCGACAGATCTGCGCTCTGTAATAACACCGATCTACTAAGATAAACTACATCTATATGCCCACCAAATTTCGTCCAAATCCGTGCAGCCGTTTCCAAGAAGCAAAATATGTCCATTTTCTATCTAAAAACGTACCTACCCCAACTTTTGTGTTATTGTTCGTGTGTATTTCGTACAAATCATACCTATGCTTCTAATGTATTTCATTTTATTGACTGTTCTCGGGTCGTGTACTTCGAATATTTGATTGTACAAATCAGAGAGATAAAACTAAATAAAAGCTGCTAAAAAACAAAAGTTTTATAAGCGTATATAAAAGCTTTGTTCATAAAATTGAGAAAAAAAAATTTTGGCATTTTGAACCTATGACATTTTGCTATTCTGGAGTTTTCAATTTAAGTTATTTTGAAATTTGGTCGTATCTGTGATTCGGCATTTTAAGGAAATGTACATTTCAAGACTTAGGCATTTTGAACATAAGAAATTTGAGGTCGAAGTCATTGTGACATTTGTACATTTTAGGAATGAGACAGTTTGATTTTTAGGTATTATGAGTCCATGGTCATTTGAAATTCAGGGAGATTAGTGAATAAGGCATTATGAAAATTTGGTGGAATAAGCCCAACTCAACATCATGATGGTGATGATAGGATATTTTAGTACATATGCCGAAATGCATAAAAGGTTGAGATGTAATATTGTCAAAAAGTACAATAATATGTTCGTGCCTGCTGTACTTTACCTACTACCGTAATAGTATTACAGTATTAAGTATATTAGGGCGGTGAATTCGTGAATGCCCCAGATCACGTGTTGGTTAGGTGTTTGCGGCCCGAACCGACAGTGAGGGCCATAAATATGCGATCTGGGGCTTTACAAATTACCGCCCGTGATTTGTCTATAGTTTAACCCCACAGCGGGCCTATGATGGTTCCTTCCTTTTATCACGCGATAAATAAGTGACAAAGCATCTGTCACGTTTTGACAGAATGCGAGTGTGAGTGACATACCTATGCTTTGTCACTTATTTATCACGTGATAAACGCAACCATCATAAGCCCCCAGAAGTGAGATTTTCTCCCCGCCTAGCGGACAGGACATCCCACTTACGGCCGAAGGTGACGTAAAAACAGAGACACGTCTTATATCTCTCTCTTGTCAAGCAGTCAATAAGGAATAGAAATGTAGGTACGTGTTTCTGTTATCATTCTAACAGTCTAAATGAACATCACGTATCGTTAAAGAATATGAACAAACGAAATCGAATGGGGAAATTCGATATAGAAATAATACTTCCTACGAAGTCTGCCAACGTGAGTCTTGTCAAGCATTATTCAACGGTTATAGAACCCATGTTAAAAACACATTACCTAATTATTGAGGTCCCCTGACTGGATTTTCCTATTTTCAGTTTTAAGTTACAATAAATAACATTTACCTTACGAGCGTTTTATTACGTGTATGACGTTATTGCAAGGCAATGACATAATAATGAAGTGCGTCACTCTCTTATAATTACCAAGCATATTTTATTAATTTACTTTCGTATGACCAAGCGTTTCTCGCAAGATAGGTACCTACTCATAATTAAATGGGATTTAGTCTCCTTACAAACGAAAAGTTGGTTCTTACTTCAACACGACAAGCCAGTTTTATTTATGTAAACTGTATTGCATTGCACAATACCCAAAATATTAAAGTACTGACAGGCACAGGCTTCATGCCTTAATATAATCGCTACCAGTCAAACACTGGGTTAAACCAGAAACAATTTTCGGAGGAGCTCCTCAACTCGACTCTTGAGAATTCATTTAATTTTAATGTAATTGGAAATTTTGGCGCAAACACGTGTACGAATACTAGGTGAGAGTGTCCCGATCCCGACCAACCCCCGCCTCCCCGTGAGGGGGCTGGGGGACGTCGACGTACAAAGAGTGTACAGGGGTTGTATTACTTGTACTTACCTATAGCTATGCCTATGGTATTGACTATTGACGCGCATGCAAATGGGATTGTTATAGTTCTTAGCGTCAGCGATGTGAGCGCGTAAATAATAAGCCGAATATAATTAGCGTTATTTTTGTTGAAAATTAAATTATAACTGTACAAGATTTAATATCAAAATCCGGTTAAAATATTTCAATTTTTATTTATGTATATAACCTATGTCGAAATAATAATAAGACTCTTAAAGCATTAAGACAATATTATGTACGACATCGTTTCCGGAACCAATCGTCAACGGATGCTCATAATGACAGGTAAGTACGATTTATAGACTTCCGATATAATTATAACATTTATAACAGGAAGTGTGCATATTTATAATATAATATACCGAGGGGTATATACAGGCCGATCAATCCAAATGGGTCAGTATGGAGAAGTCAAAAATTATGTGAGAGCGAGATTGTTTTTTTTTTTAGGAACTATGGCGTCGATTTTAGATTTAATACAAATGGCTTTTTTGCCCATATACGTAACCGGGAATCGAATTTGGTCAAAATTCTGTAAGTAATTGAATGTCGCATTTGTTATTATAGTTGATCCTGTGAGTACGAGTATCCGTGAGGTATGTATGAGAATGGTAAAAGAAATTCTATTAACTGGATGCTTGTTAAATCTAATATCGAATCCATTGTTCCTAAGAACTGATTTCCCTATATCTTATAGTTTCTGACTTCAGCCTCTGACTGATTTGGATTTATCACCCTGTATAATGTTTACTTCCTTAAAGGTTGCGATCCCGTAATAGGTTTTTCCAACAGTCATACGACATGTTTTACCTGGTACACGCTACGGTGGTAACATTGCCTATCATCAATCATTATAACCGTAAATTATTACAAAGTTCAAATTCATTAAATGACTTGAAATAAAAACGATTAAATCTGCATGCACATCCTCTCAATTCAACGGATTTTTTTGACAACAACATGTTTTCACCAAAATGTAAATAATCTAAATCCGGTACAAAGTTGTTATAAAGTTTGTACCGCGTGATCTCTGACACCTGGCGCGCACAAACAAACACGATTAGCATGACAATCGGCCAGCTGGCCGGATCTGGGTCGCATCGCGGGTGGACCGTCGCTCATGCTGCGGCCACTTCCGCACACAACCATGACCTAACCAAATTACTCGCGGTCATCGATCTGGCGGCGGCGGCGACGGGCCTGTAGCGCTGTATTTACCTTGTTCAGCCCGGGGTGCTTCAGCCGGTCGAGTCCCGAGAGCCGGCTGGTGGACTCGCCGTCCCCGCAGCCCCAAAGTCCGAGTCTGTCGCGATCCATAGCGTCGTACGTGCACGTCCCGGCAGCGTCGGCCTGCGACTGACGAGCTCCGACGAACGCGGCGGTTTTGTCTCGGTGCGAGGGGGGCGGACCCATGGCGCACTCGCTCCTGGGAAAGCGAGAAAATTTTCAGTGATAAGTTTGTTCCGATAGGGCGGTGCGGTTGCGGCCACCCGATAAGAGATGGCGCGGTGGAAATGTTCCATTTGATACAATAAATTACGCTTGTGCGTTTAATTTTATGAATTCATTATCGTAACAAAGTGGGCCAAAACCACATCGTGCTCTTAAAATGAAAATGAGTACATTTTCTGTGATAATTTAATTAAATACAAACTCTATATATGAAATGCTTGCGGTTTGTCTACCCGATAATAGATGGCGGGCTGTGGGAATGCTCTGATTGCAGTTAATTAATTTTAGTTAGTCTGAATCATTGTGCAAGCAGCAAGGAAAACCAGCGTGCAGATTAGTTTTCACTTAGTGTGATGGAGGTAAATAAACGTTGCAAAGATTGATTTAAAACTCAGCGGTAAATATTATTTGAACTTCATGGTTCCAGCGAGTAAGAAACTAGGTCTAATAAATAAATAAATAATAATAAATATCGGACAACCTCACACAAATCGATCTAGTCCCAAATTAAGCTCAAGAAGGCTTGTGTTATGGGTACTAGACGACGATATACATACTTATATTGATAAATATATACTTAAATACATGACCCAAGCACAAATATTCGAGTTCATCACACAAATATTTGCCCTGGCCGGGATTCGAACCCGGGACCGCCGGCTCAGTAGGCAGGTGTTTACAAACCGAGCCAAACGCGTCATGATTATCATTGTTGGGTCTCCACGTTATTTTTTAAAACCCATAGTACTAAATAAATATCGGACAATGACGAACTATTTGACCCAGTTAAATTAAGTACCTACAAGACGAATCTGCACTGATTTTTGGTAAGAAGGCTAAAATAAAATATTCGCATGTTTTGATATAATATAATAGCGTATTGAAATCAAATAAAAGCAACTTAAGTTAGTAAAACAAAAACATAAGAGAATAAATATCGTTGCAAAAGTCTAGAATCGATGAAACGCAAAAAACAGGCGCGTCAGTGGTACAAATTGGCACAACAAAAATGAAACCATTCGTGTGATCTTAAAAAAAATCTATCAAGAGGTGGCCGGGCCAGACAGTTTTCTATTTTGCGCACAACTCTATTTCAATGTTACACTTACTCGTTTTTCTCACTCTTAATTTTTTAAACGTTTCAATTGACACTGCTAACGTTATAGACACATAGCTGATCAGTAAAACGTTATTATCGAGTTAATTAACACATTAGCGTGTTAAACTGGTGTAGCACAAGCATTTTTAATCAGGCTATCTATAAAGTTATATGTTTATTGCAATAGAAACTAAATTAACAAATTGATTAATAATATTCCGTAGATATTGACCACTAGCCGTACTAAAAATAAAAATATTACTCTTAGGACGAAAATCATTTAGGTTCAATTTTGTACTTCGTCGGTCATCGACGGATTCATCGCTCTCGACCAACGCTCCGTTGTCCATTCAGAATTGAAGTAATCAATACGCCCTATTTAATTTTCTTTGTAACATTTGGAAGTTATAGGTCCTTATTTTTAGTTATTATGCCAATGAAGGCCAATCATGGGGTCCAATACCAATACCGCTTGTCACGTTTCACTTATCATTTGGGTATAATTTGTCGACGGGTCAGCTGCTCGTGAACCAAAACACGATTCGCTATAGCAATACCGATATCAGACACCCAATAAACATGTTATTACGCATGGTATGGAATCTATTATGTAATCTACAAAAATAACAAGTTTTATATTTACAACCATTTTCAAAATCTCGAAAAGGCAGATTGAGAACCTCAAGCTGCCTTCTCGAGATGTACAGTAAATAAAACTTCGCTTTGATCAATCCTTACAACATTTATAGAATTACAAAGTAAGCAACTTAAACCACAAATTATTTATGTACGTATTAAGATGCCATTCGGTTTATGGCGACAACTGTAAATGAAAGCGACAGGGTCGCGAAGACACCACCATTTTCTATTTATGTCGCTATCTACGGAAGTTAGTAAGCGAGATAGATACCATAGAAATTGGCAGTCTTCGTGGGTATAGAATGGCACGTTTAAAAAGAAAAACCAAATACACAACTACAAACTAGTGTACAGCGTCTACGAAGCTGCTACGCGCTACGGTCGCTACGATGTGGCACCGAAACGTTTAACTACGAACCCTGCTTGACCTTTGCAACCAAATATCAAAGTGTTTTTACTACTAACTACTACGCGTAATGTTAACCTGAAAAGTTTACCGTTAATAATATTGAAGTGGAAATATATCAGCCATTTCAGAAGAGACTTATGAAGTCAACCTATAGCTCACAGTCACTAATAGTTATTAGTATATATAAGGTCTTAATTGTATAACGTCTCAGTTCCAACATGTCTAAGTTGATCAGCAAAGCTGGTGCGGAAAATAAATCATTTATGTATTCAATCTTAAACAGGTGGGTATGAAAAATATGAACTCGTAAACTCATATAATTTGACAAATGAGGTATCCTAGGTTCATACCTACGATACCTTATTTGTCAAATTATATGGTCATCTCTTGATGACCTTGGCCTATGGAAATGAAATGAAATTAAATTTATTTGGTGCTGAACATATGAGTTTTTACATAGATACATATGTGGTCTTAATAGTATTACAACTTTGGTTCCAGTAGAGTAGGTACATAACATGTTCTACAGTTTGCACTTACATTTGACACTTAATAATAACAGATGTTTTAATTCAAATAGTTAATAAAATTTATAATTTAAGTATTACGTGACTGAGTAAAAACTTTTCACTAAATATTAGCCATTCATTTATCCATATCTTAAATTTATTATCATCGAGTTCCCTACAGAACGTGGGCAGTTTATTGTAAATTATGATAGTCTGATAGGCCACATTTTTCCTATTTGCTTCAGGTACTGCCATAGTGTACCTACTGTCTCCTTATTAACATTATTAAATAACTGTGGATTCATTTTCAAAAATATACATATTTCTTTAATGTACATACAATGGAAGAGGAATAATTTTGTGCTCTTTGAAATAATGTTTGCAGGATTCTGTTATTTATTCCGAATATTGCACGCACACTGTTTTTTGGGCCTTGAACGCCTTTTCAACTTGAACGGAGTTTCCCCACATGATAAGTCCGTACCGTAGTACCGACGCAATATATTCATAATATACTGTTACAGCAGCTTGTTTGGATACTAAATTTCTAATATTTCGTAACGCAAATATGAATCTATCAATTTTAGATGCCACATTTTCAACGTGCTCTTTTTAATTGAAGTTTTGATCTAGCAACATACATTCATAGGATATTTCAAGATTTAGAGGAACTGAATTATAGCTACAAAATTGTACTATCTTTGTTTTCGTTAAATTTGATGTCAAGTTATTTATTTTTAGCCAATTCATAATATTTGTTAGTGTGTTATTAATGTCTTGCTCCAGTGTTTGCTTATTTAGACCACTTATCACTATTGTTGTGTCTTCAGTAAATAATATTGATTTATGTCTAGTTATATGTGGAAGTTCATTTATAAAAAGTAGACATAGTAGTGGACTTAAAATGGAGGTAACAACCTGGACCGAAATAACTAAAAAGTCTATATAAAGACGTTCTGTCACATTGGCCGTTATGATCATTTGAATCATTTGTCGATTAAAATGTTAAATCATTAAGATGTTACACACACAAGTATTTTCGTCAACTATGGAATATTGCATTGGAGGCGTTACACATCATGATCATGACATCTTACTGTTTATATACAAGTAAGACCTTTTGCTTTCCAAGACAAAATACAACTTGGACCTCCTGAACCGACCCCAAGAAACGGATATGAGAATGCCTACCTACGCCGCACGGCGGGGCATTCGAGACCCCTGCTCTGACAGCGACACTTGCTTTCCAGGCCTTCCAGCTGCATTCTGCTGCAGGCAACAAGTGCGACAGGGATTACGGAAACTGCTAAAAATATATATGAATATTACGTTACTCCCCGAGGTATTTATGAGACAATTCGACAATGGGCAAAATAAGTTATTTATCTTATCTTGCGCCTCGCTCAATACACATTGGGTTACGTTTTAGTGAAATCTAAGTTTTCCTAAGTAATCAGCTATTTCGTGGGTACTTGTTGTGTAGAATTAGATAAGTTGCGTTAGGAATGTTCTACAAAAGTTATGAAAATTTTACGGTTTAAAAAAAATCGTACAAAGAAATGAAACAGCACAACCAATATAAAAAACTCAATCCTCTGCTAACATTTTGTCGAACGAAATCGATGCTCGGCATGATTTTCAGTCGACAACGGATACTTGTCCATTCATATATTATATGCTTTAAATACGATTTTAGCCATATACGAGTATCCTACTCGTACCGTTCAAAATGAAACTTGAAATGAACGTGGTTACTTAGGACGATATTTCAGGCTTGCTATTTGGAAGGTTATTTTTGTTATACCATCTTTATTACTTACTTTTAAGTATGTAAAGCATTTCAAATGCCATAAAAAAAAACTTTTCTTGAATGAAATTAATGTTCAACGATTACAATTTTATTATTTGAAAAGTGGACGAAAGTAAAAAAAACAACGTACCTACTTATGTATGTAAAACTTTCCATCTCGTCCCGAGTAACCACGTGTGCCCATTTGACAGTAGGTACTCCGAGTTTCGCTAACTAAAATCGACTATCTTCTGCGTTGCTTATTACCTACGTGTAAATAATTTAAAGTTAGCAAGTACCTAAAGCTCTGTCTACCGAAGGTACGAGGTGACAAGTCAGAAATAGTAATTACTGTGTTACAACCATCCTTGATCGTGACCGTGATCGGAGCGACGCCTCTGCAGCCTGAATTGGGGCTATCAATCGGCAAAAAAAAAACAAATGAGTAAACAGTAATTTAAATGCTGACCACGGATCGGTCATCCTAGGGTGGAAGACCCACCCAGATCTCGCGAGGATCATGGGAAGCATGGGGCCTGATACGGTGCGGGTAACGCAATGCCGGTTATTGCGGAGATCCTTGGGAATGAGCCTTTGTCCTGCACATTGTTCCAGTTCATCGTTGGCAATCACTACACCGTTATGTATATAAAAATATAAAATGTATAACTCAGTCGACAGTAAGCCATGTGTGCGCAACGCATAACATCGTTCGACATTGTGCGTAAACAGGAAAGGTAAATCACATCATTTTATTGTCATGAACTTTTAGCCAATTATATAGACGTCGTCAGCCATAACCTGAGACAAAAATATGTACCGCCAAACATAACTTACTGTAACGCTGAAAACAAGACTGTTGATAATTCGAAGAGATAGAATATATTAAATATGTGTTGTAAATATGTGTGCAGAATAAAGATATTAAATACAATACAATACAAAATGCTTTATTGCACACCAAAAAAGTTTACAAATTCAATACAGAACAATAATTTTAATAACGGTAGACATCAGGCGGTCTTATCGCTAAAGAGCGATCTCTTCCAGACAACCTTTAGGTAGTGGGGTTGATTAGTATAAATCACACAATGAGTAGGTGATGCAGAAGGGAAAGGGAGAACAAAATAATTATCAACAGATAAGCAAGTAAACGTATCAATAGATATACACATACATATAAATAGATATTGCTATATAAACCTACTTAAACATACATAAATATGTGTTAAGATCTATAAATATAAGTACTTATATATTACATCGAACTTTACCTACCTTACAAGTTTGAAGAGTCACCTGAAACTTCAAGACCTCCATAGGTTCGGTGTGAGTCATAATGGCGGGTGTAATATATGAATGTGTGTGAAATGGTAAATTTTGAGTATATTTTTTTGGTATACTTGTTTTATATATTCGTGATGGTACATCCGCCATTCTGACTCTCTCGGTTCGGTCAAGTGATTACAAGTTAGTGACCTTTCAATATAATAACCAATAGGTAGTTTGGAAGAGTTACGCATCCAAAGCTCACGTGGACAACAAGTGTTAATTATTTATGTTACACTTGGATATTTACGCGAGTACACGCTAGTTGCCGACTCTACACATATTTTGGCAGTAAGGCCAAGGCACCCTAGGAGTAAGGGAGGCCTTCATTCTCATTTCGTCATGATTTGCAGTTTCGTAACATATCTAGGCAGAGAGAGTTTCTAATACATCCTAGAAATTGCAATGAACTGGAACCTATATGACAATAAAGTGGCTTACATGCTCGTGTAATAACTGCCTACATTTTTGGTTGGGGGCTTAAAAATGAACGATAAATAGTAAACTCACCGTGTACTCTGTAAAGAGCCCGCGCCATTCACTTGACGGGTGTCAATCTGCCCGTTCGATCTGACTTTACGTGACAGGAATTCCATATTTAAATACCAAAGAGATCCAAAAACTATCACAGTGAAAATGTTTACTAAAGAGTAAATATATTTTTCAAATTTTTTACTTAACAAATTATTATTTAATTGTCGAAGACTCAATAAAGATAAGACATTTTTTTTAATACAGAGTCAAGGCGGAGCTCTCGTGAACTCTCAATGACGACTGAAGGATGGATATCTGGTGATCCCGATAAATAGGAAACTTATCAACATAACTATAAATAGCACGGGTTAATGGTTTATATAACCAAAATAAATACGGATGATGGCATGGCTGCTGATAAAAGACACGCAATAAATACTGGTAGGTAGTTTTCCATGTACATTACTTGCATATATCGAAATGAATATAATATTTACCTACAACTGAATTTCGATACAACTTCAAGCATGACGACACAAATTTTACAAATTGTCTAATCGATTTATTTATCGATAATTACGTTGCTTTCAGATCACTATACCACATTCGTTTGCAAGCTAACCACATCTTAATAATTTACTAAAATGGAATCTGGGCAAACGATCAAATTTATCTCAGTAGATGAACGGAGTATATTTTTTCGGGAATAACATCTAAGTACATCTTAGGCACCATCAAGACTCCTTCCAAACGTAGCGATAATCTTGTGTTCTGCAGTAGAATTTGGACAAACAATTGGCAGCCGTATAAGCCTAGATTACTCCGATTCCGAATCTACTCTTAAAATTTAGAGTTGCACCATATTAACCGGTAACTTAAGAGATCGTATCGTAAGGATACAAAATAAATATATAGTACTTACACTAACTATTGTGCGATAAGTAGTAGGTATAATATAGGTACAGTCTGAAATAAAGTTCGCAAATACCTAGCGTGAAACTTCGAATTATAGGTTATATTCGAGTTCATCACACAAACATCTGAAAACTGCGCCTAACGTGCCAAAAGAATGATTAGGTACTATAATTATTTGACATGGAATACCCGGGACCTTCACTCGCAATTTTTTAAGGATCCGTACCGGGCGAAGCAGGGACGGGTCCCTAGTTAATTATCTCTATTGTCTACTACTCTATATATATATTTTTTCTTTGCAGAGGGATCATGATTTCAGGAAAACCTTAATAGCGCGACGCAGAATTGTCTTTTGTTTAGTATGAACGGCGTCATCGCCATGCCAGTCTGGCGCCATCTGTTGGTCATCATTTCTTTGTCCTCTGAACTCGACGAAGTTGCGGTCACATTCCAGTGGTGTTTATATAAACGTGACCGCCTTATCTCATGGGGTTACGGTCATTTACCATGGCAATCACCATCACGTACGCCACAAATTTGTTAATTACGATAACAAGTGCCTACTTATTACACGATGAAATAATTTCTTTGTTCTCTGAAGTGTTCAGTTTGCGCGCGATTCCAGATCAATCCAAGAATCAGGCGTTGCTTTAAAATGTTATGCCAATTGCCATACATACCTAAAGGTTGAACTTTCTTTGTTATGCTTCGCTCTATCCTTTCTTGCATCTCGACAGGTATATGGAATATAGGCTTTCCTTAGGAGCATGTGACATGTCTCCAGTAGCGCACGTGCATTGTCATGAATATCTGGAAACAGGTTCTTATTCCCTTACAAATACTGGTTCTCGATGGACAGGATCTGCACTAAGAGGCTGTCCGTCTCTCGCAACTAGGGCTGCCATCCGTCCGGGTTTTCCCGGATTTGTCCTTGTTTGGAGGCCGTCCGGGGTGGCAAAAAGGGTCCGGGGAAAACCGGGAACGCTGTTTATGTAAGGAAACACCTTATTGAATTAATTATTTATTATTATTTTGTACAAAGTAGGTAAATACCATATAAATAATACAAAGCGCAGTCAGCCAAATCTCCGGGTTCGGCGAAATAAGAGATGGCAGTCCTACCCGCACCCGCAACCGACACCCTCCCGTCCCCGCCCCGCCCGTCCCTCAGGAACTAGTAATTTTGGCGACAAATCTTCATGCTGCCCGTTACACGGACGTTTCTCCAGATCGTCCATTAGCCACTATGTACGTAAGCAGATAAGCAGACAGAGCGATAATCTCGGCAGGTCGCCGTCACACGCTGTCAAGTTCAGCCGAAGGGCGCGATCACGTGTCGCGCACCCCATGCATGCGGGCATGCTGCATCACTGAGGCATGATTTTGATTGTTTCATGAGCGCTGTAACGTTCCGACGCTGCACGATGAATGAATTAATGGATGTTACGTTTTAATTACATTATTGTGTTACGCGGTCACTGCGTGATCGTAAAAGTCCCAGATTGTGTATAGTGGATACCTTTCAGTTAGCGAGTACATATACGCGAAACTAGCGCAGCTTCTGTCAATTTCTAATAGTTTTGCTAAATTACATAAATTTTCAGTAATTGTAGAATAGGTACTAGGTAAGTATTAGCAAAACACCTTTATTATATAGAGAAAATTATCACTATTCTTTCCCATGTGGCTCATCTCAGATCTGAGTCATGAACCCAAGCAAAACAATAATAACAAAAAATTGGGAAGTGCGAGTCCGTCTCGCGCATGAAGGGTTCCGTACCATAATCTATAACAAGTTTGTTGTATGGGAGCCCCCATTAAATATTTATTTTATTTTATTTTTAGTATTTCTTGTTATAGCGGCAATAGAAATACATCGTCTGTGAAAATTTCAACTGTCTAGCTATCACCGTTCTTGAGATACAGCCTGGTGACAGACGGACGGACGGACGGACGGACAGCGAAGTCTCAGTAATAGGGTCCTGTTTTTACCCTTTGGGTACGGAACCCTAGAGACGATACCTATTGGGACACGACAGGATTTTTATCGATACCCATTGTATCGATGGTTAAGAAGACCAAAGGTTCGTAATTCCGTGACTTTCTGTCTCATTACTAGTTTTTCTTCTTTAATGAGGTGCTACGTAGTACATTACATGCCTTAGGCGGTGTATTAGTAAATTACCCAGATCGTAGGTGTTTGTGGCCTGAACCGAAGGTGAGGGCTATGAACATACTATTTCGGGCTGTATTATTTATAATTACCGCCCGTGGTTTGTCTAACGTCTTGCCTTGGCCAGGAAGTAAGGTTTTCTTCGAACGTAGCGAACAGTAAATCCCACCAGGGTGAGGTAAACTTTATTACCTTCACCGCCCTTCAAATAAAGCACATGCAGAATTTTAGTTATAGGTACGCGTACATTTCTAGTCAGAACAATTTAATCTTTCGATTGTACAATTTGTATAGTTGGACTACATACTACTTACCTATACCTATACTGACTAGGTAGGTCCTCTAATTGTATTTCGCAGTAACCTACACTTTAATAATAGACGTTACTGGAAACATGACGACGATATAGTGGTTTTTGCCTACCTGTAATTACCTCTAGCCTAGCCTCGAAATTTATCTTTGTCATACTTACTGAGACGATGATCAAGTCATTAAAATACTGAATTTTTGTGGCAATTATTGTTTTTATAATTATAAAATGTACGCGCAACTTAGTTAACCACACTAGAGTAGGTTCCATCTCGTCAGTTTCGCAAGTCAGACAAAGTCGGCCCGAGTCTCGGTGCAGGATGGTTTGGCAACTGAGGTGTACCGCAATTACAACTTGCCGTTTGACAACGAACCTTATTACTAAAGGATATAAGCTATTTATTTGCGTGTGATGTACATTATTGAAATGCAACGCTACAGTTCGCCGAACGAAAGTAAGCCTTATGAACATTGTAAGAAGTTTCTAACTGCGTGTAAAGTGCGGTGTGCCAAGCCAAAAGGATCATTTTCACTAAGAAACTGTTTAGATGTGCATTACCTACTGACGACCACGACGAAGTAGCACTGCAGTGAAGCTTGGTCGTTATATATAATCACACTATCAGGGGAAAGTGTAATTTGATACACATTTGGCGAACGATTGCATTGCAGCGCAGAGAGAGCGACGATAAACAAACATCACAATTGGATATACCTAGCTCTAGTGTGAAGATTTTAGTCTGGCATTGCAAGAATAGAAATTTGTCTATTTACTTAGGTTACAGAAAAATACTCCAATAATATGTTACTTTACAAACTGTCACGATATCGACACAACTTCAGTAAGTACCCAGTAGAGTTATGTGTTATCTGTCCTGTGAGTCTAATACCTATTACAGAGCTTAAAGATTCTTCAATTACGGTAATTTGATACAAAATACAGATGATTTTTTACGTTATGTTAACAATAAATTATTATGATGGAAACCATAAATGCTACCGACATAAATTATGAATCATCATTCATCTCTCATTACCGAAATCATCTCATACCGAAAATGGAGGAAATTAAAACCATTGCTTAGCCAAGGTTTTCTCGTCTTAAGTAGGTACCCGTTTCCGGATTTCCTTTATGAGATCCGCTACCAGTAATTAATTTACAACAACACCCGAGTGTTGTCTACGGTACAGCCGGTGGAGGTATCCTTTAGTCTTCTGCAGCTTTCGCACTTCTTTCTACAAAAAAATGCAGTAAACTGCCTTCCAGTGATCTTAATCAGCAAATGAGCGTCTTTCTTTGTTTTGATTTGTGTTTCAAATGTATAGTCTCATCATCATCATCATCATCTCAGCCATAGGACGTCCACTGCTGAACATAGGCCTCCCCTTTGGACTTCCATATATACCGGTTGGAAGCGACCTGCATCCAGCGCCTTCCGGCGACCTTTATAAGGTCATCTGTCCATCTTGCAGGTGGACGTCCTACGCTGCGCTTGCTGGTCCGAGGTCTCCACTCGAGCAGCGTATAGTCTACATAGAATAAATACGCCTATATAAAATTAGAAACCTGGTAGCACTTGAAAGTTAAGTCAGTTTTTCGTTAGCATCGGGCTAAGTTTCGTCCGTCTGCGCATAGTGCGCATCTGCCACAACGTCAATATCACAAGCAAAACGCCTCCATGAACCAAAAGCGGCTTCATCTTTCGCAAATCTGTTGTACATATGACTCTCGTTCTAGGTGTAGGTACTTATTCAAAGATAGTATAAAAAAATAACATTTCACGGAGAGTTTTTTGAAAACGACAAGCGTAGCGTAAAGTAAGCTATACCTACACCACGTTGGACGTCAGAATTGATAGTAATGACTCCACTTACGAGCACAAGTCAATAAAGCAGCGCAATCAGTGCAGTAGCAAATGGCTTGTCAGCGCGCACAAGCGGTGATGGATGCGAGCATAAATATCCGCGCGTGCGCAGCCGACACGCTCCCGCGGTTGGCAAACCATGGGCCCGAGGCCGCTGCGCTGCTTTACCTCGCTCTGCCAAACTTGAAACTAAGTCAATTGACTCATGTTAAACAGCAAGGTCTTAACACTGTCTAAGGGGCTGCCTTAGAGTAGGTATAGGTATTATGAGAATAGGTGCCGTTGGCACGCAGCTTTGCAACTCCACATAGATGTGCATTTTTAGCCCTTCAGCAAAGGCTCAACTTAAAAAAGCTATTTCACCTCACTCGCTCGGAAAACCTCCGTTTGTAGGGCGAAATCTGCGTGCAAAAGTCTATTTTATCCGCTAGCGTGCAAAAGTCATTTGAATTTCGAACACGACGATTTGGATTCTCTGTGGTGCATGTAACTTTTTTTATATTTAAGACTACTTCAACGCGTGACTGATTTCATCAGTCGATAAATCTTCGAATAACCAATCAACGCACGCTAATAAAGGGCGATCTGGTCAGGCCGGCTAAAATCATATGTACGTTTATATACTTCTTTTTAAAAAAAATACACCTACAATATCACGTCCAGAAACCTGGTTTGTGGTTACAGATTTTTAAGTATTTTTTATTTTTACACTTTATTTTATGTTGAATATGTTTATATATATTAATAGTAAGTATTTCAGTTTCATTTACATATTTTGACTAGTAAATAAGTATATTAAATACATCACAAATTTTAATATTTATTTGTTATAAAAGTTGGAACATAAGAGTGTAATTTCTAAACGCACCCGAGAAAAAAAAAATAATTAAAAAGTTGGAAGTTTTCACAATTCACGTAAACAACGTAAATTGGTTCTGTGGAGAATACATACTGTTGTCTTGTCTTACTTTATAGAAATGTGGAAAACAAGAAAGTTAAGCCCAATTTGGAGTATTTATTCAATGCTAAAAGCTTGCATTAAAACGAAAAAGGATTTGTTATAAATATTTGGAGACGATAAGTAATTTACCGAAACTATTGGGGTTTTTAAATAAGATAAAGCCGAAATAATCTTGTTCGGATCCCATTGTCCAATAACTTCCAAAGCAAGTGTTATGGAAAATACTTCCGAGTGGCCATCTAATCCTTCCCAGAATGCCATTCTCCCACATTCACAACGGATGTGTCAAGAAGTTTCAAATACAAATATAACGTGCTTAAGAAAATCTCAACGATAAAAATATACACGACGATAATACAAATTACTGCCATTTTATTTTTAATATGTGTGCTACTCTCGTATTTATTTGGTTTGGATTTGAGTGTGTTATGTCTTAAATTTGATGTGTTAAATAGAAGGCAAAATTAAATATGATTATTTTTATGTTTTTATTGTTTTTCTTGAATCTTGCATTTTCCTCGCTGTAGTGAGGTGAAAAGTTGTGTGTTCCGCATGGCTGCAAAATTATTTAGCTTCTCTCTCTACGCTCAGCTTTCAATTTCAACACTCGCGTCAAATAACAACTTTGCAGCCTTGCATAACAAATAACTATTGTACAAATATGTATTCAAGATAACCATTTTGAGACATACTTTTACTGCCGACTGTACTTTTTTCACAGTCGTCAATAGCTCGCCCAGATATCAAATGAGACAGAATATGACTGGTTAATCTGGTTTAATATAGGAGTTCGGAGGGAGTTTTATAACTCCCTACTCCATCATATCAGACCAGCTCCGTGGTGCCGTATCATCGTCACAGACGTTACGCAAATATGCCAAATTGGAGCCCAAACAGTCGTCAGAAATAGTCCTCATTTATAGCTTTCTAGATTTAACCCACTATCATACTTATTAGGTATTATAAAGGCGAAAGTTTGTGAGTGTGTTTGTTAATTCCTCACGCTCAAACGGGTGGACCAATCTTGATAAAATTCGGTATGAAGGTAGCTGACACTCTGGATTAACACATAGGCTACTAATGCACGATCGCCCGCATTTTTGGCAGTATTTCACTCTGTATTGCACTGTCATGTCAATTTCAAGTAGAGAAACAACTTGAGTGTATTTTTTATAATTGTTTTTTAATGAAATCATCGTATACCTACTTCAGTAAATAGAGTTCCATGTAATGGTACCTACTCGAATCAGATAGACACACCTATTCCAAAGATTCGTTAAACGTAGTGAATGGTTGAGATTTGGTCGAGATACTGTTGATGAGATGATACCTATCCATACTTGGCATCCGGCCTTTTGTACGATTAAACCTCAGGGCATGGACCATTCATTACATAATATAAGTCAAAACAGAACAAAGACGTTCAAACAATTGGGCAATATTTCAAAAACATCAATTATAACAGTCCGGAAACTAAGTTTCCGTCGTACCGTATCGTTTTCCGTTACAGCAGAGAGGTGTTTATGAGTTATTCGTGTATGATATAATGTTGATTTTAACAGAGTGACAAAGTAAAATGTCTGTATACATCTGCTTTCAATAGTTATTTGTTATGCAAGGCTGCAAAGTTGTTATTTGGCGCGAGTGTTGAAATTGAAAGCTGAGCGAGCGAAGGAATCTAAGATTGAACCATGAGCGAAGCGAATGGTTCAAAGATAGATTCCTGAGCGTAGCGAGGCTTTCAAGACACGAGAAGCTAAATAATTTTGCAGCCATGCGGAACACACAACTTTTCACCTCACTACAGCGAGGAAAATTCAAGATTCAAGAAAAACAATTAAAACATAAATATAATCATATTTAATTTTGCCTTCTATTTAACACATCAAGTTTAAAACATAACAAACTCAAATCCAAACCAAATAAATACGAGATAAGCACACATATTAAAAATTAAACGTAATACGGCCGTAATTTGTATTATCGTCGTGTATATTTTATCGCTGTGTTTTTCTTAAGCACTGTTATATTATATTTGTATTAAGAAACTACTTGACACATTCGTTGTGAATGTGGGAGAATGGCATTCTAGGAAGGATTAGTTGGCCACTCGGAAGTATTTTCCATAACACTTGCTTTGGAAGTTATTGGACGATGGTCAATGGGATCCGAACAAGATTATTTCGGCTTTATCTTCTTTAAAAACGCCAATATAGTTGCGGTAAATAACTTATTGTCTCCAAATATTTATAACAAATTCTTTTTCGTTTTATGGCAGGCTTTTTAGCATTGAATAAATACTCCAAATTGGGCTCAACTTTCTTGTTTTCGATATTTCTATAAAGGAAGACAACAGTACAGTATGTATTCTCCACAGAACAAATTTACGTTGTTTACGTGAATTGTGAAAACTTCTAACTTTTTAATTATTAATTTTTTCTCGGGTGCGTTCAGAAATTACACTCTTATGTTCCAACTTTTATAACAAATAAATATTAAAATTTGTGTTGTATTTAATATATTTACCAGTCAAAATATTTATGTAAATGAAACTGAACTACTTACTATTAATATATAATATAAACATATTCAACATACTTAAAATAAAGTGTAGAAAAATAAAAACTTAAAAATCTGTAACCACAAACTAGGTTTCTGGACGTGATATTGTAGGTGTATTTTTTTTTTAAAGAAGTATTCAATCGTACATAATATGATTTCAGCCGGCCTGACCAGATCGCCCTTTATTAGCGTGCGTTGATTGGTTATTCGAAGATTTATCGACTGATGAAATCAGTCACGCGTTGAAGGAGTCTTAAATATAAAAAAGTTACATGCACCACAGAGAATCATAATCGTCGTGTTCGAAATTCAAATGACTTTTGCACGCTAGCGGATAAAATAGACTTTTGCACGCAGATTTCGCCCTATAAACGGAGTTTTTCCGAGCGTATGAGGTGAAAAATAACTTTTTTCTTACACGCATTTTTTTTTACTCCTAACATGCACTAGATACTCGTAATGGTAATATGCTAGCTAATATTATTCCTGACTGAGAAGGCCAACTACATCCGCGTATTAATAATTTCTTTACCTATAATCAGCTTTGTATGTATAATTTTTTAGTAACTAGTTTTCTTGATTACTATTTGCATCGCCTACTCATCTCATTTCATTTATTAATCCACTACCCAAAGGTTGTCTGGAAGATATCGCTTTTGAGCGATAAGATCGCCTATGGTTTACTTCTATTGTAAAGTAATGATGGTAAAGAGGTGAGGTGTGCAATAAAGAGTATTCTATTCTATGTCCAGCCAGCTAAGTATCCCTGTACGTGCCTGTACTAAACTAGGTCAACTGGTCAAAACCAACCGTTTCGGCGTGATGAGAGCATAAAGGAAATTTTACCAGCAGATGGCGCCTCGCTACTGCGTCGCGCTTTTAAGATTTTTTTAAAATAATGACTCCTTTCCATAGAAAACTGCTTTTTAATTCAATAGATGAGTTTTAAACATGAATTGAAAAGATGTCTATATATTGGTAATTAACAATAGGTTACATCTAAGAAGGTATTGAAATAAATAACCCTCGGTGACTAGCCTGATTATTTTATTCTACTAGAATCCAAGAAAGTATTATAGTAGTTTATGTGACTGCACATAATGAAGGGTATTAAACAGGAGTGTGGGTATATGAAACGAGCCGAAGGAGAGTTTCATAATAATAATAACATCACACAAGTGTTTCAATGCCTAATTATTAATTACTACTTTATCTACCCACATATCACAAGCCTCCATAATGCATTCAGGAGCCGCACATTATGACAAATTTTACCCGGTAATGGCGGTAATGAAGTTTTCTCGTAGCTGTCATAGTTTTTTTTTAATTAAGAGACAAACTAGAGTCGGCCCCAACTAGCATATCGTTCGATATCTTACTTACGTGCGACATTTGTAAAATGTGATTGCAAATTGACAATTAATTTCGAACTAAACGTCATCTCGACTGATATTGATATTAGAGGTCGTCGTTTTTTTTTTTGTTTTTCAGAGATGTTCGAAGTTTGAATGAAATAATATTATCGAAATCGATGTTATTATTTAGCAATAAATAAATTTTTACAGATAAGAAATTTGTTCTACCAAAACAGTCTATTTTATGCAGGTGGTCATAATGTGCGGTTCTTGAACGCATCATGGAGGGTTTATGATATTTGGATAGATAAAGGTATATTGTATATTATAACGAGGCAATAATGATTTTATATTACGTCATCCTGATCCCATTCGACTGGTGCGTTCTGAATGTGAAGGATTTTTTGAAATATCCGTATTTAACCTGCTTTGCAAGTTATTTCCTATAATTAAAATGTCGCGATTCCACGTTGAATTTTTAACGATTATTGCATACAAAATGCAGATAAGCCATAAGTTTATATGATGCGATGATGCGTCTCTTCTCTAGTCTCTACTTAGGGCTTGTGCACAAATCACGTGAGGTTCAATAGGGGGAGGGGGGGTCACGAAAAAATCACGAAATATCACGTGGGGGGAGGGGGGGTATAAGGAGACCTCACGTGTATTTTTCTATAGTGAACTAACTAAGAAAAAATCGATATTTTTTCTCAGTTTTGTTAAAAAATAAATCTTCACTTGTTAAATACCTCAAAATAGCGAGTCTATTTTTCGAAATTTTGGCGGGAAAAAAATACACGTGAGGTAGTGAGGGGGAGGGGGGGGCTAGCAAAGAACCTCACCAAATATCACCAAGGGGGGGGGTCAAAAAGTAGCCGAAAAAACCTCACGTGATTTGTGCACAAGCCCTTATTATGGTTGGAAAGATACAGCCCAGTAATCGACAGACAGACATACCTACAGCAGCCGCTTAGTAATAGGGTCCCGTTAGCACCCTTTAGAACCCACAAAAGTAAACTGCTTAAATCCATCCACTACTAGTATCTATTATGTACTGGTCACTCACTCACTACACTTACAACCTACTTATCGCTGTAACTAACACCTGTTTCTAGCTTATCTAACAACTCATGTGGTTTCGTTTTCTTTTGCGCGCTTTTTATAACGTAATGACATTGAACGTTACCGTAATTTTAAGTAACGGCTGTCATTAGCTATAATGAGTGCTTCATTACAGCAAACACGATCTCTAGAAGACCGGAGCAGTATAGAAATATGTCGCAGATAGAAAACGACAGTTACGAGAGTAATAACTTAATAATATCTTGGATCCTATTGTAAAAAAAAGGTCAAGTGCGATTCGGACTCGCGTACGAAGGGTTCCGTGCTATCAAATACAAAAAATGGCCAAGTGCGAGTCGGACTCGCGCACCAAGGGTTCCGTACACTTATCCCATCATAACTGGCCGGGTTAAGTTAAGTTTGCACCTGCTTTGAATCTCGCTGGATACAAATGAGGTGCAAAGTTAACGCAACCGATCACGTTTGTTGTATGGGAGCCCCACTTAAATATTTATTTTATTCTGTTTTTAGTATTTGTTGTTATAGCGGCAACAGAAATACATCATCTGTGAAAATTTCAACTGTCTAGCTATCACGGTTCATGAGATACAGCCCGGTGACAGACAGACGGACAGCGGAGTCTTAGTAATAGGGTCCAGTTTTTACCCTTTGGGTACGGAACCCTAAAAATTAGATTTTCCAAATAGTCCCCAAATTTGCCGTCTTTAATTAGCACAAGCATAACCCTGCCTTGCCACTATCAATGTACAACATTAAACGTTAAACTACATATCCGTAGAGCTAGTATGGTCGCCAAGCTGTGTCCGACGAGAAAATAACACCATTTGTGTTAGGTTAGGTAAGTACTTATTTATCACAAATGGATACGCAACTTGTTGAAGTGATTAAGGCTTTACGGTTATAAACATGTACCCAATCAGTATGTAAGTTAGATCAATAAGGTATAATGACCCAACAAGTTCAAGGTTTTACAAGTGTTAGAACGTTCTTTTTGTCAGTGACCCTTGTTTAAGTAGAACGCTCGATAGCTATTTTACTCAGAACAAAGGCACACCAGGTGAAGATATTCTCAAGGAAATTTGTATACTTAATTGTTCTTATTTCCTGTGTCCATATATAAGTAAGTATAGAAAATGGCGATGACAAAGATGACTAAGTCATAGTAGTAGGAAAACATCCAAGTAAGCAAGAAATCGCCGTCTTTCCTGTCCACCATTTTCCCGTGAAGACTTTATTTTTTGGAGAAAAAGCCTCCAGGTCATTCAATATTTCGTTGGCGCGAGACCAAGTTACGTTTAAGTTAAAACTTTCATAGCCTTAAGCAAATTGAAATATAAAAAAAAATGCAACGGAAATTAATTCATCCGTTTCTGAAATAATAGGTAATATCACAGCAGGCCTTGCACGTCGTCTTAAATGCTCCTACCAACAAACAGTTAACAGTGACAATACTGACTGGTAGTGCATGTTCCATTCATATGGTTGTCTTTTGTATTGTTCTAATATTATAAATCTAAATAGGGCCAAAAGATACCAAACCTTGCACACATTAAGGATAAGGTATTAAACGCACGAGCTGTTGATGAAGGGAATAAATATGGCCAAGGCTCCCATCACCGCCAGAACGAGAGCTGTAAGCGTGACGATAATGAAATAATATTTATTAAATTAACCGACAACCAACGTAATGTATACCTAGGTAAGATATTCATTACATCTTGCTTGCATGTATAATTTCTACCTGTAAATACATATCCATATCCACATAGGTATTCATCACATTTTTCATTTCATTTTGTTAACAATTTAGCCCAAAAGGAAATCGTCACTTTCGATGACTTAACACTCATCGACTTACTTAAAACTCATCTGTACACAGCTGCTAAGATTCAGGTATATAGGTATTATCTATTATGCATACATTAACATAGTATAGCACCCATCAAATAACAGCAGGAAATACAAATGCATCGATGAGTAAGATCCAATCTTAGAAACATACCAATTAAATTACTGTTAAGCGTAAATAGCATTATACCTATTCACAGCATTTATAAACCGTAACGTAATAAACGACACAATCATGAATCTTTGATCAAATAATGTTTAAATTATTGTTTGGTTTGGTCCCTTCGAGACCATGAACGTAACATCACGTTCGAAACGTCGAGGTAATTGAATGAACACTTTTTGAACGAGATTAAGTCCCGTTTTGTTATATTAAATAATGTTTCTTAGTTTTGAATAAACAATAGACTATTGAAAATAATTGCAGGCATACAGCGTGCCTAGATTACAATATTTAGTTGGAGCATATAACATATAAATGAACACAAAGACAAATAAATATGAACTCCGGGTACAAAGCTAAATAAGTATAATTTATTTACGTTTCCTGATAAGCGCAGTGTATCTTACGATAAATAGATATACCTACTTACTGTCTCCCGTCCGATATAGATTACTAGGAACGTTTCTATACATTCCCATTCCCAGTTATAATCATGGCAACAAGATTAAACCCGTAACGACATTCAATTTTCAAATGCTGTCAGAATCAGAATTCAAATTGCAATTAAAATACGTCTTGCTGCAACTAGTCTCTAAATCTAGTCAGCGCGATTTAATTAAAAATCTATTTTACGGCGCCGGTAATAAATAACGTTGTTTATTTATAAACAATCAATAAATCAAAACAACTCACTGCCACTTCCTCTTATCGTTCAACTTGACAGATGCGGAGTTCCCCATAGCGCCTGCTTGTTTCAGCTGCTTCGTCTAGCTGGAGAATAAGACACTGTCGGCGCGAGTAGCCAGTCGGCGTCTTAGCCATCCGACTCCCCGTGAGACTGTACTGTAACTCGCGGCTAGAGCGGCGACCCTGACTTTCCCTCCACCATTTCCACCTTGTTGCGAAAAACAATGACACTGCATAATGGTATTCGAATAATCGTGATCTTTGATATCAAGATGGATGAGGACGGGTAGTTTTAAATTTTAATTCACATTTTGATAGATTACCGCTATTCGATTTGCTACTTGGCGGTATATGGCGCTGATACGTGGTTTCAAAGGGTTTCAGCGGATAACAAATAAAAGAACAATGAATGTTTATCTCACGGCAGCAGTCCTTCATGAGACTTAAAAAACTTAAAAAACTTGTGACAGATTTAAATTCGTATTCGTAGGAATATGTAAAATATACTTTACAGGATAGGTATTTCTTCCTACCTCGAACTTTCGATTGCAACAGTTTTCTCACCGTGTACGTTATAACTTCCGTGAAGCAATTAATCGAAACAGTCGTAAGTCATGACCTTGATGACCTCAGTTACTCTTTTTGTAATTTCGACAAAAACTGGTTAAATTGAAGAGAATGATTGATACATCTCATCTCAGACAGTGAAAAAACCCATTGATACACGATCCGGGACCCTAAAGAGCATTCCGTTGGAACTACTTGAATATAATACCCACCAAAATAAAGACCACCTTAAACTGTTTGTTGCAGTTATACCCTCAGACCAGACCTTCTTTTTTTCTTGGTCTGAGGTTATACCACCAACATTTTTAATCCGATTAATTTTATTAAAATACTAATCCATCATCGTCATCCTGATCATCAGACCTATCCTCGCTGCGCCTTCGTCTGGTAACAAAAATGTTCTAGGTTTATTGATTTAATAAAATTATGCTTTCACCTCGGCCTATTATCAAATAGCAAATCTTAAAAAAAAACTCGTAACACGTCAGTGTGTGTTAATTCTGAACGCGGCCATAAATTTGCTGTCAATGCTGCCATACTGACATTGACATTTGGTTTGGCAACGTCAACGTACTTATAACGACGACATGACGTGATGAAATGTTTAAATAGGTTATGAAAATAAATAGATTAAGAAAAGTAAATACTTAAGTTAACAAAACTATAAAGCTTTAACCTCTCTATAGTTTAACTAAAAGGAATATCACTATGAATAAAGAAAGTAAGTAGTCTTTTAACATTGTACATTTTATTGTTATACTTTAATCTCTTTCCTAATCATTAATCAACATTTTGTTTGTTGTAGAAGTTCAAGATATATTCTTGAAAATTCTAAGAGAAGAGGAAGATGTATCGGCTGGTGTTGCTGCTATAAGAACTCTGCTGACTGTCATAGAAACTTATAAAGGTTTGCAGCACAAACAACATAAGTACATAATGTATTTTAACTAGGACCAACTTTTCTCATAAAATCCGTACTTTAAAAATTTACAAAGAGAATTTTTCTCTATTTTCTTGAGATACATTATAATATATAAAGTAAATTAGTTAATCTTTGAGCATCTATATTATAGTAGAAGATATTAGTAAGTAATAACAATAACTTACAATTAAATGTATGTATAAGCTTCGATAAGTGATGTCATAATCAGTGCAGAATAAGTGTTTTCATTTTAGACTTCAAGGTACCACTGACTAGTGCTTTTGCATAACAAAGGTTAACCAAATTACAAACAGTATTGAAATGGAATGGGCAGGTGTGAGTGAGTTTTATCATGTGTGTGGTAGTGGCGACAGTGCGCGAGCTGGACCTGAACCTGCAGTTGGCCGTGGACGCTATGCGGCACTGCGACCAGCCGGTTACTGCCATCTCGTCGGGCTGCCAGCTCTTCATGCGCTTCATCACATTAGCCAAGCTTGATGTGGAGGTAACTTTATTTTAGTACTACAAATATTGTTGCTAGCAAGAAATGTCATAACTGAGAGTTAAGTGGCAAACTAACAAGCTAAATCCCTTTAACAGCTATTACTCTATTGCAGAATTTATGGAGGAGGCATATATCTAGTACTATTCAACTTTTTGCTTACAGTATATATCGTAGGGGCTTGTGCACAAATCACGTGAGGTTCGATGGGGGGGAGGGCGTCGCGAAAAAATCACGATAGATCACATTGGGGGAGGCAGGGGTATAAGGAGACCTCACGTGTATTTTTCTACTATGAACGAAGACTAAGAAAAATCTATATTTTTTCACAGTTTCGTTTCGTTAAAAATAAATCAAAAAGTAGCCGAAAAAACCTCACGTGATTTGTGCATAAGCCCTAGGGGATAGTGCGATACCACATAAGTAACAAGTATAGATACGAATCAAGTATTTTAATGAAATGAGAACTTTATCGACAGCTGTTATATAAGCAGTATTGCACTATCCCTGACGATATGTTTGCAATAGCTGCATTGTACCCATAATAAAAGAAAAACTACTGTACAGTAATAATAATAACCTAGTTTGTAAGTTTTTTCTATATAATATAGGGACTAGTAAACCAATCCAGAAAATGCTAACAAAATATTTGCTATGCCCTAACAACCTTGTACTTAGCTTTAAGTACAAGGTTGCAATAAATGATTATTGTTATTATGTTGGTATTCCTTAGCTTAACTGTGACCATATACATAATTATGTTGTTTATGTTTGCAGTCGTTTGAGGAGTGCCAGCAGATAATGCTTGAACGCGGACATGTATTCCTAAACACGCTGCTGGAGGCGCGGGGGAAAGTGGCCGCGCAGGCGCTGCCCTTCATCAGTGATGGCTGTGTACGTATTTTGTAGAATGTGGCACAAGGGTAGGTAATATATAATAGTTTTGCTCACAGTATGATTTCATAATCCAATAAGGGCAACGTAAGACTGGTCATAGTAGAGATTGTTGAGAGGCCTCTGTCCAACAGTAGACATCTTAAGGCTCATATTATGATGATAAAGTTACATATTGTGCTTTTTATTTATTAACTTATGCAATATAAAAACAGGGCTTAGAATCTTGCCTTGCGCATCAACCCACAATAGTTAATTTTATAATTCATTTAGATTTTATTGATTAACTAATAGAACTGACGTAATAATTACCATTTTTAACACAGTGGCGCTTATTTTTACCTCAGGATGATATTGAGTGTTTATTTATCACTTCAGAAAATATTGACTCATTCTCGATCGCGAGTGGTGCTGAAGGCGATGCTGGAGGCCGCGGCGGCCAACAAGAGGTTCCAGGTGTTCGTCACCATGTCCGGCCCCGAGAACAGCGGGTACGGTTCTTATGTATTCGTATTGCTAATACAGAATGTGTGCTAAATATAATATTTCACTACCGACTTGGCAGGGAGTGGGACAAAACTGCAAGAAAATACAGCAAACCATTGATACAAAGATCAAAGCTTAAAGAAAAATTGAAAATGAGATACCTAGTGGAAGACACCGGGAATTGAACCTGGTACCTCTGGATTGCCGTGCCAGTCTAGCGTGTTATAGGACAATACATCTTTGTAACTTTAGTAAAGCCTGACCAGAGATATATGAGGATTGCCAAGAGGACGCTATTTATAACATTTATATGGCAATAATTTTGCAACCAATCGCAACCGCACTATAATGACAGTGGTTTAAATACCTGTCATGTCCCTATGGTAACCTCGCTTTAACCTCGTTATATAATTTAATCGAATGCTCTCTTTTCCTGACTGTTTTTCGTGTAGTAAACATGTGTACACTTTATTTATAATTTTACGTTCACGCCTGTGAATGGTTTTCGGCATTTTCTCTGAATATTTTTAATCATTTGTCTTTTAAACAAACCACCACGAATGACATTGACATTGTTGACAAACCATCATAAAATCATTCATCAATCAATCATCAGGCTTGACCTCCATAATCCATACTAATATTATAAATGCGAAAGTGTGTCTGTCTGTCTGTCTCTGTCTGTCTGTCTGTCTGTCTGTCTGTTACCTCTTCACGCTTAAACCGCTGAACCGATTTGGATGAAATTTGGTATATAGATAGTTTCAGTCCCGGGGAAGGACATATGATACTTTTCATCCCGCATAAATTTAGTGTTCCCGTGGGATGAGCGGGTATCACCGCGGGGCACAGCTAGTTTCTGATAAAAGGTAGTATGTTTTTGTGTGTTGCAGTGCGGTGATGCACAAACAGCTGACAGCAGCCGGCGTGGACTCGACGCTGATCCTGGACGCGGCCGTCGGCTACATCATGGAGCAGGTGGACATCGTCACGCTGGGCGCCGAGGGCGTCACCGAGAGCGGCGGCATCATCAACAAGGTACCCCTCACTGGCCTCACTTGCATTAACCCCTCGTATACTATTTAAAAAAAATTACTGTTCCTTTGAACATAAATGAAACTTTAACGTAAGCTTTAAATCTTCCGTTCCGTGTTGTCACATATTTTCAACATCTTTAACCCTTTGACCGCCAAAGACGGCAAATCACGTCATCGGGAATTCGTGCCACTGACGCCAACGACGTCTATTGACGTCAAAATTTCAGTGGTCAAAAACATGCTAATTCAAACCACTATCTGTGTTTCTTAATCTCTGTTGATTTTGGAGCCCTTTTTTTTTTTGGTTTGGCGTCAGTGGCACGGTGAATTGCTTTGCCGCTCGGCGCTCAAAGGGTTAAAAATATTTAAACCTGCTTTTGACAGTAGTAAAACTAAATCCCTCAACTTTTGTCAACAGATCGGCACATATGGACTGGCAATGGCGGCTCTAGAACTCAAAAAACCTGTGTACGTACTCACCGAAAGCTTCAAATTCTCAAGAATATACCCTCTCAACCAGCAGGACCTGCCCAAGGAGTTCAAGTATCTCTCTAGCGTCCTCAGCAAGGAGACAGAACTCAGCAAACAACACCCGCTGGTAGATTACACGCCGCCCGCGTATATAACGCTGCTTTTTACAGATCTAGGCATCTTAACGCCTTCAGCTGTTAGTGACGAACTGATTAAGTTGTATTTGTAATTATATTTAATTTGTATATATACGTAGTTGTTTTACTGTCCCCCTAGTGTTTTGTACCGCAGTACCTATATATTTAATGTGTACATCGTCATTTAATGCAATAACCGTTTGCACTCGCGAAATCTAGAAAACGACGACTAGACCCGAAGTATCAATAAATTGTTTTAAACTTTTCTTTTTGACATTGACTATGTCAATATCCATGTGCTGGAAAAAGTGCTGCATAGGTTCGACAAAATTGAAACAATATTTCCAATATTATCTTTTATTATGCACTTTTATTATGAAAAAGAAAATATTTACAGTCAATTTGTTACCATTAAAATATTAAACGCAGTATATTATAGCACTTAATCAATATTCATCTCACTTTGTGTTTCATAAACGTAAAATTCGAAAACATTTCATTGTGTATTCATGCACAAGATGCTTAGGGCTAGATATAATAGATATATATACATATATATAAAAGTATTTCATGTAAGCATTAACGAGTTATCACATTACATACTTAAATCCATACATGCTTTACTCGTTTATTTCCTATATAAACATATACAAAAACCATCTAGCAATCATGTATTTATTTTATACTGTCAAGACACGAGGCACCCATTGGAAGCACAGTGAAGCATTCTACTGAAATAACATCAATATTATAATAAAAATACAAATCTCATTACATAATCGTACATTTCAAAATACAATATAAAATATAAATCAGTATATTCATTCAAACACTTAGAAATACGGAAGACTGTCTTAATGTACCTACATTTGGATGAAAGACTTTAGTCACATTCACATAATAAGGTATTTTACTGACTACTTACTATCCATGTCCTACTTGCTAGAAAGTACCATTCGAAAGAGATCATCACTCCGCGTCGTTCCAACAATACTAAACAACAAGTAACCTGTACACACACATTGTTATATTTTAAACTTAATTTATTTAAATAAAAAACAACGTTACATTACTTAAGGTGTCCGTATCACGGCGGCACATACTGGCATCAACCCAATTTCAACCAAAACTGAATATCTCTTAAAACACAATAGTTTCCCTTCCATTTATTTGTTTAGTGAGTTATTATCAATTTATCACGCACGAAAGTTACATAGGAAAGATGCATGCCGCAAGTGTCGAAAGCATTTACAATGCAAAAAGTACGCCCAAGAGTATTAACCAATTTAAAAGTAATGTCCAGTCAGTCTACATAAAGGTACTATTTATTTATCTGGTTCCTAGTAAAAAGCGAAAATTCAAACCATATCGACCGATCAATTCACCGGTTACGTATCTATAATCAATATATATGTATTCGAAAAAAGAATTAGATACCTATTATTAGCTACCACATCATGGTGCTTTTTCTAGTTCTAATTCGATGAAGTTTTTGAAGTGACTCAAAACTATTCGGAACTTATTTTCAAACTCCTCAGAAAACTATTACTTCTTTTTTATTTCGTTCATCTCGACATTCAATAGCTGCTGGCACATCAGGGAACCAATGATCGGCCATCAGGGTAACCATGATGTACCTTACAGGACAGAATGGTCACATTTTGCTGAATATAGGACGTAACAACTTGTATGGATAAAACAGTCTACTTTCGAACCGGAATTCAGTTGCTTCAGTAAGGCGTTTATGCGATTTACATTTACACCTGGTGGCTAAAAATCTTATCCTTCTAACATACGAGTCGTGTTCAGATAGTAGTACTAAATGTTACTCAGACTGTATGCAGCAGCCTGGTGAATATGTAAAAAGGTTCATTACAACTCTTTTACCATAAGTTTGGACCTGTTATCTATGCCGTTGCATACAAGTGAGGTCCCAACTTAAAGTAAACTGGATTTAATTACTAGTCGTAAAGCTGGTTCAGAGGCATGTAATAATAAAAGATGCATCTATTTTTTTATGCTGCCTGCATGCATCGCTTCTCCGACTAATCAATGCTGCTTAACCCTTCGTCTGTGAGATTAAAAAAAATCTTGCGTTCAAACCTCATTTGTGCTGCAATGAGTAAAAAAATATGTCCGTAAAAAAATGCAAAAAGACGGCCTTAATATGTGGTCAGGATCCTATACCAACACAGACGAAGGGTTAATGGATTCTAATATAGGCGTACCGACCGCGCACAAACTCGGAGCTCTTCAGGGAATGGTAGTGAGGCGTCACTCCATCTACAGTTGTCGAGAAACTTCTTGACCCAAAATGGCGGATCTGCGCATGCATATTTGTACGTAAATCGGCTACTGCGCAGTCAAGGTTAGGCTCAAGAAGTTTCTCGGCAACTGTACTCAGTTGGCGATTGGGGCCATTCAAATCCTTGTATCTCGCGCGCGGCCGCAGCATTCTATTGCACATGGGACTGGCGGAGACTAGGGCCCGCCCGCTATCTGTTGTAGATGCTGTCGATGGTGGTGTAGAGCTGGTGGAAGTGCGGCCGCTTCTCGGGCTCGTACTCCCAGCAGCGCAGCATCAGCGCGTACACGTCCTCCGAGCAGCCCTCGGGCGCCGGCATGCGGTAGCCTGGACAAGAGACATCAGTTAGTGCTAAGCAGAACTCGCTGACTGTCATGTAAGACTAGGTAAACAAATAATGGAGAAAATTATAATTCGCCCATAGAACAGGCTTCGAATATCACACGACGGTACAGCAAAACTTTTTCTTTTTTTATGATGTACTAGCGACCCGCCCCGGCTTCGCACGGGTGCAATGCTGATAAATTATGCATGTATTATACATATAAACCTTCCTCTTGAATCACTCTATCTATTAAAAAAAACCGCATCAAAATCCGTTGCGTAGTTTTAAAGATTTAAGCATACAAAGGGACAGAGAAAGCGACTTTGTTTTATACTATGTAGTGATAATGTCTCATTATTTTAAATGTGGGTACACACCACAATTAAAGATCAAAGCACAAAGAAAAATTGGAATGCGTAACCTGGCGAAACAGACCGGAAATCGCACCTCTGGATTACCGGTCAAGCGTGGAGAGGTGCCACGCAAGAGGTTACGCATTTAAATTTTTCTTTATGCTTTGATCTTTGTATAATTGGTTTAACAAGACTTGCTCATGTGACGACAGATTTGAAACCAGAGCCTCCAGTGTGCATTTCCAAATAAATACGGCATTGCCATAAATGCACCTGAGCCGTTTTTTGCGTTAAAAGTAAACATCCACATACACTAGAGCCTGTAGGTCAGATGTATAACTAGTGACGTACCCGAGTCAATCTTCTCCCTGGCGCGCGAGTTGGTCATCCCGGCGTACGGCGTCTCGCCCTTGGAGAAAATCTCCCACATCAGCACGCCGTAGCTCCACACGTCGCACAGGGATGTGTACTTGCCTGTAACATGCAATCATTCGATGTTAGTTCCTTTCATTTGGTCGATAAATTACCATGACAAGCCAAGTAACCGAATGATTCGACAAAACATGGGCTGGGTTTATCTGTTCCTAACGTCATCGAATTTCAGTCAATTTGATTAAAGACGTGATGTGATGATTTCATCAAATGTATTGAGTGCTATTCCGACCCTGGACTATGCTTACCCAAGGACAGCACAGATCATATCTTCCTTATTTCGACTAGCAGGGTCCAACCCAACCAATTTTGCATAGAATAATTCGAGTTTGACTTGAATATATTAGCAGTAAGTGTATATACGTTACAGTTCGTCGTACTCAAAGAAAACATACTAACGTCGTCACTCCTCATTAAATGGTAAAGTGCTAATTTCGTCTTATAAAGGCATGCCAAGTGGCAAACATGTAACGACTATCATAAGTAAATATTTATTTCGGATGTTTCACAGGATCATTTCATTTGACTCATTGAAATTGGCGCCGCGTTATATAAATAGGCCGACGCTTTGTTGACGAGATGCGTTTCGCCCGAAAACATGGCCACGCGCTTGTATGTAAGTACGCGATGGATGTAAAATGCGTCAGTACTGTAACTAATCTCGTGAGATTGCTAGCATTTTAAGTAATTATCAAATCGATGCAAGCATTTACACAGCAGCAACAACACAATTTACTCAACTGATAGTCTTAGTATTTTTTTAATATTTAACAGCGCCCAATTACTGTCTTCAGCTATAGAGACGACGCACTGCGTAGCCGAGACTCGTTTTGGATTATTTATCACCGCCCCTTGTAACTGGGCACGAACTAAACTCGGTTTTCTAATTCAAGACCAAAAAAACTACGACAAATACGTCACTGTCAAAGTTGTCAAAATTTAAATGACATCTGAGCTTGTAAATTATTGCACCAAATGTTTCGAATACCTCAAGTGTTACAAATACAATACCCAGACATTGTACCAAAAATCTCCCATGTTTAAGTTTTTATTACCTCCTCTCGTATTTATGTAATAATAAGCATATCTAATTATTTTGTTAAAACATAAAGTCAAAGTTATCAATTAATAAATTATCTTAGTGTCTAAAAAATAATAAGGATTTTACTAATATTTTATTGCAGTGGTAACATTGTGGTAGATTTTTTGGTCTTGAATTAGAAATCGTAGTTTAGATAAATAATTAGTAGACGTATCGAACTGACCATAATTCAAGGCCTCCGGCGCGGTCCACTTGATGGGGATCTGCTTCATGCCGCCGGACACGATGTACTCCTCCTCCTCGCGCGACATGCCGAAGTCGGAGATCTTGACGATGTGGTCGTCGCCCACGAGGCAGTTGCGCGCCGCCAGGTCGCGGTGGATGCAGTTCTTGGACTCCAGGTAGCGCATGCCGCCCGCCGCGTCGCGGCACATCGCCAGCAGCGCGCGCGCGCCCAGCGACCCGGCGCGCGTGCGCAGGAACGTCAGCAGCGACCCGCCTGCTCAATCAGAACGATGTCGACTGTAAGCTTAGGCACATATACATGTCGGAGACGGTCATTAGTATGGAAGCTCAACGAAAAGGCGCACCATTGGAAGGCGACAGTAGCGCCCCCTTGAACCTGTTTTGGCGCGCTAGACAGAGTCTTGGCGGTTCACTCAGCGAACGCCCACCGACACTTCACTCTGGGTCACCGTCGAGTGCACTACTGCCTTGGAACTGTCCCGTTTCGTTGTGCTATACCAAGTTAGAATCAGTGAAACGTTATATCTCAACAATACAGTGTTAATTTAATAAAGACTATTGTGAGACTTTGATAACCTAGCTTACAGACCTCTGTGCCAGGAACTGTTATTTTGTGCTTCATTGTATAAAGAATAAATCAAGTTAATTGCATCCGTAGTGTTTCATCTTGCTCACAACTACCTCCTCGTCCACAACTATGTCGAATAGCTCATCTAATGTGCCACACCACACCGGCCATCCAGACACGTCCCCGACATACACAATACGTAATACGAAAAGGACCTGTAAATAATGTTATCAATAAATGTTTCATTATCATTTTCGTACGCATCGATGGATGGACAGAATGTGTAGGACGTGAACCAGTAAAGCGCTAAAATGGCTGCCATAGGAAAAATATTCGAGGCTGTCGTCCCCCGATTAGATAGGTAGACGCTATATCGCGAGCGGCTTGATCAAACTGGATAGGGATGGCTAAAAAAGATAAATATGGAAGAATATGAAAGTAGCCTATGCCCGAAGGCGGGTAATGGTTACGGACCAGTTCTGAATAAGTTTTATTGAACTCGTGAAGTCAAAGACCGTGGTCGTAAATCTTTAACGATTTCGTCTTACACGCGTTTTAATTAACTCGAGCGAAACATAAATACAGAGTTTGCCAATCTAACTATATAAATATACGACTACGTACTACGTAGGTGGGTCAAATTAGCTGTAGTCTATTTTTCAGTTTCTAAACATTCACATTTGTAGAAATAGAAACGTTACTGAGCGGTTGTTTCGTCTCTGAAGTAGTTCAGTGGGCGGTAAGCAATATCTTAGATATCCTTTTGATTTGGAACTAGAGTGGTAAATTATATTAAGGGCTCGAAAAAGACACTAATACCGTTGAAATTCTTGTACTTGTTTTAATTAGTTTGTATAGTTGCAGAATAGGTCATAAGAAAGATGCACGAACATGTGAATAGTACGATGGATTGGCGCCAGTATTCGTGGAAAATTGTATAGGCAGCCTAACCCCGATACGAGCTAAAAATATGCAAGTATATGTTGACGATGATGTTACCGGAAACCAGCTCCATGACGATCATGATGGGCTGCTTCTGCACGGCGATGCCGATGAGGCGCACGATGTTGGGGTGCTGGTACTGCTTGAGGATGCGGCCCTCCTGCAGGAAGGTGCGCTTCTGCTCCTCCGGCAGCGCCATCCGGCACGTCTTCACCGCCACCTCCTGCCCCGACGACTTTAGTCGCGCCTTGTACACGTCGCCGAAATTACCCTGTAATAGTAAATATTCAAACTGTCAGTATTCATCGCATGCTGAAAACTACCTTTGCTGCTCCTGCAATAACAGTCGAGTATCGATTAATGGGAATTGCGGGTCAGATACATGTTTTACTGCACTTTAATTAGCAATACGATCACCGTAACGGAGATGCCATGACTTTGCGCGACAGCAGCAGCGGCAGCGGTGTAGGTACGTGTGTCTCGCTCACTTATATGGCCGCCGCGCTTAGATTTCTCGCTAAACCACTCGCCACGCCGCTGACCGCGCAAATTCGTGGCATCTCCGTAAAGGAAGTTGTCAAAGTCAAAGTCAAATCATTTATTTGCTAGAACACAGTGTTTAAGGTCTTATAATTCAATGTTTGTTTCCAATGTACTCAGCCTGCAAGCAAGCGTGCAAATGTTTGAGCGCGATATTGTACGATTTGAGTCGCACCTATTGAGCTGGTCAACGTTGAATTCTAAACAGATGTAAATATTTATTTAATCGTATGGTGAAAAGCTTGTTGTAGGAAATTATAAATTTATATCCAGGTTACGCAACCAGTCCGTAGCTTCAGGTAGCAAATTAATATAGAGGTCCTTTGGGTCACCCCAGTAGCGTCGTTTTGGACAGCGCTCCACGATATGCTGCACAGTTTGATCCTCAAGACCACAGTCACACATTGGGGTCGGACTCCAGCCCCACTTGTGCTTTAAAAAGTTGCACCTGCCGTGTCCTGTGCGGATTCTGTTAAGGCGGCTCCAGTATTTCCTCTGTAAACAGAAACCCTCGGGCTTTTGAGCGGGTTCTGAGAATCCAATGTGGTGACCAGCAGTTGCTTCCAACCATTCCGTCCTCCAGGACTGCTCTAGCATAAAACCATCAGACTTCAGATTTTTCGCTGCAACACTCGTTGGTCGGCGTGATTTAAGTCGCTGCGGTGGCGGATCAGTAAACTCGTGGTGGGCAGGCAGGTCAGTGCAGGCTGATATTTTTTCGGCTTCCCTCACAAGTGCTTGCTTTCTTCGTAAATGGGGTGGAGCAATATGGCTCAGCACTGGCAGCCAGTGAGATGGTGTGGACTTGATCGTGCCGGATATACATCTCATTGCGTCATTTAGCCTAGTGTCAACTTTATGCACATGTGCACTTTCGCACCATACAGGCGCGCAGTATTCTGCTGCAGAATATACAAGGCTAAGCGCTGTAGTTCGGAGAACATCGGCAGACGCGCCCCATGAAGTGCCACTGAGTTTATGTAAGATGTTGTTGCGTGTGGCCAGCTTTAGGGAAGTTTTCGTGAGGTGCTGCTTATAAGTCAAGGACCTGTCCAGAGTGACGCCGAGGTATTTTGGATGAGGATTGTACTTGAGGTTTTCTCCCTGGAGTTTGACAGTCGGTTGGTATTTGGCTTGTTTGTTACATAGATGGAAACATGAAACCTCCGTTTTGGTCGAGCTGGGTATCAGCCTCCAGGAGGAAAAGAAACTCGACATAGCTTTGAGATCTGCTGTTAGGACTCCCTCCGCCTCTCCAAACTCACGGCTACGACCTACCAATGCAATATCGTCTGCGTATATAAACTTCTTAGCTGTTGTTTCCAGCTAAGAAGTTTATATACGCAGACGATATTGCATTACAGATGTAAAAAAACTTGGTATCTGTATATTGCGTGTGTATATCGTGATGTCCTTATTCGAGATGTTACCCGGCCGATCTTGTCGAGCAGCTGCACGTCGTCGTTGTTGAGCTCCCAGGTCTCGCGCGGCACGGCGCGGCGCAGCAGCGCGCCCGAGCGCGCGGTGACGGGCACGCCGCTGGTGCGCTGCCACGCGATCAGCTCCGCCACCGACGGGAACGCCGCGCCCTCGAACCGGTAGTGGCCCTGTGCGGGAAACAATAGTAGATTGTTAACCAAGGGTAGAAAGTGACCCATTGAACCCGAGATATTTCTGGCGCTCGAACGAAGTGAGAGCGCCAATAGTTCGAGGGTGAAATGGGTAATTTCACCCGAGTTAAACACTCTACTTTTCATTTCGACTGCGAGGAAAATAAAATACTACACACACATAAATATCAAGAGTGAGTTATATTAATGTCCACGTCATTTTTAACAAATAATCAATTAAAGACTCGGTATATAAATTTAATCTCGTGTTCCCGCTTTTTCTACTGCAAACTTTCATTCTTCTTACTTTTAATAGATAAATAAGTTAAGATATACGTACCGCCAACATTTAAAAGTAAAAAAAAAACAATCCATTGGTTACAATTTTATTTTTTAAATAAATGTACGATCTATCAATAAATGTGGGACGGAATTATATGTATGTATTATGAATATAAGGGAAATTTATACTAATTATTTAGATATAAATAAATTAAGCTTGCCTATACCTAACCTTAGAACACCTTTTTTCAATGCCACTTACCACGGCAGACTAGATTGTACCTAATTTAGTTGGTCACGACGTGCATCTAGAAGGCAATTATCTTTGACTCCGTGGCAATAAAAAAAAATTACTTTCCACCCTAGGGATGGAAAAGCTATTTTCCACCCGGCTATCTACTCATGAAAATGACACTTTCCGAGGAGGGATGAAAACAATATTACAACGTTACACATACACAGAACTTGCATAAGGGTTGACTGCAATACAACAAGAGACACCTGGTTGTCCCGGTCCTGTACAACACGGCATCTTTATCGAAAACAGACGTGAATTGCTAGCAGAGGCAAGGAGGACAAAATGCCTTCGACCACGGACAGGAATGACTCCCAGACCCACGACCGTAAACATAGAATCAGTATTCCATTGACGGAGATATGACCGTAATAGGTTCGCTACGGGCGCGAAGGATGCTGCTAATATAGTAGTGACAATCACCTCAGGTGTGGTCTGCACGATGAAGTGTTTATGCTGGCCCCAGCACACGGAGAGCACGAGCTGCCTCGCGTGGTTGCGCGTGGTCTCGCGCACGAGGTAGTCGCCGTCCGCGCGCAGCAGCCGCACCACCTCCTCCCGCGGTAGCACGCCGTGGAACCACTCCTGCTCCACCAGCGAACGCTCCGTCTCGCTCACGCTCACCTGGAGTATATTAAGATTGAGTAAGACAAGGTCACGAGGAGTTCAAAAAGAGAGAAAAAAATGTTTGCGACTTATACAGACGCACGCGCAGTGGCGTAGGTAAAAGTGGGCGACGCGGGCCTACGCGCTTACGCTGGAAGTCTCACCCTTGTTTATGCTTTTGAATAGATGTACCTATGGCCATATTTATGTTTAATTTATTTTTATGATATGGTGTCTATGGGATGCTTCTTAAATAAGATGTGTGAGGAAAGATGGAAAATTTGTCCAAAACAATACCCCGACTGTTATTCATGTCTCAAATAGTGAATAAGCTGGCTAGTGATTTATAGTCCTTTAGAATATTATAAGCATTCTTAGTTTATAAATAGTCTTGTGTGAACATCCACGAGGATTCTGAGTGTGGACAAGCGGAAGTGCTATCAGTAACGACTAAGTGGTTAAATTTAATTTTGACACGTAACATACCTATTACAAGGTCATTGGGAAAAAAGGCCCCCTTCGGCCGCGAACGTAGCCGCAAGTTCGTAACCTTCGATTAAGTTTGATGTTCATGCGAAAACAATTAAGATCGCAGATTTTTTATTCTTTTCACGTAACCAGATGCGATCTATTTTAAGTAATTCGACGATTCCGATGGAGTCCTGCTGCACGGGGCTCCTACTTGTAGATGATCCACCGTTTGAGCATAGAGAGCTATGACTTAGATACCTAACCTACCAATATGATTTTACGACAGCAAACGTAACTTACCTTTTGCAATAACACAATTTACTTATTCTTACAAGGGAGAAAAATCCTTCGGTCGCAACTGTTTACGAATCTGCGGTTACGTACGCGAATAAGGTAAAACGCAATCGCTAAGCCAAATTTAAGTGACGATTATTGGTAGCAATTTATACACGCGATTTATCACACAATAGTTACACGCTTATTGAGTCAGGTGAGTTTGATATGATTGATTATTGTCTTTTCAACTTCATTAAACATCGAATAATTACGTAAATTATATTCTATATTCTAGGAAATTATCATTAATGCTAGTTCATAACATTAACCTACTCTGCAGTTATCACATAGACATTGCTACATACGTTGACACTTAGTTAAAATTACATTTAAAATAAAATAAGGCTGTCCTTCGTTTTCTCGACTTGCGAAGGAATTATGTGAGACGTTGCGACACTTCCATCTAATAATACGTAAATTAGGTCAAGTGTTACGAATATTTATTTTACACACTTTAAAAAACGCACACTTTACATTAATTCAAATTAGTTCTCACGACATCAACAAAATAACACGAGTTAGGTGTAATGAAATCAAAATCCGATCTGTTAACATCAAATTACATGCAAACGCAACATTCCAACAACATAACAAACACGATGAAGCAATCGGACATACGAAGTCTTGTTCGAGTTGCAACTCTTGCAGCTGTTGCAACTCTTGTAGCTGCTGTATGTCGTGCAATTGTTGTAGATCTTGCAAATGTTGTAATTCCTGCAGTTTCTTCAGACGCTTCTTACGCCGCGGTACCACCACCGGCGGTGGCAGCTCCGAGTGGGTTATATACATCGAAAACGGATCAACCATCGCGTCGGTATTATAATATCACTTTATTATTATCTGCACATAATCACCCGCTAGCAACCAAGAGAAACAGGATGCGGTTGACGTAAAACTGCCGACTGAAACGTGTATAGACATCGCGTAAAGGGAAACGTTTTGAGAACGTCGCAAGTTCGCTTTACCTTGATTTTGAAACTGAGATTTGGTGCGAGGCGGTGCTATTTTAATTTCATTGGAAAGCTTGCTCCCGAGCGAAGTTCGCGCGCTCGCGGTGCACGGCGATGCTATAGTTAGACCGCCGCTGACGAACTCGTGTGTTTATACGCCGTCGTAAACATTTGGACGCGTGTAAAAATAAGCCTCATGCATCCTGCAAAGCCCATGCCTTGACTGGAGGCGCTTACCTGCTGGCGGCCTTCAGACAACGCGGCAGTGACCTTCGATCATAGATCGGCGTGCGGCGCGCGTGATTTGTACTATACACTTTATGAATCGCAAGCCACCGTCGCGCCGTCCCGTCCGCCAGGGGTGAGGCCCCGGTGCGAGTGATCCTCAGCGTTAGGTAACTCTCACTCACCACACCGTTAGAACAATTACGTTTTCGCTTTCTTCTCTTCTTGAAGATGCTTTTGTTTACACGACAATGCACATACACGTCCATGCGTTTGCTCAAACGTCTCCTGAGGACTCTGAGCCGTCTGTCTCGGCCGGTGGTGGCGGTTACCGAGTCGGCGGGCCCCTCGCTGGAGCTGCGGTAGGTCCTGGCCGGCAGCGCGGGGCTGGAGGGCACGGACTTGCGGCGGAAGGGGCGCGCGAACAGGCGGAAGAAGGGCCGCGGCGGGATTATCGAGTGCAGCCGCAGCCGCAGTGCTTCGGCCGACGCTTTCGACCCGATCGAGGAACGCTCCTGAATTCAATACCTTTTAATGTTCATCCCTAGCAGCTACATTACATTTGTTAAATACGGTCTTCCAAATGCAAATGGCTATACCTAAACTGAAAAAATATAAAATTAGGAGGCTGAAGTTTGAACCATATCGTTAGTGCTTTCTATTGAATGTGTGTTAAACTTGTTTCCTTGTGTTTACTTTGTACTCTGTGTCGTTTATGTCACGATGACAGTTCTGATTGTTTTATCATGTCATTAAAGTCTAATTTTGGCAAATTCTCGTTTTCGTGAAGTCGACTAAAAAACTCATAATTCACGTAGTTCGGTTAAACAAAACATCCTACGCGCAGTTTCCGATTCGGATTTAGTTGTGTATGTTTATTCCGTTCGGATCCAACGAGTTAAATCATGACTCAATCAATCAGCCCTGCGATTCTCTTTCGCAAACATCGTTGTAAGTGCAGCGATATTTATCTTCGTTCAACTTATATTTAGGTACGCGCTGTGCTGTGGTCCAATTCGTAATCCAGATACGCCTCGATAATGAGAATGCATGAAATGTCAATGTCACTTGCACGGCATCGTGAATAAGCATCATCTAAACCAAGTCTAGAGTTTTGGTCACTAGTTTATGTACGTATTTACACCTGTCATACGATATCGTTTTATACAAAGAGGATGTGACCGAAAGATATAGGTATTTTATACTTTATAAAAGCAAAACCTGGACCAAACACATTGATGAATTCGTATAACGTTTAACTTCTTTTAATCAATGCCAAAATAACGAATGGTTCTCCTACTACTACATTATTAGACACACCACACTATGTCCACATTGTGTATAAGTAAATAAATAAGCAAATATGTAAATATATCGTCTGTAAATCTAAAGGTGAAAATAAAAAATTATACTACCATTAAAATATATACCTAAATGTATTAAATTGCTGCCTAAAAGTATATTCTATGGATATTCTACTGTTATTAAGTGCTCGTAATTTAGAAAGAACTTAGCTATTACAACTAAAATCACCGTATAGGTATTATTCGTACAACCCTTGATTTTGCCGTGGTCCATGCTGTTGAACTTAGTTCAAATCGCCGCCCCGTTGATGATAATGATGACGATGGTTAGTAAAATGACTCACCTGGTGGTCGGGCGAGCTGCCGTCCAAACTGTCGACTCCCACCGTCTCGGCGGACAAATCAGGGCAACCGCTGGGCGCTTCTTCACAACCCAATTCCGCCAGGGCAGACCTGCCATCAGTAAAAATTGTTAGTATCGCAAAGTACACACACAAGAGAAGACATTGACTAAGCTAAATTTATCACGCTTGATGCATTCTGTGGACCTATGATGGTTGTATAAATGATAAAGCATTCGTCACTCTCGCACTCATCCACTTGTCAAAAATTTACAAATACTTCTTCATTTCTTTATCGCTTGATAACAACAACCATCATTGGGGTCTAGTCAGTAGACATACATTGATAAATAACTGACTGGCCAAGGCTCTGTAATGAGATAGGTATTTGAAACCCGCGTGAGTATATTTGCTATCATTATTCTACCTGCTGATAGCTACAGTAAAAACATAATAGGTAATTAATCGAACTAGTTTGATGGCGGCTGACACTGTGTACACTGTACACCCTCAACCGAGAGCAAGAGTCTCGGGCGAGAGACTTTTGTCCGAATGTAATTCTCGTGCGAGACCCGTCGAACGATTTACTACATAATATTGAATACTACATATTTTTCCGCAATTCAACATTTTCAAACTATTTCTAGGCAATTTGCTCTTCGTGCGTGTTTTACACTTTCGAACTTACAAGGAAGATTTTTTTTTTCGATCGCAACAGAAATTTCTTTGTATAAATAAGGAAGAAGCAATATTTGATCGCAACGGGTTATGAGCCTGTATTATAAAGGCGGCTTAAAGTAATTTTTGTGTCCATCATGGCATCATAGTCATCACCTGATCATTTCGGCCTGCTTAGCGCACTTGCGTTCCGCCATCCGAAGTTCCAACAACTTCACCGGCTCGGAGGTGGTCACCGGGATCGGGGGTGGAGAGTGCCTGGAACAAGGTTATTCATATTAAGTATAACAAACAATACTAGTTAAACCAAAACTATAAACCATGGCTAAGGGGCCTATAGAATGTCTATAATGCATGATTACAGTAGCAAATGCGTTTGGCCTGTTACTTGACCTCCACGTTATCATCTGACGATACGGTTACGGTTGAAGATTGGCCAACTTATTTTTAACAGTATTCTCTTCAGGTTCTTTGGACGATGAATTAAATTGTAGACTAACGTAATATTTTCATAACAAACGAACTTAGCCGTTAACCAACAATTACTTTCCCACAATTTAACTTAGTCTGTATTTAGCGAATTCGTTTTTTTTCTTCTCCGTAAGGTACCAATTTGAGCTAAACTTCCGTAACATTGTTATCGCGTAACCTAAACAACAGTGGCTGTTTACCGCACCTAACTGATTCGGATACCGTAAAGAGTTGTATGGTCAAAGGAGTTTATACAGCCTTTTATCACACCGCATTGCATGTTTTTACATAAAGATAAATATCAACAACCAGTATAAGTACAGATTAATATTAACTGCGACTGTGGCCAAAACTACTGTCTAATCTTGGCCAAGTAAGTAGAAGGATGTGAATTTAATTCATAAAACGTTTATGTCCCATAATTGCGGTTGATTGGCAATGAATGCTATTTCACACATTATCCGCCTTACCTACCCAATACATTTAGTTTTCACCGTTGCCAAGTTGCTTGCGAAGTTAGTTGGGTTAGTTTCCTGGCGAATGAAACAGGCACTTTTATAATGTTTTAGAACTCTGAAATAGTACAGTCCGTGTTATAACATTCATTATGTAAAAACTGACAAAACTTTTTAAACCGCAAAGAATTTAGTAGGTAAAGAATAACTGTTTGTTTAATAAGATTACTTATTGCAATTTGAGTTTATGTCATAAATATCATAATCTACATAAAATAGTTTTTTTTTTATTCGTCCTTCGATAATTTAAATGGAGAATATGACTGCCACACCCACAAAATAATTGAGGGTGTGCCCACAGCCTCGTTTTTGTGATTTTCCTGTATAAAATGAACAGGAAAGTGAAATAAATTATTAACGATCACTTACAAAATATACGGACACAATACATCGTGTGTTCGTCATTAACTAGGCTTAATTGATCTGGTATTGGTATTCTCTCACACGCTATTGCCAATAATCTTACCCGTTCGTAATTTAAATTTTTGAGCCGCCAAAAGGGCTTTAACCAACCTTGAAGTAAAATCAGTCGACTTAATCTTCAGATAAATCTAATCACCTAATCCTTCTACCATTTCACCGTCGGCTCACTCACCTGTCGATGCCGTTGACGCCGTTCGTCATTCCCGTGTTGTTATTCTTGCACACGCCATTCCCAATAATCTCGGGCCCCTGCAGCGCCGCCTGTTTCTCCCGGTTGTCCTGCAGGGTTCCCTCTAACTCCGTGAGCTTCTCCTTGAGCCACTCGACGGTGAGGTTGTCGACGGTGAGCTGGTTGGGCTGCAGCTTCCCGCTCGTGTCCTCCACCAGGCTCTCGTCGAAGGCGAACGAGACTGGCGTCGAGGGGGGTGATCTGAAACAATACCGACATCAGGACACTGAACCATTGATACAAAGATCAAAGCTTAAAGAAAAATTTAAGTGGGTTACCTGGTGGAAGGACCGGCTATCGAACCCGGTACTTCTGGATTGCCGATACAGCACGTTAACCTCTCGGCCACCCTAACTCCCAAGCAACCTTTCGAATTTTTCCTTATACTTTGTGTGTCGATCTTTGCATTGTTTATTTGAAAGGCTTTTTACACCTCAGCCTTAATATAAAAATTGTGGTATGTACCCACATTAAAAAAATGAGACATTACATGTTTCATAAATTTATCAGGACATTGAATTTTTTATCCGATACTCCGGTATTTACAAGGAAACGACAAAATATGCGGCATTGTAATTATTCTTATTACAGAAAATTCGCATCTTGAAGCTTTTTGAAATACCTCATGAGAAAATACGAACTTTTATTTCCTCAATTATCATAGGTAATTAATACATATAAGGGTACAAGCTACAAGGTTCCCTGTTAATAAATAAAATTAAGTGTCCCTTAATTACCCACGGAGACGGACAACAAACAACAATAAGTCGTAATACTCTTGATTCAGTTATTCCAGTAATTCTCGAGTTCTATGTGGGACAATAAAATAGCTCCGTGACGGCATCGCAGTTATGGAGCAAGGTTCATTAATCACTTGTAACCCTACGTACTGACTTGTACTTTTCTAGGAATTCTTTGTACTCGTCCTGCGGCCTGAGGTTCTGCACTGTGGAGTCCACCTTGCTCTGGATTTCCCTGAACTTGTCCGTGTTGAAGTCCGACCGCTGCACCACCTCCAGAAGGATGCCTTTCCTGGTGGCAACAAACATTACATTAAGTAGGTATTCAGCTGAGTATCGAGATCATATTTATGATTACGATGAGCCTAAATAGGGTATTTGAGTCGTATTAAAAAAACATGTGTTTAGTTAAGGACTAAAATTTATAAACATTTTACACACACAAAACATCTCATTTACGGGTAAGTACCTACTTTTAAAGCAAACAATATGTAAACGCGCGTAGGCTTAAGTTTTGTTCGCAAAACTATTTCTGCTTTCGCTAGAGTAGGTATCTATGGGAGGTTTAAAAAAAATCTTATTTCTACTTCGTTGGTTTTTTGCAACTGTAGTACCTCATAACATAACAATGATTTTATACTCAATCATGTGAATCGATAAGGATTAATTGGACCAGCTAGTCTGACTTTCTGATGAGATTTGCTTCACTTCGGTTACTTCAAACGCACAAGACATCTCCTCGCTCTCCCTCCCCTCCTCACAAGTCTAGGAACTCGTATACATGACCAGGTTTACCTTCAGTTCCATCTGATCGGACTTAAATCCGTACCGTGTATGAATGAAACGGCCTTAAGGTCACCACGCTTTACGGCGGCCGGATGGACTGAAGCGATTCAATCACATCGGCCTGATCAGTTTTGCCTTCCCATGTATGGGGGACTTAAGACCGATCAAAACGTACATGCCACAATTGCCGCATGTTTCTCAATATCGACGTTATTTTATTGCACTCCAAGTTCCAAGTGACTCGCTGATAAAACGTTGCCAAGACGCAGCAAGGTCGAAGTTATCGAAATTAGACGGCGCCCGAATTTTAATAAATAAATAACACCATTAGTCAAGTGTGCGTAATGTCTATGGATGACAAAAGGACGTTGGAGTGCCGGACGGACAACTTGTAGGCATGCAAGCACCCCCCGCGCGCTATCAGTCGATCAAAAAAAACTGTGACAAAGTTACCGCGCGGTTAGCACTGGTAGCAGTCCCTGATGAAAAGCTCCATACGAGTTCGAAACATGTCGGGCCGTTCCTGACAATTTCACGTGAGTGGCCGCTTAATGGCAACTAACGACCTTCATGAAGGAAGAATTTTGGCCGAAAGGTGTTTTATTCCGGCGTTTCCGCGGTCGGCTATCCAACACCATGGACTCAACTCAACACATCGTGACCTAGTTATTTTAATATTTAATATGTATGTTAGATTGTAAGGTATTTATCTATGGGCCTTTGATGCCTGAAATAAACGAATTATTTTTATTATTATTATTATTAATACAATGATAAATAGAATCGTTTGAACTGACCACGAGGTAGCCGTGGCCTCGCCCTGCCGCCGCTGCTGGTCGAGCAGCGCGGGCAGCGCGGCGGTGCGCAGCGCGCGCTCGCACTCGGTGGCCTCGGCGAGCAGCAGCACGTACTCGTTGTGCGCGCGGTGCAGCCGCCGGCACGCCTTGCCGTACTTGTCGCGGGTCTCGTCCAGCTTGCGCCCGCCTCGACCCGTTGGACCTGGAATTCATAACACGTCGATGAAAGGATTTATGGGAAAAAAGCATTTATGCCGACATAAGCGGGTTGATAATTAGGTATAACTAGGGCTACCATCCGTCCGGGTTTCCCCGGATTTGTCCTAGTTAGGAGGGCGTCCGGGCGCCATCCGGGGGTTTTCAAAAGATGTCCGGGGAAAACCGGACACTTTTATTTTTGGACACGGCCAGGGAAAAAATGTGATTTACGCCAAATGTCCGGGTTTTTAGGTCTTTGTCCGGGTTTGCTGAATTTAGAGACGGCAGCCCTAGGTAAAAGGCACTCCCCTCCTCACTAAAGTTTTCGCTCGTGTCCGGGCCTACCCTTAAAAGTTTTTGGTATTGGCAGTGAGGGCTTAAATATGTACTAGGGCGATTATTTTTACATTTAATATATACAATTAATACAATACATAAATATCTATCTTCTCTCATATAATTATCGAACGAATGTGTGGTGTCAAATTGATCCAAGAAATACCCGCCTGTTACGGCTGCCGGCTCCTTGGCGTCTCTGATATTGCTTAAATGTCGAGATTGGTTTAGTAGGTAATACCTGATAGCGACCAGGTCTCAAGTTAGGTCGTGTCCATAGTTTAACGGGTATATTAGTTTAGGTTTTCGAAGGCACATTGAACCGAGAGATTTTTTTATATTCCTTATTAACAAAAACATAAAAAACCGGATCAGCGGTTGTGGTCAGGCACTCGGATATTCAGTTTTTGAGACAGGTTCTTTTTTATTAAACAAACGATGATATAATTTAAGTAATACGTCAAAACACCGACGTGCGGCAAGCGGGATGACAAAGACAACGATTTCGATAACTGACGTGTTTGGACGAACAATAGTTGGAGACAAAGAATATAAGTACCTACACCTACTCAAGAGGTTGGAGATAAGCAGAAAAAATTAGCCGACTATTAAATATGTTAGTATTGTGATGACGTTAAATGTATGTGTTTACTAACTAATTATTATAATTTCTTACTTCGATTTTAAACAGTATGTCGAACTTGATATCTTCTAACTTTGTATGATACTTACATGAAAACACTCAAAATATTACCTAATAGGTATGTGTTCTAGGTTGTATGGTTTCCCTAAAATTATTAATGTATTTATGTAGTGTATTTTCACAACATTTTGCGCCATAAAAATAATTACATTATAATTATAAATAACAAAAACTTGTCAGAAGCCTAAATACATGAGGCGGCCTGTCCAACAGTAATTGGCCAGCTAAATGAGATGATTAAAAAGTATTTAAGAAATGTAATCAAGGAAGCAGTACCGCAACGCATCCGTTTATTTAACCTGGTCACACCTCGTTACTCGAGGTAATGCACTCGGGTAAGTGTCGGGTGCTCGAGATTACTGTGCCGTCGATCAAATGGCCCGCTTTCATACATTTTCCACTAACAGAGAAATTTTCTCGTGGCGACAATTAACTATAGGTGTTGTCAATAATCATTAGTAAAAAGTAAAAAGTATTTATATTATCACGAATTCATGAGACATCGGGACACGGACCCGCATCTATATCCAAAAGTTCTCGTGTAAAGTTATAGTATTATTGCTTATGTTTTTAACTTTTTAACCCCTGACGGATAAAGAGACGTGTTATATAAGTTTAACACGTGTATCTGTGTGTCTGTCTGCTCCCTAACGGATGGACCGATTCGAAAGCGTTTTTTTTTTTATCGAAAGCGTTGTCTGTCGATATGGTTCTAGCTATGTTTGGTAAAAATACCTGCGACCGTTTCCAAGATATTCAGCTTTGATTCGATCTTAAAGCGATATTAAAGCTAAGAATTCAACATTTTGTTGTTATGTTCAGGTTTAGTAGCATTTTTATACCACTCCTTTAATGAGGGCCTCATGATGACTTACTTGTATCGGGGTTTTTTTAAGTTTAGAAGTTTAGGTTATTAAGTCAAATAATTGCTTACTTCCACTTTAACATTTAGCATTCATCAAACAACACCGATGCAATCTAAAACCATTCCCAAAAGGTAAACGTTCATTTAGAAGTCGCTTAAACTGATAACTATTTCAATATAGGAAATAAGATACGTAATGGGTATTACCTACCTATAATTAATTATCTTGCGAAAAACGGCCCGGGCCAAGACTCCGCGCGACCCGCGGCACGGCGAGCGGCGGCCATAGGAGTGAGCGAAACACCACCCTCGGACCTTTCACACCCACCTAAGGCCGCCGCTCGTCGCTCCGCTAGACGCGCGAAGCGGTGGCGAAGCCGTAAAGCACAAGGAAAAGAAGCATCAAAACATTAAAAACAAAACGTGTTTATTTACATAAATTATATTTAACGCAGGTACCTGCGCGTGCGCGGTCACGCCAGCGGAGTCTGGTTTATATCGGTAAATGACGCTAATGCTAATAGAAGTGCACCTCGTAAATTCGCCACAACACGCCGTTGGCGCCGGCGCGGTAGACAGACCTAAGCGTGATATCATATCGTGCTTCAAGAGGAAGGTTTAAATGTATTGTACATGCATAATATAGCATTGCACCCGTGCGAAGCCGGGGCGGGTCGCTAGTATATTCTAAAAAGTGCTTCTGATTCCAACTTACGCAGGAAAAATGGAATGCTTTCCATTACCTATGCTATAAAAAACCGGCCAAGAGCATGTCGGGCCACGCTCAGTGTAGGGTTCCGTAGTTGCCCATCCTTCACAATAGACGAAAATTACGAGAAAGATTTCAAGCTCTATAAAAAGGTCGTAAACGCCAAAGTAACAGTAATTACTTATTACCTTCTGGAAGTTATCGATTAAACGCGCCAGATTAGCGAAATGTTTTAATATAGTATGGTACTTAACCAATATGTGTAACGTTCGAAGTGTAGGAAAACCGCGCGGCACTTACGTAATTTTAAAGAAAATTATGAATTTTTGCGATAACTCAAAAACGGCTCGACCGATTTTATTCAATATAGTTTTCATTGAAAGTACTTATAAGGCCTCATTTTTATGAATTTTTGGATGGACACAATTTCTTGGATTTCCGAAACGAATATTTACAAAACTGCTGACTTTATCAAAAAATAATGTTTGGAGACCCCTATTATTTTTTTAAGACCTATTCAACGACACCCCACACATTAGAGTTGGAATGAAAAAAAAATTCACCCCCTCTTTAGGTGTACGAGAGGTACCCGAAAAAAAATATTTTTTTAATTTTTATTTTACCGTTTTGTCGGCGTAATAGGTACATACACATACTCATACCAAATTTCAGCTTTCTAGTACTAATGATCACGGAGCTAAGCCGCGGACGGACAGACAGACAGACAGACGGACAGACGGATATGGCGATACTATAAGGGTTCCTTAGTTGACTACGGAACCCTAACAATGGCTCTTCTAATTAATCTACCTACTTAAATGGGTTTGTTATTATTATGGATATATGACTATACCTATTCAAAGGAAGTTTATTTATTACCATTCAGGGGTCCTACTAGAATAAAGAGAATACAGAATAGTTGCACACATATGCATTTCCCCGCCATTATGACATGCACCCATTGGAATTCACATTGACTATTCACTCGATGCAAATTGTCTGTGTGCTCATGTAAGCACATTTTAATTTTTTTCTCTCTACCCTGCTCTGTCTGAATTGAACACGAGAAACAAAAATGGATAATACTTTAAGGTTGTTATTATGATTGTATTTAAAAAGAAGTTCTATTCAATCAGAATCGGAGGGGAAAGAGAGAGAGGGAAGGACAGTATTTAGAAAACCAAATAGTTGCCAGCGGGGTATTTATATTTTATTTAAGGTTCTCCAACAGTTCATCATCTACTGCTATAAAGCTACTCCACTGCTGGGCAAGGGCCTCCCCCAAAGTTCTCCAAATCGATCGGTCTTGCGCCGCCCTCATCCAATTTCTGCCCGCGATTCTAACCAGGTCGTCGGACGTACCACCAACGGACTACCAACAGTTATTACAACAGAACATTCAATTATTAACAATTTATAAGAAGATTGGGTTAAAGACGTTATAAGGAAAGATAGTTTTAGTTATCTCATGTATGTAACATGCTGTGTTCATGCAATATTAATAAGGATAAGTGATATAATCTAACTTACACTTACATTTAAGGTAGTTCTCCTCGAACTTGGCCCGCATTTGCTTGTATGACTCCAGGCACTTCTGGTACTCGCTCTGTTTCCGCGTCACCTCCTCGGACAGCTGCAACAAACCACGCTGGTTAGAGTGGCCACTTACTTACAGATTTGTTTAAAGAGGCAAGCGAGTTTTCAGGGGGCGATTAATGTTTATAAAGACAAAACATTACAAAGCTTAAGGTAATGCCATATCAAGTTTCTGATCCGGATCAAAACAATCGAAGATCGGGGTTGACACATCAGATTTATTAGTTCATTACTTGGTTAACGCAAGGGGAATAGTCAGTCACTCGAGTGTAACTAACTTAAAAAAACTCTTAATTGCATTTATGTTGCCTACTCACAAACGCGTTTGAGATGTTTAAAGTTCATCTGTTGGTATTAAAAACGGAACCCTTTATTTATAGTCGTAAGATCACGTTTTGATATATGTTAAAAGGTCACCCTGTGCTAATTTTATTTTGAAATCTTTTTTTACAGTCTTATGAGAGCCTAAGTTAAAATTTAATACCTATTACAATTAAATAACATATTTAGGGTGCATGTAAGAACATAAATGAGAAACGAAATTGTTACACCGCCGGCATATTTATAGACTACAAACAAGATGTAAGAACCCAAACAAACTACGATGCCAATAATAGTTAAACAATGAAATTAATGATAGGCGCAAGTCTGATCGATGAAGCAACTTGATTGATCGAAAACCAGAAGGCGCCGCCTTTAGGTTCTCATTTCTCACGAGCGGCGTATTCAATGAAGATATGAATTGCTGTTCTTGAGGTAAGCCTTCTAGACGATTCTACCGATAGGAATACCATATTACTTGAGTTGAGATTGACGAATCACTTAGCTATTCGTTTCGTGGCATAAAGATAGATAGATAGATATAATATTGTACTTAGAGTCAATAACGAACACCGATCTATCAATTTAATTGGCATTATTACCAAATTTTCACTAGGAATTCTTTAAGCCGAAAGAATAGTTATTTTGTATTTTTTTTTATATTAGAACTATTAGAAGTTAATATCCACCCAATAAGAGTAAGAATGGAATGAGACGGCTGTCGACGCCGTGGTTACCCAATGCAATGACACTATTGATACCCGCCCGGTGCATTCTCAGCCATCTACAAGTACTCTACTTTGTAATTTTACAGATTGCTAAAGTCTGCCCTAGATTTAGCAATACCTCTCTCGGTAGTTACATACGCATTTCGTTTCTTATTCACAATTACATCCATTGTTTAAATAGACATATGAATAAGGTATTTTCATCTTATCTTATTAACCTATTTACTTGCTTATGTGCTGCAGGTTATAACGGCTAAGGAGGACACCTGGGAAAAAAAAAAATGGATGATGAAGCCGTGAAAACCAGCAACTTGACTCCGAAGCAAAAAAATCGCAGAAGAAGACTCAGGAAGCGGTAGATGTGTAGAGGAGGATCTAACATACCAGGAGGCCAGGAATAGGGCAAAAAGAAAATCGTTGAGGAGGCAAAATCCACAATTGGTTACAGCGCCGTGGAAGCAGGTAACTTGTTTATGTGTGTGATTTATAATTATAATGTATCGATAAAGTTTTAATTATATATTTTCATATCTTTAAGGTTTCTAGTAATGCCGGCGCCACACATAGCACAAATGTTTCAGCACATAATATTTGAATATGTGTACAATAACATTTTTACAGATAAGAAATTTGTTCTAACAAAACAGCCTTTTTTTATGGTGGTCATAATGTGTGGTTCTTGAACGCATCATGGAGGATTTATGATATTTGGATACCTACTTAGATAAAATGTAAGTATCTACTGAGTCAATAAGCGTTTGTTTTTTCCTCACTAAATCGACATGACACTGGCTTAATCTATCGACATAGCCATAAAAAAAGAAATAATAATAATAATAATAAGGTGTCAAAGTCAACGAGTCACCAACTTAACGGTTTATAGTTTTTTATTGAAGACTAAATTATTGTTTTTTATTGAAGTTGAGTTAATTGCGTAAACTACGGTAATAAATAAAACGTGCAGCTAAATTTATACGATTTAAAACAATAAATTCATAAATGGTAATCCAAATGTATTTTCATTTTATTAAGAACAGTCACGAGCTGATATTAATGAATCACGACTTTATTCACGTATAACGCAGTCGTCTTGTAAACGTCGAACGACACGGACACTTATCATTGTGGATAATATACCAATACCAGGGGGCCTATGATGGTTGCGTTTATCACGTGATAAATAAGTGACAAAGCATCTGTCCCTTGCACTCGCAATTGGTGAAAACGTGACGGATGCTTTGACACTTATTTATCACGTGATAAACGCAACCATCATAGGCCTACAGGTGTAGCTTGAGTTGTGAAACTAAAAGGGCCTTATCACACTTGCGATTTGCGAGCGTATTTTCTATACAAATAAGCGACGCGGCGTAGACGCTGCGCGATCGCCTTCATACAAAATACGCTCGCAAATCGCAAGTGTGATAAGGCTCTAAAATATGATGCCTGCTGGTTGAGGTGCCTTTCAAACCGATCGGCTGGGCGGCCGGGCCGCGGGCGCCGGAAACGACGCGCATTACAATTCCATGCCGCCATGAAGACTCAGAGGCGCGTGCGACTGTCACATTTGTGTTGTGTGCGCTTGCGCATGGCACCAGAGATCCGGGGAAAACACTACACTGTATGTCAAATTGTACATATTAAATTCATTTACATATAAAGGACAAGTCTTCTTCCTAATTTTGCTCGGTTGTAAGAGAAGCAATGGACATGACTCGTTGGAGGCAAATAATTCACTCCAAGTGTAAGCCATAGCCATCCAGTACCACTATCCTCAGTCATGTGGGAACGACAACAGAGAGACATATAAAAACGCACCACATTTTCACTTTGTTTCTCTAGCCAGATAGTCTCATGCACTTTGCAGCCGTAGTAATCGTAGCCGTAGTTTCAGTGTATCCTTACCTACAAGCAATTTTCTTTTTAATTCTGAAACCATTCGCCCTTTTGTACTTTATTATTTTTGTGACCTTGTGATAATGTCTAATACTTATACCTAATACTCAAATGTCCGTAATTCATAATATACTTACAGTACTTTTATCTCACGAGATTTTACCCTTAAATATACGAAAAAAAAAAACGAATTTTAAAACTACTTAGAGAATAATATCATCAAATCATCACATTCCTTCTTATTTTTAGTCATCCGTTTAACAATACATATTCAAGATAACAACATTTAATATCCGAGTTTACAAATATGTATATTGAGTCACATCACAGGCCATTAATATTCGATTACCAAAACCGGCGGCTTTGAACTCTCAACTCGGAAAAACCCAAATATTGCTCAAAATACTTAACTCGCCTAAATGTCTGACAAATAGATAAGAATAAGATTTTCTTAGAAGAAATGCGAAATGCGAAGCTCTTCCCGACAGCATCAATAAAAAGCTTAATCATTATGAATCCACCGTAGGATACACCTTAAGTTAACAATAACTATTTCTTGGCGATATATTTCGTCAAAATCCAATAAAAAAAAATAAAAAAACATACAGTGAATCATAGAACCTCCTCCTTTTTGAAATCGGTTAATAAGAATAAAGCGGTCGTGCCAGCTATTAGCTTCATCAAGTTATATTCGATGAGGGATAGGGATGTCAAAGTACTACGAGTAGATGGGATCTTTTGCTATAGGGTATTCATTTTATTTTTTGACAAAAACTAAGTATGTTTAAGTAAATGCAGGCACTATTGACTCCTAGCCAATACGATACGGCTGTAAAGAAAGTGTCTCTTAGGACTGGAACTGGACAAATAAAGAATGCCACGTAAAACGAGTGCCCATAAAAACGATTTCGATTTTTATATTGCTTTCGAAGAACTTAATAAGTTACAGGTTGTAAAAAATTCAAGGGAGAGAATTGCGCCAAATAATTCAATGGTCATGTAAAATTTGATGCGTCTTTCGATTTGCGACGCATGCCCATAAAAATGTGTAATCGTTATTGTCAGTACGCAGAAAGGACACTAAGGACCGGTCCCACGGCGCGCGGAAATAAAGTAGACCAGTCAACAAGTTTCCATTAACAATTTTTTAACTCTTTTTCAAAACACGTGTCCTTGGGAACCGTTAATTTTAAGACATTTAAATTAGTCTACATGTATTTATTTATTTATACTGGTTATTGCACAAAAAAGTGCTTAAATGGAGAACTTATGCCATAAGGCATTCTCTACCAGTCAATCATTGGGCTTAACAGAAACAGTTTTACGATGACATTAATGTAAGTATATTCAACATCCATGGAAGAAATCATGTTGATTGATTGGTCGTTGTAACTCCTTGGTGGTTGTTACTCCATGGTCGTTGTTACGCAAAATGGATACACCAACAAATGTTAAACACACTTTAATTGTATAATTAAGAATTATTATATGGTTCATTGGAGACGAATAATCCTCGTCGATTGAAGTCACGAGTAATGCATTAAATATATATTAACTTGGTCGAGACTTAAAATGTTAAAATGTGATCGTTTACATTTTATTGTAAGCCACTAAATTTTTTAGATGTCTGTCTTCAAAAAGTTAAATAGTAAAAATAAGGGGCCAGTTCTTTAACTCTGTACAACGATGGAGAAATAATTCAAGAGGACAAGTTATTACCGAAGTTACTTTAAACGGGGCCACTTTAGCGACGTCTCTAAAAAGGTTTTCAAGATATGTTGGTGTCAGAATAATTTATTTTAGAAATTATAATCTGCCTTTATTCTTCTTTACCTACTGACTTCGTGTATAATAGCTTTGTAACTGCGCCATTTATGCTTTTACCGTGTCACGAATTAACACATTAGGCTGTGTTATGACCATTAAGGTGGTCATATCAATTTAATTAAAGTGCTTGTGCACCACAAACGACAAAGTCTGTCTAGGTATATTTTATACCACACAGCAATCACTATACTGCGCGGCTCTCTATAGGTACTGCTGTTATATGGCCATGCATCATACTTCTCCCGAGGCGGTGGGACAAATTCGATTTTAAATTGCAACTCTTCAACTACGGCAAGTTCGTTTGCTGGCTTCTAAACTAAAATCCACAGACCTACGGACTAAATTGACAAATGACTGACAGGTAAAATGATACCAGGAACAGCAAAATAAAAATAGTGAAGGGTATATGTCGATAACAATATATCGACAAGTTGTAAAGTACAAATAACAGACTAGTTTAAATCAAAAATATTTATATTAGTTTCAAATAAGAGGTACGAATTTTGGTTTGTTTGATTTTCGAGGAAGTGAATGGATAAAATGCGTTTTTACCCACTAGTTTTAAAGCATAAAAAGGTTTCCGAGTCTGTAGGTAAAAAATAAAACACCTTGTCCGACGATAACTAGTCTTTATTATAAAATATTATTCATTCCCAGGCTCCGTTATTTCGTCATCTTCATCATCATCATCAGCTACAAAATAAAAATTTAGCTATAGTCTGACAATCACAATCTGGTGATGGAATATTCTTTAAATTTATTTGTCCCGTCTGGGTGGACCTTAAACCTACGATGTAACAATAATTTTAATATCGATGAGAACGACACTGGTCAAACTGTGGCAACATTTGTTCATACTTACTTGTCAATTTGGTCCGTAGGTCTGTGGATTTTACTTTAAGTGTCAGCTTAACCGTAAACGACCAGATTCCCTCTCTCATGAATGATTTGCATAAATTAGCAACAAAATAGCGTTTTTATGAAATCTCACGATTAATAATAGAGAAAGAGCAATCTTGTTAATGATTGGCAACCATAACTAGCTTTACCTGCTATGGGTCGCATAAGCGATACGTCATATGTACAACGAGTTTTTTATGATACCTTCTTAAACCAACACCGCGGGCAAGGGATTCAAAAGAAGAATACGATAAGAAAATTTGAAGCACGCGCCATTTTCATCAAGTTATCACCTTTTGTCTTCGAGCATTGGCAGTACCGTTAGCAAGAACAATGGACGCGCGCGCTGTATCTCGCGAATTATCGACAAATGTCGCGCCGCGCAGATGTTAATTATGATTGCCGCGATACCATATAAATGATAAGTAAGTGTAATGGCAAACCGTTTCAGATTGAGATCTTTCGAGACCGAACAACTGTTAAGATGTCGGTGCGTGGAGCCCGTGGAGATATTATTAGGAGCCGTAAAGAGCAAGATAACGTTTAGCTAAAGGGAATTGTTATGATCGTATTTATCAACAATAATAAAGCATATTGGTTTTATTGTGACCATGTTACGCGCGTATCTTGTTGACTTACGATCAAAATGAGAAATTCTTAGTCTCTCGTTATTATAAAAAAAAAAAAACACTGACAAGTATACAATATACTCGTACCTACATAAATTTGCTGCAATAATACAAACTTTGTTTAAAAAGGCACAGTTTAATGAATCTGTGAGATAACACACGTTCAGTCACAGTCGCGTCTAATGTTATAAAGTAAAGGTTAATTAACCGGTAACCCACGAAAAATCGATATGATTTTCTATAAAATGTTTTAAAATACCTAATTCATGTTAGCTGGTACATAATTGTATGAAATTGTATGTGACCCATTAAAATAGAGATATCATCCGATACATGATACGTGCGTGAGTGATCCGCAAGTCTTAACGGGTTATAATGAAATCCAATTATACGTTAGATACGCTAGCGGCCGTGATTTAGCTTCATCTTACAAGTAAAACACGTTCAAACGTAAAGTTTTTCAAAAGAAATATTTTTTCCAATTATAATAAATTATTTACGACCCACAAAAGCTCATAAAGCATCACAATATTCGCAGTGTCGGAACAAGTCCTTTGTAAGAAACTTAATCTGCTCACCGGTCTCAGAATTCAATTTAACCGCTCGCCAGTAAAACAACGTTTATAGGCCGGATTGTTAGGTACAAATACAGCATAAACATGGGGACCCTGAGTCGGACCCTGCGGTACACCGCTAACTTACTTAGTTCATTGACTCTGATCACTCTCCCTCTTACTTGGTGATATCGCCGCCCGCGCAGCCTTATATCCACATATACGATTCAAATGCATTGCTGTTGCAATATAATATAAATAATTAATTCTGCTCTGATCGGTGTAATATCCTCGAACGCTTATGCAAAGTTGAAATTAAGGCTTTTAGCATAAACACGCTAAATGTGTAAAATACATCTGTTGCAAATCAATAATAATGCAAACTTTAGATCCAGGTGCATAGATATAAGAGAAAGCTACAATTCGTAACAGAATTGCCGTGCCGGGAGTGTAGAATAGAAACCTGTCGTTCGCCGGTAGCAGGCTGAACGCAGAACCACGTCGCACTGACAACATCAGCATCGAAACGCGCACAAAAGCTGAAAGTGAAAATGTCGCGGAACTAAACGCGACATAAATATTTCTTACTAGGATTTGCGACACTTTTTTTCCTCGGCCTCGTAAACAATATTCGGTGTTAGGCAAGATTTTTGTTCATTTTATAACATTGAAACTGAAGCAAAAACATAACACATCCGGATAGTCAACCATACCAAGAGATAAGCTGACATTCACCATCACCACTAACGTTCGCAACACTCACTCGAGCAACACTTTACAAATATATCACATTTTTCTCTGATTAATAACTTGGCATGGCAAGCATAACCGAATAACATTAAATGGAAAGTATAATGACACAAACTACAGTTATTAACTTTCCAAAACTAACTTGGGTGCTTTCATGAAAAGTAATATCATGGCTGTTACCGTTAGGACACCGAGGCAGCATCCGTTTGAATGTATTTAAAAACCGTCTATTGTCAACGAAACGGTGACCCACATTCCCACATACCGCGCGCCGCAACTCAAGTTTGCTTGTACTATATCTGTCAGTTCTGTCATCGACAGATTTGCGCATGACATTTTGATTTTGATTAATTAAATGCTTCACATTAGTTTGGATGTAAACGTCAGATAAGATAATGTAAACAAATGTTGACACACAGTTATTAGTCGGACTACTGCTGTCTCACAATAGTTTAGTGGTCGATTGACCGAAAAAGTATTTTGATGTATTCTTTTCTCCGAATCATTTTCAAAGTTGTCCTGAAACAACCCTTGGTCAGGTTCTATTAGACGCAAGCGATACAGAGAAGACGCGTCTTCGCCCCTTATTTTCTGTCTGAGTGCATCGCGATGCTTCTGCACTAAATGATCGATGTAACTTGTGATAAGCTGTCTGCGGCATGTTTCGCCCTGTCTAGGCTGGCCTCCACACTAACGGTCGAAAACGTTAAAGCGGCATACTACGGCTACCTTCACTCCATCTTAATCCAAGGTATTGACCTCTGGGGTACAGCAGCGGACCGCGATAGGGCTTTTAAAATGCAAAAGCGCGCCGTGAGGATTATTTCAAAGAAACCAATCGATCACCCGGCTCAGGAGCTGTTTAAAAATCATAAAATACTCACCTTGCCTTGTGTTTACATATTAGAGGCCTGCAAGTTTGTGAGATCAAACCTTGACCAGTATACGACCCGTGGGCAAAATCATGGAAGAAACACTCGTGGACAACACCTGCTGCTCGTCCCACGCCGTAGACTCGCCAAGGCTAGGGGGTCACTCGGTGTCATTGGTGTTAAAATATATAACACACTTCCTAGTGAGATAACGAATTCTCCCAGCGATGCTGTTTTCATTAAAAGGCTGAAAAAACTTCCAGTTGACCTGGCATGCTACAGCGTTGATGAATTCATACAAAGAAATAATTGATTGTATAATTTAATAATATGAAATAATAGAATATGTAATGTAAAAGCACAAATATAAATTTATTTATAATTTTATGTAATAATAATGATCCTCGAATAAACATTGTAAAATAATTAATAATAACTGTGATAATGTAATTAATTTCGATTCGATTATATTTAAAATATTGAAATGTGACTTGTAAAATGCATTTGCTTTTATTAATAAATTATCTGTATCTGTATCTGTAATGAAATTTCAGGGGCGCCGTTCTGCGACGGGTCCTCGCCCTACGTATTTTCTGTGTGTAAAATTGCAAAGATAAAACAACTAACGAACACGTTTTACCACAAAATGCTATGGAGTATTTACGAGTGCCGGTACATATTTGATTCAAGTCTAAAGTTAGCGGTAAAACGAGATACCTACTAGCCGTCTCCAAATGACATAAAAGCGTAACGCCCTCACGAGACACCTAGCTAGTAAGTGCACATTAAGTGTGCCAACAACGCATTAAGATACTTTGAGCTAGCCGCCGCGAGAGAAAGCGTTTTTCTCGGAAAACCAGAAGGCCGCTCTTGTGACACTTGCCACATAGCCTTAAGCGGAGCAAACCCGCCTTTGTCTTTACTTATTACAGAACTACAAGGTGCTTTCAACTCCATACGTTTATGAGAAGTCATAACCGTCTTTTATTATCATTCATCGATATTATGGTGAGAGAAGATTCCAAATCCGTCCTGCCGTGTCGATGTGATATGGCCACAAAGGCACAAACATATACATACAAAAGATATTTCTTATTTTGGGCCCGATTTTGAGCAACTTCGTACTTAATACTCTTACAGAAAGAGTAAATCAATCTTCACTACATATAATTATATATGTACAGATATTTCTCATCTTATTTACGATTTTATAATTGCATGGATACAGATACTTATATGTATTTATCTTTTTTGTCGTTTTCACTCTTGGCAGAGTGGTCGTGGTCATCATTTCAGATGTTGGTGGCAAGCTTCACAACACGCCGCCATTCTTCTCTGATAGCCGCCTTCCTCGTACCTACATTCGTGTATATGAATTATATTTTCTTGAATTTAACGAGTAACACTTGAAACAGGTATTAAACGTATTACATGTAAACCAGACCGCAAGCGTTTCGTCTGGCCAATGCATCCGCATGAAAAACTCGTTCAGAACAGCTCTTGTTAATAACCATTTCGGAGGCTAATAGCTTCGGATACTCATACTTATGTACGCTATAATACTCATATTCAATAAACTGTAGAAAATAAACGTGTAATTTTGATGGCGGTACTTTTTTTATTTTATTAGCATTATCGGTCTATATTGACGAACGAACGTAGGTTTGCAATATTCGAACGAAAAAACAAACGACATGCTAGACTAAGGATATCTATACATCAATTATCGTGTGTGTTAGCCCCAGGATATTAAGAATGACGTTCAGGTGAAGAATGCTGATGTGATGTATCAAAACACGTCTTGTAGGTAACATTTTAATTGGTTATCGGGTATGAGTCATAGGGACCGGGAGCTTTCTCGCGCGTGGAATAATATGGTCTTGCTCCAATAGTGGAACAATGTCCCCTGTCGCTGTATTCCTGTAGCCTGTTTAGACTTTATTCCACTGAGAGCGAATTCTGTCGCGCATAGAGGTAGTGGGCCTTCAAGATACTAATGGCCTAAGTAATGGATGCCCATGGTCGAATATGTCTTTATTCAACTAAAAGTCGGTTATGTGTTGTGCGGTGGCCGGGATACGCCCTGGACCTGGAGTGACGTATACGCATTTTAATTTCCACACACAGTGCGCTCGTGGGTAAAAACGTTCCAACTTGATTTGTTAAACATATCCGAACCAAGTAGCGCATAATCTGATCTTAATGCGGATCTTTGATATTAGCAGCGACGGTGGCATGGCGTCCGCAGAAAACAAATCAAGGCTTGCCAATTTTAGAGCTGCCGAATAACTTATCGTGGAATAAAGTGCACCTACTGAGAAATTACGATTGTCCTTTTACTAACATCGAAATTCTCGTTTAATTCCATATAATATAAGAACTTATATGTTTTGGATATTAAAAGCAGTGTCTTCAGAAAGTTATACAGAGATACCCGATTACCGATCCTGGTAATAGGTAGGTATTTTATTAGCAGGAGATACACACAGCCCCAACCGTATAACACTTGTAGAAGTAAACGGTTTGGCCGGCCGCCAAGTTTGCCTGTAGAGAAACAAGCCAACGACGTAAGAAACAACAAGCCTAACAAGTGAGTTGGTCGATTAGCAATAAAGACGATAAATCTTGGAACGACAGGAAAGGCGAGGCGTGGCCGGCCGGGCAGGCTTTCTCCGCGGCACCGGCACACGTGCCGGGCTGGTGTAACCTGCACAACTGCACATTGCCATCCTAATATTGCAATCCGCAATAGGGCTTTCCAAAATGTGCACCGCACCTCCTAGTACACTCCGTTTTACGGACACTCTATGCTATTTCAACAAGCTAAAATTCGAGAGGTAATCTGGTGTTAGGATGGTGGAGATGCTGACACTTTGGACCGGTAATCCAGAGACGCCGGGTTCCTTTCCCGGTCTCTTCCGCTAGGTTATGCATTTAAATTTTTCTTTGAGCTTTGATCATTGTATTATCAATAGTTCAATATTCCTATGATTTCTTTGTATCTAGGTATTACACATTCCTTTGTACGTCATACCTATAGGGTCATAATGTGTTGTAGTGAGTGTGTACAATAAAGCTTCATTGAATGTTTTATCTTCTGTTTTCCTCAAGCATTCATTCGCGCGGAGCCCCCGGCGGGTCCCACGTGGAGCGCCAATTATATGCACCACGCCTGTCTGGCGTGGAACCTAAGACTTTTTACTTTGCGCATTCTTTATGACCAATTGACGAAAGATGTAGAATTGCCAGAGTGCCCGTCGTGTACCTACTTTCATAAAACGAGATGAAAATAACGTTTAAAAATTTCTCAAGGAGCCAAATAATAAAAACCGGCCAAGAGCATGTCGGGCCACGCTCAGTGTAGGGTTCCGTAGTTGCTCATCCTTCACAATAAACTGCTGTTTTAAGCCCGAGTTTTAAGTTAAGAAAGATTTTAAGCTCTATAAAAAGGTCGTAAACGCCCTAGAAACTGTAATCACTTATTACCTTCTGGAAGTCAACTTACGTCCTTTAAAAGAAAAGATATGAAATTTGGCGATAACTCAAAAACAGCTCGACCGATTTTATTCAATATAGTTTTCATTGAAAGTACTTATAAGGCCTCATTTACATGAATTTTTCCGAATTTTTTTGACCCGTGGTTGAAAAGTTAGAGGGGGGGGACAATATTTTTTTGTTTTCGGAGCGTATATTTACAAAACTGCTGACTTTAACCAAAAAGTAATGTTAGGAGACCCCTATTATTTTTACAAAACCTATTCAGCGACACCCCACACACTAGTGTTGAAAAGAAAAAAAAAATCACCCCCACTTTGCTCGAGAGTTACCCGAAAAAAAAAATTTTTTTTTTAATTTTGTTTTTACCGTTCTGTCGGCGTTATACATACACATACTCATACCAAATTTCAGCTTTCTAGTACGAATGATCACGGAGCTAAGCCGCGGACGGACGGACGGACGGACAGACGGATATGGCGAAACAATAAGGGTTCCTAGTTGACTACGGAACCCTAAAAAACACTGGAACCTTTTTCACCTGCATTGAACCCGTTTTGTACATTTATGTTGTGTTGAGATAGATTGGCATTACGCATTAATGAATAGCGAATAAAGAGCTTAAACGTAGAAACTTCAACCTAGCATTATCCTGATCTATTTTCTTAGCTACTGCACTATCTACGATGTGACATTTCTTCAGAGAAGTCCGATTTGATTGCAGTACTGCACTTTATGCATAAAAGAAGATTACGACATAGTGAATGTGGGTAGCTAATTCGAAAGTTTAGTACACACACAATACACTCGTCCTGACAAAACTCAAACGCACAATTAGCCATAATCTTAAAGTGCCTGAAAGGATCAGTCAATAAAGACATATTTATGTCAGTACTCGAATTTTAACTGACCGACTACGGCGAAATAAGTGGCTTGTTTGGAAAGAAAGGTCGTGTACCTACAAGGGATCATCCACATATTACGTCACACACCGTAAGGGGGAGGGGGGGGTCATACCAAACGTGACAGTACATGTTAAAGGTATAGCAAAAAAACGTGACATAGGGGGGGGGGTTCCAAAAGTCAACATTTTGCGTGACGTAATATGTGGACGACCCCCAAGAGGTTTCATTTCAGAATTCATAATGTTTGAAGAGCACATGACTAGGACTAGTATGCTCGACTCCACCGACCGTTGTACCCGTGTACACCGAGCTTTGTTGCCATTTATTTACTATACAGGTTTAACTGCATCAGATGAGTCACCTCTGCTCGTTCTTTTTTTTTTCCTAGTACAGTCCTTTACTGGGATTGTACAAAACCCGTTCGGGTTTTTTTTGTTGTTTTCCTCGACTGTGTTGTTTATAAACTGCCTACTTTTAGAGTTGTGATCTCAGAAAATAATTAACTGATGAGGTCAAATTGCACGGCGTACTAAATCCCTTTGTTAAGGGGCTCCCTGCAGAAATCAGCCAATTTCATGATTTTTACATCGTATCTAGTTTGTGGATTATAGAGTTATAATGTCCTATTTAATATATATTGTAGTATGGTCTATGCTTAACACTTTGTATAGACCCGAATTTTGATTTAACGACTGTGTATTTTATAAAAAAAAATTCGGTGAAGGACCAAAAATACACTAATCTCGTTTCTACTTTTATCCCTGGTGTATATGTAGAAAATATCTTACATTTTATTGTTCTAAACCATATTCCACAAAATTTGTTCTGAAGCTTTTTCTATTTTTCTCAATACTTTTCGAGAAAAACGCAAAAAACCGTTTCCACAACTTTTTCCCCGAAAAAATCGTAAACTTTGACGGCCTGTACCTCAAAGTCAGTGACATGTGAAAGGTACTTGATACGGTATTTTGTTGTGGAAAAACTATGTTATTATGATTAGCTATTTATAATATGGGAAAATCTATCGCAACAGATCGAAGGTCATTGAGAGCGGGTAGCCCCTTAACCTATTGACCGCCAAGCGGTCTAGCAATTTAGCGTGCCACTGACGCCAGAGTAAAAAAAAAAGATGTGCCCCAAAATCAACAGGGATTGAAAAATACTTGTAGCGGTTAGAATTACAAAGTTTTTGATCATTGAAATTTGGACGACTGTGGCCGACGTGGCGTCAGGGGCACGATTTTTTGTTGACGGCCACAGCCGACTGTGGCGGTCAAAAGGTTAATATTCATATCATATATATATATGTATGGTTTAAGGCATTGATCAAAACAAGATAAACAATCAATGTTTATAATGTATTTATTTATTTTAAGATTGTGATATTGTTATTGACTCTGTATTTGTTATTTTGACAAATAAACATTTAAGGTAATAAAAAAAATATTTAATAGGTGTTCTGCAGATTTGTTAGTATTGATGTTTTATTAAATTACTTTCATTATCCATGTTTATAATTATGTATATGATTAAATTATACGACGATTGTTTTCTTTAAAATCTTGTAGCGTTTAGGAATGCCAAATATTAGAATACCAGGTGAGTCCCGTAACAGGAGCAAAAAATTAAAACATACATTTTACTCGTCAAACTGAACAACATCTGTTCAGAAACTTTTTAAAGAAAATACTGTTTTTGTATGTTCATTATTTCAAACAAAGTAAATAGTATTTTCAATGTACGCCGTCCAACATTGACATCGCCTTAGCATTGACATATAGCTGTCACTTTACTACAATACATGGCTTCTTTGAATAAACTTTATTTTACAGGTTTACATTATAAATGAGTTATTTGTAAAGTTGTTTAATAAATGTTGTTCAGTTTGAGGGGTAGAATCTATGTTTTAATTTATTGCTCCTGTTACAGGGCCCATATGGTATATAGTCAGAAAACGTAAGAAGCATACAAAACTACCGTGAGTCCCGGACATATTTAAATACATAAAACAGGTTTACTCACGTCCTATAAATCGAACATTGAGTCGGCATCGGCTCTCCTGACGATGAATCGCGTAATTCAAACCATGCCGAGCGATATTCCACTTCTGCCCGACGTGAGTTAAACCCTTTTATATATTTTAACGTAAGAAGCGTTTATGAACTTAAAATATTCTATTACGCAGCAATGTGACCTAGACTTAGTATCGCGAGTAACGGTAGTCTGCCATAACAAAGTGAAGTGAGGAGGAAAACAAATGTGACCTAAGGGCGTTGACACAACATGCCGACGCGTACACAGAGCTCAGCGCGACGTGAGGACCTCCCATGGAACTTAATAGGTAACCCTTTATCCATACTTTTTCTTAAACTACTCGCGTCATCTATGAGTCTATGAGTTTGCTAGCTCTATAGTTTCATTCTACTCAAAATATTTCCTTTTATTGAGAGAACTGATAATTATGCCACATTCGTAGGACACGCTGTTCTGACTTCTCATCTCAAAATGATTTATTTATTTAAGTAATCATTATTGCACAAAAGAAATTTATCGTACAAAAAGCGGACTTAATGCCTCGAGGGACTATCTACCAGTCAATTATATTACTTGCGCAATACCTGTTCAACTCCTGCCCTGTTTAGATCTTAGCTTCTTGACCCGTTAGATACTGAAGAGCAGAAGTTATGAAAAAACTTACGAGACTAGACTACACTCTACTCGTTAAATCCAAGTCATGTCTATCGTAAATCTAAAACAAGACAGTCATATTTCAAGAACTCAAGACACTTCCGACGAATTACCGACGAATTAGCAATGTTTAAACAAGAAGAGGAAATACTTAAGCTGCAGCAACAAAGTCAACTACAATCAACGTCTTATCGACACGGGCTCTTAATAAACCATATAAAGATAAATATGAAGAATCTAAATAAACGGGAAAGTTCTTGGTAGTGGGCGCGTGGTGCTACCAAACCAGCTATTTGCACAGCTAAGCAAACCATATGCGTTTGTTGTTATCGTATAACCACTGTTAAGAGAACCTTATCGTCCTAACTACCGAGTTGCGACTGAGTTCTTATGAGAATGGTTTAGTTATATCAGAGTGTTATGTGTACCTATGACGGAGTTGCGCCAGCTAAGGAAAGCTGTAAAATAATAGCATCATTGTCGACGATATCGCTTAAACTAGGTTAGGTTGTTTACCTTACTGGTAGTCATGCTCCACGGCGTATTACCTGGGAAAGAAATCAAACTAGATAAGTCAAATGTAGGTATGAGCATTGAGAACCAAAATGTAAAAAAATAGAACTGATGGCGGAAATCAACACACCCTAGAACAGAGTCAGAAATAAAAGATGATAATGGATAAGAGATAAGATGGTATTTGGACGTCAGAGATTTTCCTAAAATACTGGCCAGAGCAAAGTCTTAACCTGGGTTAGGGCTCATTAAATAGGACTTGACCACCAGTCAACAAAAAATAAGTCAGTGACGTTATCTGTGGTGATGCTGCAGAAAACAATATATTTATTGTCTTGCTCATTATCCGCTGGGTTTACTTAAGTGGTTGGTGGCACTGTTTGAACAACTAATTAAACTTTTTGATGTGTGGATTGACGTCTACGTACAGTTGTGTTGATATCGTAAATTTAATTGTATACGTCCGGGAAACTGTCGAAAAGATGTTATTTAATATCTTATTAGGAAATGTAGTGTTGGCAAATGAATTTCAGCGAATTTTTTGTATCACTTAAAAAAAAAAACGTTGAAAATATCAACGTTCAAATTAACAGTACAGTCAGAGTGGTACAGACAGTAGGCACTTACAGACTAAACTGGTTCAAAAATTGTTTAAGTACTATGTGTTGGAGTGTGTGAAACAAATGTATTGCTATAGTTATGCAACATTATTAAAATTCGCCACGCAATACGTTAACTTATACGAAATATATAATATTATGTAAATTATATAAAACCCAAATACATGCTGGTAGAACTTTTACTTTTAATCGATCAGTATTCAGTGTGAAGTGGACTTTCCCTCGTGCGATGTTGAACTCGTCCGACGTTCGTCTCTACGTGTCTACATGGTCTACATTCATTAGGTGGCCACGATTCTTTTGTGCAATCTTGAATAACTAATAACATTGGAGAGCTCATAAAATAGTCAAATCAGAGCAGATTATCGATTTTAATTTAAATTAATATGGGACGCTTGCCCATACGTTGAATTTCGACACAACCTACAAAGACCATACCTAATATAGTCATCTTCTAAAAGAAGAAACCTATCGAACGAAAGTCTTCCTAAAAGATGTAACAATCGCTTCTAGACACCCAAACGATAAAGGGCATGGACAAAATCTCTAGACAAATAACAACTGTTATAGTGAACGAAACATGTTCAAGCGGCGCCGAGTCGTAAATTTACGACTACAAACAAGCAGGAGACACACAAACAACACAGACACACACCATCGAGCAACACACACACAAGTGCAACCCACAGGCAGGTCGTGCGCGCCTGCGGCCACGCAGCCGACACAGGTTTACTCAATGAACACAGCGCACCAGGGATGAGCTATCGAATTATCGATACCCTTTATCGGGATAACAAAAAAGTTAAAACGTGGATGGTCAACATTGATAAAATCCAGGCATAAAGAAAAAAAATTGCGGTCGGTTGTTGTCCAAGCAAACATCGAACCAGATTTAGATTTACTGGCAACGCCGATTTTAACTCGTACTTTTGAACCACTATTTAGTATTTTTAAGCATTTGATGAAAAAGCAAACTCCGTATAATCACTTGCGAAATTCGGGCTTATATTTTATGCATACTTCTAAATCTTAAAAACTTGGTGTTGAGTTTAAAGCTGAATCGGACAGACGAAAGACAGACAAGACGAAAAGTGTTTTTACTTTATTGGCAGTTGAACATTTTAAATTTCGGTTGTAATAATATGCTGGCAGCCACCTCTGTCAATAATTTCCTTTGGAAAAGCAACTGGAAATATCCGCAGGTCAAGAGAGTGCTCTGTTCAAATCTTCTGATACTAACTGGCCGATGACGTCCCATCAATGTCACACAGTTCACACACATTAAGTATCAATGAAGAGGTATAGTTGAAGCTGATGTGCAAGAAATTCGGAATTGGGAACGTTGATAACTGATCAGGGTAGGACTGAGCAAACTGGCAGACTCTTGTGGTCTCCCGTAGTCTCATATAGGTACGTCATGCTAGCCTCGTTAGTAACACAATAATATAAATCATAAAATAAAAGTCAACAGAAGGATCGTATCGTGGTAACATACAAAATTCAAATCCGATTCTAAATTTATAATATGATGTTAACATTGACGAAATATACAAAAAGGTTTGCCAATAGATATCTCTGTTGATGCGTCATCTAGTCTTTATACGCGACGGCGGCGTGTCCAACGGTCGAAACGGGACAACTTCTTTACGATCGGCTATGTCACTCACTTTTTAATTTATCGGGCCAAATACTAATGTCATACTCTAAACTAAAATAAGTTACGATAATTTATCACGTTTGAATTGACATAGGTAGCTTGATTCATTATCAAGAAATAGGTGTTATAAAAAGTTTAGGTCATCTCTAAATTAAATCGTAGACATAAAATTAATGTTCGAGTTTTGGACGTATCAGTCATCGTTCATCGACATGGCGCCAGCACTAAACGCAGGAGTAGAACGTTAAGTAGGCGGGATCGTTGCACCGACAAGCGGTGCACCCTTCTTTTCCGCTCTCAGAGCCTTATGCCGATGCAATCTATTGTTACCAAATTTAGGTGACAAGTTACATTTAGCACTGCGCCGATATTTCATACCGACTGCGAGCTGCGAGATTAAACGTGGGCAGTTCCCGAAGTGACCGTGCTATAATTCATACCACTGACTACAGTACAACGGGTGGTCCAGCCGCAATGCAATTCCGTCGCCCGAGGACGGTATCAACAACATATGGCGTTTCTAGTCATAAACACAGGTGCGATAAGTATCGGGGCGCGGGCGATGGGTGGTCGACGCGAAATTCGGCGCAGCGCTGCCCGAGACCGGTTCTGGGAAGGCTCGGCGGCAGCTATTGTGTCTGCCCTCAGCTCGCAGCCACACGCGCCGTTTCATTACTACGACCAGCCCTCGGACCTTTCCACACGCCTCGAGATTCTGTTTACGAAACAACATAAATTCTCTGCGCTCTTTAGTGATTCTCAATCTTCTGTCATAATCAGAGCGTATTTGATAATACGAAATCATTGTTTCAAAATTAGTTGTAAAATAGCTAAAGCAGGCATAGAAATAAATAAATAGGCGTCATTTAATATGATAAACAGTCTGATAATCCTAAAAAAACAGTGAACCTTCGTCACAGTCTAACAGGTTGTCCAAAAAATAACATGTAAAAACGTTTTAGAACGGCAAAAGCGCCGCCCCTGGCGATGCCGATGGCACAATAGACGAAGAATAATATCGTCCACCTAATCTCTTTTTCGTTACCGGCGCGCCATATTTCATTCTGGCAGCCATTGTCAATAACAACCGAGGTCAGAGGCAAATAGGAGTAAAAGAACTTCCACTTTTGTTTTCTTTTTCGAACACTCAAAATAAACTCCGGAGCAGCCGCTTGAACGCGCCGCCTTTTAAAATTCAAATTGTAATATCTTTTTTCAATACATTTTCTATCCCATCTTTTCATTAATATATTATGTTGAGCGCGGGCTGTCAATTTTAGTTTTTTTAACGTCGAGTTCGTTAGAGCCGGTACCTACCTGAGCTGCCGTGGCCGGTGGGCGGTCAGCGGCGGCGTCACGGCGTGTGAAATACCGTAAAATATAAATACGTAATTGTGGGGCGTAGGAAACCATTAACCAAACAACCCTGTGTCAAACACGTTCATAATGGCTGACTTCAAATATTAACTTACATTAATGTGATAATTATGTCTTAATTAACCAATTGCGGTTAATAATGCGTGTCGAAGAACTACGCCGCTGTCTCGGAAAACAATGTAGGAGTGCCAAATTAATGTAATGAATTCATCAGAGCGAATCTACGCATCATAAGTAATTAATTTTTGTTCTACATGATCACCCACAGTGGCGTCGACTAGAGCGTCAGATACCGGTGTTGGCGTTATTTGTCATGAGCCGTTCGCCAAGGCCAATGCGGTTAGGAAATCAGTTAGAAAGGCTTCCTTTTCCTACCGATGTCTTAAAAGGCAATAAGGAAAACCAATCAATCCTAATGCTAGTTATACAGCATTAAACAGCGTCTTAAATGATGAGTCGAGTCACCCTTATTGAAAACCACATTGAACTTAATAATAGTTCATCGCGAACTCTACATTTTGACTTTAAAATGAAAAAAAAAGACAAAAAAAAAAGTAACTATTTCTCTCTTCGTACAGTCGTTTCAATTTATTAACTATGGTATTTAGAACTAACGTTCAAGCAAGTCAAAGATGGTAAAATAAACATTGAAGTCAAAAGTGTAAACGTTGAAAGGCGACCGACAAGTTTATTACAAACAATACAAACAAATAATAAAATCATTTCGACGTTTTGATAAACAGCAAACGTACCATCGGATGTTAGTTTTCCTATCTGTTCGTTACTTAACCGAGTTATTTGTTTTTAGATAGTATTACACATTTGTTATTCATTTAATAGTCATACTAGTTTAACTTATGATTAATATAAATTACATATTTTTAGTAAGCGTTATAATGTCGTAGAAGGCGACTAAGTACTTCGCCGAGGTCGCAAGTGTCTTATTACTGCTAGAGCACTTGGACCTTAGAGACGGCAGCAAACATCGCATCGCCCCGAAATAAACCCATGACAGGCTTGGTAATAATGAGAAAGAAAGTTAGCAAGATCAGCTTGAAATTATTCAAATCATCATGGCAGACACAATCACAACTTATAATAATTTTGTGAAAAAACTGTGTGGGCTAGAGGTTTGCCAAGATCACAACAATCCGGCAGATTCAACATCAGATCACCACCAGAAATGCTGGAGATATTATAGAAAAAATTCCAAACCTGTCTGTCAGAATATGTATGCATCGATAAAGATGATAGAATACCATTCGGGGAGCACAACTACCTAAGATTTGGGCCTGATACTGCTAAGTAAGCAGTTGACCAAGAGCGCTCTGTCAAGAGTTCAACGGATTCTAAAGATGGGATTCTAGGAAGCACCACGTTCTTCCGGGCCAAACACACAGTTGACTCGACAACTTCACCTTTCTTAAAAGTGTCAACGAAATCTAGGAGTTGGTAACTGGGGCGCTTTAATCATGATTCCAACATACCAGATCTCAAGTAAGCAATTAGACGGTGGCAATCTGGGAGGAAATTGGCAATTGACCCCTCAGTTGACCCTGCAATTGTTGCGAGCGATGCCAAGAAGCTTCACGATCACCTATCTATTAAACGGCATGTGATATAGGAATGCTAATAAAAAAATGCCAATGACTAGGTATACGAGTATGATATCATATGTAAACACAGATCAAAGAGAAAACAGCCAGTTTATGCTTTATCCAGCACAGCAAGGACACGCAAGTCTGGGCTAGTGAATAATGATGACCTTTCAACCCAAATTTACAGCCAGTGAACATATGACCCGTAACGCCCATAAAGTGAAATCCTTTAAGTGAATACTTTGTAGGTAGAATCTAGTAGTTGCAAACATACACGATCTAGGTGGAGTGGTGTTTGGATGTTATTGTTGAAAATTATGTAATTTTAATAAGCAGTATAATTCGTAACTCGTTTGTCCAGCATGACACGGTTTCCCACAGCCCACAACCTTCAGTCAATTTAATTATGTCATTAGTAACAATTCACTTCAGTTGCAGTGTTATATCATGCACTTGGCTGATAAAGATCTATGTTACGATAAGCCCAATTACACACCTTCTTAACTTAAATGTGGTATTGTTACTTTACGAGTAAGTTATGAAAGAACGTATATGTTTAACGATATCGTTATCCGGAATGTTGTTATTGAGGTATTGTTAAGGAGGAGATTCTCAGTTTGTCGAAATCTTCGGTGTAAAAATACATGTTTTTTTTGTCGCATGCACTTGAGGATCGTGATCTATCTATTGCTATCTAATAATATGCCTACTATTCGTATGTTATAATGTCGCCTTTTTGACCTAATTTTAATTAACTATTGTTTCAAGCCAGTTATTGGCGTCTGTTAAATCTGTCTTACGTAATTCAATTAAATGACATATCACGACGCAGTTATGTTAAAAGACATTTAGACATCCTCTGTTGTAAATAGTTGTTTATAATTATAAACAGACCCGACGTGATTGTTGGTTCTTGTCACGAATTTGAATTATTTACGAACATCCTTGGGTCTGCTTTTAAGTCCGTTTTGCTGATGTATCCAGTTTTATAATAAACAGGTAGAATTGACTGAGATGAAATGTTCGGAGAACGGATTTGTATTCAGAATCAAAACAGCCGTTGCTTTGCTTGACATTAAACAGTTTCTGACCTCCTCCAGTCAGTCTGCCGTGGCCAGTGGCGTAGCATCTTAAGCTCCAGCTCCTAATCGAAGATTATATCTTTTATCTAATGTTTTTGTGATGTAATGTAACATTTCCAATAAATCTTCTAATCCCATCAGTGTAATTTTAAGTTTAGTGCAAATTATAAAATTCTTCCTCAAAAGAAACTCGAGAGTTTAGATTCTAACATCTAATTAAGCTACAAATTCACCATTTTATTGGACGGTGAATTTTGTTAAGTCTTATTCTTACACATAAAGCTATCAATACGTGACAATAATCAAAACAAACAGTTTAATATCGTCAATCAACCTGCAAAATACTGTATGTATACGCTCAATCAAATTAAAATCCAATTACATAGAACTGGTCGAGCGTCTGGCGACAATGGAAATTGCACAATTTGTCTACTCAGTACTCAGGTAATTGGCATCGAACTGAGCTGCGAATGCTGCGATGTTCGGCATTGCAACGAAGTACCACTTGGCAAGGATAATATTGCACACGCTATTGTTCCCTCGTATTTTTGCAATGTTTTCCACTTTTGTTAGAGCGCATAGAATTTTTTAGTTTTTGATTGAAAGCAATTTCAATTCTTTTGTTACGTTACTCTACTTACTTTATGCTCCAGTTTGGTAATGATTATTATTGTTAATGCTTAATGTGCTGTGTGATCCTTTCATGTGAAATAGTTCTTAAGAAGTGATGAGGTGCTTGTCGAAAAGTGGACTAATAATAATAACCAGTTAATAACACCGTACAAATTTGCACAAGACGAGGAGAATGTCTCAAAAATTCTGTCCAAATCCAAACCAAACTCAACATTACGCTCTGTTATACGTTGTGTGCAAAACATTATAAACACTACTTTAGTAAGCAAAAACGTGCCTTCGGTACGTTTCTCAGCCACTAGCTATTATTTAGTCCTCAATCTTCACCCGTTACGGTTTCCTTCCTGAGTCTGTGATCATTTCGCCGCACTCCTCATAGTTCAATGGAGGATGTAATCTCAAGAAATTTTTGCAATGATTTACCAAAGAAATTGTAAATTTTATTTTGTATTATTGAAATACAAATAAGTTAAGTTTATTGATCACATAAACAGAAGCAGGTATATTTAAACAAAAGTGACATTTAAAAGTGAACATAACAAAGTCAAGTAGAAATGATTACACGAATCGACACGTACGGAAGATAATGTAATTATTTTAAACATTGGACATAGTGAATAAGTAGTTAATTTAAAGTGAGTTCTACGGGTAACACCCGGGGGATTAGCCCCGTGGCATTTGTACTGTTACGACTTATAGGTATTTTGGGAGAGTCAAAATGAGTACAACGAAGCTTCCTTCCTTGAAACGTAAGAAACTTCCTTCCTCAAGAAACATTAAGGAGGAAATTCTACAAATGTTTAGAATATAAATAAAATCAACCTCATTCATATTTCCGATCAATATTTCAATAATTAAGTCATCCATTTTATTCAATCCATAGGTACTAATATTATAAATGCGAAAGTGTGTCTGTCTGTCTGTTACCTCTTCACGCTTAAACCGCTGAATCGATTTTGATGAAATTTGGCATAGAGATAGTATAAGATACGAGGATGGACATAGGATAGTTTTCATCCTGGAAATTATACCTAAAAAGATTGAAAGTGAGTGAACATTTCTGTTGGGGTGCGGTGACAGGGTCAGGGTAGGAAATGTAATTATTAGACCAAAAGCACAATTGCTCTTACATTTGCTTAGGCGCTTTCAATAATCCCTTTTATGATGTTCCACGCGTACGTAGTCGCGGGCAAAAGCTAGTATACTAATAACTTCATCCTATCCTAAGCCAGCTCCTGTCATGCATCACGTTACGTTGCAGTACTGACAGTAATGTGATATGATTTCTTTTAAGGAACGACTCAATCAATGACAACTCAACTCAGTGTAACTCTACTCGTACAACATTCAAAACAGCCTGAAATCTTAGGCACAAGCACAAATCACTTTTGGAAGTTTTACAGGACAGGTAGGCGTTTTATCATCGATAACCCCTTAGACGGCATCAGAATTATGATCATTCTTCAATTTATTTAACTATGTCTCAGAGGTGGACGGACCCCCTCGCTCCCTATAAAGTAATAAGTTTTTGTATCTGCACAAGATTCGCACCGGCATTTAACCGCAATTATTTATCTCCCTACAAGTTCTTTATTGCCTCGGCGGCCAGTGCAACGAACTATTTAGAGCAGTGCGACATCGGATTCCGAGAAAAGGCGTCTCGGCCAGGAGCCAGGGTACGTTACCAAACTAAAACAACTTACCCGCTTTTAAATGTCATATGTACTTAGGCTCTTTTGAAATAGGGCGACTGAGGACATCTACTTCAAAAATACAATTATAAACTAAGTTTGTCGCACCTTTGCAGTTATGAAAGAAGTGTGTAAATGTTAGAGAACCGATATATTCAATTTGAAGTTATCGTCTTTTCTCTGTGCGCATCTCGCGATCAGAAAATATTAAAGAAGCAGTGAAAGAAGGTAGGTATAACATTGCATCATTACTGAAAACTGAAACAGTATACCTACGCTTATGTAGTGCAAGCTACGAAAATAATGAGTATGTATCAATTCTCTTGATATGTTTTATTATATACAGAGATATAACATAATAAATCGTTACAATTTATTGAATACGTACCTAGCTATTCGTAAGAACCGGTCCTATAAGTGACTTAATAGGCGATGACGTACCCTCAACGAATTAATAACAACATCCAATTCGACATCATTATAGTTTAAAACGTAGACAATGACAGCGACAACAAAAACGTATTGTGGACTGATAAGTGGAACAATGCGCTGCCTACACAGGAATCTGCAGAATGCTTACATTTTAAACAAATACTGCCGACATTAGGTAGTAAACTATTCTTAGTGCAACGCAAAAAAAACATAAATCAAGTGAATTTACATATAAAAAAACTAAAAACCATCCATCCTTTTTTACCATCATCTCCTAGTTCTTAACGGCTGTTTATGCCTGTCGATGTCAACGGATCTATGAAAAAATCCACTCATGAGAATTGGGATATAACTAAAAAAAATAAGATACCAGTTTTTATTAAAATATAGGCCAACTTAAGATACAAATTTTATCCGTTTGCCAATTAGATACATTTAGTAGCTTTTTCCTTAGTAAGTATTTTGTGGTGATGTCACTATTGACTTGTCCTGTACTGCAAAAGGACAAGGACAAGTTAAAGGCGGAAAATTGAATATGAATATAACTTTACGGTGTCGATTGTCACAACCTAATTGTTTATTGCGGTATAAGAGCCCTATTCCCAGAAATGGTTTCCGAATGAACATAGGTCGTTAAAAATTAGAACATGCCAATTCCGTCGGGGTAAGCCAAGCTCGTGAGAAAACAGACAACTAACTAGTCCCACCAACACGAACCCGTTTATAAAAAAAAAACCGGCCAAGTGCGAGTCGGACTCGCGCACCGAGGGTTCCGTACAAACACTTTCCATCCCTAAGTGGTTAAGTTAAGTTTGCACCTGGTATGTATAGCGCCCCATATAAATTAGGTGCAAAGTTAGGTATTAAAAAAAAAATTTATGGTTTTCGTAATTATTCCTTTATCTATGCTATAAGACGTTGCTTCGTACCAAATTTCAAGATTCTGAGTTCACGGGAAGCACCCTGTAGGTTTTGATTCCCTTGCAAGTGTCGAAAATTTGCAAATTAGGTGCAAAGTTAGGTATTAAAAAAAAAATTTATGGTTTTCGTAATTATTCCTTTATCTATGCTATAAGACGTTGCTTCGTACCAAATTTCAAGATTCTGAGTTCACGGGAAGCACCCTGTAGGTTTTGATTCCCTTGCAAGTGTCGAAAATTTGCGGCATAAACGGCTGTATCTTTTGATTGCGTTGGCTTAGAAGTTTGATTTTTTCACAGCTTCAAGGGACAGTAGACCTGAGTAATTGATATAAATTTCAGCTTCATACGTCCACGCGTTCCTGAGAAAAAGGGTCTTGACAGACGGACAGACGGACAACAAAGTGATCCTATAAGGGTTCCGTTTTTTCCTTTTGAGGTACGGAACCCTAAAAATGATTAGTCAGTTACCTAGTCTATACTACGAGTATACTAGAAGAACGAACAGGAAGGCTAACGCGAGGCCGACATCGCACGAGGACGAAATGCACGCGGGTGCCGTCTATTTCTGGTAAGCGCAAATTAATTCGATGCCACTGCAGACTTAGACGTATGGCAACATTCACGAACACGCGACCGTAATAATATAACCGCTTGTGGTTTACTGGTTATGATTATCACTTGGTTGGTTATTGAAATAGTGCGTTTAGTGATTAACTTGACGTAGTACCGTAGGCTGTTTTAGTTGCGGATAGTCACTAAGTCCTTAGTGAATTGATTTACTATGGACTATACCGGATATATAATATGAGCACATGATCTATACCGGAGCATGATAAATAGGAACTTAGTTAAATTCAATATCAGTATTTTTTAATTAAGGTTTCAATTATAAAAAATCTTGTTGATGTACAATAAATAATTGTATTGTAATATCAAAATCAGTTTCAGTACTTATTATAAAGGTAAAATTCAAATTTCAAATTCAAAGTTCTTATATCCGCCCTGAGGAAATATAGATCATAATAGTATCGTAACAATATCGGAACCTTTCTTTATAATCAGTTGCACTACACGGAGTAACTTGACGCAAGATAAAGGCAACGAATTCAAGTAAAGCTACACGTAAGACAACGTCTGGCACCTCACATCTCGCCTCTATTGACAACAAAATCGAGTTCAGTCTCGCGTGAAACAAGGATGATATTGCTATTATAAATCAATGGGAGATCGGAGTTTGTAAAAGTTATGGATGATAGAGGCGGTCGGACGCAAATAACAGGTCTGGAGGAGCCTCTAACGAGCGAGCGTCGGCGACTGCGGGTGCCTCGCAGTAAGCAAACAGCGAGCGCGGCATCACAAAGCCCGAGTAAGCAATTTACTGCATATCGCCGCACCAGACGAAACAGAATACATTAACGAGCGATCGATAAAGCCTGCAAATTGCTTCACGGTTTTATTTCTGGGAAGTTTGGATCGATCGCTTCAAAAGTGGGCGGCATAAGTGAATGGACATCGCCTATGTTTATTGGACCGACCGGAACTAAGTTCGAATAGCTGGACGGCGCCGACAAAGTTGAAGGAATAATCTTTTGAAATGGATATGGAAATTGAGTAGTAAAATTTAATGTATTTAATATATAAAATTAGCTGTGTAACTATACTTTATCTAAGATGGTTATGTAACTGATAATATGTACTAATAACTTTCGAACGATATAAGAACTCTATATTTAACGGATACGACGGACTGAATAGGGGTTCTGGCCTCCAACGTCCAGTTCCCTGAACGTCCAATCCTCCAACGTCCATTTCCCTGAACGTCCAATCCTCCAACGTCCAGTTCCCTGAACGTCCAATCCTCCAACGTCCAGTTCCCTGAACGTCCAGTTACCAGATCGTTCAGTTTTCTGAACGTCCAATCCTCTAACGATCAGTTGCCTGATGCTGATTTTTAGGCAACTGGAGATGAGAATTGGTCTCAGCCCCAGTTGCCTAAAAATCGGCTAGAATTTGATAAGCAGACTTCGGACAAATTGTTGCAAAATAAATACACCGACTTACTCACACATGACACTTTATTGCCCTTCATATACATTTATAACTAAGATTAGTCAGAACTTAAATATTTCATACTAATGACAAGAAAAGAAAGACTAAATATTTACAAATGAAGCGAAAATTGAAAAATTTAATGGTTTCGACAGGATTCGTACCTGCGTTTCCAACGGCTTTCCGGGCCAACACGGGCGTCCTCCCACCACTGAACCAGATGTCCGAACCATTAAATTTTTCAATTTTCGCTTCATTTGTAAACATTTAGTTTACGTTAGCAGACGTTACTGCTTTAATAAAAATAAGTAAAGACTAAATACTTCAACAAAAAAACATCTTCACATTTAGGTTTTAGCACTGTGAACCTACTATTGAAAAAATGGAACCCTGACACAACATAGAACTTTGTTTAACTAATTAATCTTAAATAAATACATGTTGAGAATAAAGTTATAAAACATTTCTTGAGAATCAATGTATAGTGTTAGATTGACATAGTTCCATAGCGGATCAGTATTCCTTTTCGTCGTACACATCACTACTGTTATAAATTAACTCATTACTTCTTAAATACAAGCCGTGTATGTATGACTAGCTTTTGCCCGCGACTTCGTACGCGTAGAACTCGTTAATTGATGTTGACAATGAAAAAAAAATACAATTAGACTTTCAGGTATTCAATACTCGAATGGAATCTAGTTAGTAGTTTAGTTCTGGGCTATTGGGTGAAAGTGATGAGTAAGTCCCATTCGATTCAAGAAGCTATGCTCAGAAATGGCTCGAGACGGTGACGGTCCATAATCAACAATACACTTTGTCCCTTGGCTTCTCCCGTTAAAATCATGGCTTTCACAATGTACCTACTTCCCTAACTTGGTGATTCTCAATTTAGCACCGTTGCAAAATTTGGGTGCGTCTAAGTTGCACATTAACAAAACTGGTAGGTACTTTTTTGTTGATTTTGAAAACAATAATCATTTTTGGTGCTATGAATATAAGTGTGCAATGAAAAAATGCTCGGTCGGTGATAGAGCCAGGCGGGGCGCACTCCGCGATAAACTTTTCCCGCTACAAGTACATGCCGGTGGCCTCATGCATGGGGACTATTCAGTGGCTGCCACGCTGTGTCTCGGAACGCACGTACACGAAATTCGCGCGCACGCTCTTCCGATTTATGTACGTCGCAAGTGAACGTTCCTCATTCATCTGTTGATACCAGTGTTATATTATAATATAAAGTGTTTGAATGAGTAAAAAGACAGCGAAAAGATATTGTATCGCAGCGGGTTGTAGGAACAATGATCCCGCTTCGATTGTAGTAGATCGCATTCAATTTTTCTTTCTTAATTTACCTTTGTGTCATTATTTATAAAAATAAAAAATGTGGTATTACCACATAAAAAAATATGAATCGATAAAAAGATTCTATACAAATATATAATAAGTAGTTACTGAATAATAATAAAAAAACATATTGCAGGTGTATCTACTTCCATATTTAACACTGGTTACTCAGATCAATTTTAATTGTTAAGTACTTATGTAATTTTGAATTGATTATTTACTGATATTTATCAATTTAAATTCTAGTAAAATAAGTATGTCTACTACTAAATCAACAATCATAGAGGTTTTTATAATAATATTTGATATGAAGTTTGTAAAATTACTAGTAATGAATAAACGATTGAGTGATAGTTTGATAAGTAAGTATATAAAATATATAAATAATGAGTTAAAAGAAATGTATTGGAAGTGATCCCTAATAGGGATAAGTTCGCCTTTGTACATGTTTTATTTGTTACTAGCGACCCGCCCGGCTTCGCACGGCACGGCACGGTGCGTCCGTGCGTATTTTTAAAGATCGAAGCATACATAGGGGCAGACAGACAGACGAGGAAACGACTTTGTTTTATACTAGGTGTGTAGTGATGAATATATATATGAATAAATAAATAAATATCGGACAACTAAGCAAAAACAAAATGAAGCTCAAGAATTTAATTGCATGTTAAGGTAACGCATTCGTTGCATTATTTTATTATATTATACGTATTAAAATGTTTAAAAATAAAGCTAAAATGTTTTGCAGCCTGGTGGTGGATTCAATTCGTCCAAATTCTGAGATTGATTACTTTATAGTTGAATAATGAAATAATTAATATAATGTATGAAGAATATAAATATATTGCTCTCTATATTGAATGCAAGAAATAAATAGGAAATACATTTTTATTTTTAGTCGTTGACAGCCCTCGCTCTCGGCGACGCGGCAAGCGAGCCAATTCATTTTCACCGTTGGCACGCAGCTTTAACGTTCCGTTTGGCTTGCGCTGGGGACGACGACTTTAGAAGGGCCATAAATCATATTTTTTTGGCTAAAAAAAGCGGCTTTTGTAAAGATCAAAGTAGTGTGCCTTCTGTACTTGTACTATCATCTATTCTGTGATAGAGCCAAAAAATGCCACTATTTTCTATTTTCCCTTTTAAAAGTATCGCAATAAGGCTATCCTTCTCTATCAAGGCGTGTCAGGCCCTTGACTTAAGCACGTCGATTATTGTCGGGTATTGTCGAATATCCGAGTCTAAGATCCGAGTAATACAAAAACTTTATTTATGCACTAATACTGTAGGTACTCGGCGATAAATATTGCCCATCGGTCTTTAGAAAGAGAAAATTTAACAATTGGCTGTTTACGACGATTTCTGAACACTGGCGACCGTCCGTCAATCATCGTTTAAAATTAGGAAGAACGAACGTAAATACTTTCACGTTTATAATATTATTAGGATTATTTATATAATGCTGATTATCCTATATTTGCATACTCAGTTATTTATACAAATAAAAACACTTTGACTTTGACTTTACTTTATTTATACCTACTCGGTTACCAAGCGGGGGTACATAATAAAAGCTCGTACTATTTTCAGATGATGTGCGTATCGGAACGTGATACCTACTTGAAGGGCTACTCCGATGTTGGAAATTTTACTGTCGTATAGTGCTATTCCATTCACTCAAATATACTTTGATAGGAGATCGAGGGGGATGGCACTATTCGACAGTCGAATTTTGAACATCGGAGTAGCTCTTCTGGCATCATTGGTTTGACATGTCTTGCCAGATGGGCGTGTGACGTTCGTCAAATCAAATGTCATTGTTTCAAATTTGTAAAATTGTATGTATTTGATTCTTGAAATTACGGTATTAATCGAATTTTGCGGATACGTGTTCCTATATCAGAATTTATTGTTTTTTTACAAAAAATAGTTTGGTATGCGTTTCGTGAAGATCTATCGTAGGCCCAGACGAAATATATTGATTAGTTTACGTCAAAACGATGACATGTAGGGAGTTGTTGCAACTACAATGATTTGCTCTCCATACAAAGTTTTACGTTTTTCGTCCCTAAAAGGGATAAAACTTGATATAAATGATAGCCTATGTCCTATTCTGATATATAAGGTACATAACTGGAAAGTTTCATCATGATTCGTCCAGTAGTTTTTGAGATTAAGTGGAACGTACATCCATCCATCCATCCATCCAAACTTTCACGTTTATAATATTATTAGGATTATTAGGATTTTCTTCAAAAAAGTTTTAGGTTGTATTTCATCGTTATTAATTCTCCTCAAAAGTTTTGAATACTTTTTATCAAATATTATGTCAATTGGCCTTCTATTTTTTTTGGGTTTGGCTACAATTGATCTCATTATCTTGATATCATAGTGTGTTGTTTCTTTTTTTACACACTGCAAAAACAAATAAATATTCGGGGTTTGAGGCAATTTCAAATTAATTCTATGATGCCACCCCTCCAAGGCATTGGTTGTGCGATTTTGGGCTTCATGTGCACAGCTTAATGTTTTCGGTGTAAATTTTTTTAGCCACTGGGTCTTTAACATACTTCTGGAAACGTTTTCCATTCGATGTTTGGGGGGCATTCTCTTCGATTGCAGACCACCCTTCCTCAATTTTTTCTGAAGGTAGTAACGGCAATAGAGCAGTCATTCTAGTGGTGTTTCTGCCTTCTCTGCTCATATTGAGCTTCAACTTCTTAGCCTGTTTCCAAATGGCTCTACTGTAATGGAATAGACAGCCAGATATATTTGCATTTGGATAAATTATGCGTACTGCATTTATTTGTGCTTGTTCGTAGTCGCTTTTAAATTTAGCAATATCCAATCCAAGTTTTTCTTTTAACAGCCGGAAAAACCGACAGTAGGTTTCTTGCTTTTTATCAGGTAACAACCCATAAACGACCGGTATTACATTTATGGTGTCCAGGCTAGAATTGTAATCTAAATGTAGCACGTACATTTGGGCGAACGGCGTCGGAGCAGCTTTGAAAGTCCCATCTGCTAGATAGGGACCTTTGCAGTGTCGTATAATGTTTTTGCATAACGGCGATGAAAATATTAGAATTTTGTGTTCGACGCCGTCTTCGCACACTAAAAATTTTTCGAGCAAACTCCCCGATAAGTGCACGTCCTCCAGTTTATTAAACGTTAGTTTTTCAACCGACAAAAACTTTTTTCTTGCACTGTAACACGCGTTTTTCTTTACCGTAAATTCCGGTATGTACATTGCAAATTTTTTGTTCTCCTCGGTCTTGAGAAACTCATTAAAATTATTTTCATATATTGTTTGAATCGGACCCAGATCTTCGCACACATCTTTTTTTATTTTGTCAACCACCATATCTATTTTATTTTGCGCTTCATTGGGGTGGCACGTATGTGGTTTCTCTCGTAATATTGCATTATCTACATCTAGTGTGACCGTGGCAGTACAAATTGATCGCTGACTGCATCTCCATAACGTAGTGTTACTTTTTTTATTTGTCGTGCTTAAATTATATTTAAAGCCACACCACAGTAAAAGTTTTTTGCCTTTTCGGCTTGTTATGAAACGAACGTCCATTTTTACACTTATTACACCAGAAAAGCCACATTTATTGCAAACAGATTTTGCGTTGACACTGTTGACAGTAATAAATTCGAATCCATTCTATTATTACGAGTATATAATTAGTGGCCAGTGTATCAAAATAAATACTTAAAGAGTTAGTAATAGGTAGGCAATCGTATACAGCATGTAAAGGACACGCAAAAACTCGCGCACACTAAAATGTATGTCAAAAATGACAAATGAATAATTAAACGTTGTATATTCGGTGTCCATAGGTCAGACTAGGGATGTTACGGAGGTGGTTTAATCGGAACCGAATCCGAAACCGAAAGCGAATCTGAAACCGAAACCGAAAGCGAATCCGAAACCGAAGCGAAACCGAAGGTGTGAATTCAGCCGAAAGTTTCGGTATATCGGAGCCGAAGCCGAGCCGAACCTCCGTAACATCCCTAGGTCAGACCGAATTATAAAAACCGAACTGCGCTCCAGATCAGGCGTTGCAGATGTTGGTCTTCAGGCTGTGAAGCTAAAGTGAGTGGGACTGTAAGCATTGTGTGTGTGTGTGTGTGTGTGTGTGTGTGTGTGTGTGTGTGTGTGTGTGTGTGTGTGTGTGTGTGTGTGTGTGTGTGTGTGTGTGTGTGTGTGTGTGTGTGTGTGTGTGTGTGTGTGTGTGTGTGTGTGTGTGCGAGGAAATGGACTTTTAGGAAAAGTGGACATTGGAGGAAATGGACCATGGAGCCCAGAATCTTTTGACCAGCATTATTACAACCAATTTTACTATGAGATTTCTTTTGTCTGTGGTAGTAGGTAAAATCTGTACTGTAATGTTATTACAGTACCGATTTTTGTAAGGTTATGAGTTTAAATTAGGAACAGCTGTCAAAACACAAGTTGGTCTCTATTCTAGTATCCATAGATACTTAATTAATATTGTTATCGATACGAAACGTCAATTCAGTATGTTTTTTTATAAAAACCGCACGACATTTGATCTCTAGTGACATGAGAATATGGATACATCCGTTTGTATATGATTTAGAAAAAAAAAACATTCGTCTTGACGGAGGTTCGAATTGCCGCCATTATTGTTGTCATTTGTTTGTTGGTTCTTTGCTGTTACGAAAGTAGAATTGTGAAAAGTTTATTGTAATTCACATTTTAGTTGAAAATATTGTTTCAATGTAAATGTAAATTACAACTATTACAATAAATAATCTGTTTATGTATTTGTTCAGATTTATTTCTTACTGCATTAGTATATGTGTTAGATATTTTACAGGTAGCACTAGTGGTGCCGGTCATTTCCTTATGGCTTCTGAACCCATCTTAGAGTACTTATGATATGTGTGTAGATAAAGTAGTGTATACAACTGTACATAATTAGGCCTTAAAACACTCGTGTGATCCTATTATGAAACTCGCTGACGCTCGTTTCATAAAACCACACTCGTGTTTTTAGGCCTCTCATAATGTATCAGTTGCATAAACTACTATTATGCAACCGTTGTATAAGAGGGGGCAAGAAACGCGAGTGGCATGGGTTACGATGTGAGCGTAGCGAACATCGTAAGAAAGATGCCACGAGCGTTTTTTGATCTACTTATACAACGTTGCATACAATACTTTTTATACGACTCGACATTTCATAAATAAAATGCAAATAAACAACAAAGAAAATAATTATATGTTCCCGCTCGGAATCAACAAAATTAAAAAAAAAATAGTCTGATAAACTTTTTTTTATTGACGTCCATCTGTCAAAAAAATATGAACTTATACATAAAGGTATACGTTCACTATACAAAACATCTGTCAAAAAAATAGGAACTTATACATAAAGGTATACGTTCACTACCTAATACTAAATATCCATGCACTGAAGATAAAACTTTTTTTTTAAGTTGGCAGCAATGCCTGAGTACAATAAGCTTTTTTTTTTAAATTGCAAATTGTGTGAATGCGGCTGTTTATCTTGTAATCTGTGGTACTAAGTGATGCTTTTTGGCGACATTATAACATCGTTTAGCAGTGTTTTTTTGGGCAATAGAGTATAGACTTTTACAGACTTTAATAATTTATGTCTTTATATTAGAGTTAGTAACTATATAAATGACAGAAAACCGGCCAAGTGCGAGTCGGGCTCGCGCACCGAGGGTTCCGTACAAACACTTTCCATCCCTAAGTGGTTAAGTTTTCACCTGGTATGTATAGCGCCCCATATAAATTAGGTGCAAAGTTAGGTATTAAAGAAAAAACTACTTACCAGATCTCGTTCAAAACAATTTTCGTTGGTAGTTTTTATAGTAATGTACATCATATATTTTTTTTTGATTTTTCATTTTCTTATTTTAGAAGTTAGAGGGGGGGGGGACCAACTTTTTTCCACTTTGGAAGCGTCTGTCACGCAAACTATTCGGTTTAGAAAAAAAATAATTTAGAAACCTCGATATAATTTTTGAAGACCTATCCATAGATACCCAAACACGTGTGTATTTGATGAAAAAAAAAATTTTGAGTTTCAGTTCTAAGTATGGGGAGCCCCCAATATTTATTATTATTCTTTATTTTTGCATCAAAATCTTAATGCGGTTCACAGAAATACATCTACCTACTAAGTTTCAACAGTATAGCTCTTATAGTTTCGGAAAAAAATGGCTGTGACATACGGACGGACAGACGGACAGACGGACAGACAGACGGACAGACGGACAGACAGACATGACGAATCTATAAGGGTTCCGTTTTTTGCCATTTGGCTACGGAACCCTAAAAAGTACTGGAGTAGAAAAAATATTTTATATGGTAGCCCAATGATAATATACATACAGACTTTCTTTTATTTACAAAACACTTCTAAGGAAATAAAGGGAATTCCCCATCAGTAAACATAAACTCGATGTTGTTATACATATGCAGTAGTTGCATAGATAAAGACAACGCAAGCCTTAGGTATACCTACTCCGTGACACCCAGTAAGTACAATTATATGCTAATAGACTAAAATATTAACACTATTATTGTCCACGTAAAACAAACACGGTCAAAAGAACCAGCTGACGATTAAATTTAGACAATATCCTGTCAAAGGAATAATTCGTTAGCCACGCTCCATGAGAACTAATATAAAGTGTTTGCCACGATGCTATATTTGAAGGAATATGTTGTGAAACGGCGGCAGGGTGCAACAATACACCCGCCACTGTCGTGGGAACCCAATTCAATCCAAGTTTTATTGTAGTCGGCGATATGAGCTAATATTTCAAATATCATGCCGGTCTCGGCCATATTCCTTGTTGGAACGAGTGGTTTATGCATTTTTTTACAGCAGCCAAGGTTGAAAGTTAATGTTGGTCGCTTTTATATAATCACTTGTTCATAAAATATAACCGACTTCAACAATAAGAAATGGTATTTCCGAGAATAACCGATCGAGTTACTATATTAAAAAACCCCGAAATCGTCATAGATGTACAGTATTTGAGGAATTACTTCGAATCCCACTGGATCTCACGATCATTCTTCACCGAAACTGTATGAGTTGTCTACTCTCGAAATAAAAAAGAATTCTCGAAATCGGATTATTAATGATGGAGTTCTGTTTGAAGGTAACAAACGTTTAAAAAAATACAACGGAATAGATAAGTACTCCTGCGTTTTGAAAATACAAACACGATGCCAAATACTTATTGACATGACCCCACAGCGCGAGATAAGAATGATGTCATCAAAGGGGAAGAACTGTGAACCGGGCGCCGGGCTTGCCGTTCTGACGCAGCCAGTTATGTTCAATACATATACCTAATGGTTGGAATGATCGCACACAACTCATTTACACGATCGCCTCCAAAATGGCAACAATGAAAAAGTATTCGTTAATCGGGAACAATTTAACGATAAAAATACGCGAAAACAAAACACGGCTGAGAATAATCGGCAACAACAATACTGTGGATGCCGACAAAAACGAAGGAGAGATACAAATGGTGGGGATCAATTGCACAGTCACAGTACAACAAAATTATGGAACAGTCCAGATGCTTCTCGAAAACTGCCAAAGTCGAGAAGAAGAAATTAGCCCCCCGAAGGTTGTAGCGAATGACATGATGGAAATGTCGCCTAAAATATCATTTATGACGAAGCTAAAGCAAAAGTTGATGCAGGATGTCTTCAAGACTTGTGTCAGTGCTGCCGTGGAGTGTGAAGTGTAGTGCTGCTTAGTGGTAGATGCAGATTACTCTGACAATAGAATATACTAGTAGTAGTAGTATTTGCGTATGATTTTGTTATTTATTCTGACTCAGGTCAAGAGAGTGAGACACGTGTGTAATATTTTAATTTTAAGAACAATTACCTGCATGCATACAAACAGTATTTTAGAATTATTTATTTATAATAACAGATGTAGCGTTACATTAATGCAATTATATGCGTCATTAACAGACGAAAGTCATGGACATCTGTAATCGAAAATCTGTGAGTAATATTATATACCCTGACTGACATAGCTATCCCGCAGTAGAAATAATAAGTTTCTGTCAAAAAATTCATTTTAGTGACAAGCTTTTATAGCCGACTGTACTTTTCTTTGGATATCCATCAAATGTTCACTGAGATGATTCTAAAGAGCCCAAACTCGGTAGGATTGCTTTTTCTATAATAGAGTTCCTATGGCCACCTTCCGGCTCCATCATCAGATCAGCCCCATGGTACCATATTATTGTATTGTCATCGAAGTTAAGTAAGTATGCAAAATTTCAGCTCAATCGGTTGACGATATCTGCTTCAAAATTGAGTTGCAAGATTCCACCCGAACAATCATATCTACATACATACAATACATACATACATTGCAAGTTAAATAAAAGCTTTTAAAAATGAGATTATGTAATCAAGTGTTATCTTCTTCCCTAAATAGAAACTTAACTACTATTATTTTCGAAACAAGCCCACTTGTGTTGCACTCACAGACAAGTTGCACTTCTGCTTATCTTGTCTGACACAGCCTTGATATTTGTTGAGGTAAGGAATTTGCCGGATAACCGTTTGAAACGACTGTGCCTTGGAATGCAACTCCTAGATAAAACTTCTTTGTTCATAAATGATAAAATTACGCATGCATTTAAAAGCACTTCATTTACCATATGGAAGAATAGAAATTCGCTGGTTAATACTGTGGAATCATATTACATGTATGGAAATAAACAAGTACTAAGGTACGACCAGAATGGAATTATATTTTAAGGATAAAGTAAAATTTGCTTTGAAATAACATTAAGACTTGCTTGTAGTTTATTTAAATTTTAACAAATCCCTATATACCTAATTTGTAATGGGTAATGAATTCAGTCAGTAAGTATCGACGTTTACGCGATACTTACTGACTGAATGACGCGTATCTTACTTTCAATCGTGAGTACGAATATATTGTTGACTGTTGTTCAAAATACTTTAGGTACTACATTCAGTTCCACAAAAAAACCTCTTTGCCAAGTATTGTTGTATGGCAAATCGTAATTAATTTTTAGTTTAACAGATCGATATCGATTATCGATTTTTACAAATTATACAGCTACACAGAAATTAACAACGCGACACCGATGAAACATCACGTTTCAATGTCAAGAATAAACCTTCAACATGAATCGCTGCAGCATCCGTTGTTTAAATCCGTAATGTTGAGCAGGTGTCCGTGACGTCATCGGTCCAACCTGTTGCTGAACTATCAAAATTAGATAACGGCGATGGGAACTTTCACTCATCGACTGATTTCACTTTCCCGCGCGGCCGGCCCACTAATGAGACGATTCGATCTTGCGCAATAACAATGAGACGTCGCATCGCATCGAACCAGACTGGCTGGGTTGCTGCGCACCACGTCGACTACATCTCTTTCTAACTGTAAGGAACTAACAAGCGCGGACTAGCTTACAAGTCAGGGGAGGGTCACATAGTCGTGTTCTGGTCTGGTAAAGACAGGCTCCAATTCGTTTTTTTTTTTGTGTTCAACCTAAGGGGCCTGCAGGGGTCATGAGTAACTTTTGATGACCACTGGATCACTGGATCCGCCCTGTGCAACTGAATAGAAGAGGTTTATTGCATCAGATTTATAACCCACGACAAAAAGGGGTGTTAAAAGATAGGTTTAACATTTACGTCTCCGTAGGTCCGTCTGTGACTTAATAGCTCCGAAATAGATTTAGAATTTTAATATAGTTTTGGTAAGCAACGACGGTAGGTTGACTGCAAAATTTTTGCAGAAATTTGGCGGAACAAAACTTTCTCGAGCGGATTGAGTAGGTAAAGTGAATCCGATGGCTCTATCAAACTCGGATTAAGATTCTGTCATTCCCATTCCTGGTAGCTAAAGTTTCATAGCAACGCGTGCAGTGCCTTTTTACGCAACGTGCAATGGAAAGGGCTGTACTCGGGAGTTTCTTTGCGTGATAGAATCAGAAATGAGGATATCCGCAGAAGAACCAAAGTACCCGACAATTGCTCACAGGATTGCACGAGTGATGTGACAATGGGCGGGCCATGTAGAATGGATGGCCGTTGGGGCAGCAAAGTCCTGGAGTGGCGACCACGTATATGAAAGCACAGCGTGGGTCAACCCCTGACTAGGTCTAGGAGGGTGGCGGGGAGTCGATGGATGCAATCTGCATGGGATCGCAGCAATGGACATCTGTGGCAAATAGATACATATATAGATAGAAAGTTTCATACGGGCTAAAACTATGTACGCTAGGAACAAAGATTAAGGCACCAGAGTAGGCTTAGCTCTCGGGAATAGAACGGTAATTTTTTGGGTGTTTTCAGTAAGAATATCTACGAGTCTGCTCCATAAACTGCCGGCCTGTCAAATACCATAAAATTCAATGTTCCTGACTATTAAATTACGCAAATCCAGGGTGAAGACGCAAAAAAGTGCAGGACAAAAATGTACACTTGTTTTGTTGTTGCCAAATTTAAAACCAATCCGTAACGGTAATAAGACTCGCAAACGCGCCAAGAAACATGTGCATCTTATTTTAGATATTTAGATTAAAATAATTGTTGAAACCGGAAGTCTCCCAGGGCTTGTTTTTACGCAAATCGAATAAAATAGAACAAAACCCATGCAACAAAAACATTATTGGCTCTTCAAGGTAAGACTTATAAAAATTCCGAAGTAAAAGCTTTCCTATCGACAAAGACAAAAAGACGCTTGGCGTAAACTGTCTTTTTTTCAAGTAGATTCTGAATTTACAATACGGTATTAATTTTGACAATTTGCGAGTGCAGTACTCAAAATAAATGGAAGTTTACTAAAAAAACTATTAAAAATGACCGATTGCGAATGTTATCTTATCTATGTTCAAAATGAATTCTGTCTATCTTCAAAGAGAATTGTGAAGAGAGTGTAGGTACAATCGCCTATTCATTTTCGAAAATAGCAGGACTCATTATAAATCCGGAGCACGGAGTCAGTTTGGCCCAGTTTCATCTTAGCCAGATTATACATATTTAATATTAAGAATACGACATAGATTGTGATCTAAGCACTACAGTCAAGTGCCGAAACTACAACTTTTGATAACAAAGTCGAAACTCAAAATTGGGAAGATTGGGGACCCTAAACAAGTTCCTTAAGTCGACGTTCTCTAGTTTTACAATTTAAAAAACCAGTCGAATTACTACCTGGAATTTTAGGTTGCCTATCTAGATGCATCCGGACCAGACCTCATTCAAGAGACGAAAGGCTTAATATATATTTCTAACGAAAGTTGAAAACGAGCCGTTTTGCCGCGGAGACACGAACGCAATGCGTCATCGACTCAACGTGTTGTGAAACTTATTTAACGTGACTCATCAAAAATAGAAGGTCCGAGCATGTGAGCACTGTCTAGATAGGAAAGTAAACACTTAACAGCATGGTCTAAATTCCTCTATTTAAATGAAATGTTCAGGAAGATGAAACTGTTGAATACAGTACAATGCAAAATTGCTACCTACATCTTATCTAACCCAATTTGTTGAATTGTACGGTACGTTATTTTCGCGATATAACAGGAGATGTACCTAATTCCTATATGCTTCCCAGAGCAGCGGGTGTAGTAAATAATAAATATAGGCACGTAGGGTGGACAGTGGACCTGCTCTATATACGTTCTAGTACAGAGCGTAGTAGAGGGAAGTTCGCCACAATTCGGCCTAGGTCCCACATCTCGACTCGACCACGGATGGGTTACTCCGGTTACTCGAGCCATCCGCGACACCAACTCGCAACTAGGCCACGTCCGGTGCAGCTACTCGGAAACGTATTGACACATCAGCATTATATACTTATTGAGCTTCATAGATTGCATTAACGTCATGACGTGAGTCATTAATTTAACTTGGAAAGTTTAAGGTTTTATTAGAAACTAGCTGTTGCCCGCGACTTCGTCCGCGTGAAACTTTAGCTTGAAAATTTTACGTCTTTATTATTTTCAGATCTAAGCAAAGTTAAAATTACTAAACGTGATATTTTTGCCATTTTTTACGTAATAGTAACGAACCCTTCGTACGCGAGTCCGACTCGCTCTTGGCCTTTTTAGGGTTCCGTACCCAAAGGGTAAAAACGGGACCCTATGACTGAGACTTCGCTGTCCGTCTGTTCGTCCGTCCGTCCGTTCGTCCGTCTGTCACCAGGCTGTATCTCAAGAACGGTGATAGCTAGACCGTTGAAATTTTCACAGATGATGTATTTCTATTGCTGCTATAACAACAAATACTAAAAATAAAATATTATAAATATTTAAGGGGGGCTCCCATACAACAAACTTGTTATAGATTATGGTACGGAACCCTTCATGCGCGAGTCGGACTCGCACTTGTTTTAATTTATTTTAGTTTTTTTCGGCTAAATTGCTCTAATTACGCGGTATCATTATGAAATCAGGTACATCTACGAACGAATAGCTTTACTAAAATCGATGAGTTTAAGAATAATAATGCCTTTATACAAAGTTTTAAGTCCCGCACTCAAAAAAATGTTTCATCTTCATACAAACTTTCAACCAAACTTTTAACACTTTTAGGGGACGAATGTTTGAAAACGCTGAAAGCACTTTTCTTGTATTCTAATAGTATGCTTTTACACAAAGATTCAAGTTCCACGCTCAAAATGATATTTGATCTCCATACAAATTTTCAACCCCTTTTTTACCACCTTAGGGGATGAATTTTCAAAAACGCTGAAATTACTTTTCTTTCATTCTAATTATATGTACTATACTAATACAAAGTTTAAAGTCCCGCGCTCAGAAAAAGGTTTGATCTCCATACAAACTTTCAACCCCTTTTTTATCAGTTTCAGGGATGAATTTTCAAAAACGCTGAAATCAGTTTCCTTTATTTTATTTTAATATCTATATACGAAGTTTCAAGTTCCTAGCTTAAAATTAAAATTGAACCCTGAGACAAACTTTCATCCCTCTTTTAACCCTCTTAGAGGTTGAATTTATAATCACGTTAAATTTATGTTATTTTGTTATTATTATACTATATGCCTTAATGAAAATTTTCAAAGAATTTGTAATGGATTCAAACTTTCAACCCCTTTTTAACCATTTTAGGGGACGAATTTTTGAAACCGCTGATATTACTTTTTTGTATTCTAATTATATGCCTTTATACAAAGTTTAAAGTCCCACGCTCAAGAAAAGGTTTGATCTCCTTACAAACTTTCAACCCCTTTTTTACCACCTTAGGGGATGAATTTTCAAAAACGCAGTAATTACTTTTCGTAAATTTTATTTGCATAAATTTTTACAAAGTTTGAAGTTCCTACCTTAAAAATAAATTTGAACCCCAAGACGAACTTTCATCCCTCTTTTAACCCCCTTAGAAGCTGAATTTTTAATAATGTTAAATTAATGTTATTTTGTTATTATTATATATGCCTTAATAACAAGTTTCAAGGAATTTGTAATGGATTCAAACTTTCAACCCCTTTTTAACCCTTTTAGAGAACGAATTTTTGAAAACGCTGAAATTACTTTTCTTGTATTTTAATAGTATGCCTTTACACAAATATTCAAGTCCCGCGCACAAAAAAATACTTGATCTCCATACAAACTTTCAACCCCTTTTTTACCACCTTAGGGGATGAATTTTCAAAAACGGTGAAATTAGTTTTCTTCCATTTTATTTTAATATCTTTTTACAAAGTTTCAAGTTCCTAGCTTTAAAAAAAACTTGTATCCCATACAACCTTTCATCCCCTTTTTAACCCTCTTAGGGGTTGAATTTTTCTAAATCGCTTCTTATCTCTAGCCCACGTTATAAAAGTAACCTACTGTGCAAAAATCAACTCTCTTACATTAGTAGTTTTGGCTGTGCGTTACAAAAATACAAAATACAAAATTATTTAATAATAATAATAATAATAATAATAATAATAATAGGCGTAGGGATGTGACGACCCCATCGCCCGCTGGTGTTACCAGCGCAGTCAGTCACCGCAGGGCAGCTTATGGCGAGCTGTTGGGGGGGTAGCGACCCCACGTACCTGAGTGCTCCTGGGGGTCCTGATGGGGGGTGATGGGTCGGGGCCTCCGCCTCTGTCTTGCCTTAACCGGCCGGGCAGAGTGGAGTCGCGAGAGTTTCGGCTCGGGGGCGGATGTGGAAACGTAAGGGGTTAGTTGGCTGCGGTTTAAAGCCCAGTATTACACCTCTCCACCCTTAGCCTTCCGCACTGGTGTTGCCCTTAGGCCACTTTATGTGTCGCTTTTTATGGGGGCCCATCTAGCGGGAGGCGAGTCATCGTCTACCAGTTTTTTTGCTATGAGACACTTTTCTTGGTAGACGTCCGGCTGTCTCAAACAATAGCCCAGTAGTTAGTCCATCGCATTTCATGTAATAGCCTAGTACCATATTTAGACTCCATACAACCACAATAGTTCTTACATCTTGCGGGTGCTGTCTCTGTGTGCGTCCCATGACACAGGCAGGGGGAGCATCCGCATGGTGTACCCCTTAAATTTCATTAAATTGTCGAAAGGGCCTCTGCTCGTTGGCTTCGGCTCCGTGCACGCCTCCCAAAGGTCCGGGACACCATTGTCCCGTGAAAGGGTGTGACATACAAATAATAATAATAATAATAAGCAGCCAGAATTTGGCGCACAATATTTTGTCTTTAAATATGCATGTCATTAAACCTATGAACCTTAACACGTTTTACTAAGGTTTATATTAGTTTACAAATGTTCAGTTATCAGTGTCTTCGTTTGTACCGTTTTATAATTTATTTTATGTAACGAAAATTTACACCCATTGTAACTTTTCTTCTTTAATTAATACTAATTATAGTATGCTATGCTAAAAATATTAAAACAATCGGCAATTTAGAATAAAATTGTAAACAAAAACTTAGTGGAAATAATGGCAATGCTTCAATAAAAACATGTAAGCAGTCGGCGGTGCACGCGCCGCCGGCGCAGGCCAATGAACGGTGACAGGTGCTGCAGCCAATCCCGGCACTTTACGCGACTCTCGCGTATAGTTCACCCGGCTCTCGCGTCCTCGTCTACCCCGCCAGGTATCCCGCGCACCTGAGCAAGAGCGCCGCTAGCACAGGACACCTCAAACTCACCGGACATGCAGTTATGTCTGGCCGAGCTTTGTTTACCGATCAATCTCAGCTAAGCTTTCCTTTTTAGGATATTACGGTAAATTTGCCCTGTAATTGGTTTATACAAAGCGGCATATTGGTCAGTGGTTTTTATCTGAGTGTCATCAACTTTAAATAGTCGCGACCGTTTCTTTAGCTTTAAATATTCCTTTGTTCTCTACCTAACTGCCTACGTTTGTCACGCTGAATTCTCATCTTGAACTAGACGACGACCCGGGCCCATTGACTGTCATTATACCTACGGGCTACGGGATAGGCCTACACATTCCAGGAGGTCGTTATTGCGTACTATAATGTCAGTCATTTATTAAGTGAAGTGCATTCCCTAAATACAAATGCCTCAATCCAATATGGTCGTATACAATTTGATTGGACTAAAAGCTCTTCACTACTCGATCTATATTGATAGACTTTGCCGAAGAGTTGGGAAGTTGCAAATTATTTCCTCATAAGTTAATAAATAATATACGTATATGTATATTATTCAAGCCTTTCTTAAAGAGACGACAGCAGAACAAATGGGAGGTTAAACCTTTTCAACGTGTTTAAAGCAAACGTGGAGCACGGAATAAAGCGGGTGGAGTTCGGAGAAACTTGAAACAATGTAAATATTTCCAAGCCAACATCTGTTGTATAATAACTATTACGAGCAAATGAGCATTTGGAATAGTAGGGCAGCTCCACGATTTCAAGATCGATGGCTTAATGTATCAATCTCGTATATACTTAATTGTATAACTACAAAAGTATCCTCCGTTTGCAAAGAATAGAGTTTACATTTCAAAGTATCGCAAAAATGATGCGAGTTCGGGAAAGCAAACTAAGATCTAGTTATAAAAGCGCCTGCCGGTCGGCTCGATCATAAACGGCGCCAATATTACTGTTTTATTTACATCGCTCCCAAAAAATTGGCAATAAGCCCGATTAGCGCGGACCGGGCATTATAAGCTCGGAATTCGCTATGATGTACGGCAGCCGCATCGACCTGCAGTGGGTGGGGATCACGTAAGGGCAACAACAGGTCAACGCTTTGTGCAATAATTACTGCATCTTAGCCGGATAATTACATACTTAATCTTGCGCAAGAACCGTGAATGAACTTTTCAGAGTCGGTTGGTAGAAGTAGAAGCGAATAGAGCTGAACTGGGCGACGAACCTCTGTAATACCAGTCAAAGTACGCTAAGTCGTATTCTGATTGTACCAAATAGAATCGTGCTTAGGCTCTACGGTACTCGCAACACTTGCCTCAAAAAGCTTTCAAGCTCTTTTCTAGCAGAAATTATATCCTATGTTAAATATTTCATCGATTGAAGTTTGACCGATTTCTGTCGTTATCGCATATGAACACATTTTTAACATGTGCTCAACACTGGTCATAGTTTCAGATAACTGGCGCATTTAATCGACCAATCATCCGATCGCAAACAGACGACCAGCCCGACCAGCTGGATAATTTAGCACGCGTCGTTTGCCGTCATAAATCATTTTCTGGATCGAATGCGATCGATTAGCCCACATAAAAGTACTGTTGGAAAAGTCTAACAGCTGTTGAAATTGCCCTCGACACAGTTAGCTCCAACGGACCTAATTATGTAGAGCAAGCAGGGTGCTGCAACTAGATCAGCGATAGCGGCAGGCGGGAATAAGTTACCGTTCTATTGGAAAAGACGCATGCGAAAACGAAACTCGAATGTATTTGTAATATTTGTATATACACCCTTTTCAACTACAACGTCAAGCCGGGTACCCCAACCGGTCGTAACGATTGGACACAGCACATTCAGTCAAATAATATCCAGACATCGATGAACTGTTTACGTGATTACATTAATTTAGTCTTCCAAAATATAAGTACATTTAACTTGATAAATTCGTTCACACATTATGACATTACGTTTTTTTTTAGATATCTACAATAGTAAAGACAATATCTCAAACTGCGAATGCCTGTAGGAGCTTCTGTTCCATGAAGAACATTCTGCCAGTGACATACAGATAATTTCACTAACTTACGAGTAGGTTATGTAGTCTGAACTCAAAGTTGTTGTTCGGATACGATAGCTAGAGACGTGGATGCGGCGTGGCGTCCCGGAGAGGCACGAGACTAAGGCTAGGCTCGCATAGCATCCACAAGATACATATTTACTGTGTAAAAAACTACGTGTCGTTGGATAATTTGGGTGCTACTTAAACAAATAAAGAACTTAAACCAATACGAAACGCCAGTCAAAGCAGTTGACAAATCGCTAAAAGCCTTTGTCAATTACAAAATATTTACGAGTGGTTTTATACGGCGACCCGTAAGTGGGTGAGTCAGTAACTTATCGACAGCTAGACGCGATCCGACATGGTGATAGCTCTATCGGCTTACGACATTAGTCGTCATAGTCGCTTGTCGGTTGAAAGTTTATATGGTTTCGATTTGACGGCGTGTGGGCATGAGCACGGTGACAAAGACAGTTTACTCATGAGTTGGCTTAACAAAGGAAACGAGCTTCGTAGACTGCCCCGTAATGAAAGCAGCTTTATTTATGTACTTTATGAAAGCACGATTGATATTGTTAAGATTTTATTTCGGCATTATTATATCATTAAGAAATATAAAATCCACATTGGAGGCGTGTTCATTACTACAGAGGCCGGGAAATGGGGATTGGCTGCCGAGTAGGTATAGCTGTTGTGTATCTACATATATATATGAGGCTGGCAATCCTTTTGCACGCCGAGGTATGAATAGTGATTTCCTGAATATCAATGAATTAAAACAAAAACAACGAGCAATGAAATCGAATAAACGTAAAAAAAATCCTCAACCAAGTGTAAAAACTATATATATATATATATATTCTATTTTTTGCACATGCGAATATATATTTTTAAAAGCCTTCCCGACGCCGATGTCCGATCTGATCAAATCAGATAAAATGACTGACAATTTTTCTTATCTAATCAGATTAATAGAATCTGTAGGTAGATTCAAAATTATTTTGAATTGTTTGAAATTAATATTAAATGTTTTGTTGATCTTTTTATTGATTTTAAGTTATTAAAACTGCAAACATCGTCTATTGTTTTCTTTTTTTATGGGCGTAGCGCAGAGGCAGGGATATTTTTTTAATGGCTGAATGCCATGATGTCTCAATTTTTTTTATTAAAACAAATGGTCCGTTTCCCCGCCTTTCCCGGCGAGGCGCCTGAAATGTTGGATGAAATATCATTACTTGCGCTTCTCGTCTCGTCTCGGCACTCCCGCCGCACCCCAAAACGTGAGACTTCCAAGCCTTTATACAGAACACAATATCAATATAACATTCCATACCTATTTGACAAAATTAGGTTACGTAGTTAATTACGCCTTTTTAACATAGACAAGTTGTGCTTCCTGCTTACCTGTGTAAACTGAGAGGATATCTTAGCGTGGTCCTCCTGGTAGGCCTTGCGGGCCTTCCGCCGCTCAGCCATGAGGGCCGCGAGGCGGTCCAGAGCGCGGGCCTCCAGGGCCTCCGCGTTGGCCTTGATCTGCCGGCTGGTGTTCTCCCACTCCTCCGTCATGGTGCGCCAGGCCGAGGCTATCACCGAACCTGGGACATATTTATAATGTATATAAGTGACTTACGTAACATGTGTAAATGTTTCATGTGTAAATAAAGCGTGCGATGACAATCATTTTACACCACGCCATTGGTATTGGCGCATCGCGGCCCATAGAACGACATAGAATTACCGTCGCATTGCCTATTATAAGTCATTGCAGCACTTTATCCTGCTACACTTGAACGAACGCTAGCCCAAATCTGTCCTCGGGTTTTTTATCACCATCGCCGCGCCACTGGATGGCATCAACGACGATAATAGTACATTACTGCAGATGCCGAGAAATAAGGGCTTGCCGGGTGAGTAGGTATAGACGATACGAGACGAGAGACGGATAGTGATACGAATCCGGCAAGCCCTTTCACGACCAAGGCATATATAGTGCTTTTCACAAACATATGCAATGAAATAAATAAAACAGCTGTTTAGCCTGTTCATGAACCCAGACGCCATGTTTAAAACGATTTACTTCCCGTCTTCAATTGTATATAAAATTCCTTTACATTTCTCTCGATAGCCCATACAAACTCGTCACACGGCTTGTTTGGCTATTTTAGAACTTATCAGAAAGATGTAGAGATTCTATTACCCATTGGTATAATGTAGGTAGGTGCCTAGGTGCCCGCCCATGCCCAATTGCGCAAAAAGTTGTGTTATGCTTTTATTTTCTAGTAATAGTGTAGTTAGGTATATCCTGTACTCAATTAACAATGGCGAGTTCTGCGTCCCATTGTTGATTAATAGCACTCTAATAATAATAATAATATAGGTAGATACTGTACGTAGGTACCTATGTAGTTTATAAAATATTTATCTCATTGGAAACACTGCACCTGTATCTTTATTACCTAACTGTTTCCAATTTGAATATTTACATACACCCTAATAAAAAAAAACTTACATACCTACCAATGATGTCAAATTGATAAGGATATTAAGGATTTTATTTTCATAATTTCATATTTCCAAATGACACTACTGAACTACAAAACATTATGTTATGACTGAAATAAAGCAAAACGAAACCCAAAATCGTATCCGGTGTTTTTCCGAAGTACAGTGTTTGCATCGATGCAAAGCTCAACAAATCGACGGTAGGATGTCCATGCAATGTTAGACCTAAATCTCTTTGTTTGTTTCCTTATTCGAATTTAACGGTTGTGCATTAGTTTGGCTGTTTTTGGCACTGTCAGGTGTAAATTAGCTTTGATTTAAAGCTTATTAGAGTTATTAGCAGGGGTTTAATTAGGCTGGTTATATTTCAGGAGCGTAATAAGAACGCGCTTATTTATGGGGGTAGGTACAGTATTCAAAAGTATTGACTTTTAGGGATCGATTTTGATAAATGGAAACCTAGATCCAAGAAGTAGATCGATGTACAAACCGTTAAGTTCCTCGCATTTGTCCATCTTCTGGCCCTGGGCGGCGGCCGCGGACAAGGCCAAAGCATATTCCCTGTCGCTCTTCATCTTGGCCTGAAGGCTCCTCTTCATGGTCTCCATGAGCCTTAGCTCGGCATCCTGCCGGGCCAGCAGCGCCTCGTGCGCCGCCCGCCCCGTGCCAGCCGACGCGTACCCCATTCTAACCAGAACTACACTCGTACGCACATCACAATCACAACACAACACTATTCACATCACCCCTTGTCACCGGCACCGTTTTTACGTCATCGTCAACAAAAAAGCTTAAGTCGCGACAGTGAATTAATTAATAAAATAAAAGTGGGTATAGTCACTCGGCGTCCCGCGAGCGCTCGAAATCGATTCTTCGTACAAAAAACGAACGTTGAAATATTGTTAACGATAGTAAACCGAATGCGCGGAACTGCGACACGTCCGTGCTTAGACGGCGCGCGACCCGAATGCCATCTATCGTGGGATGGGAGATCGAGGGGTGAAGCGTTCGGCCGACGGCGCGCGGGCGGGCGAGGCAGCGCCGGCGCATGATATTTTACTAATTCGAATATTAAGTCAAAAGTAAAGAAAAGGTGCTTTTTGTTGGTATTGAAAGTATCATCATCCTGAATCTACTTATTTCACTTCTATTTTCTTGACCACTTTTGAAGTCTTGGGTTCAAAAGCTTTTTTTTTTTTTTTTTTTTTTTCCTAGCCTATATTTGTGTCCCACTGCTGGGCAAAGGCCTCCCCTCTCTTGCGCCACTCGTCTCTATTGGCTGCATGCTCCCTCCACTCGTAACTAAATGCATCCAGGTCATCCCGCCATCTTCTTTTCGGTCTGCCTCTGCTCCGGTAACCTTGAAATTATTTATCAAAGTAATAGAAAATAGAATTGCTCCACTGCTGGATAAACACCAACCGCCTGAACAGGCTGGATTTCGACCCGGATTCGCCACTACCGATCACCTCCACACCCTCAACCAAATTATGGAAAAATCCAGCGAGTTCAACCAACGACTGTATCTTGCTTTTGTCGACTACAGCAAGGCATTTGATAGTGTGAAGCACTCTGCTATACTTTCCGCCATGCAAAAGCAAGATATAGATAGCGCGTATATAGGACTCGTTGAAAAGATATACAAAAACAGCACAGCTAGCATTAAACTGCATGCTCCTGGCCCCGTATTCCAAATCGGGAAAGGTGTCAAACAGGGCGACCCGCTGTCTCCAAAATTGTTCAAAAGCTTTACAAAATGTTTAATATTTTAATGGTTAAATTTAATATTTATCAATTTAAATTACGATACGATACCTTAGTTTAAACTCGTATTAATGGTACTCTAAGGTTTTAAGACGTTTTTGGTTAAATTTAATACCTATTTATAACTAGTCGACCTGATCTTCATCTAACATAACTAAAAACCACCACATGAAAAATTAAGACGGATTGAAAGAAGTGACACGATATGATTGTATTACTACAAATGGTAGTTTTCAGATTTTTATAAGTATATTGTAGTTTGAGACGATATTACTTGTCAAATTTCATAGTTCTAGGTTATATCGGGAAGTACCCTATCATTTTGATTCCCTTGAAAGTGTCGAAATGTACGTATTTTGCGACATAAACGGCCGTATCTTTTTTAGGGATCCGTAGTCATTTCACGTTAACGTAGAAGTTTGTTTTTTTCACAGCTTCAAGGCACCGTAGACCTTGGTATAATTATGGTGTTAATTTCAACTCGATACCTCCATGCTAAAAATAAAAATAAGGTGTAACTTAATGAATCCTGTTAATTAACGATTACAGTACTAAAATCCCCTATTGTTTGCTCGTATTCCTAATACTGTATAGTGCAGTGCAGCATACCCAACCCGGAGGGCACGCTCCCTAACGGAGGCGGAGAGAGATATCAAGGGGGAGTAAAACATCAAAAATTAAAGGAGAATGGAGCATAAGAATATTTTTTGCGTTCCCCAAAAATATGTTCCATCACATATATGACTTTGTATGGTTTGACAGTTCAGTTTACGGAAGAGATAGCGTGGTCTGACTCAGGAGATGTCCCTCTGACAGCTCAAAAGTATCACGAGAATTCGGGTCTCTGCTAATAACGAATCCCACATTAGTTGACTTAATTTTAATGAAACCGACGGGCGACTACTTCTTTCTATAAGAGCGGTCACGTATTGTTTCCTTCGGCAGAGGCAGCACACAGGAGTACCTACTCCTGGTACTCATAGAAGAGTACCTATACCCCGAAGTACAGCCCATGAAAATATTATGTTGATGAATTTCGTGAGTGAGATGAAGAGATCAACAAAAAAACTTAAATATAAAATCATGGGTCTCAATTTCAAAATGACAAGGTTCTGAGTAGAGATCAACCTTTGCCTCGGCCAACTTCGATCAACTTCGCCAGTAGTGTGCAGCTGGACTGCAATCTCATTATTTGTAAAGCCTGACCAGAAATATATGAGGATGCGCCATATTGCGGCATTTCGCTGGAACTAATTTCTTACACTGGCAATGATTTTATGATGGTTATCAACAATGTCAATGTCATTCATGCTGGTTTCTTTAAAAGACAAATATTTAAAAATACCCAAAGAAAATGCCGAAAACCATTCACAGTCGTGGACGTGATATTATAAATAAAGTGTACACGTGTCTACTACACAAAAAACAGTCAGCAAAAGAGTGCATTCCATTAAAATAATATTACGAGGTTACCATAGGAACTGACAGGTATTTAAACTGAGGTCATTATAGTGTGTTGCGATTGGTTGCAAAATTGTTGCCATATAAATCTTGTAAATTGCGCCCTCTTGACAATCCTCATATATTTCTGGTCAGGCTTTACAACTGTTCTTTTTGTGGGTTGCGACTGTCAATTTTTCCACAAGTGACGTTATTTGAGTGCTGATTCTTGGACGACGCTGCTTTCACCTTTTTTTAAATATTTTCAAAACTATCTTATCAAATAAAAATAATAGTTTTGGGTTCTGGGATAAAAAAGTAATGAAATTAGTTTATAAACCATGTTCAAACTTAACACTATTTGAAATGTTGTCAATACGGGGGTTTTCGAAATCGGTCTATTGTCTATGGACTGGTCACGTCAGATGCGTGTTTACGTGTTTACGCCCATAAAACCCGCTCCAGACCTTCCGATCCGATCCGATTTATCGGAAGAAATCGGATAATGTGAAGTGTTTTAGGTCCTAACTATTGCACTACACATTATCCGATTTCCTAACAATTACGCTACACATTATCCGATAAGTAGGATCGGATCGGGTAGGATCGGAAGGTCTGGAACGGGTTTTAAACCAGATCTTCCGATCCTAAAATCGGATAATGTGTAGTGTAAAGCCCGTTCCAGATCTGCCGATAATGTTTAGTGTAATTGTTAGGAAATCGGATAATGTGTAGTGTAATTGTTAGGATCGATTACACATTATCCGATTTCATCCGATAAATCGGATCGGATCGGAAGGTCTGGAACGGGTTATACACTACAATTATCCGATTTCATCCGATAAATCGGATCGGATCGGAAGGTCTGGAACAAGTTGATGATGATGTCCGAAGTGCGCTACTACATTCAGATTCACACAGAAAACAAAATAATCATAGTTTAATTAATTACCACAGTTAAAAGATTGTGGGTAAAGTATGCTTCAGCAAATTAATTATTTTAATAATAATTTGTTACGTACGCGATCCGAAGTCAGCCGAGTAGTGTAGTAGGCACTTCGTGCGTACTTCGGGCAATTTAGAATCGACTCGGGCGCAAAAACCGACCACAATCGGAAGTCGTAGATCGGTGAAGAACTAAGCGAAAGAGACTAAACAACTAGTAGCCGTTCTACACCTTCCGATATCCGATCCTAATTATCGGATGAAATCGGATAATGTGTAGTGTAGATCCTAACAATTAAACCCGCTCCGCGACCGATCGGAAGCAATCGGATAATGTGTAGTATAGTTGTCCGATTTATCGGAAGAAATCGGATAATGTGTAGTGCAGTTGTTAGGAAATTTCTTCCGTCGGATCGGATCGGAAGGTCTGGAGCGGGTTTTATACTACACCATAGGGTGTGGAACGGGTTTGATACAAACGGTCCGGTGGTTTAGAATTTTTGATACGTTGTCTAGTCGCAACGGTAGCAACGGTAGCACGGATGCGGGTCTATATGAGGGTTTGTCATCGCAGGAGTAGATTAAATTTATAACTAATAAATAGCGCCGTCCTCCAGTCCGTGCAGCCGTCTTCTAAAGCTATCTATAATCTATATCTATCTTATATAATCTAACGTATTATTTTATTAATTTGACAGTAATTTAAATCTGAACGCATGTATTTAATGGTATCACTAGAGACTAGACAGTTTTTTAGTTCACTGGCAACATTTGCCCCAGCCTTATAATATGGCCGCTACAGGTTAGTTGCTCAAATTTTGTCACGTGAAAAATTCCTAATTTCTACTTGATTTCTGTGTTAATTTTGATATTTCCACTCATTTTTCGGTTCTGCCACTTGTAGTCATTGTTTTTTAATCTTAGAGTATGTATTTAATACCATTTATTAATGCTAACGTGTCATCATTTCACCTCTGCGGACGTTTGGGTTTACCGCGTGGCCACATTCTAACTTTTTGTGCAAAATATTAACTACTTAAAATTAAGCATTACGAATATTTGCGATAATCATAATAAATTCGACTCGTATACAAAAAAAATATTAGTGTATTGAAGCATCTCCGGCAAGTGGTGATTGTCCTTTGGATACGTGCCTGCTCTCCACGGATAACCGCTTTTCATTTTGATTCAGTCGTAGTAGGTCGTTCGCTTGCTATGCGTCATCGAAACAATGCCATCCACTCACGCTTCATTCTCCTTATTGTAGTCTTTCACCGAAAAATTATTCAGTTTTACGTAATGTCTTGCAGGCAACAAGAAATCAAAGAAGGCGAAATGGATCCCAGTGAACATCACAGATATTCTTGCGGAACCGACGACTATTCCGACTACAAACAACTGGGCCGACTCAGTAGATGATGAACGTAAGTACAATATTATTTTTTCATGTAGGAACATCAAGAAGCCTACAGATATCTGACCCGATGATGATGTTCAAAGGGCAATGGCAGGCCAATGTTAATCTCGTACTTGGGGCACACGAACCGGGTGCTCGTCACTCTATCTGTCCCGGGAAGGTCTGAGGAAAGGTCTTTTGTGTTTTAAACACATTCTAGCCGGATGCTTCTCTCACAGAGAAGGAGGGGGAACCAGAAATCACGGGCCCATGTTTAGCCGGGGAAGCTCGGCCTGTGGGGCTGGGTGGAGGCTGAGGCCTGGTGCCTGTTGGAAACCCCCATGACCAGCAGTTTTAGCACAATCTACGAGATGGCTTCGGCCACAACTCAATTCAGACTAGTCTTTCATTGGCCAGCTCCCTATTTACTGCTGAGGGTCTTTAGTTGAAAAGAAATTATAAACTAGTGACAACATACAATGCCTTTCATTAAACTGTGCCCAGTGTTACATCAGTGTTCATGTTAGTATAGAATTTCTTATCAATGTATTAGAGAGGTGATTATGCATAATCAGTTATTTTATTACCTAATTAAAACAGTATGGCTATTATTTTTAAGATATTTCGTTATTGCTCCATTCTTTATGTATCTAACTTACTCAATATTCCTTGCTAATAATTGTATGTTATTAAGCAGGAAAACTCACAATAATGTTTACACACTAATTCATTGGTTTCCTGGGTTTTTAGTTCCCAACTTTGACATATGGTCACAATCAGTCCGAAATGGTCTCAAATTGCCTCTGTGACTGGTTTTGTGATTACCATTTATTCGATCCATAAATGCAAATATTACAAACATTAAAAAATGGTAAGGATGGTCTGTTTTTTAAACAAAATGCTTCCATTTTTCGTGTTACAGAAATTTTAAAGGCTGTTTAAAGTCAAACTAAATCATGCAAACTACTTGTGTATTAAGGTACATTAGCAGGCATACAAAGATTACAAGCAATTAAAGAAGGGTTTAGCCTCCACCAATTCAGCCTGTGTCTCGGCCAGCAGTGTGATTGTGTTTTGTTTCTGTCGCCCAGCTACAGAGAGCTATGGCTACTCGTCGCGAACGCGGGCGCCGGTGGTGCTGCCGTCGGCGTCGCGCGCGGCGCGCGGAGGGCTGGCCGTGGACGACGAGTCCATCCCGCGCCGTCCGCCCTTCATCGCTCACATCTCCAACCTGCCCTATGACGTCGACGAGAGCGCCATCTCTGATCTCTTTGAAGGTCTCAAGGTTAGTTACTGTCTTATACATATATTAAAAGGATAAAGTATGTGATAGGCAATTGATATAACCTAAAACAGTGCCACCAAATAAAGTGTTTTGGATCCTATCTTCAGTCATTGGGCAGCAACCAGTGTCACAACAGTATACTGTTGTGTAACCATATTGTTTTAGTTTAATCCCTACTGCTTATAAATATATTACTGATTGAATTTAAATGAAAATTTTTTATTTTATGTTCATCAAGGCAGTTACACAACTGATTGATTGATGACACTTGTATCCGCATCCATATTGTTTATTCTCACTCATAGTCTAAAACTAATACCTAAAATCCATACATTGTTATTTTTATTACAATTTCAGGAACTTCCCTGATTGTGTAGCAATTAAAAGTATGAAATTGCAATGCAGATTTACGGATTCTATATTTGGATATAGTAAAGAAGTATTTTATGCTGATTAGTGACATTGCTACAACGCCATTATTGTTATAATCACTTTATTGAGGATAATTTATTAAATTATAAATACAATAATTGTCTACAGATTCTTAACCTGAGACTGCCAAGAGAGGGTGATCGCCTCAAAGGATTTGGATATGTTGACTTTGAAGACAGAGAGAGTCTTATCAATGCTATGAACTTGCCTGATCTCGTAAGTACATCAAATGCGCAAAGGTATATTTATTTATTATGCAAGAAATTAATGAAAAGCTTGTAAGGCAATAGACTATCCAAGTTTTCAGTACATACAAATACATATAAATTTACTAAGTTGTTTTAAATCCTAAAACAAGGAAAATTGGCAAGATGCCAATGCATCCACTTCACTTGTACCTAATCTGGTTCTGCATAAAGATTTTGATGAAACAGCAGAGAGCAAGCTTGACCTACTTTCTGGCAAGAATTGAGCAAACTTTGATGGTGTGTACTGCCTATACGGGGGAGCATTTGGATTTTTTTAGCTTTATCTACAGATTAATCCTGTTTTATCAGAGTGTTGGAGGACGGCGAATCAGAATAGAGGTGTCGACCGAGAACAATGATCGACGTATGGGCCGCAGCGGCCGCTCCGACCGCGAAAGGTATACACATTCGAATACCTTTACATTTGTTTAGTTTTAACTAGTCAACCGTTACTTGTAAGGATCCCTTCTAAAAATAATTATGAACTTCTATTATTGTCCTAAGAATGCTATTCAAATATAAAAAAATAGGTCAGCATGAACCTATGAATAGGGTACCGTCAATACATTTAGAGGGTAAGAAACCCAAAAAAAAAACCCATAGCCCTTACAAAAAAAAAAACAAAAGGGACTCCCCTCCTGAACTTTACAATAAGAAAGTACAGATAAGACTAATGTTCCCATGAAGTTCGTGTATATGTGTGTGTTTTATTCAATGGCTTACGATTGTTGCAATCTGCCTGGAATGTCTGCCATTGGTATAGTTGAAAGCATCCATAAAATCACGTTTTCAAGCGTGCGGCCTGAGAACAAAGAATGTGACCTACATTAAGGACTTCATACTAATGCTATCTAGCTCTATATTGACACTTTCATGTATTGCACATTGTGAGATATGTTCGTATCCGATTTCGACTCGCACAACTGAAATAGCTTTGTTTATGTATGAATGCACAATTAAATATACGAGGAAAACCAATTAAAACTGAAGTGTTCAAAACTTCTGATTAAGAACTGGCAATGTCGTATCCCTTGCTCTAGAACGCCTCCAAACGTGTACAGTTAGGTGATAATTATTGTTATGTACAGAGACTACGACCCGGAGCGCACGATGGGCGACTGGCGCTCGGGCCCGCGCGCGGCGCCGGAGCCCAGCGCGCGACCCCGGGAGATGACGCGCGACCGGGACATCACGCGCGACCGGGACATCACGCGCGACCGGGACATCACGCGCGACCGGGACATCACGCGCGATAGGGACCCGCGCGACCGAGACCGGGAAGAATGTGAGTACTGCCTTTGTATGTTTGCAACAGACTGATCATCTTCAAATAGTCATTAGTGCTCATGTATATGAACTACTGCAGGGATGATTATTTAAGGTTGAATATTAATTCACATAATGGTTCTGAGATTTAAAGTTTTCGTTTTTTAAGGTCACTTCAGCTAAAAATATAGACGTCTTAAATATTCTTTGGCCTAATATAGTTGGTTGTTAAAGTTATACATAATAGCAATCAACCAAAGCATACGTTTTATAATAAAATCACAATGATGATAAGCAAATGATGTTATGGAGTGAGCTCTAATGTCACACTTGGGACACACACACAGAGTACATTAATTATCATTAAGAACTGGTTCTCCAGTGTAATGCTGTTGAACAATTAAGTACTAACTGAAGTTTTTTTTTTTTTTCTTTTAATTTTACAGTCAAATTACCTCATCGGTTATACTTCGGTATTCAGAGATGAATTGATAATTAAGTTACTCCAATCGTCTCGGGAAGGTCTGAGTAAAGGCCGGGTGTACCGCGATAGCACCGATTAGAGCTCTTCCATTTTAGTTATTTTGATGGTGACCTTGATTCTTCTCCTTGGAGACTCGAATCGCTAGACTGGAAAGCTCTACCCTCTAGACGGGGGCGTCGCCCAGAGCGACGGCGACGGCACCAGAGACGCCGCGCCGGGGCTCGTCGAGGACTCCCGCCGGACGAGACTCGGCCCCGAAGTGCGTTGAAAGTCCCCTGTGGCCGGCCGTTTTAGTACAATCTGTGACGCGGCTTTCGGCTGTAACTCGATTCAGACTAATCTTTGGCTCGCTCCAGAAGACACGCTTGCTTAATTCTGAGTGAGTGTTATTTGTAGTCTTAGAGACTTAGATAATGTTAACTATCGAAGTCCTATAATATATATATACTTTTACGTTTGTGACCTCATTCGTTTGCCACCGCGATGACCGGGTGCAGACTTTGATTACGACAGTATGATCTGTCTCCAGCGACAGCGGACATGCGGCCGGGCGCGTGGCGCGACGGCGAGCGGCCGGCGGCCGAGCCGGCGCGCGCGCCCTACGGCGGCCGGAGCTCGTTCGGACGGGACCGCTTCGACGATGATCGGTGAGTCACACTCTTACTTTACTTTATCGCATGGACGATCATTAGCTGGTTTGTGGAGACAGAATGTTTACTGTCGCATTTTAAAGACTTGTTTACGACCACCCAGATGGTATGTTATTGGCCGGTACTGTAGCTATCCTTCATTATTCCCGCTTTAGCCTGGAGCTATGATTTCCTCATCATCATATGATTGTAAACTAATTCACGGCCTACTAGGGCTGTCTTATTTAGGATCGACTAGGCTATGTCGAGAATGTAGTTGCAAAGAACCGCCTGAGCGGCGTCGTCTATGGCTGTCATTCTGATGATTTGTGGAATTACAGCGGTCGTGAGCGAGGCGGCGGCTTCGGGCGTGACGGCGAACGCGAGCGCGAGCGCGGCTACGGCGGCCGCGACGGCTTCCGCGCCGCGGACACCAGGGAGCGGGACGGCGGCGGCTTCGGGTAAGATCTACTCTCATCTCCTAATCATAAGCGACCGTCTGCGGCTGCAGCTCCAGCTCCTTGCATCCCGACTGCCTACTGAAAACTGGCGTAATGGATTTGAAATATGTCTAACTTTACAAATTTATCGATGTGAGTATATTCATATATAATCAATTGGAATCTTAAGAGGCCTTATTCCTTTTAAAATGCTGATTGTTTAGACATTTTTCTCTATGATCAAACATGTTTCTTAACATACTATTGATGTTACTTTCTAGAACAGGGCTATTGGGATTTATTGGTATATATTTGAAACCTACAGTTTGAATTTTTCATTGATAATTTTTGTTTCAAAAACTACTCGAAATTGACAAAATTCACGCGGAAAATTAGTTTTTTTAACTTATTTTCGACTGTACGCAATGAAAGCGTGAAATAACTATGTTACTTCCTAGAACTCGGGGAAAAGTATTATTCACTTCAAAAAGTTGGTTGAAATTATCAATATATTTGTCATAATATGAAAAAAATAAATTTTAAAAGGAATAAGGCCTCTTAAATGCAAATTTTCTCCACCACATTTGGTAAAATTTTTGAACCATCAATATGAGGTTACTGGTAATGTGTAATGTCATTGACATGAAAGGTCTGCAGTTGGACTATACGGTATAATGGATATTATAGTTTGTTGTGGCGCATTGCATCTGAATCATTCACGTTTTAATAATATAAATCGGCTTTATATTATGCACACGAAGCAACAGTCAAAATTACGATATCTTGATTGTTGTTCTACTTCATCTTCCTGTGTGCTATATAAAAAGGTCACCTAGACACCGATTCGTGCCTAATTATGCGCGGACTGGTCGCTTTATACCAACACTTTTCTGTTCTTAGTATATAATGAATGAATATTTTGGGTCAATTAAATTTAAACCATTAATACAAACAAAGATTTGATCTTTGTATAAAGGGGCTTCTAAACGGGCCATGTTTTGCTGCAATTTTTGGCCGGCCATTATTTGCATCTGCCTCTAACGTACTAACGTAGGGTGTCAGAGAAGGACGGCTATAGTTGCCGGCCACAAATTGCAGTAAAATATGGCCCGTTTAGAAGCTCCATTAATGGTTTAAATAAAAATTGTCGAACACCCACATTAAAAAAAAAACATGTTTTACATTGTACATTACATGTTTCATGAATTTATAAAAACAAAAATTTAAAAAAAAAATTAATTTGTTAATTTAGCAATATCATAGAAGTTAGCAATTAAACGTTATTTCAGAAACCGAGAAGGCCGGGGATTCGGAAGCAGAGGTTTCGGTGACCGAGACCGCGACCCGCCTCCACCCAGAGATGGTGAGTATCTCCACTTTTTAACAGTATAACATTTGTATCTTTTAACCAATAAAGAGAGTGGTACAATTTGCGCCACCGACCTTACGTTGCTTCCTTGAAGTTAGCCTCTACACTCTCACTTTCTACTTTTAAACTTCAAACGAATGTAGGGCCTTTGCCAAAGGAAACAGGCACAACAAAATGTAAAAGATGGGAAATAGTGAAATCGTGTATAATTTTTCACCACTTGGATAGTTGGCAGACTACGACTGTGCGTTTTTTTAGAAATTTCCTGCCTCTCACGACTGCATTGTGGAATGAATTGTCGCTTGCGATATTTCCGGACCGATACGACCTACAAGAAAAAAAGCATACTCCCACCTGAAAAGCCAGTAACGCACTTGTGACCCTTCTGGTGTTGCAGGTGTCTATGGGCGACAATAATCGCTTTCCATCAGGCGATCCGTTTGCTCGTTTGCCCCCTATGACAAAAAAAAAACAAAGTGGTTTGGACCCCGCCTGAACCATTAAATTTTTAAATTTTTCGCTTCATTGTAAACGTGAGATAGTTGTCTAAAAATAAAGTCTAATTATTATAAGAACACCACTTATAGCTAAGTTCAGAGTTAGAGACGAAAAGTTATGCGGCGAAAATTGTAATGTATTTTTATGCTTCTGAACCATATCTGCACCTGAACTCTGATAGACGACAACGTATAGGTAAATAGAAGTATAAATATTGTATTTAGACTGTCTGTGAAACCTTCTACGACGCCAATCCTGTTGCTTGTGCGACAACAACATAACAAGTGTAACCCGGACATTGCAGACAAGCCCCGCGAGCGGCCGAAGCTGAACCTGCTGCCGCGCACCGTGCCGCGCGCCGCCGACGCGCCGGCCGCGCCGGCCGACGGCGCCGCGGACGAGCGCGACAAGCTGACCGACAAGCCCGCGGCCAAGCCCGTCTCCGCGGAGAAGGTGTTCGGCGCCGCCAAGCCCGTCGACACCGCCGCCAAGTGAGGATACCATGTTGATAACCTGTGCACTTCGCGTATATTGTATAGACTATCCGTCCATACTTGTCCATGCGTGTAAATTATGACTTCTCGAAAACATTATTACACTTTACTCCTGGATTACACAGCAATAGTCCCTTTATTCCATACAGTCCTACTAGTAGTTCGATAGTCGAACTGTTTGGACTTTTTTTTCCAAATAGTCATACTGGTGGATCGAACTATCTGGAAGCACGGATTTTATTCCAAATAGAACTACTATGAATATTATTATGGTACAATCAGAAATAGAAGAGGTACTTGATGAATCTTTTTGATTATCGCATCCAACGATTTGGTTTGTCCTAAGGGCCGATACAGACGGACAGCATTCCAGCTGCAAAGTGGCAGTTCCAGCCGCACATCAACTGCAAGCTGGCTGTACGGTCATAATGCAGTCGTATTGCAGTTGGAACAACTGCAATATAATTGAATTATAACTGCAATGCCGCTTCTTGCAAGAACCCCGGTTATCTATTCAGTTCAGTTTATCGATTGAGTAAATACACACATGAAGAGCAAGAAGTTCTATTGCAGTCGTATTGCAGTTGCTTCAACTTTGCAGCTGGGTTGCAGTTGCTTCAACTTTGCAGCTGGGTTGCAGTTGAAATGCTGTCCGTCTGTATCGGCCCTTAGGACAACCAAATCGTTGGATCGCGATAATCAAAAAGATTCATCAAGTACCTCTTCTATTTCTGATGGTACCATAATATAATAATATTCATAGTAGTTCTATTTGGAATAAAAACCGTGCTTCCAGATAGTTCGATCCGCCAGTCTAACTATTTGGAAAAAAAAAGTCCAAACAGGTAGACTATCGAACTACTAGTAGGACTGGATGGAATAAAGGCAATAGTCACGCAAGATGTTTGTATGGTGGAAGGAATTGACAAAGTAATAAATCAAACCAATAATCACGGAAAAATACTATTTCTAAAATATTTTTTTCAAGTCACGATTGGCAGTTTTCATTCCTAGTCCGCCGCGAATCGAACGATATTTATCGATGATTGTTGTGGACATAGAACATTCACTCTTCAGCCTACCTTAGATCTGCGATTGCGTATATTCATCCGTTCGCGGATATAACAACTCAACGAATAGCAAGTTTCTTTGCAAATAAATTAATTTTAAAGGAACTTGAACAATGTCAGTGTACATACTTGTACTTGTACTTCGAAATAAAATGAAAAGCTGTAATTTACTCTTGAAAATTATGGACAAGTGTGCTCTATGCACATGAAGCAACTTTAAAAATGATCAATATTTTTGATGTTGTTATCATTACTTCTCTGTGCTATAACAAAAGGGTCATCTAGACATCGTTCCGAGGCTATCGATGTGCGGATCGATCGCTTTATACCGACACAATTGAAATCGCCCCCTGCAGGGATTTACGAATCTCGATGTGATGTCATGAGGGCGTAGAAAAGATTACTCGACTAGTATTGCAAGCTGGTGGATATATAATTACTTCAAAGACAATAATATTTTATATATTGTTTTCTTTTTTCACTTCTTAGGGAACGGGAAATAGAGGAACGTCTTCGTAAACAGGAAGAAGAAGCGCGGAAAGGAACTGATGAGAAAGAACGCTGGGGCCGCAGGGTATGCTTTGTAAAATTGATACCCATTAATTTTGAATAAGTTTAAATTGTACTACTAATCTTATTCTTTCTTATAGAATGATCATTCCGGAGACCGTCGCGGCGGCGCTAGACGTGGTTGGTATTTTTCTTGTCTTTTCTGTATAGTTCGTACACTAAATCTGGTCAACGCAAAATACACTTTGTGGTGTAAAGACGCAGTTTTAGTATCCAATAACAATTTTTTATTTCTTAATATGTACATATTTTTTTACAGATGACCGTGGTAGAGATTCCCGAAGCTACAACAGAGACCGACGCGACTACTCAAAGGACGACAAAGATCGACGCGACTATTCTAGAGACGACAAGGACAGACGCGACGACCGGGACCGACGCGACTACTCGGACAATCGCGACCGACGCGACTACTCGAAGGATGACCGGGAAAGGCGTGAATACTCCAACGACGACCGGGGTCGGCGCGATTACTCTAGAGACAACAAAGACCTACGCGACTACTCGAAAGAAGACCGCGATAGGCGCCCATCGTCCAGAGATAAAGAACGCCGCGAATCCAGAGACGATCCTAGAGACGAGCGCGATCGACGAGACTATTCCCGAGACACTCGCGACAGTCGCCCCGAGCGGGACGATCGCGACCCCAGAGACGACCGGGACCGTCCTCTCAGAGACGACAAAGATCGCACCTACAAGCCCGAGCGGTCGCGCGACAACTCGCGCGAGCGGCGGCCGGAGCGGGCCGCGTCGCCCGAGCGCCGCGCCGACTCGCGCGAGCGCAACGGTCGTGCGCGTCGAGACAACAGCGCCGACCGCGCGCTGCCCAAGATGAAGGAACAGGAGAAACCGGTGAGCATACACTTAAGTTGTACGAATGAAGGCTTTTGATCTGAGTACAGTTTAATTATTTTAAGAGATCCACTGATACATGGATTGCTGGGTTGACCCAAAAAAAAATTATTGCCATGTATAGACTATTCAGCCCCTACGTTTGTTCCGAACCGAGGCCGAAACCTGATATGTCCCCTAATCTAAAGCTAGGCGGTTTGTGGAAAAATATATCCACTTTATTCTGTGTGATTCTAATAGTAGTAACATTTCTCTTTTGTTGCAGAACTTTGTAGCGTCAAATAAATTTAGCTTCCTGGAGGATGCGGACGACGGCGCATCCGAGTAGCGCAGCCACTGCAGTGTAAAGTGTAAATTGATCAAGTGTAAAGACTCGCGCCACTGAGACTCTCAGTCGCGCCATGTAATAGACTCTTAAGTCGTAGTGCGGTGTGGATATACTTCGAGAAGGTTGCTACATGCTCTCACCGCTTCGAGCCCGCCCCAGCCCTCGCTGGCCCTCGAAAGGCTGTGACCATCTACTTTTGTAATTTAATATTCAGCTCGTCTCCATTCCGGTTGTGGGTACTTGTGTACATTTTATGGGCTCCGAGGTCGCTTCCCTTCAAACGGAGGAGCAGCGAGGGCTGGGGCTCGATTTGTGATCATGTACTGATTTGATGTAAATTTTTTATGGGTTTGTTACGTAATAGAGTTGTACGTACGGATGCAAAGCACAGGCCGAGGCGTGGCGAGCGTTCCCGCGATACGTCGCGACAGGTTTTGTTTTTACGTTTTGATACAGGTGCTGCTCTCCGATTATATTTTGTGAATATTGTTTTGTAATTTCATTTACTCTGTTGAAATATCAAAACCTTTTTGAGAACTGCGACGCAATACATCGCGATTGCCACCAAGGGATCTTATTTCATTATTTTAGAATATTCCTTTATGTTAAATATGTAGTCGATTTAGATTATTAAAATATTAATTGTATTATTTATCTTTACAAACAGATATGGTTCTATAATCAATTGCCATGAAGGTGCAACGATTACTTGCGAGTATGCATTTGCTGTTGTACGGCCTGCCTCATTGAGCTGTTAGTCAATGTGGAAATTCAAATACCTACAGATAGTTAGGACCTTGTCACAAGGATATTTTTATTGGTAAAACAAACGTCCAACGACGTGAAAATTGTTTAATATGTAATAATTTCTCAAGTTTATTTCATATACTTTGTTCTAATTGTGAATTAAAAATAAATAACTCTTTTACAACCAAAAAGTGTTATCATTTTATTTATTTCATACCTGTGAAATACATTATTAATCATCTAACCCAATGAGAATAGATAATGCCTAGAGTAGACCATGAAGTCGAACCGTCTCATACAAGTTTTCTGACCAGGCAGAAGTGTTCGTGGCAATAACGTCAATCAACTAGGGACATCCTTCCGATAAAAAAATTATCGATAACTGAATACTTATCCGAAATGACATTTCATAGTATAGAAGTAGTTTCTAGTAGCTATTAAGTTCACCGGATAAATAGAAATTAACTAATATGCTGATTTCTACCCATCAATGTTACTTACATACTTTTTAGAAATATTAAAATTCAAATAACAATTCAATTAACAACCTTATATTTTTTAAATACGGTATATAGCTATATTATACGTTATCTCATAACATACTGTCATAAGAGAGTACAACTTATCGATAAAATAATATCGTGTGGCTCTCCCTAGCAAAATTTTATTCGTGCCAGCAACACTTCTACGTCTGCTTCTGACATATCAAAACGCTGGAATTGCACGAAATTTAATTGATAATATAAAGGTAAGCAATGAAATGAAAATTGTTACTTACCGTTGGACGAAACAAGAATACTGTATCCTGGATACAGACGATCGTACATTTTTTTTATTGTTTTTTTTTACGACCACTCCACTTGGACTACTTTTAATTGCACAAATTCCCATTATTCTCCTATTTTAAACGAATAAAAAAATCGTACAATAGTCGAGTCTGCATTATTATTTTGACAACGTATAGAACTGAAATATCTCTACCCTCCAAAGTTGAGGGTTGAGGTTATAGACTGGTAGTTCAAATCAAAATTTTCAAGTCTAACGGCATTTTGTGAGCCATTTCGGCAACATGACTTTTCCGATGTAAAAAAGCCTGCTGAATTCGATTCTGGATGTTGCCAAGCCGAATTTTGCCCCCCTCCCCCCATTTCCCCCCTTTTTACCTCAAAATATGTCCCTAATCACGGTTTTTACGGTTTTATACAAAAAGTATTACAGCTAGAAAAAAAGTGTCAAAGACAAGAATGATCTCTATAAAATTTCCTTTAACATGGTGTATAAACTTTTTTAGTAGGCAAACTCAAACTCAAACTCATTTTATTGGTGAAGCAGATCACAGGTCATTTTAGTTATACACAATTACAAGATTAAAATTACGATAACATTTACAAAAAAATACGGTCTCAATAGAATTACTTATTACTATCACTATTTCGGGAATAATGTCAAACAATACATTAAAATTAATACTCAATTTAAAATAATATTGATTTACACAAATTTATATACCAAAATTCATTATTTAATTATTATCGATATAATTTTCAGTGTCCAGAAATTCCTCGACGCTGTAATACGCTCGCTCGATAAGCCATTTCTTTAATTTTAATTTTAATGTCGCTAAACTAGTTGCTGCAGTGATAGTTTCTGGCAACTTATTGTATACTAACGGCCCCATGATGTGCGGCAACTTCCGATATTTAGTGAGTCTTCCAGGGAGTGACGCTAGCTTGTGGGCATTGCGAGTAGCTCGACCATGAATCTCTCCACGGGTGCGATATTCAGACCGGTGTTCAAACACATACACATAGGCCTTATGGTTTGTGAGCAATATCTTCCCGAACTTCATAGACTGGTATAAAATTCTAAATATCGGCTTCCTTTACCGTGCTAACGGCATTTTGGGATCCATTTTGGCAACATGACTTTTCCGATGTAAAAAAGCCTGCTGAATTCGGTTCTGAATGTTGCCAAGCCGAATTTTGCCCCCCTCCCCCCATTTCCCCCCTTTTTGACCTCAAAATATGTCCCTAATCACGATTTTTACGGTTTTATACAAAAAGTATTACAGCTAGAAAAAAAGTGTCAAAGACAAGACTAAAATCCACAGACCTACGGACTAAATTGACAAATGACTGACAAGTAAAATGATACCAGGAACAGCAAAATAAAAATAGTGAAGAGTATATGTCGATAACAATATATCGACAAGTTGTAAAGTACAAATAACAGACTAGTTTAAATCAAAAATAAGTATATTACTTTCAAATAAGAGGTACAAATTTTGGTTTGTTTGATTTCCGAGGTAGTGGATGGATAAAATGCGTTTTTACCCACTAGTTTTAAAGCATAAAAAGGTTTCCGATCCTGTAGGTAAAAAAGAAAACACCTTGTCCGACGATAACTAGTCTTTATTATAAAATATTATTCATTCCCAGGCTCCGTTATTTCGTCATCTTCATTCATCATCATCAGTTACATTTATAATAAAACGATCCGAAACATTGTCCACGGGTTTCAGAGGCGAAGTAAACTTCTCTTGTTCTTTGTATTCCTTCAAAACTTTAAAAACGGAACTTCTCGAAATACCAAGAATTTCGGATGTTTTCATGACACACTCGTTTTTATTGACATGAATGTCCTCTGGGATATCTTGTTCGTCCTGCAATCTGTCTACCATCTCATTATAAATATAAACGTAAACTCAATGAATCGTCTCTTTTTCAGTTTCACTAATAGATTTTTTTCTCCTTTTTGTCGGAGGCAAACATTTTGATGAACATGGCTCTGGTCCCGAATCTTGCGAATCCATAATAACACGTAACAATTTCAATAAACACTCGTAATAGCAATGATAACGTATATCGTTAGATACATAAAAGTAGTTTGTAAACAGCAGTCACCTATTTCTAAAGATACCCGCTTTTTTTTTTTAAAGATGGACCACATTGTTGGGAATTTGAAAATAAAGAACAATAATTTTATTAATTCATTTAATTAAATGTATGTATTCAATAAACTATCAATTATCATAAATATATAATTTTTCTGTACATTATTTTATTGCTGGTTTGACATTAAATTTTTATCTGTAATTAGGGGTCTACAGACCTTTTCACTTGTCAAAATCACTGGAAAAAGTTGGTATATAGATTACCCGAATCAAATTGCCAATTTGATTGTCCCGTCTGGGACCTTAAACCTACGATGTAACAATAATTTTAATATCGATGAGAACGACACTGGCCAAACTGTGGCAACATTTGTTCATACTTACTTGTCAATTTGGTCCGTAGGTCTGTGGATTTTACTTAATTTCCTATAACATGATGTATAAACTTTTTTAGTAGGCCTTATGGTTTGTGAGCAATATCTTCCCGAACGTCATTATTTTTAAGAAAATTATTAAACTTGGTCGAGGCAGTGAAATACACTTATTTTGGAATAATTGGTTTCGCACAGGATCCAGCCGCTCTGCAGCTCTTGACGCTGACATTCAGCGTGCTGCTTATTATATGTCAAGACTTACGAGGCTTTCAGTCATAAGCAGCTTTACACGCAGAAAAAGAAATTTACACGCAGAACTGTATCCAAGTCGGGCTAAAAGCGACGTAGAAAATAAAAATGCTTTACTTCTGACCATGAAGTCATTCAAAATGCTCAGTTATACGCCAGATTCTCCAGAAACGGGCCTCAGAAATGCAGTTACGCAGGATCTTGCAGCAGAAAAAAATAAAGTGTCACTTCTCACTGCCAAGCAGCTCCTTAAAAATTACTCAATACCTTCAAAAAAGGTTGGGCTCGCAGTTTTCATCCCGCGAACGCGCGAGCGGGACTAATTTGGTCGTAGTGCGAGAGGATTTGCAGACGAGACTAAGGTTCAAGCGTCACCAACTGAGGTCGATACCTCAAAATTACGTGCTATTCATGAGGAAACCGACACTCGATATGTGCTCCACACTGTGCATAGCCCACCCAGAAGACTGGTTATTAGTGTTGTTGTTGCTTATGATTCATCATCGTGGCAAAATTAAGGGACTGCTTTAGAACGTTAGAATTATTTTCTGGCGTTTTACTCAGGCACTGGCGATTCGAACGGCTTTATTGCAGGTAATAAAATAATTCAATTGATCATTTGCGTTTCTAAAACATTTACCTAGACACTCCTTTGATTAAAAGTATTCCGTTTTCCGTTATCGAAAGCACTGTGAACTACTCAATGAGATCGACATACACCCCATGAGCGAAAGGCTGAGAAGTTCCTGTCCCTGCTGTACAAGTCAAGTATGTGACGATGCAGGCTATGCTTTGTTTGGCACCACTCCAGCGCCTGAGCGTTTGCCCCCCACATCAGACGCAAATATGGTAGATTTTGAACGACCTGCCTTGTACAGGTCTTGAAGGTCGGGCCTTTGTTCATTTTGAACTTTTCGTTGTATTGTAGACCTGCTGTTGGTGAGCCTTTCGGAAACAAACTTCGTTACTTAGAGTGAGCCAAGCTGCTTAGCAGTGAGAATTGATACTTTATTTTTTTCTGTTGCAAGATCCTGGGTAACTGCATTTCTAAGGCACATTTCTGGAGAATCTGGCGTAGAACTGAGCATTTCGAAGGACTTCATGGTCAGAAGCAAAGCATTTTTATTTTCTACGTCCCTTTTAGCCCGACTTGGGTACGGTTCTGCGTGTAAATCTGACGACTGCTTATGACTGAAAGCCTCGTGAGTCTTGACAGATAATAAGCAGCACGCCAACTAGATGTCAGCGTCAAGCGCTGCAGAGCGGCTGGATCCTGTGCGAAACCAATTATCCCAAAATAAGCGTATTTCACTGCCACGACCAAGTTTATCAATTTTCTTAAAAATAATGACGTTCGGGAAGATATTGCTCACAAACCATAAGGCCTACTAAAAAAGTTTATACATCATGTTATAGGAATTTTTATAGAGATCATTCTTGTCTTTGACACTTTTTTTCTAGCTGTAATACTTTTTGTATAAAACCGTAAAAATCGTGATTAGGGACATATTTTGAGGTCAAAAAGGGGGGAAATGGGGGGCGGGGGGCAAAATTCGGCTTGGAAACATTCAGAACCGAATTCAGCAGGCTTTTTTACATCGGAAAAGTCATGTTGCCAAAATGGATCCCAAAATGCCGTTAGCACGGTAAAGGAAGCTGATATTTAGAATTTTCTACCAGTCTATGAAGTTCGGGAAGATATTACTCACAAGCCATAAGGCCTATTAAAAAAGTTTATACACCATGTTAAAGGAAATTTTATAGAGATCATTCTTGTCTTTGACACTTTTTTTCTAGCTGTAATACTTTTTGTATAAAACCGTAAAAACCGTGATTAGGGACATATTTTGAGGTCAAAAAGGGGGGAAATGGGGGGCGGGGGGCAAAATTCGGCTTGGAAACATTCAGAACCGAATTCAGCAGGCTTTTTTACATCGGAAAAGTCATGTTGCCAAAATGGATCCCAAAATGCCGTTAGCACGGTAAAGGAAGCTGATATTTAGAATTTTCTACCAGTCTATGAAGTTCGGGAAGATATTACTCACAAGCCATAAGGCCTATTAAAAAAGTTTATACACCATGTTAAAGGAAATTTTATAGAGATCATTCTTGTCTTTGACACTTTTTTTCTAGCTGTAATACTTTTTGTATAAAACCGTAAAAACCGTGATTAGGGACATATTTTGAGGTAAAAAGGGGGGAAATGGGGGGAGGGGGGCAAAATTCGGCTTGGCAACATCCAGAATCGAATTCAGCAGGCTTTTTTACATCGGAAAAGTCATGTTGCCAAAATGGCTCACAAAATGCCGTTAGGACGGTAAAGGAAGCCGATATTTGGATTTTTCTACCAGTCTATTAAATATCCTGCAGTTTATTGACGGCAGACCAGCGGCAGACAGTTTAACTTACCCAAGCGCCACTTGTGGACCCTTTTGGAACTATTATTTACGGCTGGACTGGACCAAGCAAGACTGGACACTCAAAAAATATTCTCCTATGAAAGATATTATCGCTCGTCCCTTTTACCCTCCATTATCATTCGCCGACCGGGATAGGTATAGAATATCACTACATACTGGGCGCACGGACCAGCCGGTGTGTATCGTCGATTTAATAAAAAGTAATAGGACGTTCAAGGAAATGTTAGGCTAGTAACATTTCCTTGAACGTCCTATTACAACCCTACTACCCTATACCGAAAATAGGTAGTTAAAATGCATACCAACACAACCTTTTTGGGGAAATGAGAGATAGACATTGTACAAGTTGTCGCTGTTATGATTTTTCTTGAGACCAAGTCATATGTGGCTGGTCGATCTACCCAAGGAAAACAAGGTACGGCATTCCGGAATGACAGGCAGGCCAGACCTGTGACGTCACCACGCTATGAATGGTTGATTCCTTGTTGATTCTGTCAATCCGTTTGTGTTGCCAGTAGCATATCATAATTCTCCCCGATTCCCTTAGTACTTGCATGAATGTTCAAAATTAATTATTACGACAAATAAACATTTATTCAATTGTAATGCAAAACTTTTGTACGACTGGCGGCGAACATTTTTTTCCTTATAATTATTTTGTTATCATAAAGCGGCAACTAATAAGTGACGTAGAAAGGCTGACTTGCCGGAGTGCCATACCTTGTTTTCCTATACTATACCATCGATCTACCTTTTTGGCTGTCAGTGAACTCGACTGTGCCATTACCTACGCGTCGTCGTCCCGCAGCGCAGGTCGCAGTTATGATGCTCCCCGCCCGGTAATCCAACTGAATTTTTAAACCTTTGAGCGCCAAGCGGCAAAGCAATTCACCGTGCCACTGACGCCAAACCAAAAAAAAAAAGTGCTCCAAAATCAACAGAGATTGAAAAACACAGATAGTGGTTCGAATTAGCATGTTTTTGACCATTGAAATTTTTGACCTCAATAGGCGTCGTTGGCGTCAGCGGCACGAATTCCCGATGACGTGATTTGCCGTCTTTGGCGGTCAAAGGGTTAAATAAAAAAAGCAGATTTAGTACTAAGAAGAGTAACTGCTTGAACGGTATTGTTTCTTTTCTATGACCTAATGACATTTTGATCAGATAGATAGATCTTTATTGCTTTCATATAGTGTATGTCTTAATTCTAAAGAGTAGGTATCTATACCTAACATGACAACCTGTAAGGGCATCAATCTTTATGCAATGTTTTGCAGAAACAGCTTAATATCTAGGAATTCCCTGATCATTTGCTATTATTATCCTCTGAAAGATCGCTCCAGATTTATTTACGCAGTGCTCGCGTTGTTTAACCTTTTGAACGCCAAAGACAGCAAATCACATCGTCGGAAAATAGTGTCACTCACGCCAACGTTGGTTAGACCAATAGTAAAAAATCCATGATCAAAAACGTCTTAATTGAAACAGCTACAAAGTTCTAGGTACTTCTTATTTTTTTTTGTCTGGGCACGGTGAACGAACTGCTTTATCGCTTCGCGTTTAACCTATTGACCGCCAAGCGGTCTAGCAATTTACCGTGCCACTGACGCCAGAGTAAAAAAAAAATGTGCCCCAAAATCAACAGGGATTGAAAAATACTTGTAGCGGTTAGAATTACTAAGTTTTTGATCATTGAAATTTGGACGGCTGTGGCCGACGTGGCGTCAGGGGCACGATTTTTTGTTGACGGCCACAGCCGACTGTGGCGGTCAAAAGGTTAAAAGGTCGAAAGGAAAGAGAGAGAGAAAAATAAAAATCTCATTTTAAATTGTCAATTCACAATCAAAACTTTAATTTGATTTATTTATAATATAGAATAACAAATAAAACCATCTCAATACCATGCAATATTTTAAAATAAGCAAATCAATTGTCGACGCGTTAAAACACTATCGTGACTTAATTACATCAAGATTTTCCACTAATCCAAGGTTTTTTTTTAATTTAAGTCTATTAAGATAAATTATGCGTTAACAAGATATTCTGTCGACATACAAGATGATGACACTAAAATAATTAAATCTTAATTCTAGGAGTAACATCAGATGTTTTTTTTTAATTTCCTTTTTTTTACAATCCCGTTAATGCGCACATCAAAGACATCACATCACACATTCTATGCATGGCACCGGTCCCATCCACACGAGGTACATCGCACTAATTACATTACGTTAATAAATTAGTTGTACTGGCCAATAGGCATCACTCGTGCTTACAGACGGTGCAGTTTAAAGTGCGGGGCACTGAAAAAGTCGAGAAGCCATCGCCGATCCGTTTTATTTCTGCAGGATCGAGGTCAGCAAGGCGTCTTTCAGTTTCTTGGTCATCTCCTCCAAGATGTCGGCCTGGACTCGGAGCTTCTTGTTCTTCTCCTCGAGCTCGTCGGCCTCCTGCTCCATCTGGAGCTCCTTCAGCTTTCTGTGCATTCTGGATCGCTTGGACGCCTCGTTGTTCTTGTCTCGCAGCTCCCTGTACTTCGTGTCCTGGTTGGACATCGACGAGTTGTCGTCGACGCTACACGCGGAGGAGACGACGCTGTCTCTTCGTTTGGGAGGACGGCCACGTCTCGCCTTCGTCAGCTTATGCGAGCCCTCGAGCGCCAGTATCATGTCCTTCAAGGGGACGCTGGGCTTCCTCCGCTTGTACTTCCTCGGGGAGGCGCGCTCCTCGTGCGGCGAGTAGGTCCTGTCGGAGTCGTCGCTGCGGCGGCGGCGGCGCGTCGCGCGCGCCGTCTCCTCCTCGGACTCGTGCGCTTCGCTCTTGGGCGTGATGGGCTCGTACTCCAAGGGTGCCGGCGTCGTCGCCAGCGGTGACACGAACGCCTCCTGCGCGGCGCTTTGTCTCGATCTCTGTGGGCGAACGAACTTTATTAATAACCTTTTGGTGCACCTGGAAATATGGGGCAGATTTGTGAAACATTTAAATCCTTTAAACGTCGCAAAGACGACGTATTTTGTGAGACATTAACATCAAAAAACGAATTGAGATTAAAAAAGAAATCTAGATTATCCATATCGAATCGAACTGGAGATATTGGTGTAGATGGATAGTGATACTCACTAGGGCGGCGAGCGGGTTTTTCTCCTGCTCCAGCTGCTCGACGTAGGAGAGCACCTCCGGCGTGCTGATGACGTGCGCGTGCGCGTGCGCGCCGGCGGGCCGCGCCGCCACGTCCAGCGCCAGCCCGCCCGGCACACGCCGCTCCGGGACGCGAGGCGTCACGATAAACTCGGAGATCACCACGTCGCGCGAATTCTCCACTTCGCGCGGCGTCACCGAGGTCATGTACTTCATGTCCAGAGAATCTTCCTGGTCTATAAAGGGCACCGTCTCATGTTCTGTGATGGGTTTGGTGTACGTGTCCCAGGTCGCGGGCCACGGCTCCGCGCCCCCGGGGGCCAAGTCCCCGATCACCACGGGCAAGCTGCTGATGTCGACGAATTGCTCTCGCATCTCCAGCGGAGTGTCGCTCTCCAGGCCTAGGCCGTAGGAGAACTTGGTGTCGAAGCCCTCGACCGGCGACAGCGGGTCTCGAGGCGTGGTGGTGTAGAAGCTTGCCTGCGCGGCTGAGAAGTTGGCGTCGAAGCTGTCCCACGCGGGCGGTGAGACAGGTGTGTGTAGAGTGTCAGTGTTTAATGCCCTGTCTTCAGTTTTTTGTGTTGAATCTGTGAAAGAAGAACTACTGTTAGAGAAACAAGAAAGTATTATACCCACTCACCTAATAATTTGGACTGCCTCGTATCTTTAAATTTGTCATTTCAACTGTAGTTGTTACGAAAAGTTATGGTTTGGAGAAGTAAGTACTTAGTAAACATAAATTTTGAGCTAAATCGCGATTTTTGATAATGAAGTTTACTTACCAATGGTTTTTACTTGTTCTTCCTTGGCGAGATCGGAGCACCACCCAACCAGATCTTGGAAGAACTCGCAGTCCGTGTCGTGATACATATTGCTCTCGAACACTGGCTCCGGCTTGAGATAGTTCTGAAAATTCGATAAAAATATATGAGCATAAGTCCTGGAGATGTGAGCGGAGCTAATAATAAACTTATATTACCAAGTAATTGATTATGTTAGGTACTCACGTGAGTACTCACCTCGATATTGCTGCAGCTGGGCTGGAACATCACATGTCCGTCGGTAACAACTCCGCCGAGACCGTCTCGCTGAGGCTTCTCTTGCTTTAAACGATCTATCTCTACCACTTTCAAAATACTGTGAGTCCTGTGACTCGTTTGCGAAAAAACCATGTCTTTTGGTGTTTGAGTTGATGTATCGATATCCGATATTGTCGGTGCCAGTCGCACAGGTGATCTTTTGTTCAACCATTTTGAATAGAACTACAAACAGAAATGATACGACGTAACATAATGTGCACATCGGTATGTTATAAAGCGGGGAGTGAGGGGGCGAGGAAGGGACACGGGCGGGGGTTGCGACTGAAAGACATGCATAGGCCCGAAAGTTCACATACATATGTCAGTAAAAATGAAAAATAAATAATGGAGTCAGAATAACCTCCGATGCTGACAATTAATTTTAATGCTGGAACTGGAAACGCCCATAACCAAATAACAGTATCGGAAGTTGTATTCAAACATTTATTAATTAAGATGGACATGATAAGGCGCTGATGTGCCGATGAGCTTGTTTTGTCACCATTAGTGTAGTGATACAAAAGTGCTCTGTCATCGTGACCGGCTGAACGAGGGCTCTACGTCACTCGAGACCTTGGCCACTGCGCCATAAGAATAGATAAATAGATTATATGGACGTTTATATTTAGATAGAACATAATGAATATATATTTATATATAAAACCAGAAATTATATAATAAATGAATGGCAGAAGAATTATTGAATGGACCCTACGTTTGAAGTTTTTTTTTAATTTTCCCGATAATGTAGCGGAGGTACCTAGAGGAGATTTCCTACAATTAAACAATGAGGGTAATTGAATCCGGAAACTGCTATTAGCGAGGCCCGGCAGTAGATCGGGCCTGACTATGTCCGCCCCTGTGTAAAACATTAGTCTAGACTTAGCCAGAAAACTCTTTATATACCTACTATTGGCTTTATGCTAAACAAATGGGAGACTGCTTCTATAAGCGAGACCCGGTCTGCGACCGGGCCTGACTTTCAGACCCTGTGACAAAATACTAAACTAAACTTAGCTAGGGAACTGTTATTAGAACTATTGTATTTACGCTAGGATTAAAGCTATCTTTTATAACTATCTGTTAAAATTATGCAACGATTGAAACGTAGCGTTGCGCTTAGAACTAGAGCAAATATGTTATCTTAACACTAATTAAATAAATAATAAAATGGAGAATTTTGATGATTTTTAAATGCCAATCCATTATTTATTTTTCATTAATGGATCATTACGCAATAATAATGCGTAGACGGTAGAAGCATCATTTAAGCCATTTATTTGTGTTTGTGTCATGGGCCTGTATTCGATTTATTTTAGTTTTTAGGGTTCCGTACCTCAAAAGGAAAAAACGGAACCCTTATAGGATCACTTTGTTGTCCGTCTGTCCGTCTGTCAAGACCCTTTTTCTCAGGAACGCGTGGAGGTATGAAGCTGAAATTTATATCAATTACTCAAGTCTACTGTCCCTTGAAGCTGTGAAAAAATCAAACTTCTAAGCCAACGCAATCAAAAGATACAGCCGTTTATGCCGCAAATTTTCGACACTTGCAAGGGAATCAAAACCTACAGGGTGCTTCCCGTGAACTCAGAATCTTGAAATTTGGTACGAAGCAACGTCTTATAGCATAGATAAAGGAATAATTACGAAAACCATAATTTTTTTTTTTAATACCTAACTTTGCACCTAATTTATATGGGGCGCTATACATACCAGGTGCAAACTTAACTTAACCACTTAGGGATGGAAAGTGTTTGTACGGAACCCTCGGTGCGCGAGTCCGACTCGCACTTGGCCGGTTTTTTTTAATACGGTCCGAGTGCGCTAAAATAATCTTGAAGAAATGAAAAACAGTTTATTTTTAATTGATTCTGAACTTTAACTACCTATGCTAGGTATTTGTTTTTTGAGTTACTCTAACGTCTGCCAAAAGTGGTTTAATGATTAGTGATGTTTTGTGGATGCGGAAGTGAGGAGGCGGGTGAAAATGCGTTAGAACGAGTAATAATGACACGAAAAGAATTTAGTTCGACGTCCACAGCTAAAAAAAATCGAAAAGTTTAGTTAAATAATTAATCGTCTCATATTAAGTCAGCGTTTTAAATTTGTTTACGTAGACTAGTAAATCAAACTAAGTAGACTAACTCATTGTTTCGATAAGTTAATCGTGAAAATATTCAATGTTGATAAATTTACTTTTAATTTGTTACTGACAATTTAATTAAAATTTAAAGGAAACTGTCGTTTGATTTAAAAGAAAAGTATTTTTCCGTTTCATTTTTGACTGAAGAGCTTCGCTCTTGCCCAGGGTTGCGAGGGTTCTTTCTGCAACAGAAAGGGTTAGGGTAGGGCTGCGCGAACGCAATTATACTTACTTGTTCGAACTCGTCTAGAGCTCCTGTTGAAATTGTAACCCTTTAGGCTCCCAACCAAGTAACTGTTCCGACAGTAGGCCTGCAACAATGAAATAGTACAATATAAGTAACCAGTATAAAAGACGCGTGTGGCTTGCCAATGTTGCCATATCATTTATTATCAGTAACGGGAAAGATAAAATACTTAGAACTGCCCTGAAGCCACGTATTTATGAAGCCAATTATACATATTACGTGACTTGGACGTTCTGACTCTGACCTCTGACTAACAAGGGGCGGTAGGTGACCGTTCAAGCATTACGTACGCAACACTAGCAAAATAAAAAATAGTAATAATACTAAACGGAGTTTTTTTTTCTTGAAAAATTACAATCCTATTATCATTGTTTGTACATTTGGGGAAACTCAAACCTAATTGATCCTATAAATATCCGCTTAGATTAGGGTCGTCCAATAACATCCCGCTGATATAAGTTGACGAACGTACGTACCGTCACTTGCTTATCAAATAGAGGTATTTTATTTATAATGACATTTATCTATCAGTCGATGCCAATATTGTGCTCTTCGGTTATCATCTAAGCAATAGTTGCCAAGTTGATAATACTTACCTACAAAGTATTATTTTTCTGATATCACGTAAAAAGAAACTAGGCACTATACTTAATAACAAGAGTAGATACATCGGGTTGGTAATTGGTATAGGTAATCGATACCCTCTGCGTCATTATTACAACGATGCGTCATACCCTAGTTACATCTATTACTTAATGACTTAATGTTATAATTATAAGGGTAGTCCTAGAATGAAATTGAAACGGTAAGTGATACTTGCAATACTGCCATTTCTACAGCTCTATTATTCGTAGGTATTTGTAGCGGGTAATTCCCATGACGTCAACGCTATCGTTACGGCTTTAAAAACTTATCATATTAGGAATTTTGGTCATACATAATGCGGTGATAAAACTGACGACGCAGTACAAGATCTAGGTCAGGGTAAGGCGTCGAAAAGCTTGCCTGATGGTCACCAAACTAGATGATGATGTGAATGAGTGAAAAATCTTATCTCCTGACAATCTACATTTATATTAATAAAAAAAACATTTATGCAATCACGCAATAAATACATTTGAATAAGTTATTTAATCACAAGCCTGTGAGCAGTGCAAACCAATACACGATATTCCATTCCATGTTCAGAATAACAGACAAGAACTAATGTCATGGAGTATGCTAATATAGACGAATTTATCCCGCCGCCATACGAACATGTTGTAGGACTTGTAGGTAAAGAAAATAACTTTTACAAGGAAAACGAATGGAGTATTGGAATTCAGCTAAAGCCAACTGTAGCGGGGATTTCCCCCGTCGCGTCACTCATGGCCCACACGCCCACTTACAGCGCACGCACACATGTAGGGTACACGTACTTACGTGGACGTCTATAACTGTTAGCGCTCCAGCTAGGGTTGGCAGATCGAATGACCTCTACTATCGGGAGAAACAATATTTTTTTCGGGATTTTGTGACTGGTAGGGAAAAACAAAAATTGAATCACATCAAAGTAATATTTAAAACAACAATTAACATTTTTGGTTACCTAGTCCGCTGCCGCTAGAAATGTCTACATAGCAACAAAAAAAAAAACATAAAATGGTTTTGTCATTATTATAATGTTATCTAACAGAACAGTAAGTAATCAACAAAAATGAAAAAAGGTCTCATTTAGTCTTTACCTTTCCCATTCTGTTCCAAAAATTTCGTCAACAGTCGAGAATGAAACCTCGATTTGTATAACCCAGTTAGGTATGGTTAAGTTTGGATATTTGTGTAGGTACGGCACCAGGACACCATAATTACCAGGTGCAAGCTTAATGTAAATGTATATGAAATGAAGTTGTTTTTCGAAAGATTTTTGCTTTGTCGGGAGTGGGGAGGACACAAAAATTCGGGAGAATCCCGCCAAATCCCGACCATCTGGCAACCCTAGCTCCAGCTCTTCAACACTCATTTAGCTATTCATACAATTGCTCGACTTTTTCCCACGTAGTGCGCATTTTTATACATTTAAATTGTTGTAAATGAGCATGCACAAAATGTGATAAGGTCTATGTAACACAGAAACCGATAATTCCCCGTCTATCCTATCATACTAAGATAACAAATGAGGTATTTAATAATAATATGCACAATATTAAATAATATCACAACTTTGAAGCAACTTCAAATAAGAATTCCAAATTTCAGTCATTTCAAAGAAAAGTTTTCAGGCATCCATAATTTCGGTTCGAAATTTGTTTAGCATCTGTATTTTAGTTTTTGCTCCTTAAAAATCATTATTTATCCATTTGCACGTAAACGACGCAAGACGTAAATTCAACGCTTTCGATTCGATACATAGTCTGGACAAATATTTGATTTTTGAAGCCAATTACTATATCAAGTTCTTCTAAATGATCACAATTATAAACCTATTTGTGGCTGAAATTTCTAGAGCCAATTCGGTGTTCTATTTGTGTGACGCGTGGATCGACACCGACAGGTTAGGACTTGTTCACGGTTGAATCGGAGGGGAACGAGAAAGCGGTAGGTACATCGCACTTCTGTAACTTTTTCTTAAACATCTCATTTGAAACTGATTTGAATTTATATAACAAATAACGAACAATGATTCGCTAGAATAGACTACAAAACTCCTACACTACAAAAATCCGAATAATTAAATGAAACTCACCTTGTTACGAACAAATAATGTAACGCCTCCGGTCGATTAGTGCTTGTAAAACTTTACACAAGAAAAAAATAAATAAATTTTAAAGCCTTAACGCGTTTATCTTACTAGCGTTTACTAGCAAAGCCAGGCGTGAGCGTACGTTAGCGTTTGGAAACGACGAAACCACTAATGCGGAGAGCAGCGTGCGCTCCGGGTGAACACGGAAATTATTGTGCAATAACAACTTGCCCGCCGCGGATACAGTTTTCCTCTATCCCCACCACTTCCAATTTCATTCTAAAAATATCTTCGCTGCCTCGCTATTGGCTGTTTCAAATGACGTCAACTGTGCGAGCCAATGAGATGGGGATTTTTTACAGCATCACGAGACCGTAACGTATACACATTGCCTGGTGTAGCAGTGTGTGGGTGCAGAGCTGCGCATGTTGGGTCTTGTTATTCGCAAGAGTGCCGTGGGTTTTTAACAAACATCACTTTAGGCAAAAGCTGCATACATAACTGCGATTGGTATAACATGTACATGCATGTCTGAATGATTCATTTTCCTCAATAAAAGAGGCCAGCAAAAAAATAATTGCTTTGTTTTACATAGTATAGCATGCATTGCATTGCATAGCATTGATGTTTTTAAAAATATGTCGATGTCCTGTCGATGTTTTTAAAGATATACCTACTGCATAAATGGAATTGAACCAGTGATTACTTAATTAGTTCTATTTCATGGTCAACACGTTAATATTATATAGATAGATCGCGATTTAGTATGTAAATGTAAGAATTTACATAATTCAGAGTATCTTAGACTGAATTTACTGCCAATTCACAAAATAAAGTGGCTTCATCTTGATCTTTTAATGGTTCAAATGGAGTCAAATACTAATTACATATAACGATCCAGAACCAGAACTGTAAAAAACTATTATTCATTAAGTACCTATTAAAATCCTCTTCATCGCAATAGGTTACATGAATTTTCCGCGGCTTTATGATCAGTATCTGTCATAAAAAGCTGAAAGGCTTTGCTTTGAAGAAATTCAAGGTCTTTTTGGAATGATTCATGTCATAATATCTTACTCGAACTAAACATAGGAAGTAGGTATGGGTATGACGTTATACCGAAAGGTTGTTAAACCCTAATGGGTACACCTATTGTTTTGTTCCGAAATGTATCTAGTAAGTTCTGCGTTCTGCATTCTGCATCTCGTACAGTGCAGACAATGAGTTTTCTAAAGTTGTAGTTTTTTCATTGGGATACAGGTAGACTAAGAGCCTTCTCACACTTGCGATTTGCGAGCGTATTTTGTATGAAGGCGATCGCGCAGCGTGTTCGCCGCATCGCTTATTTGTATAGAAAATACGCTCGCAAATCGCAAGTGTGATAAGGCCCTAAAAAGTGTTTTTGTATTGGTCAGCTGCATTCATAACCTGATCCAATCTATGTATGCTTGTATGGTTTGATAATTGCCTGGAGAGTTAATAAAAATGTTATGCAGTTAGTATTGTTGGGTTTTATCATTCATAAACGGAACATGTGAATAGATTTGCAACATGTGACGTTGACGGCGTTGACGCTGCTCACAGAGAAGTTATTTATGTACGATATCATTATATCTGATATTGAATGATACTGAATATTGTCCTTAGTCGATGTGAGGGGTGAATGAGACTCGTCTAGCCGCCACCCGGCGGGGCCCCGCAAGCCCGCACCGGCGCGGCGCCTGCTGTCGCAGGTAAGTGGTAACTCATGTACCTAATAACTGCAATGTCATGGTGACGAAGTAGGTACAATTACATCGATCGTCCATCCACCACGTATAACGCAAGAGTTCACACATTACTTGGCTTCTTACGATTATAACTATGTCTTAGCAATTGTTTTTGCCAAGAAAGGGGCTGCCTCAAGTTCTTGGAAAATTACATTGTTACGAGTACAATACAATTGTATACTTAAATTAAAACTATCTTGACTTGTATAGTTAAAACTAAACTATCATATGTGGTAGCAAATATCTGTCGGCAAGGTAGATAAATTGTTATTAAGATAAGATAAAGATAAGATAAGATAAGAATCATTTAATCAATTGGGATTCACTGGAACCACTTTTGCATCGTCATTGAATACATAGCTATTACATTGGTACAATAGTAATAACATTAACACAAAATTATAATAGGTACACAAGATTTCCAAACATTTGCAATATTTCCGCAGTAATGCTTCGTCAAAAGTAAACTAGGTGATAAATTACATGAAAAATTATGATAATTAAAATTACTTTAACATTTTTAATTACAATAAAAAAAATACTTTACCCGCGTCAAAAGCAAATACATAATTATGTCAAAATGTACACCTTAAATTAACAATTCATTTAATACGTTTTAATTTGACTACTTACCAAATTCATTAATAAACTTAGATGACTAAGAGCTAGGATGGTGCTCAATGAACGCAATAAAGATCTATGAAACTTTCTTAATGCTCCAGTTAGCGAGCTTGTAGAGATATACGGGGTTCAAAGACAATCTGACACCTCCCTAATCAACATACGCAAATCTTCGTATATTTTTCTTAAAGAAGATGGGTTTATCTTCGCACAGGTGATCTTAACAAAGTAAAGACGTCGTGTATTTGCTTACGTATTCCAACTTACAAGAACAACAATTTCACCACCACCTGTTGTTCAGTTCGAACATCACTAGAGTAGAATCTACCGACCTTTATAACATGTATGATACAATGAATTGTACTAATTGTAGAATACAATTGTACTGAAGTTGAGTCGAAAAGAACCAAGGTAGTCTATGCTAGAAGTGACTCAAATTGAAACCTGCAAAGTGGTGCAGTCCTATGTATACCTTGGCTCTCATATATAGCAGCGGTGGTCGCGTGGATGAAGTCAGGATACGTATGGCGATAGCAAGAAGCGAAGAAAAACACTTTGTCTTCCCCATATTTTTGTACGTTTCTGAGACGTGGACGTTGCGTGAAATAGAAAGAAAAAAGATAGATGCTCTGGAGATATGGTGCTGGAGGCGAATGCTGGGGATATCCTGGACCGAATATCGTACAAATGTGTCCATACTTCAGAAACTTGGCATCAAGCAGCGTCTATCTGCTCTCGTACAATCACGCATACCTACTCAAGTTCTTTGGGCACGTGTCGAGGCGGAAAAGTGATTCCATTGAACGCCTAGTTGTTCAGGGGAAAGTGGAAGGCACGAGATCACGTGGTAGATCACCAATGCGATGCACTGACCAGATAAAATCTGCTCTGGGCAAACCATTGCATGAATGTACCAGAAGTGCTGCGAACCGGACGAGATGGCGGGACATCGTTAGGCGGGCGACAGCATCCCCCAACCCTCCCTCATGAAGACCACGACCGCTCTGACAAGACCGAAAGGAAGAAGAAGAAGTCTATAGTTAACGAGTCGTAGGTATTTGGTACGTATAAAATTCTTAAAATGCATTTAAAAAAAGTAGTGGGCCATTTCAATCGCTAATTATGGCTGTAGGTCACGTATTTCATTTCCCAAAACCATGTCTTGGCGTCCGCATTGCTTCGCTTCCAACTTTCACATTCCAACCATTCCGTCTCTAAAAGGAGCATTGATTTAGAATGAGCTTGCGCCTCGATTTTTTTAAATTAATATCCGGATTCAGTTCTTTTTTTGCATTTTATAACACTGATGCAAACTGGAAAAGCGTTCATCAGGAGTCTAAAATCGTCCACTAGTAGCAAGGTATCAAGAACCCTTATAAATATATACTCAATAAAGATTATCAAATATATAAAAACTGCAAATTACGCTCGTTACGTGAGAACCTGGTGAGAACGTATTATACCGAATACATAATTAACGCATTCACTGCCAGCAACGCATATGCGTTCACCGTCATATGATACAAGTTGTTCCTAGGGCACGCCGCCCCCTGGCAGTGAATGTGTTAATTGAGCGTTTGGCTAAGACTGAGAATCCGAGAAAGCATACCCATCGGTGTTCTTTGATAATGTTAACATGGTAATAAAATTAAAATGTTCTTATTATTGAATATTAAGAGTAGGTAAGTTATAGATTGATTTAAATTACGTCAAGTGCATAGTTCATTATCAAATAAGTAGGTTTCCATAAAAATGTTACATAGTCCGTTATGTAACATAAAGATACCACAAGTAGGTTGCGTACTGGACGACATCGGAGATGTTTGAATTAACAATATTGAAAGCGAAATACAAGGATGGACCACGGTGTAAATACTTCAATGCTTCTAATATTGTGATGTTTAAATTTTATTTTCCTTGCGAGGTTATTTCCTACAGCTTACGTCAACCTATGCACCCTTTGCTCTAATATCATCACTTACACTAGCACGTCGATGTGATGTTCCTTAATTTAGTAGGTACATTTTATCTTTTTATATTTATAAATAATTCCTATTCAAGCCCACATGTAAAACTGACAAAGTGAAAGTCACTCTGATATTTTTTTCTTTTGCTATGTCGGCAAGTACTTATGGCAAAATTTTTATTAGAACTGATACGATGTTGTTTACAGAAATCGCGCACGAGCCCTTTCTGTATAACGAATATCCACATGTTTACCACGGTGATTCAAAATTATGTCATACCTACTATCATAACATAAAACACGTGCTTTTACACCGAAACGGCCTGTTACAAAAGCAAAAAGCACCCTTTTTCTTAACTCGATGCTCTTACGTATTGAACAACCCCGTCGCTTGCATTGCAATGTTACGTCCTATGTCTGCTTGCTTCACTATATTCGATTATTTTAGTAGAGATGTAGCTCGCGAGTGAGCGATTCAAACGAGCTATATCTTTTGGTTTAGCTCACTAGCTCTTTCGCTCACTGAAGATTCAAGTAGCTCAGTATATCATCTATCATCTCAGTATTACTCACTCTCTCTCGCTAATGAAAGGAATGTTGCTATGCTGCCGTGAATCTAATTGATCGACATCTCTAGTTCTCTACTCACTCGTGAACGATATAGTCTAAAGATCTACTGAGCTAAAAGAGTGATACATATCTCGGTGAGCTAAAGACACATATCACTCTTTTCACTTTAGTGACACATTCTGGCGCATCTCTATATTTTAGACTTGAATTCGATTTTAATACATAAGGGCTTGTGCACAAATCACGTGAGGTTCGATAGGTGGGGAGGGGGGTCACGAAAAAATCACGATAGATCACGTTGGGGATAGGGAGGGGTATAAGGAGACCTCACGTGTATTTTTCTACTATGAACGAAGACTAAGAAAAATCGATATTTTTTCTCGGCTTCGTTAAAAATAAATCTTCACTTGTTAAATACTTCAAAATTGCGAGTCTATTTTACGAAATTCTGGCAGAAAAAAAATACACGTGAGGTAGTATGGGGGAGGGGGGGTTAGCAAAGAACCTCACCAAATATCACCAGGGGGGGGGGGGGGGGGGGGGTCAAAAAGTAGCCGAAAAAACATCACGTGATTTGTGCACAAGCCCTAACATGATTACATGACATACAGACTTGTTTTTTTTTTTTAGGTTGTGAATACCTATCTACGTGATGTTTATAATTATTTTCATGCGAATAATTGCGTTTAAAAAAACATGCGGATGACGTCATGCAGCCATCCTCCATTTTGCCTAAAGGCTGAATCCTTAGAGTAAGGAATATGGCTGAATCATTTGTTTCGTATCTGTCACTTCGTTTGTTTTGGTTTCTGTTTTTCATCACTACACTAGCATTGTTAGTTAACAAACTGGTCTACTTCTTCGATAGGTATTTTTTTTCGGTAAGTACTTATATTCAGGTAGGTCGTCTATAATTTTACATCCCTACTTTTACTCCTCCGAATAAGTTGTTTGGCGCTTGGCGGTACGGATAGATAGTATTTAAATCATACCTCAGGAAACACGCCACGCGTATTCGACGTCAAAAGTAAAAAAAAGCATGTATACTTATGTATGTCTACGATTTTTGTCTATTGATTCATCGAGTTTTATGTCCGGTTTACTTATGGTTTATGCAGCTATTACACACTCCTCAATTAGTCAATGACGAGGGATGCAGCAATATATCTATTTTTTTTGGTGTTATTTTAATCTATATGTGAGACACGTATGGAGATAACTCCATCTCACTCCCCACATATTGCTGCACTGCATCCCTCTCGTCAGTGAATAATTTAGGAAAGTGTAATAGCTGCTTTACTTCAAGCTTGAAATGTAAAAAATGTTAAAGGTATTTTTAGTTTTTGGTGGTAATTTTTTTTTTTAAGTTTGACAAATTTCTAAGCAACAACAAAAGTAAACTAAAATGTAGTAAGATTTAATTCTAGACTATGTTACTCTACGGACTCGGAGCATTAGGCGGGACAAGACAAGAGACAGCGGCAGGAGGCGGGAGGAGCTAGGGGTAAAGGGTGAAAGGTCAAAGGGAAAGGGGAGGTAAAAGCAAGCGGGAGTTTTAAAAATACATTTATTCCGAAATATACTTACATCTTGATATTATGTCTTCTAAAAATGCTGGTCTTAAACTTCTTTGTCTTCTCCTTTCTCAAACTATGATTACCACTACACAATGTGGCCTGCATCAACTGGGGCATAGGCTGGTTAGACAACGTGCTCGTCAAACTCTTGGATTGTAGGGAGTACGCGTAGCTCATGATAGTCACTTCCGTAACCTCTTCTTTACTCTTTATTCTTATATATTATGGCAATAAAAACACACTGGCGGAGGTCTTATAACTTCTGTTAATAAGACCGGATTCAAAAGAAAATAAAACAATGTAACAGCCAGCGCCACCAAAAGTGATTGCTGGCAGTGGAAAATAAATGTTTTTGCTTGTAAAGAATCACTGCTTTTAACTTCTTACGAATTATTGAACTTTTCCGAACTCAATTACACAAATAGTTACTTAACAATCTATAGAGATTAGTCGCGAGTAAAGTTTATAGAATCAATAACGCGTGTAGTTCAATCAGAGATCAAGTCAAGAGTGACGCAACGCAACGCTAAGCAAACGCAAATTAAACTGGCTGCGGTGCGGTGCCGAAGTTTCCTAGTAGAGGAGTCTTCTCTGAAGTTCTCTGACCGATTCACCGGGTTGAATTTTGGCTGATGCAATAATAACGTTCCGTTCGACGTCGTAGCTTTATTCTATAAATCGTAGTGGAAATGTGATTTCCTGAAACTGTTGACAATTTTACAGACTCATTTGATTGATTTGATTCTTTTACTTAAATGTAATCTATTGTAGTTTTATAAATGGATGTATCAGAATAAATAGGGTTTCTTAATAACACGTCTAAACAATAAACTGCGTACAACGGAATTTAAAATATATAAGGGATGCGTTCAATATGCGTTTAATAAAAATCATTACTTATTAGCGTTCCACCAAATAGCCTTATTTATAGATAAAAATTAAATGTTTAATATGTTGTATAATAGCAATGATCTAGGCCGTATATAGAATTAATACTGATTGTTTAATGAAACGTGCCTGTATTGTTGGATTTGATGACGTCATCCACTCCACGAATTAGTTCTCTTTTCTCTTTCTAACTTACAAGCTATCGTATTTGTCTTTTCTTTTTAAGATGATTACTTGACAAGTTAAATTAATAAAAAAAAAAAACAAAGTTCAAAATGCTCGTTGGTAATTGACTATGCACATACATTTTAAACAAATAGTGGTGATGAACCCACAGATTAATAACTAGTTACTTCGTAAATTTCACCTCATTTATGTGTATACTGTATAGAGAGGATACGTACAAGATGATGCAAATGATGCAATGTTTAACGAAATGGGGTGAGATTATTGAGCGTAGAGAGATGATGTTCATTTTGATACACTATACTACGTCTACGTATTTGCCGAATGGAAACAGTTGCGTTTATTTTAGGTCGAAAGTTTATGGCAAATACGATAATTAAATAAGGAGTAATTTGATGAGTTGCGTTTTTTAAAAGTAAGTAGACAATAAAATATTTAGTAAACCTATTCCATAGAATTGTTATTGTAGCCTAAGAAATAAGTACCTACTTAGTTAAAGGTAGGTACTTGCTTAACACCTTTTGTACAGTAGCCGGCAAACAACTTGAGCGTGACCTTGACTGCGCAGTAGCCGATTTACGTACAAATTTACATGCGCAGATCCGCCATTTTGGTTCAAGTTGTTTGCCGGCTACTGTACCACGGAGTTCGTATGCAAGTAACTTGTAATTCAGTTAAACAAGAAGTAAGCTCAATAGGAATAGGAAAGGGAGCATCCGTTAGTAATGAAATTTCATAAGAATAGCCTCTAGTTCGAGTAAGAGATTAGAGTACAAAGTTAAATTGCAATCCCTAAATCAATCTACTTGTTTGGGTAAGAAGATTGAGGAAATGAGGGTACAGCAATATTATGCATCTTTGAGAAATAGATATGGTGTATTGTTTACTATTAAATATAAGGCCAAAATCTATGATATAAGGCATATAAGGAAAGGATACACAATGTTGAGCTACCTAATTTTATTAATTTCGTACCCCTACTATGTCGTAACGTAACGACTCGGTGCAAACATGCAGGACTCGTAATTTACTTCTAAAACCCGTTTCAGACCTTCCGCTCCGATCTGATTTATCAGATGAAATCGGATAATGTGTAGTGTACAGTCTGACACAAAAGAGTAGAAATTAAAAAGTGGCAATACTGTATTGACGTCCCCGTTTTCTTATATTGATTAGAAAGGGACGACACGACGGTATTGCCACTTTTTAATTTCTACTCTTTTGTGTCAGACTTGTAAATTGTTAGGATCTATTACAATACACATGATCGATAAATCGGATCGGATCGGGTGGGATCGGAAGGTCTGGAACGAGTTTAAGAAGTAATGATGTAAAAAACCGGCCAAGTGCGAGTCGGACTCGAGCACCGAGGGTTCCGTACAAACACTTCCCATCTTAACAGGCCGGGTTAAGTTAAGTTTGCACCTGATATGTATGGTGCCGCATACAAATGAGGTGCAAAGTTAACGTAACCGATTACGTTTGTTGTATGGGAGCCCCACTTGAATATTCATTTTATTCTGTGTTTAATATTTGTTGTTATAGCGGCAATAGAAATACATCATCTGAAAATTTCAACTGTATAGCTATCACAGTTCATAAGACATAGCCTGGCGACAGACAGGCAAACAGACAGATGGACGCGGATTTATTTATTTATTATTTTCGAACGGAACGATAGTTGACAGTAGTTATTACCATTTTTGTATCCTGGCAATTTATCTAACAGTATGTCAACTGATCTGTCAATCTCCCTAGATTCTGTCAGACTGTCACTTTGGGGCATTGTTATTTATATTATTTCCGTCGTATCTCAATTGCAAATTACTTAACATTATCATCTGCTTAGTTTTTGTATAATAATATGATACACGTGATTGTGCTCCGTGCATGGGCGTTGCATTTTTCGTAGTGTATTTTCGACCGCCATTCGGTGATTTAGCTGATACTGCAAATACAGGTAAGCAATGGTGTTCTCTCAGCTGTGTCAAGATGTCGCTCTGTTATTGATGTTATCTCATCTAGATGTATTTACGGACATATGTTTCGCTATTAACAGCCTACTGGTATACAAACAAACGATACAAATTATAGGAGGCATTTATGGGATAACAAGTTGGTGACCTTGAGGAAATCTGCGGCCAAGGAAAGTTTAATCTCGGTATAGATAGACCTAATGTCCATAGACAGACCTTATGTCCATAGATAGATCTCAGTTTCTCGAGTACTAGCCTACTAGCCTTGAGTTTTATGCAGCACTTAAGCACAAAATATTAAATGCACAAGCATGTATTGTGGGACAGTGAAAAAGTAAATACACTGACTATGAGCAACTAGTTCTAGTTATTAACTTAGTTGCTTTTGATTAAATAAATATTAAGGAAAATCATACACAAATCGACCTAGTACCAAACTAACTAAGCAATGCTTGTACTATGGATGACATGATGATGGTATACATAATATATAAATAACATCCATGACCCAAGAACATTCAACTTCATCAAACAAATATTAGTCCTTGCTGTGATTAGAACGGAGGACTGCCATCTCAGTTGGCAGGTACACTACAAACTGGGCCAACTGCATCATCCGTTATTGAAAAGTTACCCAAACATTAGTCACACTGTTTTCAAGTGAGAAATAAACAATTGGCTTATAAATAAATTTAACACATTGTATTCCATAATGTGGAAAGTTTATTTGTGTTATACAGATTTGTTTGCATATGTTTTATATGCATATCCTTGAATTTATTTTTTTTATAAGTGAAAATGAATTGCTAAATTAGTTGTTATGCACAAACCCAGAAAGTCTAGGTTCTTAGGAAGAGAAAAATTTGCCAGATGTGGGGAAAAAGGTAATAATAATAATAATAACAATAAGACATTTATTCATTGTTTTTGTACATTTTTGGTTATAATAGCAGTTGTATAGTATACAAAACAATGAAAAGGTAGATGGCTCAGCTAATGCCAGTGGCCTGAGCCAATATGACTCTTGGTCACCGACGCTGTTATTCTGACCCCCATGACTTAAGGTAAGCCCCTCTTTTCCTCCTCAAACTGCATAGCTTTGGGCCTGTTTTTGGTAAAATGAAGAATTTCATATAAAAAACTGTATGTCATAGAGATTTGTTGCATGGAGAGCTGTTGCCTGTGTTGTTTTGGCGTGTGGATGATATTAGAAAACTATTTTCAAAATTTTAGCACAACGTATTTTAGTATAATTTTCAGTACAATTGAAGTTTTCATAAAGCGCAAAAAAAAAATGTGTACCATACTCGGGTAAAAAGTATCCTATAACCTTTTGGAATTTGGATATCCACCTATCCCTGTACCAATATTGCTTAAAATCCGTCCATCTGTTTCGTGGTGAAACGACAAATATATTTAACCAATAGATGGCGCTGTACGGTTGGCACCACTCACAAAAATCCTGCATCGCGTTGTTAAGATTTTTCCTCTTTTTTCTTGTGAAATTGTCAATTTAAATTATTTTACATTTTGAAACTATAGTATAGATATATACTGTCCCTTAGATATGAGCGCCGCGCCGGCGCGCCGCCGCCGAGCGAAATACGCGGCGCGTCGGCGCAACAAGCTGCGATTTGCTTTCTCGCTCGCACTCGTGACGTATCCCACCCACGTCCGCGTTCGTTCGCACGATGGCTTCAGTCGAGTCAAATAGTTTGTCGAGTGAACGCGTGTTATTTTTTTTTGACCCGCGTCGTAAACAATGGCGTCAAGTTCGATTGCTATTGATGTTTAACGCCAATGAAAAATCTTTCCACGAAACACTTACCACACTAACTTTCTGGCGCAAACTAGCTTTTGAGATCGATTGTGACTAAGCGCTGTGGTTAAAATTTGTGTGAAATTAAAAAAGGTAGTAAGTATGCTTGTTAAGTTTTAATATGATCTTTAACTGATTTATATTTAGCACTTAAAATTGCAAAATAAAAAGAAACCCAGGTTCAAACCTCGGTGCCGTTAAAAATAGTAAAAAAAAGATCCTCATAAAATATGTGTATCTGGCTATACATCGTGAAATTAAGGTTTAAGATATATTTTCTATAAGTACATTAAGACTTGCATAAAACATACACGTTTATTAAGTGAAGATTGTGATGATTATACGAGTATATCATGCTTCTTATGTTATTTCAATTATAACTGAAAATTTTCATTGAGTGTATTTTTTTGTTGTTAGTGTGCAATTTAAAAAATATGATTGTTTATATACTCTGTTCCTTTATTAAAATAAATAAAATTATCTTTATAGTAACAAAAACGATTTTTTTTTACAAATTGCTTCCTAATAAAAAAATCTCAAGCTCAAGGTCACGCCGCCGTGACGCCGCCACCGCCGCGGAATTTTGCCTATCACGCCGCCGCCGCGGAATTGGCCATCGGCGCTCATATCTATGTCTCTCCTCTATCCCTTGCAGATCACCGAGGATGACATTGATAGAAGGCGTGGGGGATGAAGTAGTTCAGTTTGCAGCGGCGTTGGCAGTGGTAGCTGTGGGGGCGCTCGCCTGGTGGTCTACGAATGCTCGGCCTGATCGGTACCGGACCGTGCTGGTCATGCGCTCCAGGGCACACCACCCCGTAACAGTCAGCATAAGACCCAGTAAGACAATTTCTACTTCACTATGTCTCTCTCTTCTGCCTCACCAGGACGGTCTGCGTTTTAAGCTGTCGTATCCCAGCAAATCATATTCAAACGTATGGAAGCTAACTTCACTTGCTGATGTCTGACGACCACATTTTTGTATGGGATATAATGTCTCGGCATCCCAGTGGCCACAGTGGGGCGAAGCCAAATGGGCCATGCAATTCTGCAGCTCCTTGTACATTTAACACCCAATTAGAAGTTAAAATTGATTTGAGTCTTCATCTAGAGTTATTACAGTGGCGTGGCATCCATATAATGTGAACACACAGGCTTGGCCGCTTCAGAATGATTGAGCACCATTCTTTATTGCTACTGAAGAAAAAATAAGGAAAAACCAACCCTTGCTTGCCCTGAGTTTTTGTTTCACGCCACACCACTGTAAAGATATCAACTTGTTTCCGTGCGCAAGTGTCAAAATCTTAACATCAGTTTGATATTTTTTAGGGCCAGCAACAGTTGTCTCTAGTACAGTATCCACTGTCTCAACACAAGCATCTACCTCAGAAACAAATGGTGAGTCTCATTGAGTTTTACTTAAACCTGAATGTTTGATTTCATAGTCAGCAGCAATTATATTTTTACTAATGACATTCAAATAGTGTCCAAACCATTCAGGAATTAAGGATTCTCTAGAATAAATAACAAATTGGATCATTTACTTATTTAGATTCTGTAAATTATTTTTTCTCTGGTCAGGTACTACAGAGGAGATGCCCCGGGAAAACGCTCGTGTGATTCCTTTGCAGGAGATGGACAGTATCGTGGACGCCGACATGGCCATGATGGACAACAACCGTCTACACTTCTACAGGAGGATCGACTGTAAGTAATTGTTAAGGAATGTCAGACAGTTATGGACTCTTTTCAGTAATGTATTCCATTTATTAACTGAAGTGTTGGTGCAATGCCAAGGAATTAACTGATTTGTAGTTAAAGTCATCACTCATCATTTTTCAACAAATGTTATAGCTATAACTACTGTTCTAGCTAATGTTTTTGCCATCGTGACAAAAGCGAAAAAGGTATAGTTAAATTTCCTTGACTGTACCGAATGAATTTATGACATTAGTGGCCATAAACAATTTTATACTCACTTGCTCGTCTGACAAAAGGAAATACCTTCGATACCGCATGGTTACATAAAGTTTCTCTGCGACAGCCCCGCACACGCCGCTGCTGACACCCGAGACATCGAGCGACGAGGTGGAACTGACGGAGGAACGCGAGCGCGCGGGAGCCGAGCAGATCCAGGAGATGGACAGCATCGTCAGCGCCATGGAGGCCGACGTGTCCGCCGGCTGCGACTTCTTCACCCGTCCCAGCGGTCAGTACTGTCCGGACATCACACACGAGAGCCTACCATAACGAAATAGCTGAAAAAAGCTTCTCTGCTTGCCTGTAGTAGCATAGTAATCAAGTCACAAAGTCGCTTCCTGCTGTCTGTCTGTCCCTATGTATGCTTAGATCTTTGAAACTACGGAACGGATTTTGATGCGTTTTTTTAATAGATAGAGTAATTCAAGAGGAAGGTTTATATGTATAATACATGCATAATATAGCATTGCACCCGTGTGAAGCCGGAGCGGGTCGCTAGTAACTAATAATATGTTGCATTAGGTTCCGAACCAGTGGTCTAATAATAACTACAAATCTTTCTCCCATTTTTAACTGTATATGAAAACAAAAAGGGTAAGGTAAAAAGTGTCTGTGTGTATACTTAAATGTATGACCTCTTGCGGTGCTTTGCTTGTATTCAGTGGATCACTGAGCATATTCTAACATGTCCTTTCTTTCTCATATAAGTTGATGCCGGAGTTTTCATGCCAATAATAATCTCACTGGCATGCCAGTTATGGATGTGATACATACATGAGAGTAGTTATAGTCACGTTGCCGTTCAAGGTAAAAATACCGTGCGTATTAACCAATTCAACACGGTTTTCTAGAGTGTGTAAGCACCTACCTACTGTAATGTAGACTTTGCATAGCAAATAATGAGTCATTGTTGTATGATCGAATCTCGCGCAACTCGTGTAAGGTAAGAGTACCTATAGGTACTTAATCTAATCACACCGCATCCGAAGTCCAGCCAGACTTAAACTGCGGCACAGTATCTTAACCTATTGACCGCCAAGCGGTCTAGCAATTTACCGTGCCACTGACGCCAGAGTAAAAACAAAAAGATGTACCCCAAAATCAACAGGGATTGAAAAATACTTGTAGCGGTTAGAATTACAAACTTTTTGATCATTGAAATTTGGACGGCTGTGGCCGACGTGGCGTCAGGGGCACGATTTTTTGTTGACGGCCACAGCCGACTGTGGCGCTCAAAAGGTTAAAACACCCGATAGAGTGTCATGGCCTTCTTCGATCGATTTAAACACTGGTCTGAACTCCCGCTTAGCTAGAATGTATAATTTAAGAAATAATCAGTTTCAATAGTTTTTGCTGGAAATACGTATATTTCCAAAAAAACTAATATTACATTTTGGATTACAAGTCACATAACACACAATCCTGCGAAATTTCATTCTATGCACTCTTTGCACAAAAATGACTAAATGTTTTGGCCTATTCATATAATATCACCTGTCGTCGTAAAATGTTACAGATTTATTCGACAATATTTTTTATTATTGCAGCACTTAAAGTACAAGTAGGTGCTATGAATTTAACATTCTGACCGATAGAAATTAATACAAATACCTCTTGATTCGTTTAGAAGTGATTACTTACACTTTGCTTTGTCGGCATTTTCTTTCTAGGAATGAGGGGGTCATTCCTACCAGCAAACAAAATTTCAAGTTTATTCTAAAAAAAATCATCCATTCCCTATTGCATTTTTTTGGGTTCTGGTCATTGGATGATGGTAGCATGATCGTCAAAAATTTATGACGTTATTTCTGAACAGTCGTTGACCATCCGCAACATTCGTATGCTTTGCATTCTCTATTCGATTCTTAACGATCCACAAACTCCTGAATACCTCAAGACTTTCTTCAGTTATATCGAATCGAATCCACTCGTAACCGCCATTTTCGCTCTTCCGGCAATCTCGCCCTTTCTATCCCTCTTCACCGCACTGGCTTCATGTTCAATTCCTTCTCCAATCAAGTGGCTCGCCTCTGGAACGGTCTTCCTCTCTCAATTAAACAAGCACCGAGTAAGTTAGCGTTCAAAAACTCCGTGTGCAGCTTCTTTGCTAGCAGAAATGAAGTCTCCTAGTCTATCTGATTAGTATGTTTCATCGCTGTATATATTTATTTATATTATATATGTATATATTATATTAGATTTATGTATATATTTATATGAATAGCAAAAATTATGTATTATTATTATAATTTTGTTTTGTTACTTATGTAGTTATGTGTAAGTTAGTTGCACCGCCTAAAATTTTTCTGCTTTGCCCTAAGGTTGACTGGTAGAGAATGCCTCATGGCATTAAGTCCGCCTTTTGTACGATAAGTTTTCTTTTGTGCAATAAAGATTAAATAAAACGCGGAACGGCTTCGGGAACTCTACTTTGCTAGTTCGTCTGGTATAGCTTCATTAATGACAATTCCATTTTTAATTACCTAAAACACAAAACCAAGAGTCACCTCACTATCAAAACATTCAGATTCATTTGTCCATACGAAGTTGACATAGCATCAATTGTTCGATTAGCACTCATTATTTTTAATAGTATATTCAATAAATAATAATGACCTAAGACTTGAGCGATAAATGGAGCAGTCAGAGATAAAGTGGGCTGGTGACGTCCGATATTTAGGTAAGTTTATTGCTTACGGCGATACTGCTACAAGGACATGCGTATCGTGCGTGACACACCCACAATACGATAAAACGTAATTTTTAATTATAAAAAAATAAGGTTAGCATTATAACGAATTCGTGTGCTTAGAGCGTGGAGTACCTAAACAAAAATGACGTCCCGGGTATAAGGTATTACATGCTAAGATTGTTATGTTCATACCTACCGTGATGGTTATGTGGGGCTCCCATGGCGGCTAATGAGGCCTATGGTGTACCCACTAAAAACCCCTCTATTTGCCTCTTCTGTGCTGTGATGCGAGGCCCCGGGAACGCTTTTGGCACACATCCGCGACCTTGCCAGCGGTCGTCCGAGGTTCGGACACATCTCCGGGCGACTCTATACCTGTGCCAACCCTGCGGGCAGAATATTTTATCGACCAAAAAAATATATCGATGTTACTGTCAACATCTAATATTATTTAACATGTGTATCAAATATTAATACACTAGAAGGCGGCCACAAAATCGCCCGCGTATTTTTTCGGTAAAAGTAGGTATCATAACTATCTTTGGATATCCAGTTCCTAATTATGTCTAGCTGTTTTGGCGTGATGAGAGGAAAAAGTATTATGAAAACAGGTTGTGCTAGGCTGGCATGGTGTCGCGCGCCCATACAAAACAAAGACGATCCTGCATCACGCTATCAAGATTATTCCTAAAATCATGACCCCTCCATAGAAAACTAATTTTCTATACAAGTATAATTTTATAATAGTATGTTTGCTAGGTTTCCCTACAGGCGATGGCCGCCACCAAAGAGTATGTAATCACTACGTTTTAAGAGACGGGAGTGCCATACAAAAAGCGTGAACTCGCATTAGTATGAAACGGGAGCGAAACATACTGCCAATATGAAGCCGCAAACAATATCAGTGTCAGTGTCAACTCATGACATAATGCCAACATCAAGAACAAAATAGGGATGTCACATGTTACACAAATTATCGAATTATCGATATCGGTATTTAAAAAAAAATGGTTCAGGCGGGGTTCGCATTCGCACCCGCGTCTCCAACGGCTTTCCGGTAATTTAAATCATTAAATATTTCGCTTCAATGTAAACATTTGGTTTACTTTAGGTTACTGACTTCATAAAAAAAAAACAAAAGTGTGCAAATAATTTTATTTCGTTCAAACTTTGCTTGGCTTGCTGATAAACATAGACGAAAAAATCCGTTTCATCACTCCAGTCTGTGCTCCAGGTTGGAAGTTCTGCAACACAAATAATACAGGGTAAACAGAAAATTACAGAGTAAAAATGTATCTGTTTGTCCAGATGAAACCGTACCATTCATAGTCCATTGAAGATTTTTCATAAAATAATCTAACTCAAACTGGCATAAAAAGTAGTGATAATAATGTCTTATCCTCTCATCTGAGACGGCTTTAACAGCTTCAGCAGTATTCAAGTGCACACTTTTGTATAAGTACACATACCAATAGGCTTTTGCTTGAAGAAAGATATTCCGTGTTTACCCAGGTATTTTTCACTTCAAATGAAAATTATCGATAAAACTTACATACAGCACTATTGTTTACATACGTATGTAGGGTATGTATTATTTTACCCGAAATACCAAGTTTTCAATGAAACTTACGATTAACATGGTTATAACACCAGTGAACGCATATATTCTCCGGTCACTGTATAACACGCAGTAATTAATTATATTTTTTACTTACCGATCTTCGAACGGTGGAAATCTTGCCATGAATAGTCTTTTTTGACCGTCCATTCGACACGTTTTCATTCTGCATATTTCGCACTTTTTCCTTTTCAATCCACTCATTTTTGCAATTGTGATTGTCTTGTGTACCTTCTAGACGACCACTACACCCAAAGAATGCAAATTATTAGATTATTTGTGAAAAATTTGAATTATTTGAAAAGATCGCAGAACCTTGACAGAAGCGGACTACACAACAAAGTAGAAACGTCATCTAACATGGCATGGCGGACAAAAATGGCAGCTGAAGTACAACCCGCCTAAATTCGATTGTCGCCAATTATCTAATGCTTTGTAGGTTTCAACGTTCTTTCAAACTTAGATAGGTAAAAAATTCACCTCCGTTTCATACAACCGTTGTCGATCGTTTTTTACCTTGAGAGTTGCGCGAGGCTGGCCGCCACTCCCAAACCTAACTCGCTGACAAAGAACTTCTATTTCCAGAAGCGAATTCATCGGCGACTGAAGACAAAGTGGCCGAAAAGAAAGACGACGCGAGCACAGCGGCCGCGGCGGCGGGCGACGCGCCGCCCGCGCCCGCCGCGAGGAAGATCCTCATCAAACTCAAATACCTCAACGACACGCTCAAGGAGGTGGAGGGCAGTTTGGATGAACTGCTGAAGGATTTTAAATGGTGAGATTGTTCTGCAACGTTACTCCTCGCACCACATGTCTGTTGGCATTTCTAAGATTGTTTTTCAGTCGGGGCATTGTCTATGAGATGAAGCCATGGATTTCTATCGGGAACCTAACATCCTGGGGTGGGCACTAGACCATATTGAGGTGGGTATGGTACGCCTATGCACATGTCATTAATGATATCTACGTATCTTGAAATCGACATTATGTTATGTACGTTTGCGTGAGCTATGATCGTTCCTCTATCAAAGAGTGTCATGGTGTCAAACATTTTTTTTGGAAATTCTGGATCAAATTTAACTTATCCTGAAGAAATCTCAAATTATGCTTTTCACTAATAATTAGATTTTTCATGACATTGGCACACTGGAGCTTGCCATAAGATGTTCCTTGGCGCACTCGACAGAACATTTCGTTCAGCTTCCGTAATTAAAGGCCGGTTTCATAAATATTTTGGTTTCGGTGATACTTTATTCTTTGATTATAGTTAAACGTTAAGCTAGAATCAATAAATAAATAAATATTACGGGACAATCTTTCACATACGGATCAAAACTCTTTAATTATTGGAACTATTTAAATCTTTTTTGATTAGTACTATTATTAAAAGTGGAATTCTGAATAAAAATTAATTACTTTTATATACTTCTTTGATAGATATAAAAATAATAAAATATTTAGATCTCCTGTGGATAGGTTACTGTAGAAATTTTCATACCTACATACATTTGTCGTTTCATTTTTTTTTTTTAGTTATAAGGCTATGTTATTTCTTCAGCTTGTCAGTGTCGTTTTCTTAGCCATGTTTAAGGTAGGTATAGTAAAGAAAGGCATGTATTTAAATCGATATCTGTATATTCCCTTTCTTCGATCAAAATATTTGAAAGTTTCACCAAAAATACTGACTTGCACACTAATTATGCACACTAAATAATGCGAATTCAATATACTATTTAAAGGTATTTGCAAAACTGTTTTACTGGATATAAAAAAAAAACTAACCTAACCTAACCCGGCCGAGTCGGATCTTAGTGTGCAGTGCGAGGATAATTAGTGTGCAAGTCAGTATTTTTGGTGAAACTTTCAAATATATCCGATGTACGAACTTCTTTAATAAAATGTGGTATGACTAACTTTGTGCGTTATAAATCTAAACAATGATTTTAATATTTTTTTAATAACAGATAGCAATAACAAACGTTGCCAGCTCGTTCTAAGTCATGTGTTTACCAGAGAAGTATTTATTGTATATGGAAAAATCCATACTAATATTATAAATGCGAAAGTGTGTCTGTCTGTCTGTCTGTCTGTCTGTCTGTCTGTCTGTTACCTCTTCACGCTTAAACCGCTGAACCGATTTAGATAAAATTTGGTATATAGATAGTTTCAGTCCCGGGGAAGGACATAGGATACTTTTCATCCCGAATAAATTTAGTGTTCCCGTGGGATGAGCGGGTAACACCGCGGGGCACAGCTAGTGAAAAATAAAAAGCATACATTGGTCTAGGTTCATATAACAGTTATTACTCCTTAGAACCTCAGGAATGCGCGGTTAAAACCTTTCGCAATCCTTACGAGCACCCTGTATATGGATTTGAATTTGAAGTATATGGAACAATCATATGAAAATACCCAAATAAAAGGAGCTAATTTGTAGGGTATGAGGTGACGTAATCATTATTTGCGTTTTCTTATAAATTTCATACTATTCCAACGTTTTGTCGTTTCATAAAATGTAGGTAGGTGATTTGTTGTCAATTAGCCAATTGCTCGCGTCATGGAAATACCTTGGTTACTCATACATAGTTTACATACCGTCTGCTGTTTTGAATAATGGCATCTGAATAGTGTTTGTTGACCTATTAACCGCGGCAGATTCATCATAAGTAGTACGCTCCGCAACTACGCAACGAATTGTTTATAAGTTGCGTAAAGTGGGCATTCCATGTGACATAACACAATGGCTTCCCATACAGTATGACACAGTGACACAACAACGGCATATTGGGATGAAATAGTTTCGTGGGTCGTGTGTCATATTATCGATCATTAATCTCCTATATGCGAACTTATTAAAACAATCTTTCAGGTCGAATAGCCATTTTTTTTTAAATTTATTAATTAAACGTAGATAGCGGCTGGAGCTTGATGTGTTTTCCTCGTTATTAAGGTCGAAAATCATTGTATAATTTTTCCTTGATCCAAAACACCACATTGAACTTTGAGACTCTTAACTTACACTTACACCTTAAAAATATATATAAGCATACGAGCTATTTCCATTTCTCTCAGTCTCAAAGATAAACCCAGCTTTTATTTAAAGTAAAAATATTTATGATACTTATGTCAGAACATAACTCGCTTAGTGAATGTTTGTTTATATATCGTGTTTTATTAGTTTAACTATCAATCCCAGAATAACAACATGAATGTGGGTAACATTTTAATTATGTAATTTTACGGTAATGATAATGAGTGACACTATATCGTCTGTTGACAACGACAAAGCTCACTAAGTAACAAATGCATGCTTAAAACAAAGCTCGTATTTCAGTGTCTAATCAAATAGAGATACGAGGTTTTGAAGAGCAGTGACAGAAATTCTAGTGAGTTTTGGTTGTCACCAGGCGAATATGGTCACGATTAAGAAAAAATTACATAGGAACATATCGATTCCCAGAAGCTATTGGACGCCTCTCGTACGTCCTATCGGAAATGGATTGCGATAATTTAACAGTAAATAGGCTAGTTGACTCATGTCAAATTGTAATATACTAATATTTATTCCGTATAGTATTTAGCAAAGGAGACCTAAATATATATTTTTCAATTCATAAAAGTGAAAGATGGCTGATAAAATTGAATTTGAAAATATGGTTTTTAATCTGTATTTTGAAATGCTTTAAACGCTGTCCGCCATTTTCGCTTATGATAGTGACGTCATCGGTCCTGTAAAGATAACTGAAAGTCTACTTTGACGACTTCGAATAGTGCCGTCCCTCTCGATCTCCTGTCAAAGTATATTGGAGTGAGCGGAATGGCACTATACGACGGTCGAATTTCGAATATTTACTGGTAATCCTACGTCACGCCACAGATTAGCAAACGGCAAAAATGGCGGACGGCGTTTGATAAAATTTAGCTTTCTAGCTTTCACAAAAATACAAGACATTTTTCAGAGCTAGTAAGACCATTATTAACCATTTGAAATATATTTCAAAACTGGGTCTACTAGCCTATTGTGATGGAATGTTTGCACGGCAGGCGGCACTTCTCCGTGGAGCTGACGGCGGAGTCGCGCGTGCGGCTGATCTTCAACGGGCGCGTGCTCGTGGACGACGCGCTCACGCTGCGCGCCTGCGGGCTGCACGACCGCGCCGTCGTGCACTGCCTCGTGCATCCCAAGCGCTCGGCGCCGCAGGTAATTTTTTTTTTTTTTTTTTTTTAATGTCATAGGGGGCAAACGAGCAAACGTATCGCCTGATGGAAAGCGATTACCGTCGCCCATAAACACCTGCAACACCAGAGGAGTCACAAGTGCTTGCCTACCCGGAGGACGAAGATAGAATGCCTCTATGCTAGTAATTTCACCGGCTATCTTACCCCCACACCGGAACACAACAATGCGAACATTGCTGGTAAGAAAGAAGGGGGAGCATATCTTGTCTTGTTCGCACGGGATTGAAAGGAAAGTGACAGTTGGTATTTTTCGCGGGACATAGGCGGTTGTCACACTGCTCCGCACATTTGTACTGTAGAATCTTGATTTGTACACAAAAACCGCAGGGTATAACACACTGACACCGCATCTCCGCTCAAACTGAAAATCCGCAGCACCGCTCGTCCGTCCGGATTCCGTCGCAGTGTGACAACCGCCATAGAGTCGCCTGTCACAGTTATGCAAGACGTGCAGGGTGTTCAACACCTCACAGCATTACAGAAGGCCGCGAGTTCTCGATTTTTGGCCTAGTTAGGCTTAAGACGTCCTGAAGAGTGCTATGACATAATAATGATGTTTGGCATTTACGAGTTCTTATTCATGACGTTTGGACTTTATAATGCCGGGCATGCATTCCAGCGCTTCGTATACACGAAATGCTAAACACGACGAACATACAATTATATATAAATTCTGTTAGTTTAGTATAAAAGCAATGAAAGGATTTATTTAACATTTATTAGCCGGGTGATGCTACGAGCGATCCAACCGCGCAGTTCTAGCGTCATTCCTTTTTCACTATTATTACGTAACGGAAGAACCAGTCGTTTTAATCATGATCTAACTAGAATCGGACTCGGGAGTGGCTTTGGGATACATAAAAAAATCGATTTCCAACAATCATTTATTTTAACAATATTTGCAGAAATGGGAATGACGAAAAAAAAACGCCTTACAAACGCTGAATATTCACCCAGCCATGCTATCTTTGCAAGTCTTAATTGTTAGTACGACGCTCATTCCCAGTTTATGAAGCTACCTACTTTCTTTATAAGCTCCCACATTAGGTCGTCAAATGTTGTCGTGGTACTCGATCTGAGTTTAAGGCAGATTTAGACAAAGACAATTTTGAGACGCCTAAATTACGGCGCCTCGAAAAGGCACCGTATAAACACTTTCTGCGCCATTTTTCCGCGGCATGCCAGCGCTGGCGCGGAATAGAACACGGGTCTATTTTTTGGCGCCAGTGACCCCCCCTCCGCGTCTCTCGCTGCCACTAATGACTGGTACTGAAAAAGAGCACTGTGTAAACACGGCTTGCTGGTCACTGGCGGCGAGATTTAGGCGGCTGAAAATAGTCATTGTCCACAGACAACCCCCACTAGACGGAGCATGTAAGGCACATGTAAGGCGATCCGCGCGCACCAACGATATGGTACGGCAGAACATTAAAGTATCAACACGGCGGCCACCGTTTAGCTGCGTCCATGTTTATGAGGTCTCTCTACACCACTTAACACTACAATTTACCATGTTATTTATTTAATTTATTTTTTCGTTGACGTACGCATGGATCATAAACAAGGACGCAACTAAACGGTGGCCGCCGTGTTGATACTTTAATGTTCTGCCGTACCATATCGTTGGTGCGCGCGGGTCGCCTTACATGCTCCGTCTAGTGGGGGTTGTCTGTGTCATTGTCTAAACGGTCGGAGGTGTGCTGTGCGGTTATCACTGGCGCCGTCATTTAGGCGTCTCAAAATTGTCTTCGTCTAAATCTGCCTCGTTGTCCGCTCGCTTGCAGCAGCCGCTGCGCGCGGAGGAGGGCGCGGCGGCGACGCACGAGCTTATGAAGCTACCTACTTTCTCTATAAGCTCCCACATTAGGTCGTCAAATGTTGTCGTGGTGCTCGATCTGAGTGTATCACGTTGTCTGCTCGCTTGCAGCAGCCGCTGCGCGCGGAGGAGGGCGCGGCGACGCACGAGCTGGTGTCGGAGGGCGCGGCGCCCGAGCGCGCCTGGGACCTCGAGAACATCCTCATGACCCTCGTCTCCGTCGCGCTCACCGTCGTCTGGTTCTTCAGGTGAGAACTTGGCCCTCGATACAACCACTAGCCTAGTCACTTTCACGTGGTGAAGAGAGCTTCAACTAGTGTATTCAGAGGATACACTAGTTGGGGTCTGCTTTGGTCGACACCGCAGTTTCAGAAGGAATAATTTGGTCTTAATTTCTGTGAGACGGTGTTTAATTGAACAAAATGCTCAAAATGTTACGTATACTTTAATTTAGTTTCATTTATTAACCATACAGTTATATGTTCATTAGTCATTACATTACATATACATTTATAATTAACAATACACTTATAATTTATATTTTGTAATAATATTTAAAAAACATTAGTTTCCAAAAAAGAAACAATCAATACTTACTATCATTTTTTATATACAGTGCAATGTCCTTGAACGATAGATATTCAGTGATCGAGTAGAAGGCACGATTTTGAAAGAACGCTTTTACTACGCGTTTAAAGGAGCAGTGAGCCAAATCACAAATGTCCGGCAATTTATAAAAAGGTTAAATTTTTAGGAATATCCCCTACATTTTTTAAGCGTATTCTCGGAAGTACAAGCTTGTTATTTTTTTATTAAAGCAGTAACGCCTGCTAACGTAAACCAAAATGTTTACAATGAAGCGAAAAATTGAAAAATTTAATGGTTCGGACAGGATCCGAACCTGCGTTTCCAACGGCTTTCCGGGCCAACACGGGCGTCCTACCAACTGGACTACGAACCAGATGTCAGAGCCATTGAATCTTTCAACCAGTTGCTTCAACATGCCTTAGGGTGGCATCGTAGCGCCATCTACCGTAAAGATACACTTTATCGTCGGCACCATCGTCTATGTAATTTTTCTTAATTTTTCAATTTTTCGTTTCATTGTAAACATACAAGCTTGTTCTTGTTCCTGGTGTTTTAATTATTACAATCAGAGCGTTTAATTACTGTGTTTGCCTTTTTGTGAATTTTGAGCACCGAGTTGTAAATGAATAATTAAATGACCGTCATTATTTTAAGTTTCTCAAAATAACATCTGGCCGAACGTGCGCTGGTTGATTCCGCACATGATTCTTATCGAGCGTTTTTGAAGAACCAATACTCGATTTATTTCAGCAGCATATATATCTATTATATTTTGTCTTGAATTGGTCGAGGTTTCATTAATTTCGCCAGACTAATATGTCCCAAACTGCCTCACCTCTTAAACACGCTGCCATCTGAAATATTGACGGGTATGTTTTTAAATTATCATGTAGCATGGCACCCCAGGTCAAATTCGGTCTGTTCTATAAAAAAATGTAAAAAGGTTTTAGAAAAACACAGATGTTGGGAAAGAAAACAGTGAGGAGATAGTCATTTATGATACATGTGTGTAAGGTAGGTGGTTTCTGACGAGTGTAAATCTTGTAGTCTTAAATCATCTTGCCCACGAGTTTCATTCAAAACTTCGCTATGCATGTAACGAGAAAAAAAATTGAAAAGCCAAAAATAACCCGATCATCTACAGATTACATTTGAATCACCTTTTAAAATCAGTGCCAAACCACTCAATTATTTATTTAATCTTTATTGCACAAAAGAGAACTTATCGTACAAAAGGCGGACTTAATGCCATGACCATGAGGCATTATCTACCAGTCAACCTTAGGGCAAAGCAGAAAAATGGTGGGCGGTGCAATTAACTTACACATGTCACAAAACATACCTAATTTTAATATTTTTATAGAATCTTTATTATCGATTCTATTTTTTTTATGTGGAAATACCACATCTACTACAATCTAAGCAGAATTTGAACCTTCGACCTCTACGTTTCCGGTGTATTGCTCTCCCAACTGAACTATTAGATCGCTACGTCAATCACATCAAATCTTTTATTCCATAATTCTTACGCCACTGGAGCGCCCTCTGTGCCCTCTGGATCGTGCGCGTAAAGCGCACATCCTAGAGTATGGCTAATGCGCATAAGCATTTCAAACACTTAATATGACGCAGAGGGCGCTCCAGTAGCGTAAGAATGATGGAATGAAAGATTTGGTGTGATTGACGTAGCAATCTAATAGCTCAGTTGGGAGAGCAATACACCGGAAACGTAGAGGTCGCAGGTTCAAATCCTGCTTAGATTGTAGTAGATCGCATTCAATTTTTCTTTCTTAATTTACCTTTGTGTCATTATTTATAATTATAATACTTATACTTAATACTTCCTATTCATATTAATATATACATACAACTAATATAATAAATACATATATAAAATAAATAAATATATACAGCTATGGAACATACTAAGCAGATGGACTACGAGACTTCATTTCTGCCAGCAAAGAAGTTACACACGGACTTTTTAAATGCTAACTTACTCGGTGCTTATTTAATCGATAGTGGAATACCGTTCCAAAGGCGAGACTTCAATAGAGAATGAATTGGACATGAAACCAGTGCGGTGAAGAGGGATAGAAAGGGCGAGATTACCGGAAGAGCGAAAATGACAGTTAAGAGTGGATTCGATGTAATAGAAGAAAGTCCTGAGGTATTCAGGAGATTATTACTAGGAAAACAGAAGCCGCGCAAGTTTACGTGAGGTTTGCCGCCGACTTCAAAAGGTGATTCAACTGTAATCTGGACATGATCGGATTATTTTTAGCTTTTCAGTTTTTTTTAAGTCGTTTCTTTTTTGTTATTTTTTTTATTATAATCATTTTTTCACAAAAAAATAACCGACTTCAATGAGCGAAATGGAATTTACAATAATACTTATATGATTTTCTCATGGATGTCTGTCAGAACTGGACCAAATTTAAATGGGATCACACGGGAAAGCACCAGCTTTCAAATAAAAAATGGATCATTAAAATGGGTTCACCAAGATGAAAGTTCTGAGGTAACAAACATAAATGCAGTCGAATTGAGAACCCTCCTCCTTTTTTTAAGGTTAATAATGGAAAATACTTTAACACCCACAAAGACTGCATTAGAAAAAAGTATTTTGATTTGATTTACCTATCCAGAAAGAGGCCGTTGTTAATATTTATTACTTCTTCAATAAAATTTTACTACGAATTAATTTTTAATTTATTGAAACGGTTCATGAACTCGGACATTATTTCAGCAGATTTGCACAAATAAACAAGACATCAATAAAAAATGGCGGGGTTATTCGTAGAAATCGTAGATCGCGCTCGACATATCTACTACTGCGCATGTGATTGGTATTTACTAATTTATCAAACTTTGTTTAAATAATAAAACTTCTTTGCGTCAGGCCAGGCCGTGAGATAAATAAAAGAAAAATTGAAAAGTAAAAAGCACTGTGGCAAACTAGTACTTTACGCACAGTTTGAATGCCTAAAAAACGCTCTATTCGAGCACATGCATTGTAATAGTACATTACATACCTAGGGCGGTGAATTCGTAAATGTCCCAGATCGCAGGTGTTTGTGGCCCGAACCAAAGGTGAGAACGTCTTGCCTCGGCCAGGAAGCGTGGTTTTCTCCCCAGAAAACCCCACTTACGGCCAAGGGTGACGTAAATATAAATATGCCATTAGATTAGTAAGGTTATTTGTCGTTCCGTTGCAGGTGCGAGTATTCGAACATGTTCACGGCGAGCGCCAGCGTGGCGCTGTTCGGGCTCACGGTGTTCTACAGCGTCGCCATCTTCGGGCTCTACCTCTCCGATACGTTCCACTTCGAGCGGCGGCAGCAGCCCGTGCCCGCCAACTAGCGAGCCGGTCGCTCGACCCGTACGACTCTGGTCTTCGGGTGAGATTGTGACACAGACAACCCCCACTAGACGGAGCATGTAAGGCGACCCGCGCGCACCAACGATATGGTACGGCAGAACATTAAAGTATCAACACGGCGGCCACCGTTTAGTTGCGTCCTTGTTTATGATCCATGCGTACGTCAACGAAAAAAGAAATTAACTAAATAACATGGTAAATTGTAGTGTTAAGTGGTGTAGAGAGACCTCATAAACATGGACGCAACTAAACGGTGGCCGCCGTGTTGATACTTTAATGTTCTGCCGTACCATATCGTTGGTGCGCGCGGGTCGCCTACGGGTCGCGTTTATATGCTCCGTCTAGTGGGGATGGTCTGTGGATTGTGATATCAACCCGGTGAAGCTAAGTTTGTAGTTTTGCACCTGCCCGTCTAGCACAACTATGCTTCGCGACTCTTGTCGCGCGGCATAGCGTCACCTGTCACTCTCTCGCATGACTACATAGATAGAGATAGATAATACATCTCGCGCGAGAAAGTCGCGTGTCAGATGCTGCTCCTCTAGCGCGACGCGACTCTCTCGCGCGATCATATTACCTATCTCTTTCTAACTAGTACTGTGTAAAAAATAAGGGCAATACGGATGACGATATGACACGCGACAAGCCAAGTCGCGGCAAGTCGTGCTAGAGGTGCTGAAAGCCTATGGTTGTCGCGTTTATCGGGTGATGTCTAAATCCTTAAGCATCTGTCAGTTTTTGACATATATAGTGCGAGAGTGACGCATCCGCATTCATCTATTACGCTAGTAACGCGGCCATCATAAACTACTTTTTATCGAGGTGCAAACTTAGTTTAATCGAGTCAACTCCCAAATATCTTCACGATCTGATATAATTTATTGTCCACGATGTCAGGAACGCTGTCGTCTAAGCTTTGGATAAGATTCGATTGTGATACCGTGTCACTGGTTCAGGGGCCGGTAATGCACGTCAAGCTAAAATGGGAAAATCGGCCAGCCTCGGTTTCCTAGAGCCGTACTAGGAGATGTACATATTTAAAAATCGTAATTGTTTTGAGAACTCCTAGAAGATGGACTGTTACTTGCTTCGTGCGTGCAACATAAACGGATTGATGTGCATTTTTCCACTGAATGTTTACAGAGTCTGATATAGAAACTATTTGTAAAGTGAGTGTACATAGACGTCCCTTCAGTTCGAACTAAGCTGCTATCCAAGACTCATAAGTCCATTGTTGTTCCTCGTATTTTTATAAAAGCTTCTAATCGATCGATACAATTTTAAAAGCTAAACACAATTCGCTTAGTAGCATGACTCTCAGAAAAGGTGCATTTTCAGAATTTTTATAACGAATACGACTAAAGAGCAATTTACTTGACACATTTACACATTACCCTTGTCTGTTTGATGAAATAGTCATATTTATAAATTTATTAATCGCATCGAATCTTTTGAAGCTTAAACTCAGCAACGTAACGACTACACGCGCTTACGCACCCGGTTCAAATTCGAGAAACAAGAGTCAATAGGTACTTATTATCACTAGATGTTGCATAGGTATTCAATGTGACTTTATTATCTACCACTAGTGCTATCAGAATACGAATTACTATTGTCAAGTACCAATGTCACCCCGAAACACAGACGCCCTCTAGTGACAATAAAATACTGGTTGCCTTTATTGCGAGGTCGAACGCATGGACAAGAGACCAGTTGTTTTCAGCTAGGTACACTCGCCATCAGATATATCGCAGCATATAAGGCGTTCATAAATATCTGAACACGACTCTTATTGACTGGGCGTTACAGTACATGTTCACATATTTATGAACGCCTTACATGCTGCGATATGTCTGATGGCGACTGTACAGTCTAACAAAAAAGTGTAGAAATTAAAAAGTGGCAATACTGAAGTGTCGTCCCCATATTCTTAGACTGATTAGACGGGGACGACACTACAGTATTCACTTTTTAACTACTTTTTTTCTACTTTTTTTTGTCAGACTATACTCATCCGTTGTTCCGAGCGTCTGCGCGCGATAGCTCTTCACACACGAGGCCGATGTTTATGCTGCGGCTAGCCTACCACCACAACACAGTGTCTTACGATTACAGCCCAAGAGCTAGTCGATTCAGTATTAAAAATAAAATTGAACGTATGATGGTTCCATATAAAAATTACTATCCTCTTGTTTCTCGAGTTCAAATCGTGCCGTAAGCCGTAAAACAGGATAAAGGCCTTCAACTTAGTTATGTTAACGAATAGTCAAAACAGATCTCGACGACCTTTGAGCTATATTTTGTTTTTTCATATACCGATTAGGTAATATTTTTATTTCAACGAATTGTGTTGAGTAATACTGTAATCCGGTTTTTAATTTGAATTACCTGACGGAAGTTTCATGATATGAAGGATTTGAAAAATGATCTGGCAATCTTTGCAGTAGGCCGTTCAAATCCTTTATTCTATTTCCTAAAAAACTGGATTATACAAATGAACTCACCGGTGGAGCTAACTTTACGAACAAGGTGCAAAAATGCAAACGTAGCTTAGCCGGGTCCTTATACGCCTTCTTTACATGGAAGGACACGCAGAATTCTGCACAAACTGATAGCGGACCCAAAGTCGACATCATTATCCAACTTAAGAGATAGAGGAAACATAACATGTAAAGGGTCTACGCAACGCCCATATACTGCAGTTGGCGATATCAGTTGCGCGCTTAGCTAAATTCAGGCCGGGCTGCATCGAGCCTGCTAATGACAGATTTTGAGTAACATAATTTTTTCTACGCTACACGATTTTAATATAGGTAACAATTTGAACTAGCAGACGGATTGAAATAACCCGCTCTGAGTAAAGAACACCGAATGGCAACCTCCTTCATGCGAGACGCTAAATATGTATTTATCAACAAACGGTATTTTTATTGGGATATCCATATCGCTAATGATTGCCGTGGCTTCTACACGATAGCGAATCCCCTTATTTCTACCGTCCAAATGCCGATATACTTTCATTGTCCGAATTTGGAGCAGTATGGTCATTCTTAGTAAGTGTTTAGCGACCTTTTATCAAAACCTGAATGTATCTTAGAAAGGTAGGCTAATTATTGTACTTTGAATGGCGTTTTATAGAAGTCGGTAGATAAAGCCGTTTTCAGTAGAGAAACAAAATGATAACCAGAACTTACACTTGATATATTTTACGTGTATGGAGTGTACTTTCTGTGGTTTGTATTTGTACTTTGGTAGAGGTAGCAACTTTATCTGCAGGCGTCGATAGAACTAGCTGACTGGTTCATACCATAGCGTCATGTAGCAGACTAATGTAAATATACACGTACCTACTAGATAATATATACGATGTTTTGTATTAATTTAGGTGTAAGATTGATTTAAATTTCATAATTATGTATTTGGACGCGCATTCATTTCTCATCGCTATTTATAAGCGTGTTTGCACTTGTACATACGAAATTAATATAAATATGAAAAGGCACAGGTAAACTTGTACCTATATCCCGGTCAACAAATTTTGCGGTTTTTCCTTTGTATGCTACAACATTGACAGCAGGAGCTAACTTTGCTCAAAATATGGTATTTGGATGGTAATCACGGTTCCATACCTAGAGAACATAGCGAACAAGTGTCCTGTGCCAGATCTTTATTGTTATTTACTTTTTAAGGTCATTCATAATTATTCAAATAAAATATTGAATCACGCACTTTATGATTTTATTAACATCTACCTTCTCGATCGGTACTTATACCCAGTCCTTCTAGCACAACCAGGCGCAGCTCACTCCGCGATTTAGGTTTTTCGCTACAAGTACCTAACTACATGCCGGTCGCCCCTGCGCAGTGGTATATTCAGTTGCTGCCACGCTGTCTCTGAACGCACGCGCACGATACTTACTTACGCTAGCGTCTTTTCATATTATTTATCTATTCATATTTATCATTAGTATGGAAAGACGCTGTACGCTGCGCACAGCGTCGGATAGGAGACCTTAGCCTTATGCTCTCCCGATTTACGTCGCAAGTGAAAGTTCCGCATTCATCTGTTGATACCAGTGTTTTATACTAGTGATTAAATTAATAAAAAGATAGCAAAAAAATATTGTATCGCAGTGGGATTCAACGCCTGCAAACCCAACGATCGAAACTCGAATGCGAACAATGATATAAATTCGAATTACACGTTTTTCTTATGAGCATGTTAACGTAACGCATTTTTTGCATTATTTTATTGTATACGTATCAAAATGATTAAAAATAAAGCAACAAGATTTCGCATCACAGTGAGTTGTAGCAACGTCACTAAAATGTGGCCTGGTGCTGGATTCAGTTCGTCCAATTTATGAGATTTATAATTTTATAGTCACATAGGTAATGTATAAAGAATATAAATATATGGCTCTCTATATTGAATGCAAGAAATAAATGGAAAATACATTATTATTTTATTTTAAGTCGATGACAGCCCTCGCTATCGGCGACGCGGCAAGTGAGTCAATTAATTTTCATCGTTGGTACGCAGCCTTAACGTTCCGTTTGGCTTGCGCTGGAGACGACGACTTTAGAAATCATCGTGTTTAGGCTAATAAAAAAGCGGCTTTTGTAAAGATCGTAGTAGTGGATTCTCTCACACCTCCGAATTTCAATGGAATGCCTATTATTTTAGTCCCAGTGTCAAGAATTTAGGAGTTCACTGGGATAGCACACTGAGCTGGAAGGTACAGGTGGGCGAAATCAGCAGGAAAGTCATTGGCTCGCTTCATGCTCTGAACAAACTAAAGAACTTCTTGCCCATTAAAACCAAGGTGTTACTAGTAAATACCCTAATCCTGCCGATAATTGACTATGGTGATGTGTGTTATCCGGACTTAAATGAAGATCTTCTTGATAAGTTGGATCGACTTCTTAATAATTGTATTCGTTTCATTTTCTGTCTCCGTAAATATGATCACGTCTCCTCATTTCGCTCTCAACTTGGCTGGTTTCCCATCCGTCAACGACGCAACATTCGTATGCTTTGCATTCTCTATTCGATTCTTAACGATCCACAATCTCCTGAATACCTCAAGACTTTCTTCTGTTATATCGAATCCACTCGTAACCATCATTTTGGCTCTTCCGGCAATCTCGCCCTTTCTATCCTTCTTCACCGCACTGGTTTCATGTCCAATTCATTCTCAATTCAAGTGGCTCGCCTCTGGAACGGTATTTCCTCTCTCAATTAAACCATTTAAACAGGCACCGAGTAAGCTAGCGTTTAAAAAGTCCGTGTGCAGCTTCTTTGCTGGCAGAAATGAAGTCTCGTAGTCTATCTGCTTAAGTATGTTTCATCGCTGTATATGTATATTTATTTATATTATATATGTATATATTTACATGAATAGCAAAAATTATGTATAAGTATTATAATTATGTTTGTTACTTATGTGTAAGTTAGTTGCACCGCCTACAATTTTTCCGCTTTGCCCTAAGTTTGACTGGTAGAGAATGCCTCATGGCATTAAGTCCGCCTTTTGTACGATAAGTTTTCTTTTGTGCAATAAAGATTACATAAATAAATAGTAGTGTGCCTTCTGTACTTATCATTTCATGTATATAATTACTTTACTTTTTTGTCATGTCAATTGTATTTTTTTTCTACAATTTCCATACGACGTGGTCAAGCCAATAGTACGAGAGCCCACGACCAAAACCATGTCTCATAGCAATACGGCAAAAACCCTATAAAATCGTTAGATTGTATGATTCTGAACCCGACTATAGGTATATAGTAACGGTCGAAAGTGTAGCAACTGCGTGGGAGGCCATTTCTGCTGTGTCAAAAAAAAAAGACAGTCGGTATTATAGCAATACGTCTGATAGTGAAAATGTACATAGATTTTATAATTGTATTACGAAAAAGTTTGTTTTCAGACATTTTGCGCGTAGCATATAGCCTGAGCGCGTTTTTGAAAATGTCAACAAATTTAGCCGACCTGTATCATAGCAATACGGATAATTTTTTTTTTCAACTTTTCGTATTGCTGCCATGATTACCAAAAACCTGTTTTCAGACACTTTAAGTGTAGCATAACGATTTAGCTCGACTCAACATTTTTTCGAAGACATATAAAATTAAAAACGACGAGGCTTCGACAACTCTGAATCTCCAGTTATCCAATTACGACGCCTGCAATCTGCCACCATGCAAAACGGAATTGGAGAAACATTTATTATGAACAAAATATATTGCACAAGTCTGGAGCAACGCTCATACCAAAACGCCAACCGAACTGAACCCTGCAGATTGCGGATGGTATGAGGACGAGGGACGATTTCAGTTTTCGTGGTTCTCTGGCAACCAACTACCTGAGTTGACCAACGTTATTTTGGACGACAAATCATCATCCACAACAGGTACAGTTTACATGGCTTTTGCTGTTAATTTCATAAATAGGTTCGTTATTTTCACTAACGATGTTTATTTTACAGAAGAGGACGTTGAAGATCTCCCGAGCGACGTCGAGAGAAGACGACGATTCCGAATCCGACAGCGATTGAATACGAGAATATTTTGTAACTTAGAATAAACCGTTTTTTTTTCAACTTCATCCCAGTTTCCTTTTGTGCGATTTATTTCAGTCCTTCAACTTCAATGTTACGGTTTCGGGTAAATTCTTTGTTAATTATCATCAAATAAATTCAGGGTCGCAACGTATTCATTGGTTTGTAACAGAAAATTCAAGATGCCGCAATACGATTTTTAAATGATATCTGAGTATCGAAAAGTTGTCTGATAGAGAAGGTGCTACACTTAATTTGTCTGATATAAATTTTTTGCACATGTGGACAACTTATTTTATCATGTCCAACAATTTTCAGACATATTGCTATGATACCGATCGGTAAAATTTGTTAACATTTTCAAAACGGTCTCAAAATTTAAGGCTCCGTCCACACTTGTATCATTTCGCCGATCCGATCCCCGTCGCGTATCTTCACCGCGTATCATGAACGGTAAGTGTGGACGTCGCGCCGTCGCGATCATGCAACGCTCGCGCGAAATCCATGTTGATACGCGTATCTTCAGTACCCCGCACACTCGCGATCACGAAAGCATTGCATGATCGCGACGGCGTGACGTCCACACTTCCGTTCATGATACGCGGTGAGGATCGGCCGTGATCCATCTCGAGTGGGTTTTTGCCCGATCATCAAAGGCGCTATTTGAGTCATCGATCCTCGCTGCGGTCATTGGTTTTTAATCCTTAATCTTTACGATAATTAAAAAATACCATACCACTGATGGACTGTCTACTTTGATAGGCCTTTCCATGCGGCGTCTTCCGGCACGCGGTTTCCACTCGAGAACCTTTCTGCCGCATGCCATAAAACAAACACAGTCATACGAAGGCCATGTCTCTGTGAGCGGGTGCCTTAATCGAAGGCCTCCCCACGCGGCGTCTTCCAGCACGCAGTTTCCACTCGAGAACCTTTCTGCCGCATTATGAATTATAAAATCTCCATGAGCAGATGACAAAAATGAAGGCCTCCCTCGCTGCGACTTCTGGTACACGGCCCCCACTCAAGATTATTTCTGTCCCAAGGTTCAGTGAGCAATCTCAGCGGGCGACATTTTTAAATGGGACGCAACTCCGCACAGAACAACGATCACAAACGAAATGAAATCATGAAATGTTCGACGAAAACGAAATGCCAAAATGATCGGGGCGGTGATACGGTGCTACGATACGGATAGCGTCCAAACTACTGCACGCCGAAATGATCGTTGCGGTGATACGCAACGAGGATACGATACGGCAAGTGTGGACGCGTTTCTTGTCCAGAGCGTCCGAACAGCAAGATATGCGGTGGAGATACGCAACGGGGATCGGATCGGCGAAATGATACAAGTGTGGACGCACCTTTACCCAAAATATCTTAACATAGTGTCGTTAATAATTAAATTGTTTTTTTTTTTGTTTTGTAGTAGGTATTTCGTCGAGGAACTTTGTGTCACACTTCATACAACTATCCGATTTCCTAACAATTACGCTACACATTATCCGATAAGTAGGATCGGATCGGGTAAGATCGGAAGGTCTGGAGCGGGTTTAATACTTAACTAAAACCTAACTAGCTTACAACTACAAGATAATTATCATGCTCTTTCTCTAGCACTCTCTTCCATTCGGTCATCAATCTCGCTATCCCATCCGGCATCCGCAAACAAATCGCATTCAGATTGTGCTGAGAGTAGGGAGTTGATGAGCGCGGTCGCGCGCGGAAGGGCGAGTGCAGGCGCAGACGCGTGCGCGGGTGCTCCGCGGCCAGCAGCGGCGGGCGGCGCCGTCTGCTGCAGTACTCATCGGGTACCGACCGCTTTAAGAACCGTTCCGAAAGACCGATACTGTCCACCTTGTTCCTCAGGACTCCACTTCGTATAACTATTAAGTACTATTCGCGAGTATGGCGCCGTATGAAAAGTAAGTACTAGATTTTTTTGGATCCAGATTTTCACATACTTTCAAAATGGGGTTAGGTTAGGGTGGGAAAATGTAATTAAATATTGTTGGTAAATGTATTACTCGATATTTATTAAGTTAAAAATTTCGTGATACATATTTAACGTGATAATTCCTTTAAATTTCACGTGAGTGTAAACCGCTTAATACAATAATTAGTAATTACATTTATTAAGGTTTGAGTTTTATTTCAAACTAGCTGCGCCCCGCGGTGCTACCCGCTCAGTCCACGGTAACACTAAATTATTTTGGGAAGTAAAGTAGTCTGTGTATTAATCCAGCGCGTCAGCTATATCAAATTTCATCAAACTCGGTTCAGCGGTTGTTGATTCCCCATACCCACAAACTGTGCCTCGTTTCGACACCTTAAGGGTGGATATCCGGGATATAAAATCCTATGACCACACTATGTCTATAGTCGTTTCATCTAAATTGGTTTGCGTTATCAGATCTCAAAACAGCCAAGCCCCTAAGCCCTAACTACTACACCTTAGTATAAAAAGTAAAGCTTGGCCGTTTAATAGATCTATTGCCTGTCGTAACATGATGGGTTATGTGTCGTAACATACCTAATGTTTTTTTTTTTATATTAGACAGACGCAAAGCAAATGAAACAACATGTATCCAATAATAAACTATATTAAAATTACTGACATCATGAATGCACAAACTAAACAATTCAATGTACAATCTCTCAATCAAAACCGTTTTTTTTAATAATGTATTTTTTTTAACGAAATTAGTACACAATATTTTCTTAGTCTCACTTAAATTTAATATATATCAAGTAGTTATACGTTTTATTTTCATTTTAAAAACAAAACCGAGCTGAACCGTGTACATTATGTATTTGTTTACCTCGACATTTTTCAGACGAGTCATTACGTTCACGAACTCTAAACAACGTAAAATATTCCATATCGGGGGGCACGGCAGTGCCCCCGCCAAGTCGAGCGCGAAGCAAACACTGCCGTACCATCCTTTACTGGAACCATTTCGCCGCATTTTCAGGCCCCTATTTGAGCACCTCTGGATAAAACCAGAAAGCAGAAATTTTCGTCATCTAGTAAGCTATAATCACATACTTAAAATCCAAAATTTCAAGTCTGTAGGTCATTTAGTTCCGAAGTTAAGCGAAAGCAAAGTTTCGCATTTATGACACTCACTCACTCATGATCATCAGTAAAGAACTAGTACTTCCCATACATTCAGAGAGCTGAAATTTGGTACAGAGTTAGGGTTTAATGGCCACATAAAGCGAAAACTATAAAAATTGGCCAAGTGCGAGTCCGACTCGCGCATGAAGGGTTCCGTACCATAAAACAAGTTTGTTGTATGGGAGCCCTTAAATATTTATTTTATTTTATTTTTAGTATTTGTTGTTACAGCGGCAATAGAAATAGATCATCTGTGAAAATTTCAACCGTCTAGCTATCACCGTTCTGATATACAGCCTGGTGACAGACGGACGGACGGACAGACGGACAGCGAAGTCTCAGTAATAGGGTCTCGTTTTTACCCTTTGGGTACGGAACCCTAAAAACTAGGATAATGGAAGATCTGGAGCTCTGATTAGAAAACACAAGAGCCCAACCAAACTATTAGAGATCGACATACCGCCTTTACAAACAAAAAATATTCAACTTGTTGTTGTGTTCGGTTGGCCGCGCCGTCGCGACTGATCGTCTCTCCTGATGATTGGGTTATGGTTGTTCTATGTATTTATGTATATATTTATCTATATAAGTATGTATATCGTCGTCTAGTACCCATAACACAAGCCTTCTAGAGCTTAATTTGGGACTAGATCGATTTGTGTGAGGTTGTCCGAATTTTTATTTATTTATTATTTATTTGATGAAGAACCCTCAGCTGGTCTCAGCTGTATTAGAGATATGGTAATGCCCCCTTCTACTGTTGGTACATAAAAAAAACGACTGTCATTGCAAAAATCTAGCGTAGTGGGACACATCTTCTAATTTAATCTAGCCTATAGCGTCCCACAGCTGGGCGGGTTACATATTACAATCCCGAAAGTTCATAATACCTACAGTTGAAATACCGATGGTCAAAATACCGAAAATCAAAATACCGAAAGTTCAAAAAGCCGATATTCGATAAACCGAAGCTCAAATTACCTATTTTCAGAATATCGAAAGTTCAAAATCACGAAATTTCATAATCCCGAAATTTTTAAAATCCCGAAATTTTATTATGCCAAAAGTCAATGAGCACTTTAAAAGTGACAGGACACTAAACTAATCTTACTTTTCCGTGGAACCGATCTGCTCCGTCGCTGCGGGATGTTCATCAGCCGCTGCGGCTCGCTTGATGCCCGCACTTTCTTACGGCGGCCGGGGGCTGCCCTCCCTCCGCGCCTCCGGGCTTTTATATACACTCTAGGGGTAGGGCAGGCAAGACCACGTGGAATCGTGGTTGACAGCTTCGGTTCTGTGGCAAGTCGATTAAGAAAAGGAAAGAGTCCGGGAAAGTGGGAAATTATGACACTAAATATTCGATATTATGATAAAATATTCTGTCATGGACTGCCAACCGAACCGAACTCGCCTCCGCAGCTTCGGCTTTTTGGTCACCTTCGGCGACCAGCCTCAGCCGCTGCGACTCGCTTGATGCCCACTTTCTTACGCTCGCTAGGGCGGAGGGGCTGCACATCCCGCAGCGCCGGAGCAGATCGGTTCCACAGAAGAGTTCACTTATAAATAGTAAGTATAGTAGTAGGCAAGTAGGTTACTTAATTTAGGTTAATATTCTTTGTATAAAATAAACATTAGAATTAGTAGAGTTGCTAAGCCGCGAAATTGTGCGCATCGGGTTACAAGCATGAAATTTTTACCACACATAGAGCGTTCCACGGTGATTATTTTCAGATATGGAGGGAATTCAGATTCGTCCCCTGTGTGGTGGGAGAGCGGGGTGAAGAGGACCAAGTACTGCTCTTTTTCTTTTTTTTCTTACTGAGCAGTAAAGGCTATTAGGGTTTGTGCGACATCGTTTTCGTGTAAAATAGATATCAGCTATTATTTTTTTATGTTATTTAAGAACAGTATCATATCAAAGTTTGGGTTTATTGCCGAAAAGGTAAAAATCACAACAAGTTTTTTTTATTCAGAACGATAAATTAGTTATCTATCCTGAATATTTACAATTTAAAAAAATATTACTAAACAGCAAATTTAATCTTGTTTTTAAAAATGTGTACATATTGGGCACATCTCATACAAAAAATACCTTGAAAAAAATGTTGATGTTAAGCTTAGCCTGCGTGTTCTAGTACATTTTGCTAAGTCGCGAAATTGTGTACATCGGGATACAACCACGAAATTTCTACCACAGATAGAGTATTCTGCGGTGATTATTGTCAGATGTAGAGGGAAGTTAGATTCGGCCCTTGTGCGGCGGGAAAGCGGGGTGAATAGGACAAAGGAGTCCTCTTTTTCTTTTTATATTACTGATCAGCTAACGCTACTAGGACTTGTGTGGTATCGTTTTCGTGTAAAACAAATATCAGTAATTCATTTTTCATGTTATTTATTCATAGTACCATATAAAAATATGGTTAAATTTCCGAAATTGTAAAAATCACAACAAGTTTTTTTTATTCAGGGAGATAAATTAGTTATATTTCCTGAATATTCACAACTAACAAAAATATTGCAAAAAAGCAAATTTAATCTAATTTCTAAAAACATATACATATTGGGCACTCTTCATACAAACAGTAACTTAAATAAATTGTTGATGTTGAGATGAGCTCGTGTGCTCGTGATACATTAACAAAAAAATATTTTGCTATAATTGCATTAATTTGTTTTTCTAGGACGTATAAAGTAAATATTATATGTAAAAGCATGTTAATAATCATTATTTAATGTATTTAATAAAGCGAAATAGGGTGCGTTCGGAGATTTACGTTGGTTACGCCGACGTAAAGATATATTTTAAGCTACTGTTTGTATGAGAAGTGCCCAACATGCATATATTTTTAGAAACTAGATTAAATGAGCTTTTTAAAATAATAATAATAATTTGAAAATGTTTACGAAATTTAATTAATTTACCTCACTGAATAAAAAAACTTGTTGTGATTTTCACCTTTTCGGCCATACACCCATATTTTTATACAGAACTATATAAAAATAACATAAAAAAATAATTTCTGATATTTGTTTTACACGGAAACGATACCAAACACGTCCTGGTAGACTTAACTGACCAGCAATAAAGAAAGAAAAGAGGGATACTTGGCCCTATTCACTCCACTCTCACGCCTCACAGGGGACGAATCTGACTTCCCTCCACATCTGAAAATAATCACCGTGGAACACTCTATCTATGGTAGAAATTTCATGCTTGTAACCCGATGCGCACAATTATGTTAGAAAACAGCGGACTAACAATTCTACTAAATCTGTAAGACTACAGAAATATAATTCTCGAGAGTTTAAATAATATTCCGGATTACAACCTTCAGGCAGGATCATAGTCTTCGGGATTATAATCTTCGGGATTACAGTCTTCGGGATTATATTCTTCGGGATTACAGTCTTCGGGATTATAATATTCGGTATTTCATCCTTTCGATCAAACGTTCTTTCGGGATTTTAAACTTTCGGTCAAATAAACATTCGACATTTTAATTTTCGGCCTTCCGTCCATAGGTCTTATGAAATTCGGTATTTTGAACTTCGGCAATGTAATACGTACCCGCTGGGCGAATGCCTCCCCTTCTGCTTTTAATACGCATATAAATAAAATTAAAAGAAAACTCTGGATAAGACTAGACTGGCTTTTATACTTATATGCTTACAAGTTTACAAGAAGAAATAGTCGAACGATTAACTTTCTTCTACTCGAACATTACACAAATTAAATAAACAAATTACACCAAAATATTAATTTCGCTCAAAATTTGGTCAAAATATAATGCATTGGACTAAGAGTGGCGGTGATATCCGCACACGTCGCTAGATGGCGCTGACTGTATTTTAAAACGCGCCTACGTTAGTGTTTATTTTTATTTATGAAAATGAAACTATTCTTAATATCACGGATTGTTATTATTATTTCTTTATAGAAATACATATTTCATTTACATGTTACTTAATTAATCGAAAGTGTCTACTACGACTTGGGGTTGTTTATAATAACTTTTTAACTATGATTGCTAATTTCACTCCTCGCATTAATGGCTAACATAACGAATAATAACACTAAACTCAATATCTATTATCAAAATGTCCGCGGACTTCGAACGAAATGTCTAGATATATACAATAATATACTCCATAATGATTACGACCTCATATTTTTAACAGAGACTTGGCTGCAAAGCGACATTTTGGACTCTGAACTATGTGATTTTAGATACGACGTATTTCGCTGCGATAGGGACCTGCACCTTACAAACAAAAGTACGGGCGGCGGCGTAATGGTTTGCGCTCGTCGTAATCTCTGTGCCGCTGTGTACCGCGAGTGGTTATGCACGGGAATCGAATCGCTGTGTGTTCGTATACCGGCCTGCGCCCTGAGCGCCCCGGCCGACCTCATTGCAGCGCTAGCTTATCTCCCGCCAATTGAAGATAACTTGCCGCTTAACTTAGAACAAATAAGGACTAATATTACGCGCATAATTGATATGCACCCAACAAGTAATTATTTATTACTTGGCGACTTTAATTTGCCGTGTATATTATGGAGCAGTACTGTAAGTTTTTCTTTGTTAAGTCAGGGCAGAACAGATTATCAGAATGCTGCGTTAGCGTTCGCCGAAGACATGCAATACTTAGGGTTTACTCAATACAATTACATTACAAACTCATGTGATAATATATTAGACTTATGTTTTAGTAATCTGCCTTTGTCTGTATCTCAATGTCAGCCAATCTCAAAGTTAGATGTTTTTCATCCACCGTTTACGATAGATATATTGGACTTGTATGTAAAACCCTTAAGAACTAGTAACGCTCCACGCTTTAACTTCTTTAAATGCGACTATAAAAAAATAAATGCATACTTAAGTAATATTGACTGGACGAGCATTTTACGTACTGATGATGTGAATAAAGCTGTTGATGTTTTCTACCATAAACTAAATGAATGTTTCTCACTAATGGTCCCCATAACATACCCAAACAATGAGTCATATCCTGTGTGGTATAGCTCTTCTCTTATCAAAATACTTCGTGAAAAAGCAAAAATACATCGTAGATGGAAAAGATTCTCAAACCCACGAGATTATGATGAGTTCTCGATACTTAGGGCTAGACAAAAACTCGTGCAGAATGAATGTTTTCAGCGATTCACAAACAACACTGAAACCTATATTAGACGCTCTCCTAAATTCTTTTGGAAGTACGTAAAATCCAAACGCGGTGGCTCGAATTATCCCAACTGTTTCAGTCTAGGTAACAATAATTACAGCAATGGCAAGGATATTTGTAACGCGTTTAACACATTTTTCGAAAGCGTGTTTGATACTACAACATCGTCTATTAACAGCTGCAATAGCCCTATGTGCAGTAATCAGAGCGATGAAATATTGTCCGGCATTGATGTAACACGCGAGACAGTCTTAAAGTTTTTAAAAAGCTTGGACAAAACTAAGGGACCAGGCTGTGATGGTGTGCCACCTATTTTCCTGTTTTCCTGCGCCGAGAGTCTAGCAGATCCGTTAACCATTCTATTCCGACATTCGATAAAAGATTGCATTTTCCCCTTCTTCTGGAAAAAGGCGCACATCATTCCCATACATAAAAAAGGTTCGAAATCCAATATTGATAACTATCGTCCAATTTCGATTCTTAACACAATAGGAAAGCTTTTTGAATCTATAATTTTTGATCATATTTATCCTCTTGTATCGCGTGGTATCTCGGAGAGGCAACACGGATTTCTAAAAAGGCGTTCTACTGTCTCTAACTTAGCTTGTTTTTCAAACTTTGTTTTAACAGAAATGGAAGGTGGTGGGCAGGTTGACGTGATTTACACGGACTTTGAAAAAGCGTTCGACCGAGTAGATCACGTCATCCTTCTGACGAAGCTTCAAGCACTAGGGATACACGGAGATTTACTTAGATGGGTAGAATCATATCTCACTAATCGCTCTCAAGCTGTGGTGCTCGGTGGTTTCAGGTCTGACTTTATTAGTATTCCTTCTGGCGTGCCCCAGGGTTCACATCTCGGACCTCTTTTCTATAACGCTTATATATATGACATAAATACGTGTTTTGTCAACGCTCGACATTTATTATATGCAGATGACAAAAAAGTTTTTATGCGTGTTAGAACCTTAGCTGATTGCCAGCTTTTGCAAAATGACCTTAATAATTTAGCATACTATTATTCGCAGAACAAAATCACAATCAGTGTAAGTAAATGTCAGTGCATTAGTTTTACTCGCAGTTTAACGCCAATCAATTTCTCATATAACTTTAATGGTGTAGCCGTGAAGAGAGTCGATGTTGTGCGCGACCTGGGAGTCATGTTAGACACCAAAATGACAATGAGAAATCACGTTGACTCAATTATAAATAGGGCGTATCGTAATTTGGGTTTTGTAATGAGGACTTGTAAACCCTTCCGAAGTTTGTTAAGTATAAAAATTGTATATTACGCATACGTCAGAAGCATTCTTGAATATGCTTCACCTATATGGTCAGTTTTTTATGCGATTCATAAGGATCGCATAGAAAGAATTCAAAGAAAATTTGAATCTCACTTAAACTACAAATTCAGGAAATCTCCTGAATACAGCGATAACTGTCATGAGTACAATCTTCTTTCTCTTGAAGATAGAAGAAAATTGGCCGACATGAGCCTTCTTTATGACATAATTAGAGATCGTATAGACTGTCCTGAACTATTGTCCGGCCTGTCGTTCCGAGCCCCAAGGCGTCGCACTAGACACACCTCGTTGTTCCATGTTCCCTTTCACTCCACTAACTACGGTGCCAATGCCGTGCTATCGCGTCTCCCTCGTCTGTATAACACCGAATTTGCCAAAATAGACCCATTTGTAGGGTCTAAATGTAAATTTAAAAAAGACATTTCTAAGGTTCTAGTAGAACATAAAAGTAATCTGTAAAAAAAAAAAAAAAGTATCCCATCGTTATCTTTTGTTACTACACTTGATGACCTTGTTTCGACTCATCTCGTATAAAATATGTGAAGCAGCAAGATGGTTAATAGATTATAAATAAATAAATAATTAATATATACATATAAAATAAATTAGGATCTAGGTACTTGTTTATGGGTGGGCGACAGTGGCTTGGCGTCCATAGAAGCTGCTTCCCACCGGCTTGCCCTGTATGTAGAATCTACCCCAGCTTCGCCTGACTTTCTTTCTTTTTGTGACGCCACGCCACTGGTAGGGTGTATGGTACTAGGTATGAGAATTAGATGCCATCGAATTTGCGAGTGCATTGTGAGCGTTTTGTTTTGTTGAGTACCTACTCTTATTACAATTATTATGTTTAATGCTATACTCATATATATCGCTTCGTGATAAATTAATACGCATTTTTTTTTTGTTTATAGTGTGTGCACGGATACATGCATAATATGTGTAACTCGATTTTTAGGAGTAGACAGTCTCTTTAGTGTCTGGCCCTGCAAAATATATGATGCAGCGGTCTGTTAGTGTATTAATATGAAAATACTTGTGACTGACTCCTGTTTCAAATGTATTACCAATGTTGAACATCTGTTTGGAACGGACATGTTGACTGTGTCTGATTCTACTTAGTTTAAATCTTATTTTTTATGTAACCAATGGATAACTGTTATTGGCCCTCTGTTATGTAACAAACTTTATATCATATGTATATTTACGGCTGTTGTTATCCTGAATACCAATAAATAAATAAAATAAATACGTTTGCTTTGCCGATAATCTTATATGGCGAAGTGGCAACCGGCCGCGTTACAGTCGCTTACGATATTCTTCTACTGCGCTTGGAAACGTTTACTAGGGATTAGGAGGGATTATTTGCATTTCGTTGATTTCGCTTATTATTTCGTGAGGTTTGCTAAAGTGAATTAGCAGGTTGTTATAAAACAATATGCCCACGTTTCTACAAAAAGAAGTGAAATCCCACCAAAAACATTCTGTAAAAAACTAGCCAAGTCTCGATGGAGCTGCTTGTTTATCTCTAAAAAGTAATGAAATCTAGACAAAGTCGTACCAAGTCTAAGGTTCCTTACTGCGATTTCTTTATTATTATAGTTAATGTTGTGTGACTTGGCCGTTGAAGGGTACACAAGGGTACAAAACCAGGTGCTCCATGACACCATTGCACCAATCTGTCGCCAGAACCGCTACCCATTGACGATGGAAAATTGCCACTTGAAAAACGTTGATTCAATAACAAGTCAATTGTAGGCTTGATAAAGCTGCGTATTTCAATAATACTTATGTATAGGTGAGCCTCAAACAAACAGTATAAAAAATATTTCTAGTACAGACGGACCTCTAATCATTGATAGAAGTCCGTCCGTACATCTATTTTATGTTAGATCGGTGGTCGATTTGACGCTCCAAAAAGAAGAGAGCAGAAGTCAGCATTGTCCATGCTGAATGCATGTGTTGCACAATCAACAACAGCCTAAAATGAGACACTAACGTCAAATTACCTATACCAATATGGGCTATTATCTCGCTTAACAAACATAGGTAGTTACAACAGATATAACATTACGTGTAAACAAAATTGACTTGTAGCGGTTCTGGGGACAGACTGGTGCAATGGTGTCATGGAGCACCTGGTTTTGTACCCTTGTGTACCCTTCAACGGCCAAGTCACACAACATTAACTATAATAATAAAGAAATCGCAGTAAGGAACCTTAGACTTGGTACGACTTTGTCTAGATTTCATTACTTTTTAGAGATAAACAAGCAGCTCCATCGAGACTTGGCTAGTTTTTTACAGAATGTTTTTGGTGGGATTAATTTATTCATAATATTATTACATGCCTATAAAATGTACTAGACACGTCCGACTTCGAGAATTCGTGAATGTCCCAGATCGCAGGTGGTTTTGGCCCAATCTGGAGATGAGGGCCATACTTACGATCTGGGGTTTTACGAATCACCCGCGGTTGGCTAAAGTTCGACGCCTTGGCTATGAAGTGAGATTTTCTCCCAAAATTCCACTTACGGCCTAGGGTGACGTAAATAAATAAACTGTACTGTATTTGTACTCACTGTGATAGCTAGCGCAGACAGTGTTAGGTAGCAAAGTTAGCGAACATTTTAAGGCGACTCCTAATCCCAACGTCCTTGAGGATCTGGGCGGAGCCTAACGTTATTCCCCCCGCCGACCGTGCGCCCCCGGAACATTACTTCGTTCATAATCTCGTTGAGTGGCGTCCAAGCAGCTTCATACACTCGCATAGTCCGAGCGAGAGTTGAAGACGAATAAACCTTATAATATTTAAAGGCATTGAAAAATCTCGAAGTAAAATAAATCATTTAAACAATGATATAATTATTGCGGATTACTAAATATCTATTTACCCACTACAGTAAATATTAAAAATAAAATGCGTAAAAGCTATTTTCCAAAAAAATAAGTGAAATTAGCCATTTGGAAATCTCGAATCGAAAAATACTCTTTAGTTTCTTTTGTATGTGTAGGTACCTACCAAAAATAGTTAAAATGCCGACAAGATTCTTGATTATACGTGTAAAATCATGCAGAAATAAAAAATATCGTTTTTTAATAAATAAATCATATCGGATGAACCGATATTTTAACATAGTAGTGGAGGCACAGCTTTATCCCCCGGGTCATGCTGCTCTAATGAAAAGATAAACTATAAATAATAGAGCGACAAACTCTACTTTACCGTTGGAAAACGGATTTACGTCCTTTACCTACTTATAAACAGTGATAGTTTTTTATGACTACATTAGTAATGTTCTCAGATTTTCCCCTATACTTGTTCATATTGACGATATTTTACTAGACGAATTTTTTGGCTAATTTCAATGTTCAAGGTCAATGGATACCCTATAAATGGTAATTTACTTGAGTGTCAAAATATGCCGATGCTGGAAAGGAGAATTTATCTAAGCGACATTTTTGTGGATATTGAGTTATACACACTGTTGGGATCGGCAGATTTTTCTGCATCGAATGGGTTGGGTCTCGTATACATCTGTCTGATGACTTTTGTGTCACTTATCCCCTCGGTGATTTAGAGAATCTCTACTTTTTTTTCTACTAAACGACTTGATTTTTGAGGTTTTTTTTTAGCAGAATGGCGATTACATAAAAAGTTTTTTGCATAATAATGAACGTTAGAGCTTTTTTACTGATTTGTCAAAACAGATCAAACAACTTGGATAATTTTTCTTTATTGCAACTAACCTTGCATTTGTTGGTTAACCGTTTTTACCTGATCGTAAAATATATTTTAATGTCGTTTGAGGCATTTTACCTATGTCTTTATGATAAAATTAACATAAAGATACATTATGAAAGAAAAATTGAATGTGATCCACTGCAATGTAAGCAGGACTCGAACCTGCGACCCTTAGTTTCCGGCGTAGTGCTCTACCAACTGAGCTATCATATCGTAACGTCAATCACACTAAATCTTTGATTCCATAATTCTTCGCTACTGGAGCGCCCTATGTGTCATGTGTGTTTAAAATGCTTATGCGCATTAGCCAAAAAGCAAAAATGTGGTATTTCCACATTATTAAACAGAATCGATATAAGATTCTATAAAAAAAAATAACATAGATTAAATTACCTGATTGTCGTATCTTAACTATTGGCGTTTATCCAAATTTACCTGCTTTGATACTATGAAACCATTGTCGCTTATCCTTTTTTACCTGATATGACTTTGATCGACTACTGTCGCTTATCTTGAATTGCTTGAATGACAATTGAGTCGTATTTGTCGCATAGAATGTACTAAAAAACAAATATTTTCGTTAAATTGGTAGTTAAGCAACTTTACCAGTTCTGTTTTATAAAATATCGCACATTTAGTAGTAATTCAATATATTTATAAAGGCCGTTAGGCCACCATCTGCGGTGTAAATCTGTGTCTGTGGCGCTAAGGCATTACTTTGGACTCGCTTGATGGACCCAAACGCCATCTCACTCAAACAGTGTCTTACAAGACACTTATACCCCACACAGAGTTGTAGGTTATCTCATTGCAATTGTAAAACTTGAAATTTCACGTAGTTCGTGATTTAAAATTCCTTAATGAGTACCGAGTGACTAATTCTTGAGAACTCTTGTGCTGTTCTCATTAGTCATAGCTATCGTTTGCTACCATACATTGGTCTAGACCTACTGGAAATCTTTCAGCAGATCACACATAAAAATTGATAAAATTTAAATTTCACGTGATATCTGATAAATCTTTAACATTTCTAAAGCAGTTTTTTTTGTATTTGCGTAATTGGACCATAAGTTTTTGTCTTAGAGAACTTTAAATGTCACTTCATTAATTTTAATGTTTGAAAATAAATATTTTCCTCTAATTAAAACATTAATCGTGAGGTTTTATTGTACGATAAATAGATTTCATGTCTGAAATATTTCCTACAAAGGCGATTAGATAATTTTTCTTGATTTATTTCATGCTGATTTATGCACATTTATATATTTACCTGACTATAAAATGAGCATACACATATATATTGTTAACTGTGTTGATTGTTGTGTAATAGATTATTCTATTTTACCTGACTAATTTCTCGGGAAACGTGTCGTTTAGATAATTTTACCTAATTCTATTTTGACGGCCATTTTGCGTAAGCGACGCTAAATCCTAAAATATTCCATTAATAGACAAAATAACAAAAGCAACATGTAAAAACATGATATTGTTTATATAAAATGAGCATCGTATGCACATAGATATTGTTTACTGTGTTGATTGTTGTGTGAAATGTAGATTATCGGGGGGCACGGCAGTGCCCCCGCCAAGTCGAGCGCGAAGCAAACACTGCCGTACCATCCTTTACTGGAACCATTTCGCCGCATTTTCAGGCCCCTATTTGAGCACCTCTGGATAAAACCAGAAAGCAGAAATTTTCGTCATCTAGTAAGCTATAATCACATACTTAAAATCCAAAATTTCAAGTCTGTAGGTCATTTAGTTCCGAAGTTAAGCGAAAGCAAAGTTTCGCATTTATGACACTCACTCACTCATGATCATCAGTAAAGAACTAGTACTTCCCATACATTCAGAGAGCTGAAATTTGGTACAGAGTTAGGGTTTAATGGCCACATAAAGCGAAAACTATAAAAATTGGCCAAGTGCGAGTCCGACTCGCGCATGAAGGGTTCCGTACCATAAAACAAGTTTGTTGTATGGGAGCCCTTAAATATTTATTTTATTTTATTTTTAGTATTTGTTGTTACAGCGGCAATAGAAATAGATCATCTGTGAAAATTTCAACCGTCTAGCTATCACCGTTCTGATATACAGCCTGGTGACAGACGGACGGACGGACAGACGGACAGCGAAGTCTCAGTAATAGGGTCTCGTTTTTACCCTTTGGGTACGGAACCCTAAAAACTAGGATAATGGAAGATCTGGAGCTCTGATTAGAAAACACAAGAGCCCAACCAAACTATTAGAGATCGACATACCGCCTTTACAAACAAAAAATATTCAACTTGTTGTTGTGTTCGGTTGGCCGCGCCGTCGCGACTGATCGTCTCTCCTGATGATTGGGTTATGGTTGTTCTATGTATTTATGTATATATTTATCTATATAAGTATGTATATCGTCGTCTAGTACCCATAACACAAGCCTTCTAGAGCTTAATTTGGGACTAGATCGATTTGTGTGAGGTTGTCCGAATTTTTATTTATTTATTATTTATTTGATGAAGAACCCTCAGCTGGTCTCAGCTGTATTAGAGATATGGTAATGCCCCCTTCTACTGTTGGTACATAAAAAAAACGACTGTCATTGCAAAAATCTAGCGTAGTGGGACACATCTTCTAATTTAATCTAGCCTATAGCGTCCCACAGCTGGGCGGGTTACATATTACAATCCCGAAAGTTCATAATACCTACAGTTGAAATACCGATGGTCAAAATACCGAAAATCAAAATACCGAAAGTTCAAAAAGCCGATATTCGATAAACCGAAGCTCAAATTACCTATTTTCAGAATATCGAAAGTTCAAAATCACGAAATTTCATAATCCCGAAATTTTTAAAATCCCGAAATTTTATTATGCCAAAAGTCAATGAGCACTTTAAAAGTGACAGGACACTAAACTAATCTTACTTTTCCGTGGAACCGATCTGCTCCGTCGCTGCGGGATGTTCATCAGCCGCTGCGGCTCGCTTGATGCCCGCACTTTCTTACGGCGGCCGGGGGCTGCCCTCCCTCCGCGCCTCCGGGCTTTTATATACACTCTAGGGGTAGGGCAGGCAAGACCACGTGGAATCGTGGTTGACAGCTTCGGTTCTGTGGCAAGTCGATTAAGAAAAGGAAAGAGTCCGGGAAAGTGGGAAATTATGACACTAAATATTCGATATTATGATAAAATATTCTGTCATGGACTGCCAACCGAACCGAACTCGCCTCCGCAGCTTCGGCTTTTTGGTCACCTTCGGCGACCAGCCTCAGCCGCTGCGACTCGCTTGATGCCCACTTTCTTACGCTCGCTAGGGCGGAGGGGCTGCACATCCCGCAGCGCCGGAGCAGATCGGTTCCACAGAAGAGTTCACTTATAAATAGTAAGTATAGTAGTAGGCAAGTAGGTTACTTAATTTAGGTTAATATTCTTTGTATAAAATAAACATTAGAATTAGTAGAGTTGCTAAGCCGCGAAATTGTGCGCATCGGGTTACAAGCATGAAATTTTTACCACACATAGAGCGTTCCACGGTGATTATTTTCAGATATGGAGGGAATTCAGATTCGTCCCCTGTGTGGTGGGAGAGCGGGGTGAAGAGGACCAAGTACTGCTCTTTTTCTTTTTTTTCTTACTGAGCAGTAAAGGCTATTAGGGTTTGTGCGACATCGTTTTCGTGTAAAATAGATATCAGCTATTATTTTTTTATGTTATTTAAGAACAGTATCATATCAAAGTTTGGGTTTATTGCCGAAAAGGTAAAAATCACAACAAGTTTTTTTTATTCAGAACGATAAATTAGTTATCTATCCTGAATATTTACAATTTAAAAAAATATTACTAAACAGCAAATTTAATCTTGTTTTTAAAAATGTGTACATATTGGGCACATCTCATACAAAAAATACCTTGAAAAAAATGTTGATGTTAAGCTTAGCCTGCGTGTTCTAGTACATTTTGCTAAGTCGCGAAATTGTGTACATCGGGATACAACCACGAAATTTCTACCACAGATAGAGTATTCTGCGGTGATTATTGTCAGATGTAGAGGGAAGTTAGATTCGGCCCTTGTGCGGCGGGAAAGCGGGGTGAATAGGACAAAGGAGTCCTCTTTTTCTTTTTATATTACTGATCAGCTAACGCTACTAGGACTTGTGTGGTATCGTTTTCGTGTAAAACAAATATCAGTAATTCATTTTTCATGTTATTTATTCATAGTACCATATAAAAATATGGTTAAATTTCCGAAATTGTAAAAATCACAACAAGTTTTTTTTATTCAGGGAGATAAATTAGTTATATTTCCTGAATATTCACAACTAACAAAAATATTGCAAAAAAGCAAATTTAATCTAATTTCTAAAAACATATACATATTGGGCACTCTTCATACAAACAGTAACTTAAATAAATTGTTGATGTTGAGATGAGCTCGTGTGCTCGTGATACATTAACAAAAAAATATTTTGCTATAATTGCATTAATTTGTTTTTCTAGGACGTATAAAGTAAATATTATATGTAAAAGCATGTTAATAATCATTATTTAATGTATTTAATAAAGCGAAATAGGGTGCGTTCGGAGATTTACGTTGGTTACGCCGACGTAAAGATATATTTTAAGCTACTGTTTGTATGAGAAGTGCCCAACATGCATATATTTTTAGAAACTAGATTAAATGAGCTTTTTAAAATAATAATAATAATTTGAAAATGTTTACGAAATTTAATTAATTTACCTCACTGAATAAAAAAACTTGTTGTGATTTTCACCTTTTCGGCCATACACCCATATTTTTATACAGAACTATATAAAAATAACATAAAAAAATAATTTCTGATATTTGTTTTACACGGAAACGATACCAAACACGTCCTGGTAGACTTAACTGACCAGCAATAAAGAAAGAAAAGAGGGATACTTGGCCCTATTCACTCCACTCTCACGCCTCACAGGGGACGAATCTGACTTCCCTCCACATCTGAAAATAATCACCGTGGAACACTCTATCTATGGTAGAAATTTCATGCTTGTAACCCGATGCGCACAATTATGTTAGAAAACAGCGGACTAACAATTCTACTAAATCTGTAAGACTACAGAAATATAATTCTCGAGAGTTTAAATAATATTCCGGATTACAACCTTCAGGCAGGATCATAGTCTTCGGGATTATAATCTTCGGGATTACAGTCTTCGGGATTATATTCTTCGGGATTACAGTCTTCGGGATTATAATATTCGGTATTTCATCCTTTCGATCAAACGTTCTTTCGGGATTTTAAACTTTCGGTCAAATAAACATTCGACATTTTAATTTTCGGCCTTCCGTCCATAGGTCTTATGAAATTCGGTATTTTGAACTTCGGCAATGTAATACGTACCCGCTGGGCGAATGCCTCCCCTTCTGCTTTTAATACGCATATAAATAAAATTAAAAGAAAACTCTGGATAAGACTAGACTGGCTTTTATACTTATATGCTTACAAGTTTACAAGAAGAAATAGTCGAACGATTAACTTTCTTCTACTCGAACATTACACAAATTAAATAAACAAATTACACCAAAATATTAATTTCGCTCAAAATTTGGTCAAAATATAATGCATTGGACTAAGAGTGGCGGTGATATCCGCACACGTCGCTAGATGGCGCTGACTGTATTTTAAAACGCGCCTACGTTTGCTTTGCCGATAATCTTATATGGCGAAGTGGCAACCGGCCGCGTTACAGTCGCTTACGATATTCTTCTACTGCGCTTGGAAACGTTTACTAGGGATTAGGAGGGATTATTTGCATTTCGTTGATTTCGCTTATTATTTCGTGAGGTTTGCTAAAGTGAATTAGCAGGTTGTTATAAAACAATATGCCCACGTTTCTACAAAAAGAAGTGAAATCCCACCAAAAACATTCTGTAAAAAACTAGCCAAGTCTCGATGGAGCTGCTTGTTTATCTCTAAAAAGTAATGAAATCTAGACAAAGTCGTACCAAGTCTAAGGTTCCTTACTGCGATTTCTTTATTATTATAGTTAATGTTGTGTGACTTGGCCGTTGAAGGGTACACAAGGGTACAAAACCAGGTGCTCCATGACACCATTGCACCAATCTGTCGCCAGAACCGCTACCCATTGACGATGGAAAATTGCCACTTGAAAAACGTTGATTCAATAACAAGTCAATTGTAGGCTTGATAAAGCTGCGTATTTCAATAATACTTATGTATAGGTGAGCCTCAAACAAACAGTATAAAAAATATTTCTAGTACAGACGGACCTCTAATCATTGATAGAAGTCCGTCCGTACATCTATTTTATGTTAGATCGGTGGTCGATTTGACGCTCCAAAAAGAAGAGAGCAGAAGTCAGCATTGTCCATGCTGAATGCATGTGTTGCACAATCAACAACAGCCTAAAATGAGACACTAACGTCAAATTACCTATACCAATATGGGCTATTATCTCGCTTAACAAACATAGGTAGTTACAACAGATATAACATTACGTGTAAACAAAATTGACTTGTAGCGGTTCTGGGGACAGACTGGTGCAATGGTGTCATGGAGCACCTGGTTTTGTACCCTTGTGTACCCTTCAACGGCCAAGTCACACAACATTAACTATAATAATAAAGAAATCGCAGTAAGGAACCTTAGACTTGGTACGACTTTGTCTAGATTTCATTACTTTTTAGAGATAAACAAGCAGCTCCATCGAGACTTGGCTAGTTTTTTACAGAATGTTTTTGGTGGGATACTATTTTACCTGACTAATATCTCGGGAAACGTGTCGTTTAGATAATTTTATCTAATTCTATTTTGACAGCCATTTTGCGTAAGCGATGCTAAATTTTAAATTATTTCATTAATGGACAAAATAACAAAAGCGACATTATAAAATGCTTCATTTAAAAAGTAGGTCCACAGAATATTGAATAACTTTTTATTTTTTTGAAAAAGTTCGTAGTTTTTTAGATCTCCTGTAAAGTTAGCTCCGTGTCTCTTGGATAATTTTCCTTTCCAGCGTAGATACGTTTTATTGCGACATAAAGAGCCTCTTTTTTACGTTAACTTAGAAGTTCCGAATTTTATTGGGTGGGTGTAGATTTCTTGATCTGCAGATCGGTTGACATGCGGCAAACGTGTCAGCCCTACTTTAGTTTAGCGGTTGTCTGAGTTACGTAAGCTTTTTGGGTTTTGGCGTTCCTTCCGCGATCGATTAATTTGATCCAAGATCGTTTCATTGCCCTCAGGCAAACTTAGAGAGAAAAATTCTGAGCATTAGTCAAAAATCAAGTCCGGGCATTACGATGAGTCTAAATAAAGTTATATATTTTTTCATTAATTCAACTGTAATCCGATCATTACCCAAGCAGCACATTAGTGAATTTTGCAGCTTATCTTACAGCTTTAAGTTCTAAATGAGTGGTTTAACAGTGTTTGATGCAACTTATAGCTCTAAACACAACTCAAAACTGTATATGAGTTCATCCTATCACTTGTAGTTGCATAGGAACGTTTTTTGTTTCTACTTTATTACTTATGGTGGGATAAAGTCGATTTTGCTACTTAAAGTTGCATGCAGGTTCAAATAGTCACTCAATAAGAAGCAATAGTGCTATATAAGGCCTTAAAATCACTTATAAGCAACTTTTACATATAAGTGGCAACATACCCTTATTTGGAACTAAAAGTTCCAAATGACTAGTACAATAGCGAATTATATCACCAATAGTGGCTAAAGGGATAATTTTACGGCTCTTTTGGAACCAAAAAATATTGCAACTTTAAGGCCTAAGAAGTACCTTATTGCCACTCCAACGCATAAATAGGTCTCAATAGGAGATTCTTAGAACCAAAAGCAGTTATTTTCACTTATTTCAAACCACTAACGAACTAAGTTCTATTATAGTTCCTATTGCGCCTTGTCAAAATATATTTAATAGTTGCACTGCTTTGCCACTCGCAAGATACAAATAAGTGATTATTAGACCTAATAGTTCCAAATAAGGAACAAATAAGTGAAAATAAACACTGTAAGATCTTTTTTGTTTCGTCATGTTTACAAATGGAAGCCAATGAAAATTAATTATTTTGACCAGAATTTTATCACACTCACGCATAATCACAGACTTTTGATAGTTTTGACGATGTTACTTTAACATTGTAGGTAACCTACAATCATTAGGTCAGGTTTTTAACAGTTTTATTTCTTATCAGTATCTATTCCTTATTTAATTTAGCACTCTCTTTTTTAATATTCCTGATCAAATGAAAGGCCCGTCGAAATTTACAAAGAAAACATACTATAGTTTCACAGTAACAAAAAATTCGCAAGAATTTCGTGCTTATTTCAATGCTTGTATAACGTAAAGTTTTAATCACTCACCGACGTATAAATCCAAAATAAATATGGCAGATCACGTATTACACACAACACAATTTGACAGTTGCCTCGCCACTCAAAGATAATTTGGCGACTCATTTATCACTCATTGAGCGAACTGAAATGTTTTCATTCGTTCACTGCGCATAACTTTTACCCTTAGTTCTAATTGCCACTTAAGGTGATTGTGAGATCTCTTATGGACGCATAACTTTCACCCATAGTTCTAATTACCACTTAAGGTAATTGTGAGAGCTCTTATGGATTCTATTTAGCACCAAAAATAGGCTGCAATTTTTCTCCTTTTGGTTCTATATAGGTGGCATAAGGGTTATTGCCACCTATATAGCACTTAGTCATGGTGGTAAATTTCACTTAAGCATCTAATTAGATATGATATACGAGCTATTTAGACCCAGTTGTGCTACTTGGGTAATATATGGCTTTTAAACGATATGTAATAAAAATCAGGTTTTTATTTTATAAACGGTAAACAATTGGAACAGAACTTATGGCCAGGCTAGGTACTCGTATGTCTAGCTAGGCCCGGCGGATATGTCAATAATTACTAACGCTCATTTAGATTTAAATATGAAGTGGGAAATTTATTGATGCAAATATGTATTCTGACTATATTTACATAAATAAGCCCTCATGCCAAAATTGTCACTTGCCTTCTTGAACAAGAAAATTATTGTAATTCTTGATAATGTATTTTTATATCATATGTCATGTACTGTACTAGTGACGCAACGAATGTGAATACTTACAATAAATATTCGTATTCGTAAATTAGCGTTTTACCGAATATTACAATGGTATTCAAACGAACAATACTTGTTTTGCATTACGATATTCATATCTCTTAGGGTTGAATTAATAAAGATCATTAGACGTTATCATACTTAAATATCTGTATTATCAGATTTTTTTTACTAACCGAAATACCTAAGGTACTCTAATATTACACAGAGAAGGGCCCTAAAACCTACACCAGTGTTATTTTCTGGGAATCCTGTCTGGTGTGGGCCCATGACTGAGAATATCTAAGTATCCAAATGTGTCCGGGAATGCTAAGCAATGACAATTTTTTTTATAAGTACTTAAAATTAATAGATACCTAAATACGAAAAAAAACAGTTGAATTTAATTCTATATGAAAATGAGTGTTTTTTGTTATGTCGCATAGCGTAGTCGTGTGAAAAAACGAACTACACTCTCTAAAATACACTTCAAACGCACGAAGACAGATCGAACCTCCGCGAGATCCGGTACTATAACAATTTTCCGTAACTAGATGGATCGCGAGAGCAAGTGACACAGCCTTCCCCTTCGACGGTTAGATTTACACTGAGCTCGCAGCCCGGGCACGGCCGCGCTCGCGGAAATTCAGTTTTTTTGATGCTTTATTAGACCGAATTTCCATTTTACTAACTTTTAAACAATACGATTAAAGATCAATGAATTGTCAATGTTCTTGCGAAAGAGCCGTGTAAATATCACTTGTAGTTTAGAAGCCTTAGGGAATTGAAAATTGAAAACGACCCTATTTCAACATTATTTTTTCCATAGTAATTATTGCTTAAAAAAAAAATCCAACTATAATTTTTTAGAAGAAATAGTCAAAAATAACATATTTTTTTCAGATTTTTCCGTTGGCTAGATTACGAGCCTTAGGACTTTAAAAATCACCATTCCACGTACGGAGTCGCCTTAACGAAAAAAAGAAAACACTACGCTTCCATGCGTACACAAATCATCATCTTTTGAAATCGGTGCCAAACCACTTAATTATTACTAAGAAAACAGATGCCACACAAGTTTAGGTGAGGTTTGCCACCGACTTAAAAAGGTGATTCAAATTTTATCTGAGTTATTTTAGCCTTCAGTTTTTATCGAAGACGGTTCTTGTTTTGTAAAAAAAAATTAATTTTTGCTCTTTAAAGATTCAAATAATAATCACCTTTTTACAAAAAAAGAAACAGACTTCAATAAGCTAAAAAGAACATGCAATAACACCTTAATGATTTTCTCATGGATGGAAGCACCAGCTATTAAAATAAAAAAATTGGGCAAGTGCGAGTCCGACTCGCGCATGAAGGGTTCCGTACCATAATCTATAACAAGTTTGTTGTATAGGAGCCCTCCTTAAATATGTATTTTATTTTATTTTTAGTGTTTGTTGTTATAGCGGCAATAGAAATACATCATCTGTGAAAATTTCAACTGTCTAACTATCACCGTTCTTAAGATACAGCCTGGTGACAGACAGACAGACGGACGGACAGCGAAGTCTCAGTGATAGGATCCCGTTTTTACCCTTTGGATACGGAACCCTAAAAAGAATCATCAAAATCGGTTTACCCAGTCGAAAGTTCTAAGATGACAATCATAAAAATACAGTCGAATAGAAAACTCTCCTCCTTTTTTTGAAGTCAGTTAAAAAGGGTAGAAAAACCAAGCGAAAACGACATAATTTCTATAATGTATGTAAACTCGTCGCGCGACCTGAGTGTAGATGGGAATGCGCTCGTGACGGGATCATTATAATGAACCGGGGCCTCACCACCTGTGACCGGCGCGGACGGTGCTGCACCGCGGGATCCCGTACAAAAATGCGGGCAGGATTATAGATAAATTAATAAATATCAGACAACGTCACACAAATCGATCTAGTCTCAAATTAAGCTCAAGAAGGCTTGTGTTATGGGTACTAGAACTCGACGACGATATACATACTTATGTAGATAAATATATACTTAAATACATAGAACAACCATGACCCAAGCACAAATATCGAGTTTATCACATCGGGATTCCGGGGCCGCCGGCTCAATAGGCAGGTCTCTACAAACCGAGCCAACTGCGTCGTCAAATAATATTCACTATTCATTATAATATGCAAAAGAAATCGCGGTATTTTAATGACCATAGTAAATTACTACCGGAATCCCATCTTGTAGCACCATTTGTGTTGATCACTGCTATCACACTTCCAAGTACAAGCGTGCGGTGGACGCCTGAACACAACTAACGCAGTTACTTGGACTATTACAGGATTACAATAATAACTACTAAGTTGACTTGTGGTGTTTCATAATATGATATCTTAAATGGTGTCTAGTAGCGCCCCTGTAACTGCAAACGTCGCAACCGAAAGGCTTTTGGCCGGAGTGTCGGGACATTAGGTGAGACTCCAGGTTACCTGACTGAGTAGTCTTGTAGTCACATATGTTGCACTCGAAAGGCTTCTCGCCAGTGTGTGTCCTAAGGTGCCTTGACAAATTACCGCTTGTGGTAAACGCGGAACTGCACTGACTACATTTGAAAGGCTTCTCGCCAGTGTGTCTTCTAAGGTGTCTTTGTAAATGACCGTTTTGGCTAAACGCAGAACTACACTGACCACATTTGAAAGGCTTCTCGCCAGTGTGTCTTCTAAGGTGTCTTTGTAAATCGCCGCTTTGGCTAAACGCAGAACTACATTGCCCACATTTGAAAGGCCTCTCGCCAGTGTGTCTTCTAAGGTGACTTTGTAAATGGCCGATTTGGCTAAACGCGGAACTACATTGACCACATTTGAAAGGCCTCTCGCCAGTGTGTCTTCTAAGGTGACTTTGTAAATGGCCGATTTGGCTAAACCCGGAACTACACTGACTACATTTGAAAGGCTTCTCGCCAGTGTGTCTTCTAAGGTGGTTTTGTAAATTACTCCTTTGGCTAAACGCGGAACTACACTGACAACATTTAAAAGGCTTCTCGCCAGTGTGAGTCTTTATATGATACTGTAGCTTTTCAGCACATTTCGTTGCATACACACATGCGTCGCAAGCAAAGTATTTAACGCCATGTCGGCCATTCTCGTGCTCCAGTAGGAGCAACTTCGTATCAAATATACAATCACAGGTTGTACACGTGAAGACCTTGTTGGTTCTGTGACTCGTACTAGCGTTCATCAGCATGTGAGTGTTTATTTTCTCAAAATTCGACTGAATATGGAAGTCCTTGCCGCACTTCTCGCTTTTAAAATTGGTTTCTGCACTCAAAGAATTTATTTTACTTGACGAGCTCCTGACAGCAGGCGCCTCAGGAGATACCTCTTGTATACCAGTGTTCCAAGGCAAATCATGTTGCGAAGCGGCAGAAGGCTCTTGTATATTTTCTGTATTGTCTTTTTTCTCTTCAAGCTCCAGAGCTTTGGATTTATTTGTTTTTGCTGATTGGAGTTTCTTCAATGCCAATAAACAAGCTTGACCTGAAATATATATAATTATTAATTCTGTGCGATTTCTGTTTAGGTAACCATACTATGTGATAAATAGCTGAAAAAGACTTTTTTTTCTACAATGTCCCTAGCCTCAAGCCTGATGTTCATTAGAGTTTTTTCAACTAATATACGAAGTATTATAACAATTAGAACGGATCTTCTGAAGAAATTTACTTTATGCGATTGTTACTTTTGAGCATCCTATATGCTACATGGTGATTGAGACTCCGTCAGGAAATGCAACATCATTATATTATACTGCAAAATAACTCCTCTAGATGAGTTTCTTTAAAAATAAGGTCACTACACTGACATTCAACCATAAAGCAAAAACTCTACTAGGTACATGTTTTTGTAGTTTGATGCTGTATTTAAATCCGGGACTATAATTGCTCAAGGACGTCAGGATTATGAGATAGGCCAATCACAAAGTGACAGATGATTACTGATTAACGAGTAGATGCGGACGAAGTCGCGGGTAGAAAGTCTACTTAGAGTAAATAAATACGCCTAGAACGAGTCTTTATACGACAGATTGGCGTTTTAGTTTTATGTATGCATGTCTACGAACTAATCATAGAAACGTTTTGCTTGTGACTGACACCGACGAAACTAAGCCCGTGACGGGCCGTGGCTTACGACAACTGGCTTCATTTTCAAGCACTGACTAGGTTTCAAGGCGTATTTATTATAAGCTAGTCCATTGTCAAAAACCCGCTCAACCCACGAAAACACTACATTTTTCGGGAAAAAAGTATCAGCTACCATCACACCAAGATTTATCAATTGGTATAACCATTTGAGCGTGAAGAAGTAACAAACAAACACACTCACAACCTTTCGCCTTTATAGTAATAGTCAATGGATAAAAGTAACTCACTTCTGGTCCTAAGGTGCCTTGAGAAATTACCGCTTGTGGTAAACGCGGAACTGCACTGACCACATTTGAAAGGCTTCTCGCCAGTGTGTCTTCTAAGGTGTCTTTGTAAATGGCCGTTTTGGCTAAACGCAGAACTACACTGACCACATTTGAAAGGCTTCTCGCCAGTGTGTCTTCTAAGGTGTCTTTGTAAATCGCCGCTTTGGTTAAACGCAGAACTACATTGACCACATTTGAAAGGCTTCTCGCCAGTGTGTCTTCTAAAGTGACTTTGTAAATGGCCGATTTGGCTAAACGCGGAACTACACTGACCACATTTGAAAGGCTTCTCGCCAGTATGTGTTCTAAGGTGAGCTTTTAAACTACCACTTGTGGTAAACCCGGAACTACACTGACTACATTTGAAAGGCTTCTCGCCAGTGTGTCTTCTAAGGTGGTTTTGTAAATTACTCCTTTGGCTAAACGCGGAACTACACTGACAACATTTAAAAGGCTTCTCGCCAGTGTGAGTCTTTATATGATACTGTAGCTTTTCAGCACATTTCGTTGCGTACTCACATGCGTCGCAAGCAAAGTATTTAACGCCATGTCGGCCATTCTCGTGCTCCAGTAGGAGCAACTTCGTATCAAATATACAATCACAGGTTGTACACGTGAAGACCTTGTGGGTTCTGTGACTCGCACTAGCGTTCATCAGCATGTGAGTGTTTATTTTCTCAAAATTCGACTGAATATGGAAGTCCTTGCCGCACTTCTCGCTTTTAAAATTGGTTTCTGCACTCAAAGAATTTATTTTACTTGACGAGCTCCTGACAGCAGGCGCCTCAGGAGATACCTCTTGTATACCAGTGTTCCAAGGCAAATCATGTTGCGAAGCGGCAGAAGGCTCTTGTATATTTTCTGTATTGTCTTTTTTCTCTTCAAGCTCCAGAGCTTTGGATTTATTTGTTTTTGCTGATTGGAGTTTCTTCAATGCCAATAAACAAGCTTGACCTGAAATATAAATAATTATTAATTCTGTGCGATTTCTGTTTAGGTAACCATACTAAGTGATAAATAGATGAAAAATACTTTTTTTTCTACAATGTCCCTAGCCTCAAGCCTGATGTTCATTAGAGTTTTTTTTAACTAATATACGAAGTATTATAACAATTAGAACAGATCTTCTGATGAAATTTACTTTATGAGACTGTTACTTTTGAGCATCCTATATGCTACATGGTGATTGAGACTCCGTCAGGAAATGCAACATCATTATATTATACTGCAAAATAACTCCTCTAGATGAGTTTCTTTAAAAATAAGGTCACTACACTGACATTCAACCATAAAGCAAAAACTCTACTAGGTACATGTTTTTGTAGTTTGATGCTGTATTTAAATCCGGGACTATAATTGCTCAAGGACGTCAGGATTATGAGATAGGCCAATCACAAAGTGACAGATGATTACTGATTAACGAGTAGATGCGGACGAAGTCGCGGGTAGAAAGTCTACTTAGAGTAAATAAATACGCCTAGAACGAGTCTTTATACGACAGATTGGCGTTTTAGTTTTATGTATGCATGTCTACGAACTAATCATAGAAACGTTTTGCTTGTGACTGACACCGACGAAACTAAGCCCGTGACGGGCCGTGGCTTACGACAACTGGCTTCATTTTCAAGCACTGACTAGGTTTCAAGGCGTATTTATTATAAGCTAGTCCATTGTCAAAAACCCGCTCAACCCACGAAAACACTACATTTTTCGGGAAAAAAGTATCAGCTACCATCACACCAAGATTTATCAATTGGTATAACCATTTGAGCGTGAAGAAGTAACAAACAAACACACTCACAACCTTTCGCCTTTATAGTAATAGTCAATGGATAAAAGTAACTCACTTCTGATTTCATTGCTTGTTGCATTGATGTCTATTTGTGTCTGATTATCTTCATTCGGGTCTTTGAATCGAAATTTGTATGTCCGCAGGCCGATTGTGTATTTCCGCGACTTCAGATCTATGAATAGACGCTCGAGCACAACGGAGCACCTCCCGCCTGGCATGTGCGAATCAGTGTCGTTCTTTTCTTTCTTGAGTGCTGCAACACAATGTCGACATCTAAATATTGACCCACATATTTTGTTTAAGTAGTAGGAATGAATCTTTACACAAATTGATCTAGCCCCTAAACTAAGCAATTGGGAACATTACATTGTCCAAAGGTATTCATATTATAAATCTTCCACAAGTATGTTATCTGGTCTCAGAATCTAAGAATGGTTTATTTTGAAATTGTTTTTAGATATCAGTTCTGAACTCCTAAAAAAATTTTTAACAATAAAAAGAACCGATTCAGTAAAACTAAAAAGCCAACAATAACCCGTTCAAGTACAGATTACATTTGACTCGCCCTTCGAAGTTCACTCTCCACTCAGTTCTTATATTTATATATTATAGTATACGCGAGGTTTGGCACCGACTTCGAACGGTGAGTCAAATGTAATCTGTACTTGAACGGGTTATTGTTGGCTTTTTAGTTTTACTGAAGTTGGTTCTTTTTTTTGTTAATTTTTTTTTTTTTTCTGCTTTTTAGTGATTCGTATGTGTTCATCATCAGTTTCCTTACACCAAATCCTATTTACTGAATGTAAATTCTTGACCTTATCAATAAATTACCGAAAGCGCCGTACATGTCCCTATAACATTTGAAGAGTTCCCTCGATTTCTCCAAGATTCCATCATCAGATCCCGACTTAGTGCCAATGGGACCAATGAGTTATACCCTTTCGATTAAAAAAAAATATTGAAACTCGGTTCACGGTTCTCGGAGATATCGAGTAACAAACATACAAAAAAAAATAAAAAAAATAGTTCGAATTGAGAACCTCCTCCTTTTTTGAAATCGGTTAAAATTTCAAAGGTATTCAATGTTACCTTCATCTACAAGAAATTAGTATGGCAAATATATAAAATAAATGTCAATTACTTCACTATTTTTTATTTTCATTACAGACCATGTAGAGATTTAAAAAATAATATCAACAACCTATGTGACTAAAAAATAAACAAGTAGTGGATTCTGAATCCAAATAATGTGTACTATCGGTAAAAATAGAATACCTCTGAAACACAATGTTCTCAATTAGCTAGGCAGGCATCTAAATACCACTTTTTGTTGTTCTTTACATTGTGAATACTTTTGGTGCAATAAGGATTATTATTATGTGTTTTTTTTCTTTTATCAACAGCAATAATATTCATAAAACATTACAATAAAATATGAACACAAAAGCCAATAATTGATGTTCACAAAACTACAATTAATGGAACTAGTTACAAAAATAGTATAATATATGAATATCACAAAAATATTTCACCACAGGCAATAAAACTAGAGAAATTACACGAGTTAAGATATGCTGGATTAGTTGTATATGTGCCAGTTCTTCACATAAATATTTGTCAACACTGCCAGGATTCGAACCTACGACCTCTGGCTCAGGAGGCAGTTGCACCACTGCAACAAGCATGTCATGTAATTGGTTATCTTACCCTGAAGCTTATAGACCACATCACGCGGCTGCAGTAGCTCGGGGCCCAGCTCCAGCTCCTCCTTCAGCACATGGTTCTCGTAGAACGCCGGCTGCTCGACCTCTGTCTCGCTGGGGCCGTCGTCACTGTCCCACTTTGGCTCGAGTTTCACAGGCACTGCCTCCACACCTTCCACTGACATCCTTGGCGACTGACACGCCTCAAATATGCTAGACACACAATGACCAGGCTTTCTTTTTATTGACGATCTGATAAATTCAAACGGAGTGACTTTACACTCATTATAAACGGTTTTCTTTTTACTGAAGATTTGATAAATAAAAATGTAGTGACTTCAACTAGCACTCATTAGTATTTGGACATTCATTATACATTACTAACTGACTGTGACTGTATAAAAGTACTATTAGAACTATAGTGCCAAGTCATTAAATATTATCACAAACTCCCATACAAACAAACTAACAATCACAACAACATGTACCGAAATAAATTCCAAATCCAACCCAAAATAATACACGGACGACTTGTCAATCTGACACTGACAACACAACTTGCCTATTTGAAATATTTGTTGCGTTCGGATACCCACCTACAAAATTAGTCGCCTAAGGCTCCGTCCACACTTGTATCATTTCGCCGATCCGATCCCCGTCGCGTATCTTCACCGCGTATCATGAACGGTAAGTGTGGACGTCGCGCCGTCGCGATCATGCAACGCTCGCGCGAAATCCATGTTGATACGCGTATCTTCAGTACCCCGCACACTCGCGATCACGAAAGCATTGCATGATCGCGACGGCGTGACGTCCACACTTTCGTTCATGATACGCGGTGAGGATACGGGGTGAGGATCGGCCGTGATCCATCTCGAGTGGGTTTTTGCCCGATCATCAAAGGCGCTATTTAGTATTACTTGTTATGGACGGTTTTGGCCTGGAAGCTGCACTTTGTGATGGAAGCAAGCCGTTTTGCACAGTGATAATATAGACCAAAATAAACGATTTCACTCGAGGCGAAATTAGTTTCACCCCTTAGGAACAGAGATGGCGCCACTTATTCCAAAAAAGTTTAAAAAATTCTAAATCCTGAACGGATACTCCTATTTTGACGTAAGAGGTGCCAATCGGCAGATAATTACCCAATTTAACATGAAAAAAATTAAAATCACGTAGAAAATAATTTTGGATACCTAAGAAATAATATTTTCTGAAAAAAATATTAAAAATTTGTGATTTTTGGAATTTTACTCGTAAAAATGTATGTACATGGTACTTTTTTTATTTATTTATATTAATACACAACTAATTTTACATTTACGAAAAAAAACCGCATATCATTAGCTCGTATAATTCCAAAGTTATTGAAGAATACAGACATGGCGCCGCTGGGTCAAAAAATCTTACAAAAAATTTAAAACCTCAACGGATATTCCGATTTTGATAATTAAGGTGGTAATCGACAGATATTTACTTAAATTAGTTTAAAAAAATAAAATAAAAATTCAAATCGGCAAAAAGTAACAATATTTCCAAAAAAAAACATACATTTTGAAAAAAAAATATTTTTTTTTGGGGCTTTTATATAATATCATATAAAAAAAATTATGAATATGGCTTTATTTTACTTATGTATATTATAACACTATTAGGTAATTGATCGTTTAATAAAAAACCGCATATCGAGAACTTGTACAGCTCCAACGGTATTGAAGATTTTACTATAGGGTGCCGGTGCGATGTTGCCGCCGCACGTGCAACTTATGTACATGTATATAGAAAAGTATTCTCCCGTTTCGAAGGTACTGATTACCCTGAAAATATAACCACAATTGAAAGTACAAATCATAATCATCCCAAGTAGCACACAACACACTTATATCCCTTGTACAGCTTAAATTAGAGTTTTAACGGGTGAATAGGCTCTTATACAACCAGTTTGCTAATATCACAAGTATATTCTGCCTATTTTCACTAAACTGTGCATTGTAACGTGCATGTTAGGCCGTTGCATCGGCTGCAACAACGCATTTTTCCTTATCTCGATTTGCACCCATACTAACTGTTCTATTGTGGATCGCACCTGCAACCTGCTTCCAACGCCATTCCATTCCCAAAAAGAAAGGACTTGGGACAGGATATATCCAAATTAAGACGTTTATATCACATTTGGCTCGCTTAAAACGCTACACGCAGAACATGTTGTTCAATGGCAGCTGAAGTAGTCGGCGAAAGGCTTGTCGCCAGCTCTGTGAAAGCATCGAAGCATTCAAATTGCAGTAATCAGTGCAACGGTCTACTAGTAGCAGTTTACAAAACAGTTATTACTTTAAGTAATGAAATGATGACTGCACTTCAAGGCTTTCACAGAGTATGACAAGACGTCTAATTTTAAGACAATAAGAAAAGAGACCTGTTTTAAAACTTGCATGTTATACCCTGAAATAACTACTGCTTTTGCAAGTAACATCGCTATCTATAGAAATTCTCTCTCGATACGTAACGGCTCATGTGAAACGATTACTTAGGGCCATTTTTGTTTCTTTTTTTTTAGGGTGTGTTTACATAAATAATGTCATTCATTATTATAACAAAACGGGATTTAACCGAGTTCAAAAATGTTTATTTACCGCAATTAAGTCCCGTTTTATTATTTAAATATAATGTGTGAAAATCGTGTAAGATTCAATCACTATATTAATGTCATTAATTGGTTCTCAATTAATCGTAACGTTGTTGGTCCCAGATTCACATGCAGGCTATACGATGCTCCAACAGAGCATATATTATTACTGTTAATGCGATTCGAAAAGATCTGTTTAAACTAAAAAACACTAAACTAAACAAGCTTGTGAGATACCTTCCATCTGTCGCCGCCTCTCCCCTCGCCGCCTTCGGTACATACACAAGACCGATAAAGGGGGGAAACGGTGACATACGTATATATGTATATTCAGAATGCATCGCATACCTTTCATATCCAGTTAGAGGTTCTCTGTGTTCTGCCTATTCTTTTCCTACGGGTCAGAGGAACCGTCACTCTGCTTCGCGGGCGTTAGTTTGGCGGCTGTAACCGGCATGTAAGGATCTGTGGGAAAGTTAGCTCTATGAACATGGCTTCTCTACACAATCAACCCCTCACACTCAACTTGATATAATTACTGTACTCGTTTACTTGGGGTGACACATCTCGCAGGGTCGGAGGAGGAGTCCAGCTCAAACTTATGTAATTAGAGATATTCGCCGTCCGAAAACAGGAGTACCCTCTATGAGAATGCGTGCCAATGTCGAGGTACCGGACCCGGTGGCTACCACATCTCGACACAGTTATTCTGTGCGCTAATGAGAATGCGGCCGGAGGTCTGGCGGTACCTGACATGGGTGGCTTCCCCTACCTTCTTTGAGAATGCGGATCAGGTCGAGGTACCGGACCCGGTGGCTACCACATCTCGACACAGTTATTCTGTGCGCTAATGAGAATGCGGCCGGAGGTCTGGCGGTACCTGACGTGGGCGGCCACCACATCTCAACACAGATCTGTGTGCCTCTGCGAGATTGCGCTATACGGGGATAACGCATCTCGTATGGAGTACCTTTCCGCCCTTATGATTACGAGATGGTTTCTTACTATAACAACTTTAATGGCCTCCATAGCGCACCCGCCATGGCAAGCTAAAATCAATACAAAGTCAACTGTACAGAGAATCCATAAACCACTGTGAGCTTTCACCAAGAGAATTAAAATCACTTAGCTTTAGATAACTCCGGATAGCTTCAGACTCTTCACCTTCAATCACACTATCACTACTTTAAGAACTCGCACGCTTTCGCGCCACATTGGAACTGACTAGTCTACTTAACGGAAACTGATTTGATTTACTCCCTACGGCCCCCTCCAGGTGGCGCTGTTCAGTGTTGCTGTAGGGAAAGGATATTTGAGTGTCAGGTTTTCGCGTCCGTCGCGACACTCCCCACAGAGGACAAAAGTATGACTACTAAAGAGCTGTGCTACTCTCTTATCTTTCCATAGGACACTAAACACAAGTTTCGGCGCTGTAGGGAAAAGATATTTGAGTGTCAGATTTTCGCGTTCGTCGCGACACTCCCCACAAGGGCAAAGCATGACTACCAGAAAGCTGCGCCACTCCTCCATCTTCCCATGGCATGGCCAATCTGGAGGAGTAGGGAAAGCATGGCTCGATGGGGTCTGTTTCGGGATCACTCAACTCAATACGTCGGCACTAACTCAGCATCACAAACGATGGTGCACCTGCTAGTGTTTCCAGCATGCCTACACTCCTGTTCGGGGGTTTGTCATTTAAGGACGCAAACTTCTCTAGGACGTGTGAGCTTATATCAAGGTATTCTACTTGTTAGGCTCGAGGCCGCGTGAAATGTTCTAGCTGTCTCTAGCATAAAACCAGGCTCGCTCAAATTACTAGACATAGGATCAACTACTTGCAGGGGAACGCGTCTCCTAAGATTGTGAGGCGTTAGATAGGACTTGTTCTCTATCGGTTAGCAAGTTATTTTCCGTAAGATATTTGGCAACGTTCTTTATTTGATGGAATCCTACATAACTAATTGAAAACAAATAATTCACAATAAAGCTTTCGGTTAGTATACAAACTGAAGAAATTTATTCGTCATTTCCGTAAAGAGGTGTCTTGGGTCCATTACTCTTTCTGATCTACATTCATGATATTCCTAAGGATAGGAAACTCAATGTTCCTCTTTGCTGATGACGGAGTCCTATTTACTGGACGGGATGTGCAAATATATGAATCTGATATTATCAAAGCATTTAAATCGATTAAATAATGGACAACGAATAGCAACTTAAAATTGCATATACCGACTTTAATATTATGACCTTTGGACAAAGTCTCAGACAATACTATTAATTAATCTATAGCTTATTATTATAAGCTATAGATAAACTATATTTAAAGGCCGCAATTTAACTGAAACCAAATTAACAAAGTTTGTTGGGCTCAGTGTATCTACACGTGCGTGCTGTGTATCTTATCTACGAGTTGAAAGGAAACAACCAGATCGATTGTATGTGTAAGAGGTCAAGTATATTCTAATGTGCTGTTCACTATTCGAGGCACATTGTTAATTAGTCAACAAATACCCAAATTGGGTGATAGGAAAATGAAACCTAAACTCAAACTCTTTTGATCTTCTTCGTTTTCTTGCATATGTCAAGACCCTCCCCAGTCGAGAAAAAGCTGGTTAGCCCATCACTGGATGTAGCCAGCTACATCAGTGGGTCTTCTCCGTATTCAATTATGAACCGTGGATCATTTGGTAATTTCTTCCTACCCTCGTTAAAAGGTAGGTTTTGTCCCCAATTCTGCTGGATTTAAGTCCGATTAAAGGTATCACATCTTTGACTAGGTTACATTAACTTCATCATCATAAACTTAGAGCTAGGCTCTTGCCGGTGGAGCAATTTCCAATTTTCTCTATCTTGAGCTCTCTCCTTGACTGCCTGGTACAATACGACGTTCACGTTTTCCTTTATTTGGTTATGTATATTCCGTTATATATTCCTTTGGTTCTGGAAACCGAAAGTAACTATGGGTGTGAAGTTGACAAATTTCCAGAAGTTTACGATCAAAATATTTATTTCTGTCAAATGCACACACTCTTCTGTCGACCCAACGCCTAACGCTTCAGCGTGAATCAAGTCCTCAATGTGTCGATCGTGCAACGTAACTATAGTATCAGAGATTCGAATTTGACCCTATCACTCTCAGTTTACTTCATGCTTGGCAATAAATAAATGAATATGGGACGACCTCACATATATATCAACCTAGTCCCGAATGAAGCTCCAGATGTCTTGTATTCTTTTATAAGTACATTAGCTTACGACCTGTGCTCTCTGGGGGATCCGACCAAAGTAAGACTTTGAAGACCTGTCAGAATTTTTGGATGAATTAATCGATCCGAAGCCTAGTGTAATGGGTCTAACAGCACGCGTTCATATCACATAGGACATGCTGAGGAGATAGTCGCAACTTATGCATCTCAACGATCTGCATTTAAAGATTATTACTAAACTCTGAGTTCAAATGTTCACGCTGAAAGAAACCCATGCTAGATTATTTCTTTCAATATAATCCATTATCAGACATAAAGATGGAAAAATGTATACATCTCCAAAGAAAGGAAATTACGTCATTCTTATCTTTGATTCAGTAAGCTATATCATCGAAAGTGGTTCCACAAGGTAATAGAATAGAATATTCTTCATTGGACACCTCGACGAGAAATTATTAGTACACACTAACTCAGATTACACGTTAACTTCATTAGAGGTAAACAACAGGGCACTTTTAACCTCAACGTCAGTTGAGGTTAAGGAATTTAAGGATCTTACCAATGCGGTAAAGATGGTAATAACCAAACAAATATGGCCCCTATTGCCAACAGAGACCTGCAGGTAAGTCAGGTAACGACACCTACAACATACGGATTTTGACACTGAAGCGACGCTATAATACTAACTACTTTGTTTCATGGGAGTGATCCTTCCTAGATATCATTTTTTCATCGTCGAGTAACCGAAACCGAAGCGCGAGATCTTGTCTACTTCGGGTAGGTTCGCAGAATCGATGTGACCATTGAGGGAGTCCTAAACTCCCACCCAGACCGCACATTTTAATGAATACTGGCATCTGAAGTAGTATTGGGAGTAGGCATGGGAATTTGCTTCCTAAGAGGTTCGCTTATGGAAAGATCAGAATATATCCCGCAAAACTACAGTGAGACTAGGGTGAGCGTTGATTTTCTCTGTTTTCTCCAAGATGTTGCGGATGCACGCGAACCAACGTGTCCAATCCCAAGGAGCTCGGAATAACCCAAAGGCTGTCCACCATCTGCTTCCAGCAGGTACTTAACTACTTCGCACGCGTTGCTCACAGGAGCCCGGAAAGTATGGTTAAGCTGATGGTAGTTGGCTAGGTAGACGGAAAAGGACCGTGCGTGTGATCGCCTACTCGCTTGTCCGATCTCATAAGGACAATCACTGGCCTGCCTATACTTAAAGCTATCAAGACCGCCGAGAACAGCAACGAGTGGAAACGCATGGTATATCAAGTAGCGAACATTAATATTTTAAGTTATACATGACCTTCAGCAATGATGATGTCGACTAAGAAGACTGAAATGGGACTGATTCAATTTGTCTTTTAATTGCTTCTGTTCTCCTAAATTTGTGCTTAGTTGTCAGACAAATAAGTTTCTGTCAAAAATGACACTTTAATGGCAAGCGTTTATAGCTGACTGTACTTTTCTTTGGATATCCATCAAATGCTCACTGAGACGATTCTAAAGAGCCCAAGCTGGGTAGGATGGCCTTTTCTATTATAGAGTTCCTATGGCCACCTTCCGGCTCCATCATCAGATAAGCCCCATGGTACCATATCATTGTAATTGTCATCAAACTTAAGTAAGTATGCAAAACTTCAGCTCAATCGGTTGACGATAACATACCTACATTACCTAAACATACAATGCAAGTTATTAAAAGCTTGTAAAAATACTGAATCTATTTAAGTGTTACGGGCCGGCAGTACCTATGTCTCTTAATTTCCCACACATTAACATAAAGAAGCAAGATGATGATGATGATTTAACTACGAACCGTATTTTCATTTAACGGGTCGCGAGAGGAAATAAGAACAACATCTGCGACCGATTTGGTTCACCAGACTCGACAAGTTAATAATCGCAAATGAAAAGTGACAAATTGCAAATTGCAAACCAATTTATAAATGTAAATCTATCAAAACTCGTTTTATAATATCCGTATGGTCAATGTGAAGATGAGCTGATGTTTCTACACCTTCACCCTGATCCATAACACGAAGTTCGTCACTTAGAACACTGGCACTGGCCCGCGTCACCGAGCATTTGCCGTCCCCAGGTAATAAATTAAGTGATAAGATACAATTTCCCTTTCATCACTCGTGCAAAAATTATATTTACACCCGTCACTTTCTCGCACTGAATCTTACTTTGTCATAATAAATGCTTTAAACACTTGCGACTTCATTAGCGTCAATAGAGTAACAAGGGAATCGGAGTGTCATGATCATGATATGCCACTGGGAACAAACGGTTCGTCGGAACCAAACCAACCAACCAACCAACCAACCATAGCAGTGATGACGTCAGCCACGTGTCGCCCACTGTGCCGTAACGACGAACTATATTTTAACACAATAACTATGTACTGTAATTGTCATCAATTTCAGAGGGTTATGATTATGACATTTCATTCCAGTCATTTGGCTAATACTTCATTCCTACCAAGGCGTAGATTAAGGACCAATATTTCTTAAAGGGAAGATACACCGACTTGATGCGAAAAGTAATTTACACACATTGCATGTGTACTCGATATACGAGTATGTATAAGGTATATCGTCATAAGACCCGCACCTCTTGAGGCAAAATTATCACATGAGACATGACTAACAAGTCTCAAAGGTAGGAGTAAACTAGGAATACTTCAAACAGGGACATGTTAAAAGGCAAATTACATAAAGGAACATAAATAGGTCAAATACTACTTACTTACTCGTTACTACCACATCATTATGAATAAATCGAAGGTGTGTGTGCCTGTGTGCCACCGTCAGGTAATATTCTATATCACTAATAATTAATTTCTTATACAATATCAAGTATTACTCTGCTCCAGGTGTTTCCTTCATGATAGGTACTCAACGTTCAGTTTAATTAGAAAGGCGTAACATAACTAATTCTTTAATCCTCGTTTTCATCAGATAATCAAAATTATGTTGGGAACAAGTCTTAGAATGTTTGACAGAGAATGGACGACTCCGCGGCCACCCCATGTGGATATGACACACTTCAATTTCTTTGAAGTCTTATATAACATTATTATTCTAATACCCATGGCGCAACAAAGGTAGGTTTTAATTTAGTCTCTTCCCTGTCTTCATCAGCCTTTGGAAAGTTAAAACTTCCCAACAGAAACTCTGCGGTCGAATCTGAATTTAATGCAATATTAAGTACTATTAAGGAGAACTTCTTTAAAAGATAATAGTTCTAACGTCTTCCCGTATTTCCACAATTTCTCAAATGTTAACTGAAAGGTGACTCTTATAAGGATAGTTCGTATCTGTATCTGTGTTATTGGTTTGTGTACAACAATAAAGTACTATAATAATAACGTCAATCATCAATGTACAAATACCACTCTGCTGTAAGGACAGATATACATTAAAAACGGAGGTAATAGCTCGAGTTCTTAATCCAAAACCCGAATTCGGAGTCAAAACTCGAAACTCCGATTCATAACCCGAAACTCGAAACTCCAAATTCGGTACCATTTCGAAGCTAAATTAATTCACGAAACTAACTCCGACCTTGACATTCGGAGTATAAACATAAAACTCGAAATTAGATACTCGAAATTCGAGACACGAAACAAATTTAAAAGTGAGGACAATAAAAGTAAGGTAGATTAAGTAACATTAAGATTCGTTAGTTGAAACTGATGATAGAGTCGATGATCGCGGGGTCGGTCATCTCTACCTTTGAATTCCCCACTTTGGTCCGTGTATCTCGTTAGAAAATTATTAACTGAACCAGCTGAGCCGAGTGAACCAGGCGTTTTGCCACAACATTCATACCGATATCTTATTAAGCACAATCGTATCAACTTTTCTATGGGATTGAAATCTCACCGAGGCATCGATATTAGGTTTCCTCAACGCATTGAGCAACTACGAAAAATAAGAGGTCATACCTACTTATATTCAATTACAATTCACTATATTTTTTACCAGATTCTATTCTCGGGCCGCTTTTATTTTCAATATATCGATGAATATCGCAAGAACCTCCTTCTGCGAGGAGAATTGAGTATATATGCAGATGACACTTGTATATTCTACTCCGGATACTATAAATGAACTGAAAACGACACTGAAAGCACGAAATGATCTCAACGACACACGTGACACGTCTGGGTTAACAAATAACCTAGCCTCTATAAACGTGTTCAAGAGTTCCAGACAAGCTATCAATATTCAAACTCTAATTCACTCAAAGGTAAGGAAATAAATACCGGAATGCCATTCGTATTTAATAAAATGCGAATAAAGAATCACCCGAGAAGAAGTACTTATTTAGGAATGTTGCTGGATAGTGAATTAGAATGGAGCCTAAGTATATCTAAACTATCATCGTCACGTGGATGTCTGTATAACACTGTGCAATGTTTGTTCGCCAAATGAGATATACATTCATAACAGTCTTGTAAAGTCTCATCTTAACCGCCTTGCAGAGCCTTTCACAATTCGGACAAGAATAATTGACGGAGTCGCTGTCGCCGGACACGGCGAGGAAGTCTATATACATATGGGGCAGAGGTAGTGCTAATAAAACAACGCTCAGAAATCTACAAATTGCTCAAAATGAACTATAAACCATATTACCCAGATACAGTTTAAAACCAAAGCGAAATGGGAATACACTCATTACGTAACGCTAACAATCTGTCCCTTCAACCAGCAGCGTAGCTACAAGATTTGACCAGAAACACAGGACTTCAAAGGAGCACTTTATTCTATTCTCCCGCCGATTACCGTAGCAAATCTTAGAATGTAAAATCTTTAATGTATGAAAACTAAGACACTATGTAATATATTAGTAACGTTTACTCGGCACTAGGAATTCGGTATTGTAGACAAAGGACATAATGTCTTTTAATTAGGTACACGAAGACTTGTAAATGTAAATGAGGTAATTTAGGTTTTCACCATACACATAAATCTCTGCTTACCCAGAATTTACTTTGCTTACTTATTGTTATGTCGCATTTTTCAATAATGTTGTGGTACAAAGTGTTGATATTGATGGTATATTAAATAATTACTGGATAACCTACCATAACTTTGTATCGCACGGTGTTCAATGATGTAATAAAGTATTTTAGACAATAAATTGTCATTAAATTAACTATAGGCATACTTTCCTTTGAGAAAAGTAAAAGTCTTTAACTATAGTATATCTCATAGCTATTAAACCGTCTCATAGGCGTCATATGAAAGTCGTTGTTACATGGACAGGAAAAGGACATTTTCAAATCTATCTTCCATCTAGGAAATTTATAATTTAAATCTTTAAATGATTTTGAAAATTCCGATTACCGGGACATATTTCATTTGTTTTACGGGGTTTCTTAGTTACATTCTAGTCTGTGCATTAGGTACTCGCTGTTTACCATCCCTTTCTATGTAAGTGCATATACGGTATGGTATAATACACCGCTATGGTCAATTGAACCTAATGACGGAATAACGGAACGTAATGTTTAAACTTGATAAATATTCCTTATAGTATTTATAATATTCATATATTGTCCTTTAATTGAAATTAAGTCATTGATCTAACTAAGAAATAAAATTAGTCTATTGTGAATTTATGAAAACGTAATTACATTCGCTACCGCATAGCGCTACGGGCTACGCTCGTAGCCGATAACATGGGAAAAACCGTATGTAGCGAAAACTTGCTACAAGCAGAGCGCCCGGCTACCGGGTTGTTGGTGTCGAAAGTGTGAACTGGAGCTAGCCGCTATGATACACGATAACACGATTCTTCATGTGGGCGCGTGGGAGACTTGTTGTTACTTGTTACTTATTTACTCTAAGGCATTCCTTTATACATAATCACTTTTCACCATCACTACCCAATTTAAACGAGCCAAGAATCATACTGTGTTAAATGTTGTATGAAAACATCCAATTAAGAATACACGCATTCTGAGGTTTCGCGACTCGCGACTACACCGTAGCTTAATCTTATCTAGAAGTTCCTATAGGACTGGTTTCATCGTGGGACAAAGGCACGACCAAGTTTCTCAATTCGCTGTTTGCTACTGTTTATTTGAAGGGTAGGGGCTACGTTTTCCGCATTTGTATTTTAAGCGTTGAGTTTTAATAAGTACCGACATTTTATGGGCCAAAAAATTCTATTATTTTTGGTGTCATAACTCCATTACACTAGGCTAACTCGATTAGTGATCCTAATAACACGTTAAATAAGGAAATGTATGCATTGCATTGCTGAATTATACTCAATGTGGGCCTAAGATCATTCATCCCAGCACATTAACCACCATTGTCGCCGCCTCTCCCCTCGCCGCCTTCGGTACATACACAAGACCGATAAAGGGGGGAAACGGTGACATACGTATATATGTATATTCAGAATGCATCGCATACCTTTCATATCCAGTTAGAGGTTCTCTGTGTTCTGCCTATTCTTTTCCTACGGGTCAGAGGAACCGTCACTCTGCTTCGCGGGCGTTAGTTTGGCGGCTGTAACCGGCATGTAAGGATCTGTGGGAAAGTTAGCTCTATGAACATGGCTTCTCTACACAATCAACCCCTCACACTCAACTTGATATAATTACTGTACTCGTTTACTTGGGGTGACACATCTCGCAGGGTCGGAGGAGGAGTCCAGCTCAAACTTATGTAATTAGAGATATTCGCCGTCCGAAAACAGGAGTACCCTCTATGAGAATGCGTGCCAATGTCGAGGTACCGGACCCGGTGGCTACCACATCTCGACACAGTTATTCTGTGCGCTAATGAGAATGCGGCCGGAGGTCTGGCGGTACCTGACATGGGTGGCTTCCCCTACCTTCTTTGAGAATGCGGATCAGGTCGAGGTACCGGACCCGGTGGCTACCACATCTCGACACAGTTATTCTGTGCGCTAATGAGAATGCGGCCGGAGGTCTGGCGGTACCTGACGTGGGCGGCCACCACATCTCAACACAGATCTGTGTGCCTCTGCGAGATTGCGCTATACGGGGATAACGCATCTCGTATGGAGTACCTTTCCGCCCTTATGATTACGAGATGGTTTCTTACTATAACAACTTTAATGGCCTCCATAGCGCACCCGCCATGGCAAGCTAAAATCAATACAAAGTCAACTGTACAGAGAATCCATAAACCACTGTGAGCTTTCACCAAGAGAATTAAAATCACTTAGCTTTAGATAACTCCGGATAGCTTCAGACTCTTCACCTTCAATCACACTATCACTACTTTAAGAACTCGCACGCTTTCGCGCCACATTGGAACTGACTAGTCTACTTAACGGAAACTGATTTGATTTACTCCCTACGGCCCCCTCCAGGTGGCGCTGTTCAGTGTTGCTGTAGGGAAAGGATATTTGAGTGTCAGGTTTTCGCGTCCGTCGCGACACCATCTATTTCAGCTGCCATTGAATACCGTTTCATCCAAACCAAATGTGGGTTCACGTTTTAATTTGGAAATATCGAGTCCCAAGTCCTTCTTTTTGGGAATGAAACGGCATCAAAGGTACGTGGGGTCCACAATAGTTGAAGGTTAGTTCAATTTGGAAACTCCTTGAACATTATGGATACAAATTGGGCTGTGGCATAATGCGTTGTTGTTTTTTTTATGATGCGACGGCCTAACTTGCACGTTACAATGCAAAGCCTGCAAAGACTAAAGTGAAAATAAAACGTAAAGTAAGTAAAATATTGATTCAGAAATGCTATTTAGCATCTAATATACTTGTGATATTAGCAAACTGGTTGTATAGGAGCCTATTCACCCGTTAAAACTCTAATTTAAGCTGTACAAGGGATATAAGTTGTTGTGTGCTACTTGGGATGATTATTATTTGTACTTTCAATTGTGGTTATATTTTCAGGGTAATCAGTACCTTCGAAACGGGAGAATACTTTTCTATATACATGTACATAAGTTGCACGTGCGGCGGCAACATCGCACCGGCACCCTATAGTAAAATCTTCAATACCGTTGGAACTGTACAAGTTCTCGATATGCGGTTTTTTATTAAACGATCAATTACCTAATAGTGTTATAATATACATAAGTAAAATAAAGCCATATTCATGATTTTTTTTATATGAAATTACATAAAAGACCCAAAAAAAAATTATTTTTTCAAAATGTATGTTTTTTTTTTGGAAATATTATTACTTTTTGCCTATTTGAATTTTTTTTTAAACTAATTTAAGTAAATATCTGTCGATTACCACCTTAATTATCAAAATCGGAATATCCGTTGAGGTTTTAGATTTTTTGTAAGATTTTTGGACCCAGCGGCGCCATGTCTGTATTCTTCAATAACTTTGGAATTATACGAGCTAATGATATGCGGTTTTTTTTCATAAATGTAAAATTTGTTGTGTATTAATATAAATAAATAAAAAAAGTACCATGTACATACATTTTTACGAGTAAAATTCCAAAAATCACAAATTTTAAATATTTTTTTCAGAAAATATTATTTCTTAGGTATCCAAAATTATTTTCTACGTGATTTTAATTTTTTTCATGTTAAATTGGGTAATTATCTGCTGATTGGCACCTCTTACGTCAAAATCGGAGTATCCGTTCAGGATTTAGAATTTTTTAAACTTTTTTTGAATAAGTGGCGCCATCTCTGTTCCTAAGGGGTGAAACTAATTTCGCCTCGAGTGAAATCGTTTATTTTGGTCTATATTATCACTGTGCAAAACGGCTTGCTTCCATCACAGAGTGCAGCTTTTTTTCATAACAAATAGGACTAATTTGAGTTATCGATCCACGCTGCGGTCATTGGTTTTTAATCCTTAATCTTTACGACAATTAAAAAATACCATACCACTGATGGACTGTCTACTTTGTTAGGCCTTTCCATGCGGCGTCTTCCGGCACGCGGTTTCCACTCGAGAACCTTTCTGCCGCATGCCATAAAACAAACACAGTCATACGAAGGCCATGTCTCCGTGAGCGGGTGCCTTAATCGATGGCCTTCCCACGCGGCGTCTTCCAGCACGCGGTTTCCACTCGAGAACCTTTTTGCCGCATTATGTATTATAAAACGAGCACAGTCATGTGCTAAATCTCCATGAGCAGATGACAAAAATGAAGGCCTTCCTCGCTGCGACTTCCGGTACACGGCCCCCACTCAAGAATATTTCTGTCAAGGTTCAGTGAGCGATCTCAGTGGGCGACATTTTTAAATAGGACGCAACTCCGCACAGAACAACGATCACAAACGAAATGAAATGTTCGGTGAAAACGAAATGCCAAAATGATCGGGGCGGTGATACGGTGCTACGATACGGATAGCGTCCAAACTACTGCACGCCGAAATGATCGGTGCGGCGATACGCAACGAGGATACGATACGGCAAGTGTGGACGCGTTTCTTCGCGCGACGGCGCAAATGATACGGAGTGCCCGCAGTGAGCGTCCAAACAGCACGATACGCGGTGGAGATACGCGACGGGGATCGGATCGGCGAAATGATACAAGTGTGGACGCACCCTTATGCGTTCACATTTCCGTCTGAAAATTGTTTTGTTCGCATCAAATAACCAAAATTTACTAATAAAAAAGATTTTCAGACGTATTGCTATGAGACATTTTTTTTGTCTCATTTTTAATTTTTTTAAGTGATTTTACGGGTTTGCGCTACACCACTAACGTCTGAAAAATATGTTTCCGGTATCTCAGAACTATCATTCAACTACAGTCTGCAAATCAGACATATTGCTATGATGCAGTTCGGTAAAATTCTTTGACAATTTTGAAAATTCGGTCAGATCAAACGCTACGCGGAAAATGTCTGATATTGGTATTTTCGAGTTCAGGATAATCGTATCTATCGATTTGATGCGGTTTTGGCCGTATTGCTATGAGACAAAAATTTTGGTCGTGGGCTCTCGTACTACAAGAAGTATGCTTACCGTTTATGACGTTCCAAATCCTTGGTTGGGACTGCGCCTACCATGGTTTTCTATACAAGGATAGTTCAGTTAAAATGAATATAAACGATGAAGTGTTGTCATGATTTATTAAATATTGTAATATTTACATTAAAACTTTTGAAATTAACTATTATTTTTTCATTTTCATGTCAGGGTACCTGGAAAGATATATAAAAGATTATTACTACTTCTGCCATAATTAAGTTAAAATTGACTTTATGATAAATATATATATATAAGTTTCCACCGAATGTCACACATTTAAATAAAGCTATTTAAACTGATTATATCGCGTATATTAATTATTTGAGCCTCCCTGACGTTTCGGTACCTTTACAGATGCCGTTGTCAAAGGTTGACTGAGAAAAACTCAATTTTTCCGTCAATGTTACATTTGTGCAAACTACCCATTTTATAAATAATAATTTAAAATAAATAATAATTAATATACGCTATATAATCAGTTTAAATTGTTTAATTAAAATGACTATGATGCTGATAAGTAAAAATGGTAATTAGTTTCCAGTTCTTTAGAAATAGAGTAAAAGTCGATGGATGAGCTTACAACACACATTTGGTAGGAATTGTCAAAATGTTTCTCGCCGGATTGAGGTTTGTTGAAAATTTTAAGTAACAACATCCTCACCTAGACAAGAATTTGCTCTCTCCAAACTCAAAGTTCTTGTCAACATAAGGAATAACAAGCAAACAAATTTGAATTTGGATGATTAAAAATGTTTAGAACTTATATTTACCTGTGAAATAGCCACTGCTGATCGGAAGAAAGCTAGGTTTCTCTGGAATACAAAGAAAATAATTTGTTTAAACACATGTAGTTTTCAAATCGTAAATGATGAATTCATATACGAGAGGTCAGCCATCCAAGGAAGTTTTAAATGCGTGGTAATCAGGGTTGCGCATATCATAAAGCATTATATCATCATGAGAAAACTAATGGAATTTAGTTTGAGTGGTACTGCTAGTTGGATACGGTAACTATTAACTACACTGGTCTTTCTATAACTAGGGGCAGTTATTTAACATACATAAGGGGAGAGAGGCAGGCTTGTATCAAGACCATAATTTACCTTTCAAAAATGTGTAGCTCATCAGCATTAATTGGAACCTGGAATTAAAGCAGTTAGTTTAGTAGCTGAATAAACAGATATACAAAAGAATTAAATTTCTTGATCTTTTTACATACTTACATGATCAGTAAACTGTTTAAGAGTGTGTCAACAAAAACAGATTTGGGTCAATAGGTTTATTGGGCCATTGGCTTTCCATGTGAAAATATATGTAAACATAAACAAATAGAAAGTCATTGACATGGTTAAGTCTATGTTTATCGCTTGCGGTGCAGCTGCAGGGTGTTGCGGCGCAGCCAGGCGGCGCGTCGCGAGCCTCCCTTGGTCTGCGAGTAGCGGTGACCCTTGCCAAGACCACGGGAGCTGCGGCCGGCTGATGTCAGGCCGCGCATCTCGCGGTGCTTGTGGACAGCATTCACTATCCAGTTGATCTTGGGGTCTCTGCGGATGGCCTGGAAATAATTGCTTCATTTAGGGCCAAGCGTCACAGAGAAGATAATAATTGGTAGGAAGAGACTGGATCAGATAAAAAGGTAGGTGAGTATTCAGCAAAACCTTTCAGATTGGTGCATGGTAATTCTTTCATCATGTTAATTATACTAAAATAAATTAATGAAGGTTTTATCGGAAATCTTGAACAAAATTATGGTTTGATGTTTGAAGAAAATTATTCTTACCTTGTGAGAAGGATCCACGAGGATGACCTCAAAGTATTTGTAGGAGGAGTCCTGAGCAACCCAGTACGAGTTGAGGACGCGGAGACCTCCGCAACGGCGACCAACGCGCTCCTGAAATATCACACATCATTTTGTAATAAATGCAGTTATTTTGGTTTCAGAAGAACACAATGACAGTAGAAACTGAAGTTGTTTAAAGTATGGATTGCAAAGATGATGTTGGATAGAATTACAAAATAGAACCGTAAAACTAACCTCAGCAATGGACTGCAGGTTGCGTGTGGGCTTCAGCTGGTTGACTCCGTGGCTCTTGGGCTTGCCGTAGGTGGCACCCTTGGCAACCGGGCGCTTGCGACCTCCACGGCGCACGCGGATTCTGAAGATAACGTATCCTAAAAAAAGAAAAGTTTGCGGTTAGCACGTCGTGGGATTTTTTTGTGGTTATAATTTTCAACAGAAAAGTCAGGATTACAACCAATCATATATAATTTCATTGTTTAAACTCTTTTATTTAAATCTTAGTGTTATGATACGTCGCCGAACTAACCATTAAATTAGTTAAAACCAACGTGGTGGGTTGTTAAAGGAGGATGCCGGTTTAAATGAAAAGATGGTGAAAGAGTAATTACCTTGCTTGGCGCGGTATCCCAGCCTTCTTGCCTTGTCAGGCCTGGTGGGCCTGGGGGCACGATGCATGCGCGTCAACTGCCGGTATTGCCATACCCTTATGCGAAGGAGAAATCGCATAACATCGCTCAGCTTTTTGCGGTACAATTCCTGAATATATCTGTACGCGCCCATCTTGGGAAGCCTGTGGCAGACCTAGCAACAAAATCATTTATTTGATCAGAAGTCACATCATCGGTCTGGCCACAAATAGAGCGATCCATGACCCATCCCCATCACATATAACATATCCACGCTGTAATTAAAAACTAGATTAAAACCAAATATACACTTAAAAACTTTAAACAGACTGTATATCAAGACTATTAAACGTTATGATTACTAAAAACACAATTATATCACTTGGATAAAACAAGATTAAAATTTAACATACGTCTCGCGTACTCCACAGGTAAACCGGAAAAGAATACTATCTGACATGATTGACATAACAAGTGTTGACTCGCAAAAAAACTTGGAACTATGTTGCCGGGTGTAACTATAATATTACCCCGCTGTACTCGCTGACATTCGTTACGACCAATGTTAGAAAACGACTAATTTATTGATTAAGACTTCTTATTCTTCTCTTCTTCAATTTGAAAAAAAAGAATACGTTCGTCCTAAATTGTGAAGGAATGCCCTGCGAGGCACATTACTAGGGAGCTAGGCGACCTGCACGCGCTGACTCGATCGAACCTAGACATTCAACTATAGAGAGCACATTTTCTTTCTTGTGTTTATATTTACTTTTACATACTTTTATTTCAATAAAGCCATACGATAATAATAATAATCTGCCTGCATGCCGACGTGCAAATGTCTGCGCTCGTCAAATCAAATTAAATTAAATTATTTTCTATGATGTCAATATAGAAATTGACATCATAGAAAATAATTACACAAACAAATAAAAAACAATATCAATAAGCATAAGACCTGCTAACGTAACACAATCGACTTTCTACTCAATTCACGGGTATATTTTTTACTTTGGCAACAAATCTTGTCCAATGCTACCAACCTGACAAAACCAATTCATTAATCTATTTCAGTCAATGCTAAAAACGCTATGAGTTTAGTATTTTCAAAACTTCAATTTGTAAGCTTAATTTTTTCCTAATTTCTGAACGCATTATATGATAATGTTGCCATAAACTTATTAAACCTCTACATTTGGGTTTTTAAATTAGCACAGTGAAATAAAATTTCATTTATTCTTCTGACAAATTCGAATAATATTTTCTTCAAATTAACAAGATACATGTGAAATTTTATATGATGCCAAACCTTCAGTAAATTAATTATTAGAATTATAAAAGCATTATAAAACCAACTCGAAAATAAAGCCGGACCAGAAATATATGAGGATTGTCAAGAGGGCGCTATTTATAAGATTTATATGGCAACAGTTTTGCAACCAATCGCAACCGCACTATAATGGCATTAGTTTAAATACCTGTCAGTTCCTATGGTAACCTTGTAAAATATTTTTTTGGAATGCACTGTTTTTCGTGTAGTAAGCACGTATACACATTATTTATAATATTACGTTCACGACTGTGAATGGTCTTAGGCATTTTCTTTGGATATTTTTAAATATTTGTCTCTTAAAGAAACCACCACGAATGACATTGACATTGTTGACAAACCATCAAAAATCATTGCCAGTGTAAGAAATTAGTTTCAGTGAAATTACGCAATATGGCGATATATATTACTTTACTCTTTGATATGGCGCACAGGCGCATCCTCATATATTTCTGGTCAGGCTTTACAAGAGATTTGAAACATATCATTATAAAAAAATATATCATGTCTAACTTAAAGCAACATATTTTATGAAACATAGAAGTAAATATAATGATTATTGGTAAATGTTTTCAGATGTTTTTTCATTATCGATATTACAATGGCGCCGATAAATTTAACGGTTTTTTAATGAGCTTTCTTGGAAACACTGATGGCCGCCATCTTGAAGCGTAATTGTTGTCATGTTTACGTTGTGTGAAAGGTGAAATTCATGAGTTTTCCTATAATAATCAGGTGATTTTAATATTACTATCTTTAAAACTATTAAATGAGTGTCGAGTAATTATGTGGAAGTGTTTTAAATACGTAGGTTAATGCATTCGCTCCAAAAGCCTACAATGCAGATTAGGCGCCAAACTGTATGAGTCGTTAACGACCAGCATTGTTTAGTTTGTTCCTGTTTTTTGTGTCCAAAATGACTGCGACAGACATTTTAGTGTTTATGAAGATCCTATAGATGTGTTCATTATATGCCTTGCTTTATTTTCAGGCCAGCTTTGATGTAAGAACAGATTGGATCAAGTAGACATTCACTATGTTTTACGCACATTTTGTGCTGGCCAAGAAGGGGCCGCTAGCCAAGATTTGGTTGGCAGCCCACTGGGACAAAAAGCTTACGAAGGCTCATGTTTTCGAGACCAATATTGAGAAGTCTGTAGACGGTATTTTGAAGCCCAAAGTGAAGATGGCTTTGAGGACATCTGGGCATCTCCTGCTTGGTGTTGTGAGGATTTACTCGCGAAAAGCAAAGTACCTGCTGCAGGACTGTAATGAAGCTTTTGTTAAGATCAAGGTTTGTAATAGTTATCATATATATCCTATCTCTTCAAATTTTGAATCCATTACCTTTTCCTATTGTTCCTACTTACACAAAATTCCTCACAGGATGATCTACAATTGTATGAATAAACCTTGTGTCATAACATTCATTAACTTTTAATGACCAAGTAGACTGTTTTAAACTTGATGTCAGTTTGAGGTTAAATACAATTATTTGACTCTTCTTTTATTAAATAAAAAATATCATTATTTAAATAATTTTTAGTTTACCCTAATATTTGCCCTTGCCCAACCCCAGGGCTTAGCCACACTGTTTCTCCTTTTAACTCAAGAGGCCTTATTCCTTTTAAAATGGTGAATGTTTTAGACACTTTTCTCTATGCTCAAACATGTTTCTTAACATATTATTGATGTTACTACCTAGAACAGGGCTATTGGGATTTATTGGTATATATTTGAAACCTACAGTTTGAATTTTTCATCGATAATTTTTGTCGCAAAAACTACTTGAATTTGACAAAATTCACGCAGAAAACTGTTTTTTTTTAACTTATTTTTGACTGCACGCAATGAAAACATGAAATAACTTTACTAACTAGAACTTGGGGAAAAGTGTTATTCACTTCAAAAAGTTGGTTGAAATTATCAATATTTTTGTCATATGAAAAAAAAATTGAAGAACTTTTTTTTTTGAAGGAATATGGCCTTAAGAGAATATATATCACTGCTCCTTGTCCCATACTATCAGTTAGTAACTATGGCGTTGCATACAAATGACGTCCAAACTTAATGTAGCCTTTTCCTCCTCCAAAACTTAATAAATCTTTATGAAATTGTTGTAGACTGTTTTGATTTTTGCGCTTATTATTATAAAATTTGTGTACTAGGCAAGTTTTTGGCCACAATTCCTCCGCAAACAGGCGCCTAGTACACAAATTCTATAATAATTTTCACAAAAAACGAAACAGTTCAACACAGAACATTTTCTTCTCATTGAGTTCCTAAAATTAGGTAAAGATTGGTTAAGATTTGGAGGAGGAAACAAACAGGAAGGAAGCCTTGAATTATATGGAAAAATAAGCAGTGATATTTCCTCCTAATGTTCCTTGTCTTAGATTTCTACTCCTTTTTCTTGAGCCCTCTCTTGGGTACAGTTCTGTCCGTTCTTTGGGCCATTTCTTCTTTTGCCTGTTAGCATGTGTCCAGTCTATTTCTACTAATGTTTCCTGATAGAAAGAAAGAAAAAAGAAATAAATATATTTATTCAAAGGCATGCAGTTTAGTCTCGTTAATCTGGCACTTCAATAGTTACATACATCCAATATTTGACGACGATGCGGTTTGTAGTGCATCTGCCTACTGAGTTTTATTATTATTATAAGCCTTTGTCTACAGTCATTGACTGTCTTGCTTTTCAGCATAGGCCTCCCCAAGATTTTTCCAAGCCGATCTGTCTCTTGCTGTTCTCATCCATGTTGTTCCTGCTATTTTCTTTATGTCGTCTTCCCACCTCCGGTATTGACCACCTTGCTTTCTTTTGTTGTACCTAGGGCACCACTCCATCACATCTTTAGCCCATTTTTCCCTATTGGTTCTTATAAGATGGCCTGTCCAGTTCCATTTCAGTTTTTTGATACATTTTTTTATGTCAGTAACTTTTGTTCTTTTTCTTATGGTTTTGAGTCGAACCTTGTCTTGTAACTTAATATTAAGAATACTTCTCTCCATACTGTGTTGACATGTTTGTAAAGCTTTAGTATTTTGGTCTGTTAGACTCCATGTCTGGCAGCCATATGTCATACTCGGTAGAATGCACGTATCAAATACCTTTCTTTTACTTTTTAATTGAATTACAGGGTTTTTCATAATTTCCTTAAAGGACCAGTATCTCTTCCAAGCGATAGTTATCCTATTATTGATTTCTTTTGTTGTGAGATCGTTTGGTGATATTATTTGTCCTAGATACGTATACTCCTCCACATATTCTATCAAGCTGGAAAAACAAAAGTAATGACAAACCACATTAAAACCCCGATTACACCTACTGAGTTACCCTTTACTAGTTCAAGCTATGATTTTAATTCATACTAGTGACCCACCCTGGCTTCGTATGGCTACAGTGCTAAATTATGCATGTATTCCATACATATAAACCTTCCTCTCCCTGTCTATAAAAAAACTGCATTAAAATCCGTTGCGTAGTTTTAAAGATCTAAGCATACATAGGGACAGACAGAAGGAAGTGACTTTGTTTTATGCTATGTAGTGATGAATTATTCCATACAATCCAGTAACCTGAACAGTCCAACCTTATAGTTTTCAATAGTGCCCAGATTAGTGAGACGCTACTGTAGGTATTCCATTACGACAATAGAAAGAAGTCAATGAAACAACAGAGTAAAATTTGAAACTAAATCTAGGCTCAGAATGTTCCGACCTCAGCATGATGCTAGCTCAAAAACCAGCGTTGATCTTCCAGTGAGACCATGATCATAAAACATTATGCGAATAGACTATCCTTTACTTTTGTTTTTTTCCTTAAATAGTCACAAAATTCTGAAGTGATTCAGTAATGTTGGGATGGAATAACTTTACATTTGAATGAAAAATTCAAGGTTTCTTTTCTTGGTTCTTGACTAAACCTGTGTAATAAGTGAGTGTTCTCAGATTCTTCTTCACCAGTTGTGGTTGTCTAGGTTAGTTAAGCCATACTTAAGATTACGTATTAATTTCAGATGGCCTTCCGGCCAGGGATGGTGGATTTGCCCGAGGAGCACAGAGAGGCCGCCATGAACGCTATCACTCTGCCGGAGGTGTTCCATGACTTTGACACCGCAATGCCAGAGTTGAAGTAAGGGTTTGCTGTTTGGATTTAACCAATAATTAATGTTAGATTCCGTCACAAATCAACCTCCAGTAGTGCGGGTCACTTCACCCATATTCCCATTTTGTCACCATCCCTATTTCGTCCACATTCCCACCTTGTCTACAATCCCATCTCGTCATGGGAATGTGGACGAGTTGGGAATTTAGACGAGATAGGAAGTGTACAATTTGGAAATGTGGACGAAATAGGAATGTTGACAACATGGGAATACGGACGAAGTGAACCTAAACGCTTAAATGGTGATACCTGAATATTGCAAGGCGTTTTATTCTTTTAATTTTGTTGATTTAGGAGCTTTAAAATGTAGATATTTCTGTTAAAATTGTTGTCTGATAATACAAAATTGCTTGATATATTGCACAAGTGACAAATTGGAATTGAATCGGTAGAAATTTTCAGACTTGCGGCTGGTGGTAAAAAAAAAGTACATTCACTTCATAATATTTTTGTTGTCTTTTGTAGCGAGGTCGACATTGAAGCCCAGTTCTCTATGAACCAGTCTCGCGCGGAGGAAATCACGATGCGCGAAGACTACGGCTCCCTCAACCTAGTCAACCCTGACGATGGGTTTGGTGACATGGGATTCGACACCGACAACCCCGATATCATGCGTGAAGCCATCGGCAACGAGGCGGGCCTGGAACAGGTGAGAGAATGCTAGTGAAGAAATTTGAAAATGATTTAGTGTAGTGATTCTTTTTAATTCTTTTTTCTCGGATCTCTTTTATGTGACTAAAAGACTATAAATCTGCCTCCTAATCTGTTTTGATATTCTGTTAATTCAACCCTATTTGTTAGGGATTTTAAACAAAGTAAACAAAGAAAATCTACAATACAGGGTGCCCGTGAGCATTGCAAAAGATTTTAACCACGCATTCCTGAGGCCCTAACGTTACTAATAAATGTTATTTTTCCATACACAATAAATACTTAATGTTGGCTTCTCCAGTAAAAACATGCCTTAGGACGAGCTGGCAACGTTTGTTATTGCTATCTCTTTATAATGTCATATAATTTTATCTGTTTGGTCATTATTAAATAGAAAGGCCATTAGTAAGATAACATTTGTTTGCAGAGCAACCTGTTGTTCGCGGACGGCTCGTCGCTGGAGCTGGGCAAGGAGGGCGCGGCGCTGCCGGCGCCGGGGCTGGCGCGGCGGCTCGAGGCGCAGCCGCACGCGCCGCTCGACGACGGCTTCGGCGGCACCATCGGCGAAGTGCCCGACTTCGGACGTGAGCTTTAGCTTCATTTATATACAGTAGGAGTAGGGCTGCCATTTCTAACTTCGCCGAACCCGGAAGAAGACTTAAAAAACCCGGACATTTGGCGTAAACCGCTTTTTTTTCCCGGACGTGTCTGTAAATAATATTATTAAGAAAAACAATATTTTACATTCCATAAAAAGTGTCCTTGTGTCACTTTTTCAAAACCCCCCCGGACGGCCTCCATACTAGGACAAATTCGGGGAAACCCGGTCGGATGGCAGTCCTTAGTAGGAGTTCGCGGGCGGGTCATCACTGGAGCGAATAAGGATGGCACAATTATAAAAAGTACTAGAAGGCGCCTGTCCGCGGAAAGGTTTTATCTTTACTATAGTTGGATAAAATATATCCTATAACCATCTTTGGATGTCCAGCTATCCCTGCACCAAAATTGGTTAAAATCCGTCCAGTCGTTTCAACGTGATGAGCAGGCAAATAAATTTTTACTAACGGATGGCGCCGTGCGCCCAAACAAATCCTGCATCATTAAGATTTTCCCTAAAACAACGACCTCTCCATGTAAAACAAATTTTTAACCTATTGACCGACAAGCGGTCTAGCAATTTACCGTGCCACTGACGTCAGAGTAAAAAAAAAAAGATGTGCCCCAAAATCAACAGGGATTGAAAAATACTTGTAGCGGTTAGAATTACAAAGTTTTTGATCATTGAAATTTGGACGGCTGTGGCCGACGTGGCGTCAGGGGCACGATTTTTTGTTGACGGCCACAGCCGACTGTGGCGCTCAAAAGGTTAATGCTATTGTAGACTATTTGAATAGTTTCTGATGTGATGTTCATTTGTGTACGGCTTATATGATTGTGGTCAGATGCGGGCGGGCTGTTCGAGGGCGACCTGTTCGGCGACGTGCCGGGCGCGGCGGCGGCGGCGGGCGGCGCGGCGCTGGCCGGGCCCGAGGAGCAGCCGCAGTCGCTGCAGGTGCGTCTGCTGTACTCTACAATGACGGGGCGTTCAAGTCTTACGTAACGCTATTTAGGGGGGAGGGGGGTCTCGTAAAACGTTACGATGCGTTACAGGGGCGGGAGGGGGTCTTTCTTACAACGCGTTACGTAACATTGTTTCTTTTTTTTTTATAAAAAAAATTGGGATTTAAAACGCCCAAGTTGGCAACCCTTGTCGTTTATTTTACGTGACTTTTGGGTAAAAATGGTCACTTTTTGTGTCACTTATGGTGTTACGTAACGTTTAGAGAGCGGGAGGGGGGGTACAGAAAAACGATACGGCGCGTTACAGCGTTACAAGGGAGGGAGGGAGGGTCAAAAATTGCGTTACGTAATACTTGAACGCTCCCTGAGCTGCAGAATTGTCCATAGTAAATATACATAGTAGGGGTGACAGTGGTTTCCGTGCGAGATTGCAGAAAATATTACAGCACCTCGAGTGTACTCGAGTCTATTATTGTTGGATGGTGGTAGCTCACGGCCGGTCGTGTGGATCCTCGAAGGATGTCGTTTTCCAGTAGTAGGTAACTTAGGTAAGGCCATACCAGCTTATATGATGATGAATTGATGATAGTTGCGCGCGGGCGTTGGATTCCAGTTATAATTTTTCTTGGAAAAATATGTCAATCTAAAACATATTTTTGTTAATCCAATTTGTTTGATTAATCTATTTAATGCCAGCAGCATTCAACATGGAGGATTCAAGAGATTGTTTGATGAAATATTGCAAGAGTACCATGTTGACATTTGTTTAACCCTTTGACCGTCAAAGACGGCAAATCACGTCATCGGGAATTCGTGCCACTGACGCCAACGACGCCTACTGACGTCAAAAATTTCAATGGTCAAAAACATGTTAATTCAAACCACTATCTGTGTTTTTCAATCCCTGTTGATTTTGGAGCACTTTCTTTTTTTTTTGGTTTGCCGTCAGTGGCACGGTGAATTGCTTTGCCGCTTGGCGCTCTAAAGGCTGATTTAGACGATGCCAATTTTGAGACGCCTAAATTACGGCGCCTCGAAAAGGCACCGTGTAAACACTTTCCGCGCCATTTTTTCGCCGCATGCCAGCGCTGGCGCGGAATAGAACACGAGCCTATTTTTTGGCGCCAGTGACCCCCCCTCCGCGTCTCTCGCTGCCACTAATGACTGGTACTGAAAAAAGCACTGTGTAAACACGACTGGCGGCGAGATTTAGGCGGCTGAACATAGTCATTGTCTAAACGGTCGGAGGTGTGCTGTGCGGTAATCACTGGCGCCGTAATTTAGGCGTCTCAAAATTGGCATCGTCTAAATCAGCCTTAAAGGTTAATGTTTGTCGAGGAATTGACCTTTAGCGAATGCTTCCATGTGCAGGCGGAGATCGAGGCGGCGGGCGTGAGCGGCGCGGCGCCGGCGCCGGACGCGCCCGACTCCGACGACGACATGGGCGATCACTACGACGCCGGCAACTCGCCGCAGCACAGGTATCACACATTTATCCGACTACAGATACGCTAAAAGGTTATGCTTTACTTTCGCCATGGACGAACTTTCTTGCATTAGAATAAAAATTAGTTGTATATATGAGATTATAAATAACACACTGGGTAGGTACCTACTTATTGTGCAACTTCGTTCCAACTCCATAATTCAATTTCTGTATTTTTTTTTATTATTAATTTGCTGTTATTATTGCATGTGTCTTTGTAAAACTGTGCGTGTTATTTAACTTAATGTTAAATATTATTACGTTGCTATATGTGAGATCCTATAATTGGCTCTGTATTACTAGTTATGTCACTATTAGCGTAAGTTAAGCTGTTGGTTCTCCATGCATAAATAAATAAATAAATGAATATATACAAAGGATGGAAGGAAGCCAAAAATGAATGCAATTCACTGAAGTCAAGTGGGTATCGAACTCATGACCTCTGCTTGAACGCAGTGCTCTCACCTATGAGCTATAACTGCTATGAGGATGGCATGAAACTAATTCCGTGTTTGAACGTGTCCTCAGCTGGGGCGGGTCTGCGCCGGCTTCGCCCGCGCCCGCCGAGCTCATGCCGCCGCCCGCCGCGCCGCGCCCGCCCTCCGTGCGGCCCATGGTCAGTATACACAGCCTATCATCAGCTTCTACTTCCTCTCATTCTGTCCGAGTATAAATGGTGTATCCACTCACAAAAAAGTCAATTTGAACACTATATTTTCCTTTGATATGCTTAACACCTTGTCAAAAGATATAAAACTAAGTCCTCAAAAAAGTGCAAATTACCGTGCCTTTCGGAAAAATAACACCAGAGCAAACAAACACACATGCAGGGCCCATATAGTAAAAGTATTCACTGAAGCTCATAAAGATAAACATTCACAAAGTAAAGGTCTCAAACACAGGTCAACCTTTAAAATAAGGACGAAATGGCTTCTACGCTAGTAATTTCACAGATCCCAGACCAAAAATAATTGTAACACTGCTATCTGCTAGCAATAAGTAATAAAAATAAATATCAGACAACCTCCCACAAATCGATCTAGTCCCAAATTAAACTCAAGAAGGCTTGTGTTATGGGTACTAGACGACGATATACATACTTATATAGATAAATATATACTTAAATACATAGTTTAGTTTAGTTTATTTATCACAAAATTACAAATTTCTTATAAATACAAGTACATGCCAGTTTATATTACTCTTCGGAATGTGATCGTTAAACAAAAATGATATTCGTAAATCAATACAATAAACATTAAATAAATGAATGTCTGAATAAAAATAATTTGTAAGTACACAATAGTGTAGTTACGATCAATATATCGATATAATTCTAATACCTACCAAAAAAGTGTGTAGGTACACATCAAAATAAAAATTAAATAGGAACAACCATGACCCAAGCACAAATATTCGAGTTCATCACACAAATATTTGCCCTGGCCGGGATTCGAACCCGGGACCGCCGCTCAGTAGGCAGGTGCTTACAAACTGAGCCAACCGCGTCGTCAAGTGAACGTTTATGACGGCGACAGCGATCCCGACGGATGCACGGAGCTAACGTTGAAGTAACATTGTGCAGGAGGTGGACGAGGAGCCGGGCGCGCCGGAGCCGGCGCCGGCGGCCGAGGCGGCGCTGGCGGCGCTGGAGAACACCACGCTGCTGCACAACGACGAGGAGTCCTTCGCGCTCGCACCCGTCGACGCCACCGTGCTCAAAGGTCAGCCCACCCTCCGCTACCCTATGTCTGGACCATATAGCACGATACTAACAATTATCAGATGACCACGACTGTTAGCCGTCCACGATGCCACGAATTACACGAGGTCCGTACAGTGCGTGAGCGTTCAGAATGCGATTCGCGTATTGTACCTCGCTCGCCCTTCCTCGGTCCACATAAGAACCTCTCAGTTCTCACCCAAAACGAATCGCAATCTGAGAGCTCACGAACTATACGATTCCTGTCTTCAGTTGCCATAGGGCATACTTTTAAATCCAAACTCTCGACCATAATTAATTACACACATTCATAACATTTCCTCAAATCTATTTCTACAGGCATAACGAAAACGAAACGCAAGCGCAAGCTGATCGTGGACGAAGTGAAGAACATATCGGGCGAGGAGATGAAGAACCAGCTGAGCAACACGTCGGACATCGTCACCACCCTGGATCTTGCACCGCCCACCAGACGACTCATGCACTGGAAGGAAACTGGTGGAGTCGAGAAACTCTTTACTCTGCCAGCTAGACCCATTCCATCCAGAGTACTCTTCAAGGTACTGTCGAATGTGTAATATACTCCTTAACCCTTTGAGCGCCAAGCGGCAAAGCAATTCACCGTGCCACTGACGCCAAACCAAAAAAAAAAAGTGCTCCAAAATCAACAGAGATTGAAAAACACAGATAGTGGTTTGAATTAGTATGTTTTTGACCATTGAAATTTTTGACGTCAATAGGCGTCGTTGGCGTCAATGGCACGAATTCCCGATGACGTGATTTGCCGTCTTTGGCGGTCAAAGGGTTAAGATTGATACCATCGATCAATTGCAACCGATTGGTGTAGCAGCTGTTTAACCTTTTGAGCGCCACAGTCGGCTGTGGCCGTCAACAAAAAATCGTGCCCCTGACGCCACGTCGGCCACAGCCGTCCAAATTTCAATGATCAAAAACTTTGTAATTCTAACCGCTACAAGTATTTTTCAATCCCTGTTGATTTTGGGGCACATCTTTTTTTTTTACTCTGGCGTCAGTGGCACGGTAAATTGCTAGACCGCTTGGCGGTCAATAGGTTAAAAAAAAAACTTATTCTGTGTTGACGATATCTTGTTTTTTAGTATAAAATGCTTGACCAACTTCATCAATTTCCAAGTCCATTCCTATAGATGTCGATGTAGGGTTCCGTTTAATGTATATTAGGCTAACGCAGTAGTTGTAAATGGTTTGTTTATTCAGAAATACCAGCGCAACATGACCCTGCGCAACGAGACGGAGGAGGGCGAGGCGAAGTCGCCGGAGCAGCCCGAGCCCGCGCGCCGCGCCATGCGCAAGCGACGACACGAAGAGGTAACACTTCTACTTATATGCATTTCACTTCGATGCGCAACATTTCAGGTAGTCGTAGGTTTGTTGAAAACCACCGTACGACCCGCATTTTGGTGGAAACATTTCAGGTAGTCGTAGGTTTGTTGAAAACCACCGTACGACCCGCATTTTGGTGGAAACATTTCAGGTAGTCGTAGGTTTGTTAAAAACCACCGTACGACCCGCATTTTGGTGCAAATACCGAGCATGCTAATGCGGAGTAGGTATTATTCAGCTTTGCATTCGACTCTCGCGCATATTAATTTTATCTTACCTATTACATCTCGATGTATATTGAAGGACTTGCCTTAATAATAAATTTAATCTGGAAAATACCATTGATGAATCAATTCAAACTTTCGTAGAGAAATAGTAACCTACATGAACGTGACAATTTACAAGAACTACGCCCAAATTAAGCTCTAATAGGCTATTATTACGGGTAAGTTAGTATGATAGATTAGTAGTTAAGATGACAGTATATCTATAGGATCTACCTTCTTATATTTACAGAAATCATCAAGTGAGGTAAACATCCCTGTGCTCGACACGCTAATACCTAATAGTTTTCACCATGCTGTCACCTCTATTGCTAATAACATAACATTCAAGATTGCAACTATTGGGACAGTGTCGAGCACAGGGCCATTTACCTTAAACATAAATATGTATCCGACCTCATGACATGACATATACTGCCATGCTAACTTAAAAGGTGACCTTTTTGTATGGAGCTCTATAGCAAAAGATCGCCTTTTACCTTAGCACGGCAGTATATATCTACTCTTGCACTTGCACTACCGCGGTGCCAAGCGCATCTTCATTACAACAAAATTCATCAGTCATAAAGTATGTATGGTGAACATTGTCAGACGATGCAGCCGCCGGACACGCCCGCGCCGACGCCGGCCGCCGACTTGGAGCCGCCGACTCCCGTGCCGCAGGAGTACGAGCCCTCCGTCGGTGAGTACCTTACCCGAGCCTTATCATCTCCTACTCACGGTTTTTGGCATGGGCACCTCACTCTTCGCCATGACATTCACATTTCCTCTTGAATATCCTTTTCATGGTCAAGGATGAAGCCTGTAAAGATGACTCTGTTAATCCGTTTGCATAAAAGCTTATTAATTAATAATTATATTCTAATACCCGACAACAAAGCGTTCTATATGTTTAGGCTCTTTGGTGCATCATTTTGGTATATACAGTGATGAGATGGTCAAACAAAACAAAATGTTTGTAAAATTGGACTAATCACGGAACTGATTTAACTGTTTACATATGTCCTATATGATTAGGACACAAGTTCTCATAATTCCATTGCTTTTTCATTTTTTATAACCAAAATAATCATGAAATCACCTAACAATTGGGAAAGGCATCTACACGGAAACAACGCATATTATTATAAAAGACAATTTTGAATCAAGTGATCAGGCCGCAATTGCGTATAAGTTGCAAAAAAGTGGTATAAGTGTGTTGTATTCCGTGTGGGTGCTTGTCCCCGACCCCGCACTCACGCTGTCTGGTGGCAGAGCCGGCGCGCGCGGCGGGCGAGCAGACGCCGCGCGACGACGTAGAAGACGCGCCGCAAACCCCTGGTGAGAACTGCTTCTTCTACTGCTTTCACTTTGCTACAATTAGACTGCCAACGAGGGTTTTGGAAATCGTTACGATACTGTTTACCACTTTTTGAGGAGGGTAATGCACTTTTTTACGTTCTGACGCATTTGTACATACATAAAAATCTTCCTTCACAACAAAAGTAAAACTTGATTATTAAAATAATTCATTAGCTGTTTCGGGCACACGGGTCGAAATAATGAGTACGATTGATAAACATAATTTTAGCTGGATGTATATTTTTTAAGACGAGAACTATCGTTGTTAGAATCCTACTTCGCTCGATCTACTATGAATAGCGAGTACAGCAGCGACATGAATGTAATGTAAGGTGATGTGGTAGGTATGCTGAGCGCCCTGGGCCCGCCGCTGACGCCGGGCGCGCTGGGCCCGCTGACGCCGGGCACGCTGCTGCAGGGCGGCCTCACTCCGGGCGGCCTGCCACACGGCGCGCTCACGCCAGGTCAGTCAACTATGTAAGGTGATGTGGTAGGTATGCTGAGCGCCCTGGGCCCGCTGACGCCGGGCACGCTGCTGCAGGGCGGCCTCACTCCGGGCGGCCTGCCACACGGCGCGCTCACGCCAGGTCAGTCAACTATGTAAGGTGATGTGGTAGGTATGCTGAGCGCCCTGGGCCCGCTGACGCCGGGCACGCTGCTGCAGGGCGGCCTCACTCCGGGCGGCCTGCCACACGGCGCGCTCACGCCAGGTCAGTCAACTATGTAAGGTGATGTGGTAGGTATGCTGAGCGCCCTGGGCCCGCTGACGCCGGGCACGCTGCTGCAGGGCGGCCTCACTCCCGGCGGCCTGCCACACGGCGCGCTCACGCCAGGTCAGTCAACTATGTAAGGTGATGTGGTAGGTATGCTGAGCGCCCTGGGCCCGCTGACGCCGGGCACGCTGCTGCAGGGCGGCCTCACTCCCGGCGGCCTGCCACACGGCGCGCTCACGCCAGGTCAGTCAACTATGTAAGGTGATGTGGTAGGTATGCTGAGCGCCCTGGGCCCGCTGACGCCGGGCACGCTGCTGCAGGGCGGCCTCACTCCCGGCGGCCTGCCACACGGCGCGCTCACGCCAGGTCAGTCAACTATGTAAGGTGATGTGGTAGGTATGCTGAGCGCCCTGGGCCCGCTGACGCCGGGCACGCTGCTGCAGGGCGGCCTCACTCCCGGCGGCCTGCCACACGGCGCGCTCACGCCAGGTCAGTCAACTATGTAAGGTGATGTGGTAGGTATGCTGAGCGCCCTGGGCCCGCTGACGCCGGGCACGCTGCTGCAGGGCGGCCTCACTCCCGGCGGCCTGCCACACGGCGCGCTCACGCCAGGTCAGTCAACTATGTAAGGTGATGTGGTAGGTATGCTGAGCGCGCTGGGCCCGCTGACGCCGGGCACGCTGCTGCAGGGAGGCCTCACTCCCGGCGGCCTGCCACACGGCGCGCTCACGCCAGGTCAGTCAACTATGTAAGGTGATGTGGTAGGTATGCTGAGCGCCCTGGGCCCGCTGACGCCGGGCACGCTGCTGCAGGGCGGCCTCACTCCGGGCGGCCTGCCACACGGCGCGCTCACGCCAGGTCAGTCAACTATGTAAGGTGATGTGGTAGGTATGCTGAGCGCCCTGGGCCCGCTGACGCCGGGCACGCTGCTGCAGGGCGGCCTCACTCCCGGCGGCCTGCCACACGGCGCGCTCACGCCAGGTCAGTCAACTATGTAAGGTGATGTGGTAGGTATGCTGAGCGCCCTGGGCCCGCTGACGCCGGGCACGCTGCTGCAGGGAGGCCTCACTCCCGGCGGCCTGCCACACGGCGCGCTCACGCCAGGTCAGTCAACTATGTAAGGTGATGTGGTAGGTATGCTGAGCGCCCTGGGCCCGCTGACGCCGGGCACGCTGCTGCAGGGCGGCCTCACTCCCGGCGGCCTGCCACACGGCGCGCTCACGCCAGGTCAGTCAACTATGTAAGGTGATGTGGTAGGTATGCTGAGCGCGCTGGGCCCGCTGACGCCGGGCACGCTGCTGCAGGGAGGCCTCACTCCCGGCGGCCTGCCACACGGCGCGCTCACGCCAGGTCAGTCAACTATGTAAGGTGATGTGGTAGGTATGCTGAGCGCCCTGGGCCCGCTGACGCCGGGCACGCTGCTGCAGGGAGGCCTCACTCCCGGCGGCCTGCCACACGGCGCGCTCACGCCAGGTCAGTTAACTCGCTGCATCTCACTACCACTCATACGATCTACCGACCAGATATGCTAGCACAACTGTAACACTCGAGCCAGAAATATTACCTATCTCTTTATTCGCTATACTATGAGCGAGTGACGGGTTATGCCATGTCGCACGACATGAGTCGCGAACCATAATTGTGCTAGACCGGCCGGTTTTTTCCAATGTCACTCGTGGAACGGAATTATCAGATATCAAATTTATACATAGTTTAATTATCAATTTATCTTAGACTGAATGATACGGTTTGGTAAGGTGCGAGCAACAACAACCTACAGCCCTAACAGTTAGTGCTTAGGTCGTTAACCAAAATTTGAACCCAGTCAGAAATAAATAGTAATTAAAACCGTGTTACTTTACCAGGTGGCCTGCAGCACGGCGGCATGACGCCGGCCGGACTGCAGCACGGCGACGACTTTGGCGCCGGCGGCATGACTCCCGCAGGACTACACCACGGAGGTATGATACCCTCATTTAGCTCCTGACCACCACATTTTTTTTGCGCGTTATGTCCTCAGTATATATTTGCCATTCTCGAGAACGTTTCCCGATTATCGAAAACGTTCTGTGCCCATTCAAATCTAATAATATCATTGAGCAGTCGTTCATGTGTCAAACATTTCGAGGTAATTCCACAATCCAAAAAGTGGAAATGGAAATATAGCACACTGCCAGACCTAGAAAACTAGAATGCGTGACAGTCCGGGTGCAATATTTTTATGCCATAAACGTCATTGACCTTTGGACTCTACTGTAATGTAATATCACTTGATAAACAATAACGTTCTTGGACACAACGCTAGACTTACACCCACAGCGGAAGAAACACCAAATACTGAAATGTGATGAAATAAATCCATAACCTGTAATTTGCAGGCATGACACCCATGGGCCTGGACAGCGGCATGACGCCGGGCGGGCTGGGCCACGGCGGCCTCACTCCCGCCGGCTTGCATCACGGCGGCATGACACCTGGTAACACGCGACTTCACACCTCACTTTCTCTCTTACCTCATGCTTCTTTCAATTCCCGGCGTTTTGAATCTTCATTAAAAGTACGTGATTTGATCTGCAAGCACGTTAGCATATTTTGAATCCATTTATTTCTTGACCGTAAGTGCAGTGACATAACTACTGCCATTCTAACTCCTGGTAAAAATGGTCCTTTTGGCTGGGGACCCCCACCAGTCGTTCGTAGGGTCGTCTTGCCTCTCCAGTTCCGCTAGTGCTATCGAATTGTCGGTAAATGTATTGGGGTTATGGCGCAGTACATTCATACTGTAATTTCAGGAGGATTAGACCACGGCGGTATGACGCCTGCGGGTCTACAGCATGGAGGCATGACGCCTGCGGGACTTCAACACGGGGGAATGACGCCTGCGGGATTACAACACGGAGGAATGACGCCCGCAGGTTTGCAGCACGGAGGAATGACGCCTGCTGGTCTTCAGCACGGTGGTATGACGCCGGCGGGATTGGCACACGGTGGAATGACGCCACAAGGTTAGTAGTACTAACCTAGTACATCCAGCTGGTCATAGTGCAATGTAAAAGCAAATGGCGGTATTAATAAATAAACACTATTGAGTTGATCGAGGTTGTGTAACGCCAACGGGTCTTGAAGGAATCGCTCTTCTGGGTGGGTACGAAGACGTTGCTTCATAGGATAAGGATGACGGAGTCGTAATAGGGAAATTAGTAGAACCTTCGGTTCCGTGATTTGAGTGTGGGTAAAGATTTTTAGATATTTAGATGAATAAAAACTAAAACGAGCTTTTTGAAGGCACAAATGATTGAACATTTTTTTGCCAGAAATAGTCAAGGTAGTTTTCGTCCTTCTTTGTTGTACACTATTTTTTACTTGACTACAATAGTAGTTTATGCAACTGATACATAATGAGAGGCATTAAAACACGAGTGTGGTTTTATGAAACGAGCGTCAGCGAGTTTCATAATAGGATCACACGAGTGTTTTAAGGCCTAATTATGTACAGTTGTATACACTACTTTATCTACACACATATCATAAGTACTCTAAGATGGGTTCAGAAGCCATAAGGAAATGACCGGCACACTAGTGCTACCTGTAAAATATCTAAAAACGACATATACTAATGCAGTAAGAAATAAATCTGAACAAATACATAAACAGATTATTTATTGTAATAGTTGTAATTTACATTTACATTGAAACAATATTTTCAACTAAAATGTGAATTACAATAAACTTATCACAATTATACTTTCGTAACAGCAAAGAACCAACAAACAAATGACAACAATAATGGCGGCAATTCGAACCTCCGTCAAGACGAATGTTTTTTTTTTTCTAAATCATATACAAACGAATGTATCCATATTCTCATGTCACTCGAGATCAAATGTCGTGCGGTTTTTATAAAAAAAAACATACTGAATTGACGTTTCGTATCGATAACAATATTAATATCTATGGATACTAGAATAGAGACCTACTTTAGTTTTGACAGCTGTTCCAAATTTAAACTCATAACCTTACAAAAATTGATACTGTTATAACATTACAGTACAGATTTTACCTACTGCCACAGATAAGAAAGTTCTCATAGTAAAATTGGTTGTAGTAATGCTGGTCATTTCCTACGGTTTCTGAACGCATTTTAGAGCACTAATGATATGTGCGTAGATAAACAGGTTTTTCCTTTGCCAACAAATCAACTTCTTGCCAGCTGTCGTTCCACCTGTCGTTGGTAGAATCGGACATATAAAACAAGCCGTGAGGGCTTCTTGCAGAATAAATTTCTGAATTTTGATCAACCAACCGTCTCCATTCCAGGCTTGCAGCACGGCGGCATGCTCAGCCACGGGCTGGAGCAGCTGCCTATGATGCCGCAGCTGGGCGGGGACGTGTCGCTGCTGGCGCGCGCGCTGCCCGCCGCGCCGCAGCCCGACCACGAGCTCGGACACACCGTGCCCATGGAGCCGCTGCCTCTGCAGGGGCTCGAGGACCCTGCGGACTACCAGGTCAGTCACGGTGACGTGTCGCTGCTGGCGCGCGCGCTGCCCGCCGCGCCGCAGCCCGACCACGAGCTCGGACACACCGTGCCCATGGAGCCGCTGCCTCTGCAGGGGCTCGAGGACCCTGCGGACTACCAGGTCAGTCACGGTGACGTGTCGCTGCTGGCGCGCGCGCTGCCCGCCGCGCCGCAGCCCGACCACGAGCTCGGACACACCGTGCCCATGGAGCCGCTGCCTCTGCAGGGGCTCGAGGACCCTGCGGACTACCAGGTCAGTCACGGTGACGTGTCGCTGCTGGCGCGCGCGCTGCCCGCCGCGCCGCAGCCCGACCACGAGCTCGGACACACCGTGCCCATGGAGCCGCTGCCTCTGCAGGGGCTCGAGGACCCTGCGGACTACCAGGTCAGTCACGGTGACGTGTCGCTGCTGGCGCGCGCGCTGCCCGCCGCGCCGCAGCCCGACCACGAGCTCGGACACACCGTGCCCATGGAGCCGCTGCCTCTGCAGGGGCTCGAGGACCCTGCGGACTACCAGGTCAGTCACGGTGACGTGTCGCTGCTGGCGCGCGCGCTGCCCGCCGCGCCGCAGCCCGACCACGAGCTCGGACACACCGTGCCCATGGAGCCGCTGCCTCTGCAGGGGCTCGAGGACCCTGCGGACTACCAGGTCAGTCACGGTGACGTGTCGCTGCTGGCGCGCGCGCTGCCCGCCGCGCCGCAGCCCGACCACGAGCTCGGACACACCGTGCCCATGGAGCCGCTGCCTCTGCAGGGGCTCGAGGACCCTGCGGACTACCAGGTCAGTCACGGTGACGTGTCGCTGCTGGCGCGCGCGCTGCCCGCCGCGCCGCAGCCCGACCACGAGCTCGGACACACCGTGCCCATGGAGCCGCTGCCTCTGCAGGGGCTCGAGGACCCCGCGGACTACCAGGTCAGTCACACTGCAGAGAGAGAGAGAGAGAGCCCTGGAAATCAACTGTTCTCGTAAATAAGTCTGGTCCTACTTCCGGGTCAGGGTGAGATGTAACATTAAATTTTCTGTCTGTATTTGGTGCATCACCTTTGCGGCTTAATTACAGAGCTCAATCTATCGTTCCGAATTTTTTAACTCTTCTGTAGAACATTTTCTTTGACAGCTCTCGCTTCGACATCCGAATAAGATTTTGGTCATACCTCTCTATCATTTCATGGCTTTAATCATCCCTAGCGTTGACTTCTGTATTAAACATTATGTGGTTAATTTACAGAGTGGTATGCAGATGACCAACTTGGGCTACGAAGACAACAATGGCCACCAGAGTCCACAGCACGACTACGACCTGCCGCCTAGTGTTGAAAACGTGAGTAGATTATTTGGCGATATTATGAGAAAAAAAAAAACACTTATCATTTATGTCAAAAATTACGAATTATGACACTAACGTACCGTTTACAACAGTAACTAGTAGGCAGATTCAACAAACCCTGAAAAAAAACATCACATCGCACTGTCTTTGTTAAGTGAGGCAGTGGCAGTGAACAGGTTAACTGAACCAGAGCCGCCTGATCACTAATGCTATCCTGCATTATCTCAGATGTTTGACGAACTTTCCTAATCCTATTGCAGGGAGAGGAGGGAGAACGCGAGGCGGGCGAGACCGACGAGCAGTTCGAAGAGCGAGTGCTGAACCGACGAGCGGCGCAGCTGTTCGCCGCCATGCGGCCCAAGCTCGCCGCCGGCCTGACGCTCGGCTTCGACAGCCTCGCGCCGCGCCACAACAACAGAAAACAGGTACGCAGATCTCCCTCGTCTAAGAGGCCTTATTCCTTTAAAAAAATATTTTTTTCATATTTTAACTAATATAGTGATAATTTCAACAAACTTTTTGAAGTGTATAGTACTTTTCCCCGATTGATAAAACTAATTTTCCGCGTGAATTTTGTCAATTTCGAGTAGTTTTTGAAACAAAAATTATCAATGAAAAATTCAAACTGTAGGTTTCGAATATATACCAATAAATCCCAATAACCTTGTTCTGGGTAGTAACATCAATAATATGTTAAGAATTTTTTTAATTTAGTTATAGATTTTTTTTTCTCTATAGAAAAATGTCTAAAACAATCAGCATTTTAAAAGGAATAAGGCCTCTTAAATGTTTTCTCTACGGCGTCGGCGGCGTTTCGGGCCCTGGCGTCCGCCTTCAGCATTTTCCTTGACTTCGCATGTTCTTCCTAACATTTTGTTATAAGACGACATGTAACCATTTTTAGGGGTTCTTAATATCAGTCGATAAGGGCACGGACACTGAATCCATACAAGATTACTTAATGAACAGACTTAATGGGTTTACCAGAGTTCAGTGGTGAGAGGGTTTGGCAAGACATTCACTGGAATCTTTTTTCGGTAATGGCATCCAAAAATGTTCTCTTTTCGAGGGCTCAGCAGAGTTAAATACTAATCAAGCGCTAAATAAGTTCTATATATAAGTAACTAAGTCATTTATTATTTTTGTTGCAGGTGGCACAGAAATTCTACAGTTTACTCGTCCTGAAGAAATATCAAGTACTAAAGTTAGAACAACATGAAACATATGGACCTATTACTATTTTTAAGGGCGCCCAGTTCGACACAGAGGCGATTTAAATGCGATAATGTTATTTATATTAATTATAATAATATAAAAGAGGAATATCTAAATTAGTATGTAAAAGAGGGTATAAAAGAGGTATCAGTTATAGTGATGTTTATTGAAGTTCTCGACTTCACACAGTACTAGATTGAGCCAAAAATGAAGATTGTAAGTTGACCTTTCGACTGGAGTTAGCGGGGACCTTAAATGAAAATATTACTTTGAATACGATATCTTGCTGCATTATTAAAGTTATACTCCCCGCGGACTCCGCTCGTCAGCGGTGACAGTTCAGTTTGAAGCCACGTGTAGGGAATTGCCTTATTTTGTTTTGCTCTAGGTTAAGTAAAATTATTGTAAAAAAGTTAGAAAAAATGTTTTGCTTTACAGTTGAAAATGAACATTTCTAAAAATGTTGGTGCAAAATTACTGTAGCCACATCAGCAATTTCTAATACAGTTGCCGAGAAACTTCTTGACCCAAAATGGCGAATCTGCGCATGCATATTTGTACGTAAATCGGCTACTGCGCAGTCAAGGTTAGGCTCAAGAAGTTTCTCGGCAACTGTATCGTGTTTCATTATCGAAGATCTCAAGTTCACAGGTATTCGACATAACAGGATTATTTTTGCAACATTAAGATTTTGCGGTATTTTGTTACTTATTAACAATACTTTAGATTGCGAATTATGTTAATACCAAAATAAAAAAAATTGCTGATTTAGCTATGATAACTATTATACAATATGTTTTTAGAAATACTCAGATAGTGTTGTAAAAATGTCTTTGAATCCCAAAATTATGTAAGCGTGTATTTTTTGTACTGATCATGTTAAGGAGATATTGACTAGCATGTTTGCAGCGCATCTATTCTCAAGGAAATGTAGGATATTGTAGTTGACGTAGTGAATTGTGAAAGGTTACACTCTGCGGGACGAGACCTAAGTTTACATATGCCTAATTCGGGTGAAATGCTACTTATTCTTATTTCATCGATTTTAAAGCAGTTCAGTGGCTACCTTTACAAGGCAGACAATTGATCTATAACACAAACTATACCCAGTGTATATATACATAGCTCTCGTCTAGTAGACGTATCGGAATTGTAATTTTAAGATATATTTATTATTAAGAAATAAGGTTACACATGGAACGTACTAATTATTTGTTATGAGTTAGGGTAAACATCTGTAATGACAAGATAATATAAAAACTTTATTTTTTAACGATGCCCTCTGTACATTCTTCTATCAACGACAATGTTAAGACCTTGGGTGAGTCGTATTGTCAGCGTTAGAGATAATTAAACCCATGGCTTTAAAACAGGGTCATGATTCTGTGGGAGCTTTTTGTACCACTATCATAGCCATAGCTGTATGAAATGAAATGATGTATTTAAATGCATGTGGGTAATCGGGAAATATTTGTAGTCACAATTGCTTAGTATATGTATATTATCGAAACCCTACCTTTTAGGCGTACATAGATTTGTTTAAATAACTTATGTGGATCTGCTATTATTATAATACCCTATTTATCAGATCACAATAACAGTAATATGTTAAAGTATTTCATCTAGATATTCATTAACGCTGTACTAATATTTATTTACCAACCATGTCTTAACCAATTTTTGAACAAAATTATATTTTTAACCGACTTTCAAAAAAAGGAGGAGGTTCTATGTTTCACTAATATTTATTTATTTTATTACATTGAAATTTATCAGGCAACTTATAATTTATAATGCACATGCTGTATGCGTTCCTGGAAGTTAACGCTAATTTTGCAGCGGCCTTATACAGTTGATTTATATATTGCGATCGAGCATTACGGGAACTTAACTGCTGTTAATATGTGAGTATTTCCATTATTATTACTTTTTGTTTTGCGATCCTAGTCCGAGCTATGATTATCACTGATAATAAGTGCTTATTTATTTTGGCCGTAATAGTGAAAATGGAATGATTATATTCTATATAATTAGTTGCCAGATGACTACACGAGATGAGTACCTAAGAGTATGGTCCGTGTGTAACTTTAGTAGTGAAATTATGCCTGCTATTATGAAACCTGTGTTCATTATCGTGAATGGTGTTGTACAGTGGACTTGGAGTGGCCTTCAAGATTATATTACATGTTTTACTTGTTCTTCTTCACCAAACTTGGTTAGCAATAATGTTGCTAGTTGGTGTTCTGCCTCCAAGCTCTACTCTAGGCCATGTGATTAAAGTAACTGCCTTATAGTGAACTTTGCAATATCACTTGTTAACAATTGTTCTGTGTAGCCACGTGGACGGTTTATATAAGTACAGATAATAGCAATTTACGTTCTTACAGCATAGTAGTTGAATTAGTTGGATATGGAGAAAATCGCTGGATATTTACATGTAATTAATACAGTAACGTCGATGTGGCTAATATTTAAGCTAGTAATATTTGTTCCCGCGGTATGCTGCTATAGTATTTACATTATGTCATATTTTATGTAATGTTTTTTCGAATTGTTAGTAATTAGCTTAAAGGTTGCAAGTATGTAAGTGCAGTTGAAGAGATTAACTTAAGATCTTTATCTAGGTAATTAGGCGTGATTCCGAAATGTACAAGATTTTAGAGTGATATTGTATGAACACCAACAACCTTCCACAATTAAAATGTAAGTATTTTGGTTCGGTGGAGCTAGTGTAGTTGTTACATTTCTTTGAGAACGATGTTTTATTTTTGTGTGTTTGAAACCAAAGTGGATCCATTCGACAAGGTTTTGGATTGTATTCATTTTGAAGACTTATTTTAAATTATGTGTAAAATTTATATCGCATTATAAATGCCAGGCACTATTACCAAAACTTTCAGTTGACTAATTACAATTTTAAGTGTTTACCTCCGCGAAGGAATTACTTTCGGATTTTCGAAATCGTCTTCCACGGGGGTACTCGCTTAGATATAGATTTTTTCGTCATAAAACATTTCTGTATTTGCAATAAATTTGTTAATAAAACTGTCGCAGTAATTAATTTCCCTTTGTATCAAGTCAAGCGCGAACCAGAATAATTGCATTCTGCGCAAAGTGGTGCAACAGACATTTTACCAGGGGTTCCATGTGCCATGTCATCGATTTGAAAAGCCAGCTGACGAAGTCGTCAGCATTATCGGCAGCTGGTTCGCTGTGATCAGAAAATTTTACAACACATTGCTCTGTACGGCTGGCGCCACGCTTGGTGCATCGCGTTAAGATTTTTCCTGTAATGATGACCCCTGCATAGAAAACTGGTTTTCAAAACAGTTATAGTATAGATGATAGAGGCTTGTCTTAGTGCTACTTCTGTAGGTGGTATGTAGTGATTATAATTATTCTCTTTCGGTGTAATAGTAGGTATCATTTTAGTAGGGCGGTATCTACTTACCTTTGTAACTGACAACAATTTAAACCGGTTACGTAGTATGGTTTCGTCAGCGGCCGAAGGGTATTTCATAATGCAGTGTGACCACAAACTGCTACTTCCAATTAAGTCGAAGGCAAAAAATTTACAATGGTATACAGGAAGCATAGATGTTGGTTCACTTTGTATCTAAAACCTAAAACAGAAATTCAGGTACTTCGTTTTAATACAAGGGGCACCTCATTGCTGTTTTAAATCTATATGCCCTGTTGTTTTTAGGGTTCCGGGCCCAAAGGGTAAAAACGGGACCCTATTACTGAGACTTCGCTTTCCGTCCGTCTGTCACCAGGCTGTATCTCGAGAACGGTGATAGCTAGACAGTTGAAATTTTCACAGATGATGTATTTCTATTGCCGCTATAACAACAAATACTAAAAATAAAATAAATATTTAAGGGGGGCTCCCATACAACAAACTTATTATAGATTATGGTACGGAACCCTTAATGCGCGAGTCGGACTCGCACTTTCAATTTTTTTTTTAAATGTAAGTAAACCCTATTTCCAAAATGCATTTGAACTTATCATACTTTTAAAATTGAAAATAGCAGTTTGTGGCCACACTGCATAATGGCTATTGTTTCTCAGGTAACAAAGGTCAAAGTAGATTCGGGCTCCAAAAGTAACACTTTACTACCTTTCATGCGCCCGAACCCTATACTGTCTCGAGATTCTGTAGTGTAGGTAAGGGGAAATAACCTGAAGCAACTTAATTCAATATGTGTGGCTTACTAATACGGCCTGGCCACGACTTCGGCCTTAGCGGCGAGCGGGACGTGTGTCTAGCTCAATCGAATGGCCGCCGCGCTCCGATCTCGCTCGATGCGCTCATTCAGCTCAACTGCTCGCCGCACAACTTGCCGCCGAAAGTCGTGGCATTTCGGTTTGGATGCGTTGACAGGTGATTAAAAAAAATTGGGCAAGTGCGAGTCCGACTCGCGCATGAAGGGTTCCGTACCACAATCTATAACAAGTTTGTTGTATGGGAGCCCCCCTTAAATATTTTTATTTTTAGTATTTGTTGTTATAGCGGCAATAGAAATACATCATCTGTGAAAATTTCAACTGTCTAGCTATCACCGTTCTTGAGATACAGCCTGGTGACAGTCGGACGGACAGCGAAGTCTCAGTAGATAATAGGGTCCCGTTTTTACCCTTTGGGTACGGAACCCTAAAAATGCAAACAAATTTCGTCTTTACTAAACCGAGTTTGATACCTTGGGATCAACACATTAAAACCGGAGTTGGTTTGAGCTGTGCAACGAAAAAACCCACCGACGATTACTTATTAGCAGGGGTCGGACTTTCTTTCGCACGGTAAGACTAATGGTGAGCTATGGAGCCGATATTAACATAAAAATACTATTCATACTCATAAGTGTATTTCATTCGCAATTTTAATTTTATAGTCAAGTACAAAGTCAGAAGAATATACAAAGACCTGATTTTTGTAGGCATTGTTTTTTTCGCCACCATAAAATACGTAAATATTTGCAACTTTATCCATGTTTTCTGGAGTAAATTAAATTGGGTTCTATATTGATCGAATATCCATTTATGACTAGAAAGTTCATGATATTGACAATAAATTGAGTTAAATTAGGAGTTTGAAATATTGTAAAAAAAATATTTTATTCATAATTTTAGTCATTTAATGCTTGGGAATGTTAACCATAATAACCACAAAGGCAGTTAGGAATTAAATAGATGAATGAGTATGAATTGTATTTTAATGTTAATAACGGCTCCATAGTTCTCCATTAGTCTTACCGTGCGAAAGAAAGTCCGATAGTGATCATTAATTTATTAACACCGCTCTGTAGAGGCACATTGCAGAATGAGGTTAGATACAAAACAAGCTAGAAATACGTGCGTGGAACGCGAATGAGGAGCTTGTGTTTTACAGAGCTATATTTAGATGGGCTGTGCCCGCATATTTAAATAGAGACCGCTATGGCTATTCATCATTGCACCATTCATTTGATACAGTTCCATAGCTCCGCTACCGCTAGGTGTGGTTAGCTCGACTCCGACAGTCAAAGCATTGGTGTCAGATGGTTCGATTTTAAGTTTGTACAAGTGCATTCTGCCAAACAGGCTGATTACCTTGTTTCTCTGCGTTTTAAATATGCAAGTATAAAATGGAGAACATTTGAAGAGAAAATATTATAATTGACGAACATATACCAAAACTTGGAGACATGGAAATCGCCGATACGAGCTCAGCTCTGAATGCAAATGTACTTAATGATAACGTTAAACTCCAATTACAGATAATCGCGTTGATTGGCAACTGTGCCCGAAGATACCTACATCAAAAAGCCTTTCAAATAAACAATGTAAAGATCGACACAAAGCATAAAGGAAAAATTCGAAACGTTGCTTGGGAGTTAGGGTGGCGGAAAGGTTAACGCGCCGACAATTTAATTTATATTTTTTTACCTTGTCACGATCGGCTGAACTAAAGCAATAGTCGCGGTTGACCGTGTGGGCATCCCTGCTGTAGGCCGACTTCTATGTCGGACGACAGCAGATATACTTGGCCGAGTGTACCAGTGATCGGAACTTTCTACAAAATTTTGGATTTCGGGGTTCAATAAGATCAAGAGGTGGAATTCTGTAAGATCTATCCTGTAGCTGAGTTATGCTGGAAGCTGTTGGACGAGATTGACCCAGTTGGCATGCGGCCTCAGTCCAACAGTACTCGTCTAGAAAAGTATATGCATTGCAGTCTCCTCTGACTCTTGGCAGAACCTGCACGTTGCGTCTTGTTCCATTCCCATTAGGAACAGGTGTTTGTTCAGTTTGCAGTGACCAGTCAGAATTCTAGTCACCGCACAGGTTTTTGATCTTTTGAGATGCAGTAAATCTTTAGATACCTTTTGTTTAAAGTCTTTTATTAGGATTTTAAGTGTGTTTTTGTTCTCACAGACAACCACAACTCGATTGGTTTAGATTTGTATAAGTCGTTGAGCAAGGGGCTTGTCCGCGCCCTCCCTGGCTTTTTCATTTTCGTCAATAATATAGGGAATCGACTCTCAAACTCGGAAATCTTTTCCATCACGTTCCTATCCATTTCCAGCCTGCAGTTCCCGTACAAATTGTAGCTGCTGGCATGCGGTCCGTCTATTATCGTTCGTCATTTTACAAGAATGCCATCGTTTGGTCACCTGAGGCTATTGCGTCAAAGGCAAATGCGACTCTTGATATGCCTCATAGACGCAGATATTATTATTTTACACATCTTAAGTAGACATTTTGGTATTCTGATAGGTATAAGCTGATAGATAACCTTTCTACGACTATTTATTGTATTGCGTGATCTATGCTACCTAGGTGCACTGCGCAATGCATAGGTTTTTGTTTATTTCCTATACAAAAAGGTACATTGAGGTGCCTTAAGAGCTAATCTCATCTGTTAGCGACAATAAATAGAAATCTGCCACCGAAGGGCACTCATTATCCGGCATCTGAATGGGAGGTAGTTTCCTACATAAGCCTTATAAAAAGATCAATCAGTAAATTTCAATGGAATTTAAATCATTTATGACAAAGAAATTAAAAACTATCCACGATTTAGATTAAAATTTCACTGTAGTTTTGTAGAATAAAATAAATGGTCAGTCGAATTTTTTTGTATCATTTAATCGCCCTAAAAATATACAATACATATTGCTGACATTCTCGAACAGGATAATGCATTTATTAAGTCGATGACAATCTTACACGCAATACACGCATTCACTGGCTTGATCAATTTATCATCGGCTCGTAAACATTAATTATACCCTCGAGTTTCATGAATAACATGATTCGGAATAACAGTCTACCAAAATCAGGAATAGAAATAATTGTAGCATCCATGTTAATGTTTACGTACAACGTTTTATTTGCAGATTTCTTTATACTACATAATTAAATAATTGCATTCCTGATGACGCGCACTGACAAGTTTAACACATTATACTCAGTCCTTGCATCACTATGAGGGTGAGGTTTCTACACATTCGATTCCATGGCCGACCCCGTAAGATAGTACACTTGAAACCTCTTTAGTTTGGTGGCAGTTGTAGTGTTCTTAAAAAGTAAATAGCTTAGAAAGCGAATAGCAGCAAGAACGCCATCATAAGACAGAAGAGACCCATAGCCTCAGACAGGGCGAAACCAAGAATGGCGTATGAGAACAGCTGTTGCTTCAGGGATGGGTTTCTGGCATAACCGATGATAAGGGAGCCGAACACCGTTCCGATACCAGCACCTGAAATGTTAAATTTGGTACTTAGGAATGTATTAGGGTACTCACATCAAAGAAGGGTTGAAATTAGAAGTAGAGATGGGCCGTTTAGTCAGCAAAGCAAACTGTCCAGCCACATTTATAGTGGTCCATGATTATCTCCAATTATTGGGCCAAAAACCTTGCGGCACTAAATGAACTACATCATAATAGGACTTAAAATAATCATCAATTTATTTTTGAAATTTATATCAGAATCAAAACAAAACTTAATCACTTGGAAAAAACCTAACATCCTATTTTCAACAGGAACTGTGACATAATGCAAGTCACAAAATTAATGATATGCTTACTTTTTTACTTTTAGTGGACTGTAGACAATAGCAAACTAGCGCCCCACCGATATTTCTTATATACTCTAAAATTTAGAAGTAATTTAATAAATATTTACAATTTTGTAAATAATCATTAAATTACAGTATAAAATTTCACAAAAACTTAAAGTTTTTATAGGTTAGTACAGTGATTTAAATATTATACCGTGTGCCTAGAAGAAAGAAAAAATTACTCATTTATAAATATAACAAAAAAATAAAGAGGCACTAGTTTGTGTTGCCTTAACCTAATTTTAATTGGTATCTAGCAGTTGTGTTATGTTCAACTCTCAATTTGCTTACGGGTATTAAAATCAGTCATACATTAAAGAGTGAGTTAAAGATGTCAGAAACAAGATAAGAAAGTTGGCTATAACTGAGACTAGTCAAACACAAATAATGTCACTTGACAATAAGTATTACAAATTTTTTGACCTTAGTCAGGCTTAGTTTTGCATAATACTACCCATAACATAAACTTCAGACACTCACTAAGATAATAATATTATTCACTTTACAAAGGGTTTCATGAATATCCAATGACCATGGATCCAAATACTACACCAATACATATGGTATTAACCCTTGGTATTTCAAAGCACTGATCAGTGCAAAGCATTTAAACCCTATGTAAACATATCATTTGGCTCTATTCTAATTGCCTAATTTTTGACATAGCATACAAAGGGTTAAAAACCCAGAAAAAAATATATGTAAACCATCACTTATGTTGCCTTTTAGTAAAGATTTTATGAACATATAAGAATTTCAGGGAGAATTGATTAAAAAATATGTTATTGTAACTTTTTAACCATTGTCAGTTCAGAAGGCACTATAGCACAAGACTAAGATAGCCCAATTAAGGTGACGGGGAATGCGAAACTCACATACGAATTTTTATTATATCTTCTAAACCAGATAAATTTTCAGTAATTGCAATATTTGAGGAGCTGGAAAAACACCTTTAGTATTTATTAAATCATTATACACAATTTCTTGTTCTTTAGTTGTCTTTAAAAACTTGCCCAAAACTATTGTGGCCGCTTTGACGTGAACAAGTTTTGTAGGGTAAACTACAGTCAACAAAGTGTATATAGTGATTTATAAATAAAAAGGTGTTTTGCAAGCTCCTAGACTGCAGGTTTTTCTAAAAAAAATATCAGATTATGAAGGTATAAGAAAATAAATCGAAAGTGGCGCTAGTTTCGCATTACCCGTCGCCTTAAGAAAAATCAATATACTGCAGTGTTATGCAATCACTTTGAACTCATACGATTCAACTGAAAAGGGCTAATATAATAATATAAACAATTAAACCAGGACAAAACCTTTAATTTGGCAAAGTAAAGTTCCATAATTTGAGCCCCATCTGGGTTCAATAGTGCAAATGATTGCAGTTCAGGAAAAAATTCAAAAAGAGGGTTAGATCATAGGCTTCGTCCAGAAGGTATATAGAACATTGCTAAATTAATGATAGCAACTGAGAAATTAAAGACATTTAGTATTACATACCGGAACCAGCTACTCCGACTGTCGCAGCACCAGCACCAATGAATTTGGCAGCAGAGTCAATGTCTTTCGACACCGCTGTGGTCTGGAAGGAGCGGACTGCTGAAAGCTGGGCGGGGGCCGCAGGGACAATCTGTGTCTGGGATGGGACAGCTGCCAATGGTCGGACCAGGGCAGTGTTGCTGAAGATCTGAAATTCACACACAAGCTCACCATTATTATTCAATCCTGTAACAACCATTTTCAGTTGACTTGGAACTGCTAAGATAAGATTACTATTGATGTCTAGGATTGTGTAATCAGGTAATTTCAATATCATTAAACTATTAGACTTCCTTAGGTTACACAGATGTCAGTAGTGTTACTCCCAGTTCCAAAATGTCAAGAGGTTACCTAATAAATCAATATCAAGCATATAATGTTTCAGTTATAAGGAAATGCCTCAGTTCATTCACTTGGAACTTATTAGAACAGTTATCATATTATCTTCAGAGATTATGTAATTATATAACCACCCATTTTGAAGTTCAATGGATATTGATTTTCGTGCAAACCGGTTGGAGTGGTTAAAATCATGGTAAAATCAGTAATGTCAATTAGCAGACACCGGCAGAGATCAGACACATACAAGGTCAAATGTAGTTACACTGATAAGTACACTATGAATGACTGTTTCAGTCCTGTTCATGTATTGGAGTGAAGTTTCTGTAAAGTAACTAAAAAGGGGTTGTAACAATTAAGAAATAATAAGTGTTACTTACAGCAGACCTGGCAGCAGGGGCGATCAATCTGGCGGCAGACAGCATTTTGTATTGATTTAAGTGCGGCGAGCGACAACTGAAAGAAACCGAAGTGGGAGGTGAGTATCCGCCTGTCCGGTAAGGGCACTAGCACAGATGTGAAGAATACTTGAAGACTTGACAGTTTGACGAACCGCAGAGTGAGCGTTACGTAATTCGCGGGACTACGTAACGGAGGAGTTTAGACGCCCAATCAACCGATGTACACAATTATGTCGATTGGCGTATCACTGAGTTCTTGATTTTGCAGCGTCATAAGTAATATTTAAAGGAATACTTAATACTTAAATGACGAGAAAAATGGCCGATTCATCAAGCCGACTTCAGATAGAGATTTTATTGACAACTTACGAATTATCGAACAAATATTGACACTGACACCCACTGTAAACCTTTATGAATCTGTCTAATCACTGGCTAGTTGAGGATGGATAATAATTTTGACACTTATTCACGATTAGTTTTTCACAATTTTCTCACCGCACTTACCAAAGAACACCGCGGAGGAGGAGACCGGCCTTTGGAATGTTCAATTTCTGAGTGGTAAAGTGAAACAGAGTATAGATCGTGCACTCTTATTGGACGAAACGTTTGAGGTCAGCGCAGTACGTGACGTACAGCCAACTATTGATCATTTCATTTGAAGTACACTACTTATTTCTGTAAAATGCTGAGATTTAATATTATTCAAAATACTGGAAATTCGAAAATATTATAACTATTTATTGAATGCCTTGCAACTCTGTAAATAGCATCTATTTATTTATTCTGTAGTAAATGATAAGAACAAATAATAATTGAGCCTAGTCTTGATTTTGACTAGTACATTACCATCTGTACGACAATGGCCGTCTTCATGATAAACATCTGTAAATACAATGGCTGTGGGATAACATTTCCACGATTAGCGGACTTAATAGAACACATTGAAGACGTCCATATAGGTAAATATAAAATAATCATCTCATCTGCTTCCTACGTAATGATAAATAATTGCTTTTTATTTATGACCCTCCCATCTTTGCGTAGTTGCGATGTTTCCTTATGTTGTCAGTACTGCTGTACATTACCGGTCAGGACACCGCGGCAATATTCATTTTCATATATTTTGGAAAATAAGGAGAATAATATGTTTCTAATGCAACTTATGCAACTGAATATATTTTGTATAACCTCTGACTATTTTCGTGGTTCCATGTATACTCAGATATTTGTGTAGGAACTGATACTAAATAAGTAGGTAATGAACTAATGAAAGAACAGCTGATCAGAACTAAACTGTGATGTTGAAATTTCAGATTATGATCCTGCCGTCGTAGAACAAAAAGAAGCTTCCCAGCCTTCATGTATTCCGTTAAGTTATGTTTTGAAGTTTTTTACCGAGGCTTCGAGGCGGGAGATCCAGAGCATGCCCCCGGCGGCCGAGGTGCGACGGCGTCTTCTCTCAGCGCCCAAAACACCATCTGTTCGGAGCAGCACTCCTACGGGTTTGTAAATAGATTAAATAATGTTCATTCAGTATTCAAGATCTCCGCTTTTGTTGGCGGAATACATAATTTATACTTACAGATAAATTCCTTAATTTTTTTACGAAGTTAGAGATAGGTATAGGAAGACGTAGGTACAAAAAAATATAAATTGGTATAACCACATTCCTGGAAATGACAAATGATGATAGTTACCTATTGGCTAAGAGTTCGAATCATCAACCTATTTCCGAATCACATACAGTTTAATCTAATTATAATAACGAGTCTATAGTAATATTTTCATTTACCTCCCTTGTCTGACGTTTTATTTCGGAATTAAATAGTTATAATTAAGTGTACAAACCGCGACAGGATATATTGTTATAATTTAATCTAAGTACCTACTAACTAACTACAACAGACAGGATCGTCCTTTTTATCAGAAATAGGCTTTATTTATAAGTAATGCATCTGTTAGAGGTAGTAACTTCTGTATCCCATAACCAGGGCCGGCCTTAGCCATACTGCAGGCGCACTGTGTGGTGACCTAGGCGCCCTAGACCCTTAAATAAAACTCCCGTTGGGAGCCAGCGCCCCGACCCCCCCCCTAAAGCCGCCACTGCCTATAATGTTTGTCTATGTCCCGTTTTTTAGGGAGTGACATGGACGAAGATGACATGCTGAGCGCCTCGGAGGACAGCAACGACTCCTGGACCACCGTGGAGGAGTACAGCTCCGAGTACATACTGCGTTACGGCGTCAAGTAAGTACATCAAAGGCATTTGCTGATCATGATACAGCACGTGTTGAACTGTATCAGGACTGTTTAGTAGGGTGGAGCGTTTTTTTTTGTTGAAATTCAACTCAGAACGTCTCTAAAACGTTGCATTAGGCTGCCAGGTGTACGAGAAAAATAATAATTAAAATATTCAATACTACTTTTAGCCCTCTACTGTCATTTTGAATAGGTATTATGATCCCACTCATTATTGAAATTTTTTTTTAATGAAAGTCAAGTGATTTATTTCTAAGCACATAATACTCGAAATAAAAGATATTTATTGCTAAAAAATATAACAATATTAAAAATATTAAATTTATTTAAATACATAATTTTAATTTCGATCACAGGTTCACGTAGTAGTTGCCGTAAGTATGAAAAAATCTCAAAACATTTGCAGTTGAAACCCTTCTTTAAAAATCTAATACTAATTACGTAAAAATAAAAAGTTGTTTTTTGCCAATTATGAGTAAAAAAATTTTTTTCTAGCTCAAGTAGAGGGCTGAAACATATTTAAAATCAATTAAATATATATATATATATATATATATATTCATTAATATCTTATCTAAAGGCAACATATTACAAATGTTCCAGGTCGATCAGACAACTTTTTTTTTCTCCATACATCTACGCTCCACCCTACTGTTTAGCCCTCACTACCAGCAGTCGGACTTTGAGTGGGACTTGGGAGTATTAACCTGCTAATGGGATTATCTCCGCTCCACACACAAAGGCCTAAGAACTCAAAAAGATCTGCATAAAGACCGGTCCCGTTAGCTCGACCCGGTCATCGGTTTCCTTTTTTATTTAATCTCCGAGGAAAAAAAAGACTGTGCTCAGTACAACGGTCTCGTAGCTCCCAAGCGGATCATACTATTCTGTTTTTCTTTTTAAGTTCAATTCATTGCGAGTGTTGTTAGCAATCTTGGCTTAGAATCAAGGAAACCGATTCAGTCCGTTGAATACAAATTTCTAGAGGACACGCTTCCACAAATATGTAGGTACTTGTTACTACTACTGCTGGACTAAGACTTTTCCAAGGGTCTTTCTCAGTTCACGCGGTTGAATCCCTTGACTGCCTTCTGTGATCCCGCGACGCTCCAATTAAAGGGGAAACCGGTAATAGTTGGTGGATTAGACGGTAGTCCGAACTCTATGGAAGTCTGGGTTAATCCGCCCTACTGGCTTTAGCCTCTCGCCTAGGCGGGAGCATAAACGCATTTCCCTAACGGTAAAAATAAGATCTCCCAGCTACCTACATGGTTGACCTATACTATAATGTAAAATAATCGGGGCCCATCACTTGGTAGATGTTGTAAGCTTGTATATTGGTTGCAGCCGCCTTGGTGCGAACGGAGGCGCCTCTGCCGGCCCTGCCATACAAGACAAGCCCTTCGCATGCCCGGTGCCCGGCTGCAAGAAGCGCTACAAGAACGTCAACGGCATCAAGTACCACTCCAAGAACGGACACAAGAAGGACGGCAAGTCAGTATACTTACCTATACTTATTTTTTATTGTAAATAGGAATACATTGGAAGACCTAAGGGCTTCCTCTTCCCAGTCTTTCAACTGGCTAATCCACATTTGTAAAATTTGACAGTACAGAACATTGAAGTTGTGAAACCACCTTATGGCTGTTTGGCTTAAGTAAAAATACAGCAGTTTATCTATCTATAAGTCATAGAATGAACTGCTTTTTTTGTGATATGACACTTTATACTCTCGCGGTTTGTACACATAATTAACACAAATGATAACGGGTCTAAGTGCCATATTTCTTATTTACCTTCAAACGTTTCGGCGGGGTTGCACACGCCGTGGTCTCAGATGTACTGGTGAAAGCTGTCGGCCAAATGTAGTACTACCCGACGAAATTGTCTAATAAAATGGATGGGTAGGGAGATAAATGTTCGACTACCACCCATTTATTTACTAATTATTGTCTCCGGTCCGACACACAACACTCACAACATCCGCACACAGATTCGAAGATATATCCCGCGGTTTAAACTTTTTAATCACTGGTCCCCAAGTGTGCGATAAATTAAAACCATCTTCCCGGTTGAAATTCTTTGGGTGTTTCTTGATTTCAATTGCTTCCCTTACCATCCGTGGATAATAGTGCTTGGATTGGAGTGCCCTACAGTAAGCGTACCTCAGTGCCTCAAGACGAAAGTCTTCAACCAATGTGTTACCAGTGATGACTTACGGCACCGAAACGTGGTCTTTCACTATCGGCCTCATCTCAAAGCTCAAAGTCGCTCAACGAGCAATGGAGAGGGCTATGCTCGGGGTGTCTCTACGTGATCGAATCAGAAATGAGGAAATCCGTAGACGAACTAAAGTGACCGATATAGCTCACCGGATTAGCAAGTTGAAGTGGCAATGGGCAGGCCACATAGCACGCAGAGCAGATGGCCGATGGGGCCGTAAAGTGCTCGAGTGGAGACCTCGGACCAGCAAGCGCAGCGTAGGACGTCCACCTACAAGATGGACAGATGACCTTATAAAGGTCGCCGGAAGGCGCTGGATGCAGGTCGCTTCCAACCGGTATATATGGAAGTCCAAAGGGGAGGCCTATGTTCAGCAGTGGACGTCCTATGGCTGAGATGATGATGATGATGATGATGACAGTAAGCGTAGTGTCGAAAGGTATGAATTTCGCTTTAACTTCCAAACGGATCCCATACGAGAACATCATATGCAGTGTAGAGGAGGCTTGAATTCGTAACAAAGTGCCGGTGAACGACGCGAAAACTGTGCGACAAGATATAGCCGTTATGTTACGAAAAGTGAAACTACCCTCAAGCAACATTTCTACAGAAGAGCGTCAAGCGCTGAATGAATTGCAAGCCGACAAGGGTGATGCCACTGTAGTCATGGATATCACTGATTATGATACGAAGATTAAAGTGTTGTTAGCCGATACAAACGTGTACAAGCCGGTGAACTACAATCTGACCGCCAGAGTTACCCGCCGCTTAAGAAACCTTATCAGAGATCACGAGGATTTGTTTACGAACGAGGATTTCGTCAGACTGTTCATTCACCCAAACTATATGGTTTGCCAAAAGTACATAAATCAACCGTTGCGACCGATTGTTAGTCAGATCGGTTCACCTTCGTATGATTTGGCAAAATATGTAGCAGGGGTGTTGCAGACGATGGTCGGTAAGACTTCATCGTACGTGCAATATTCTCGCCATTTCGTTGAGGTCTTATGGTAAGTTTCGATGTGGAGTCGTTATTTACCAATGTTCCATTGAGAGAATGCCTCAATATCATCAGGGAAAAGCTACAGGACAATCTGATGTCTGAGAAGTATGTCACGCGTCTAGAGCACTGCCTAGATGGCAACTACTTTCTTTACCATGGCCAGTATTTTCTTCTGATCGATAGAGTGGCGATGGGTAGCCCAGTGGCACCAGTAATTGCCAATATCTGGATGGAATACTTTGAAGAAATGGCATTAAATTCCGGTCCTTCCATAATAAGGCTGTGGAAAAGGTATGTGGATGACGTTTTCAGTGTCGTGAAGGGAGATGAGGCCACTGTTAGGCAGTTTGTCGAAAATCTGAACTCTATCCACCAAAAGGTGAATTTCACCTATGAAGTGGAATGTGACAGAACACTACCCTTCTTAGATGTGAAAGTAATGGCCAGGGCGGACGGCACGTTCGCTCACATGGTGTACAGGAAGCCTACACACACAGACAGGTACTTGCAAGCCTCTTCACATCACCACCCGAAGCACCTGCAATCTGTAGTCACATCGCTAGTAAATAGGGCACGGGACTTATGTGACCTTGAACACGTAGACGAGGAGCTAGCCCACGTTAACAAAGTGCTACAGAGAAATGGGTATAAGAGGAACATGCAACAGAACCCGAAGAAGGAATAAGCATCCGGAGGTCAGCAGACAGGCTGCATTTTTACCATACGTGAAAGGGATAACGGATAAAGTCGGAGCAGTACTAAAGAAATACTCCATTAAGACTGTATACACGCCGTTATCCAAATTAGCAAATTTCTTGCGTAGCCCAAAGGATGTTATACCTTTCCAAAATCCCGGTGTGTACAAGATAGAATGTAGCTGTGGAAGTTAGTATATTGGCCGAACTAGCGGAGTGTTCAGGAAAGGGTGAAAGAACACATAGCAGCATTCAAAAATCGCCAAATACAAAAATCTGCAATAGCTGTACATTTGTTAACATCTGGAACGAATCACTGGATCGAGTTGCACAAACCGAAGATTCTTTCCACAGAAAAGCACTATTATCCACGGATGGTAAGGGAAGCAATTGAAATCAAGAAACACCCAAAGAATTTCAACCGGGAAGATGGTTTTAATTTATCGCACACTTGGGGACCAGTGATTAAAAAGTTTAAACCGCGGGATATATCTTCGAATAAGTGCGCGGATGTTGTGAGTGTTGTGTGTCGGACCGGTGACAATAATTAGTAAATAAATGGGTGGTAGTCGAGCATTTATCTCCCTACCCATCCATTTTATTAGACAATTTCGTCGGGTAGTACTACATTTGGCCGACAGTTCCAGTAACAACTCGCTGTTTCACCAGTACATCTGAGACCACGGCGTGTGCAACCCCGCCGAAACGTTTGAAGGTAAATAAGAAATATCGCGTTAGACCCGTTATCATATGTGTTAATTATGCTTTTTTGTGGTCATGAAACGGAAAGAAACAGAAACCAGCTTTTTTTCTTACCCCTACATTCGACCATATTCTCGCCTGTTGGTAGTGTAGTGCCGTTCTCGAGAAAATTCTCCGAAGCCGTATGGAAAATTGTCGGGAGCAGAGAATGTTTCCGAGTATTCTCGGGATCAGCACTAACATAGATTCCTGCATACACATAAAAAGGGCTTACGGGCCTAACTACCTATTCACTCTATGGTCTTCTAAAAATCCAAGTTAGGTCTATTGCTCACTGAAAAGGTTTGCTGAAAGAAAGTTCCACTCTTTTAGCCGTCGAAATGAGAAATGTAGAGACAAATCGCTCTCATCGGTGGTTTAGCAACAAGAGTGGATCTAGAACCAAAATCCACGACCGTACCTAGTCCCAAACTGACGAAATGACAAAAGAGAAAGCAGAATATTGATTCCGTTGCACGATACGTTTCGTTCACACCAATACGATGGAGTCAGTCAGCTCGCCGCTGTCATAGTCCTCAACGAAGTAAAATAATCCCAGTAATTTTTATTTATTCGATAGAATTTACCCGAATTTACCGCCTGTGAATCACTGCAACAAAAAGCTTATGCCGCGACCAAAGAAGCGTCTCACTGCCCAGGAATATTACTGGAAGAAATGGGCTCCCTGGGTAACGACAGAGTAGACTTGTAATAGCGAAAAAAAAAGTAGTTTCTATAAATGATAGGTACAAGATGAAATCTGATGGCGTCATTATCGAGGGGTTCTCCTAATACATTTACGGTACTGTACCTATATCACTGTCACTCTAAATGCTTGTTTGCAAGTTTTGCAACCGCAGTGTTGTGAATTGTTTATGGTCCTGTCCTGGTCAGTGAAATAAATTTTGTGAACGGACCACAAGCATAAATCCAGTGTCAACTTACAGCCCGACACAAAAGAGTAGAAAACGGATGAAAAAGGAACTAAAATTTTTCATACAAAATTGTTACCATAATATTCAAGCACTTTACGTCAAAAATGTGACAGTTGCGAAGGAAGTGGCGCCCTCATTTATTTTCTACTCTTTTGTGTCGCACTGTATGGTATGAAGACTTTTGATAGTGGCGTGTTTCAGTGTGTTTTCAAAGTAAAACTGTTACAGCTCTACTCTTTAATTAATGGTAATTGAGTAGGTAGAGTCGGATATAGCTAAATTTCGTTATATATAGTTCATTCTGTTGGACGCGTCGCACGACGATTAGTCAAACCACGCTAACTCTCCCTAGCAAACGAACTGTCAAACCATATTAACTGACTCACTTTGTATGGTTTGACAGTTCATTTGGTTGGAAGAGTTAGCGTGGTTTGACTCTAGCATACTTACATAGATGAGAGTTGATGTGTACGAACGAGTAGATTTGTGATGTTATTGAAAAATATTCCGCAGGTCTGCTAGCACAAACAATAAAGAACGATAAAGAAGAGCTTCGATCTTTTTACATGTCTCCCTTAAACGGATGAAAAATAAACACGACCATCATTTGTGGCCTATGTTCATTATGATATCACTTCTAGTTATATGTATTTATTGTATACTAAGAAGTAGTCCGCGCCCGCGAACTTCGTCCGCGCGGTAGATTAATTCATAACTCTCTTTTACACGTCTCCATAGTCGGTACACAGCTACCGGCGCGTGTACCTACCTACCAAATTTTACCGTTTTCAGTCCAGCCTTTTTGGCGTGATGAAATGACAAACGCTTGTTTATTGCTAACATGCCTTACCGTTCTTTGCTCTATCATTGCTGTTGGTGTCGCAATATGTTATCTACGTAATAAAGCGTATGAATGTTTGACGTCGTCTGTATAGAAACATTACAGATAATAGCAGCAGTTATTAATCAATTAGTGCCTAATGGTGTTTGGTTGAATTTTGTAGTTACACTTTAGAAGTTCGTAAAGAGTAGTTTACTTAATTAATTTCAAGTAGGTACGTGTTTTTTTTATTTATTTAGGACGTAAAGAAATAAGAAACGTAAATTAGATAGATTGGGATTCTATGATATTTTAGTTTTTTTTTTATAAATATCACATTACTGGTATTGGCATTCGTGGTAGTTTTATCATAAGAGTAAATGAATCATATAGGTATAAACTTGAAAGTTTTATGATTATTGATTAGTAACAGTCGGTATATTTTACATTGGTGTAAAATAGTAATTTTATTGTTATTATATAGTTCTATAAACAACGTATCGTATTTTTTTTGCAGGGTAAAAAAGGCGTACAAATGCCAATGCGGCAAAAGCTATAAGACCGCGCAGGGTCTCAAGAGTCACTCCATCTCGCAGCACATCGTGGGGGGGCTGGGGGCCGAGGCGCGCGCGGCGGGGGCCCCGGGGGCGGCGGGGGTGGCTGCGGGGGCGGCGGGGGTGGCGGGGGTGGCGGGGGCGGTGGGAGCGGCGGGGGCGGCTGCGGGGGCGGCGCCCGCCCCGGGGGCCCGCGTGTCCGGCCTCGTGGTTACAGCCTCCCCCGCGCGGCCCATCAACGCCGTAGACGTCGACGGGAACAAGCTCGTGCGCATCTACGACAGCATTAAAACCAAAGGTATTGTGTCTTCGTGCTCACTAAATGTTATGCTATAAATCAAAATGCCTAGTCATCCTTTCACGAAAGCGTTTACATTTGAATTCACATGACCTGACCATGACGAAACTCGGAAAAATCGAACATCTCGCTAGTGCCTCTCATCTCATCGGGCAAACTCTCGACTTCATTTCCTCTCCTATAGAGTGGACCCAGTGGGCGCTTGCACCACGCGACATGAGACTGATAGGAGGCGGAGGTCGAGGCATTGTAGCATTGTAGTGATTCATTTATTGTTCAGAATAACGACGGCACTTACATTTTGTCAAAGGTTTTAAAAGTATAAATAAATATCAGACAACCTCACACAAATCGTTCTAGTCCCAAATTAAGCTCAAGGAGGCTTGTGTTATGGGTACTATAGACGACGATATACATACTTATGTAGATATATACTTAAATACATAGAACAACCATGACCCAAGCACAAATATTCGAGTTCGTCACACAAATATTTGCCCTGGCCGGGATTCGAACCCGGGACCTCCGGCTCAGTAGGCAAGTGCTTACAAACTGCGCCAAACGTGTCGTCATAATATGTAGTATAAAATTATTAAAACGTTTTACAGCTATGGTGGATTGCAATGGCTGACATCTTAAAAAGTAAAGAGACACAGATCATACAAGCCATAGATAAAAATTATATCAACTTAAGTGGTATACAGACGTTCATAAATTGTGGACAATACGCGATCCAACACATTTTACGCCTAGAGACCTTATACATCTCTGTGGAATTAAATTAATTAAGTAATTATATTATATTGCATGTTGTGACACCCAGAGACTTTATACATCTCTGGGTATATTTAATATTATGAATTTATATTTTAGTGTTCTCACTTAACATTGATTTGGAGTATCTATACATCTCCTTTACGTGTACCAGTGTAATTAGTTATAACACAAATGTAATTGTTTTAATTATTATTTACGAAAAAATGACTTACTGTTGAGTTTCTTTCGGCTTTCTTCTCAACAGCGGTCTCCTCTTGCGAAATGCCGGTAGATTCACAATCTGACTTGTAAAAGTGCCCCTGTGGCCTACTTACTGAATAAATTATTTCATTTCATTTCATTTACCTCAGCAGATCTGCCAACGTTCACCATACCAAAGCACAACCTGACCGGGTTGTCGATCGTGGCGGGCGTGCGCCACGGGCTCGTGGCCAGCCCCGACAAGCGGCTGGAGCGCCCGCGCCTCACCGTGCAAGCTCGGCCGCTGCCCCCGCACACTTCGCACGCCTCGCACACTTCGTACGCCTCGCACGCGCCGCTCGCCGTGCACGCGCACGCGCACGCGCCCGTCGCGCCGCTCACCTTCACCAACGTGGGCAACGTGGGCGAAGCGTAGACCGGTTACCTGTATGACCGCCGCTCCCAATCGCTCGTGGTTAAAAATGGCTATATTCATTATTTGATACACCTATCCTACCTCGATATATAGATATGACTGCTAATAAGAAACAAAACGTCCGTCACGATTTAAACTGCGAAAACAATGTTGACGTTCAAATCTTGTGTTGTCCTTTTCGCTACAACGTTGTATATCGGAGAGCGGGAAGGATGGTACGATACGAACTTTGAGCTTCGGAGTAGGACCCCGAGCGCAAATGACGAATGATTAATTTTATGCACACGACACGTTCCGAGTACCTATTTTAGAATAGGCAGTCTTATTATTAAGTATATTATAGCGCCACATTTTTGACATATTTATCACGGGATAGAATATTGGGAACGGTGGTGAGATCTCAATGTATAGATTGTACTATCTTTATGCAACATAGCGATTATTCTAAGGCCATGGCAGCTATTCCTCAGATCTGAGCATTGGGATCTAGCTTCGAACGCCGACGCCTAGCGACACAAACGAATTTAAAGTCATTAATGTTAAGCATAGTAGCGTATGAACGCAGTTCCTAAAAAATACAAAAAAAATATTCATTTATAGCCCTCATTATACATATTTGCTATTATTTTATATTGTATGTCCTTATTTAACGTTACACGTTTACATTATTGTACGTTGGGAGCTAACCGCATGCTTTTTGTTAATTTGCACAAAGATTTTAATGAGTTAGTACTTAAGTTATTTTTTCTCATAATGATTATTATTTCGAATGAAGAGCCGGTGACAGCGGTACCAGCACACTATAGTTTATCAACGACATCTTCTTGTGCGCACTTGTTAGAGAATTATAGATTGTCAGCGAAAAAACTTAGTGTGCTTAGGTCTGATGTGGCTGTGATGAATGTTATTATTTATTTGATTGTTTTTGTGTTCGAGATTATTTTACGTTGACTAGTATTATTAATAACGTCCAATGATTATTGTTTTCCTTGATTTGTGTAAATAATTATTCAATTAGAGCTTAATAGCAATGTATGTATATTCCTTGTTGTCGTGCGTGATCACGGAATTATTAAGTGTTGTACTTTTATGCTGTATGTATACATACAGTAAACGAAACTGAAACGCGTATACCTTTTTGACCCTTATTGTCAAGAGCGAAGCTTATTGAAAAGATATGTGTTTCACTGTACGCGATTCACTATGCCATTTCTTCTCTCCGTTTGTGTACTTAATGTAGAGTCACTACACTACTGTTAACGTGCTGAATACGGAATAAAAGTACGAACGAAATGAACGCTACAGATTGTAAAAGGCCATTCTACTCTTTGGGTATAATTAGTGTTCGTTTTCAAATTAGTAACTCACATCGGATAAAATATATTTATTAAAACAATAAAAATATTGTGCACTAATTTCTATTAATGTCATATTTATATATTTATTTTTTGCTGTTCGCTTTACCCAAAATGCCCCAGTATTGGAATCGAAGAGTAAAATGGTCTAAACCGTATCTGAGCTTGCAGAACGTTTATGAAACGTGCCGGAAAAAGATAGAATGTATGTATGTAAAGCTCTCATTGCAAGCTTTGCTTCGTTTAAAAAGATTTTGATATTTAGACAAGAAATATGTTTATTTATAAAAGCGGAAAAATACAAAAAATGGCATTTGTTTTAAGTGACATCTCTATATTTAGGTTAAAGGAGATACTCGGAAATGTGATATGTAGAGAAAGTTAAAAAAAAAAAACCAGCTTTTAAGCGTAAAATATCTAGTTGTTAAGGCCGGCGTTATTTGGGTTTGTTTTTTGTGATAGTGTGCAGTTATTGTCGTTTGCTCTGGCGCTTAATGGCGTTGTCACACTGGATGGCATATATACACATTCGAATCGTGACGAGGCTAAAAACCTTAACCTACGACATTTTAGAAAGACTAATATTATTTAAAAATCAATTTTAACTCAATTTTAGTCAAAATTGGTAATACAGAGGGACATCAAAGTAGTGATCAGCCGGAGTGATAGTTAAGCTTATTCAGGAGTTAGAGAATATAAATTTTCACAGCCCATACGAAAAGCCACGTACTTAAAGAGTCTATTCTGGATATTTCAAAAAGTGATATAGGTAGTGTCCAAAATTTAATACCTAAATAATTGTCATAGTGTACGGCCAATAAATAATGCGTTGTTTTGAGCATGTAAGTAAATCTGTAGATACTGCTATGAAAATTTTTTTTGATCACATCTTTGATATCACTCTAAAATCGTTTGTTTTTTGAAGAATGTAATTACAGTGGGAGTTTTGTGAATAGATTAACTTACAGTTACCTATATTGAACCTTCCCATTTCGTCACAATAAAAAAAAATACTCCTAGCTAAACTAATTTTTGTACTTTGAAACCTCATTATTGAATATAAGTAGGCATGCGAAATCTATAAGTATTGATTATATCGACAGTTATTGTAGCAACCGGAAATACCTAATACTTTCTTCGCGGGAGTTGTCGATATAGTTGTCAATGAGATCATAATTCTCGTTTTTTTTTAAATATTAGTCTTGCCTAATTGGATCATACCTGTTTGGTGACAGGGGTGGTGTGTTGATAAAACGAACGTTCATAGAAGACGCTGATCATTTAAATACCAAGACATGAAACATATTAGAATACCCCTTATAAAAGTCTGTATCAGCAAATACAACTAAAAAATATATCAGCACAGTGTTTATTTTTCCATCAAGTATGAAAATGGGTTGTAAAACTTTTGAAACGACTTTTTTGTGTAGGCACGTGGCATTTATCTTTGACGAATGTAATTCGAATTCTTTGATCACTATTTTATTGAGTAGACTTCGAGGCTGGTCAAGTATAATTTCACCTAGTAACTATTTAGACTCCTTTGGGACTGTTTCTGAACGCCTCCTTATTATTTCAAGAATACTAAAACGAGTTAAACCAAAATTATCTCATTGACAACTCTGGGGATAGGATTTAACTGGAACTTTAACTAGGGGTAGGTGCTAAATATAATACAACAAGGGATTGAATAGACTGTGGGGTAGATTAGTCAGTTAAGAGCTAAGAGGGAAATATTATGGTGTAGTTTTGAAGAATTGAGTTTTGAGAAAGCAGGTGCTTAATTAAAGTGTGATATGAATTGTTAAATATGACGATACTAGAAGGATGAGCGCTGTCGGCGGGCGGTTCCCATTTGTTCAATATGATTGACATTCTGCAGAATTTATTAATGCTAACAGTATCATTATCGTTATATCACCCTACATCATATATTATGACATAAGGAGAAAGAGAAACAGCGCAGACATCGATAATTGTGAGTTATACAGGGTGGGATAATAATAAAATGAAGAAAAAATAATATTGAAACATTTACAGTTCATTTAAAAAATATGTTTACGGATTGTAATGAAGCCACCTTGCACACTATTGACAATACTCCGACTCGCAAATACATTTAGTTAAGTAAATGGGAATTGACTGCCCTCGGTGCGGTTAAGTCTAGGCTGATGAAAGAGTTCAAAACTTGCATTGAATGCGTATCTCAGCAAGCCAAAGTAATGATAACTCTAAGAAGGCTTCCTATAGCTTTTAAAAGTGAACCTCACTCGATAACAAACCTTCCTTTTCTATAGATTTGACTGAGAAAATACACTCAAATATTACTTTACTGATTAACAGTGCATTAAACTTTGTTTCCGAAACCAACAAATAGCTTTAGATATAAAATTATCGTATTTTTTTCATAAAAAATGATATTATAACTTCCTGTAGCTTATAATCTGTGTTCAGGAATATTATAATTATACATTGGTGTTTCTACTTGTAAAGTATAAGTATGATTCTTAATTATATGTACAATGAGCTGCAGAATTGAATGCCCATTTATGCATGAATTCATTAATAAATGGGCCATGAATTTGTGCAGCCCATAGTACAGCTAAACTGATTCAGAAATATATTTTGTCACGTTTCATACCTGATAATACAAACATACAAGCCAAATCATAGTTTCATAATAATAATAAAAAAAAACTTATTTTTATGTTCTAGTATATTTATCGCTTGCGTTTGTAAGGTCGTTCTGTTTAAATGATAGGAACCATGTGTATTGCTCATATTATTATCGTCAAGGAAGTGTTTGCATGTTTGATATTGGTAGCCATCATTTAATTTAAGACTGATAGCTGGAAATTTGTATAGTATAATTTTAATTTATTTCTTGTTACTTTAGTTAGGGTGTTGTTGTCAAATTATTTTCTCTCTTTGAGAGGACTCGTATTTCAAAAATGATTGAATATATATTTTCTTCAAAAATATTTTTTAGTAAATACTGATTAATGTTGCTCACGAAATAATGTATTTTAGTTTTGTTATGTTATAATTATAATAAAATGTCAACATTAATGTTACGTCGAGTCTTCAACAGACTTAACGAATTTTTTAAAAGGAACTAAACTATTAACGAGGTTTCTCGTCAATTAAACTGACCAATTTTTAAATTGTTGCTTAGGCATGATAAGACATTTGTTCATTGGTGAAATAGGTTTTCATAAAAAAAAAACTAAATGTTTTAATTTATGACCAAGTATCTTTCTTGGAAATTATTAATTACATTATCTATAAACGGTTGTGAGTGTAAGTGTAGATTAGAAGATAGTAGGCACGAATATCTACAGTTCTTAATGGTAACATTTCGGTAGATATAAAGGCTCGCAGTTAGTGTCACAAACACTCTTTAGCAGAAATGCCTTCTTTACCTAATGTCACAGTTGTGACAGTGTACGAAGGTGGCAATTAAATAACGTTTGTACATCTGAGACCTTATTGTAACGGCACTTTCGGATGATAAGCGCTCCACGCGCGTTTACACCTATATAGTAGGAATCTTTTTTGAGGCCGAATTCACTTTGATTTTATTTAAAAATCAATGGCACCTAATGGGTATGCATCAGAGAAAGGTATCAAAGGTGCAATTTGTGGGCGCTGTCCATAATTCCTACTATCCAAAAACGTGCGTTAGCATGTGTACACCGTGAACAAATCAAATACATGAGGTTGTAAACGCCTGTTGAGCGCTGGTCATCTGAACATACCCTAACTGTAATACCATTTGGATATATCCAAAGAAGAATATTGCGTATGCCGTTGTTAACCAAATAACTGAAATAAGTCATACATTCTACTTGTGCTGGAGCTTATAAAAGCCTACAGGTTGAATTTTTTATTATTCTAAACATGACAAATAAATAATATTTGTAGCTAATATTACCTAATTTTGTATAAAAGCAAATCTGTATTAAATTCATTTAACATTGTTTGTGATTTGTGCGTGTTGCCATTTTTTATTTAGCCATCACAATCGCGTTATGTTGGGATGCAAGTGTAATTTATGTGTTAATCATTGACCCTTTTATAATATTGTGTTTGTTCCATTAGCATTCAGTTTAGTGTCAAATATTGCTGCTTACAGAAAACTATCACGCATATTCCATTGATGTTATACCCGATGTTAAAATGTATGATTACAGTTGACCTTGTAAAAACCAAATCTTAAATATTTATGTAGGACCTACACAAAAAATCTAACTTCGTCGGATTAAGCAGTTGTCTCGAAACAGCCCAGGACTGATTGTAGCTGACCTTACCCCGAAGTTGAGTTCGAATCGTACCGTTTCACTCACTCAACTAAATCGTTTACGAGAAACCAGAGAGAGACAGCACCATATGAACTTGCCAATACAAAACCAAGTTGGGAGAAACTATTTAATATTTGAGGTTTGGTTTTTAATCGATAATGGAAATTGTAATTAAATGTCGTGAATTCATCATAAGTGTATTGATGTTTTTCGGGCATTAAATTAAAACCAAACGGCCATCATATTGCATTTTATTTACATAACCTATTCGTATAAAATATTGAGAATGTAGTTTTGACTTAAATTATTGTTAATACATTTTGGTATAAATGTTTGCTTATAATATAATAAACAAAAATATAATTCATTTACTGCGCTTTTGTATGCCACTTTCAGGAAAAAAATTCGAGTACATAACTCAGATATTTTTTGTAGAGGCATGAGGCAATTTATGCAGATTTAGATACACACAGTCATCCTCTACTCGATATATTTATTTATTTATTATGAGCCTATCATGTCCCACTGCTGGGCAAAGGCCTCTCCCTCTTCCTCTCGACATACCGTTTTATAATTTTAAATATCAAAAATGATGCAATTAAGCATATCTATAAAATCACAATATATCTCAGGATATAAATCAAAAGAGATCGTTTACAATTTCTCTGTACATTATAAAGGCTACTTCCTGTTCGCCAACTGTTCTATGAGCGCAGCGATTCTCTCGTGTTTGGTCGTTTCGCTTATCGGGCACTTGTTCTGCACGACGAACAAGGCGCTAGGATCTTTCTGCTCGAAGGCCACCTGTGCTGCTTCCTCGTAGAAACTGGAAATTGATAAATCAAGATAAGATAAGAGTTACTAAGATCGGCGTCACGTTTACGGTGACGCGTTCGGTGTTTGGAGCGCTAACTTTCCACTATGCCGGTATTTTTGGTAAACAAACATAAAAAAACGAGTTTTACGAGAATACTATAATTTGTCAGTCGCTGACAAATTACATAGAAATTTCTAATCTGTATGAAGGCTACATTAGAACTAGATTTTCGACTTCGCGCACACAAATATTGTCTGAGGGAGATAACTTTCTAGCGACAAGGAAGGACACATGTTACCTGCTTATTACTTTACGTAAAGTTAATTTTATTTATTTAGATAGATAATGAGTAACTGATTAAACTCGCGTAAAGATTGTCAGTAACGGCCCGACATGTTTCGAACTCATATGGAGCTATTCGTGCTGCTACGCCACTCGCGGCCCACTCCCTCCGTCAAACGACTCGCAGTCTAATACGGTGAATAGAGAGATTTCTTAAGTTTTTTAAAATGTGCATATCTCCGTAACTATCTGTCCTAGAAACAAAATATAAAATGGAAAATGTAGTAAATTTAACTCTCTATAACATTGTCGAAGCTTTCTTCTAGCTAAAATGCTCCTAAAGGAAGATATGAGCAAAAATATGAAGAAAGTGCCGGTTTTTTCAATATGGCGGCGGGCGCGGTGGGGGGGGGAATTGTGCATTTTGCATTTTAAACACTGACTAACCATCCTAGACAACATATCAAAAATTCAAAACTACCGGACCGTTTGTAAGGTCAAAATCCTTTATTCACTGAATTAGTCTTGTATTATTGGTTCGCGGTACGGGTAGAAAAGAAGGAGAATGTTCCTCACCCGGCCTTGACGTAGTACTTGACCTTGAGGTCGTCCCTGCATCGCGGGAGGTACTTGAGCGCCTCGTCGTTCTTGCGGCGCTGGAGGCACGCGTCCACGAACGGCTCGAAGCCCACGGGCGACTTCTTCGAGCGGGAGAAGCGGTCCAGCTCGTCCCAGTCGTTCTTCTCCGCTAGGGTCAGGATGCGGAGCCACCAGTACCTGTTCAATGGAAATTCGGATGTATAGTAAGTAGGTATATAACGTTTTGCTATCGTTTTTTGTCAGATACGTTAAGTACGTACTTTTTCAATTAGCTTGAACAGAGAAATATAGCTAAAGTTGCAAGTAGCAAAATCGACAAGCAACGTCAATTTAGTTGAGAATAAAAAAAAAATTAACAAAAAAAAGAACCGACTTCAGTAAAACTAAAAAGCCAACAATAACCCGTTCAAGTACAGATTACATTTGACTCACCCTTCGAAGTCGATCCCAAACCACTCAGTTCTTATATTTATATATTATAGTTTACGCGAGGTTTGGCACCGACTTCGAAGGGTGAGTCAAATGTAATCTGTACTTGAACGGGTTATTGTTGGCTTTTTAGTTTTACTGAAGTCGGTTCTTTTTTTTGTTAAAAAATTTTTTTTTTTTGCTTTTTAGTGATTCGTATGTGTGTTCATCATCAGTTTCCTTACACCAAATCCTATTTACTGAATGTAAATTCTTGACTTTATCAATAAATTACCGAAAGCGCCGTACATGTCCCTATAACATTTGAAGAGTTCCCTCGATTTCTCCAAGATTCCATCATCAGATCCCGACTTAGTGCCAATGGGACCAACAGTGGCGGATTATCCCTAAGGCAAAGTAGGCACGTGCCTAGGGGCGCAAGGCCGCAAAGGGGCGTAAAGGGCCGCAAAGGGGCACAAAGGGCCGCAAAGGGGCACAAAGGGCCGCAAAGGGGCACAAAGGGCCGCAATGGAGCGCAAAGGGGCGCCGATGACGTTTTTGCCTAGGGCGCTCTCGACCCTTAATCCGCCACTGGGGACCAACTAGGAGTTATACCCTTTCGATTGAAAAAAAAAATGAAAATCGGTTCACGATTCTCGGAGATATCGAGTAACATACATAGAAAAAAAAAAAAAAAAAATGGTTCGAATTAAGAACCTCCTCCTTTTTTGAAGTCGGTTAAAAAAAGTTGCGGTTGACTGGTGAAACTGTCAGTTGTCGCTTAAGAAACGATTAGAGATTAAAATTATGAGGTTAGTACTATTACCTTCTATCTGGCATCCTGTATTCTGAACGTAGTTTTTCCGCCAGTTTGATTTCGCCCTGCTCAAGCAATTTCTTAACAGTGTCATGGAGTGACAACCCTATGAAGCTCTCCCCGTAGGTTTCCTGTAGACTGGACTGTTGTTTGCACAACTTCCGAGCGTCTTCGCAGATAGAAACTCCTGAAAGATTGTATTTTTTATTATTAAAAGGTGCACTGTACAGTATAAAATATGATCATTCTTTTAAAGAATATAGAATCTAGATTCTATTGAAAAATGTAAGTGGAAAAACACACTTGGCGCTTGGATAATTTGAGAAAAGAAGCCTCGTAAAGCCGAACGTTCATTTAGTGTTTCTGAGATGAGAACCTAAATGGTATTTGATCACATTTTGATGCAAAAATGTTAGGTAAGTAAATCCTTCTTTCCTTTCTTAAAACACTGGTTGGCAGATGTAAGCGTGGTCTCGAACCATTAACACGTTAACTGTCCCAGTTTGACATGTGAACCTTATGTATCTGTAATAGAGGCTTGCCATGACCCCACATGTGGGACACGGACAGATAACCTGTTAAATGATGATGACGATACTAAGCCAGACTTAAGCTTTACAAGGTTGTTTTCGTCTGCATTTCCTTGGAATATTGCCACTCTACTCTGAATATCTGTGACTTAGCTTGAATAGTTTGCCTAAACCGTTCTCGCGTTCGTCCGCTCCCAAGTAACAAAACAAGCTGCAGAAGCGCTTATACAGCCTTTATTCAGCTTAAATTAGCAGTATAAGGTTTGTATAAGCGCTTCTGCAGCTTGTTTGCTACTTGGGTTGTTTCTGTCGCTGTGGATAACCAAGTAAACAGCAAGAGTAGTGACCTAGATCGTTCTTGCCCTTCTTGTAGCACTCGCGGGCGGAGATGAGCGCGGCCTCGGCCTGGCCGGGCGCGGCGTCGGCGCGTTCTCGTCGCTGTGGATAACCAAGTAAACAACAGTAGTGACCTAGATCGTTCTTGCCCTTCTTGTAGCACTCGCGGGCGGAGATGAGCGCGGCCTCGGCCTGGCCGGGCGCGGCGTCGGCGCGTTCTCGTCGCTGTGGATAACCAAGTAAACAACAGTAGTGACCTAGATCGTTCTTGCCCTTCTTGTAGCACTCGCGGGCGGAGATGAGCGCGTGTGCGGCGTGTCCGGGCGCGGCGTCGGCGCGTTCTCGTCGCTGTGGATAACCAAGTAAACAACAGTAGTGACCTAGATCGTTCTTGCCCTTCTTGTAGCACTCGCGGGCGGAGATGAGCGCGGCCTCGGCCTGGCCGGGCGCGGCGTCGGCGCGTTCTCGTCGCTGTGGATAACCAAGTAAACAACAGTAGTGACCTAGATCGTTCTTGCCCTTCTTGTAGCACTCGCGGGCGGAGATGAGCGCGGCCTCGGCGTGGCCGGGCGCGGCGTCGGCGCGTTCTCGTCGCTGTGGATAACCAAGTAAACAACAGTAGTGACCTAGATCGTTCTTGCCCTTCTTGTAGCACTCGCGGGCGGAGATGAGCGCGGCCTCGGCCTGGCCGGGCGCGGCGTCGGCGCGTTCTCGTCGCTGTGGATAACCAAGTAAACAACGGTAGTGACCTAGATCGTTCTTGCCCTTCTTGTAGCACTCGCGGGCGGAGATGAGCGCGGCCTCGGCGTGGCCGGGCGCGGCGTCGGCGCGTTCTCGTCGCTGTGGATAACCAAGTAAACAACAGTAGTGACCTAGATCGTTCTTGCCCTTCTTGTAGCACTCGCGGGCGGAGATGAGCGCGGCCTCGGCCTGGCCGGGCGCGGCGTCGGCGCGTTCTCGTCGCTGTGGATAACCAAGTAAACAACGGTAGTGACCTAGATCGTTCTTGCCCTTCTTGTAGCACTCGCGGGCGGAGATGAGCGCGGCCTCGGCGTGGCCGGGCGCGGCGTCGGCGCGTTCTCGTCGCTGTGGATAACCAAGTAAACAACGGTAGTGACCTAGATCGTTCTTGCCCTTCTTGTAGCACTCGCGCGCGGAGATGAGCGCGGCCTCGGCGTGGCCGGGCGCGGCGTCGGCGCGTTCTCGTCGCTGTGGATAACCAAGTAAACAACAGTAGTGACCTAGATCGTTCTTGCCCTTCTTGTAGCACTCGCGGGCGGAGATGAGCGCGGCCTCGGCCTGGCCGGGCGCGGCGTCGGCGCGTTCTCGTCGCTGTGGATAACCAAGTAAACAACAGTAGTCACCTAGATCGTTCTTGCCCTTCTTGTAGCACTCGCGGGCGGAGATGAGCGCGGCCTCGGCGTGGCCGGGCGCGGCGTCGGCGCGTTCTCGTCGCTGTGGATAACCAAGTAAACAAGAACAGTAGTGACCTAGATCGTTCTTGCCCTTCTTGTAGCACTCGCGGGCGGAGATGAGCGCGGCCTCGGCCTGGCCGGGCGCGGCGTCGGCGCGTTCTCGTCGCTGTGGATAACCAAGTAAACAAGAACAGTAGTGACCTAGATCGTTCTTGCCCTTCTTGTAGCACTCGCGGGCGGAGATGAGCGCGGCCTCGGCCTGGCCGGGCGCGGCGTCGGCGCGTTCTCGTCGCTGTGGATAACCAAGTAAACAACAGTAGTGACCTAGATCGTTCTTGCCCTTCTTGTAGCACTCGCGGGCGGAGATGAGCGCGGCCTCGGCCTGGCCGGGCGCGGCGTCGGCGCGTTCTCGTCGCTGTGGATAACCAAGTAAACAAGAACAGTAGTGACCTAGATCGTTCTTGCCCTTCTTGTAGCACTCGCGGGCGGAGATGAGCGCGGCCTCGGCCTGGCCGGGCGCGGCGTCGGCGCGTTCTCGTCGCTGTGGATAACCAAGTAAACAACAGTAGTGACCTAGATCGTTCTTGCCCTTCTTGTAGCACTCGCGGGCGGAGATGAGCGCGGCCTCGGCCTGGCCGGGCGCGGCGTCGGCGCGTTCTCGTCGCTGTGGATAACCAAGTAAACAACAGTAGTGACCTAGATCGTTCTTGCCCTTCTTGTAGCACTCGCGGGCGGAGATGAGCGCGGCCTCGGCCTGGCCGGGCGCGGCGTCGGCGCGTTCTCGTCGCTGTGGATAACCAAGTAAACAACAGTAGTGACCTAGATCGTTCTTGCCCTTCTTGTAGCACTCGCGGGCGGAGATGAGCGCGGCCTCGGCCTGGCCGGGCGCGGCGTCGGCGCGTTCTCGTCGCTGTGGATAACCAAGTAAACAACAGTAGTGACCTAGATCGTTCTTGCCCTTCTTGTAGCACTCGCGGGCGGAGATGAGCGCGGCCTCGGCCTGGCCGGGCGCGGCGTCGGCGCGTTCTCGTCGCTGTGGATAACCAAGTAAACAACAGTAGTGACCTAGATCGTTCTTGCCCTTCTTGTAGCACTCGCGGGCGGAGATGAGCGCGGCCTCGGCCTGGCCGGGCGCGGCGTCGGCGCGTTCTCGTCGCTGTGGATAACCAAGTAAACAACAGTAGTGACCTAGATCGTTCTTGCCCTTCTTGTAGCACTCGCGGGCGGAGATGAGCGCGGCCTCGGCCTGGCCGGGCGCGGCGTCGGCGCGTTCTCGTCGCTGTGGATAACCAAGTAAACAACAGTAGTGACCTAGATCGTTCTTGCCCTTCTTGTAGCACTCGCGGGCGGAGATGAGCGCGGCCTCGGCCTGGCCGGGCGCGGCGTCGGCGCGTTCTCGTCGCTGTGGATAACCAAGTAAACAACAGTAGTGACCTAGATCGTTCTTGCCCTTCTTGTAGCACTCGCGGGCGGAGATGAGCGCGGCCTCGGCGTGGCCGGGCGCGGCGTCGGCGCGTTCTCGTCGCTGTGGATAACCAAGTAAACAACAGTAGTGACCTAGATCGTTCTTGCCCTTCTTGTAGCACTCGCGGGCGGAGATGAGCGCGGCCTCGGCGTGGCCGGGCGCGGCGTCGGCGCGTTCTCGTCGCTGTGGATAACCAAGTAAACAACAGTAGTGACCTAGATCGTTCTTGCCCTTCTTGTAGCACTCGCGGGCGGAGATGAGCGCGGCCTCGGCGTGGCCGGGCGCGGCGTCGGCGGCGGCGTCGCGCACGTGCGCGGCCGCCTGCGCCCCGAACTCGTCCTCCTGCACCAGCACCTTGCGCAGCGCCTCGCGGTTGTGCGCCGCGCAGTGCTTCATGTACAGCGCGTGCGCCAGGGGGAAGCTGCGGATCGTTAGCTGGAGAACAAGGTTATAGGCTTTGAATATAGAACTTTTCAGAAGTAGCCCATGTTATGCAGCAGTTAAATATTATAATCACATCCCGGACCATATTAAAAAAGAAGTAAGTGACAAAACGTATGCCAAAAAGTTAAAGTCATTCTTAGCACAAAAATGTTTTTACACAGTGCAAGAACTGTTTGAGTAATTTATGTTATGTATCATTTGTTATTTTCTGTAATTTTAGTTAACTTTCATTAGATTTTAGTTAACAGCGGCTGTGTTAATTTTAAATAGATTTTTTTGTACACACTTAGATGTCTGCTTAAGCAGGCTTAGTTTTAAGATTTTGCAATACCCTTACAGGGTCCATGTGATACATATGTATATTATTAAAGATCTCTTGTAATTACCATGGTATGCAATAAAGAATATGAATATGAATATGAATATTGCAGTAGCAAAATCGACAACGTCTATTTAGTTGAGAATAAAAAAAGGTTGCGGTTGACTGGTGATTCGTACTGTCAGTTGTCGCTTAAGGGGACGGGTAATGCGAAACTAGCGCCACTTACGCAGTGCTTCATGTACAGCGCGTGCGCCAGGGGGAAGCTGCGGATCGTTAGCTGGAGACCAAAGTTATAGGCTTTGAATATTGCAGTAGCAAAATCGACAACGTCTATTTAGTTGAGAATAAAAAAAAGTTGCGGTTGACTGGTGATTCGTACTGTCAGTTGTCGCTTAAGGGGACGGGTAATGCGAAACTAGCGCCACTTACGCAGTACTTCATGTACAGCGCGTGCGCCAGGGGGAAGCTGCGGATCGTTAGCTGGAGAACAAGGTTATAGGCTTTGAATATTGCAGTAGCAAAATCGACAACGTCTATTGAGTTGAGAATAAAAAAAAGTTGCGGTTGACTGGTGATTCGTACTGTCAGTTGTCGCTTAAGGGGACGGGTAATGCGAAACTAGCGCCACTTACGCAGTACTTCATGTACAGCGCGTGCGCCAGGGGGAAGCTGCGGATCGTTAGCTGGAGAACAAAGTTATAGGCTTTGAATATTGCAGTAGCAAAATCGACAACGTCTATTTAGTTGAGAATAAAAAAAAGTTGCGGTTGACTGGTGATTCGTACTGTCAGTTGTCGCTTAAGAGGACGGGTAATGCGAAACTAGCGCCACTTACGCAGTACTTCATGTACAGCGCGTGCGCCAGGGGGAAGCTGCGGATCGTTAGCTGGAGAACAAGGTTGTAGGCTTTGAATATTGCAGTAGCAAAATCGACAACGTCTATTTAGTTGAGAATAAAAAAAAGTTGCGGTTGACTGGTGATTCGTACTGTCAGTTGTCGCTTAAGAGGACGGGTAATGCGAAACTAGCGCCACTTACGCAGTACTTCATGTACAGCGCGTGCGCCAGGGGGAAGCTGCGGATCGTTAGCTGGAGAACAAGGTTGTAGGCTTTGAATATTGCAGTAGCAAAATCGACAACGTCTATTTAGTTGAGAATAAAAAAAAGTTGCGGTTGACTGGTGATTCGTACTGTCAGTTGTCGCTTAAGGGGACGGGTAATGCGAAACTAGCGCCACTTACGCAGTACTTCATGTACAGCGCGTGCGCCAGGGGGAAGCTGCGGATCGTTAGCTGGAGAACAAAGTTATAGGCTTTGAATATTGCAGTAGCAAAATCGACAACGTCTATTTAGTTGAGAATAAAAAAAAGTTGCGGTTGACTGGTGATTCGTACTGTCAGTTGTCGCTTAAGAGGACGGGTAATGCGAAACTAGCGCCACTTACGCAGTACTTCATGTACAGCGCGTGCGCCAGGGGGAAGCTGCGGATCGTTAGCTGGAGAACAAGGTTGTAGGCTTTGAATATTGCAGCAGCAAAATCGACAACGTCTATTTAGTTGAGAATAAAAAAAGTTGCGGTTGACTGGTGATTCGTACTGTCAGTTGTCGCTTAAGGGGACGGGTAATGCGAAACTAGCGCCACTTACGCAGTATTCATGTACAGCGCGTGCGCCAGGGGGAAGCTGCGGATCGTTAGCTGGAGAACAAGGTTATAGGCTTTGAATATTGCAGTAGCAAAATCGACAACGTCTATTTAGTTGAGAATAAAAAAAGTTGCGGTTGACTGGTGATTCGTACTGTCAGTTGTCGCTTAAGGGGACGGGTAATGCGAAACTAGCGCCACTTACGCAGTACTTCATGTACAGCGCGTGCGCCAGGGGGAAGCTGCGGATCGTTAGCTGGAGAACAAGGTTATAGGCTTTGAGTTGCCATTCATGAGATGACGGCTGAAGTCCTAACAAATGAAGACATCTCTCGGAATTGGGTACGTATTACAATCCCGAAAGTTCATAATACCTACAGTTGAAATACCGATGGTCAAAATACCGAAAATCAAAATACCGAAAGTACGAAAAGCCGATATTCGATATACCGATGCTCAAAAGACCTATTTTGAAAAGATCGAAAGTTCAAAATCTCGAATTTTATAATACCGAAAGTTTAAAACCTCGAAATTTTATAATCCCGAAAGTTTTGAATCTCGAAATTTTATAATCCTGAAAGTCAACCATTGTCAGTAAAATGGCAATGAAAAAATATATTTTTTTCTTTTAAGAATATGACCATAACTACAACAAAAGGAGCGTTTTTTAGGGATATAAAAAAAAACTAACCTAACCTAACCCGGCCGAGTCGGATCTGCTCTGAAAGGTGAATCATTTAAAGTTTGAGAATAGGTTGAGGTGAATCAATCACCTTTCAGAGCAGATCCGACTCGGCCGGGTTAGGTTAGGTTAGTTTTTTTTTTATATCCCTAAAAAACGCTCCTTTTGTTGTACTATTTTAATCGTTCGGCATTTGAACTGTAGGAATTCTAGCCGTCGGGATTACAGTCTTCGGGATTACAGTCTTCGGGATTTCATCCTTTCGGTCAAACGTTCTTTCGGGATTTTAAACTTTCGGTCAAATAAAGATTCGACATTTTAATTTTCGGCCTTCCATCCATAGGTCTTATGAAATTCGGTATTTTGAACTTCGGCATTGTAATACGTACCCCTCGGAATTGATATTTTGCAATTTTTGGCTGCACGTTTTCAAGTACGGCCATGTGGGCTGCCGGCCACCGTCTAGATCAGCAAGTGTAGCAAGCCACACTTAGTGGCCTTTGGAGTATCTACAGAGCTAGTGCTACCTACTCATCCTGTAGGACATGTGGGCTGCTGGCCACTTACAATTACAGAACCAAATTAATTTTTACAAGTGTCTAAATCTGAAAAATCCAAGTTTGTTACGCGCAGGTCACCTAATTTAAGATACCGATTTTTTACTCCAAAAGGTACGCGTTCGTATAAAAATGCAAGCGACCGGAGTAGGTAAACAACATCTGGCAAGCATCCATTCTCAAACGAGCGCTTGGTTTTAGATACCTGGGCTAGCTATGTCAACTTTTAATTTTTTTACAAACTTATACATTACTGCACAAATGAAAGGTATTTAATACAAATGGCCGATTGAATGCCAAAGTACATTCTTCACCAGTCAGATATATAACTCCTCCCATTCCTTCCATCATATTATTCAGTATGGTGACCTAAACAAGCACCTATCAACTGACCTCGAACTCGTGCTTGCCCATTTTCTCCTTCAAGTGCAGCAGCACGATGTAGACGAGGTCGGTGTCGCCGCTCGCAGTCGCCTTCAGCAAGGCCGTGGGGCCCTCGCCCAGCTCCAGCAACAACGGCACTTGGAGCTTACTGTGGGTCTCATATTCTAAGATCTAAAAAAATATGTTTTTTTTTTACTCCAAAATAAACTCAAAATCCAAAAATAAACCGTTCATGTACATTGCATTTGAATCACCTTTTGCAGTCGGTGCCAAAACCCACGTTAACTTCTTTATCGAGCGAAAATATTTAAATTCTTTTACCTAATTACCAAAATCATTAAGGGCTTCGTGAGTGGCATCTGTTTTCATAGTAATAATTGAGTGGTTTGGAACCCACTTCAAAAAGTTCAAATGTAACCTGTACATGATCGGGTTAATTTTGGCTTTCCAGTTTATTTTGAAGTCGGTTCTATACTAAAACCGTCTCCTGAGTGTACTTTAAAAATACATTTCTGAAAACCGCATCAAAATCGATTCACCCAAACGCGAGATAATCGCGGACAATCATCGATACATATGTACATACAGGTCAAACTGAAAACCTCCTTTTTTTGAAGTCGGTTAAAGAGGTAAAATATGTATTAATATTTGTACGCGTAGTCTACCACCCGTAGGGGTATAGTATAAGGTCTATTTGACTAGAAACATCAACAACGTCCTGTGTCGTAATTAAATGGTACACTTTGATTTCGGAAAATGATCGTTAAATCAATAATACATGTAGTGTAGATTTGGTGCAGATAGAATAAAAGTAATAGTGTATTTTGTTAACTGTTGTTTGTGCTGTTATAAATAGCAATAAGATGCAAAAAAGCCAACGACACGCGGTGTTCCCAGGCGGTCACCCATCCAAGTACTAAACGCGCCCGACGTTGCTTAACTTCGGTGATCAGACGAGAACCGGTGTTTTCAACGTGGTATGGACGTTGGCAAACATTCAGTTGAAAAACTCAAATACAAGATGCGCTTGACCTTTTTAACTGTCAATTAATTGACTACTATGATACGTCACTATTTATGGCTAATGAATGATTTTGTGTTATGCAATAAGTCGACAAAAAAAATGGTGAGTAGTCTGTGAAATTGTAATTTTAACCTGATACTATCTTGTCCTTAGCTTAGACTTTAAGCCTCAGAGTATTAAACTAACCAGAGTGGCCATTGACACTTGACAGGCGTTCCCCTTACGACGATTTAAATAAGTGTTGTATATTATTTTACTGTGGGTGCGTAAGAATAATAAGAGAGTTTTGAATTTGTGTGCAGATTGTTTATATGTGTGTTACCTCGCCCCCCTCAGGTTTTGGTGGACTATAGAAATATACGACGAATGCGCCTCCGGTTGGTTTAAAGCTCTAAGATCTTGACTGTCCTTTGTACGACTAAATCGTAGCCACATACCTTGATAGCCAGCGCCTTCCGTCCCTTGTCAGAAGCCTTTTTAGCGATGGTGGTGTACGAGATGCCGGGCACATTCCGGAGCTTCTCTCCGATCTCGCGGGCCGCGCTCTCGTTGTCCAGGTGGGGTTGTGTCACCTAACAACACACGGATAAGGGCATTAATAGACATGATTACAAAATAAATCACTACATAGTATAAAACAGTCGGTTCCTGCTGTCTGTCTGTCCCTATGTATGCTTAGATTTTTAAAAGTACGTAACGGATTTTGATGCTGTTTTTTTAATAGCTAGAGCAATTCAAGATGAAGGTTTATATGTATAACACATGCATAAATTATTAGCATTGCAACCGTGCGGGGCAGGTCGCTAGTAAATAAAATAAAACAAAAGACAACGTCGCTTTATAACTATCGTATACTAGCATTTACCCGTGGCTTGACTCTCGTTACCGGGAATTAGGTCCTATTTTTAAATCCTTGACAATGCGGAAAACCGTGCGTGGATAGCAAACTTGTGTGTATTTTGATGAGCAGTCGTGGCAATATTGAGAGTGAGAGAAAGGATGTCCATATCGATAAACTCACTTATCGATGTTTTACCCATATACTAATACTATATATGAGACTAGCTTTTGCCCGCGACTACGTCCGCGTGGAACTTGGAAGTATGGAAGCAACCTCGTACAACACGATAGATATCCACCTAATCACCTTAATTAATAAAAGGGATTATTAAAAGCGCCTAACCACTCAACTGCTTCGAATATTGAGTTGGACTCTATTTATATAATAAAATAAGAGCGGTGACAGGTAGCCGTAGTTACCAAAAGCAATCTAGTGGATAAGCAAATGTAAAAGCAATTGTGCTTTTGGTCTAATCATTACATTTCCAACAGGGTCATCAATGTCATCATGAATTACTTACTCACTTTTCAATCTTTTTAGGGATAATTTCCAGGATGAAAACTATCCTATGTCCTCGGATTTTAAACTATCTCCATGCCAAATTTCATCAAAATCGATTCAGCGGTTTAAGCGTGAAGAGGTAACAGACAGACAGACACATTAACGATATAAATAAAATACAAATTTACCTTGTAGCAAGCCCAGTGAGACAGCACGCGGGTCTGCCCCTCCTTCAACTGCAGGTACCCGGCAATGTGGAGTGCGAGGCAGTGTAGTCGCCGCCATATCAGCCGGTCCAGTAATATCCGCTCGCCTAGGTTTTGGACTCTGGTGTTGAGTTAAGGGCTTCGTTACTTTCTTCTCTTTACACAGAATTGTTTACGAGTCAGTCATAACAAGCTCCTTAGAAATTTAAATAGAACAAATTAAACTGATTATATTGCGTATAAGTATAAATTACTTGATCCTCCCTGACATTTTGGGAACTTTTCAGTTACCGTTGCAAAGGTTAACTGCTTCTGTTCCTTAGAAATTGGTAAATGTTCTAAATTCAAATTATGACCAAAGTCTTGCTAAATTCAATCAACGGAACTTAATTTAAACTAAGAAATTATAATATTGGAGAAATGGGCTATGGATCTTTGACGCTTTTTTTGTAGAATATCTGTTTTAATTTAGTCTACCTAACTATAAGTTCAGATCCGAAGACAAATAAAAAATAAAAGAAATGAATACTAATTAGTTTAAATAAACTTGCTCACAAAACGATTAAATTTCAACTATGTACACACTTATTATCTGTTTGGCCCTATGGTTGACTGGTAGAAAATACCATTTGGCAGTAAGCTCGCCATTTATACAGTTTGTTTTGTGCAATAAAGTTTTTTTTTTTTTTTATTCTCTTTATTGTTTAGGGGCATTTAATCCTTAATGATTCTGTCAGCCCCATCGTAACTTAACCTATACATATGAACATATCTTATAATTTACGGGTTATCCGCGTACTTACTTAAATAATTTAGTACAAAAGTGTATACAGCTTTAGCCCCTGCTGAGTTGGGCGCAGCCAAAATGCATTGAAATGCACCTATATCTAATCTATTAAGATTTAGTTCGACTAACAGCGCTTGCCTTTCGCGTTCGTTCCGCGCACATTCCGTTAATACATGTTGGACGTCTTCTAGTGCGTCACAAACACTACAATTTGGTGATGGTTGTTTTTTCATTATGTAAGCAAACTTACGTAACGGAATGTGCCCGGAACGTAATCTTAAACTTATCTTTATAAAATTTCTACTTAAATTTATATTTGTAAACCTAGGGATGTGAGGAGGCTCACATTGCATTGTTTTGTACCACACACCTTTAGTTTTGCAGCGTTCGTCAAAATGTTCTTTCCAGATGCAGTGAATCTTCTTTCTGTATTTATGCACTATTTCGGTAAAGTCTGGAGGAACATAAACAGGTGTACCTCCCGCGCTGGCAGCTTTAGCAAGAATGTCCGCCTCCTCATTGCCTCTTAGTCCTATGTGTGAAGGAACCCACTGCAACCTCAGAGTCATATCCCTAGGTAACGTGTTTACCTTCTGGAGTACAGTGTAAGCTAACGCTGTGCCTCTGTTTCCAGAGGCGCAGCGAGCTATATGTTGCAACGCGCTTTTGCTGTCCGTAAAAATCACAACATCTTTGTAATTACAATTAACTGCGTGAGATATTGCTTCCGAGATTGCAAAAAGTTCCGTCGACATAATACATAACTCTGACGTAATTTTGTAAGACCCATTGGACTTGTTTGTTTGATCAAAGTACGCAGCCCCGATATTATTTGCATTTTTAGATCCGTCTGTGTAATCAATAAAGTTAAAAATATAAATAAACAAATAACTATTGTTACTTTATTGTTAATTGTGTCCTATTATTTGGAACGATTAAAGATCTGAGTCATCTACCATTTGATTTACCCAACATTATATGAAAATAGTCGACGTTATAATTAGATAAACGACTGAGTTAGATGTAAATAGATCGTAAGGAAATACCGACAGCTGTGTTGATTTCACGTGATCGTTAACGGCCTCTAAAGTTGAAGCAGTGCCAAATATATGCGTGGTTTTGTCACGCGGTGCAAAATACGCGTAAATAAAATACAAATCTATATACAATTGTAGGGTTTAGAACTTACTAGCAGGCTCATAGTATTTTATTTTAACCTTTTGTCCTTGTCGTCATGTTGCGAGAAAAGGAGAACTGTGCCACTGATGCCAACGTCGTCTAGTGACGACAAAATGTTTTAGATTTAGATTTATTTATTTCATAATAACAAATTACATTATAAATTATCCTAAGTTAATTTACATGAATCTTGATATTATGATTGTCAATAGGAACATAAAATTAGATAATAATCATTAAATTTTGTCAAATACACCACTCCCTATTGATTTTGGAGATTTTCTATTTTTTTGCTGTGACGTCGGGGACACGTTGAATTGCGTTCTGCTGCTTGGCGTTCGAAAGGTTAAATCGAGTACAGACATAGTGCATAAATGTTTTTTCATCTCTCCTGTTCGGAAAGTGTAATTTTCATGAGTAGATAGCCGGGTGGAACATAGATTTTCCATCCCTAGGGTGGAAAGTATTTTTTTTTTAATTGCCACGGAGTCAAAGATAATTGCCATCTAGATGCACGTCGTGACCAACTCAATTAGGTACATTCTAGTCGGCCGTGGTAAGTGGCCATTGAAAAATGGTCTCCAAAGTTTAGATATAGGCAAGATTAACTTATTTATATATAATTATTAAATATAAATTTCATAATATATACATATAATTCCGTCCCACATTTACTGATAGATCGTACATTAATTTAAAAAATAAAATTGAAACCATTGGAATTTTTTCTTTTACTTTTAAAATGTTGGCGGTACGTATATCTTAACTTTTTTAATCTATTAAAAATAATAATAATAATGAAAGTTTGCAATAGAAAAAGTGGGCACACGAGATTCAATATAAATACCGTGTCTTTGATTGGTTATGTTATTGGTTAAAAATGACATGGACATTAATATAACCCACTCATGACATGTGCGTGTAGTATTTTATTTTCCTCGCAGTCGAAATGAAAAGTAGAGTGTTTAACTCGGGTGAAATTACCCATTTCACCCTCGAACTATTGGCGCTCGAACGAAGTGAGAAGAAGAGAAATATCTCGGGTGCAATGGGTCACTTTCTACCCTTGGTTAACAATCTACTATTCTATCGTATTTTGTCGGGCATGCTCGTTTTTATGTTTCCATCTCAACTTTTTCATCTAAGTTAATAGAGAAAACCTGCTAAAACGAACTTTTCCGACAAAAACGACGGAAAAACATTATACCTACACTACATCTGTATTGCTTTTTTTGGGGAATTATGATTATCAGGACAGATGAATTAAAGAAACGGCACAGACGTAAGATTATTTTTAACACTGCTATACTTTATATATTATATTATACCTACATAATATTTTCTCTGTAACTAAAACTCTATACATAGCGCATACAGAATTTCTATCGCGAAAACTCGGACGCATTTTCATTGACTAGCATTAGGATGTAAATAAACAAGTCAATCATTTAATAAGATTGATTGACACCTCGGGACTTTTCAAGTTTTCCAGTCTTCTTACACAAGTTATGTTGTACTATTGTGTTAATGAATAAGTTTTTGTCAAAAATGTCATTTTAGTGGCAAGCTTTTATAGCCGACTGTACTTTTCTTTAGATATCCATCAAATGCTCACTGAGACAATTCTAAAGAGCCCAAGCTCGGTAGGATTGCTTTTTCTATTATAGAGTTCCTATGGCCACCTTCCGGCTCCATCATCAGATCAGCCCCATGGTACCATATTATTGTATTGTCATCAAAGTTAAGTAAGTATGCAAAATTTTAGCTCAATCGGTTGACGATATCTGCTTCAAAATTGAGTTGCAAGATTTCACCCGAACATACATACTTTAAACATACCATGCAAGCTAAATAAAAGAAGAGAAGCGGTGGTAGCCTAGTGGTTAGGACATGCGACTTTCAATCCGGAGGTCGCGGGTTCAAACCCGGTCCGTACCAATGAGTTTTTCGGAACTTATGTACGGAATGTCATTTGATATTTACCACTCGCTTTTCGGTGAAGGAAAACATCGTGAGGAAACCACCTAAGCCCAATAAGGCCTAGTTTCCCCTCTGGGTTGGAAGGTCAGATGGCAGTCGCTTTCGTAAAAACTAGTGCCTACGCCACATCTTGGGATTTAGGTAGCCGACCCCGATTGAGAATTCATTCTCAAAAAAATGGGACAAAGGCTAGGAGGATGATGCAAGCTAAATAAAAGCTTGTAAAAAGGATACTGGTGGAAGGTCAGCGGTATGGCCACCTTCGGATCCCTGATCGCATTGAGCACCCTCAGCCACCGGCAGGTCTTCACGTAGTGGTCGGTGAGCTGCAGGTCGAGGATGAAGCCCTTGCCGAACTGCGCGGCGCGAATAAGCATCTTCTGGACCTCGGGCTCGAACTCGAAGGCCGCGGCGTCGATGCAGTCTTGCACCGCCTTGGCGAGGTCTGGTTTGACCAGGCGGATATATTCGTCGGCTCTGTGGCTGCGTTTCTGTGGCAAATGTTTTGGATTAGTCTTTTTAGGGTTCCGTAGTCAACTAGGAACCCTTACTTCAATGTATATGTTAACTCGTCATTGAATAGGTCTTTTAAAAATAATAGGGGTCTCCAAACATTATTTATTGATAGTCAGCAATTTTGTAAATATTCGCTCCGAAAATAAAAAAAATAGTGCCCCCCCCCCCCCTCTTACTTTTCAACCACGGTTCAAAAAATTATGGAAAAATTCATGAAAATGAGGCCTTATAAGTACTTTCAATGAAAACTATATTGAATAAATTCGGTCAAGCCGTTTTTGAGTAATCGCAAAATTTCATAATTTTCTATAAAATGACGTACCTAAGTGCCGTAAGTACTTTGGCGTTTGAGAACTTTTTTATAGAGCTTGAAATCTTTCTCGTAATTTAAACCTTGGACTTAAAACCGCGGTTTTAAACCCGTCTACTGTGAAGGATGGGTAACTACGGAACCCTACACTGAGCGTGGCCCGACATGCTCTTGGCCGTTTTTTTTTATAACGGCACAACAAGTGGGTCCACTTCGTCTGATGGTAAAATGGCGAGATGACAGCCTGAAATTTTCGAGGGGTCACAACGGTTTTTTGAGTAATGTGCAACGTGACACAACACAACAGGAAACATAAATAATAGTATCAAACCTAAGTAAAATTACCTGACAGCTGGTATTTACCTATTGATTTTATTTATAGTTACGTTGCTAGAAATAACAAAGATAAATCAGATTAACCCTGGCTGGTCAGCCGTGATATCTGTTTGGGATGTTTTTTAGGGTTCCGTACCAAAAGAGTAAAAAACGGGAGCCTATTATTTAGGTCTGTCTGTCACCAGGCTGTATCTAGACATGTGATAGTCTGTCTAGACAGTTGAAAGTTTCACAGACGTATTTCTGTTGCCGCTAACAATTAACACTAAAAAACCGACCAAGAGCATGTTGGACCACTCTCAGTGTAGTGTTCCGTAGTTGCATGCTGTAATTTCAAGCTCTATAAAAACATCGTAAACGCCAAAGTAATATTTAATTACTTATTACCTTCTGGAAGTTATCGATTATACGCTATTTTTTTGATTTCCGGAGCGAATATTTACAGAACACTTTAGGTGTACGAATTATTTTACCGTTTTGTCGGCGTGATACATACACATACTCATACCAAATTTCAGCTTTCTAGTACTAATGATCATGGAGCTACTAAGTAACCCTAAAACAGAATAAAATAAATATTTAAGTGGGGCTGCCATACAACAAACCTGATCGGTTGTGTTAACTATGCACCTCATTTGTATGTGGCGCCATACACACCAGGTGCAAACTTAACCCGGTTAGTTAAGATGGGAAGTGCACGGTTGTACAGTCGAGTTCATTTACATCTACACACTTACGAGAACAAAAATATCTGAACACGATTTTATGCTCCTGACAATAGGGTCGAGTTAAGATATTTTTGTTCTCGTAAGCGTGTAGATGTAAATGAACTCGACTGTACGGAACCCTCGTTGCGCGAGTCCGAGTTTTTAATAATTATCTTCTTTCACCTGAAACTGCTTGGAGGCCTCGACCAAATACGAGCCGGGTGCGGTGCTGTCGATCCTGAAGATCCTCTCGATGACGACGGGCTCTCGTAAGTGTGTAGATGTAAATGAACTCGGACTGTACGGAACCCTCGGTGCGCGAGTCCGAGTTTTCAATAATTTTCTTCTCTCACCTGAAACTGCTTGGAAGCCTCGACCAAATACGAGCCGGGCGCGGTGCTGTCGATCCTGAAGATCCTCTCGACGACGACGGGCACGCGCTCCACGAGCTCGTGCGTCAGCTCCGACACGACGCGCACGCAGTCCATCTCGGGCAGCACGTGGAAGGGCCCGTCGTAGAAGAACTTGGCCACCTGGCCCTTGGAGCCGAACCCTCGGTGCGCGAGTCCGAGTCGTTAATAATTTTCTACTTTCACCTGAAACTGCTTGGAGGCCTCGACCAAATACGAGCCGGGCGCGGTGCTGTCGATCCTGAAGATCCTCTCGACGACGACGGGCACGCGCTCCACGAGCTCGTGCGTCAGCTCCGACACGACGCGCACGCAGTCCATCTCGGGCAGCACGTGGAAGGGCCCGTCGTAGAGGAACTTGGCCACCTGGCCCTTGGAGCCGAACCCTCGGTGCGCGAGTCCGAGTCGTTAATAATTTTCTACTCTCACCTGAAACTGCTTGGAAGCTTCGACCAAATACGAGCCAGGCGCGGTGCTGTCGATCCTGAAGATCCTCTCGACGACGACGGGCACGCGCTCCACGAGCTCGTGCGTCAGCTCCGACACGACGCGCACGCAGTCCATCTCGGGCAGCACGTGGAAGGGCCCGTCGTAGAAGAACTTGGCCACCTGGCCCTTGGAGCCGAACCCTCGGTGCGCGAGTCCGAGTCGTTAATAATTTTCTACTTTCACCTGAAACTGCTTGGAGGCCTCGACCAAATATGAGCCGGGCGCGGTGCTGTCGATCCTGAAGATCCTCTCGACGACGACGGGCACGCGCTCCACGAGCTCGTGCGTCAGCTCCGAGACGACGCGCACGCAGCAGCACGTGGAAGGGCCCGTCGTAGAAGAACTTGGCCACCTGGCCCTTGGAGCCGAACCCTCGGTGCGCGAGTCCGAGTTTTCAATAATTTTCTTCTCTCACCTGAAACTGCTTGGAAGCCTCGACCAAATACGAGCCGGGCGCGGTGCTGTCGATCCTGAAGATCCTCTCGACGACGACGGGCACGCGCTCCACGAGCTCGTGCGTCAGCTCCGACACGACGCGCACGCAGCAGCACGTGGAAGGGCCCGTCGTAGAAGAACTTGGCCACCTGGCCCTTGGAGCCGAACCCTCGGTGCGCGAGTCCGAGTTTTCAATAATTTTCTTCTCTCACCTGAAACTGCTTGGAAGCCTCGACCAAATACGAGCCGGGCGCGGTGCTGTCGATCCTGAAGATCCTCTCGACGACGACGGGCACGCGCTCCACGAGCTCGTGCGTCAGCTCCGACACGACGCGCACGCAGTCCATCTCGGGCAGCACGTGGAAGGGCCCGTCGTAGAAGAACTTGGCCACCTGGCCCTTGGAGCCGAAGATGCAGAGCATATCGTCCCAGTGCGCCACTACGGCTTGTGAACCGCACCTGTGGACATCGGATGTAATTATTTTATACGTATACACTAATTCACTGTGCAGTCTACGGGCTTAAAGTTTTAATGAATGCCTCGAGTATAATGGGTAGTTTACGAGTCGCACTGATTAAGTCATAGGTACAGGAGCGCCGTAAAAGTGTTAGATCTTAAAATATAAAAAATTACCCATCGAAAATTTGCAACTTTTTTTGATAAAAAAACGTTACCCATGAAAAATAACATTAATTTTCTTCCGGTTTTCGATAATTTTGTTTAAAGAAACCGACAATTAGAAACGACTTCGAAATAAAAAATTACTGGTGATAAGAACGCCTGTCGTTTTCGTTGTTTACCTCTACTTGTGATGTTATTGTGAGTCACAATAACATCACAAGTAGAATTCACAAGTACAATTCGTGACGGTCATGGTGTGTATTCCTATGTACTATTGTATTGTATTATGTGATTTATGTGATAGACACAGGCCGTGCTATATCCTTTACAAGTTTACAACAACGTATTTGGCGTAAAAAAATAGTTTAACATTATTATATTACACTTAATAGAACATATTGTTTTCAATCAAGATAGAAAGATTATAATTATTTTCAAATTAAAGTTACTACTCTTCATTAGGGACAAACGGTCCCTTGGTTGGATCACCTAGCCGCCTTACATTACCGCCCGTGGTTTGTCTAAAGTTTTACGTCTTGCCATGGCCAGGAAATGAGATCTTTTCCCCGCCTAGCTGTTCTGGATACATTCCGTTGGCTATAGCAGAAATTACAAACGAATTTTGATAGCTGTTTCTATTAGATTGCACGATTGGCTATAAGATAGAAGGTCAAGTACTTATATAAGGAAAAGTGATGAAAATGTTAATAAAACAGCAAAATGTCATTTGCTCTTTTAGAATATGGGCAGTTCAAACGCCCACCATCCTCTCGCTTGGCCGTATTTTTTAATTACCCTGATTAGCCCAAAACGACCCGTAACCAGCGGTCTTGTTCCGCATCGAACGATATCGCCTTTAACTACGCTAAATGGGCAATTTTCCCTGAAGGGGTTTGGTAGTCTTAGCAAAGATTTGCAGTCCGTCATTATTCTACGAGTGTATACGAAACCAGTGTTGCAAGGTCCGTGCCGATCACTAGTATTTTTTTGACCACTAACCAGACCAGCTCCTTCGGCTGCTTGATGTACCCGGTGTCGGTCTCGCAGTACTTGTTCTTGAAGTCGGAGGAGCCGATCCACAGGAAGCCGGAGTCGGTGAACAGCGCCGCGTGTCGCCCGTTCTGCGAGGGCACGATCGAGAGGATCTGCGTGTACGGGTTCCTTATCTCTGGACGCTGAAAAAAAATAATTATAAAATAATTATAATAGAAATATACATCTATGAGACTGCTGTTTTTATAAAGGAACACCCATTTGTTTAAAAAATTTAACAGTGCACGACTTCAAGGAATAATTAGATCAGAGATGCTAAAAAGTGCACTTCTCTCCGAAGGTGTCCTGGGAATGGCTCCCAAAATTTATAATAAATTACTTTTTGATCTAAGAAAAATTGAAAATTTAGCTCAGTCTAAGCTCGATTAAGTGATCTACTAATTAAGAAAGCATATTATAGACTAGATGATTTCTTCTGTTAAATTACAATAGCCTAAGCGTTGGCATAAAAAAACCTATTCATAATAAACAAATAATGTAGGTATACCTTTAACTAGGATAATAATAATAAATATATATATATTTGTAAGCCTAACGGTGAAATATAGATGTGCCTGTTGTTACATGTAATAATTGTGTGTCACCTAATTACCTACCTATGTTTGACTTATAATAGTTATTTACGATACAAGTGTGTAAGGTAGGGGATTTCAGACGAGTGATTAAACAACCACGAGTCGGAAATCATCTTACACACGAGTTTCGTACAAAACTTTACTATGCATGTATGCATGTATAGGTTATATTTACATTTAGTATATTTGCACGTTTTAGTTTGTTCGTTTGTCTATCACTTCAATGTCTAGTTTTCTGTCTCATTAGCTCAAAGGTTAACTGGAAGAAATCCCTTACAGGGATAAGTTCGCCCTTGTACACATGTATTGTTTTTGAGTTTTTGTCAATATTGTTTTATGTGCAATAAAGTGTTTACATACATACATACATACATGTACGAGAAAATAGGAAATACTTTAATACTCACAAATACTGTTTGCATTGGAAAAAAGTGTTTTGATTTGATTTATCCAACAAGAGGCCGTCGTTAACATTTATTTACTTCTTCAAAAACATTTCACGGGTTTAAATTTATGATTCGTCCCTTTATCTCGACATTATTTCAGCAGATTTGCACAAAACAACTTCGAAATAAACTAGACATCAATAAAAAATGGCGGGGTTATTTGTAAACTGCGCTCGACATGTCTACTACTGCGCTGGTTCAAAAGTATTTTTTTAATATTCGTCTTATGTCAAAATGGCACAAGCGCGTGTACATTCAGCCAAATGCATTTAATGAATAACGATTTAAAGTTCGTTTATTAATCAAATTTTATATCTAATGTAATGAATGACGTGTTAAATGAATTAATTAATGAAATATTGGTTTTATTGTACTTATATATGTAATAATAATCGGTAGGTATTTGACTAGTTTATCAAACGTTTTGTAAATAATAAAACCTCTTTGTGTGAGGCTGTCAGATACAGCTAGAAATTAAAAAACAATTGAAAAGTAAAAAGCACTAGTGTGGAAAAGTAATACTTTCAGCACAGTTTGAATGCCTAGAATACTCTCTTTTCGAGCACATGCATTGTAAAATACTTTTGATTTTGATTTTACTAATTAGCCGTATAACCTAGGGTAAATTGTGTAACTTCGCTAACAATGGGAACATGGCCAGTTAAGTCACGAATATCAGGTTGAACGTTGAGAAAGAAAATAAATAAGTGGAAAGGTGTAAACTTACCATGAGCACAGGCCTGGATTCTCCAAGCTGGCATTTGTATATCTCCTTGTCTCGGCACACGAGGAACCCGATGACTGCCGATGATCGCAGTCCCGTGCTGAGAACGCACCACGACGTGATCGGCTCGCTTGCTCCTGAAGTTAAAAAATATATTATTGGCGTTATTTCTTTTATCCTGACAACAAAAAAAAAACTCAATCAATCTGGTTATACCTATATAAAAAGAATTTAACAATGAAAAACTAATAGTACCATCACCTTGACCTGGGTCATTTTAAGAGGTCCGGGAGGTTTGTAGCTAAAGCTGCGTTTCCACCAGAGATGTGTTTTTGTTAACCAATAGAATCAGCTGCGCTGGGCGTGCACGAGTGAATGAAGTTATTCCATTGGTTAACAAAAACACATCCCTCGCTACACGTCTCTGGTGGAAACGCAGCCTACAACTTGCCTTGACTTTTGCCAAGATAGTTCGTTTTGTACAGGAAAAGCTTGATAACCACTCAATTCCTTCGAATTTTGAGATGGACTCTATTTATATAATAAAATAAGAACGGTGACAGGTAGCCGTAGCTACCAAAAGCAATTGAGTGGGTATTAAACAGAGTAATACTAGCATATATGGTACCAATTGTTACAGGGGCGTTCTACCAGAACGTCTACTTTGTAGGGCATGTGACGGCTATGACAGCTACCTTAGAAAAATGGATGGTCCAAGAAATTACTATTAATACAAAAGCCAAGTTATAAAATATTGACATACCGAAAATTTACCTTTTAACCTTCTCAGAAGTATGAAAGGAATCATGTGCAGGAATGCCTCAACAGTTGGTATGACTAAAGTTGAGTATTTTCCATACAACGAATGTAAGGAGATTAACTAACGAAAGTATTGCCATTTTTAATTGACATTGTTTCCAACAGTACATATTGCTCTTAGATAGTAGCAACTAGCACTCCATTTGCATAATCTATGGTACAGTCGCCATCAGATATATCGCAGCATATAAGGCGTTCATAAATATCTGAACATGTACTGTAACGCCCAGTCAATTTATGAACGCCTTATATGCTGCGATATATCTGATGGCGATTGTACTAAATGTGGTAACTGGTAATCAACCTTCTATAAACGAAAGGGAATAAGTTTCTGTCAAAAATGTTACTGACAAGCTTTTATAGCCGACTGTACTTTTCTTTGGATATCAATCAAATGCTCACTGAGACGATTCTAAAGAGCCCTAGCTCGGTAGGATTGCTTTTTCTATTATAGAGTTCCTATGGCCACCTTCCGGCTCCATCATCAGATCAGCCCCATGGTACCATATTATTGTATTATCATCAAAGTTAAGTAAGTATGCAAAATTTCAGCTCAATCGGTTGACGATATCTGCTTAAAAATTGAGTTGCAAGATTCCACCCGAACAAACCTACTTACATACATACAATGCAAGTTAAATAAAAGCTTGTAATAATAAATGAAAGGTGCTTACGCGGTAGATCCGGCACGGGTCTGACTTTGGGCTCGGAGATATTGCTGAGCAGGAACATGCGGTTGGTGGTCGTCATCACGGCGAGCCCCACGCCGTGCGGGTTGGGGAACAGCTGTGCCTTGCTCACCTGGACGACACATTAAAAGTAACCATAATTTCCAACGGGTTACAAACTTCTCACGTTAATAATCTTGAATACCACTCGGCAGGTTCATATTGAAGACTTAAAAGTGCAGGAACCCAACGCAGGCATGTTGAGCGATATTCGATATTATGGATACGACTTACCCATTACAATGAATATCATGATTAAGTTTTATGTTTAAAACGTAATTACTACACGGGATCATTTAACTGAGTTACCGCCCATGGTGAGAGACATAATGCCAAGGGTGAGTAGAAACAGGGAATGGGCCAAGGGCTGTACATCGTCTAACTGAGGCATTGCTTTCTACGTGTCTTTATTTATTTATTTATAGCCTTTTCTCAGATACATATTATAAGGTATAGTTCATTTGTACAAATATTTTAATTCATTGTGTATCTGTGTGCCCTTTGGCAAAGGCCTCCTCCAACACTTTCCAATCTTCTCTTTTCCTTGCCAGTCTGCCTACGTGTCTTTACCTGTCAACAAACTGTCTAGTGTTTGGTGAAAAGATATATCTATACCTACTAACTTAAGTAGCCTATTGTTATAGTTAAATGAAAAAAATTACCTTAGTGTCCCTGACTTCCTGCCCCATGTTGAATGTCCTCTGGTAGGCTCCGAACATGTCGTAAAGGAGGACATCTCCACTCTCCTGCACACACAGCAGCTGCTCGCCATCCGACCAGCCCAGATGGACTAGAACTCCACTGTTCCACTGGAATAAACAGATATATAACATACACAAATAAAAAATAAAAAAATGATACATTCAAATTCAAATATTTTTAGTTATTAAAAATAAATGGTTTGATCTACCAGTCTAAAAGTAATTTTAATAAGTATACTTTATAAAAATATGTTTTTATAAACGGGTATGGAAGGTAGAAATAGAAAGTTAATAGGAAAAGTAAGATCCCACTAGGAAAACTTCCAGTATGTGAGGCCAAACCAGGGTTGCCAGTGCCACAGTCATATCCTAGAAGCATGGATTTCTACTAAGTAACAAGGTAGAACAGGAAGAATTAATTGCTTACCAAAATTTTAGAAATAACATTTCCCACACAGTTATAGATAGTTATTACAGGCTTGGCAGTGGTAGCAATGCGCACAAACTGCTTCCGGTCCCGCACCACTGCAATGGGCCCTCCGTATGGAGCTCCGCTAATGATCATGTTGTCTAGGCCTTCGTCCATAGACCAGTTCATGTTGTAGATGTCAAATTTCCTGTTAGCATTATTAAGGTCATGAATGAGATGATGTACCATTAGGCATAGTTATAGAGACAGTATGGATATTAAAAAGAAAAAATATTTACTGTTTTATTCTATGAATGATCATTTACTCAAAAAATCAACAATTGGAATACAGTTTTAAGTTCTCTGTAACATGACAACATTTTGATAAAATTGTAGCTGGCATTTGTGTATGATTGAGGAAGGTAAGGATATAAATTTACAAAAACAAATTATTTTACGATATTTTAGTAAAAAATTAGCACTGGCTTCAATAGATAGTGAGGAGTAGACGCCCATTGAATAGCAAATTTTTGGGGAAAAGTTAATATTTCAGTTGTCAAACCTGTAGTAGGAATCCAATTGGAACCAGTCCGCGGTTAGCAAGGCCGACATTGTGGTATATTAATTAAATATACCAAATGAAGATAATTTGCTGATAACACAGTAAAATTTCCTTAATATAACGAAAAACTAGGAATTTAACTATTCGAAGAGATTGCACACATTCAATTTCACATAGTAACGTGGTATTCAATTAAATAACGTAATGTAATAGTGCTTAATTAAAATAATAACATTTTTCTCATTTATTTATTTAGGCGATTTGCACTGTGCAATGCAATAACAACAGTTTATTTGACACTGACAGTGACAGTGACACACACAGACGGATATGACATTTGACATTAACAATTTACAATGCGTTCAGGAATGGAATGTTGCGGTCGTGCACTGCGTCTAGCGTTGAAAAAAATTAAAAGAATCAAAAATTTCTATTCGAATTGCCAGTATTCGTTTGACTATTGTTCGCTTTTTAATTAATAGATGATCAGATCAACGATTTTAGTAAGGTTTTACGAGATATCCGTAAACCTTTGGACTTCCCTTCGGACTGATCAGAATCTGATAGTAGAGTTGTTAATCAGCTGTTTTCTAACATAAATGTGCGCATCGGGTTACAGGCATGAAATTTCTACCACAGATAGAGTGTTCCACGGTGATTATTTTCAGATGTGGAGGGAAGTCAGATTCGTCCCCTGTGAGGCGGGAGTATACCTCTTTTCTTTCTTTATTGGTGGTCAGTTAAGTCTACCGACTACCAGGACGTGTTTGGTATCGTTTCCGTGTAAAACAAATATCAGAAATTAATTTTTTATGTTATTTTTGTATAGTTCTATATAAAAATATGGGTGTAAGGTGTAATGGCCGAAAAGGTAAAAATCACAATTTTTTTATTCATTGAGGTAAATTAGTTAAATTTCGTGAACATTTTCAAATTATTATTATTATTTCAAAAAGCTCATTTAATCTAGTTTCTAAAATTATATGCATGTTGGGCACTTCTTACTTACGAACAGTAGGTAGCTTAAAATATATCTTTACGTCGGCGTAACCAACTTAAATCTCCGAACGCATCCTATTTCGCTTCATTAAATACATTAAAATAATGATTATTAACATGCTTTTACATATAATAGTTACTATATATACGTCCTAGAAAAACAAATTAATGTAATTAAAACAAAATATTTTTTTGCTAATGTATCACGAGCATACGGGCTAATCTCAACATCAACGGTTTATTTAATTTACTGTTTGTATGAAGAGTGCCCAATATGTATATATTTTTAGAAACTAGATTAAATTTGCTATTTTGCAATATTTTTGTTAGTTGTAAATATTCAGGAAATATAACTAATTTATCTCCCTGAATAAAAAAAACTTGTTGTGATTTTTACAATTTCGGAAATACAACCATATTTTTATATGGTACTTATATGAATAAATAACATGAAAAATGAATTGCTGATATCTGTTTTACACGAAAACGACACCACACAAGTCCTAGTAGCGTTATCTGATCAGTAATATAAATAGGATAGATAACTAATTTATAATTTATCGTTCTGAATAAAAAAAACTTGTTGTGATTTTTACCTTTTCGGCAATAAACCCAAATTTTCATATGAAACTATTCTTAAATAACGTGAACAATTAATAGCTGATATCTATTTTACACGAAAACGATGTCGCACAAGCCCTAATAGCCTTAACTGATCAGTAATAAAAAAAGAAAAAGAGCAGTTTCGCGGCTTAGCAACTCTACTAAGAAGCGATTTCAAGATTGAAAATTTTAAAATATCGAGCACTGAGTTCATTATAGGTAGTCATAAGTTCTCTCAGTTGGCCTTTAATTTCTATTCCCAAAGGGTGCTAACGGCATTCCCTATTACTAACCGTCCGCTGTCTGTGACAGACAGTATTGTCCGTCCGGCAGTTTGCCACAGGGTTGAATCTTTCCATCCGTAATAGGTAGAGTCAGACCACGCTAACTCTTCCAAGCAAATTAACTGTCAAACCATACAAACTGACTCACTTTTATGGTTTGTATGGTATGGTATGGAAGTAAACAACAGGCGGTCTTATTGCTTAAGGGTGATCTCTTCCAGTTCTTCTAGGTTTCTTCAACATTTGCATCTAAACCTTCTGTAAACTGTGTTGTAACACTCGTAACTGATATAACCAGTCATTACAGGTGGGTAACGACTATTTATACTGGTCATTATTTTAGCTTGGGATTAACACTCGTAACTGATATAACCAGTCATTACAGGTGGGTAACGACTATTTATACTGGTCATTATTTTAGCTTGGGATAGAAAAAAGTTAAGGTCTTCGATTCAGCGCTATCACCACCTTCACACTATACGTGTATATAGGTACTAAGTCATTTCATTACACAATGAGGGCATTTAAGCAAGCTCCTATTCTAACTTGACTAAGCATAAAAAAGCGGCCAAGCGCGAGTCGGACTCATATAAACAAAAAGAAAAAACATAAAAAGCATTTAATTCACATGTGAGATCAATATCGTATCGTGATACCAATAAGTGAATGAATGAATATACCGTCGGTTACGTCGCATCGCACTACATCCACCCGAACCTAAAATCTGAGCCCCAGAATCAATATCATAATAAGAATGATATAAAGCTGTAGGTACCTACCTCATACCACAATCATAAAAATGTGATAGATACATGGTTAAACGTAATTAGATACCGCGTGAAGTTCCAGGTCAGAATCAGAACTCAAAACAAGCTGTTTGATTCCAAAACACGAAATCAAGCGGTTACGAATTACTTCAAGCCGTGTACAAAACAGACTTATGAAATGTATTGTTAAATAATATATTATAGGGGTGCCGATCCTCTGACTTGCTCGTGTTTAGCAAACTACGAAAGCTGTTGAAAATTTCAAACTATAGCTGGTAGGGATTTTCACGATTTACTTTGAACCCCAGTACAAGATGTAATTATAATTATAGAGCGAGCGCCCTTTCAAACGCTTCTTTCATTACATCTATCTCTTTAGTCAGTGAGTGAGTACAGTTTTCAGCACTTGTGAGTTTTCCTTTGCTATCCAGAGTATGTCTATCTTTATTTAAATATGTTGCAAATATACCTCTAGTTTTATATTTAAAACAGTTACGTGGCCCACCAAGTGATAACCTAGGGTTAGTGTTTTGTACAGTACCTAGAGTAAGAAACCAATTTTTTATAAAATTGAAACTCACATATAAGAAAGTAAAATAAATAATTTATGTAGGATTTGGAGAGTTAGCTAAAATAATGTTGTGGGGTTGGTTCTTGAAAATAATTATTTTATTTTGGAAGGACAGGCGAGGAGGAGTCATAAATATGTAAAAAAAAAACTAATTATCTCTTCTGCTTCCTTATACTTGGATAACATTGAGCTATATCTATAGTAATATATAATGTAGTTGCCTTTTCGGGTTCGTGATTCCAAGAAAAACACGAGGTACGACTAGGGAATGCCAACCGGTAATTTTTTCTATAGAAATAACCGGTATTCCGCATCATACACCTAAAAATTACCGGTTTGCATTTGCTAGGTACGACTACCATAAATTAAATTATACGAGGAGGGGACTGATCGGTTGCGCCCACATCTATCAGTTGAAATACTTATCGTTGCAGCTTCATCAAGCGAGAACGGTTGGACGGATTTGGACAATTTTTAATAATACCTATACAGTGTGGAAAAAATTGATGGGCCTTGGAGGGAAACGGCCTTAAATTCTTACGTTAGCTTAGCTCATTTACTAAACGAAACATTCTTCTTTTATAAAAAAAAATCTGTATTTATAGTTTTCTAAAATTAGGTAATAATTTTCTTTCATGTTTCTTTACGTGTCCTTCGAATGAGAATTGATTATCAAATAAAATGTTTCTTGTACTTATTTAATTTCCAGGACCAATGTGTTTATTAGAGAGATTTTACCTCGAGCAAAAATCCTATCGATAGAATACAATAGCGAGTGTTTATTTTTTGAACTTTTTTGTGGTTCGATTCGCGGGTGAGACAAGCGAATTTTAAGAAAAATCTTTGAATGCAGTTTTGTTATTTTTTCCTTTTTATGGAATAATCATCATCTGAGGCGTTACAGCCGCGGGTGGGGCTTAGCCTGGTCCAGCAAATCTCTCCAGTCCGATCTATTCGTGGCTGTCCTTCTCCAACTTATCACCCCTAAGATCTTGCTATCCTGTTCGACGCCGTCCAACCATCTGAGCTTGGGTCTGCCTCTACTTCGGCGACGCTCCGGTCAGCGTTCTAGAAGGCGTTTGGGTACTCTCTGGAATAATGTTCCCTTTAAGTAGAATGAGCTAGGTACCTACATAACAAATCATTTTTGTCAAGTTCTCCACTACCCAAAGGTTGTCTGGAAGAGATCGGTCTTTAGCGATAAGACCGCCTGTTGTTTACCTCTAAAGGTCTTCGCACATTATAACAACTCAACGGCGACTCGATTCTATGCCAAATATTGAAATTTAAGCCCTATGTCATATTAACTAGGTTTAATTTCGACGATGCACCGACGCGTCGTCCACTCGTCGTCCACTACTAATATCATTTTTTGAAATTAAACCTAGTAAGTATGACATAGGGCTTAAATTTCAATATTTGGCATAGAATCGAGTCGCCGTTGAGTTGTTATAATGTGCGAAGACCTTAATTGTAATTTCTTGCATTGTATTTCTCCTGTATGTTTTATGAGGTGTGCAATAAAGAGTACTTGTATTGTATTGTATTGTAAGGGTTTAGGGCAGTTTCACCCCAGGGCCCATATTTGTTTTCTATGCTGTACACGAAGTAGTAATAATGCCTTAAGATCCATTTCCTACAAAAACATGTTTTTCCAAGGCGAAGGCGGAAGGTGAAAAATGTTGAATGGAAATATAATTCCAGCCTCTATTACGAAGGTACCAACTTACTAACTGTTCTTAATGACATCATGAGACTAGTAACAAAGGCATGATTAGCAATCAAAGGTTACCTACTTGCTAACTTCTCTATTGTAAGTCAATTGATTATTGTAGCCATTACAGAACTATTTCCAGTTAAATAACGTGGGAAATTATAATAGTTACTAGTTATCATTACAGCCAGTACCTATTCCGAACTAGGAAGTTTTACGCTGTTAACTTTTTACCGTAGTATTTATTACTTGCCTTCATTTCGCTTGATTCTGAATGTTTTTTTTTTATTCGGCAATACTCATAGTGTGTAAATCGGGAAATAAATTTTAACACCCTTCCATTGGTGTGATGGAAGGTGGGTCAGAAGGCACAGGTACTTAATATATACTATCCGCATTTTACCGATGCCGTTAAATTCCCTTTATATGACCACTACTTTGAGATAGATAACGACCAAATAATTGTTTTAGTTTCTCGAGAAGTAGGTTAGGTATTGCCGATGCTTTTTAAAATCTATCTGCAAATAAAGGCATTGAAAATATCAAAGCGCTTCTCTCGTGCCCCTCTCGGCGTTTTTCATTCAAACTATTACATGGATAAAATTCAACAGAATCAATGTTGATCCTATTTTTAGGGTGATACCACATTTTTTTATATATATAAATACAGAGGATAATGATAAAGGCAAAATTTCATGCGATCCACTAAAGTCCAAGTGTGACTTGTTATATCATGCTGTATGTATACTGTATAGCGGTCCTGTCCTCTGAATAGTTGAAAGAACGCTTTGTATCTATATTACATGGCTAACTAAGATAATTGCAGCCCAGCTAAACGAAGCTCAAATAACGTACTTTTAGAGTAGGAGAAGTAATACGTAAATTATAATAAAAACAATTATTAAATACTTACTTGCCGTATATTTGTGCATTGAGGGTTTCTTAAATTAACTTCTACTAAGAAGTAGTAACTACTATAGGTAGGTACAGAATTTTTCTGAGTTATCAAGTTATAATATATCGCAATAACGTGGTGGTACAATAAAATTAATTTATTGTTTCGAGACTCTTAAAAAGATCTTAGAAAGACTCTTAAAGAGATCTTTAAAATTGTCGTTAAAGTAAATGCCGGTTACACTATGTTTCAGAACGATGCCGAGCGCAGCGACCGGCGCTGGTACCGGGGACGACGTGGTGGTAACGGGCCTTTCAGGGCGTCTCCCTGAGTCGGAGTCAGTTGAAGAGTTTGCACAGAAACTCTTTGCTGGTGTGGACCTTGTAACGGTGGATGATCGAAGATGGATGCCTGGTGAGCACTGGGTGAAGATGCTGGTTTATTATAATACCTCCATTAGCAGGATCAGATTGACTTGGTTGGGCTAACATACATATTTGATCTAATTTAATTTCTGTTTAAATATGTACATGTTTATGTCTATTTTATTTATATGTATTTGAAATTTGTGGTTTGTGTTAATACTTCAGAACACATGGGCACGTTTATATTAAAGAGTGGCCTAATGATGAAACACGGCGTACTAGATAACTGTTGCATTCCAACGAGCGACGTTATCTCAGATCTGATATGTTGTTATACCGTTTCAGGTTTGTATGGGTTGCCAAAGCGTTGCGGCAAGCTAAAGGACTTGACGCACTTCGATGCAGCATTCTTTGGCGTACATGCCAAACAGGCAAATCTCATGGATCCTCAACTTCGCATCATGTTGGAGTTGACCCACGAGGTCATCGTGGATGCTGGGTTCAACCCCATCGAACTATGCGGTTCCCGCACCGGCGTCTACGTGGGCCATTCCGGGTCGGAGAGTTGGGATTTGTGGTCCGAGGACGTGGACAAAGTAAATGGCTACGCTTGGACTGGCTGTGCGAGCTCCATGTTTGCCAACCGGATTTCCTATACCTTCGATCTGAATGGACCATCTGTTAACGTCGATACTGCCTGTTCTAGTTCAATGCACGCGCTGGCACAGGCCACGAACGCTATCCGCTCGGATCAGTGCGATGCCGCTATCGTTGCCGGAACTCACCTATGCCTTGATCCGACTAATGCTCTTAAATACCACCGACTCACCATGCTCTCGCCGGAGGGTCGCTGTGCGACCTTCGATGCGAGTGGGAACGGCTACGCCCGTGCTGAAGCTATCGTAGTCGTACTGCTGCAGCGTCGGCGGCATGCCCGGCGCCTGTACTGCACTGTACGAGGCGCTCGCATGAACAACGATGGCCATAAGATACAGGGCATCACTTACCCCGCCGGAGACATGCAACGCCGGCTCGCTCAGGAAACATATGAAGAAGCGCATTTACGTCCTGCGGACGTAGTCTATGTGGAGGCTCACGGCACCGGCACTAAGGTGAGCTAAGGAATTGTAATTTATTGGCCACTCCATATAATTAGTATACTCTATGCGCTTCGCCTTAGAAATTAAATTCAATGAGTGTAATATATTAAGCAATTTCATGATATGTTGCAGGTGGGCGACCCGGAGGAGGTAAACGCGATCGCGGAGCTCTTCTGCAAGGACCGGCAGTCTCCATTGTTACTGGGCTCAGTCAAGTCCAACATGGGCCACTCAGAGCCAGCCGCCGGACTCTGCTCCATTGTCAAGCTGGTGTTGGCTATGGAGCGAGGTGTCATCCCCGGAAACTTACATTTTAAGAAACCCTTCTGCAATATCTCTGCGCTTAATGACGGACGTATAAAGGTAATAATACTTCAAACATGTCGACCAAGTCTGGCTGAATTCTAAATTAGACATTAAAATAAACAGATCTTACTTATACCTCTTTATTGGCATATGTAAATGCATCATAATTAAACATGATTAACGTAAAATCATCACCAATATAATGAATTTGTGTATCCCGGTATATTTTTCGCAGGTGGTGGAGAAGAACACACCGTGGCAAGGCGGACTGGTTGGAGTAAACTCATTTGGATTCGGTGGCGCCAATGTGCACGTTATCCTTGAATCGCAGCAAGGTGCCCGCCCGCCACCCGTTCAACATCCGGTGCCCCGCTTAGTGCTCGCCTCGGGTCGTACCGACGAGGCTGTCGAGCGGCTGCTAAAGCTAGTTACTGAACATCAGCAGGACGCTGAGCTGCACGCTCTGATAGACGCCGTGCATACGCAAGCAATACCCAGGCACCCGAGCCGCGGGTACGTCGTAATGGACCCAGCGCGTAGCACTACACCACCCTTAATCGAAGTCCTTCAATGTAAAGAGTACCGGCCTTTATGGTTTGTCTTCAGCGGGATGGGCTCACAGTGGGCCGGCATGGCGCGATCATTACTTCGCCTACCAATGTTCGCAGCGAGCATCGCGCGCTCAGTGGCAGCGCTTCAGCCGTACGGAGTGGACTTGTTGCATGTTATCTCGGAAGCACCGGAGAGCGCCTTCGATAATATCATCAATTCCCTCGTGTCCATCGTCGCTGTACAGGTCGCGCTAGTAGATGTCCTCAGCGAGCTGGGCGTGCGTCCTGATGGTTTCATCGGGCATTCCATCGGTGAAGTTGGTCGGTTCCTCAACACTCTGGTCACATTGAGGTGTCATATATGAATTTGCTCTATAAAATTGGATTTACAGGTTGTGCGTACGCGGACGGAGTGCTCACGGCGGAGCAGGCCGTACTGAGCGCCTATTGGCGTGGGCTCTGCATGTTGGATTCCTCGCCAGTGCCCGGTGCTATGGCCGCCGTCGGGCTCTCCTGGGAGGAAGCCGCGCGCCTTTGCCCCGCAGACATCGACCTCGCTTGCCACAATTGTGTTGACAACGTTACGGTAAGCTTCTATCCTCGAATATCATCGAACCTGGCTATTCTTGATGCTAACTAGTGCGGGCGATCCCATGGTGGATGCCACACCGATGCATGACCCCACATAGTAATGCAGATAAGCAGTTAGTTGAGATTGTTATAAGCAGTTACTGACGCAGGTTTTTAATTTTAAAATAAGGCTGTCATCCGGTTAGTTAATTTATTAATGCACGTACCTGTTTTTTAACAGATATCGGGTCCATTAGCTTCAGTCGAGAAGTTCACAGAGAAGCTTTCGGCAGACGGTATATTCGTCAGGATAGTGAAGAGCTGTGGCCTGGCGTTCCACAGTAGGTACATCGCAGCTGCTGCGCCCGCATTACATGCTCGTCTGCTGCAGCTCATTCCTGAGCCTAAGCCTCGCAGTGAACGCTGGCTTTCCACCTCCATACCAGAGGACCAGCTGGATTCTGACCTTGGTGAGTGAATAGCGAAATATTTATAAAACCCACCCATCGGCTTGAATACAATGTCATATCAATGTCATATAGTTCAATGCTAATAAGACTGAATATTTATTATTATTATATTATTTATATTTATTAGTTTATGTTTAATACAATAGGTATACGTTTGTAATTATATGTATATTTATTTATCTTAAGGTTATATTTACATTTAGTATATTTGCACGTTTTAGTTTGTTCGTTTGTCTATCACTTCAATGTCTAGTTTTCTGTCTCATTTGCTCAAAGGTTAACTGGAAGAAATCCCTTACAGGGATAAGTTCGCCCTTGTACACATGTATTGTTTTGAGTTTTTGTCAATATTGTTTTATGTGCAATAAAGTGTTTACATACATACATACATACATATTAGTGGAAGGACGTTTACTGTTGGAAAAATGATCACGGATCTCTATAATAACTTATCTCAGCTGATGAGACAGATGATGATGAGATCCATCGGTTTCCATATATATCAGTGACATAGCAAAACTGCCAGTTTCGGACCTAGTTTTAAATAAAAGTTCTCTGATGTGAGGATTTATCCACAGTTTTCCTGAATTGATGTCGTAAATTCCTCCTTAAGTGTTTCATTTTCTTGCTCATATAAGTCATAACTCGCGGGTTGATCTCTGATGTGATTATTAATTTACTGGTTTCCTGGTGTCGTAGCGAAGCTGAGCGACGCGGCGTACCACGTGAATAATCTGGTTGCTCCAGTGAGATTCACGGCAGCACTCGAACGGGTGTCAGCAAATGCTCTGGTCCTGGAGGTGGCACCGCACGCACTGTTACAAGCGATCCTGCGACGCGCGTTACCGGGTGCCCTATATATGCCGTTGATACATCGCAACTCGCGCGACGTGCTCGTCCATCTCCTTGCTGCGTTTGGCAAGATATATGCAGCTGGCGTACAGCTACAGGTAATGTTGATAAAAAGACTGAGGATGAGAAAATCATGAGCCCATCAGATCTCTCTTCAGTCAGAATCGCAACAAATGCAAATTCGTTTCTTAGAAAGTCACCGTTAGAATAACGGACTGTTTCAAGCTCCTGTAGTCGTTAATTTAATACAATTTCAGCGCGACATGTAAAGCTGATTCCGAATCACAGATGACCGCATATTTCCTTAACTTCACAGGTTGCGAAGCTGTACCCGGCCATATCCTGGCCCGTATCGCGTGGTACACCGATGCTGGCTTCCTACGTGGGTTGGGATCACTCTATGGAATGGAACGTGGCCATGTACAACCCCGCGGGCGCCGGGGAGCATGTCTTCGAGTACGATCTCGGCAAGCCTGATGACGCCTTTATCGCTGGGCACAACATCAACGGCAGGGTTCTCTTTCCTGTTGCGGGATATCTCGTAAGTCATGGCCCCTCAATTAAAATTTTAATTATTAAGTTTTAGAATATTCCTTCCTCACAATTATGCATTTAGAATGACTTTAATTTTTTCTGCAGACACTGATATGGCACATGGTGGCGAAGGTAAACAAACTGAAGAATGAGGAGCTGGCGGTGGTGTTAGAGAACGTGGAGTTCCACCATGCTACCGAAATGTCACGCAACGCGCCATTGCTACTTCTCGTCAGATTACTGGGTGGCACTGGCGAGTTCGAGATTTGCGAGGGTGACTTCGTTGTAGTCACTGGCACTGCTCGTTATATCAAAGACCCTTCTACCGAGCGAATATCCTCCACCCTTCTAAATCAGCTAGTTAGTGAAGAAGAGGAACTGCCACCTCTAAATTCAGACGATATTTATAAGGAACTACGCCTACGTGGTTACAACTATGAGGGTATGTTTCGCGGGATAAAGTCGTCAGATGCGCGCGGCTATAGTGGTTTACTAAATTGGGAAGATAACTGGATCTCATTCATGGACACGATGCTACAATTTTCAACAATCGGCATGGATACACAAGCTCTGTATTTACCGAGACGAATACAGCACGTGTTGATCGATCCAACGGCACAACATGAAGCGGTGGCGCTAGCTACTGATAGTGCTGTGTCGGTTCGATTCTACCGCAATATCGAAGTCATTGTCTCTGGTGGCATCGAATTTCGAGGAGTTGAGACCTCATTGGAGCCACGTTGCACCAACATCGAAAAATTGCCCAAACTTGAAAAATACGTGTTTCTCCCTTTCGACAGTGCATTCTGCTTGGGTTCAGAGGATATATATTGCGCTAAAATACAAGCTCTTATTGCCACTACACAGCTGATAATTGAAAACTGTGGGTCGCTGCGAGTCAAAGTTACCGAGCCGGCGTTACAACAGCCAGTTGATTCACTTCTGCTGCCCCGCATTTTGCAAGGTACTTACATGCCTCACTACAATTGTGCCATGAATATGTAGTATTTACTAGAATTTACTCTTGTAAGTAACATATTCTTTACTTTAATCTTCTATGTACGCAGTGTTGGGTGCAGAACCAGCGGTTCGCGAGACTGCGACGCTGGCGGCCGGTCCCGATGCGTCGAGGTATACCGCCGCATTAGATCCACTTGGAGTCAAAGTAAGCTTTGTAACATTGCCCTTTGCCATTTGCCTCATGATGATGGAAGCTGTAAAGCTCCGGAAATTCGGGGTATGCAAATGAGCGAATATACGAAATATAATGCATTGTTTTTTTTTAGTTAGTTAGTTGACTCTTGTCCTGCAACCAGCGGGCCTATGATGGTTGCTTTTATCCCGCGATAAATAAGTGATAAAGCATCCGTCACTTTTGACAAGATGTGAGTGTGAGTGACAGATGCTTTGTCACTTATTTATCACGTGATAAACGCAACCATCATAAGCCCCCTGTTTCTTATTATAGGTATCGAATACTGACGCGGAGAGCGGTGGCTTGGAAAACGACTGCTATTTGGTGTTGGGCGTCAATGTGTTAGCACGGCACAGTGTCTTGCTGCCCGCGTTAGTAGCGGCGACTACTTACAACGGCTTTGTCCTGCTAGAAGAGCCGGTGCATGCGCTCGATGAGTCCGCGACGCGAGCACTGCTAGTGGCTGTCGGGCTAACGCTGGTATATACATGCTGCATTTATTATTCACTAATTATTTCTATAACCTATTTTATTTATTTCAACCCTCATGTTTAGAATTTAAGTTAAAACCACCACACCACCATTCTTTCCCCGGCCTTGTTAGTGTCCACAACCGATTCATTTATATATGTTGTTGGACTACTTATGCTGACTCCTACGGGCCTATGATGATCGCTTTTATCACGTGATTAATAAATTATAAAGCGTCGGTCACTTTGGCACTCACCTACTTGACAAAAAATTACGGAGAGCTTGGTAACTTAGGTATTTATCGCATGGTAAACGCAGCTATCATAGGCTTGCTGATCAAATTGTTGTTCGGTGCGTCCCCTTTGTAAACTGCTGCTTAGGGCCTTAGGCAAACACTTGTGCTGGAAGTAAAAAAAATACATATTTCTACGCAGATATCCTGTGCGCGGACTGCATCGTGTGACTATGTGCTGCTACGGCGCAAGTGCCCTGTACCAGCGACGAAGGTCACATTGGAAGTATGCAATGACCTCGCCTGGGTGGAACAGCTGAAAGTCGCCATCAAACGCGCTGAGAGCGAAGACATGCGCGTGTACTTGTGGACACGCTCTCCTGTCTCTGGTATACTGGGTTTAGGCAAATGTCTTAGGCAGGAGCCCGGTGGCGACCGCTTGCGAATCTACTACTTGCCCGAAACTGAGGAATTATTTGACCCTGACGCACTAACCTACTCGGAGGTGGTGAAACGAGACATGGCGTTCAATGTGCTGTATGACGGCGTTTGGGGCACTTTCCGACATCTGCCACTTGATGCTGCAGATGCTACTTTGCAGGTGAGCCTCCACCTCCCTACTGTTCTGTTGCGATTTAGTTTTAGTTAGGCCTAGCTACAGAAAACTGCCACCAAGTATTTTACTCTATTTTGGGATTCCCATTTCCAGCGCTAGCAAATGCTCTAAGCTTAGAAATGTCTCTAGTTCGCATACTCTCAAAAGAGTAAATAAAATGATGAGATTGAACGGAGTTCAAATTATGCCTATAGGTGGAAGACGCGTACGTAAACACACTGAAGCGCGGCGACCTGTCGTCGCTGCGCTGGATCGCCAACGACCTACAGTACACATCCACAGCGCTCCACCGTCCTGGCATCGACCTGTGCCGGGTGTACTACGCGTCCCTCAACATCCGCGACGTCATGCTCGTCACTGGTAGGCTGCCGCCCGACGCGCTCCCGGGTAACCTTGCTGAAGAGGTACAGCCACGTTGCGTGCACTTGTAGATCTTAACTCATTCAAAATGTCAGCCCACCCATCTAGATATATCATAGTTTACATAATAATAATTTCATAGTTTGCACTTCGCTCCGTTATCAAACTGATTTTGTTGGTTTTGCAGGAATGTATTCTTGGAATGGAATTTAGTGGGTACTCGTCGGCTGGTAAACGTGTGATGGGTATGGTACGGGCTAAGGGACTGGCGACCACAGTTGTGGCCGACGAGAGTCTTATGTGGGAGGTGCCTAAGCAATGGTCACTGGAAGAGGCAGCGACCGTACCCGTGGCGTACGCGACGGCGTTCTACGCGCTGGTAGTACGTGGGCGTATGAATCGTGGTGATGCTGTGCTGGTGCATTCTGGCACGGACGCAGTAGGACAGGCAGCCATCACAATAGCCTTTCACGCTGGTTGTGCGGTCTTCACTACCGTAAGCACGCCCGACAAGCGTACCTTCCTTCTCGAGCGTTTTCCGGAACTACCAGACGACAACATCGGCAACTCGCGCGACTGCTCGTTCGAACAACTTGTGCTTCATCGCACGCATGGCCGGGGAGTCGACCTCGTGCTCAACTCACTCGCAGGCGACAAGCTGAGAGCATCGCTCCGCTGCCTCGCTGTGGGAGGTCGCTTCCTCCAAATCGGCAACCTGGACCTTAGCGCCAACGCGGTACTCAGAATGGCCGTGTTATTAAAGAACACTACGGTGCACGGCATTCTGCTGGACACACTGTTCGACGTGCACGACAATCACCCCGAGAAGAAAGCGGTAGTACGCTGCATGACTGAAGGGATAGCCACCGGTGCCGTGGTCCCGTTATCCGCCACGGTGTACGCCGACAACCAGCTCGAACAGGCCTTCCAGTGAGTTTATAAACAATCCATTTAGCACAACTATCCTACGCGGCCCTTTCGCATGTGACCAATATTGACTATATCTCTCTATCCAGAAGTGCGTGAGCAGTACGTCTACCGTCTAGGTAGACGTGTCACAGACATGTCACGAAATGCAAAATTAGGCAAACAATACCAAAAGTGTACCACCTACTTGTCATGGCATATGTTATGCTAGAGAGATCTCTTGACTTTAGTATTTCCCAATTAACTCTTTTTTTAACAGCTGTTTTTGTTATCTAGGCACATGGCAATGGGCAAGTGTATTAGTAAGGTAGTAATCCGCGTGCGCGAAGAGTCTGCCGAAGGAGCGTCGGCGCCGGCGCACCTGCAGCCTGCCGTGCCACGCATCTACATGCAACCTGCCAAGAGTTACGTGCTTGTTGGTCAGTACTAATTCCCGCTCTAACATTTCGTATACCAACATTCATAACGACGACAACTATATCTAGGTATACAAGTATCTATATTTGTTGCCGAACAGCTTGTTAAACACACACGTGTGCTTCTTTTCAATTTAAAATATGGATGAGTGGATACAGAGAACAGGCTCAAATAACACAAGCCTACTAGAGCCTAATTTTGGACTAGGGGATTAGTGTGAGGTAGTCCGATATTTATTTATTCATCCATGCTGGTAATAGCTAGTATTAAGTCTGCAATCTTTGTCGTAGGCGGGCTCGGTGGCTTCGGACTAGAGCTGAGCAAGTGGCTGGTAGGCCGCGGAGTGCGCACTCTCGTGTTTAACTCGCCTAGCGGCGTTCGCACCGGCTACCAGGCCTGGTGCATCCGAAGGTGAGGAACCAACCGATAAAGTGGAAGCATAACCTGTGAACGCTTATAACCTACACTTTCTGAACTTATAAAATATCATTCTCCACAACGATCGGTCTTGCGCCGCGCTCATCCAATTCCTCCCTGCGGTCCTAACCAGTTCGTCGGTCCACCTTGTTGGGTGCCTTCCTATGCTGCGTCTTTCGGTCCGCGGTCGTCACTCAAGAACATTTCTGCCCCAACGGCTCCAAGGACCGATTGTTGTGGAGAACTTTGGGGAGCCCTTTGTCCAGCAGTGGACGTCTATTGGCTGATATGATGATGATGATGATGATGAAAATACCATTCGGGTTTATATTCGTGTCGGTTTTAGTTTCAGGGTTAACTGTCTCTTATGCGATCGAGATTTGTACCTTTTTGATTTCACCCGAGCCTGGAGGCCAATTTAAGAACTCTCGGGCTTTACCGCCGTCTGCTCTCAATATGATTATTTTCTCTGTACCTACTGTAGTTACGCTATTGCATGTGTAGGTGGCGTGAGAGGGGTGTACGCGTATTGGTGTCAACATCGGACGCGACGACAGTGGCGGGCGCTCGCGCTCTGTTGCAGGAGGCGGAGGGAGCCGCGCCCGTCGGCGGAGTCTTCAACGTCGCGGGTGTGCTCCGCCAGGGCCTGCTCGAGAATCTCACTTTGGAAGCCTTCCGAGATGTCGTTAAACCTAAGATTGACGGTTAGCAACATTACCTCTAGCATAACTGTCATTCGCGACTATTTCTAGCGCTAGATAATTACCAGTCTCTTTCTGTGCAGTAATGTAAGAGGGTGACGGGTAGCGCTATGTCGCGCGACAAGAGTAGCGAAGCATAGTTGTGCTAGACAGGATGTTTTATAATTTTTTGAAATACTCTTGTTACTGCAAACTTAAACAAATTTTGGAAAATTATATAATATATCGACGAAAACGAAAGCAACCCTCAAATATTATAGCACTAGCAATGTTTTTCATGTGTTTTTGGCTTTTCAGTTTATTTTGAACCCGGTTCTTTATTTGTTATTTTTTTACCTATATAGAAAAATGTGACCGATGGTGTCTCTTTAAAATGGTTAACTATTTGAGTTCGTGTTTAGCGACGCACGCGCTGGACGTGGCTTCGCGCGAGCTGTCTCCAGGCCTAGAGCACTTCGTAGTGTTCTCGTCCGTGGCGAGCGGGCGCGGCGACGCGGGCCTCAGCTACTACGGCCTCGCCAACAGTAGTATGGAGCGGCTGTGCGAACAACGTCGTGCCCAAGGACTACCGGCATTGGCTGTGCAGTGGGGCGCCATCGGGGACGTTGGGATGTCGATGCACTTAGACATGGCGGAAGTCTGCGGCACCGCGCCTCAGAGTATTGCCTCGTGCCTGGCAGTGTTGGATGAACTGCTGACGGCGCCATATGCTGTTGTCTCGTCGATGGTGCTGGCTGATAAGCGGCGGGTTAAGAACAAGCCGGAAGAAAGCCTGGTCGAGGTTGTCGCCAATATACTCGGTACCTACAAAACACTATTTTGTCATCTATTACTACTACATATTATATACTATTACTCATAGCAGAAGTCGTGTATAACTTAAATTATGGATATTCAGTTACAAAGTATAATAAAATAGTAATCCGTCCCGCCGTCTTGGTGTGATAATGCCCAAAAAAAACATGTGAATACCTATAAAATTCTAAACAGAACTGAACATTAGTTTTCTATGGAGATGAATCATGATTTTAAGAAAAATCTTAATAGCTCGATGCAGGTTAACGTCTATTTGTATAGGCACGCGCTAGCGCTATCATCAGTAGGTAGGCTTTTGTATGTGCAGTATCTCGCCAAAACGGCTTGACGGATATTAATAAATTTTGATAGCAGGATTCTATACTAAAAAGACATGTTTTTTGAGTCTGCGAATTTACTCTTATATCTTCTTCTAATGTCTAAATGTCTAATGTTCTTCTAAGGAAAACATCGTGAGGAAACCACCTAAGCCCAATAAGGCCTAGTTTCCCCTCTGGGTTGGAAGGTCAGATGGCAGTCGCTTTCGTAAAAACTAGTGCCTACGCCACATCTTGGGATTTAGGTAGCCGACCCCGATTGAGAATTCATTCTCAAAAAAATGGGACAAAGGCTAGGAGGATGATGATCTTCTTCTAATGTCTATATACATTATTTCTTACAGTTCTATACATCATATAAGTTAATAAAATTATGTGCTATAAAGTAAACTTCTTATTAAACTTTTCAGGTATCAAAGACCTCAACAAGGTGTCACAATCAGCGACGCTGGCGGAGCTGGGAATAGATTCCTTGATGAGCACCGAAATCAAGCAGACCCTGGAACGACGCTACGACGTATTCCTCAGTGCTCAGGAGACCCGCGCGCTCACCTTTGAGAAGCTGCGGGCTATGAGTCCTGTTGTCGCCCAATGATGAAGTATTAGTCTTTGTGGAATAAGAACTAAGAACTTATAATAATGTGGGGAGTAGTGCATGGATTGTTTGATGAGTGCTGAAATCAAGCAAACTCTAAAACGTCCCTACGACGTTTGAATCTTCGGCAACGTCCCGAACTGATTGAAGACAACTTGCGTGGTTCACCAGAGGGCGCTCCTACTGGCCAGAAAGCAGCAGCACATACCGTCAGCCAAGGAGTCCCCGCTAAGGATCAAGTGACAAAAAGGATTGTGGACTAAAAGCGACGAACCTGTGTAGGGGTAGGGGTGGACATCGAATCAGTTCTTAAAATATCCGATCGAAGTCAGTCTATGAAGATTGAAAGGTTAATAAAATTAAATGTGCTAGAAGTATTTTGCGTGTCGGATCCAAGTGACAAAACCTTCTATTCATAGACAGTACGTCAAAACGCCTTAAATCATCGTCAGGATAGCTCTTAAGTAAAGTTTTGTAACTAGCTTTTCAGTAACAGTTTCTGACCGGCAGTCTGTACTAGTAAGTAAGTATGTATTTTAAAATCGATATTTTCAATATTCAAATATGATAGTTTAATGGGATCGCGCAGTCCGATAAATGGGCAAACAGTTTAAGAGTGCAGACATATTGGGGCGCGCCCCGGGGGAAATTTGCCGAGCCGATACATAAATCTCATATTTCTGCATTACGACATGCCATATTGCGGGTAATAGTAGCTTAAATTTGGTTCGTCAACTGAATATCAGGTTTCCAGTCATATTTTCACTATTTTACGAGTTTAAAGTTAACCTGGCGGTCGTTTCTGTGTATGTAATAATAATAATACGTTGTTGTTTCGGCGTCTTGATACAACGATGTGTTGTTGGCAAAGATCCATATTGGAAACTAACCTATTAGGTAATATGAGCGGACTGTTCTAGGGAATTTAACTTAGATTATAATTATAACATAATCCTGTTTCACGTTATTAAGCCCCTTTGGTTTATATTATAGGTCTATACTGTGCGCTGTTTATTAATTGCTAAGCATCATATATTATTATTCTTATATTACACCCGCTACAGTACAATAGTGCTTAGAGCTTTTGGAGATGTGCGCGGAGCCAAAGCCAACGCGTAAAGGCTCATTTTAGAAAGTTTTATTAATAATATGTAACAAAACCGTGCGAAGACTGCCTTCTTCGCACCATGGACCATTAAAAAAATCCGCTCAAGAACTTTTGTTTAACAATAAGTATTAGCAGTGAAATATTTTACTACTGGACTACTACTTGAAGTGCTTGAGACAATCGCAGTCTACCTGAAAAAAAAAATTGCACTCGTAGACGATAAATTGTGTGTTTAAGGGTATAGAGATAACACTGGACTTTAAACAGACGTTTCTTTTTTTTTTAGCTTTGATAATTTTAACGAACATGTCAGCTCCAGCAGGCAAAAAACAGTCGATTTACGGAAGTAATTAAGTATGTATACTTCGATAGCAGTACCTGCCTACGTAAATGAGAAATAATATACATATATTTGTCTTTTTATTAAAGCAGTAACGTCTGCTAACGTATACCAAATGTTTAGAATGAAGCGAAAAATTAAAAATGTTCATGAATCAGGCAGGGTTCGAACCTACATCTCCAACGGCCTTCCGGGCCAACACGGGCGTTCTACCTATTGGACCACTGAACCCGATGCGAGAGCTATTGAATTTTTCAAACTGTTGCTTCTTTCATGCCTTAGGGTGACATCAAAAAAAAATTTAAAATTTTTCGCCTAGTTCTATTAATTAAATATATATTTGTATAACTGTTAACTGTAGTTAACACAGAGTCAAATTTTTGGGAGGTATGTAACTTTTAATTAAGTGATTATAACAGGTGTAACATTAGCAATAACATTTACGTTATTAGGACATATTTGCTCATTATCATTACAATGTTCAGTAATATATCTAATAAAATTTACAAATTTATTAATTTACAAGTCATGAGGATTTCTCAATATGCAGGCTTCTTTTATATTCGGAATTCATATCCTCATTATCCTGTTTTCTAAGTTCATATTACCTTTTGCAGTTTACGCCATGCGACGTGGCATGCCACCGTGTCACAAATGAGGATTGTCTTTACAAAAGGGCTTATTTCCCTATAATAAACTATTTGTATTTGAAACTCATACAAAAATAAGCCCTTTTGGAAATACACTCCTCAAATGCCACGATCAGGTTATGGCAGGTAACGGCAATGATGTATACGATGATATAGATTCCAAACATAAACTCAATAAAGAAAAAACATATACACATAATCTTTGGATGAAGAGGAGGTTCTGACGAAGTAGAAGTAGGGGAGCTGGGGGCTAGTTGTAGCAGGGGTAAGAAGTAACACCCAATTTTTACCTACTTAACGGACATTTTATTGCAAAATTTTCGACTTTATACAATCCTTATAAGGTGATCTATTACCCGGGAACCACCAGTGACCCGTCGGAAGGCGCAGAGAGAGGACGTGTGCATGCGCTCTGATTCCGTCAGGTATTGGAAAAAATCTCACTCGTAAATTTTTGTTTTTTGGCCATGTTTTCAATGATAATTATGTGTCTTTATAAAAAAATATTAGATAATTTACTAGGGTTTAATTATATAGATCGTGTTTTTGGTGAATATGTGTATTTTTTTTCGTAATCGTAGTTTTTCTTAAAAAGGACACCATGGGGCAACTTGTAACAAAATTGTGGGGCTAAATGTAACATGTTACAACTTACCCCGATTAATGTTTGTATATAATGCGATTGTTGCTTTTATTATTTTCATAAATATTTATATAAACATGGATTAGTCCAGAATGAAAACCTATAACAGGAAAACTAACCGGGCTACTCAAAGCAAGGTAGTTTACGAGTTGGCTGCTATTGAAGTTTTAGAAAATAATGCCAGCATCAGAAAAGCAGCTTAAATATTCGATCTGTGCCATGTCTCACTATACAGATATGTGACTAAAAAGAAAAAAGACCTGTCACCGTCAGTTGGCTACGTTAAACCTAGGCAGGTGTTCTCAAGCGAAGTAGAAAAAAAATATCTGCATATTTATTGACATGCGCATATATTTTGGACTCCTGCCATTGGAGGTCAGAAAGTTGGCATATCAATATGCTTTTACAATTTTAAGTGTAATGTAAATTACTTATTACCTATTTTAAGTGTAATAATTCTGTGAAACGGCAATAATTACTAGCAAACCAAAAAAATATCTTTATTGTTACTACGTACCCCATTACTGTTACAAAAAGCCCCAAATACGGGGTAAGTTGTAACACACGACATTTTTTTTTAAATGACCCTTGATTAAATATTATTATTGATTTTTCAAATATTAATTACTGAGAAACCAGATAGATAAATAATCTCTTAAGATATTCTTTTACACTCAAAATTCGTTGTATAGTTTCGGTTTTATACGCTTTTTTCCAAAAATAGTTACAACAAGCCCCCCGCTCCCCTACTTATGCAATTTGAATTGACATTAAGCCAGTAGTAAAATTGTCGTACTGCGAACTTGGTCCACATAACCTTGTTTTTAGCAGTTTACAGCAAAGTATCCTATAACCAACTTGAAATGGCCCTAGGGTTGCCATCTCTAAATTCGCCTAACCCGGACAAAGACTTCAAAACTGTGGTATGGTATAAGGTGTTTCCTCACATAAAAAGGGTCTTCCCCGGACACTTTTTGAAAAAACCCCGGACGGGTCCAAATAGGACAAATCTGGGGAAACCCGCGCGGATAGCAGCCCTAGAGCCATCTACCCCTTTGATGGCCCCTTTGATGACATTTTGGCGTGATGTCAAGGGGGTTTCACTCCGCGCCAGGTGTCAAGAATTATACCTATTAATTTCGGGTCACAATTGTGCCCCGGCCCGCCCATCGCCCCACCTTTATTCGGCTAGGGTCGGCACGTTTGAAGCAAAGACAACGCATCGATTATATTTTTATTATTTATGTATTATTATGTTTTTTTTACCGACTTTAAAAAGTAAGAGATTCACTGTTCGCTACATCGAATCTTTTTGTACGTAAGTTCACCGATTATCTCCGTAAAATGTAAATCAATTATATATTTTTTTTATTAGGAAGAGAATACGTTGACTACTACGGTTTTCCCATTGACATTAAGTCATGATCTGATGATGGCACACTTGCCTACTAGATCGCGGGACTGGTTCAACGTAGACAAGTGTGGTTTTCGTTTTGCTACTCACTTTAATGAACATTTACATCCAGGATCATAAAATTGACCTGATGATGGACCCTGGAAATATGGAATGGATCTCAAGATTAGTTCAACGCAGACATGTGCGGTTTTCACATTTAGATCCAGTATTATAAAATATACCTGACGATATTGACTCTCTGTCAATATCGTGAGCTGAACAAAGGCCTCCCCCGTTGCGCCGTCCTCATCCAATTTCTACCGTCGATCCTAACGAGATCGTCGGTCCACCTTGTTGGGGGCCTTCCTACGCTGCGTCTTCCGGTGCGCGGTTGTCACTCAAGAACCTTTCCGCCCCCACGGCCATCGGTTCTATGAGCAATGTGCCCTTCTCACTTTTATTTCTCTATATACTTTAATATGTGCATAGATTATAGTAATATTATATTTTATATATTTACAATGAATACTTTCGAAGATTTTATGAATGTTACTCCAACAATCAAAAGTCGATTATATGATACTGGCTTTAATTGCTCATCAAAATGAATCGGAATGCGATAACTGCACGTGACTGCGTTGAACCAGTCTTGAGATCTAGTAAGCACTTCCAGGGTACAAAATCTAGTCAATTTTATAATACTGGACCTTAATGCTAATCAAAATGGTTTGAAAAGCAAAAACTGCACTGTTTACGTTAAACCAATCCAAAGATCCAGTAGGCACTCTTAGAGCCCATCATTATAAAGATAGCGCTAGGTCCGTCTTATTTTGAACGTATTTTGTTAAAAGTAGCTTTTAAAATAAGTACAAACACAGAGAAGTAGTTTCCCTTTTGCTAATGTAGGTAACCCTAGGAGTATGACACGCCCCACAGAAGCTTCAACCAACAGCGTCGTACGTCATTAAAAATGACCAATCAGATACTAGTAGGCTAATTCCTTTGAAAAAGCGGCAAATAACAAAAGAGTGCGGCTTCTGTAGTGTCTTTATTCTGTGGTGATGTAAAGATATTCCATATTCAGACCGATTGATGGCGCTGTAATCAATACCCATACGATGATTAAGCCAAGCCAATGAAATGAAATGAAATGAAATGAAATTATTTATTTGCTTTAGATATGGTACAGATAGATGGATGAAAAACATATAAGCACAAATGACATATCTAACCAGCAATGCTGGCATACATAAATACATGACATGTCAAATTAAATATAATAGAAAATGTATTCTGATTAAACACATACACATACAAATTAACTTAAACACATAATAAAAACGAACATCCTCAATTAATAATTTAAATAATCCTTAACCGAATAAAATGTCTTTTCACCTCACTCGCTCGGAAAACCTCCGTTTATGGGGCGAAATCTGCGTGCAAAAGTCTATTTTATCCGCTAGCGTGCAAAAGTCATTTGAATTTCGAACACGACGATTTTGATTCTCTGTGGTGCATGTAACTTTTTTATATTTAAGACTCCTTCAACGCGTGACTGATTTCATCAGTCGATAAATCTTCGAATAACCAATCAACGCACGCTAATAAAGGGCGATCTGGTCAGGCCGGCTAAAATCATATGTACGTTTGAATACTTCTTTAAAAAAAAAAATACACCTACAATATCACGTCCAGAAACCTGGTTTGTGGTTACAGATTTTTAAGTTTTTATTTTTTCTACACTTTATTTTATGTTGAATATGTTTATTTCTATTAATAGTAAGTATTTCAGTTTCATTTACATATTTTGACTAAATAGTAAATATATTAAATACAACACAATTTTTTATATTTATTAGTTATAAAAGTTGGAACATAAGAGTGTAATTTCTGAACGCACCCGCGAGAAAAAAAGTAATAATTAAAAAGTTGGAAGTTTTCACAATTCACGTAAACAACGTAAATAAATTTGTTCTATGTGGAGAATATACATACTGTTGTCTTACTTTATAGAAATATCGAAAACAAGAAGTTGAGCCCAATTTGGAGTATTTATTCAATGCTAAAAGCCTGCATTAAAACGAAAAAGGATTTGTTATAAATATTTGGAGACGATAAGTAATTTACCGAAACTATTGGCGGTTTTAAAGAAGATAACGCCGAAAATAATCTTGTTCGGATCCCATCGTCCAATAACTTCCAAAGCAAGTGTTATGGAAAATACTTCCGAGTGGCCAACTAATCCTTCCCAGAATGCCATTCTTCCACATTCACAACGAATGTGTCAAGTAGTTTCAAATACAAATATAATATAACAGTGCTTAAGAAAAACTCAACGATAAAAATATACACGACGATAATACAAATTACGGCCATATTACTTTTAATTTTTAATATGTGTGCTTCTCTCGTATTTATTTGGTTTGGGTTTGAGAGTGTTATGTTTTAAATTTAATGTGTTAAAAAGAAGGCAAAATTAAATATGATTATTTTTATGTTTTAATTGTTTTTCTTGAACCTTGCATTTTCCTCGCTGTAGTGAGGTGAAAAGTTGTGTGTTCCGCATGGCTGCAAAATTATTTAGCTTCTCGTGTCTTGAAAGCTTCGCTCGCTCAGCTTTCAATTTCAACACTCGCGCCAAATAACAACTTTGCAGCCTTGCATAACAAATAACTATTTCTTTTAACCAATTGTATAATTTAGTTTTAAATGTCTGCAATTGTAGCTCCTTGAAATCATCTGGTAACTTATTAAATATACGGATAGCCAATTGGAAAACAATTTTTGCGATATAAGGCTGTTTTTGTTTTTGGATACTGTAACCTATTCGGATATCTCGTGTTGAAGTTACATACTTGGTCTTTTGTTTTAAAGTAATGTGCATGAGTTTTCACAAAAACGCTGATTTCAAAGATATACAGACATGGTACAGTTAAGTGGTTCAGTTTCTTGAACATTACCAAGCATTGCGATATTTACATAATAATACTTATACAATAGATGGCTCATTCCAACATGGACATGGTTCCCGTGGTGCGACATGTCTCATGGCGCGCAGTGTCCACGCGGCAGCCGGTGGCCATGTTATATATGTTATATGTTATACGGAACAACCAGAATTTAATTTAAACCTGCTATAGGCGCGCCCGATAAAGTGGAACTTTATTGTGTACTCGTGCGACTACCGGCGCCGCGAACAGTTAAATCGTTATTATATCTCCCTGAAGTAAAATTCGTTTGCGTAAATTTGATTTTGACCGCTTCGGTGGAAAATCGAATGTTTCCGCGTAGATCCCCAGGTTGTCTGGCAAACATTGCTCTTTAGCAATAGATTTGCTTGCTATAGTCTCGTCTTATATCAATTTCTTTCTTTGTATATTTCCTGTTTCGAGCAATTTGTTATTAGTCTATGAACTGAACTAATCTGGTTGGAGCTTCGGATTGCTAGTTCACTGCACTTACTTAGGATCGCCACTGATCGAGGTCGCCTCGTCCAATTTGATTGACATATGTATCATCGTCATCAAAATGGTATAATCCAGATGTTCACTACCGGGCAAAGGCGATGGATCACCTCAACGACGAATCATTCGCTCTTTTAAGTCACCTGGAACTGCGTCTATATGTATTTTAATAATAATATAAAAATGCAACACTATAACTACCGGAGCGGCGATCACGTACTTACCAGACGCCAGAAATAAGTACTCCAACAGGGTGAACTGACAACACAGGCAACATCAGGTGATCTGTAACTGACAATCTTGTAATCACAATATAGAATATAAACTTCAATGCAGTACAGTATTGACTTATCGCGCCTTATATTAGCATCGCGCCGGAGCCGTTGCTCCATTATGAGCTGTAACTGACAATCTTGCTATCACAGTACAGTATTGACTTATCTCGCCTTATAAGTATTAGCTTCGCGCCGGAGTCGTTGCTCGATTATGGTCTGTGACTGACAATCGTGTTATCATAATATAGAGTAATATAGACTGCAATGCAGTAAGTACAGTATTGACTTATCTCTACTTATATTAGCGTCGCGCCGGAGCCGCTGCTCCATTATGATTGTTTTGTGTAATGTGACTGACAATCTTGTTATCACAATATAGAGTAATATAAACTGCAATGCAGTACAGTATTGACTTATCTCGCCTTATATTAGCGACGCGCCGGAGCCGCTGCTCCATTATGCGGCATGATTTATTTTAAGTCTGGAATTTATCACTCTCATTATATTCCCGAATTTCCCAGCGACACGTTCGCCAGACGTGTTTGAGGAACCGGAAATTTATAACCTTATTATACGAAGTGGAGCACAATAGTTCTTATTGTTCGTTCCCGCTTTTTATATACCAGTTTTTTCGGCGGCGGCTGAAGTTACCGCTAGTACCTAACAGTATGTGGAAGTAAGGATTCCATCATCAATCATTACTTAAAAACCGGGTCTACTGCTAAAACTGTTATCTAGGCCTTTACAAGTAAAAATGGATACGTATGTTAAAAATTACATACAAATATCAATTCGACATAGGGAACTTTTCGTAAATGCTGAGTCAAGCACTAGGTATTGAGGTATTTTAGGATTAGCTACGTGGACGCAAGATCGTATTCGGGGTGCGTACGATTAGGTGTAAGAAATGCACCTACATCTACTTCAAAGATCAATAAGTATCCAGTGTATGGGTTTATTTGGCGCTTACTAGGTGCTAATTCGAGTGTAGTTTGAGATATCTCCAAATAAGCAATCTCTCCCGCATATCGTCTCTGACTGTCATTAAACCGCAATGTTTGTGATTAGAGCTGTATGAAGAGACATTTCACGTTACTACCTCTGGTTAAGTTAAGTTTGCGCCTAATATATGGCGTTGCATATAAATGGGGCGCAAACTTAACGCGACCGTTAGTTTAGTGTTATATATCGCCATTTCGGAGATCTCTCTGTTTGCCTATGGTTTTCCTGTTTTCTGGGAGTTCGCAAAGGAGGCTACTGACTTAAAGGTTCTAGTATAAAGTCCATAGATAAACTAAAACGAACTTGCTTTCTCAATTAACTTCAGTGAAAAAGTTGAGATAGAAATATAACTGGACAAAATACGATGGCAAAACATTTAGACACTATATCTGTAATTATTATGTGGACCGGGTGAAATCAAAATAACTTTTTGTGGTCCATACTTCCGTCTCCATAGTCTTTGCGTCTTGAGTAACATGTTTAATTTCAAGTTTCAAAATTAAAATACTTTCCAAATTCAGGCACAAAGACAACATAAACTCTCGAACACTTCGGAAAAAGACAGCAAATAAAGCGTACTGAGCACATGCCTTCTGGCACTAAGTACCAACCGAAGGAAACTTAGCAATACTTTAAAGTTTTTACAAGTTTGCTTTGATAGCGTAAAATCTGGCGTGCGTAACTCTGTCATTTGTTCCCGAAGAAGCTTTTACTGTATTTATGTACTACAATTTCTCGGTTGAAATTAAATACAACTTTAAGAAAAGACTTGCTATTTTTATTTTCATTTAGTTGACAAAACATGGCTTTATACTTTGCCAAAGCTCCGGTTTTCTTACTGGTTTCTATTGAAATCTTGATGTATGAAACCTCAAGGCGTCGTTTGTTATTTGTACCTCCGTAAGTCGCAACAATAGCCAATCCGCTTCTGATACGAGTAAGTGTTGCCACATGTAGGAAATAAATAGGTGTGAGCTAGATATTGGTGGATAATGTACAAACAACTGAGAACAGCAGGGCTAGCACACCTTACCGACCCAGCATCATCTGTCATGCTTGCACGGTATTGAAAGGACAGTGACCAGGTAGTGTATGTCGCGCGACAAGGAGTCGCTTGTCACAGTTATGCTAGAGGTGCTGCAGTCTGTAATACTCTTTCATTTTTGAATTAAGACGACCGCACTTTAGTATATAGGTAGCTAAGTAAAGATTAAAAAGAAAACCTTGAACGATTCTTAATATAGGTTGACTTCAAATTTTTCTTTTTATTTATTTAGAAGATAAATATTTATTGCAAGTCAAAAAAATAAATAAAAAATAATACTTAAGACTAGCTTAAGCCTAGTCAAACAGGGCTCCTCGGGTTGCCCCTGGCGCAAAGGTACCCATCACACTGGCCGCGTTACCACGTTGAATGGCGATGGACAACCTTTGCACCAAGTACGAACCCGCACGGGCGTCAGATCCCCTCTCCCTAATTCGACGTCCCACTTCCCGAATGAAGGTTATAGCATCCGCCCCCCAGCACCCAGTAGCCTCAAACGTGAGCGGTACAAAGTAGGTAATAGTCCTTGCCCAGTGCCGAACACTTCTCCCGTTTCTTCACTTCAAATTGGTAATACAAAACTCTCAACATATTGACTTCATGTTGACGAAATGCTGATTCTATTATAATGTAATAAGACCAAATACCTATTACTGTAACGCGTTCTTGCAAATAAATATTTATATTCTATTCTAACAGAACTCTAATGTAAACCCATGTACTAAGGCTCACGCTTCTAAAATAATCAACTATTATCAATTTTTTACGTTTTAAACTACTTATTCCATTTTTTTGCCATTCACGTAATATTGGTCGCTGAATAGTGGTCGCTGATAAAAAGCATATTTATTCACGTATGTATAACCATTTCCGTTTTTTTTAGAGAATTATTTCTAGAGGTATGACAATGTTGTCCAGAATGTAAAAAATAGCACATTAAATGCACGTCAAATGCTGTGAAAAACTTGACCGTACTTAAAAGATAGTTAAAGTTCCATTACAAAAGTACAATTTCGTTTCCCAGTGAGCTACAGCTGTTCGGTACGAGTAAATGCAATAAGCCCGGCGGTCAGCTGAACCAGACAATCTTAAATCTTATTTGCAACGCTGTACTTTTCACTATGGCACTATAAAAGGAACGGTAAAAGAATCGCTGGGAACTAATGGAAAAGAGTGGTATATCTTTGCGTCATTATAAATTGTTCCCATCCAAAACCTCGAACTCGGATTGCAGCTTAGCTTTCTTGTAGTGTTTCGTTGTTAAATTGCTGGTGTGTTGCTGGTTTCGTTTTTAGTATTAAAGCAGATAAATAAAAATGACACATGTTTTTGAATGTTTTTGAATGAATAAAAACATTAATAAAATTAATATAATTGACTATTATTTAATTGACTGTAAAAAATAAATTAATATAAAGAACATAAAGAAAAGAAAAAAACATAAACATCATAAAGAACACTATACATAAATTACAGTATAACGTGTGTGCAAAAAGTGTCTTCTTAAATATTTTCCACTTCTCCTGTTCAAAAAGTACGTCATTTTAGCTTCGCGAAGCGGGCCGAAACTAGTCCTTTTATCCCCTAGGGTCTAAATAGAAAGTATATTTATAATTCTTATGAAAATAAAAAGGCTAAAAGCTATTATACTCGTAACACTCAGATATAATTATGTAGTTCTTCAGATATATTTCGATTGTTTGACAAGGGGCTAAAAAAGCCGTCATGACACGAAGTGATCATTACAAATATATAGTGACCGACCGAAACATGATTTTCTGCCGAAACAGAAACCGAAGGTTCGGCTTTGATTATAGTTTCGGCCGAAACCGAAACCGAAACCGAACCTTTTGTAAACGCGATTATAACGTTGGGTAAAATATCAGTGGGCCGTTTTTTCCATATATATGCATAATGAAACATCTCGCTGGCCTAATATCACAGGGTTCTAGGTTTCGCTTTTGTTATATAGGGACTAGGGTGTTTTATATTTCCAAAATTTTGATTTTTATGTAACCGCACGCACTTAGAACGCTTTACCGAAAAGGCCGTTGTGCCAAACTTCAGCTTAATTGAACATTATATTGAAATAATGAAACAAGGGCACTTAACATGTAGTCTGATTGAGGTTGCGCAATAGTGTCGAATTTAAAAGAAATGCGTTAATTCTTGAGCATTATTCAAATACGGATTTCACCCTTCCTGGGATATCAAATATTAAAACAAAAACTTGTTAGGCGTAAAAAGAAATAACTTACAAGAAATTTAGCCTTACTTCTACTAATACATTTCTAGAAACTTGCATACACACACTATAACAAAAAAATATCTTGCGATAATATGTCAACATCAAGAGCATGAAGTAAGGAAGATATGCAACAGTACAATAGATTAATTACTTTTAGCTAAGCTTGTCTTCAGCTAACACTTTTTATATCCAGGAAGAGATTTTGATTAAAACGAAATTAAAAAAGATAAAATCAGTACTTGAGAATTATTACAAATTTTATGATTTTTTTGAAAAAGTGTTTAAGGTGCGCAACTTCTAAACGTCCTCAAATTGTTTTTAAATTTGGAATAAAATCTTATCATATTTTAGTGACTTGACCGCAAGCGCATTGGAAAAGTCACATTTTATTTTTGAATATTTATTTCTCGGTTTCAACACATTTATTTCTCATAAGAAACATGGTTTCGCTTACATGATAACTTTAAACGTTAGGTAAATATTAGCTTAGCAATCACTGAGTTAAGTTGAAAGAAAAAGTAAATGTACCGTTTTTAATGTGGGTAAAATAACACCACACTTTATTAAATTCTTATATAGATTCATCATCGATCGTCTTAACCCCTTGCCGCATATATAATTTTTTTACAAAATTGAACTTTAACCTGTGTCAATAAGGTCGACATTAATAACTGTCATATGCGGTAATATGGCTTCGTATGCGGTAAGGGGTTAAGACGTTAGGCCGGCAATCCAAATATAACGATGTGGACCACGTATGAGCACAATATTTTTTTTCGTGTCGATTTTTGTGTCTATAAGAGCTATTTTCCTAAATAGTGACACTGGGTCTAAACTAAACTACTCTAAATAGTAAAAATGTTACGTTAACTGCAATACTAAGGCATCGAGCGCACCCACCGTCACTCGACGCGACTTGAAAGCACGATATAATAAATTTCGGCGCGGCCGAAATGTTCGGCTGTTTTTTGGCCGAAACCGAACCTTTGGCCGAAACATGATTTTTAGGCCGAAACTAGCCGAAACCGAAACCGAAACTTCGGTCGGACACTACTATTTGAAATATATCTGTGTGATTAGATCGTAAACAGACGTCTAATTTTACCCAACGTTCTGTAAGGCGTTTATTTAGCCCTATTTTACCCTAAAAGCCTAAGTGTCCACTATAGCCCCGCTTCGCGAAGCTAAAATAACATAATTTTTGTTTTGCTTACACATTCTTTACAAACGAGACATCATGAGAAAGGAACCGGCAAATACAAACATTTTGAAAATATTCGCAACCCTCACCCCACGTTCGGAAACGAGCATAAAATTATACGCGTACAGCGCCTGAAATCACGCGACGAAGCCACGAGATGGTTTTAAAAGGTCTATTCTCGCTGCTTAGTATTCCGTGGTAGGTACTGCGGAACCCGCAAACACGGATGCCACTTGCAGAGTTATTTTTTAAATTAAATTTTTCGCCATTGCAAAGTCTTGTGGAGTGCGACTCCCCGCGCGGAATGAATGGCGGGGTCACGGGTTATTCTGCGCCTACTAAGGAATTTTAATTCTATACCTGTTTTTAAGGAGTATGAAGGTGCCATAAATTCATTAGGAACACTTATAATTTTTCCGCGGTAAGTAATTTCCTCCCTTGTGCATTAGAGATATTAAAAAGCCGGTCAAGTGAGAGTCGAACTCGCGCACCGTATATGCGTAGCAGATCTGGTATTTGATATTACGAGTAATTTCAGCTTTTTCAGCGTTCCTGAGAAAATGGCTTTGACAGACGGACGAACAGACAGTCAGGCAGATGGACAACAACGGGATCCTAAAAAGGTTCCGCTTTTGCTGATTATGGAACTGAACCCTAAAAAAGGGTCGGACGGTAGTTAGTAAGTAATAGGTGATATTCACTTTAAGTAATCACAAGTACAGGGCGAGCAACCCAAATGGATACCTATATTATGTAATGTGTGAAATATGAATAAATAAATCTATAAGACTTGGGCATATTTGGTTTAAGAAATATACGAGTATAGCTCCGATAGAGGTATAGTTATTTGTTATGCAAGGCTGCAAAGTTGTTATTTGGCGCGAGTGTTGAAATTGAAAGCTGAGCGAGCGAAGGAATCTAAGATTGAACCATGAGCGAAGCGAATGGTTCAAAGATAGATTCCTGAGCGTAGCGAAGCTTTCAAGACACGAGAAGCTAAATAATTTTGCAGCCATGCGGAACACACAACTTTTCACCTCACTACAGCGAGGAAAATGGAAGTTCAAGAAAAACAATTAAAACATAAAAATAATCATATTTAATTTTGCCTTCTATTTAGCACATCAAATTTAAAACATTAACACACTTCAATCCAAACCAAATAAACACGAGAGAAGCACACACATATTAAAAATATGGCCGTAATTTGTATTATCGTCGTGTATATTTTTATCGTTGAGTTTTTCTTAAGCACTGTTATATTATATTTGTATTTAAAACTACTTGACATCATTCGTTGTGAATGTGGGAGAATGGCATTCTGGGAAGGATTAGTTGGCCACTCGGATTATTTTCCATAACATTTGCTTTGGAAGTTATTGGACGATGGGATCCGAACAAGATTATTTCGGCTTTATCTTCTTTAAAAACGCCAATAGTTTCGGTAAATTACTTATTGTCTCCAAATATTTATAACAAATCCGGAAAAGGATTTTAATGCAGGCTTTTAGCATTGAATAAATACTCCAAATTGGGCTTAACTTTCTTGTTTTCCACATTTCTATAAAGTAAGACAACAGTATGTATTCTCCACAGAACCAATTTACGTTGTTTACGTGAATTGTGAAAACTTCCAACTTTTTAATTTATTATTTTTTTCTCGGGTGCGTTCAGAAATTACACTCTTATGTTCCAACTTTTATAGCAAATAAATATTAAAATTTGTGATGTATTTAATATATTTACTAGTCAAAATATGTAAATGAAACTGAAATACTTACTATTAATATGCATAAACATATTCAACATAAAATAAAGTGTAGAAAAAATAAAAACTTAAAAATCTGTAACCACAAACCAGGTTTCTGGACGTGATATTGTAGGTGTTTTTTTTTTTAAAGAAGTATTCAAACGTATATGATTTTAGCCGGCCTGACCAGATCGCCCTTTATTAGCGTGCGTTGATTGGTTATTCGAAGATTTATCGACTGATGAAATCAGTCACGCGTTGAAGGAGTCTTAAATATAAAAAAGTTACATGCACCACAGAGAATCAAAATCGTCGTGTTCGAAATTCAAATGACTTTTGCACGCTAGCGGATAAAATAGACTTTTGCACGCAGATTTCGCCCTATAAACGGAGGTTTTCCGAGCGAGTGAGGTGAAAAAGAAATTGCTTTTGAGAAAGGCTGTTTTAAACTGGGACTTCTGTGGAATCCCCGACAGCAAATACTTACATTGTTAGTTTTCAGAAGTAAAAGATTCGATAAGGAATGGAAGTCAATTCCGTTGTATTTCCAGCAGGTCTAGCACATCTTAGCGCGACTTCGCTTGTCGCGCGACTCAGCATCATCTGTCTTGCTCGCACGGTATTGAAAGGAAAGTGATAGGTAATATTTGTCGCGTGATAGAGTCGACGTTATGCTAAACGTGCTGATACTATAAACTGGATGTTTACAAGGCAAAAGTGAATAGGCCGTAGTCGACATGTGATATGCAATCGCTTGTAATTAATTTCTAGATAAAAAAAGTTACCAAAACTATAGTCATTATCTCTTTAACCAATCAGCTTCACAATTGTCTACACACAACATTTTCTTGAAATCTAGCCCACTATTTACTTTATACATATATAAGAATAATATTCTAGAATAGTTGTGTACTTTGACTGACCACCGGCCATATCGATTGATACACGAATGGCTGACAGCTAAAATTAAAGTCGACCTATATGCTAATTTTGATCGAGATAATTTTGCATAGTGGTCTATCCGATCCGATGTATAATAAATATTTGATATTTCAATCATTTTTGCGACGAACAGCAAACCTGTAATATATTAGGTATATGTCGGTTGGTAAGTAATTTATTTCACGCAACCCTAAAACCATCTGCTTTACTAATAACATCGGCACTTAACTTAACTAACCACTTAAAAATAAACTTTACTTGAATATTATGGACAAAAATACGAGTAATATCTTCGTTGTATGCTTCCTCTTATTATTTCACAACTTTTCAACTAGCAAACATTCCAGTAAATAACTATTCCTAAAAAGACATTATGTATATTTATTTATGCGCCTTTCAGTTATTTTATTTGGTATCGAATTTATTCAGAATTACATATATTCTGAATAAATTAAGGAGTAGGCAGTATTAAATGTGTTTTAAACTTAATTGTCTAATAATGACTATATATATTTATAGCAAACTCGCTCGGGATAAAAATATTGCTTGTACCTATATGTTCATTCAAGGTGTCAGCTATCTCGTTACCATTTTATTAAGATTGGTCCAGTTATTTGGCCCTGAAGAAGTAATAAATATTTAAACACACTCACAAAATTTCGCCTTTATAATATTAATGTGATTAAATTGATATAGTTATGCATTTTATCTAAAAATACATTTAAAAATTTGCTAGATATCATAAATGAAATACCACTATAATAAATTAAAGGATATAAACTTTTTTGTAATGTATCTACAAAATGGCTTTCGGACGTTTTTATTTACTTGTACTAAATGATGTAGCTTCTTGTAATTTCACGATTCTAGGTAAACGGGAAGTGCCCTATAGGTTTGGATTCCCTTGCCAACGTCAAGTAGTATCTTTTGATTGCGTTGACTTAGAAATTTGTTTTTTAAACGACTCCGAGGGGTAGCACACCTAAATATTCGATATTAATTTCAGCTTGACGCCTCCAAGCGTATCTAAGGAAAGGGGGTTGACAGACGGACAGACAGACGGACATTAAATTGATTCTAGAACCTTGGAACCTTAAAAATAGAATATACGCAATCTCACATGATAAATAATACAGGGGTCCATTGTAGATCATCTACTGTTGTTCAGTATACGCTTCTTCCAGAGGGGAGTGATGAATAGGTTCTTAAAGGGTCTCGTGGCGTCGCAAGCGCCCATAAGCGGCGGTAACTGCTTAACATCAGGCGGGCCGCATGCTTGTTTGTCACCGACGTAGTATATAAAGAAAAATAGAAACCTAGCTACTTACTTTACTTTGTAGTCAAACATTTACCAAAGTAAATAATTAGGACCCAGATAATATCCACAATATCCATACATCGGTTTCCATTTGTCAACAAGATTTCAGCTGACAGCCTTTTCCCGTGTGGCCTCCAGCAGTGCTGCCAGGTGACTACATCTATGAAAATCTGTAAGGTAAGACGATAACATCTGTAGAATTCCGTCGCTTGAAAAAACAGTAGTTCTACAAACTTTTTTCCAATCATCAAAATCTTATTAAAAGTTGTAAGTTCTGCAAAAACTTAGGTTGAAAAGCATAAAAAATCTAATATTTTTGCACACCTTGTCCGTAGTCTATTCATCGTTTTGAGCTAGTAAGAAAATGAAATTAATTACAATTTATCATTCGCAGAAAAAGTACATTCCATTTCGTTTACGTTATATTTTGGTGATAAATAAAAGTAGTCTGAAATTCCGTAGGTTCACCAATAATTTCCGTAGGTCTGGGCACAAGGCCGTAGATCTACGGTTTTTTCCGTAGCTCTGGCAACACTGGCCTCCATGACGTGTACCCTACTGTTTGTGAATGAATAGTACCAAAGTAAAACTTGGTGAGAACTTGATAATTAGTTTTGACAATATTGACTGAGACTCCGTAGATGTTAAAAAAAAACTCCAGCTGTCAGCTGACAGATGTTCCCGTGACGGGAAAGTTACGCACAGTAAATATAGTATAGAAGCAGTAGGTAATCAGCATTTTACATAGAAAAAACTATCGTGAGTCTCAGACATATTAAAATACTTAAACGGGTTTACTCACGTCGTAGAAGTCGAATAACGCTCGACATGTTTCGAATCGATACGCGATTCATCATCAGGTGTTCGGTTGGCCGCCGCCGCGACTGATCGTCTCTCCTGATGATGAATATTTTTTTTAATAGGTAATCAGTATTGTAATGTTACGGTTCCACGTCTAATTTTAGTTTAAAATTACCAGATCGGTAGGTTCAAAGTTCAAACCAATAAATTTTTCCGCATTTATGTACAAACGTTAATGTTATTTTTCACAATTTTTTAGGCGAGGCAACATTATTTTGAATTCGTTATCACTTTCATTTTGTAATAAAAATATTATCTTTGATATTTTTTTCACAGACCAGTTGTACTAAAGTGTCATCAACAAACTATAAACGTATTCATGACTCCTTTCTCTCAACATATTCTTTTTGGATCAGAAGTTATTAGGTTTAATTTAACAATTGTTTCAACACAACACTGCTCAATGCTCATTTCATCAAAAACTTTATCGATCTTTGCCCACCTCACCATATGCGAAATTGTCAGTGATTCAGTTTACGTCATGAATGGAATATATTTCTGAAGGCGTTCATAATAAAGAAGTGATAATACTGCTGGACACTAATCTACTGTGAAAATAGAGTTCAATTCAATCTTAATAAACTTGAATAAAACTGTGTCTATAGGGACGTAACAAAAACAACAGAAAACCAAGAAAAGTAAGGCCCGTGGGGTCTAAGTGCTGAGTTCTTTTTAAGGAGCTTTCTAAACTGCTCGTCGACACCACCAAAGTGCTGGCAGCTTCCTCGCTCAGCATCTTAGTCTAGCAATACAGCGAGATAGATAATGCTGCCAGCGTCTCTTTTGTACAATGCCACGGGGCCCATTTTTAGACATAGTTTAGTTTTAGGTTTAGTTTAATAATAATTGGATGTTTTAATAATAGTTTATAGTTTTTAATGACTAATTGTTACCATTGTGTTGTGTTCTGTTATAAAATAAAACATAAAAAAATTAACTCTTTTGCAGAAAAGTAATAAGTAGGTATATTGACTTTTTGTAATGGTAGTATCTCAGGTCATTCAGCCACTTGGTACAATTGTCACAGACACTATATTATACTTTGTTTGGCTGAAAATTATGCAATTTTTGTTTCCTTTCAGCTAAATGTCTATAAATATAAACTGTATTACTTCGTAAACTGGGATACTAACTAAAAAAATGTAAACTTGTTTCTGGTCATGCAATGGTTTAAAATGGGAAGAAATAAGTTACAGTCAACAAAAAGGTTGCATTAAACAAAAATGCCTAAACTGAAAATTCGACAACCTTCAGTCATTGTTCAATTTTTATCATAAATGTACCTAATAACTAATGCTATCAGATTGTTGCCTAGAGAAATAAAATTCTTTTTCCATTTACTTACATTGTCAAGGTTTCGTGAAGCATTAAATTAGGTCGGGGGTAGCCGCAGATGTCTTAAGCGATACCGATGTGGAATACCCAGTTTTTTTGTGATATTGATAACTGGGCGTTCGACGGGTTTTCTAGACAGACTCACCCAAGACTCACCCCTTCATACCCCTTAGTAAACTATCATCAGCCATTATATGTAGTCTGGATATAGGCTTTTCTAAGCACGGGATAGGCATTATTTTGTGCCAGCCACCCTGCGCAGATCGTTCGTGTAACTTCTTTCTTTACCGTTCGCTTCGCATTCCACGATTAGGTTCAATAAGTAAGTACCTACGCTATGCTTCGTGTATAATCCACGAATGTTAACTTTTTTATGTAGCAAAAGAGAGCCTTTGTAATACTATTACTATACCTATTCTGCGCCGTTTGCATAATTCTGTTTGACAGATCAACACACAAACGCCGTAAGATTTACTAAACCAGTTGAATTCCAGTAAAACATGAAAATCTAGGCAACGTTTAAATGTATGTCATATCCTCAGTCATAATGTCATAATACACTCCACAACCTTTATAAGAGCGTGTCAATATGTCGTGAATTTGAATTCCTTTGTGGTGAGAGCGGCGATCATGTGTCGTTCAATAGATTGAAATTCGGGCGAAGGGTGTTCCGGTCGTGTTATGCTTATTACGACGACAGCTTCTCGGTACACACAACGAAGTCTGTGATCACAAATACACAGTCACACAAATAGAAGTTGATGAGTTGTAGCTCGCTGGTTCAGCAACAGCCTATTCAGTCTTGCCTTCAAAAGACCCAAGTTATAATTTTCGGGAAATAAACACGATGGGAGCGAGTTCGATTCCATTCCTTATGCCTTGATCACACGTACCGAGTAAACGGGCGAGACAGTGCTCTGTCTCGCCCGTTTGTCTTGTGTGTGACAGGGACGACAGCACTGTCTCGCCCACTGTCTCGGTACGTGTGATCAAGGCATTAGCGGTTCGCATTAGGTTTAGTGTCAGCTGAATTTAGAGTTTTGGTCGGTTGATTGATTTCTAAGAAATATGAAATTAAAAATAATAACTGTTGGTGTTATACGTACTAATTATATTAGGTATGTTTTTAGACTAATTTAATACCTCAGTGGTTGGGTGGATATCTTCGTGATGACATTCTTAACCAAATTCTATTTCAAAAACCTATTTTTTAATACATATAACGAGGTAAGGGAAAGGGAAATCGTCCCGGAAAGTGCTAACTTTCTTCTACTGTTAAAAATACATTCAGTCCGTTTATTATACAATCAAATTAAAGGACCGCTAGTGGAAAATGAAACATGAACGAGTCAAAAGGCGTAGGAACAGGAATACCCGCGGTTAACTCTTTTAGCGCTCTGTAATTATATGCTTCGTTTAGGGAAGATTAATTGCCTTCTTCCTGTGTTCCATTGTTTACCGCTTACATATATTTTGTTGTTGGAAAAACCCTTGTTATGAAAAGCATTTCACCCATAAAGAGTCACGTCGTGTTGAAATAAATTAGGAGTTTCATCTAAACCAAATTAGAAATTTTCATAATTTGCAAATGCACGGAATAAGAAGAAATAATTGTACCCGCGCTTTTTCATAACATTAAACCACAATCGTGCATATATTTTTCGAGCCGACTGATCAACGTAGCACATAACTTAATATCACAAGGTTCTGAATAATAATAACAATCAGGATTCTTTTAGAATTTTTTTTTCTTTGTTTAACACGTGGTTAGGTAGACTAGAGCTAGAAATTTAAGAGTCAAACTCTTGTTGGTGTAGCTGATGAAGTGACGATATATGTAGTTTTCTCCGGAAAGCCGTAGGAGACGCCGGCGCAAACCTCGCCTGATACATTTTTTTTTTAATTTTTCGCTCATATCTAAACAATAAACAGGCGATCCACGCGCGGGCAGCTTTCTCGCGCAAAGGTTAGCCATTGCTATCCAGCGCGGGAATGCTGCCTGCGTTTTGGGTACCCTACCACGGGTAGTCCCGATCTTTTTTAATGTTATTTAGTTATAGTTCCTATTTTAATGTTTTTATATCTTTCTTTATAAGGTAATAAAAAATTAGTTTATTACAATTATTATAAGCGTTTCTTTTATAGCCATTCTTCCGGCCTCGAGGCTGGATCGCTTCTTTACTTTGACCAAAATTACAAAATTCGATCGGTACTCTATGAATAGGGCAAAAGTAAACAGTTTTAAGTTGGTTTGTATTTAACTCATTTAGATTCAATACACCGTTAGATAAACTCGTCTCGAAGGCAAATTGAGACAAGAGACACCTCACAAACACGAGTACTATTCATTAAGCCGCGCTCAAAGCGATGCGACGCATTAACGATCCGACAGCCGAGGATTTCCGACGGTGCCTCTGGTTCCAGTGGCGACGAATTTAAACATGCCGTCAGCTGCTTACATTGTTAATCAACTGTGTAACTGGCTTTATTTGCATAGCATTAGCCTTTATTTGAGGCTATATGGTCTGACCTATTATACTTCAAAATATCTTCCCACACATCACATTATGATCCCAGCAAAACGTGAGAAAATAAAGCAGTTATTTGAGTAACTAGTTTACCAAATTTTAACTAGAGACACCTCACAAACACGGGTATTCGTTAAGCGGCGCTCAAAGCGATGCGGCGCCGTAACAATCCGACAGACGAAATTGAGACGCTGCCTCTGGTTCCAGAGGTGTTGTGACGCCTAGAGACTTATTTATGTTGAGTTTCTTCCGGCTTTCTTCTCAATAGCGGTTTCCTCTTGGAAAATGCCGGTAGATTCACAATCTGACTTGTAAAACCGTCTTTGTGGCCTACTTACTAAAAATATAATTTCATTTCATTATTTCAAACATGTCGTCAGCTGCTTAAATTGTTAATCAACTGTGTAACTGGATTTGTTGGCTTAAATTGCATAGCCTTTATTAGAGGCTAAATTGTCTTACTTATTTACCTGAATAAATCGAGTACAGCTCATCCGGGACGGGCAAGCTGAAGGTGAGGTCTGTTAAATTTCAAATTATGCTTGCCTAAATGGTAATGGTGGCCGCATTCATATGAGTTATGAATTTGGTCAATAATTTACTTAGGTACTTCAAAATAAAACACAACGGTAAAACCTGAGAAAATAAAGCGGTTTACCAAATTTTGACTAAAGAGAAATCACACAAACACGAGTATTCGTTAAGCGGCTCTGTAAAGCGATACGACGCTTTAACAAACCAACAGCCAAGGAATTCCGTCGGTACTCGGGCATCAGTGGCGGTAGGCGACGCATTTAAACACGCCAGTACTTACTTTGGTAATAAACTGCGTAATTGGATTTGTTATTAGCGTTAATTTTATTGTAGTAATTTGTTGGATTTCGTTAACTTTATCACATCAGCAGGGCGTAGTCCAGCCCGGTCGGACAATGCGTTTGACGACCGAGCTGAAGGCGAGGTCTATCATAATTCGCTAGGTGCGCGATGACAGCGTCAACTAGCGGTTACAATTACGGCGGACCTTTTAATGTCAAATGGCTGACTGTCTTTACGAAGAGTAAGTAAACAAACAAATAATTTCAGTGAAATAATTTCTTTTTTTCATTTTATTCGATTTTGTTAATCTATAGCGTCGATAAAACGTTGACCTTCTTTATTTCCCGTCTAAAATGGCAAAATCAATAACTTTCAGATGTAATTCACACGGACCTTTTCATGGCTGTCTTCACGAGAAGTAAGCTACCAATTAAACAAATTTTACCGAAAAACGCATTTCATGCATAATGCAAATGATCATTTATGACTGTATTTTCGTAATAATACAGATTATTTTGTTTTTTCAGTTAATGGCCAAATTAATTATTATAACTAGATTCTGCTCAATCAAACACAACATCGCTTTCAAATCCCAAACTACAATAAAATGGGAAGCAATTCGTAATGCTCAACATATCAAAAGAAAATAAACGCATAAACATGCTACTCCCTACAACATACAAGAATACAAGATATAATATTAAAAATGTTGTTCTATAGGTTATACTAACTTTTTCCTCTTGATAGCGATTATCCATTTAATTCGTTGTTCTCGTTTCCAACTTGCTTGTGGAAATTTATTTATTTATGATTACTGTTTTTGAATTTGTGATTACTGCTTTTGCCATTGTTTTTGCAATTAACTACGCTGCAGGTTTCGTGCCGTATATTTATTTATTTTTAGATGCCTTAATTTCGCTACTAAAAAGTGACAGTTGGCCTGACGAAAGTTCCTTTTTTTCCACGGCGCGCGCTGCGATCGATTCGTGGTTCCCCCACCACCTACTTTGCACCCAGCGAATACTCGCATGGGTAATAATGGCGGTAATACAACATAACTTAAAAAGATATAAAAAAAAACAAGTTTTTTCAGTTGCTTTGAGTGTAAATAAAATATAAATTTATCTTCGCTTACAGTGGACTCGCAGCCCGATGCATGGTTGTCGTTAAGTTCTCGCCAGTTTCACATTCTTTACCGAACGTGTCCAGTGCAGTTTCTACGGATCTCTGTCGAGGAACTCCGAAGAAAATATTACAAAATAGAAACAAATTAAAATTACTATAATTGTAAAATTACTATACTTAACAATGGCCAAACCAAATCAGATAGTGGCAGTATTGATTTGGGTGTCCCTCAAGGCTCTTCACTGGCTAACTTGTGCTTCCTGATTCAGGTAAATGACCTTCCGGAGAATGTGGACGGTGAAATGTACGTCTTCGCAGACGACGCATGCTACATTATAATTGTCAATACAGTCAACTTACTTGAAGAAAAAATCGCTGCAGATATCACGCGACTACAAAGTTGGTTCAATGCAAATGGCTTAGTGTTAAATCTAAATAAAACACAGGTGATGCACATCAACCTTGGAGGCCGACCGCCAAGGCCACTCTCTATTAACGTGGATGGAGCAGTGCTATCCCAAGTGGGCAACACGAAATTCCTCGGGGTGACCTTGGATGCGGCTCTAAAATGGGACGCGCACATTAATGTCACCTGTGGAAAATTATCGGGAGCATGCTTTGCCCTGAGCAGACTATCAAGAGTACTACCGGATCAACAGCTAAGAACAAGCTATTTTTCACTCTTTCACTCTGTGATGTGCTATGGGCTCGAGCTCTGGGGCACGGCAGCGGAATGCCAGCGAGTGTTCGTACTCCAAAAGCGAGCCGTGATAATCATTTCTCACGCCGCACCTGGTACTCCTGCCCAACAACTATTTATAGAAAAAAATATAATGACATTGCCCTCTCATTACATTTATTATATAATTAAGTATGTACAGTCGAGTTCATTTACATCTAGACACTTACGAGAACAAAAATATCTGAACACGACTTTATGCTCCTGACAATAGGGTCGTGTTCAGATATTTTTGTTCTCGTAAGTGTGTAGATGTAAATGAACTCGACTGTAAGAACGAATATTCATTTTTTTCCTCCAATGACATCACACAGTATGCGTCTAAGCAACAGAAATAAAACATTGGACAAGTGCGAGTCCTACTCGCGCATGAAGGGTTCCGTACCATAATCTATAACAAGTTTGTTGTATGGGGGCCCCCCCTTAAATATTTATTTTATTTTTAGTATTTGTTGTTATAGCGGCAATAGAAATACATCATCTGTGATTATTTCAACTGTCTAGCTATCACCGTTCTTGAGATACAGCCTGGTGACAGACGGACGGACGGACGGACGGACAGCGAAGTCTCAGTAATAGGGTCCCGTTTTTACCCTTTGGGTACGGAACCCTAAAAAACAAACTGGCCACCCCATGTCCTCGTTTAGCTAAGGCAAGCAGAACAATGTCTATTGTGGGGCCACGTATCTACAATAAAGTACCCGATCATATAAAAGAAATTGAGAACGACGTAACATTTCTAAATACAATAAAAAAAATGGCTTATATCTAGAGCTTTTTATAGCCTTGAGGAATTTTATAATACATACATACTAATTTTGACTATAAACTATTGTTGATTATTTTACTGATATTATAAATTGCTAACGTCATTTAAATTTTTGTTTTGTATTTTATTGATTGATTATTTGAAATGTGTAATTGAATGGAATAATGTAACCTAATATAATTTGATAATATAATATGTGACATGTAAAATTGAAAAACATTTTATAAATAAATGAGTATGAGTATGAGTATTCGTGGTGAAATACTAATAAGCTTGTATGACTTACGTTGCATCTTTGTTTAAAGACAAGTTTATTATGGATTGATATGAAAGTATAAAATATAACAAAGTGGATTGTAAAATACTAAAATCTAAACACTTAATTTAGCAGGATGTATGCTCAATAATGTGTTTAGTATGTTTACATTGAGTGATAATTCAGGCTGCTAGTATTATATATGCTTATCGCGGGTCTATATTGATTCGTAGATTTTTTTTTCGTCGAATGGTTCATTTCGCCGAAAAATAATTTCGTAGAAAGCCATTTTTCTTTGCAACCGTCAACTATTTGAGATTGTTATAAAACAAACCTAACCTAACCTAATCAATAGGATGATATTTGCAAGAATTATGAAAAATGAAGACTACAGAAGGATAAAAATTCTTAGAAACGATTTTCCGGCGAAATTATAAATTCGTCAAAAAAAATTCTACGAATCAAAGGGCTCCCGCTTAATCGCAAATTCCGATGGAATCATTTCAACTAATCTAATTTCGCTCAAAGCAAGTAAGAACGAATTTTCCAACCATAAGAATTCTTAATAGTTTTCTTTAATTTTGATAGGTTTGGGTAGCCTCCAGCGGAGCGAATAGATAGGTTGATGAAAATCTAACATTGGAATGGTTACTTCTACTTGACAAAATACGAGTAGGTATCTTGGTACATAACGTAAATAGACAATGCCTTTGTCAATAATTTAACCGAAACGTTTCTTCGAGCTAGTTTATTAGTAGAAATGTCAAATCAACAAGAAAATAAACAAGTTACTTTGAGGGCTCCCGTAGTTGAGTTGATTTCATTTGACCCAATTCATAGCAAGCCTCTTTCTGGTCACTCATGTCTCAATACCTACGTAATAAGTTTATTAAAGTTGGGCATATGAATATTGAGTCATTTATTATATGTGAAAATTCTTGAATATAATCAAAACGTAGGTATTCAGTTCCGTAGGTAAATGAAAGCGAACCGAAAGGACATGTCAGACATGATACAGGTATAGTAAAGTACCTAGGAGTATAGATGAACTAGATACGAGATAAAGTCAATATAGAAGAACCCAACGTTGTTGGCCAGTCTATTTATTAGTTTGTTTATTTATTTCTGCAAGAACGCGATCTACAATCAATTTAAGTTCCTGTGAAACGTATTGTTCCTTGTTAGAGATTGTGTTGGATATTTGACAGTGTTTGTGTTTGAGAACACTCGGTTCCGGTTTTCGTTTTAGCTTTCGCCTGCGCGCGTCGGAATTTGGACCATTCCTGCGAAGCACGTGTGAACTACGTGCCAGATACTGGAATGCTCAGTTCAAAGAAGTGCCTTTAGCGCAAAATTCCTGCCAGAAGCAGCAAGGGGAATGTTACCGAGCAAGCTTCGCAGGAAACCACATCGTGAAAAATAGTTAAGAAAGAAATGCAACTACATATTTAGTGAGTTGAACTATCCAAATTATTGCAAAAGTCTCTTACTTATTTAACAGATAAGTCAACTGCGTGGCCTTAGTTCAAAGACTTCAAAGTAAGTACGTAGATATCCGTCACGAAAGGGTCCCTAAATCGTTTCTGCTCCTTCAGCATCCCTATATTTCCAACTGTCGAATACCAAATAGTTTTCTAAATACCTATCGAGAAGGACCGGCTGAACTCTCGCGGTTAACAATTTCTTCCATTTGTCCGAAACCTCCGGGAGCAGGTTCATTTTCCAACCATTCAATTCACTTAGGAGAACAACGGTTTCCGTATCTATGGGGATTGTAGTGACTAATGACGTTGTTCTTCTGAAGGGGCTATTCGGTGAGCATTGTGACTGTAGGGTTCATAAGCGAAGTTGGGCATTATCGGGTCGGAAGCGGTAACAACCGTCGATAATGTTGTCCGAGCTCGCTCAGGGGAATGCACGGAATAGCCCATTTGACCGGGACCGGCGGCGACGTGACAATATCCCCAAGAATGTGCCCAATAATGGGAAATCACGATGAGCCCCCGACGTCCAGCGTAAAAGAAAGAAAAATCAGTAGGTAGTTCGTTTGGCCAATTGAATATGAATCCTGAGGGATTTTTTTATCTGACTTCGAGTACGTAGTTGGATCTTTATTTTGCGTATATTAAATTAAATATTTAGTGAAAATTTTAATGTTCGCCATTTTCTCGTCGACTCTTTTTTACTGAAACTTATAAAATATCTCAAATTTTTGTATAGAATCTTTTTATCGATTCATATTTTTATGTGGTAATACCACATTTTTATTTTTATAAATAATGACACAAAGGTAAATTAAGAAAGAAAAATTGAATGCGATCTACTACAATCGAAGCGGGGTTTGAACCCGCGACCTCTGCGTTTCCGGCGCATTGCTCTCCCAACTGAGCTATTCGACCGCTACGTCAGTCACACCAAATCTTTCATCCCTTAATCCTTTACGCTACTGGAGCGCCCTCTGTGTCATATGTTTTTTGAAATGCTTATTGCGCATTAGCCATACCCTAGGATGTGCGTTTTTACACGCACGATCCCCAATCCTCATTGCTTTACAGCAAGTGTGAAGACTGCGAGAGAGATGGCGCTGTTCTAAATATTTGTATAGAATCTTTTTATCGATTCATATTTTTATGTGGTAATACCACATTTTTATTTTTATTTATCTCAAATTTGTTTATATTTGTCGTCTTTAACAAAGAAATGACTTCCTCAGTTTGGAAAACATCTCAGTTAATTTGAATTTGAGAATCACGTTTTAAAAAGCAATCAGCTTTTTATAAACAAGCAGTTTTTAAAAATTTTGCATACGTTAAAATATTATGCAGAAACGGAGTGAATACTTTCCTAGAACAATTTGCTGGGCAAGTGGGCTTTGTTAACGGTCAAAGTTACCAAAGTACTCTTTACGAGAGAAATATCCGTCGTACTGTGCGTTTTATTTCCATTGTAGACTAGTGTATTGATTTTGGAATACGTGCCCTGGGTTATGCGAAAGCCCAACGAGTTAATTTCTATTTTCGTTGCGAAAATGCTTTTTGAACGTGACAGTTGCCAGCGGGAATTGCCTTTTAGTTCCAGTCCTTGGTAATATTTTACGTGGCCCACTGTTAAGATCGGATTTATTCTTTGAAATATGGCTTTCAATGGACGGTTATTGACATTGACACACTTAGAGCATTCGTCAGGTGGGCTCTGTCTCCAATTGTAAATTATTATCAAACTTTTCTATGATGCAGCATTTTTATTGCTTCACTATGTTTCTTCAGTCTCTTCGTCAGGTCCCAACTGGTAGTCGTAAATCGTGTTCAAAATGGTCCAATTTCAGCTAGTATCAATATAGTAGAATCAATTAGGTACTTATGTAAGGATTTAACTGCAACGAATTAGTTTTACGCTATTTCTTAAAGCTCTAAACTACGCTCGACAGAACGAGCCATTTCACTGCAGATTAGACATAATCTCAAAATTCAAAGTTAAACTTCTCAGAGCGCGAAAGAGTCAGCCAGAGGAACAATGCGGGCTCGTATTTTAATTATGTTTTGACGGTCTTTTGTGCCATTGTACGCGACCCAGACAATGCACCGCTGTGACTTATCATTTGGTACGTCAAGGTGTGGCTCCGGGCTATTTCGCTTCAGTGGTCTCCGCAGTAAAATCCAACGTTAATTTTAACCCTAGAAAATTCCATGCTGTTAATGCGACATTAAACGTAAATTGACATATGGATGGAATTAGGCGTATTACGAACCGTTTCGCATTCTATTCCGGGCATAACCGCATTAAGCTAGACAATCGCGGACATTAGGGGTAAACGGTCCATTGTGCCGGCACCTACTGCCGTTTGCTGCGAAACTTTCTCACTTAAATACCAATTCACATTTTCCGCGCAGAAAGTTCTGGCAAGTTCTGGATAAAAGATGCGTTGCATTAGTCTGTTCCAAATTGCAGTGTTTGCTCTTTTCGCTGAATCTGAACACGTGATGGGGATATTTCTGTGCAATAGGTATGTCTCACTCAATTGTAGATCGGGTGTTGAGAGCAGAAGGCATTAATGGAATCCGCAGTCGGAATTCTACGAGTAGTCAAGTTAAGTAATAGGCTGAACAATCATTCATGTACGTTTCCATTCATGTTATTGAAAAATAGCGTGTTGCGACTTCATATTTCCTGAAACTTGCTTGTGTAAATGTCTCATTTAAAAGTTCAGTATGCAATGCCATTTTTACGTATTCTGTCTATTGTATTTTTAGTAAACGGAATATCCATATTTTATGGTCGAATTAATTGTGCATACAATTCAATTCAATTCAATTAATTTTTTTATTGATAAAATAAAATTTTACATGTCAATAGGATTACAATAAGAGTTATACTTAATTCAACGTAGGTACTTAGGTAGTTTACACATTTGTGACTCGAGGCTGAGCCAGCGAACCAGTTACGTATTCGATTATACCTACTTTTAGCAACCTACCTACAGTGTTAGCTCTCGTAGAAGGCATCGACAGAGTAGTAAGCATCAGACGCTAGTTTTGTCTTAAGTTTGTTGTTGAAAGCTCCATCACTCGCTGCTTGTTTTATGTCTAGTGGGATTTTATTATAAACCCTAGGTCCTACCGTGTGCATACACCTTCTGGATTTGGCAAGTCGGGTCTTAGGTGGATAGAGTTCACCATGCCTTCTGGAATTTGGGCCTCGTGCATTTCCACGAGTAGGAAACTGTGTTAAATTACGCCTACATATTTTGCCACTTCGAAGATGTATAAACACGGTAAGGTTAGGATCTTTGTTTGTTTGAACAGTTCCTGGGCTGGATGGTCCCATGGGACTCCAGTTATACAGCGAACTGCTCGTTTCTGGAGTTTGAATGGCCTCAGTCGGTCGGCAGCGTCACCCCATAGGTCGATTCCGTATGTTAGTATTGAATGAAAGTAGCCGTAATAAGCTTTCCTGACGTTATTGGTACTTAGGCTGGGGCACATACCTACTCGTAAAGTAACGAAGCCTGTAATTTAGTTCTGAATTTTTTATTTGTTTAATATTGAGATTCCAGAATAATAAACAAATAAAATATTTAACGATCAATTTTGAAGACTTATAAATGTTTGTTTGGAATTTAATACCGAGATTTAACTGTGAAAAACTGAAATCGAAGCAAATAAAACCATATCAGTTGTTGTTTAATCGAATCTACGTTCCCTGCTAAGGTAAATATCCCAGTGCAATAGAGATGAGAAGACCAGCCGTATTTTCAATATATTAAGTAGGGCAAGTTTTTTATTTACTGTTTCTTTGTTTTACCTTTTTTTTGTGTTAAAATAAATTATTAACAACTTTTAGAAGGGCAAATTATTCCCCTTTAGAAGGGGAATTAATTTAATATAAGAAAGACTAAGAAATCGGGCCCCTTTGGCATGGTCCCGAAGATGCTGGCAGCATTTCCTCGCTGAATAGCAACACGTTGAGCGAGGCAGCTACCAGCTCTACGGTCCCCCGTGACGTCGACTAGTCTTTTTGGAATCTGCTTGAACATAAAGTTAATAATAAATAATATACATGTATATCAGAAGACACAAAAGGTAAATAAATCCCAAAGAATTACTAAATAACAATAAAATAACAGAGCTTTCTAATAATTAATGAAATATGAATAAAAAGCTATTGCATTAAGTACTCGTATCTAAGGCGGAGCCTCTCATCGCGCGCTGTTACTGTCCGTCTCAATTTACTGGCTGGCTGGTGACGCTTGACCGGGCGTTCGGTACCCTTGCCATGGGTTTACAGCACAGACAACCCCCACTAGACGGAGCATGTAAGGCGACCCGCGCGCACCAACGATATGGTACGGCCTTAGATTATATAATAGACATAGATAGAGCGTTGATGACGTCACAGCGTAAGGAGCATAAACGTCAAGATGGGCTGTATCGGTCAAATGCGGCTGTAAATGTCAAATTATTATGCTACCATATTAAGTAAACGAGTAAGCATGCGATGATGACAACCCTGACAATCCTTTTCAACTTAGTCGCATTATAACGTCTGTTTTTGGCGAAAAATAAACATTATTAATATTTGTGTTTTTAAACGAAAAAAAAGTGTGAAAGTGCGTGCAAAACTTAGAAAATGTCGGGCATTGTGCGCGGATGCAATTCGCATTCTGGGAGAGAAGAAAACTTGGGTGAAAATATAAGTTTTCATTAGTAAGTAATTCAGTATTGTTTTTTCAGCAAATGTACCAGAAATTATGTTAATATTAAAACTATAAGCTTAGAAATAGGATTATTATTGCACGCAAATGATATCTAAGTAGGCTACAATTAAAATAAACATAGAAATAGTGATAAAAACAATTATGTTAATTTCTGTCGTGAGGTTACTAGTGACGTAGAAAAAGTTATCGATAATTTGCGATTCTGTGAATCAGTCACTTTGGTCAGGTGTATATTTAAAAAAATCAATGACGTTTTGGTGGACATTTTTGATACCGTATGTTATATTTGTTTACATACATATAGAAGGTTAAATTTAAATAAATATTTTAGTGTGTCCACGACGCCAAGCTGTCTAGATATCTTTATTAATTTTCATCTGTTAGAAATATGAAATGTTATCAATCTTATGTTTAATCAGCAAGGTGAGAGAAGGGAAGACTGTAAAATAAATGTATTATAAATGTATAACAATTTCAATTGTTTTTTTTTTTTGGTTCATTCCGTTAGTTTGCATAATAATTTTCTAATAACCACAGTCTAGTTCCATCGTCAGACGTAACCAATATACTAAATTTCAGCTTGATCGGTGCCCAGAAGAGTCAATTTTAATCTACTTTTCCCTTTTATATTTACACGATCAGACAAAAAAAATGCCTAAAAACCTACAGAGTTCGCTAGCCGTGCAGTGCATAATTGATTATAAATGGGTACTTTACGTCCATTAAGAATATGAGTGAATGTCGAAGGAATTATTTGTATTGTACGATAACATCGTATCTGTTATTAAGTAATCAGAGCTTTGACTTGGCTTTTTATTGAATCTTCAGCTAAAACAGCAGTCAAGTGGCTTAGAATTATTTTCAAAGTGAGACTCAATTTAATCGCAATACTTAATCTTGTTCTTTTTTATAATGCTCTGTTTTTCATATTCTCACGAATATAATAATAATAACGGTCTTATAGCGAAGAGGCACGACAAACATCTTAAGAGACTCGCTAGATGGCTGGATCAAGGGCCAGATACAGAAGGCGGTACCTACTCCTGGACACGGCGCGCGGTTCCTGTCTCTGCAGCCCTAACTACCAGTAGCCCGGGCCCCTCCCCGCTGCCGGCGGCACCCTAGGTTAAGTTTTTTTATAATGTATTAATATTTTGTAATAAAATATCGCGATAGACCTGGTTCAATAATTCTTAATTATGTGTTCAAACCGCGAGAGTATAGTGTTACATATTTTGTAATAACTGTGTATATTTGTGTATTTTTATATACCTAAATTTATTGTAAAAATACTTAACCTAAGATATTTAATGGATTTACGAAATAATAATATTTAAGTGAAACCAAAGCTACGGACATAAAAATCACTTAAAAATCCGTGTCAATGTTTTTCTTTTCATATAATCTTCAATGTAAAGCCTTAAATTTAAAGACGTAATTTTTTTGGAACAGCATCAAATCAATCCAAGTTAAAGCTGTTTATTTATTTAATAAGTTGATAAAGTTATTAACTTGATAACTTTATCAACTATATAATTGTAGTTTTATCGATATCGGTACGATATCGATAAAATGTATTCGGGCATCACTACAACGAAAATTTTGACACATGGGCTTGTACATTTTTTTAAAAGACGTAACTGACAAATATACTGTCATCTCGTTTTTTCTTGCGGAAACTTGACGTGCTTTACAGAGATAGCAATATTGTCGTAGGTTTCTACTAAGTAACACGCTCTCTATTAATTATTCCTTACTCTAAGGGTACGGCAGAACATTAAAGTATCAACACGGCGGCCACCGTTTAGTTGCGTCCTTGTTTATGATCCATGCGTAAGTCAACGAGAAAAGAAATTAAATAAATAACATGGTAAATTGTAGTGTTAAGTGGTGTAGAGAGACCTCATAAACATGGACGTAGCCAAACGGTGGCCGCCGTGTTGATACTTTAATGTTCTGCCGTACCATATCGTTGGTGCGCGCGGGTCGCCTACGGGTCGCGTTACATGCTCCGTCTAGTGGGGGTGGTCTGTGGTTTACAGTGACAGTACTCGCTAGCGACAGCGTAAACGATTTGTATGGAGCATTGTAGTTCTACAAAGTGACCGCTAGGGGCGCTGCACTATTCTCCATACAAATCATTTACGCCGGCTAGCGAGTACGGTCCCGTTAACTCATGGTAAGGGTCAGTACTAGTCGCTTTTGTTTCTGATTCGGGCTCTATAGCTTAGAAAATTTGTTCATGATACTCCCATGATCTGCGGGTGACAGGGCATGGTAACCAAATTGCTATAAGTTATAGTTCTTCGAAGGCTAGATTCTAGTTAATAAATAAAATAGTTATCTGTATTTGTAGGCATACCTATATTATGACGTTAAAGGTTTTAACTTTTGAGTTTAAAAGATAACCGTAACCTCAGGGTAACTAGCTACGTCATACTGATTTTGAAAATTGCACGAATTTACTACATATACAGGGTGTAACCGACAGCGTACCGAAAACGAAAACTGTATTTTAGACCATAATCACGAACTGAAAACGAGTGTTCATTTTCTCGGAAAACTCAAGGATAAGATTTTCCAAAATAAATTATAAAACTCGACGCGCAATGTATTGCGTCCAATTCTCTCGGGTGCAGACGCGCGGGGAGGGGAGCACGCGGCAAGCATCGACCGGTCCACGCGGTCCCCACTCCACTCACGCGTCAGCGCAAAACATACCGTTACGCCAATGCTCATCGAATGACATGAATAAATGCAACCACAAAAACAACGCAAGCACAGATCACAACTAGTGTACTACCAAACACCAATAACAACTGACCGATGAATTAAAACAGTCTAACTAGATTATTTTCATTCAAGCAAGTAAAGCAAATAAAATGTGCGGGTAGGTAAACATTAATGCGGGTAGGTAATTAAAACAGTGCGAGCGCACTGGCCTGGCGGATCAATGACCGGCCAGTACCGTTATCTTTCCCACTCCACGCGCCTGTGTTGTACCGTAAAGCTTACATAAAAAAAAAAAAAAAAAAAAAATATACTGTTTGTGATACATTGCGTGTTTTGCGGAAAATGCTATTTTCATGCGATTTTTCATGAAAAATGGTTACCGGTAGAGTTCGATTAACGGAAAAATTAAGAAAAAATGAAAACTCGCGAGGAAAATTTGTGAATATTCTCAAAGAAATTTCCACGATTTTCCAGCCCAGAATAATGGTCTGAACTTCTGAAGCCATGGTTTCAGTTTTCGGTACACCGTCGGTTACACCCTGTATAGGTTTAAATGATGCCAATTTTCTCGCTCTACGCAGTGTATAATAGAGCATATCAAACCATCTTTGTGTCTCTAATAGGTAGCTATATCTATATCATACTAATATCAAAAATTGCACGAATTTACTACATAGGTTTAAATGATGCCAATTTTCTCGCTCTATGCATAAAAGAGAATTTGATACCATCCTTGTGTCTCTAATTGTGCAAAATCCGGGCGTTATAGTTTAATTTGCCTGGGAGCGGCGGAACGAACGGCCTACAAATGCCGCTAATGAACCGTCCCGCGCACAAGGCGGCTTACATAAAACTATCATTAACACGCTCATGTATTCGAATTTGTTCTGTGCAGAGCCGGAGCAGACTTCTGTGATCTAGGAATAAACTTCTGATATTGATAAAATCTGATGACGTTTGAAAGCGCTAACTCAATTTGAACAATACTTTAATTCTACTTCAGCACCTCTAGCACAATCATGCCACGCGATTCTTTCTCGGGCGCTAAACATTACTTGTCTCTTTTTATGCGGTACTGTGAGAGAGTGACAGATGAAGAAATGTCGAGCGACAAAAGCCGCAACGTACAGCGTCGATGCGAATAAAATATCGTTTACCTGTACGTTCTTTTATTCAAGGAGGATTTAAAATTATGTTTTAGTAACACATTGAAATTTCAAATGGGTTAATTTTTCCAGGCACTTAAAATAATAACTAGGCATCTAATTACCTCCTTCGCTTCCAGCATTCGAAGTTGTGCTAAACGGGCCGGCAAGCAAAACTGTTGCGCGATCATTAATTACTTTTCTCTTTTACCTGCTGTATTTTTCATCTACCGTCTACCTTTCAGTGCAGTCAATAACTGGTGTAACCAGTACCAAGAAACCCAAATCATAATCTGGTAGAACACTGTTTCTTTTTCTTTTATTTAGGTATACTATGTTGTAGTTGCACGGTACTTTCGATGCGTTAGTCCGATATGTACATATAGACCGGGAGATAGTGACACAATTTACTTGGTCATTTGTAACAGTATGGCGGTTCTTCAGGGGTCTTAGTACGCAATGACAAAAAGAAAAATGATGGTCATAGCGCTGGTACCGGCGGCCCAATCGCGTGGGCGTTAGTCGAACTCGTCGGATAAATTACGAGTGTTAAACGATTATTACCACAAACATTTTTGTATTTTCCGATAGCCCATAAAAAACATGTAGGCGGTAGTGTCATGCCATACTTCTCGGGTGCCATACTTACAGCCCGCCATACCGACGCCAATACGTTAATTAAAAAAACAAAATTCAACCATTTGTACCAGGCTAATTTTTGCACAGTTAATCATCGTCGTGCAGCCATTTACGAAAATCACCATGCCATACTTTTCCGACGGTTCTAAATGGCCGCCATACCACCAGCGCTATGACCATAATTTTTCTTTTTGTCATTGCGTACTAAGACCCCTGAAGAACCGCCATACTGTTACAAATGACCAAGTAAATTGTGTCACTATCTCCTGGTCTAATAGCAGGTTTTTAAATATATATTTGATTAAATTATTAATCGAAAAATGTATATCACAAGGAAAGAAAACGCTAAATAAAATAAGCTTTGTAAATAAATCCATAATACACTCTAAAATTCAATGCCATACCGCCACATGACGTACCTATACGGAAATATTGATCTACAGAAGAGACAGATGGACAGGATCATCCGGAAGCTTACCGGTATCATAATAAAATCCCGGCTTGAAAGCACAGCCGAGCCTTCCATTGAATGAAGAATCGCGCATTGCACGCTCCTTAATGCGACTCTGTCAACTCTCCAGTTTGTTTTCCAATTTGATCAACTCTCCATTTCTAGACGACACAACACAAGGAGTTTTAAAACTAGAAATTATAACCAAACGCTGATAGAATCTGAGACCATAGAATAAAAGACTACATAATGTGATTTCTTTTAATCTTCGAAAAAGGGGCCGCGAACTATATGCGATTGGTTATTTGCAAGGAGCTTATATTTAAGACAACAGGAGTGCGAACTCAGAATAAGTGTTCACACAAAATTAAATCTTAGTATAAATACATAAAGTATATTTTACGGGTGAAGGGGTCACGGTAAGACAGAGACAGCTCGCACATAGGTAGTGTGTCCCTTTCTAATATTGCCAGTCACAAAAAATAGTAATAATTAGTAGTTTTCAAATAAAATGGTAGTTATTAGTAGTTTATATTTTTCTTTAAATTAACACTATTCACTTCAAATAATTAAATATTTTATTAGCTAAACTTTCTTACGCGTCACCAAAGAAACTAACGGAAAAAATTATGAAAGTTATACAATCCGTTAGTATATAAAAATAATTTTATGTTAGGGCAGGATAAAACCTTTACATTTGAAATTGTATATAATTGAAAACTGTCAGCATTTTTGACAGTGCTTAATGGTATCTTTTCTGATTATTTAAAAAAATTACATACTTATAATTGCATCATAGTAACTGGAATTAAAGGTTGCAAAAGGAAATCTTTTGGTGGCTATAGTATATTTTTTCAGGTTATATATGGTATCATATATTAATATGAAAGCATGTCAAACTTTGATAAAGTACTAATAGAGTGACAATGAATTTACAAAGTTACCGGATAATTCCGATCGATCTATGTTTTACTTCGAAAATATTATTCGTACTAAAAACAATCTGAGCATTACACTATTGCAGTAATGTCGTTTTACTTAACTACGATAATCCTTCGCTATCTAAGGGTGGTTAATAGGCGTCGAAATTTCAAAATGGTCGTAGCGAGCTGAAATTTGGTATGTAGGGGGCTTTGGGCCCCCTGATTCCAAAAAACTTTTTTTTCTATCATAAAAAAAAATGTACCTATGGGGATTTTTTTAAGAGGCCCGTATCTCGTAAATGGTTGGCTCAGGTGGGAGGTGCTCGACCAAATGTCATAGGGGGCCTCCACCCGAGTACAGTCGTGAAAAAAAAATCGAAAAGGCGACTTTTTTTTCTAAATTTCAAGTTGGTGCTAGGGGGCTGAAACTCGATATCGGGGGGCATTTGGGGCTCACAAATATGAATCTGGAATCGGTGTCCGAAAATTCGGTCAAATTCGGAAAATATCGGAAAAACAAGATTTGTATGGAGAAAATTTCATATTGGTCCGAGGGGGCTGAAATTCGGTATCAGGCGTTTTTTGGGGCCCCCAAGTGGGAATCTGAAATCGAATTTAAAAAATTCGGTCAAATTCAGAAAATATCGGACAACAAACTTTAATATTTTAGTTCGACCGAGGGCCGCAGGCTGAAGGGCGAACGTCCCCCCACGAGGCCGCAGGCCGAGCTCCGTGTGGCACCAAAGGTGCGGAGCCTCCCAGAGACGGCGTAGCGCGCGAGCCCACCTAGAACATTGCTACCCGCCTAAGTAATCGTAGTAGTAGTAGCAATCGTAGAACCGAAGTTAGGAGATAACTCAAACGAGATGTATGCCTTTAAGACCTCCCAGATCACCCCGCCATAAGTATTTTATATGAATCACTAAAAACAAAAAAATATACTTATATAATATAAAAATATAATAAATGAGTGGTTGTGGTTTGGCATCGTCTTCAAAACGTGATTCAAACGTAATCTGGACTTAATGGGTTATTTTTAGCTTTTTAGTTTTTTTTTAAGTCGGTTTTTTTTTTGCTTTTTATTTCGCCATATACTTAGTAACCGTTAGTACAGTAATAAAAAGTATTGCGTAGTCTTGCATTGGTAAAACAGAGTTATACAGGTAGTTTATAAAATAACGGTATACTTACAGTTTTACCTCCCTAATTAATTTATGGTACCCTACAAATAACCACTTTTTTTTTATATCCTCATAAATGAGTTCATGTCCACGTACATCAGAATATGTTTTTTGTTTGTTTTGTTTTTAAGTATGACTCAAAACGAAGTTTGTCATTTATCAAATCAAATTAACAGTTACGGGATTGCTGCGTTCTGTTAAAATAACAGGAGCCAAAAGTGTGTTATTGCTGGCATAGTAGCTAACATTCACTATATTTATTTATGAGTTTCCATAGGTATATAAAATAAATTCTAGCTACAGTGCCAGCCAATATACATTTTTAGACTTTAATTTTTTTCATTTTTTTTTTTTATAAATATCGGACAACCTCACACAAATCAATCTAGTCCCAAATTAAGCTCAAGAAGGCTTGTGTTATACTAGACGACGATATACGTACTTATATAGATAAATTTATACTTAAATACATAGAACAACCATCACCCAAGCACAAATATTCGAGTTCATCATACAAATATTTGCCCCGGCCGGGATTCGAACCCGGGACCGCCGGCTCAGTAGACCTGCCTACAGCCAGTCTACAAACCGAGCCAAACTTGTAATAAAATGGAGTAAGGATGAGTCCCTCTTTATTGCTAAATATTTGGTTACCCCAGCAGAGTGGGATAAACTGCGCCCTTGGCGGCTTTCTTACTTGGCTCGTTCGAACGAAGCAATGAGCAGTTCAGGTATACTATAGTATTTACTAGGTCCATGGTTATTTGTTTAAAATACGATGTTTTCAGTTGTGCGGCGAGGTGACACGACCGACCAACGCATATGTGCCGATACGACTGGCTACGAGCGGACGGGCGCCAATTTTGAACGGTAGGTAGAAGGTGGACCAAATAAACACTTTTTAATTTTAAATGGGAGCCCAGCACTCAAATGTGCGCTAGTACGTAGTCTACTAGCGCGGTTCGGTGCGCATAAAGCTAGTCTTGCCAACACTCATTATTTGAAATGACTTGCACAACACGCGTGTGTCGTAAAAAGCATACGGAGATACATTTGTGTCCAAAATAAACTGAATTGATTTTAGCTAGGTTGTGTCTCACTTTGTGTTCTATGGCCTATGATGGTTGCATGACGTGATAAATAAGTGACAAAGCATCTGTCACTCACACTCGCATTATGTCAAAACGTGACGGATCCTTTGTCACTTGTTTATCGCGTGATAAAAGCAACCATCATAGGCCCACAGGATTCAGGTACAATGTTTTTTTCACCTGTCACCAGCAGCGCATAAAACCATCAGAGATTCACTTCCGAATATACTTAATGCCTCATATATACTCATACTCTTACTCTGGGTTACGAAAATAAACACCGGGCAAAGTACAGACCTGTTTTAGCTACCCTTAATATGGGATGCCTCTAATTTTGAATACACTTACTTTGTGTATAATTTTACCGTGATTAGGTGACACTGACATTGTAAAGCAAGCTTAAACAAAGACAACATTGTGTTAACTGATGTAGTCTGAATGGCCCTATCAAAGCAAAATTGCCACTGAAATATATTTAATGGTGGCGTAAATCATGATTTAGAGTAATCTCGATACAACTAGACCTAGGATTACGAGGCATTATTCTCGAGCGTATTTTCAAGGACGGAATATTTATTAGGATTATAATGTACTTAAAATTTATGCCGGTTGCTGGAATGTTAAATGCTTAAGTCGTATTCAACGACAAAGTTAATAATTTGGATTCAAACTGATGCAATTTGAATAGGTTAGTGGAATTCGCATACCGAGAGTTCCGTGCTACTAAGGTAAACTTTACGTTACCGAGTTATGAAAAATATCAAACATTTTCCATCTATTCTTTTCGTATGTTTTGCCCTTGTTTCTTAACAAAGTAAATTATTCTAGCAGCCCTATAATGGTTGCTTTTATGACGCAATAAATAAGTGACAAAGCATCCGTCACGTTTTGACAAGATGCGAGTGTGACCTATTTATCACGTGCTAAACGCAACCATCATACTGGTCAACGACATGATAGGCAAGAGGTGGGGTCTTGCCCCACGTATCATTTTGTGGCTATACAAGACGGTAATAGTACCTATGATCAGCTACGGAGCAGTAGTATGGTGGCCCCGAACGCAGCTAGCATGTGCGATTGCCGGCCTGCAGAAAATACAAAGACTAGCATGCACGGCAACAACAGGCTGCATGAGGACTACCCCTACAGCAGCACTAGAGATAATGCTAGGTCTCACGCCACTGCACATACACATACAAAGAGAAGCAGCCGTCACGGCGATGCGACTAAAAAGCCAAAACCTATGGACAAATAGCAATACCCAACACACAAAGATCTACAGTGATATGATCACAAAATTCCCAATAATGGAAGCACCAATCGACAAGATACCTAAGACTATAACCTGTAAGAAGGAATACGTCATACTCCTAACAGAAGACCCAAAAGAGGGGCTAAACCTAGAGGACCTGAGAATCTTTACAGACGGGTCAAAGACTGAAAATGGAACGGGCTGTGGTGTATTCTCGGAGGATTTGAGTATTCACATCTCTAAAACCCTAGGTATACACAACACGGTATTCCAGGCAGAATGCGTAGGAATAATAGAAGCCTGCAACGCTATAAAAAGACGCCAGGTTCAAAACACAAACTTACGTATACTATCAGACAGCAAATCCGTACTACAAGCACTAGACAGTGATAAATATACCTCTGCTCTATTTGACGAATGTCATCGCAGCATCACAGAGGTGTGCAATGACAAAAATAAGGTAACATTACAGTGGATAAAGGGAGTGGCTCGAGAGGCAACGATGCAGCGGACGAACTGGCCCGTAAAGGATCAGAGACACCAACATGCGGACCAGAGCCAATAATACCCCTACCACAATCTTACATATACAATACAATAAACCAATATACAATATACCAACACCAAAAATACTGGGAAGACATAGGAACGTGTAGACAGACGAAAGAAATTCTTCCGAATAGGAACCACAAACTCACCACAATCTTACTGAGAATCCACAGGAACCAACTACGCAAAATAGTAGGAATAATAACGGGACATAATACTCTGAACAAACACCTTTTCAATTTAGGGATAACAGATAGCCCTCTATGCAGGGCATGCATGGAAGCAGAAGAAACCAGCAAACATATTCTACTAGATTGCAAACAGGTAGAAGTATACAGGACGAAGTACCTAGGATCCCCAAGTACCGTACACGACGCCACAAGCAACATTAAAGCTTTGATAAGGTTTGTCGAGGAGTTGGGGTGGTTGGAGTAGCGCTACCCCCTTTTCACGCAAAATAGGCACGTTGGATGTCGACTTGCGGAAAATGCCCAGCGCAACTAACTAACTAACTAACTGGTCAACGACAAGTGATTATGGATAGACTTCCAGAATCAAAATAAATATTGATTCATTTTTGATAGCACGTTTCATATTAAAACGAATACAAAAGGAGTTGAATTCTATCCTATGAATACCATATTTGCAACAAAACAAAGACGCACTACTTATATTTTGAAAACCTATCTGGTTTTTATTAAACACGATTGAAAGGGATACTCCTGAGACCGGAGCGTATTTTCATGGGTTATTTTCAGTATCCCGCATCGAGTACCTATTATTACACTGCTCTTGAAAATACAAACTGTAATTTTAGAGAAGATACTTTACAGCAAAATTTTGTATCGCGAACAGTATTATGCTGGAGTTGATGAACTTATTTCCGAAAATTTAAGCTTAAATTTTCTCACAATGTCGTATCTTAAAAACACAAGCAATGCGGGATTGTTTAGAATGAAATTATTTACTTCGCTTGGGGATAAAGCTTCGTTAAGTATCGCGTCGCAGTAATAATGTGACCTAGTTGTTTAGTTTATTTTGTTCGAATATTTAACATGCATGTTCGATTGTAAGGTATTTCTATGGTGTTTTATATAAAATAAATAAATAATTATTATAACAGTCCTCTCCTAGTTTCACTCACGCAAATGAACTTCAATATATATATGTCACGGGGCACGGAAACAGTTCAACCACTAGCGACTTGTATCACAGTAATCGTCTGACACGAGTTTTAGAATGCAGTGAGCATAGCTATCAGTCCCCTGGCGTCAGCTCTGACGAGGGTCGTGGGATCGATTGGCTGCTTTGTAGTCGAGTGACGCGTCACTGCCCACAGCTCATTAGACGACGTTAAGTGCTGTGTCCAGACGCACGGATAAGTTAGGTCTTGATGTTAGAAACATTAATGTATTAACCAACTGATAAAATGCAGTGAGTTTGTCAGTCTCCCAAATGGTTACGTGGACGTTCGACTCACCAATTACAAAATCCTGAATGACAATAAATAATAGGCTGTTACTGAACCAGGGAGTTTCCGGCTTCTTCCTCACAGTCTTTCACCCCGTAGGCACATGATACTGGGCTTAATCACTGTCACAATGTGACTGATGCTTTGTCACTTATTTATCAAGTGATAAAAGCAACCATTATAAGCCCGCTGGACACTAATTCGAGTGTACTTTGAGATATTCGCCAAATCACTAGGTATATCGCCACGTCGGAGATATGAGAGAGATACACTGGCATGGAATTAGGGCCCTGGTTTTTAATAAAAAAACTATTGCAGTGAGCATGTCGGTCCCCTGAGAACTGACGTAGCATTAAATGTGCGTCTCTGACGAGGGTCGCGGGATTGACAGGCTGGTTTGTTGTCACTAAGTAGGTACTGCGAATAGAGTAGCTAAATTGCAAATAGGTTTTATTAGCTAAGTATCTTGTGGATGCTAATAAGGTTACCTGGATAAGTATAAAAACTGCGAATTTCACCGCACACCCGTTTACCAAACTGAAAAATGTTTACCGCATTCCTGCTTTTGGCATTTTGATATTGGTTACTTTCTATTCCCGTATGCAATGCAAGCTGCCTTTCACGCAAAATGTGGAGCAAAGGAACTATTATTTAAAATTTTCATGTAGCAAAAATGACAGTATCGCTGAATATACTGTTAGAAATTTACTGGTAGAAATTGTGAAAATTCTTGTCCAGGGTAGAGCCGAATTTATAGTGTGCATATTTTACATTGCACATTGATTTACAGCGACCCGCTACATGGTCACAGTTAACAAATAAATAGTAAGTATGACTTCCCAGAAAATTTGGGAGGAGGTTACCTACTGTTTTTTTTATCGGTTTAAGTCAGCGAAATTCAACCTTTTTTCTATAAGGGCCGCAAATACGATTTGGCTATGCAGTCCTGAGCCAAAAAACGTATTTATAAGATACAAGTTGGTATTTAGGTATTTTTGAAAAAAGCTCGGCGCGCCGCAGGGTGAGTATACATATATAGTCGGTTTAAGCATACCTATTCAGAGGCAAGACAAACGAGAAAATAGTAGTAAGAGAAAACTTAAATGTTGTTTACTATTAAAATCATCTTTACGAGTATTCACACAAAATAACCCCACATGCGTGGGTGCTTATGAGATCTTGGTCATAATGTAAATACTTTTTGTGAATGTTACCTACTTATCTAGTGTCACTTCGAGTTGGTACAATGTTACGTTTACCTGCGTATCTGCTTTTGAGTGTACTGGCCGCCGGTGTAGCCTCACCTTAAGGCAAACGGATATGAAGTGATGTATCGAGGGTTCTTACACCATATTCGTTTATAAAACCCTTCCCCTGAAGTTAACCGGGCGTAGTCTTAATGCCTTTGGGGAATCTGATATTAATGCCGGGCCAATTTCCGAGGCTTTTGTAAAGCGACTTTTGATTAAGGTGGTTAAGAGGACGACGGGTTGACGTGGCCTGGCGAGGTAGATTAAGAATGATGGAGGACCCTGTGTCCAGGCACTTCGAGAATTTCAGTCCTGGAGGAACCGACACTAGGAAAAATAAATAAGAATTAATTGTGCATGCTTAGGGTTACAGTCACATCGGAGTGCTCGGTCCTGTGTCAGTCCTCTGGCCGTCGTGAGGTCGGGTCGTAGAAACCTATGATTTCCATTTCAACTCTGTAATTTTTTGGGTAAGATAGACCTCAAAAATTGTCTGATCGAACCTTAAACCTCATGGCTGAACGACGCTCGCTACAGTTGCAGTCTCCCGATGACGCGAGGTCATATAGGCAGCTTAATAGACGTATATCGAAGTCCTTGCGACATGATCTGCGGCTCTTTAATACGAACCGTGTTAAAGAGACCATTGAGCAGAACAAAGGCTCCAAAGTGTTCGCAAAGGACAAGTCTATTGGACAAAGCCAGCTGACCAAGCTGAAACGGGAAGATGGCAGCATAGCGTCGACCAAAGCAGAGGTTCTAGGCGAGATCGAGAGGTTCTATGGTCAGTTATACACTTCAGTCGCAAAGCCCGTTGACAGCTTGGTAGGCGATCCAAGAGCCAAGCTGTCCCGACCGAAGACATCCCGGAAATCAGTCTGTACGAGATTAGGATGGCCCTGAAGCAGCTTAAGAACAACAAGGCGCCGGGCGAAGACGGAATCACCTCAGAGCTTCTGAGAGCGGGTGGAACACCGGTACTTAAGGTCCTCCAGAAGCTCTTTAATTCCGTCTTGTCCGAGGGCAAAACGCCTGAAGCATGGAATAGAGGCGAGGTGGTACTGTTCTTCAAGAAAGGTGATAACAGCCTATTGAAGAACTACAGGCCCATCACGCTTCTAAGCCATGTTTATAAGTTGTTTTCAAGGGTCATCACGAACCGTGTCGAACATAGACTTGAAGACTTCCAGCCTCCCGAACAAGCCGGTTTCCGAAGAAGCTATAGTACCATAGACCACATACATACGCTGCGGCAAGTTATACAGAAGACTGAAGAGTATAACTTGCCATTAGCGTTTGTGGACTATGAGAAAGCCTTCGATTCGGTGGAAACATGGGCGGTGCTCGAGTCACTTCAGCGATGCCATATTGACTATCGGTACATTGAAGTGTTGAAGTGTTTGTATAGTAACGCCACCATGTCGGTCCGAGTTCAGGAGCAGAGCACAAAGGCCATTCCATTGAGAAGAGGCGTAAGACAGGGGGACGTTATTTCCCCGAAACTGTTTACGGCCGTTATGGAAGACGCCTTCAAGCTCCTGGAATGGCAAGGACTTGGCACCAACATCAATGGCGAATACATCACTCACCTTCGGTTTGCCGACGACATCGTAGTCATGGCAAAGTCGATGGAGGAACTCAGCATGATGCTCGATGACCTCAATCGAGTTTCTCAACGGGTGGGCTTAAAAATGAACATGGACAAGACGAAACTCATGTCAAATGCCAAGGTTGTGCCCATCCCAGTCTCTGTTGAAAACTCGGTACTCGAAGTTGTTGACTCATACATCTACCTAGGACAAGTGGTCCAATTAGGTAGGACCAACTTCGAGAAAGAGGTCAACCGCCGAATCCAACTCGGCTGGGCAGCGTTCGGGAAACTACGCAATGTCTTTTCGTCCGACATACCTCAGTGCCTCAAGACGAAAGTCTTCAACCAATGTGTGTTACCAGTGATGACTTACGGCACCGAAACGTGGTCTTTCACTATCGGCCTCATCTCAAAGCTCGAAGTCGCTCAACGAGCAATGGAGAGGGCTATATGCTCGGGGTGTCTCTACGTGATCGAATCAGAAATGAGGAAATCCGTACTAAAGTGACCGATATAGCTCACCGGATTAGCAAGTTGAAGTGGCAATGGGCAGGCCACATAGCGCGCAGAGCAGATGGCCGATGGGGCCGAAAAGTGCTCGAGTGGAGACCTCGGACCAGCAAGCGCAGCGTAGGACGTCCACCTACAAGATGGACAGATGACCTTATAAAGATCACCGGAAAGCGCTGGATGCAGGTCGCTTCCAACCGGTATATATGGAAGTCCAAAGGGGAGGCCTATGTTCAGCAGTGGACGTCCTATGGCTGAGATGATGATGATGATGATTTTTTTGGGACTTACTCTTGTAGTTTAGACAGCCACACTGTTGTCTGGAGACCCCAGTAAAACTTTAGCACCTTGTCAAGGTCATAATGTAGTTTTCATTCCGAAAAAGTGTAGTGGAAGTTTTTATGGGGAAGTTATAATTCTACGCATAGGACGTCACCGGTAAAAGATAACTTTTTAAGAATATTTGGGTTGTTAAGTACCTAATGTAATAAGTATTGTACGACCATTTTATGTACACATTCTGAACAATTTTGTACAAAGTGGACGATAAAACTGAACTGCATATTCTAAAGTTATGATTTAGTTGCTCTACAATATAAAACAACATCGTTTCTTTTTATGCCAACTGACGTAAAAACTTAAAACATTGTAGCACAGTTTAACTGCCTTCGTGTCCTATCCTTTTCAAAAGAGAAACATCACGCAAATTAACTTTATATCCTCCGTTACGAGTATTGCTTGTGGCATTTTTATAATGATACCTACACCCCTGTCGTTGGCTTCGTTCCGAGGAGAGGAGGAAGAGGAATAGTCACCCCGATTGTACGTCATTTCACTCTGTATGTGTAACGATTTCGGATAGTCAATTAATCATATATTTTTTGGACAACAAATGACTTCTCATCATCACGGACGCGCGCTACGCGGACGAAGTTCGCTGACACCTTCCAGTCTTATTATATTTACGTTTTTTATATACCGTTTGTGTGTGTAAACTAAAAAGTGCTAGTGTCAACTGCTTTACACAGCCAACTGACGTCATGAGTCATGACCATAGAGCAATATAGCGTCCACTGCCTCCAGCCCAATTTTAGACAAATTACGCGCCAATTTCTAAATGTAAAATTTTAATGCATTATTGTGGCACTTATCAATAAAATAATAATTTCGTGTTTTTTAGACAGTTTTCAAAAATGGGCGTAATATCCTATTGGGATAAATCTTACTCGCTTCATATCACCACTGCAAGAGTTAAATGAAATGAATGTGCGATTTTACAATTCACTGGTTCGAACGGATAATGTGGTGGTCGCTCCGGCCAAATATAAAAGTTTACATTGTATATCTCGCGCAGTTAAACCCCGGCGCTCGTTGCTTGCATTTCCTCCACAACGTTACAGAATTACTACTATCTATTAAAGTAAATAGACTCGCGGGGGCTGAAATAAAACTGGTAAGCTTAATGGTACTTTCATGTAAAAAATCGCTGTTTTTTTATGGCTGTAGGTGTAGAGAGTACGGCGCACAAGATGTAGATGAACTTGTACAAACAAAGCATGTTTTAATTGTATACATTACACAAGACATAGACGTAAGAGACTGTGTAAAGGCCACTTGAAAGCGAAGTGAGCGCGCAACAATTAGGCCACGAGCGCGTAGCGAATTCGCCGCGATTTCGCTGTGATACTAAGGCGTTTCCGCCAGGAAATCGTTGCGCGCTCGCGGCGAATCTCGCTCAACTCGCTCGTAGTTCCCAATCGTAACTCTAAAATATAAACGAAAGCATGATGTTATTTTTATGGCCAACTACTCGGCGCTCGCATTAGGTATACTATCAGATAGCAAAACCCGTAAACCACACCCGCAGTAACAATTCTCCGACTGAAATGCACGATACATTTGTAAAATTGTACACAAAGGAAATGTGCACATTTAACGAAATTGAATTTCATTGAATAGATCCGGACAAAGATTGTGCACAATCTCTGGGGTCTGACTTAAACTGGCTTACGGTCCAAGATTGCGTGAGATAGGCAAATCCGCGTTCGTCTCCCCGGCAATATAAAACGGCCCTAATACAACCGATCCAGATGCCATTTGGGAAAATTATTCTCGAACTTTGGGCAATAGAGGCGACGGGAGCTGATAATGGAATTGTAATCGTTACTTACACGCGGTCGGCAATGGTTTTTATGGGCTTGTAGTGGCAATTTATTATATACGTTACAGTATTTACCTATACGTTTTAAATGTTTACTTAGTATATGCAAGAGTTGGTTCTATAGTGTGGTTTAGAATTTAGTACTGTCAATCAATCATACTGGCTTGTCTGAGAATGTACGTAAGTACCTAATACATCAACACATCATCATAATCAGCCTTAAAGACGTTCACTGCTGACAAATTTACACCGGTTTCCTGCGATTCTTTATATGGGGAGCCCTCTCACGTTGCATCTTTCAAAATTCTTCTTTCAAAAATGCTGATTGTTTTAGACATTTTTCAACATAATATATCATCAATGTTACCACCTAGAACAGGGCTATTGCGATTTACTGGTATATATTTGAAACATACAGTTTGAATTATTCATTGATAATGAATGGTAATGATGATATGATGAATTGTGTCAACTTCGAAAAGTTGACACAATTCACGCAGAAAACTTTTTTCAACTTACTTTCGACTGCATGCAATGAAAGCATGAAATAGCTATGGTACTTTCTAGAACTCAGGGAAAAGAATTATTCACTTTAAAAAAAATAATGAAATAATCAATATATTTGTCATAATATGAAAAATAATTATCTTAAAAGGAATAAGGCCTCTTAAGAGCCGAATTGGAAGCGAGGCGAGAGCCCAACGAATTTGCTGCGAGCTCGGCAGCACGCCTCGCTTTCAACTCGCCAGTAAATCGCCAGTGTGCTAATGCTCTAAAATATTACCTGTATAATTGCATATGTAGATGCGCCTTGGGCAATGTTCAATACGACCACATATTAATAGCAATATAGGTATCTACCTATTGTGTGGGCATAGGACTGCATGCAATGAAAGCATGAAATAGCTATGTTACTTTCTAGAACTCGGGGAAAAGAATTATTCACTTAAAAAAAAAATGATGAAATAATCAATATACATATATTTGCCATAATATGAAAAATAATTATCTTAAAAGGAATAAGGCCTCTTAAGAGCCGAATTGGAAGCGAGGCGAGAGCCCAACGAATTTGCTGTGAGCTCGGCAGCACGCCTCGCTTTCAACTCGCCAGTAAATCGCCAGTGTGCTAATGCTCTAAAATATTACCTGTATAATTGCATATGTAGATGCGCCATGGGTAATGTTCAATACGACCACATATTAATAGCAATATAGGTCTACGTATTGTGTGGGCATAGGACTTAAGCCTATCAAATTTAATCCTATATAGGTAATGCAAATGTTATTGAAGACAGCTAGTTGAAAATAAACATATTTACATTTATATATATAACGCCTGCCATAACAGACGGTCCTTCTACAAGGACTGTTTATTTTTTTATTATTTTTTTATACATATCAGACAACCTCGCACAAACGCTGAGTTAATCCGGACGACAAAAAAAAAAAAGAAATAGTTAAAGAGGAAAATAGTAGTTCATGTGATTGTACATAATGAAGGGTATTAAACACGAGTGCGAGTTAATGAACCGAGCCGAAGGCAAGTTTCATAATAACATCACACGAGTGTTTAAATGCCTAATTATGTACAGTTACATACACTACTTTATCTACCCACATATCATAAGCCTCCATGATTCATTCAGGAGCCGCACATTGTGACAAATACCCGGTAATGGCGGCAATGAAGTTTTCTGGCAGCTGTCATAGTTTTTTATTTATTCAGAGACAAACTAGAGTCGGCCTCATGTGCGCGCCCGCTTCGATTTCATTTCATTTCATTAAATACTTACGTGCGCGGTGCGACATTTGTCAAATTTGATTGCAAATTGACAATTCATTTCGAACTAAACGTCATCTCGACTGATATTAGAATAGAAGTCAAATCAAATTTCTTCGTTTTTAAGAGATGTTCGAAATTTGAATGAATAATAGGTACTATCGAAATCGATATTATTATTTAGCAATAATAATAACATTTTTACAGATAAAAAAATTATTCTAACAAAACAGTCTTATTTTTATGGTGGTCATAATGTGCGGTTCTTGAACACATCATGGAGGGTTTATGATATTTGGGTAGATAAACTGGTTAATTCTATTTGTCTCAAAGGCCGTTTCCGATTAAGGGAAGAAAATATGCCCTTTCGTGATAATGGACAGATTTTTTTTTCTACAGTCAGTTACGTCTAGTAGAGTAGCTGTGTCAAGTTTGGTTGAAAAATTCTTTGCGGTTCCGCAGAAAAAAAATAAAAACGGAAATAATGAAATATGGTCTTTCTCCAAAACTATTTAACTTTAATGTACTATTATATTTTCATTCTGTAAAGCTTAGTCAAGTTCATGTTTTAAGTGAAAATGGTATCTCTATATCTAACGATTATGTAAAAAAATAGGTAAGTCAAAATTTTGATATATTTTTTTTTTTACTTTTGTGAGAGATACCACTCTAATTGACATTTCTAAATAAGCCTTAGTTAACGTCCTGTAACACATATTAATTTGATGGATAAAATCGGAAAGCAAGTGTGTCAAAATGAAATAAATAACTGGGCTGGAATTCATTACTATTTAATTAGTAAACTACTCTAACACTGCTACATAACTAAAACATAATTATCCTCTTTACAAATAAACAAGATTTGACAGTTACAGTGACATTTGCTAGAAAATGTCACCTTTTTAGTTACGTAATGAAAAAAAAAAATACACTTATTCTAATCCTCATCGCTATCTTCATTGACAGTAACGTGAATTCCGTGATTCAAAAAAAGTCCGCTTAAAGTTGCAGCAGGCCGAACGATTTTGGACAAATATCTTGCGTGCGATAAATAATAAACAATAGCAGGGTCATTATTCGAGCGGTTCAACCGCTTCACTTTCGTGGACATATTTTGGGAAGAATTGGGCGTATTTTCGGATATTTATTTGTTAGATGTCCGGTAAACTTAGATACCTAACCAGAAACGAAATCGAAATCTGCAGCCACTTCTACAAAAATGTGACCACGAAAGTGATTCGGAACAAAGGCTCGAATAATGACAGCAATGTGTGAACAACACCCTACTGTTCGCATTCCGTTGGCACATTCACAATAATGCCGCCTTATGGATCCAACACCAATGCTGTTTGGGACATATTCGATAAAGCATCTGTAATTTTTTTTTGAAATATGGCGAGATTGGACTTTCAGTTTCAGTATATTAGAATTTTCCTTCACATATTCCAAATTCAACGAACCATCTTCATTAAGTATTTCTGATAGATACGAAATCGCTACTTATATCATTGTGAGGTGATATAATGATGTAGGTTTCTTTCTAAATATTTTTTTGATTGCATTCGCTTTAGAATTCATTTTGTAAAGACGAGTTATCTTTCTAATGTCCCTGAAATGTCATGTTACATTTTAAAAAAACAATTCATCTTTATTACTGTCATAATATGTATTTATTTTAATTTCGGTAGAAAGAGGATTAATGTGTGGCGAAAAAAGAATAGTTTGTAATTACAATTTCAAGATAATGAAGTCATACCCGAAAAGTCTTTTAATTTCCATTTTACAGTTAGTTTAAATTGATAATTTGGTATAATGTTAAGTAAAGCTTATATACCAAATAGCAAAAAATATTAATATATGCATAGTTTTTATGTTATTAGAAAATAATGACATTTTCAATAACAATAAAAGTCAAATGTCACTAACTGTCAAATCTTGTTTATTTGTAAAGAGGATGTATGCTTTGGTTATTTGAAAGTGTTAGAATAGCTTACTAATAAAATGTAATAAAATCCAACCCAGTTATTTATTTCATTTTGACACACTTGCTTTCCGATTTTATCCATCAAATTAATATGTGTTACAGGACGTTAACTAAGGCTTATTTAAAAATGTCAATTAGAGTGGTATCTCTCACAAAAGTAAAAAAATATATATATTAAAATTTTGACTTACCAATTTTTTGCATAATCGTTAGATATAGAGATACCATTTTCACTTAAAACATGAACTTGACTAAGCTTTACAGAATGAAAAAATAATAGTTAATTAAAGTTAAATAGTTTTGGAGAAAAACCATATTTCATTATTTCCGTTTTTATTTTTTTTCTGCGGAACCGCAAAGAATTTTTCAACCAAACTTGACACAGTTACTTTACTAGACGTAACTGACTGTAGAAAAAAAAACTAAGTCATAATATTAAAGGGCATTTTTGCTTCCCTTAATCGGAAACGGCCTTTATGTGTATTTGGAGCGGAGCCAGCGAAGCGAGCGAAGCTCCCATGGATCGACCCGAATGGACTTTGTGACAATGCGCAGATCTCAGCGAGTTCTCAACCAATTTTAGAAATTTTTGTTTTAAAATGCACAAATTAAATTTCGCTAGGTCGTGACGAAGAGAAAATTTCGAAAAAAAAAGAAAACTCCGCTCCAATCTATGGTGCAAGCTTAATAGCCGGTGGCTGACTCTGCATCGACCTAGTAGTTTATGGCCAAACATCTATCAGTTCAACATAATTATGACTAACTGGGGTAAAACTAACTGGGGTCTCGATCATTGCTATATTTTTACTGAAGCCATACCTACAGCCATAAAAGGCGTAAACTATGTGTAAATGTGTAACTTTCGCTAAAAAAGGAATCAAATAAGTTTTGTTTAAAGTACTTACATGTTTTTTGAAAACGACTCGGATACTTTTTACCCGACTACGGTTAAAAAAGTTTTACCCGGGCGAAGTTGTTCCTTCTAGTACTTAATAAAACAAAAGCTATGGATAAAATGGTTTTTATGATACACTGGGATATCGTAATATACAGCTAGTAATAAAAGTAACTGTTGATGCTGGGAATAAAAGTGGAAATCTCATTCACCTTTTATGAGATTACTTACAAAGCAAGTCGCATTACAAACATATAACGTTTATTTTATTTACTAAGATTGCGTATAAAATTTCGTTTTCGTTTCGGGTTTGTTGATATTAATTTTCGGTTGAAGATCGCAGGCTTCCATTTTGTTTTATTACACGCAACTCGCATTGACTCACGAATTATATGAACTATAAATAATTTAATCTCCTGTCTATACTCTCCCATCTCTGTGTATACTGTCATTGTTTATACACATGACTAAAATGAACTATTACGGTTTTTTGTAACGGTCTAAAACATACTAAGAAATTAACCTGGTATTTATAAAGATTTATTGAAGATACAGTCAAATTAGGTAATAGGTACATAAATTAAATACATTACAATACAAGTACACTTTATTGCACATCACAATACATTTACGTAAGAATTCAAATGGTATCCTGCCTTTTCGTCTAAAAATTTTTCGCAGTCGTAGTCAGTCGTAGTCATTTGGGAAACTGTTTCATCAAAAAAAATCTCAGTGTATTTTTTATGCTCTTATAGAATACAGTAGGTTAGGTTAGGTTTGTTTTATGAGAGTTCCGAAAAAAATATGGTTTCAGAGAAAATCGTGAGTTGGGAAATGAAACAGTTTGCCAAATGAATACTTTGCGAAAATTTTTTAGGCGATACGGCAGAGAACCAAATCAAATACATAGAAATAAAAAAAAAACGGTAGGCAACAGGCGGTTATATAGCTAAAGAGCGAAAATAGTAAGAAAATATAAGAATAAGTAAACCTTAAACTGAATAAAAATTAACCATAAAGAATGATAGATAAAATGTAATTTTTAGTGAAATTAACAACCCAGAAAATTTGTTAATTTCACAAAAAATTACGTAAGGAAATATGAATCCAGTACTTCCAGTAGTGCAAATATGAATCCAGCAGTGCTATTATGAGTAATCCGCCAATAGTGCATTTTGTTTTTCTGTTCTACGAAACTTCTTGGTAGTATTAATACTATCAAGAAGATTTGCATAAGCTTAAGCTTATGGCGGAAGTTATCAAATATACATTGTACTCAATCTAGGACCCCTGTGGTGTGGCGTCCATAGAAGCCAATTTCCCTCGGCTATGGTTTACGGATCAACGTAAGCTAAATATTTGTGCTTGGGTCATGGTTGTTCTATGTATTTAAGTATATATTTATCTATATAAGTACGTATATCGTAATCTAGTACCCATAACACAAGCCATACTTGAGCTTAATTTGGGACTACATCGATTTGTGTGAGGTTGTCCGATATTTATTTATTTATTTAAATAGCTTATGCAGAACATCGAGTCCATATGCTCGACGTCGTTGAGCACGGGGGTTTTAATTTAGTTTTGAAGAAGTATTGTGAAGGGTAATGAAAAACAAACGAACGGAATGTAATTAAGCATCATCATCGCCCTTGTTTTTCTTTGAGCGATTGTGATTGTGAGATTGCTTTTTACCTTCCAGAAGATCAAATTGCATTTCTGATATGAAATACCTAAATATTTATCTTTTGATTTAGAAACCTATGTTCTACTTGAGTGATGTTGGTTTTTCTGAATGTAAATATTGTTAGCCTAAAGGATTTCGAAAGAATTCATTTTTCGGAATTACGACATTGACTTTTAAAATGGGTTTTTAAGGGGGCCGAAAAGAAATAAAAAGTTGTGATTATATTTACCATTTTTTTTTCATAACTTTTTTAGTAATCAGTAAGTAACAGGGGCGCAATTCAATACGTGCTTTCAAGTGACAGCAATACGTGATTTTTCTCTCATAAATTTCAGTGGCTGGTTCGATATGTCGCGATTACGATATTAGCGATGAATACATTGTCTTTTTACACATTGCGATGATCCGACATCAGATTTTTCGGAGTAGCCGGTAAGGAATTGCTTATCGATACCTACACTCACTCTTGTATCTATGCTTTTTATATTTGCTGCTTTAACTATTAGATATTTCCTAATTCGTTTGAACGAGTGTATTTATTTTGTAAATAGGTATTATTTTGGAGATAATCTGAAAGATACACTGAAGTAGAATACGACGATGAATAAAGTTTCAAAGATCCTTTTAAAATAAAGAGGAACAGCATTGAGTAATGATTTTGTTTAATTTTTACTAAATTAAAAAAAATTGGGCAAGTGCGAGTCCGACTCGTGCATGAAGGGTTCCGTACCATAATCTGTAACAAATTTGTTGTATGGGATTAAATATTTATTTTATTTTATTTTTAGTATTTGTTGTTATAGCGGCAATAGAAATACATTGTGTGAAAATTTCAACTGTCACCGTTCTAGAGATACAGCCTGGCGACAGACGGACGGACGGACAGCGAAGTCTCAGTAATAGGGACCCGTTTTTACCCTTTGGGTCTTCTTCTTAGTCGTATACTTCATAGCTGAAGGTCGTGTCCCTGAAAGCTTTTCGTTGTATTGTGTACTAGCTGTTTCCAATTTGTTCGGTTTTCGGCTTCCTTCAGGGCAGAGGAAACCGGAAGACCAGTGATTTCGGTCACTTGGTCACACCATCGACGCGGGGATCTACCGCGGGGTCTTCTTCCTTCCACTTTGCCCACTATCACTAGCCTGTCAAGGCTGTCGGTATTCCGGCGAGCAACATGACCAAAATACCCTAGTATCCCTTTGGGTACGGAACCCTAAAAACGAGTTTATCGATATTGAAGGTTCTGCCTGCTTTCAATATTCCGAATGTCTGTTAATGATCAACCTGTAGAATATTAGACAAGAGCTTTAATATTAATTAAAGTGTGATCTACGGTCGAGTTTAGTTCGCAGCTCGCGAGTCACTTGTTAACTAGTTAACCGAATGTACAGCGTTCTAATAGCGGAAAGCGGACCCGGGCGAAACTAATCGTTGCCGGGACTAAAACGTTACTGTAATTGGCTGATTGAGTCGGTAATTTATTTTACATCACCCATGGCCAGGAAGTGATATTTTCACCCCGCATAGTGGGTAGAAAATCTCACTTCCGGGTCAAGGCAAGACGTAAAACTTTAGCCAAACCATGGGCGGTCATTCGTAAAGCCCCCGATCGTATATTTATAGTTCACCTTAGGTTCGGACTAACACTCAATTATTCTCATGAAGGTCAATCGAAGAAATAAATAATCTGTCGATGAAGTGTTTATTGAAATTACGCTGTGTAATATTTTCCGTTGTCCTTTTTTGACGACGTTGTGCGATGCCTACTGAGCCGCCGGTACTGGGCCAAATATTTGTGTGATAAACTCGGATATTGTCCGATATTTATTTATTTATTACACCGATTTCCACGCATCCATCTTTACACAGTTTATGTGGATTCTTAAAAAACTTATTCCTTGGACAATTTATTCCACAGCTTGCATCCATTTCCTTTTTTCCGCGTTAATCTGAAGCGAGGTGCAAGGGGCGGAAAATGCCATCTGCTGTAGTTTCATATGCAACGCTCCGAGCAAACTCAGGTAATATAAATGTAAATTCACTAAAAGAAACGCACTCGACGGGCTTACCTACTGGGAAACGACATATTATGAGGTGCTGTAGGCTGTTAGAGGCGTAATATTACGGTTTATAGACTGGTGTTACCTATATATGCCGCTCGAGACCAAAGTTATTTACATCTCACTGAATTTTATGTTCAGTATTCTAATGTAAAACCACGAGCGTAGCAGGTAATCTGTAGGGGAGACCAAGGGGTTTTGAAACAGAGGGGAGTCGAAACAACGTTAACTTTTTGGATCTACGTCCGTTAGCGAAGCAAGGACAGTGACGCACACTGAGGGACCCGCAGCGGTAGGGCGCGTCTAAGTAGCGTTGTTGCTGGCTCGCTAATGGATTTAGATACCGAGAAATTGACGTTGTTGCAACCCACCTCTGTTTGAGAACCCCTATATAAAATGCACGAGCACACGTTAGGTTCCCGACCTATGGAAACGTTCTTCGTAGGTTAAGCTAAGAATCCGTTAAACTACGCTGGCACGCTGAAAAGCTGAAAAACAGAGCATGCTGCAGTGTAAGTGACGTTGAGCTTAAATGAGTAAAAAAGCCGGCTAAGAGCGAGTCAGACTCGCGCAACGAGGGTTCCGTACACGTTATGAAAGCACTGCATATTGCCCAGCAAAAATATAAACTGTAATGAGCGACAAACGTAACTTTGCCGATGGAAATCTGTTGTCCTCATACATCGTAATGATTCTCGATCACGGTTCTAGGTCAACGGGAAGTACCCGATAAGCTGTGATTCCCTTGTCAGCGTCAACAAATGCAGCATAAACGCTCGTATCTTCTGATTACGTTGACTTAACCTGAGTATTTGATGTTAATTTTAGCTTGATACCGTTCAGCGTTCCTGAGAAAAAAGTCTTGACATACCTACTCCGAGGTCTTGACAGACGTAAAGACAGGCGGACAATAAAGTGATTCTGTATTAAGGGTTCCGTTTGCCGATTGAGATACGGAACCCTAAAAAGTACACCATATTTGTAAATACCCACTCAATGCTACACCTAGCTTAAAAGTCGACTTGAATAGCACTGTGTAGCGTACTCAAGTTGAGCTAGTAGCGCAAGTTCTTAGCTCGCACAGCGTTGAGAGTCACATCCAGTGCAAACTGCCGCGACTTCGCTTGTCGCGCGACTCGGCAGCATCCGTCTTGTGCATTTTATTTAAAAGTAACTACATGCAGTACGGCCCTATTATAGAGATTCGTCGTATATTCGTGCTGCCATCTACTTTTGATGTCATAGAAAGAGACACAAACACAAATCTTTGCCGATTCCCCGATAATGTGACCGTAGCATAAGAGGTACAATCTTTTTTACGTGACCAAGGGTCGCCTGTTGGTGCTAGAGGTACTGTCAGAAATCATGAATCAAGTTAGCTCCTGCCAACAATATACATCTACTTATAGTACCGTAACCGAGGTTCTAGTGTAAGTTTGCGTTTAATGTAAAACGATTTCGATTGCTAACATGTTATCCTACCTACCTACGGGAAATGCAAACGCGAAGCAGGAGTTTTATTTCGTTAGAGACTTACTGTTGTAACCCAGTAGCTACAAAATATTTACAAAATACCGATCCATAATGTACAGCGAGGTCTGTGGCCGCATAAATCTTTTAGCAAAAGAGGCTGCGGGCAGGTCAGGAACCCCGGACTATCGGTCACAATCCGGCTATTCCTTATTTAGAGCGGCGTTTGATCGGGCCCGACAGATAGGATAGTCATCCTATTTCTGAAGGTAAATGCAAATGGCTACTTTAGAAGAAAATACAAACCTAGGCTCCCATTTTGATCTTAGTAGAAACCACGAACGTATCTTGTTGTCATTTCATTTTAACCACGGGTGTATCAGCTTGTGCATCGTACTGGACATTATGTTTCAGGCACAGTACAGCCGACTCTGTTGACAACCCCGGCCTGAAACCAAATTGACCTTCGTGTAAATCGGTGTGCCGCTCTAGATGTTTGCTAAGCACACTGTCCAGCACTTTAGCTATTATTGTAGCTAGTGAGATCGGCCTGTAATTTTAGTTTAAAACGGACGCTTTAAATTTACGCCACTCTGTTGTAAGTATTTAGAAAAGTTTCGTGCTTTAATGAAAGAGTTTGGCGAGCGGATAGCGGAGGTTAAGTGCTACAATGGATATACAATACAACACAAAATGCTTTATTGCACACCGAAAAAGTTTACAAATTAAACACAGAAATAATAATTTTAATAAGGGCAGACAACAGGCGGTCTTATCGCTAAAGAGCGATCTCTTTCAGACAACCTTTGGGTAGTAAGTAGTAGTAGTAGGGTATAAATAAATCTACCGGGCATTTTGTCTTGCTCAATGTCCGGAAAGTATAAGTGAACACTTGAATAGCTTAATTCTTCAATATTAGTGGGTATATTAAATTGGCCTATATTTTACGATAAAAAAATATATAATTTTATTAACCTTTCAAATGGAAATGGAAAGTATTGTATGTATTTGGATAAGTATTTTTTAATTTGTTTCTTTATTTGGTGTACCTCAATCTTATATACTCAAATCAGTATGACTCATTTTGCAGGCAAAGCTGTACCTACGTTGAGTTGTATCGCCGGTATTGAATCCCTCATACTAAGGACATTTGCTCAACCTTTTATCCCTCTCGTAGTCTAATAGGCTTGACGAACAATTTATATCTGAATTTAATCGTTCGGTCCCCGTGTCCTAATTGTTTTCAAATTAGCCCCGTTAACCGCTTTAGCATTATCATAGAAACAGATCATACGCAGTAATCATTAGTACTATTGTAAAAAAAAACAAGAGGTAAGTCAGAATCAAATTACTCCAGTACTTTTTTCTGTCATTTATATAATTATAGTAACCAACTCTAATATAAATCCATACATTACTTGAGTCTGTAAAAGTCTATAGGCAACTATAGGTACATATGTTTTCTCAAAGGCCTAACGCTACAACTAGTTATGTTGGATTTTGAATGAAATTATTTACGTCGAAATAAATATTTGTACTTAACTGTAAAATAATATTATTAAAAATATCGTGAGACATCTTTAATAATTATAAAAGCGGTTTAAACTCACGTAAAAATCTTCAACCGTTCCTGAATTTTTTTACGTGAGTTTAAACCGTTTTTATAATTATTAACTATGTGTTATTGATGATATGTGTTTATTAACAATGTTTTTTTTTCTGAACATTCAGTGAAACGACTTTAAGGGAATGAGATGAATTAAATATTCCAGACACTGGTTGTCATATTTCCACTGTGGATGGCATTATCCCGTTCAAATGGACTTTTGTTTGCGTACCTTGCTTTCACGTAAACGAATTGTGAAGGTTTTAAGAGGATTATTCCGGTAAAATAAATCACTCAGTGAGTTGTGCTCACTAGAGCGGCGCTCACGTAATTTTGACGGGAAGTTTTGGCGCCTAACTTTAAGCGCTGTTGAGTTTTTGTCACCATGGTTGCTGCTAGCTTTTGTTGGTGCGTTTAATGTATCTAGAGCTCGATCTTTGCAGTGAATGAAGTCATGGTGGGAAGGTCTAAAAACAAACATAAAAGTAAGTCTAAGTTCAGTTATAGTCTATTATAAGTCGCTAGATCATTAAATTCCTATACATATCGTAAATTACTGGAATTTAGCTAGCGAGTCTGCGAGAAAAGAAAAGCTTTAGGTACGAGAACTCATTTTAGTTCAGCCTCGTTAGGTTTGTTAGTGCGTTACTAAGAGCGGATATAGAAGCGAAGCTTCGTTAAAATAGCATTACTTTAACGATAAGTATACCTAGAAATATAATATTTTGGCGTATCATACGATCCGGTGACAACATATATATATTTTGAATAATTTTGTTGAACTATATGCATTCGTTTGTTAGATCAAATTGCATTTACGAAAATACTTTTAAATCTCCGTTCAGAACAATTTTTGCAGAAAAGTAACGAGATTTTTTGTAAATTATACAACAGTTTTGGATTTTCATCAATATCATCATGCATGCACTTAATATGTTTTCCGTAATCTTGATCTTGACACCCTCTCTACCTACTTGTACCATGTGCATATATAATAATACTACATCATCTTTTGTCCTCAACTCGAAGGCTCGGGCTAAATCACATTGTATTTGCATAATTCGCAGAGTTGTAACATCGGTAACGAACGTTGGTGGTTGGTGCAGCGTTATGGGTCATTACCATTACCCTGTGTATATGCCTTACTACATCATTTTTGTCTTCAAACGATCCCCGAAGGCCCATTCATGGATCCACAAGGTTCCATTCGCAGGGCTGTGACATCGGTAACGAACGTTGTTGTAGCGGCATGTGGCCTTTACAGATGTAGTAGTAATACATCATCTTTGTTCTTAAAGGATCCCCGAAGATCCGGGCCAAGACACACTGTTTTTTGCATAATTCGCAGAATTGTGATATCAGTAATGAACGTTCCTGTAGCGGCGTGTGTCCTCACCCTGTGTAGATACAGTAGTACTATATCATCGTTGTCCTCAAACGATCCTCGAAGGCTCGAGCCAAGTTATATTGCCTTTGCACAAATTGCAGAGCTGTGAAATCAGTAGCGAACGATCTTGTAGCGGTGTGTGTCATCACCCAGTTTAGATACATTATCTTGGTCCTCAAAGAATTCCCGAAAGCCCGGGCCAAGTCACACTGTGCATAGTTAATTCGCAGAGCTGTAAAATCAGTAACGAACGTTCTTGTAGCGGCCTGTGTAGATGCAGTACTACATCATCTTTGTCCTCAAAGGCTCCCCGAAGGCCCGGGCCAAGTCTTTGCATAATTCGCAGAGCTGTGAAATCGGTAACGAACGTTGCTGCAGCGGCGGTGGGCGGCAGTAATGTGCATTTGCATTTAGTGTTCATGGTGAAGCTTGGAACGAAAATGCCATAAGATCTCATTAATTTGATGCAAAAGCGAATAATACACGCGAAAATGGATTATATGAATATGATTACATACTAATTTGTACGATATCAAAAAACATCATTCTTCTACATTAACTTTTATCTAAACTTTTTTCTGAAAGTAGAGGTACTTAACTAAATCAAAATTGTTTTTGGGCGGTTTTTTTTTGCGGTTACGATATCTGCTAATGTCAATATGGACCAATGTGTTTTCAGTTTATAAGCAATGCCATCGGTTGCCTAGCGCGTATGCACTACGTTCAATGCACATATCAAAGAGTTGGTTCGCTTATCTAGCGGGCTTTGTCCCATGCCACCTTTGTCTGGTCTGTATTGGTCCTCTGTTTTGCCTGTCTACGTATCATTTGATTCGCATATGAGCTGAAAATATTCACACTATAATCAACCTAAGATATCATCCCGGCAATGTTTTGGAATTTGAGTCATATTTGACGCATTCAATCGATGTGTCAGCGTCAAAAAAGTCTGTAGCGTCGCGTGCACTCAAATTTTGTAACATTTCGCAATTTTAACGAACTGATGAAAAGGAAGAACCCAGAGTTGCAGGTTTCTTCATCCTTGGAGGCCTCTAGGAGCTGGTGAGTGTTTATCCAAATCTCCATTATTACTTACTGTTCTCATTTGGGTTCCGGATCATCAGGTTAGCTTATCCTCACAAACAATACATTAAAAAAAGCGCGTCGTTTCAGTTCATACAGAAGTATATACTTGGTATATATTCAAGCGATGACACAGCTAGATGAATAATACCCTTTTTATACATAAATAGACGTTATATCAAAACATTTTATAAGTAGTTAAATAGTATTAAAATGCCACTTAAAACTAACAACTCGCTTAATCTGCAAAAATGTTTAAATGCCCGTTGCCTATAACAAAGAACTCTTATCTTTCACTTTGGTCCATTATAGTTTGTTATGAATTGGAATTAGCAGCGGCTTAAACAACGCCGCACAAACACTCAGCGGACGGCAGATAATAAAAATGTAAATTGGTATAGCAGTCCACCGAATAGCTTCGACGTTCTCATGATGCTGCCGAATACTCAGTTTGAATTGGGCTATTTAGCCGATGCTCCAGTGCGCACCTGTTTTTTTCTGTTCTGTTGTACCATGGTAAACAGCTCCGCCGTCCGCGTTTGTTTGCGCACGTTCATAGCATCCAAAGAAGCTGACAATTTTAGTACGAATTTGACAAAAATCTGTAGAAAAGTTATCACTACTACGATAGTAGTAGTATAGCTGATAACCTATACATACGTGTCGATCGATGGTGTTGCCGGGCGCCACTACGAATTGCGTCTTATTTACACAAATAACCAATAAAATACAGTTCTCAGGTGGCTTTTGCGAATATTAAAAAGAGAACCTTCTGTAGTGTATTTAGTGAAAATATACAGGTACCTATTAAAATAATAAAATGTCGTAGAGATCATATGGGAGTAAACGTAGCCGTTGGCAGTGTAAGCTAACAAGAATGCAGGTCGAGTCTGCTGAATAAATATATTCATAATTTACCACTAAAACGCTTATCTGCACGCAATAAATAAAATTCAAATTCACTAGAATTTGTAAAGGTTTTTCAAAACGTATTTTCAGCAGAGAACGCATTCTAATATTTTCCATTTGAGGAGTTTTAGTTACAAACGTTAAATAAAGATTTGGAATTGTGGTTGATATGGCCACAGATAACGAAGGTTTTTTATTTGTAAGTTACACGCAGTGGAAGAATTTATCCCAGTACGAAAAATTGTGACTATACGATGCAAAATTGGGCAAATTGTTCATAGGAATCATGTCGCCTGTGTAAGTTAGATCTCTTGGGGACAGGTACTTAAACCACTACAAAACTAGGCATTATTTTACATAAATGTTTAAAGTAAATTGACTTTTCCAGAATGTAATTCATAAATTATTATTCTCAAACTCCCGCCTTAGTCACACAACAACATGCGATGCGATAATAGTGCAACGGTTCCACAGTAATGTTAGAGAGTTCGTAGTTTTAGGTATATAACGTTTAAATAAATACGTGTCGTTGGAAAAACTTTCAATAGATGGCGTAATTATCTTTGGGCACTGTCCAATATGCCCAGACATGCAAATACATTAGATTGAGTAATTTCATAATTGCTGGTGATAGCCTTGCCGATTGTGATACAGCTCTTCCTATAGACACTATAATTTATAATTGATAGTATTAACTCCATACTCCACTGGCGTGGGGTTAATACTACCTTATAAAGAACTCTTGAAGAAAGCATAAGCTCTCTGGTAACGTTCACGGGGTACTGTACTTCTTTGTCAAATTATGCAAAGACAGACGTGATCCAAGTATATAACAAGCTATATTAGCTGTGATAATGATAACATAGAGCGTACTAGGATGTACATGCCAAATACTGCAAATGTTCTTGTTGGTCGCAGTGCGATGCAGTCTCCTCCTACGAGTATATAATTTATCTATATAATTTTAGTTCACCTATACCTATACATAAGTAACGCTATACGGCAGAAATTTGATATAGCGCCCCCTCTGGAACTTCGGATTTTTTGTGTCCATTGCCATGAATGAGCGTCTTTAAAAGTAGTTATTGTTAGTTACTGCACAGCAAACATTTAGAAATAACGTTTATAAAATTTGATCATAATTCTTTAGCTCAAAAAGATTGTCCTGTGCAACACTTCTTGCTTAAATTTACGGACATTACTTATTAAATAATCGATCAATGTTCTCCATTTCTTAAACAAATTAACAAAACACAAAATAAAACCAACAAAAAATTATAAATTGTCTATAGTTCAACCAAATTAAGTAATTCATAGGAAGTTGAATTCATCATTCATCAATCATAGTACTAACGTCCGTTTGGTGCGCGCCGCTGAAACATGTCCTATTATGCAAAGACGTATGTCGGCGCAACGAGCATTCAATAGCCGAGCTGATGCGATGACGACAACGGCAACGGGGATTGATTGCAATATCTGAATATCAGGCGGCGGCTAATTGAATGTAAATTAACGATTTATGCATGCCATGCGCTATATTGGAAGTGGAGTCCAATTTGACGTATTATAGACAAAAATCAAAACCGGCCAAGCGCGAGTTGGACTCGCGCATCGACGGTTCCGTACAAACACTTATCCCGTCTTAAGTGGCCGCCGGATACAAATGAGTTGCAAAGTTAACGCAACCGATCACGTTTGTTGTATGGGAGCCCCCTTAAATATTGATTTTATTCTGTTTTTTAGTATTTGTTGCTACAGTGGCAACAGGAATACCTACATCATCTGTGAAAATGTCAACTGTCTAACTATTACGGTTCATGAGATACAACCTGATGACAGACGGACTGACAGCGGAGTCTTAGTAATAGGGTCCCATTTTTACCCTTTGGGTACGGTAACCCTAAAAAGTACAGTTCTCAGTCAGCGTTGGCAAAATTGCGAAGTTTTATAAAACCGATTGTAAGTGTGGCATCTTTCATATAAAGTACACAAATATGATAGAGTTTTTATCCCTACTGTATACGCATGCAAACACGAATGCTCTTGTCGAACGCTCTTAAAGGAGACAGACAATCATTTGTTGTCTGAAATCTGAATCCGAATTAGTTTGTACGAGGGTTGTGAGACTTGTGAGGCTGCACGGATATTGCAGGCCGGCACGGGGGGCGTGCGTCGCCGGTCGCGCGGATCAGGAAATTGGAAATGTGCGCGCGGAAACCGATGATAAAAACCCAGGACGTCATGGGTCGGATAAAATCAGCATGGAGTATTTTGAATAATAAAATGTTTAGGGTTGCGCAGCTAAAGGGTGCTAAGTGTTATGAGACTTCGGTGTCTGTCTATCTGTGTGCCACAGGGCTTGGGACCGTAATACTTGAGTTTTTTGCAAAATGTGTTTATGGTCATAAAAATAGATAGTAAAAACAACAATGTTAAAAATAAAGGGGATAGTGTACCCATATAAAAAAAAAACTAGTTTTAATTGAACATAAGTCCGAGTCGCTCGTGACCACGTCAAAAGACATCAATTCTTTATTATACATCAATGAGAGAGACTGTACAGTTGAGCTTTAACATAAAGTACGGTAGACAATAGCTACTTTAGCCTGTTGTCATTTACTATGTCGTAAAATCTGTCATTGTTCTTGGGGCCGACGAAGATCAAGAAGAGGGCCTCTGTCGCGTTGTTCGCTGAGATTTACAAAAGATGAATCGTAAAATAGGTATTCTCATTACCAACGCCTTACGTGATCAAAGTCTAGTTTCTTGCCTTGTTCATGTTTAGGTATTCATCCTGAATTTTTACACACTTTTTCCTGCGGTTGTATTGGTATGATGGTTGCTTTTATCACGCAATAAATAAGTGACAAAGCGTCCGTCAAGTTTTGACAAAATGTGAGTGACTTATTTATCACGCGATAAACGCAACCATCAAATTGTAGAACGTGTGGAGAGGAGGCAGCAATAATGACGCATATACTGTACAGATTTCATGCCCTCGCAGGACTTCGAATGAAAACATTCGGTACTGGAGCGCAGGAATTCCAGGCACTGCCATTACCCAATAGCACCATGCTATAACCCATCGTCCGATATATAGAGTTGGTAACAAGCCTTTGAGTAGATGCAACACACAAAAGATCCTGGGATAGGGGCGAAGTGTATCCGTAGACTATTTCTATCGTCACTCAACTCATTTGATATGAAACCTATACTTGCACTGAACAACTTCGAACTGATATTAAACCCCATTAGAAGTTGCAATATTGCATCACTGCAAGGGTCAAGTGGGATCGGGTGATAACAGCCTTATTAAGTGCATCCGCTCTCCGGGCAATTTATTTTATCGCCGCTAAATGAGGAAATGAAATGTGTCGACGGTGGTCGACGAGGATTTTAGCTTCTAGTGCAATATCGTAGCTTATGCTGTCGTTTCGCTATTTTCATTTTACAAAACGGGGAAATTTTCAAATCCTGAAGTGAAACCTCTTTTTACCAGCGGCCCTGCGAGCTGTAGACCTTGCGAATCTGTTTCACGGCTGAGACATGCATTTTTCCCATTTACAACCATATTTAAAAAAATCGAAGAACTGAATAGACAAAAAAAACTATAATTACAATTATCGAACGTGCTCAAAAACTTTCACGAGAATTGGTTGAGAGATGCGACCTGTAGGTGAGGACAGCTGGAAATCTGGGCATAAGTAAGCGTTTTTGATCAAACTAAAACAGAGAAGCTCGATTTGCTTGATCGGTCATTAAGGCGTTGCCTGTCCACAGAAGTGGAGCGGAGATAATGAACCAACCAGGCTGCGTCTTTGTGAATCCCAAAAGAAGTGCATACAAATCTAAGGAATTGAAATTTTTACACATCTCCGTTTCTGAAGAACGGCAGTCTCACTAATTACGTTAACAGCGTTCTGAAATTTCTCCCATTCTTGAAGTATTTCATTTCCTTCTAAATAACCACCACAGTACATCTACAACCGCCACAACAGATAATAATATTAGTATTAAAGGAAGTACCAAGAATCTATATTTCAAACACTCTTATGATTTTAGTCAACGAATAACAACACCGAAACTTGAAAATCTAAGACGAGCACTGTACTTAAAAGTGATTCCAAAAGACAAACTCCTTAAAATACTTTAAGTCGAGAGCTGGTCCGGGGAAGAGCCGCGAAGCTGTCGCCAATAATGGAGTTCCCATGTCTTGGGAAGTTATTCTAATTCTTGCAAGAATTAAAGGATGGGCGGGCCAGGCGCGGGGTTGTTGGGGTCCCCAACTTGGGGATCACTTTGTACTTTTAATTACTGATAGAAGAACATGGCAGGCTTTAAACGAAACTATCTACTCGTTTGAAAATAATATTTCTTCGCTGATAATGATATTAAAAAGCTCAGTTACTTAATTTCAAAACGTCGAAATTATAAAATGTAGGTGAAAAATGTTTTAAAGAGTATATTTTCCAACTTCCTTCCGAACTTCATTATCTCCTCTAAGGCACCGTATCCGTTCAAAAATGCTGATTGTTTTTAGACAATTATCTCTGTGATAAAACATGTTTCTTAACATATTATCAATGTTACTATTTAGAACAGGACTATTGTGATTTATTGGTATATATTTGAAACCTACAGTTTGAATTTTTCATTGATATTTTTTGTTTCAAAAACCACTCGTAACTGACAAAATTCACAAAAAAAGGAATTTTAAAAGGAATAAGGTCTCTAAATAATAATGACGATCTTTTCAATCGTTTGCATGAAAAAATTTGGTTTTTTTTTTATGGTAGAGTGCCATAAGTAGGCAAGTTTAGATTGAAATAATGAATTAAGTAGTATTTAAGTATATGAATAATTAGTATGATTACAACACATATACACGTATAATATGTACCTTCAATTTAATAACCTATTTGCCCCAGGTACTGAAGAAAATCTGTTAAAGAATATTAAGCAAACACTAAAGTTTGAATGATATATGCCATGATATCTCACAACAATGAACCAGAACTTTCCCAAGTATTAACATAACATACGCTGTCTACCAGCACAGCATAATTTTGAAATCTAGCAGCCTGGTAACTTCTAGACTTATGAAATTATAATTTTATATCTGAAACAAAAAGAGTCTGAGCTATCACATGTCGCGTAAGTTTTACAAAGTCATACATATTATTTTGCATTCAAGACTTGCTTATGTATGACTTCAATATACAACTACCACACTTTCACCCTGTTCTAGATGACATTCTATATATGATAATGACATTACTAGTTTATTTCCTAAGAAGGTTAAACAAGGGTTGAGATTAAGAAGAAGAAAGAAGACATATATTTTTTTAAAGTAGGTAATTGTAGTAATTTTTTACTTCGCTTTTTTAGTGACTTTACAATGTACGTTATTTATTTAAATTTGACAACAATAAAAATACTGACAATAAAACTAAAACTAAAGATAAAATAATAGAACACTTCAATAAAGTGTGTAATTACAATGTAATGTATTAATTATGTAAGTACAACACAGTAGGTATGTAATTTTAGAATAGTTGACTTATATGTGACATAATTATACCAGTGTTGCTTTTGTAAAGTGGTAATCAATAAATGTAATGTATCTATGTTCCAATTATACGACGCTTTAGTGAGTTTCGTTTAGAATTGTACCAATACGAAACGAGTCAAAATACCGATAACCTGAGAGAATATGGTAACAGAAATCTTATACAAATACAAGTATAACTAAGACACCTAACGAAATAGAATACCAAGGCGGAGATACCTAATTCTCGACGCCAGAATTCAGTGCAGTCATTTAAATCTTCCGAGATTAAAATTATAGCCTTACATCTCGTTACTCCGGCATTTCAGGGCCTGAGCGGTGTTTCCTTGGAGTTATTGCTCTCCACGGCCGTTTAAATAATCTCGCCGTGCAATAAAAGCTGGTCAAGCAATATATTGCAAGTTTACTGGCGCTGGAGCAAACATGCGCGCCTAGTGCTTGCTGCGGGCGCCGAGCCGCTTCGGCCAGATAAATTGCCACGAGAAAAATTTCGTTATTGCAAACTAAGCCTAACTAAGAATCGGTAGAGACAGGGTGAAAAAAAATTGGGCAAGTGCGAGCCCGACTCGCGCATGAAGGGTTCCGTACCTATACATATATATATATATATAATCTATAAAAAGTTTGTTGTATGGGAGCCCCCCTTAAATATTTATTTTATTTTATTTTTAGTATTTGTTGTTATAGCGGCAATAGAAATACATCATCTGTGAAAATTTCAACTGTCTAGCTATCACCGTTGTTGAGATACAGCCTGGTGACAGACGGACGGACGGACGGACGGACGGACGGACGGACGGACGGACAGCGAAATCTCAGTAATAGGGTCCCGTTTTTACCCTTTGGGTACGGAACCCTAAAAAGTAATAGCTGAACAGCTAAACAAAGAAAGTTTCTGTCAAAAATGTCATTTTAGTGGCAAGCTTTTATAGCCGACTGTACTTTTCTTTGGATATCCATCAAATGCTCACTGAGACGATTCTAAAGAGCCCAAGCTCGGTAGGATTGCTTTTTCTATTATAGAGTTCCTATGGCCACCTTCCGGCTCCATCATCAGATCAGCCCCATGGTACCATATTATTGTATTGTCATCAAAGTTAAGTAAGTATGCAAAATTTCAGCTCAATCGGTTGACGATATCTGCTTCAAAATTAAGTTGCAAGATTTCACCCGAACAAACATACGAGTACTTTAAACATACCATGCAAGTTAAATAAAAGCTTTAAAAATAAATAGATATTACGCATTATATTATCACCCTCTCTCGTTTTATTCTAACGAAATCGCCAAGTATAAACAATCACAACGGCTGAATATCTACTGACATCGGATACGCATCACACCCGAGCCCGGAATCCACTTCGCGAAACGTCACTGTTCATACTGTTCATCCTGAAAATATTCAATCGGGAAATGGTTTTCAATTGATCGACAACGTGGACCTAAGTAGCGATTTGAGAGTTGAAACCACGGCATATATTTTTTATATCCTTGCTCGGATATCGTGAATGTTGTGGTGTCATGCGATATTTCCACAGATCTTATGGATTCACCATTCAATATACCACAATAGCGATACCAGAAAGTAACAGACTTAATAATCAATATAGCGTTAGATTCCTTATGCATGTTCTAAACTTGAATATATTGAATAGGCGATAAATAAAATAGACGATAGCCGAAGCCCTTCTCGGCTAAGTGTCTACGCTGAGAACCCTACCGCAAGCAACCGTTTGGCGGTCCACTCGCCCCTTGACGGACATTGCCCCAAGTATCTTCAGCTAGGCGCCACACACTTAACGAGCGTGGGTGTTACTACCGGCGTAACAGTATATTGGACGAAATATTTATTCTACCGATTGAATGTTTTCGCCTGGATCGACTTATGCTTTATTTTTCAAAAGAATGATTAAAATATATAATAATTTTAAAGCGTTGTTATGTTTATTATTTATGAATGCCACGTGCGTGGCTGTGACACTGCTCTATTATCGATATTGTGCTAAGATAGTCTAGGAGTCATCTTCGTATCGTTGTTTTCCAGTGCGGTTGGTTTTATTTCCTTTTTGAAGGAAATAATGCAAAGATAATGGGAAAAGTAGGTAATCTATCGATTTCCACAAGCCTAAGTAGTCATCCATCTCTTGCGGCGGTGACATTGGGAATGACACAATTATCTTGCTTCCGAACATGCCTGCGAGCTCATCTACTCCAAAGAACCTTCCAGCCTCAAGGTCTGAACCTGGCGAGCCACTCAAAACAAGTCTGCTGGAAATACCAGTGATAGCAAAACATAGCATCGCAGAAGCAGCAACGATAGGAACGCAGTTCTCAAAAAGGCCGAAAACATATTTGCAGACTACAAGTTTGTCACTACCTTTATACCCATGGAAGTACTTCTCAACAGCTGTTGATAGAAATAGCCTTATACATATGGTAATCCTAAGTTTAACTTCAATGTTCCTTTGTTTTAGCATACTTACTGTCACATTATCTAACGTTAACGGTTAATGTTAAAGATAGTCAGAACCATTTCATATTCTAACACTACAATTTTATTACTTTTTCGTATTCCGCTTAGAAAGAGGAGGACACAATGGAGAGGCTATTTTTAGTGTGGAGTATATAAAAAAAAAAGTTTTGTTTGACATTGTTGACAGCTTATTTTTTATCGTAGATTTTGTTTATTTTATGTATTTTCTAATATTTGTTTACGTACCGAAAAATAAATTAAAATAAATATTTTAGCGTGTACATGATGCAAAGTTCTCTCGATCTGCTATACTAATTTTCATCTGTTAGAAATATGAAATGGTGTCAATTCATAGCCGATATTACTGGGTAAGTACACTACATTTATGCAATGTTTACTACTTATGACTGTACGAAAGCAATTTCTTAATTCCAAAAATCACTTCCTAATAATTTTTTTTGGACATCATACAAGCCACGTGTAATTGGCGAAAATTTCTTTCAGATTTTTGAAAAATCGAGAATCCGCGTCCATACAGCACTCTTTAACAGGCTTCATAGTAACCTTTAGAACCTAATCCAAAAATCCAGCAAGTTATTCCGCCAAGCAAACTATTATAAAGCTTACGGGGCAGTATAAATTGATGGCATGCAAACGCTGCGATAGTGGACGCGGCCATTCCACGCGAAATATGCACTGTGCACTATGTAGCGACTAAGCCGGGTGCGCCACTTTATAACCGGGGATTAGAGCCGCAGTTTAAATGCTGAGGAACGGCCAAGGTATTTTACCGGTAAAAATGCTACTTTGTAGCGAAGGTACAAATTCTTTACCTATCATCTCAATATACAGATATCCTCACCCTCCTTAATCGATCTAAACCCATCCTAACTGGCGTAAAAATATCTACGCATAATATCTTGAGTTCCTTCCGGTATGCCAAAGTAATTGGTCACTGGGAATTAGGAACCAAGAAAACATTATTTTGATTTCGAATTATGGGACGCTTGTATAACGCCTCAATCGTTTGTACATACGATTCACAGTAAAATAAAGTCGTAACATAGATAAAATTCACATGAAAACACTCATACTCACAGAAATACGCAAATAAACAGTGAATTCCAACGTATATATCAACCGTCTTTGTAATACATCCGAATTAAAAATATAAACTGCACAGCGCTGTGCAAAATGGCTTAAACTTCCCCTTTGTAACTACAATTTGGACACAATGGAACTTGCCATAACTGGCTCAAAGCAGGAAGTGTTCTAAGAAATACTTACCACTTATATGACTGCCAACTATCGCTTAGCAAATTACTTCGAGACACAAGTTACAATAGGGGAGCGAGCGCCAAATACTTAAATCGCGAATGCTACGAGGATATCGCTATTGTAAATGGATAAAAAAAGTTCTTTAACTCGTTTAAAAATACATCATAAATTCGGGGCTTAAAATTGCGAAGGTAGTCGTAAACTTATGTCAGAAACTTAGACCCATTTTACTTAGGCCGACACAGAAGGACTACATTTGAACTGCAACCCAGCTGCAAAATTGCAGTTCGATGACAGTTCTGATTGATGCAGTTGGCGTCTGCATCCAAACTGAAAACCAACTGCGCAGACTGCCACATTTCAAACAGCGAGTCTATTCTAATAAAATACATTACACAACCGAGAAAGAATTTCGTTTTAACGCGGAAACAAAGCGCAGTATCTTGAAACTTGAGACATTCGGCGATAAGCTTGCAGGAAGTCCGGCGCGCGTATCTACGCCTAATACACTGTAGCTTCGCCGAGGATTAACTACGGCGTACTACAGATAAATACGGTTTATAGACGTACTAGCATTAACCCGCGGCTTCGCTCGCGTGCCTATATAATATACATCATCCTACGGGAACGATGCTCTTTTTTTCAGGATTAAAAGTAGGCTATTTGTTAAGATAGGGTATAATCTGCAATCTGCATTTCCCTCATGCATATCCGTCCAGCCGTTTTAGCGTGAAGAAGTAACAAAACATACACAGACTTTCGCTTTTCTAATATTACTGGGAAATACTTTTTATTTTATCATAACTCCACTTTATCAAATCAAACCGAAAACTCAAGCACTCAAATCAAGCGATCTCAGCTTTTACTGTACCAAATAAAGTTCACTTCAAAATTCATAACTCGAAGTGAAGCTAAGACACCGGGATATGTGTGCATTTTATTTGTATAAAGCTTTTATAATGTCCCGAGCCTCCGCTTATCGACTTGGGATATTCGAGATATTGGTTTAATGATTCTAAGCCATGTTTTAAGTTACGTCATGTTCTATTGTAAGATATTGAGGTTCTCTTCGTTGATGAATGAAAAATGTATTATTCTGAGCCAGATAAACGTAATTCAGAATTCTGAAATGACTTAACATAATTATTGAAAAGCTTGAATGTATTTATTACGGATGCAGGAAGTTTCCCGATCATTACTCCTCCCGTCCCAACGCGCCGCCCGCCTATAGGTACCGATTGACGACGATCGAGATGCCACCAAATACAATTTTTTTAATCTATTAGGATAACGCGGGTCTCTACCCTACCCATACCTCAAAAGCAAAAACAGAACCCCCTTATAGGATCACGTGTAGCTGTCTGTCAGTCCGTCAGTTACAACCAATTTGCTGCAAAACTACTGGACCGATTAAATTGCAATTTGGCGCAAATGCTTTCATGAATTTTCATGACCACAAATAAAATTTCAAAACGGTAGCATTTTCGTAATTAACGTCCCAACAAACCATAAAAATTACACCCATACTCATATATTTAGTATTTTCAACCCCATCGCACCCCAACAGGCGAAACGGTATTTCACGTCCACCACGTTTGTTTTTTTAAATCGTTGTTGTTTTCGTAATCAGCGACCTGATAAACCTTAGAAACATTACCCTTGTTGATTTTCAGACTTTGTCACCATATTCTCGACTCCTTTAGGGGTTGAATTCTCAAAAAACATGAAACACGTGCTTACTCATTTATCGTTAGAAATACTCCTTGGAATTTTCAATAAAATAGTCTAACTAATCTTTTTTTCCCCATACAAACTTACGACCCCAATTTCACCCCTTTGGGGGGGGGGGGTGACTTTTGACAAAATGCTTCTTTTATTGCACCCCTAGACTTTATAAGGACACGTAGGTTCCAAATATGGACTCTCTAGAACCAGCGGTTTAGTATTTAGACATTTCAACCCCTATTTCACCCATAAAAGCATTACCAATGGATTTCAGACTTTGTCACCACATTTTTCCCTTTTAGGGGTTGAATTTTCAAAAAACCTGAAATACGTGTTTACTCATTTATCGTTAGAAATACTCCTGTAAAGTTTCGAATAAAATAATCTAACTAAACTTTGGACCCCCATTTCACCCGTTTAGGGGGTGAGTTTTGAAAAATTATTTCTTAGTGCACCCCTACAGCTTATAAGGAACCTACGTGCCAAATTTGAACTCTCTAGAACAAGCGGTTTAGTATTTAGACATTTCAATCCTATTTCACCCCAACAGGGGAGATGGTAACTCACGTCCGCCACGTTGGATTTTAAAATCGTTGCGGTTTTCGTAATCAGCGACCCGATAAACCATAAAAACAATACCCATGCTGATTTTCAGACTTTGTCACCACATTTCTCCCTTATAGGGGTTGAATTTAAAAAAAATCTGAAACACGTGTTTACTCATTTATCGTTAGGAATACTCCTGTAAAGTTTCGAATAAAATAGTCTACAAACTTTGGACCCCATTTGAACCCCTTTAGGGGGTAAATTTTGAAAAATACTTTCTTAGTGCACCCCTACACCTTATAAGGAACCTACGTGCCAAATTTGAACTTTCTAGAACCAGCGGTTTAGTGTTTAGACATTTCAACCCCATTTCACCCCAACAGGGGAGATGGTAACTCACGTCCGCCACGTTGGATTTTAAAATCGTTGCGGTTTTCGTAATCAGCGATTAGACCGGGAGATAGTGACAGAATTTTCTTGGTCATTTGTAACAGTATGGCGGTTCTTCAGGGGTCTTAGTACGCAATGACAAAAAGAAAAATTGGGCAAGTGCGAGCCCGACTCGCGCATGAAGGGTTCCGTACCTATACATATATATAATCTATAACAAGTTTGTTGTATGGGAGCCCCCCTTAAATATTTATTTTATTTTATTTTTAGTATTTGTTGTTATAGCGGCAATAGAAATACATCATCTGTGAAAATTTCAACTGTCTAGCTATCACCGTTGTTGAGATACAGCCTGGTGACAGACGGACGGACGGACGGACGGACGGACGGACAGCGAAGTCTCAGTAATAGGGTCCCGTTTTTACCCTTTGGGTACGGAACCCTAAAAATGATGGTCATAGCGCTGGTACCGGCGGCCCGATCGCGTGGGCGTTAGTCGAACTCGTCGGATAAATTACGAGTGTCAAACGATTTGTATCACAAAAATTTTAGTATTTTCCGATAGCCCATAAAAAACATGTAGGCGGTAGTGTCATGCCATACTTCTCCGGTGTGACTTACAGCCCGCCATAGTGACGCGAATGCGTTAATAAAAAATAAAAAAATTCAACCATTTGTACCAGGCTAATTTTTGCACAGTTAATTATCGTCGTGCAGCCATTTACGAAAATCACCATGCCATACTTTTCCGACGGTTCTAAATGGCCGCCATACCACCGAAAATCAGCAAAAATTTTTTTTTCGCCAAAAGATTTGTACCACCCTAAATTTTTTTTTCAACAGCTCCTGAATGATGATAAATAGAAGTGTGATAATGCCATACCTGTGGGAGGTGGCGAATGTAATATAATATATTTTTTAATTGTAAGATTTTATTCGTATTTTGAACGATTTGTAACAGTATGGCACTAATTTTTCCTGTAAGTTTGAGGTTCAACGAATATAAATACAAAATTTCAAAGATCTAGGTGGCGGCAATCTTGAATTATAGTCAGATGTTTATATCGTATAATATTGAACGGCTACCATCGCTCGAACGATTTCTCGAGAGATCTCGGCTCATCGTGTTGTGAGACACAATGTCTGGCAACGCAGGTATTACGGCAGCTGCTTGTCAGACGACCCACAACTACATAGCAATAATTGGAGTTCTATGTATGAATAAGTCGACCGTTATAGTGTGCCCATGTTGCATGCAAGATGAAGAGGAAAAAGATGAAGAAGAGAAAGATGAAGGCGGCGAAGGTAAATATTTAAGAAATTAATTTTATGTTAACGATTTGCGATTGTGTATTGCGCTTGTGTGAAAAAATTAAATGATTTGTAGATACTGATGCAGTAAGCAGCGACGAGGACGACGAAAACGAGTTGGAGCATGCCGGGGATTTCGGCTTAGATGACCTCGAAAGTCTGTAAATCTTTCGGAATAAACTGCATTAATATTGATATTGCATATAATTTTTTTTCACATGTACGGTGTAATTTTCCCAAACCATACTTTTTTTTCAAGTTTCGAAAATTTGAAATGCCATACTGTAACAATTTGGTCCAATTTTTTTATTATTTTATATCTTGCTCGAGTGTGACAATCTTCCGCCCCATGGTTACAGTATGGGATAATTATACTGTACAGGGTTTCGTTTCTCCCTGTTCTTTTATATAAAATTTAGTTATTTCCCTACACATCCACATTTATTGTAATTTTAGTAACTGTCTTTCACTTTTGTACCTAAGTTGTAAAATGTAAAAATTGATAAAAAATTGCTGATTTTCGGCGGTATGGCGGCCATTTAGAACCGTCGGAAAAGTATGGCATGGTGATTTTCGTAAATGGCTGCACGGCGATAATTAACTGTGCAAAAATTAGCCTGGTACAAATGGTTGAATTTTTTTATTTTTAATTAACGCATTCGCGTCGGTATGGCGGGCTGTAAGTCACACCGGAGAAGTATGGCATGACACTACCGCCTACATGTTTTTTATGAGCTATCGGAAAATACTAAAATTTTTGTGGTACAAATCGTTTGACACTCGTAATTTATCCGACGAGTTCAACTAACGCCCACGCGATTGGGCCGCCGGTACCAGCGCTATGACCATCATTTTTCTTTTTGTCATTGCGTACTAAGACCCCTGAAGAACCGCCATACTGTTACAAATGACCAAGAAAATTCTGTCACTATCTCCCGGTCTAGATCCGATAAACCATAAAACAATACCCATGCTGATTTTCAGACTTTGTCACCACATTTCTCCCTTTTAGGGGTTGAATTTTCAAAAAACCTGAAACACGTATTTACTCATGTATCGTTAGGAATACTCCTGTGAAGTTTCGAATAAAATAGCCTAACTAATCTTGTTTCCCCATACAAACTTTGTAACCCCATTTCACCCCTTTAGGGGGTGAGTTTTGAAAAATCCTTTCTTAGCGGATGCCTACGTTATAATATCTACCTGCATGCCAAATTTCAGCCCGATCCGTCCAGTGGTTTGGGCTGTGCGTTGATAGATCACTATGTCAGTCAGTCACCTTTGAGTTTTATATATATAGATTAGGGATTTATTCTGTATCACTACAATTCACTACCAGTCTGTTGAGTTGATGACCGGTCTACTGGCTGCAACTTCACTTGTCGCGCGACAGCACCCGTCTTTCTCGGACTGTATCGAAAAGAAAGAAACAGACAATACTTGTCACGCGATAACTAAAAAAAAGTTAGGTGAATCTCAATTTGAAAAATAAATAATAACGATAATTTAGGTAGTTCATAGGTGAAGAAATCAATTTTCAGAGCCGGGAGGAGACGATTACCTACTTATTTCACAACAACAATAGTGAAATTCATAATATTCTCTTCGGTTTCCGCGACTGTCCCACAATTTGCTATTTTATTTAAATAGTCAAATTCAATATACATAAAAAAAAATACGTAGAAGATTACACCAACTAGTAATAAACATCTAAGGACATTACTGGAGTCCTATTGAAAAAAAAAATATATAACTGAATGTTAATTAATCCTCCTTTAAAAGGCAAAGGAGGCATGCATGATAGTTACTTGCACCAAACCTGACATAGGGGCGAAACAATACACAGCAGTTCCTAAAAGACAGGATAAAAACGCATGCTATGTTGTCGAAGCCTACCGTGTGTATGTCTCTTATTTATTTACGTTTAAATTTGTCTAAACTGTCAGTCTGCTTTTTCCCTATTTCGCCCTCAAAACTTAAAACGTATATCACTAATCTTGTAGTACAATGCTCTTAGTGTAAGACCCCAGAGGTTATATTCCTTACCTAATTTATGGGTCTGCATACAAAAAATAGAGGAGAATAATATATCTCAAGTTACTGGCCGGATAAGGGGCACCCACACCACAGCCTCCTTAACACAGCAAACTCGGCAAGGTTAATGGCTGACAAGAAATATAGAGAATATTTGTATCCAAAGTTAATGGGCGTATAAGGCACCTAGCCTGCCTGTTACAGCTAGCTCTGCCGGGTTAACGGTTTATAATGGCATACAAAAAATATACAGAACATTTGTATCCCCAGTTACTAGGCGGATAAGGCATAAGGCACCTAGCCTGCCTATTACAGTTAGCTCTGCAGAGTTAACGGCATACAAAAATATGAATATTTGTTTTCCAAGTTACTTGGTGGATAAAGCATAAGGCACTTAGCCTGCCTAATACAGCGAGCTCTGTAGGGTTAAAGGCTTATAATGGCATACAAAAAATATACAGAATATTTGTATCCCAAGTTGCTGGGCGGATAAAGCATCAGGCACCTCTGCCTAACACAGCGAGCTCTGCAGGGTTAACGGCTTATAATGGCTCACACCACTCCGGTGCAACTTAGCTCGGCTCTAAATTTTACTCAGCTTTAATCTTTTCAAGCTTGGCTAAGTTATAGCTCCTCAGAGTATTTCGCGATTAAGGTTGCGTCTACATACATGTTAGTGCACTTTAACGGGCTCCTTAAAGTACTAAAAGGGCGGTCCTTGTATGTAGAAAAAAATGCCCAAGTTCCATATAATTATGCAGTAGTATAATGATATAATAGTCATTATGCTGAGCTTCCTCATTAAATACCCTCATGGGCCAATTTAGATACTCATTTACGTTAGTCTAATTTTTAGTGTTCCGTAGTCAACTAGGAACCCTTATAGTTTCGCCATGTCCCTCTGTCTGTCTGTTCGTCCGCGGCTTAGCTCCGTGATTATTAGTAGTAGAAAGCTGAAAATTTGGTATGAGTATGTATATACGTATCACGCTGACAAAACGGAAAAAAAAAAAAAAAAAAGTTTTTCCGGGTACCTCTCGTACACCTAGTGGGGATGAATTTGTTTTCGTTCCTACACCAGTGTGTGGGGTGTCGTTATCGCAAAAATTCATAATTTTCTTTAAAATGACGTAAGTGCCGCGCGGTGTCCTTATAATTCGAACGTTACACATATTAGTTAAGTGCCATACTGTATTAAAATATTGCGCTTAATCTGGCGCGTATAATCGACAACTTCTAGAAGGTAATAAGTAATTACAGTTACTTTGGCGTTTACGACCTTTTTATAGAGCTTGAAATCTTTCTCATTTAACATTGGGCTTAAAACCGCAGCTGTTTTAAACCCGTCTATTGTGAAGGATGGGCAACTACGGAACCCTACCCTCACCGTGGCCCGACATGCTCTTGGCTGGTTTTTTACCATAATTGATCCGTTAAGTTTGTGGATATCGTCCTAAAAGGTTGCCATTATTGGTGAGACGCAAACGTATAAAGAGTTTAAAATGATTTTCCTTAAAGTGTCCACAGTTTTAAATAAGTCCACTTATGGACATAGAAGTTGCCAGAAGAACGTCGTTATGGCAGATCCGACGCTCTCAACACCAGCGGACACCAGTTACCTTCACCAGGCCATCCATCAGTCAACCTTGCGGGGCACTACGCTGCGTCATCCGGTGCGTGGTCGTATTCAAAAACTCGTCGGCCCCAGCGGTCGTGAGGGAACTATCTCAAATTAAATTAAATGGCCACAAGATAAGGGTTATTGTTTATAAGTATGTAAATTGTAGCAAATATAATATGTAAAATGTAGCGACTTTACATACAAACATTCACAATTAAATATTTAACAAATCCAATCATATTATTTTCTCACGTGGAATATTATTTTCTGACATCACTCTTTTACTGACAACCACACATTACCTCTTCATATTGCACACGAATGAACAATATAACATGTTTTTCACCGCCATGATAAATTCGAAATCCGTGCCAGTTAAAAATAAACAAAAAGGGTGCGGGAATTAACATATTATGCTAATAAAAAGCTGCGTAATTTTTTTGAGTGCATAAAAAACTGGAGGCGCGTTAATAATTTAAGGACCCTGTTGAATGTTAATAAAATACCTTTTTTTTATTTACCGCTGATATGGCACTCGTGGCACGTTTCAAGTATGTTTGCGCTATTCTAAACATGTGAAACAGATAAGAAACATTATTTACATTAAAATTTAAGTCGGTTAAGGAGCATGCAGGTGATGTCAAATACCATCGTTGCAACAGATCTGCACTATCTGCAGTCTGCGAGCATGTCATGGGCAAACTAAACAATTCAATTAAAATGGATATAATGGGCACTCTTGCCAGAGAAAAAAATATCCCAGAAAGCTGTGCGAGGCGATTGAAATAAAAAAAAAACAATTTCAATAGAGATGGTTTATCATTACCACCGGCTTGGGATCGTGTGTTGTTAATCAAGCGAAACATAAGACAGGAAAACTCGGACTTCGAGTGGTGTAAAAACAAAAAGCACGTATTTATCTGGCATGTATACATGGTACCTATGTACACTGTTATTTTAAATTCATGTTTATAAAATGGGTTGTTTGTAGAGAAAATTTGTGTTTTCCTCAGTCAAACTTTGACAACGGTAACTGTAATAGTTGCCGAAAAGTGAGGAAGGCTCAAATAATGAATTCACGCGATATAATCCGTTTAAAATGTTTTATTTCAACGTGTGACAGTCGCGGAAACCGAAGAAAATATGAACCTAAGTAGATTGTTTGGTAGAGGCTTGTAGTTACAGGAACGGTCCAGCCGCTGTGCACTATATTTTTTTAATGCATTTGTATATTTGGTGTCTATGGGCGATGGAAATTACTATACCATAAGGCGATCAGTGTGCTGGTTTGCCGTCTGTAAAAAATCGACAGATCTCACTCTACGCGCAACTATAAAAGTCATTGGAAAATTGATAAGTCTCTGCCCTCGCGCGCGGTAGCGGGTCCCAAACGCTACCGCCTACATTTTATGTCCGCCCGCCTCCTAAGATGGCTCAACTTTACTGTAGTTTAATTTAATCCCGAAATCCAATGTCTCTTGAAATTTTGTTTTTATTTTATAAAATCTCAAAAAATTGCCAACCGATTTTGGTAATTGAAATTGCACTTTGAAGCCATCCGGCAGACGCACATTTCAACATCTGCGTACCTCTCATATCTGCGAAACTACAGGCCAATGTCACAATTTCATAAATCGGGCCACTATACTGGATTAGGGAAACTTTCAATGTACAAAAATAGTCATCTACTCGTACTTATGCTTTACCTGTCGCCCACTGTCGCCGCTCGCTGCCAGTATCGAGGGTGAGCCGTTTTGTCCTCCTCTATTACGTTTAGCTTTGTTGGCGTCTCTTGAGGATTAATACGGGTGTGTGCGGTAAATAATCGCAGCATCGTCAGACACTGGCGACTACGATCCGGGATTACCGGCGATCCCTGGATCAAACGGTGATCCTAGCTAATTGATGTTACGACAAGAGCTGACAGCTAATTTGAAGCTTTTAGATCGGAATCAATTTATTGGATATTGTGTGCGAAATGCTACAGCCTACAGTAAACGATCGCAGCGCACCTCGTGGTAAAAAATGTAACTTATTATAAATTTAAAATAAAATACATTTATTTCGGACAACAAAATCCATATTTTTTTGTACTACAGAAACTTAAATAATTATGTTAGTATTCAGGCTTGCCTTGCCTGATCCTTGATAAGATGTACAACAGGATCCCAAGCCGGTGGTAATGACAAACCATCTTCTCTATTGAAATTGGGATATTTTTTGATTTCAATAGCCTCGCGCAACATTCTTTGGCGACGCGTTTGGCTCGGTTTGTAGACACCGACGGTTTGCCTACTGAGCCGGCGGTCCCGGGTTCGAATCCCGGCCGGGGCAAATATTTGGGTGATGAACTCGAATATTTGTGCTTGGGTCATGGTTGTTCTATGTATTTAAGTATATATTTATCTATATAAGTATGTATATCGTCCTCTAGTATACCCATAACACAAGCCTTCTTGAGCTTAATTTGGGACTAGATCGATTTGTGTGAGGTTGTCCGATATTTATTTATTTATTTATTTATTTATTCTGGGAAAATATCGTTTCTCTCTGGCAAGGATTGAAGTGTTATCAAACTTAATTGAATGGTTTGGTTTGTCCATGACGTGCTCGCAGACTGCAGACCTGTTGCAACGACGGTGCTTGACATCGGCTACATGCTCCTTAACCCGTGTAGCTATACTACGTTTCGTTTGGCCAATGTATGACAGACCGCACTCGCAGTCCAGCTTGTAAACACCAGCACTCTGCAGAGGGATGCTGCTCTTCATGGGCCTCAGGTATTGAGACATCTTCTTCATCGGCTTGAAATATGTTTTGATGGAAGCCCGTTTCAAGATGTTTCCAATCCTATCCGTGACCCCTTTCACATATGTCAAAAGGCCGGCAACGCACTTGTGACTCCTCTGGTGTTGCAGGTGTCTATGGGCGACGGTAATTGCTTTCCATCAGGCGATTCGTATGCTCGTTTGCCCCCTATGACATAAAAAAAAAAGTCAGGACCGCAGCTTTACGCTCGACTGTAGGAGTCTTTACACGGGGTTTCTGGTTGAGGCGTGGTATCATGAGCCCATTGGCCCAAAGCGCACGCTTGACATGCTGTAGTTCATCAGTCAAATTTTGGTCATCACAGATTCCCTTGGCTCTCTGAAACAAAAATTTACCCACTGTAGCAAGTTGACTAAGATGGTGATGTGATTTGCCATTTAAATACCTATCAGTGTGAGTAGGCTTCCTATACACAGTATGACCTATTGTATTATCTGACCTTCTCAACACACTGACATCTAAGAAGGCTAGTGAATTTTCATTTTCTAACTCCATTGTTAACTTTATTTTCTCATGAATGGAGTTCAAATGGCCTAGGAAAACTGAAACACTAGATCTAGGTAAAATAGTAAAGGTATCATCTACGTATCTTTTAAAGATTGCGGGTCTATTTCACTTATAGCAGCAGGTCGATAGTGCAAAATCCCTAAACATACCGAGGATAAGTATGCTCCAATGAAAATCAATTAATACCCACTAGTGAGGAGCGGAAGTGCCTGATCGGACCCATTTGTCTATGAGGTAATCGGCGGCTTAAAGCGTGCTCCCAATTAAACGTCTCGCTCGGGGATGGGATTACCGGGTTAGCGACTCGAGGGCGCAGTGGTGCGCTGACCGCCTGATCCGCTATAAATAACTAATGTGACTTTTCATTGAGGAACGGATGTCGAGAGGCTAATTACTCATTTTCTTTCACATAATTCTAAAATTTGCGGTTATATAATATACCCATTGACGATTATATACATTTGGCCTGGGCATGATATTACCGGATTAGCAACTTTGGGCGCAGTGTGCACAAGCACTTCTTGACTCTTGTAAATGATTGACATGGGTTTTAACGAAGGAATAATGGTGGGAAGTTCTTTTACTCTATACAGCTATCTATACAGAGTAAAATAGTGGGAGTGGAGTACAACGTGGAGTGTTCCTGAGAAATTGTTTGATATGACGACGACAGCCTATTTCTATCACTAGAAGGTCCGCGATCGGCATCATTTTGCAGACGGGAGGGACTACAGTATGTAGTTCAAGAGGATAGTTACTGGAATTACTGGAAGCGACCTGTGGCCGCGATGGACGCTGCGCTAGTAGCTAAATTTCTCTTGATAAATGTTGTCATATTTAGTGAGAATAATACAATTGAAATGTTATATTTGGTACACTCGAATGCCGATACTAACGGTTAACATTTAAATCGCTTTACAATGATCTTTTAAGTGCAGAGTTGAATCGGCCCCTTGTTACAAATGATTTTTGCTTCTGGTGATGTGGTGAGTAGTGGTGATTAACTCATTCACTTCTGTGTAGATTTAGTTTGATTTTAAATATCGTAGGAAGAAGCCGGTGTCAAACATAATGCTTATTTGCCATACCCACAAAATTGTTATTAATTTTCATATTCCGTTTTAGAAATATCAAAGAAAATAGGTATTGTAAAATCGCTGACCCAATTGGCGTATGTTCCGACTGGACACGAGGATTACCGGATTAGCGACTCGAGAGCGAAGAGTGCATTGAGCGCCACTCGGTACGCGTAAATTACTGACATGGCTTTTTGATAAAGAATTCATGAGTGCTTTTTCATTTTTAAATTAAGAATCGTATTTACAGCTGTACATCGGATTGCATTACGGGCTTCACAATGACGCAGCTTGGTCGAGTTGGTCGGTTCACTCTCTCCTCTCCGCTTTAGTGGGCATTTAAGGGGCAGTGTGCGCAATGTTATATCTAAACTTGCACGCCTTTTTGGTGGAAAAAGTATCATTGACCTTTGAAGCGCCAAAGACGCCATAAAACGAAAATTTTACCACTGACGCCAACATCGCCTAATGACGTCCAAGTTGAAATGATCATACACTTTGTAATTCAAAACGCTGCAAGTATTTTTCAATCCCTGTTAATTTGGGAGCACTTCTTTATTTTTTGCTATGGCGGCAAGAGCACAGTGGATGGCTTCTATTCAATTGGCTTAACTCTATGTTAACATCACCTAGCTGCTTTCGGAGACTGGGTTTTGTGATCCGAAACCTTCGCCACTTTCATGATCCGGTGGCCATAAAAATGGTTTACAATGCCTTAGTAAGGAGTAAGCTGGAGACTTCGTCGATCATATGGAACCCCTATGAATCGACGTATGCCTTACTCCTTGAGAAGGTTCAGAAAGCGTTTTTAAGGTTCCTTTATAAAAAAACATCCGGATTTTATCCGTATCTGTACCCAACAAAGTACCTTCTCGGCTCCCTCGGGTACAACTCCTTGGAGGTCAGGCGGAATTGTCATCTGATGATCTCGGCATGTCAGGCCTTGCGTGGTGAGTCGGACTGTCCCGAGGTTGTGGAGCGTCTGGTGCGACTGTATGTCCCTGATGTCCCGAGGATAGCCCTGAGACCTCGACAGCGCGACTTGTTGGCTGTGCCGTCGTCGAGGACCGTGTCGCTCAGGAATTCGCCGTTGCCCCGCGCCCTCTCACTTCTCAATGCGCTCCTGACATCGACACCCGAGTGTGACTTGTTTGCGTGGCGATGGGCGGCAGTGTGTAGTGAATGCCTGAGATTCTGTGAGGCGATGGATACTAGGTGCTCTACTGTTCCAAATTAAGCTGTTTGTTTATCTATTATTGTGAACCTTTTATTGTTAATTTAAGTTTTGTGACGCATAGGTTTATAACTGTAATGTCATAAAAATGTTTATATAAATAAATAAATAAATAAATAAATAAATAAATAAATAAACATCAATAGGCTAGTAGACCCAGTTTTGAAATATATATTTGAAATGGTTAATAATGATCTAACTAGCTCTAAAAAAAATGTCTTGTATTTTTGTGAAAGCTAGAAAGCTAAATTTTATCAATTGAAAATTAGAAATTTCATGAACAGTCAAAAACGCGGTCCGCCATTTTTGCCTTTTGCTAATCTGACGTACAATTACCTGTAAATATTCGAAATTCGACCGTCGTATAGTGCCATTCCGCTCACTCCAATATACTTTGACAGGAGATCGAGAGGGACGGCACTATTCGAAGTCGTCAAAGTAGACTTTCAGTTTTGTTTACATGCCCAATGACGTCACTATCATAAGCGAAAATGGCGGACAGCGTTTTAAGCATTTCAAAATACAGACTAAAAACCATATTTTCAAATTAAATTTTTTCAGCCATCTTTCACTTTTATGAATTGAATAATATATATTTAGGTTTCCTTTGCTAAGTACTATACGGAATAAACATTAGTATATTACAATTTGACATGAGTCAACTAGCCTATTGTTAAGAATTTTTAATTTCAAGTTCCGCATTTGAGAGAGTGTCCATAATGACTACACCTATCCAATGTATAGGTACGATTACATTTTGTCCCGACAGGTAGAAACTGCTAGTGCCTTAACGTAATTTACTGAAGATACGAACTAGGTTATTTAATGTTGAAACTACGGTACTTTAAACGGTACCCTACGCTCAATAGAAATATATAGTTCCAACAGAAATAATGAGCATTTTCGCCACAAAATATCACCGAAACACAATTCGCACAATATCGGAATGATCTAAATCGCGTCGAAGATTGGATCGTCGCGCCATTGTCGTGGCGTTATTGCGGAATATGACATTACGCCCCACTGTACTTCGTAACTGTTATAACGGCATTCATCCGTCGTCGGTAGCCCTATCTGGGTATCCTCTTTTAGAGAAAAACACTACACCGAATTCATTACATAGAATTTTCATATCATAGCCAATTTTTTCCTCGGAAGTCATACATTCAGAAACATTGAAAATGTCAACCTATAGATTAGGTTAGGTTAGACTGGATTTAAGTTATAACAATTCAATAGTTATTTGTTATGCAAGGCTGCAAAGTTGTTATTTGGCGCGAGTGTTGAAATAGACACGAGAAGCTAAATAATTTTGCAGCCATGCGGAACACACAACTTTTCACCTCACTACAGCGAGGAAAATGCAAGATTCAAGAAAAACAATTAAAACATAAAAATAATCATATTTAATTTTGCCTTCTATTTAACACATCAAATTTAAAACATAACACACTCAAATCCAAACCAAATAAATACGAGAGAAGCACACATCAGTAGTAAAAATTAAAAGTAATATGGCCGTAATTTGTATTATCGTCGTGTATATTTTATCGTTGAGTTTTTCTTAAGCACTGTTATATTATATTTGTATTTGAAACTACTGATGTGTCATCGTTGTTAATGTGGGAGAATGGCATTCTGGGAAGGATTAGTTGGCCACTCGGAAGTATTTTCCATAACACTTGCTTTGGAAGTTATTGGACGATGGGATCTGAACAAGATTATTTCAGCTTTATCTTCTTTAAAAACGCCAATAGTTTCGGTAAATTACTTATCGTCTCCAAATATTTATAACAAATCCTTTTTCGTTTTAATGCAGCTTTTAGCATTGAATAAATACTCCAAATTGGGCTTAACTTTCTAGTTTTCAATATTTCTATAAAGTAAGACAACAGTATGTATTCTCCACAGAACAAATTTACGTTGTTTACGTGAATTGTAAAAACTTACAACTTTTTAATGTTTTTTTTTTCTTGGGTGCGTTCAGAAATTATATTCCAACTTTTATAACAAATAAATATTAAAATTTGTGTTGTATTTAATATATTTACTAGTCAAAATATGTAAATGAAACTGAAATACTTACTATTAATATATATATGTAAACATATTCAACATAAAATAAAGTGTAGAAAACATAAAATTTTAAAATCTGTAACCATAAACTAGGTTTCTGGACGTGATATTGTAGGTGTATTTAAAAAAAAATGTATTCAAACGTACATAATGATTTTAGCCGGCCTGACCAGATCGCCCTTTATTAGCGTGCGTTGATTGGTTATTCGAAGATTTATCGACTGATGAAATCAGTCACGCGTATGTCGCGTATGTTCCAACTTTTATAACAAATAAATATTAAAATTTGTGTTGTATTTAATATATTTACTAGTCAAAATATGTAAATGAAACTGAAATACTTACTATTAATATATATATGTAAACATATCCAACATAAAATAAAGTGTAGAAAACATAAAATTTAAAAATCTGTAACCACAAACTAGGTTTCTGGACGTGAAATTGTAGGTGTATTTAAAAAAAAATGTATTCAAACGTACATAATGATTTTAGCCGGCCTGACCAGATCGCCCTTTATTAGCGTGCGTTGATTGGTTATTCGAAGATTTATCGACTGATGAAATCAGTCACGCGTTGAAGGAGTCTTAAATATAAAAAAGTTACATGCACCACAGAGAATCAAAATCGTCGTGTTCGAAAGTGTCTAATCGTCGTATCTAAAATCATATGTACGTTTGAATACTTCTTTAAAAAAAAATACACCTATATATCACGTCCAGAAACCTGATTTGTGGTTACAGATTTTTAAGTTTTTATTTTTTCTACACTTTATGTTGAATATGTTTATATATATTAATAGTACGTATTTCAGTTTCATTTAAATATTTTGACTAGTAAATATATTAAATACAACACAAATTTTAATTTTTATTTGTTTTAAAAGTTGGAACGTAAGAGTGTAATTTCTGAACGCACTCAAGAAAAAAATAATAATTAAAAAGTTGGAAGTTTTCACAATTCACGTAAACAATGTAAATTTGTTCTGTGGAGAATTCATACTGTTGTCTTACTTTATAGAAATATCGAAAACAAGAAAGTTAAGCCCAATTTGCCGCATTCCAGCCTGCATTAAAACGGAAAAGGATTTGTTATAAATATTTGGAGACGATAAGTAATTTACCGAAACTATTGGCGTTTTTAAAGAAGATAAAGCCGAAATAATCTTGTTCGCAAGCAAGTGTTATGGAAAATACTTCCGAGTGGCGAACTAATCCTTCCTAGAATGCCATTCTCCCACATTCACAACGATTACTGTGTTAAGTAGTTTCAAATACAGATATAATATAACAGTGCTTAAGAAAAACTCAACGATAAAATATACACGACTATAATACAAATTACGGCCATATTTTTTAATATGTGTGCTTCTCTAGTATTATTTGGTTTGGATTTGAGTGTGTTAATGTTTTAAATTTGATGTGTTAAAATAAAAGGCAAAATGAAATATGTTTATTTTTATGTTTTAATTGTTTTTCTTGAATCTTGCATTTTCCTCGCTGTAGTGAGGTGAAAAGTTGTGTGTTCCGGATGGCTGAAAAATTATTTAGCTTGTCGTGTCTTGAAAGCTTCGCTACGCTCAGGAATCTATCTTTGAACCATTCGCTTCGCTCATGGTTCAATCTTAGATTCCTTCGCTCGCTCAGCTTTCAATTTCAACACTCGCGCCAAATAACAACTTTGCAGCCTTGCATAACAAATAACTATTATGGTTTCATAAAAAAAATACTTTCGATGAAATGAAAATTCGATGGAACGTTTTTCTATAAAACAGGGGTAAATCTGATCTGATCTAGCAGCAGCGTATAAACAACACCATGTACAAAGACTGTATCACCAACAGAAACAGCTAGGCTACAGCCTGCCTATTGTAGTTGAGCGTTAATTAAGTATTTGTGCTGCGACGGTGAAAACGGAGATAATTTTATTTTTAAACGGTACGGTTCCAGCAATGCCTCGTGTTTAGTTTGGCCTTGCCCACTTTATAAAATAACGATGTTGCCTCAAAATATTTCCATGTTTATTAGAAATGTAAATACAACAGAAAAAATAACACTGCTACATAATTTACACAATATCGGGAGATCTAAATCGCATCGATTGGACCGGTCGCCATTGTCGATGTTATTGCGGAATACGACGTTAGGCTGCATTTTGCTCCGCCATAACTGGTACTGCAAGATGGGACCGTGTAGAATTGTAAAAATTTAATGTTTGTGCATAGTTTTTTTTTTTTAAATAACCTCATCGCCACACAATTCACGCAATATCGGGAGATCTAAATCGCATCGATTGGACCGGTCGCCATTGTCGATGTTATTGCGGAATACGAGATTAGGCTGCATTTTGCTCCGCCATAACTGGTACTGCAAGATGGGACCGTGTAGAATTGTAAAAATTTAATGTTTGTACATAAAACATATTTTATAAATAACCTCATCGCCACACAATTCACGCAGTATCGGGAGATCTAAATCGCATCGATTGGACCGGGCACCATTGTCGACGTTATTGCGGAATACGACATTAGGCTGCATTGTGCTCCGCCATAACTGGTACTGCAAGATGGGACCGTGTAAAATTGTAAAAATTTAATGTTTGTACATAAAACATATTTTATAAAATAACCTCATCGCCACACAATTCATGCAATATCGGGAGATCTAAATCGCATCGATTGGACCGGTCGCCATTGTCGATGTTATTGCGGAATACGAAATTCCGCTGTATCGTGCTCCGCCATAACTGTTACTGCGAGATGTGACCGTGTAGAGTTATAAAATTAAATGTTTGTACATTGGCCATATTTTACCATAAATAAATTGTCTATGTGGGGATCACAAAAATAGTTTTTAATGTCTGTATACATGTAGTGTCACATCAAAACTATGGTTAATAATTCAGTAATATTCAGTAATCTTATATATTATGCAATTAAAAGGAATACTAAAATTTCGTTTACCCTTTTCGATATTAGTTTCGGTTAAATCAATAACAAAAAGGAAGATACGACATTTCCGTCCCATTTAACGGTCATTCTCCAGACGTGCATTTTTGCTTGTCATCACTCTTTAAAAATATAAAATCATTGATTTCATTATATCTTATATTTTTTGATCGTAGCAGGTATTCGTATTGAGCTGTACATGACTTTTCAAGAAAATATTTAAAACCCTTCGGGTAGAAAAACAAACTTTTAGTCCTATTCTCCTAATTGACACGTCGCGTCCCACTACCCAAATTACTTACATACCATTTTCTCCTGATCATATACATGAAGAAAAAACAATGTAAGCAAGTTTATTAAACAAAAGAATACATATTTTAATTGCAGAAAAAAAACCAAGTCAATACAAATAATATATCACAAAGATATCAATTATAATAACTTTGTCTCGAAACGTATAATAATTCACGCGTCGCGGTCGGTTGTGATCACACAAGTCCTCTGAAAGTAGGTACGGATCTCACTAACGCATTTCGGTGAAGCGGTCAGTCGTGCCCAGAGCCCCGTGTGGGACGGTTGTGTCAGCTGTGTACGGGTCGCGGACTATGACTGTAAGTATCTAATTCACACGTTTTGGCTCACGAAATTTCTAATTAAAACGTTCACGCTTTAAAAATCAACCAGTAACTCTATTGCGCTGAGAATTTTAGTGTACATAAAAAACCGCATGATTTAATACATACTAGATTCTGTAGATTATTAAATATACCTATAAAAAGTTATTTTGTATTTTTCAAGAATCCCTAATTCACAAGTCTAATTCACGCATCAAAAATGAACGCGTTAATTAGAATTTAACCATCCATGCGATTCTAATCATCAGTTTGGTTTTTTCTTTTCTAGAATATTTGTACATATAATAGTAATGGTACCTATAATATATAGTCACATCTTCTCTCTAGACAGCATACCAAGCCGGCAAATCGCAATGGTAATGGGAGACTGGAATGCTAAAACAGGAAGCTCAGAAATAGTCCACGAATTCCGAGACGCCATTGGAAAATATGGTCTAGACTCTAGGAACGAACGAGGTCAGAGGCTTGCAGAGTTCTGTGTTCTGTTTCTGACCATTACTTTAGCACTCTCTTTCACCATCACAAAAGATGATTCTACACTTGAAAGTCTCCTGGAACCTGGGTCCTTTTAGGAATGAGATAGACTACATACTGGTAGACAAGCGCTGGAAGTCATTTGTCAAAAATGTGAAAACCTTCCCTTGAGCTGAATGCGGTTACTGGTTGCCTCCTTCTCCATTCGTTTCAAAGCCATTTACCATAACGCGTGACCTAAAACCAGAACTTAGAATCCAATAGAGCGATCCCATTTCCAGAATCTGACGGAAGCGACGCTCATGAATTTAGATCCACCGCGGACAGGTGATGCTGAGTCCAGGCAATAAATGAAGATTTTGAGGATATCGTATCTAAGAGAGGAAGGGACTGTAGAAGGTCCACATGGATCGCTGAGGAAACGTGGAACCTAATTCAGCGCCGGAAAGAAATTAAAATTAATGCCTTTCAACACTGCAAGGTGAAAAGGGAATACTCGAAACTATGTAAAGCAATTCAAAGGGAATGCCGCAGAGACAAGAACGAGCATATGCCAAGAAGTTGAGTCGCATCCACTTAAATTACAATCCTCGGATCTGTTCAAGAAAGTTCGGCTGCTGAGTCGAAAGTTCAAACCCAAGTTCTGGGTCATTGAACATCACGATGAGGAACCGCTGCATGAGTTTGACAAAATTGCATAACGCTGGCGTGGCCACTATGAACAGCTGTACAAAAGACCCTGTACAGGCAAGGTAGAACTCAGTGGAACACTTAACTTCGAAATCACGGAGAACCTGAGTTCTAACATAAGCAATAATGGTTCATGTAAGACGGAAGTTGTCCGAAACATGGTGTTCTCCATATTTTCATACGGCTCAGAAACATGGACCCTGAAGAAAGCGGACTGTGATCGAATTGATGCTTTCTGCTGGAGAAGAATGCTTCGCATACCATAGACGACACGCCGCGCCAACGCACCAATCTTAGCCCAACTCAAGATCCGAACTAAATCGTCGAAGACCTGTCTTCGTAGGGTTCTGGAGTACTTTGGTCGCATTGCCAGGAAAGACAGTGATAACCTGGAAAAACTGACGATCACTGGAAAAGTTGAAGGCAAGCGACCAAGAGGCAGGAGTACGACACGCTGGATAGACCAGATTCTCACAACCCTTGGCACTACAGTACACAATGCTCTACACATGGCTTCTGACAGCAACAGATAGCGCCGCATCATCCGGGAATGACCACGACCCTCAGCAATGAGGCAACTGGCGCAAGGAGGAGGAGTTAATATAGTAAGCGTAGCGAGGGCGGGTACATGTATAAATTATTTATTATAACTTATTATAATAATTCAATTTACATACATAACTACATACCTAACCTAACCTAGTCACTCTAACGGCCGGTGTGCTTGTTTCTTGAGTACTTAAATACAACTTTCATATTATTTAAAACATAGCTTATATCATATAACTGTCACCATATCAGTCATATATTATTATACAAAACGTTTTTTGTTAATTAAAAAAAATATAATTGAATTTGGATAATTAACGCGTCGTTTTTCTAATTCACGCGTTATACAAAAGTAAAATATTCTAATTAACACGTCGTTTTTCTAATTCACGCGTCATATAAATTTTAATTTGCTTCTAACTAATGAACCTTTAATAATTAAAAGGTGCCCTATCCACATTTAAGTTTCAATGATCGATATGTTTCTATAATTGTGATAAAAATGATTGAAAAGTAAGTAGAAAAAAAGCGACGCGTCAATTAGAATTAGAACACAAATCTGGAGAATGACCGTTAACATTAGGGCGTTTAAATCATCAATCGGCTGACTCGTCAATAAATCATAACCCTCACTGAGGTCCGATTTAATCTAGTGGATTATTCCTAATTCGTTGCCGATATAGAATGTAGGTATACTAGTGGCTTTAGGAGCTGTACGTGTATACTTCGTTCTACTGAACAATATTTAAAGAATTATCCCCTAACTCCTAACCATTAAGGAGTTGTACCTTGCATCATCAGCTCAGCAAAATGAGATGATGACTACCAGACGCAAATACTTGAATTACTTTATAAAATACATGAAAAACCTTGTTAAGCTTATACTATTTGAGGGTTGCCCTCGATTTCCCTGAGATCCAGACATGATGACAAAGGGACCACTTCCCACTGTCACTTTTTTATTTAAAAAAATAATTTTGAGAATCGGTCCACAATTGACAACATTTCATATTTTAAGACTACAATTTTATAACTTTTCTGAATTCTGCTTAGAAAGATGAAGTAATCTCTGTTTTTATATTTTTTCTGAGATAACTATTATTTTACTATTAATTTATAAAAACTTACTCATTTTAAAATGTGGCAACACCAAAACTATGACTCAATAGAACGGTGATTCTTTGGCGGGAATTGGAACCGAACAGGCGCGGAATTTTGAAATTTTTTCTTAAAATTGTAAAACTGTTGTAAAAATTTGTAAATATTTGTTTCAATTGATTGTAAATAACTAACTAGTGTGTGATAGTGTAAAAAATGGAAGGTAACGAGGGCGGGGGCCACAATCCCCCGACCCCCAGCCTTAAAAGGCCCAGGACGGACAAAATAAAAGACAATGGCGGCGGCGGTGAGGAAAATTTATACTTACCATATTACAAACCAAACTATAAACGTTTGTATCCAGAAAATTCGATTTCCACTGAATTTAAGGTGTTCGTGGAATCTGTGCAAAATGAAAGACTTGGGAACAAAAGCCCAATATACCTAAATCACATCTTCACGACCGGCATAAAAGGAGTCGTGTCTATACGCAGAATAAACGCCAATAAGATTGTGGTGGTGTTTAAGCAGTTTAATACGGCAAACAATTTTATTAACAACACGGCTTTTTTGGAAAAGAACAATTTGCGGGCGTTCATCCCCGCCGCTCACATAGAAAAAACTGGCATCATTCGATTTGTTCCAACGAACATATCGAACAAGGACTTGTACACAAAGCTTTCGTCCATTTATGAAATTATTTCGATTAGGAGGTTCACAAAAAAAGTAGACCTAGAACGTATCCCTTTACAGACTGTAAGCGTAACATTCTTATCGAATACATTGCCTGAAAATGTACAGTACGATCTGTTCTCGTACAGGGTTTTCGAATATATCCCACCTCTGCAGCAGTGTTATAAATGCTTTAAATTCAACCACTCTGCCAAGATCTGCAGCTCTAAACAGCGATGCAGTTGCTGTGCAGGAGACCATCACTATAAAGAATGCGAAAAGCTAGATGAGCTCTGCTGCGTAAATTGCAGCGGACCTCATATGGCAATTTCGAAGGCCTGTCCGATTAAAATACAAAAGATTTTAGATAAGAAGAACAAGATAACTTATACGAGTTATGCAGCAAGTGTAAATACCAAAACTGACTTTCCTCCTCTAAAAAGCTCGCAACAAATTGTAAATAGTAATGTAAATAAACAAAATATAAATGTAAATAAGACTTCTAATGGTAATGCAAATGTAAATAAATCTCAGCCCAAAGCCGCTTCTCTTGCCGATGTAAAGGCACAGTTGTTAGGCAACAACGACTTGACAATGGCTATAGTTCGAACTTTACTTGCTCTGGCTAATAAGGCTGATGACACTCCTATTACAACAACATCAATTAAGGAATTACTTTTTAAAAACTTGTCATAAATGGATCCTAGTCATTCAAACAATTCTGTACTAAGAATCGCACTTCACAACATTCAAAGTATTACAAATAAAAAGCCTTTACTTATACAGTTTTTAAACAACAACAATATTGATATCTGTTTATTAAACGAAACGTGGCTCAAAGATCAACAATCATTTAATATTCCTGGATATAATATATACAATAAAAATTCAAATAATGGACACGGTGGTGTAGCTGTTCTTATAAAACCATTTTTAAAGTATACTTTATTACACACCGCTTTCTATGAGGATGTTCAAGCAATTGCGTTATCGTTAACTGTAGAATCAGGGAAAATTACTATTTTATGCGTATATTGGCCTCCTAGAAGGGGCGTAATGGGAATTAACAAGTTAAAGAAACTAATCAATGACCTACCTAAACCCATATTTGTAGCAGGAGACTTCAATGCTCACCATGTAGCTTTCGGCTGCGTTTCGACTAAGCCACGTGGCCAGCGGTTGTTTGATATAATTGAAGAGTGTGATCTGTGTATATTAAATGAAGGTAACTTTACAACTCTTAACTATCCTAATCGTAATCCATCTGCTATTGACGTAAGTTTAACTAGCCCTTGTATTGCTCCTCTTTGTAAGTGGTCCGTACTTAACGACAATATGGGTAGTTACCATTTTCCAACTGTAACTGATATTACACTTTCAATTGACAGATATCAAGTAAACCCCCCAATTGACAAGTTTTTATACAATAAAGCAGACTGGCTAAAGTTTAGCGAGTTATCCAGTAGCGTTTTTCATGATTTGACTGTAGATTGCGAAAATCCTTTGGAATCCTATGAACAGTTTTGTTCTCGACTTAATACACTTAAACAAGATTGTATACCCAAATTTACTAAAACATCTACTTTTCAAAGTAAGCCCCCAGCACCCTGGTGGAATGATGAATGTAAACAAAGTGTCATCAACTCTTATGAGGCTTTAAAGTTCTATAGAGCTAATCCTAGTATGGAAAATTATATTGAATATAAAAGGATTGATGCTATTAAAAAAAGGACTATTGCAAAAGAAAAACAAAATGGCTGGCGAAGGCTTTGTGACAACTTCAACAGAACCACACCAATTAGTATTATCTGGAACTATATTAAATTGTTTAAAGGTATGAATAAAAATAAAAACAGAACATACAGTGATGAATTCATTCCTTCTTTTTTAAATAAGTTGTCAGGTGGCACTCCGATACTTTTAGACGACCTCAATGTTTACTATAATCTTAATAATAATGATGAAAAATCCAAGTATCTGTTAGAACCTTTTTCAAAAACTGAATTCCTATCAAGCCTTCAATCACGAAAAAATACTAGTCCTGGTCTAGACGATTTTCCATACATATTAATTAAAAACTTAGATTCAGCAGTTCAAGATATTTTATTAGATATATTTAATGCACTATGGACAAAACAAATAATTCCTCAGTCTTGGAAAACTCAATGTGTGATCCCAGTACTTAAACCAGATAAACCGCCAGACAGTGCAGATTCATACCGTCCCATCTCCTTGTCTTCATTTATAGGCAAGATATTTGAAAATATTTTGAAATGCCGTCTTGATTGGTATGTAGAAGCTAATGGCATCATTCCACATATCCAATATGGCTTCAGACGGGGTAGAAGCTGTGCAGACAGTTTCTTATCCCTTATATCGGACCTGAAATATGCAAAAAATAGTAATGCTAGTGTTGCATGTGCTTTCTTGGATGTAAAAGGAGCATTTGATAATGTTCACCCTGGAGTATTAGTTAAAGTGTTAACTGGCTTAGGGATACCTGGCATACTGGCAAAGTGGGTGCATGAATTTTTAATTGATCGGACATTATATGTGAAACACAATAATATTTTACATGGCCCAAGATCTGTATCAAGGGGCACTATGCAAGGGGCAATTTTGTCCCCATTATTATACAATCTGTATACCAGTGAGATTTGTAAATATGTAAATACTGATTTTGTAAATATATTACAATTTGCTGATGACCTTGTATTATATTCTGTAAATAATGATGTTGATATGGCCGTAAATAGGATTAACCAAGCTCTAGAGGAACTGCGTTCATATTACCATGACAAATTATTTCAGCAAATTAATCCAGCTAAAAGCAATGCCATGATTTTTAGTAAGGATTTCCCTACTAACAATATTATATTTAATAGTGAAGTAATTCCTCAAGTTGAACATCATAAATTTTTGGGCATAGTTATTGATAACAGTTTATCTTTTGAAAAGCACATTAAGTACATCGCTCAAAATTCAGCAAAAGGCCTGAATATCATGAGGTGTCTTGCAGGAGTATCTTGGGGGGCTGATCCAAAGATACTTTCAATTCTGTACAAATCCATAGTTAGGAGTCATTTTGATTATAGTTGTTTAGCTTATTTAGATAGTAGGTATGTACATAGATTAGATATTATTCAGAATAAGGCATTGAGAATAATTTCAGGAGCTATGTGCTCTACTCCTATAAGAGCAATGGAGGTTGAAACCAACATTATGCCTTTAGTATTGAGAAGATTACTACTTGCAGAAAGACATAGTGTGAAGCTGTTAGCATCAAATAATCAACATATAATTAAGAAAATATTACCTTGTGAACTAGCCTGCAATGGTCCTTTGATGACAGGTGCTGATCTTCTCAGTGGACAGTCACCTAAAATGCCCCGCATCTTGCTGGAAATTAAGAGAAAGTACAATTTAATATATACTGTATCTCCTTGGCCTTGTTATTCTCATTCTTATGATTGTTTATTTATTGATGTTCCCATATTTAAGGAATCTATCAGCAATAATCAGGATATGTTAGAATTTTTAAGTAAAAACAGTGATTATTACACACTATACACTGATGGAAGTAAGGGAGAAAAACATGTCCGTAGTGCAGTCTATAATCCTCAAAATAAATTTGCTCAAAGTTTTGTTCTAGATAATTGTTGTAGTATATTCACTGCAGAGGCTTATGCAGTCTTAGAAGCTATTAAAATCATTACATTCGATAAAAGTCATCAAAAATTTCTTATTCTTACAGACTCTTTAAGTTTAATTAAAGCTTTGGAAAACTATCAATTTCATTTTAAAACTTTATATATAATACATCAAATAAAAGCAATGATTTTCAATTGTAGGAACAAAGGCCTGGAAATTGCCTTTATGTGGATCCCTTCACATAGAGGAATAACAGGCAACGAAATAGTAGATAAGACTGCATATGAGGGAATAAACCCGTTAGATGTTTCATTTATTGTCAAAATTCCAATGACAGACTGTTATTCTACTATTAATATTGTGTTAAAAAAGCTTTGGAAAGAATTCTGGCAAAAAGATCAAGAAGTCAAGGGGAAATGGTACGGAAGCATACAAGAAGACCTACCAGCCAAGCCATGGTACAACGAATTAGAGTCAGCAAGTCGTGACTTCATCACCACAATCAATCGTCTTCGTTTTGGCCACAATAAGACTCCTGCACATTTAGCCAGACTTGGCATTATTGAAGATAACAGATGTGTAAACTGCGGTAGTTTCGGAGACATAGATCATTTGATCTTTTCGTGTCCTGCACATTCATTGGATCGGTTAATTTTGGCAAGTGAATTAAGTGAAAGCGAAGTGGTTTCATTAACTAACGACCCCTCCCGCCGCCTCAAAGTGATACTAAAAAATGTAAACTGTTTTAGTCCAATTTACAAGTTCATCAAGAACTCATGTGGAACTATTTGACATTGACATAAAGTGAAGTGCTCAAGTGAAGTTTAGTTACTGACGTTTGTTATTAAATAAAGACTTGGCTTAAAGGTCTAGTTACCAGGCCATAAAATTCCCAAAAAAAAAAAAAAAAATCAATAGAACGGTCACTTTAGTCCGATTTCTAATAAAAAAAACGAAATGACGTTGAGGTTGACATGACATTGTCAAAATTTTAAATTGTCGGTTTGGTTTGATTCATGGGGCTTCTAAACGGGCCATATTTTACTGCATTTTGTGGCCGGCAACTATGGCCGTCCCTCTCTGACACCCTACGCTAGAGCAAGATGCAAATAATGGCCGGCCACAAATTGCAGCAAAACATGGCCCGTTTAGAAGCCCCTTCATATTACTGATCTATTATTACTAATTCTGGAAACAGTAACTACTGAACTTACATCAAGATGGTCTTCGCAGATAAATAATGGTTTCTTTGGCACAACCAATTTCCCCACTGCTCGACACCAATCTCCTTTGTTCTTATGTGGCACATGAAAGAAATGTTTATCGGGTGTTTTCGTCGAATCGTTTTTGCAGTCCGGCACTAAACAATACTTGGTGTTTTTTGGAGGAGTATATACCACATCAACGCATACGGGTACGAGTCTATCCATTTTGTAAATTAATCCCAACAAATAGTCAGTATTTAAGTAACACGGTTAGTTTATCGTTTGAAATCTCGTTAATAAAATTAGGTATGCATCTATCATCGGTCAACGTCAAATAAAAAAATTATGTTATTTTTTCGCTGTTTAATTGTCTCAGATTGCGTTAATTTTATGTATTTTCTTATATTTCTTTTCAAAGCCTTGTCGATCTCTATATTAATTTCCACCTGTTAGAAATATGAAATGTTGTCAATTGAAATCTGTTTAACAACTGTTGAAAACCTCCTCCTTTTTTGAAATCGGTTGAAAAATAGAACTTCTTATTAATCAGTCAAATTCAGTTTTATCACGACGATCTATAACTAGCTACCTAAGCCATTTCAGACAATGGCGGTACAAGTTTGCCATTGAATTATTCGTCTAGACAGAACTATTGAAAGAAATTGAAGTATTCGCTCGATCCGATATGAACGTCGACGTTGTTTAGTGGCACTCGAACATTATAGACCCGCATAGTTGTAGAAGACAACTCGTTGTCGTTCAATATGTGTCGAGTAAAACTATAGTAAACTGAATGCATCTCCAAGGGATATTTAGATTATTTAGTAGTCACAGTAACATACAATTTCGTTTAAATTGACATAACCCACATATCTATACTATATAGATCCAAAGATTACGCCAGGGACTATATGAGAATCATGCGAGCTATTTTCCCGTACATACTTTTAGTTACATACTTATGAAATTAAAAATTACTTTTATACGTCACCCTAGGCCGTAAGAGGGATTTTAATTCACGAATAATTCACCGCCCTAAGTATGTAGTTTACTAATTATGGCCGTAGTTATTTGTACTACATATTTTGAAGCTCTATCGGCTCAATATTAGGATACGGCACAATAGGGTACTTGACACATGTAATGAATAATTATAAAACGTATTTTAACATGTAGCTTATGATTCCTAGAACCAAAATAAGTAGTTACATTTCGATGAAAATGATTTAATAAATTAATATTATTTAAATAAGTTTCAGTTTTTTTTATCTGTGAGTCAAATGATCAAAACGACGCCATCTTGCTAATGACGTCACACCGGCACAAACAAACTGCTGCTGTCAAAAATTAAAACTGACAAAACTGTCGTTCACTTTAATTATGTTGTTACGATTGGACAGACAGTGCTAACTTACCCAAAGTGGATTCTTACATGGTAGCCCACTTTTTGGTACGAATCCCGACTTTTGTTCAGCTGAATTTAGGAATGTAAAAAGTGCACAGTAAGTATGAATAATATGTTATTTGTTTATATATAATAAGATAGCCAATTCATTAGTTTTGTTACCAAATATACTATCACCGTATCATAGAATATTCTTTGTTATAGATCTTCAAGAGAATCTTATGGCGATGATGCCATAGGTTATGTTCAGCTTCGACGTGAGGCGAGTTTGTGCACTGTTAAGTGTAAAGTGTGTCCGGAGCACAAAATAAGAAAACCACCATATGCCGTGACTATGGTTATTGATGAAAAGGAGAGTAAAGTTCTAACTGTGAGGAGCCATCTTGTATTTCAACAGAATGTTACTGGAACATTTTGTGACCACGAATTGCAGTGCAGTGTATCACCCATATATTTACAAGTGTGCCAAACAATGACAATATTAAGAGCTCCGTGTTTATCGCCGCCGCAGTCTCCCGCCGAGATAAAGACCTTTGAAATCGGGCTTACATTTTTGACCCCACGATATGTTGTCTATTTTAGATTCAACGCTAATGTTAGTAACATCTTTACTCCAGTTATTTGTTGTACAATTATTATTAAATGCTTAAAAATAAAATAGTTTATTCATTTACTTGTTTCTATTATTCAATCTATTAAAAATCATATTTATTGTAGTTTAGAAAAGAAAATTAAATATTTTACAAGTAAAGTTTACTTTAATCGGAAGTAAACTTTCCTTGTAAAATATTTAATTTTTGTAACAAATTCGAGAGATTATGAGTAGTAACTAATAAAATAAAGAAGCGTGACGTAAAGCGCCCTGGAGCCGCTACTTTAGTAACTACAATCTGCAATGCTACGGAAAATAACATATCTTACTATGTAATCCATACAAAGATACGACTTTTTTACCGTAGTATCGCAGTACTCATATTTTGGACCGAAAAACACGTAAAGTTAGCTATCTATGATTCTGACTGACAAGACAAAGAGGAAGAGGCTATGGAGTGTAGAGGGAAGGAGAAGCATCTTTCATGGAAGAATGTAAAAAAAAAGTGTACAGCGGCAGCGGTAAATAGTCCCAAAAGGCTCCAGTAGCGCTAGCTAATTGGGAAAATTGTGCCAACTATTCCAGCATTTTGATTTTAACAAAAAGTAACTGATATGATCTGTTAGGAACAGGTAATTGTCTAGGTCTCTTGCAATACTAGCGCCACCAATTTAACACCTTTCCTTTCGCCGAACAATTTTGGATATATGAAAATTCTGCTCCTTCCTTTTTACACTTCAGAAAAAAGGTTCTGTTCTGCAGCTAATACACTTTCCTAAGTTAGACAGTGACTAATTTAGTCAGTACCATGGACCTAGTACATACTATAGTATACCTGGACTGCTCATTGCTTCGTTCGAACGAGCCAAGTAAGAAAGCCGCCAAAGGGGCAGTTTGTCCCACTCTGCTGGGGTAACCAAATATTTAGCAATAAAGAGGGACTCATCCTTACTCCATTTTATTACAAGTTTGGCTCGGTTTGTAGACACCTGCCTACTGAGCCGGCGGTCCCGGGTTCGACTCCCGGCCGGGGCAAATATTTGTATGATGAACTCGAATATTTGTGCTTGGGGGATGGTTGTTCTATGTATTTAAGTATATATTTATCTATATAAGTACGTATATCGTCGTCTAGTATAACACAAGCCTTCTTGAGCTTAATTTGCTAGATTGATTTGTGTGAGGTTGTCCGATATTTATAAAAAAATAATCATGATGATGATGATGATGATACCTATGGAAACTCATAAATAAATATAGTGAATGTTAGCTATTATGCCAGCAATAACACACTTTTGGCTCCTGTTATTTTAACAGAACGCAGCAATCCCGTAACTGTTAATTTGATTTGATAAATGACAAACTTCGTTAAGTCATACTTAAAAACAAAACAAACAAAAAACATATTCTGATGTACGTGGACATGAACTCATTTATGAGGATATAAAAAAGTGGTTATTTGTAGGGTACCATAAATTAATTAGGGAGGTAAAACTGTTGTTCACGCGGACAGCGCGTGAGACACCGGCCAACCCTACGGCGAACGCGGGGAAAGGAGAGAGGCGCGGCGGGGGCGTGCCGCGGCGCGGCGGCGCCGGCCGCCCCACTCCACTGCAACACCGAAAATCGACCGGCAGCGCGCGACAGCGCGCTCGCGCATATATTTTATTATTTTAATTTCAATACACCTTTTTTTATGTTCAGGATTGAGTTTAATTCAACATCCCCGGACAAGTTGGCGACCACGACAGGACCCGGTCTGCAAACAATGGCCGACGAAGTCTAGAAAAAAGAAAAAATAAGAAACCATCCGTGCCTGCACTAACACACAGCGTCGTCGGGCGAGGCGATTACGGCGGCCATCTTCTCAACTCAACACTGAAGCACGCGGTCAGCGAACATCGAAGTCAGAAAATATTCCGGACAGCCATCGCTCCAGAAGTTTCTACATACTAAACAAAGGAAGTGAGCCCGTTCCGTAATTTCATATTCCCTTGCACCCCTTTTCGATTTGCTGTGAATAGTGTCGTGAGTCCTTGGTTTCTTAGCTTTCAAATTCAATACATACTTACACTTAATAAAAGTGATACTTACAAATAATTTTCACGTAATCATAGTTTACGTAGAAGTACAAATACAAGTTTAGTTCGTTAAATCGCAAACAAACAGCTAAGTGCTTTGTTTACGCGAATAGTTCGAATAGTTTCTTCATAATCGCAAGTATAGAAGTGATAACAAAGAGAATAAGTAGTTATTTTAGTTCAATCGTGGATAGGTACAGAGTTTTATAAGTGTTCATTCGAAATCTACCTATTTATGATTGCAAACATAAAATACAGTTTCGTTTCGCTTACAAATAAGCGGTAAGTAATTACTAATAACGATTTCGTTTCATTATTAATAAGTAAAAAATTCAAACTACAAAGTAATTGCCAATTTAGTTCGTTCCGTCCGTAGGTACAGAGTTGTTTAGAAGTTATCTTCCGAAATCTACCTACGAAAGTTTATGCAATTTATTAGTTGCAATTGTTTAGTTATTTGTTAGACATATACGTGTATTAAGGCCTCCGTAGCATAAAATACGATATTTACTACGCAGTTTAGGTCAATTGATAAATAGTTACTTGTAATTCGTATTGCAAAGTGACATTATAAAGCCCGAGTAAGGGCACAGTGTTTGTAGCTCAGTTACTACAACAGTTTTAGCTCCCCATTTGTCGTATAAATTCAGAAAGTCAAATAAAATAAAAATTTTAGTTTTTGTGCTAATATTCAAGCAGTTTCTTGCCGGCCCATACCATTTCACTTTATTTAAGTACATTGAATATTGCATTGTGTTTCATTTAAGCATAAGTGGGTTTTTCTGGTCACAACAATTGCTATAGCTACATTTTAATTCATTTTCTTTGTGTGTTTCAATTTGTTTTCTGTCGTTATTTTCCCTGCTGCCTGTACGCAACCATAGCATTTGCTTGAACCTTGGCACCGTGCATTCCAGGTGACCGTACGTAGCTGGCGGCGCACTTCGTTGTCGCTGAGCGCCGAGTCCGGCCGTCGGGGCCTGTCGCTGCCCGCGGTCTCCTTGTGTTCTGCTTTCTTCGCTTCACTTCATGGGAATTTGGTTTGCTTGCACATCTTAACACTTTTCGTTCTTTGCTCTTGCGCTTAATATAACAGTTAAGTTAACATGATGCAGGCTCCAGGCAATGGTAGCGGGGCTGAGACTGACCGAGAGGAGCTGTCAATTTTAATACGCAAACGTGGCACTATAAAGGCCCGAGTAACGAAATTTAAGGAGTTTCTTTCTGTGCTTGAAAACATTGATAAAAAAGATATAACCACTAAGCAAATAAGTGACATTAACTTGAGGTTAACAAAAATAAATCAGCTGTTTGCTGAGTTTGAAACCGTTCAAACACAGATTGAAATTACAGATTCAGAAAATGATTTAGAGAAGCGTTTACATGAACGATTCGAGTTAGAGAATCAGTTCTTCTCGGTCATATCCAGCGCTGAGGACATGGTGTCAGCTTATGAACGGCGACTTGAAGGTGCTAATAGAAAGCAATCAATCGGAAGCAATTCGAGCAACCAAGGTATTAGTAACTTAAAGCTTCCGACTATTAAATTGCCAACCTTTGATGGGAATTACTCAAAATGGCTCGAATTCCGGGACACCTTCGAGTCGCTGATCCATGACAACGACACCATTCCCAACATAAGTAAATTTCATTACCTGAGATCCTCACTAGAGGGCGGCGCTGCTGTCACAATAAAATCAATCGAGTTCACAGCTGAAAATTATCCAGTAGCATGGGAGCTACTTTGCAAAAGATACAATAATAAGAATGTATTAATAAATAATCACCTGAAATCATTTTTCAACCTAGAGCCTCTTAATAGGGAGTCTCATAGGGCGCTGAGGTTTATCATAGACCATGTATCAAAGAATCTGAGAGCCTTGAATACGCTAGGTGAACATACTGATAAGTGGGATACTCTTATAATTTATATCGTGACACAAAAATTAGATAATGTAACAAACACAAAGTGGGAAGAATATAAAGCCAACCTTGCAGAGTCTCCTAGTTTAGAAGACTTTTATCAATTTCTCAGAAATCGTGCGGACGTTCTGGAGACTGTGCAAGGAGGCGCAAAGGGTGTTCCAGTAAATAATCATCCCAAAAATGACAAGTTTAATCATAATAGGGACCAGAGACAGATCAAGTCCTTTTTTTCAGCAATGCCAAATAGATCTTGTTTCATGTGTAATCAGAACCACCGAATATTCGAATGTAAATTATTTGCAGAGATGACACCCGAGGCGAGGGAGGCTGAGGCATTGAAGCGCAAGCTGTGCCTCAACTGCCTTCGTCCCGGTCATTTGACTTCTCACTGCCGACTCAACTCCTGCAGGACCTGCAAACAAAAGCATAACAGTTTACTATGTAAGGTAAACATTAATCATAAAAATAAACAATTAAATAATGAAGGTCAATCTTGTAATAATATTGCACCAAGTACTAGCAACGAAAAACAAAACATGAACAACGTACCTAGTACCCCGTTGACGACTCTTACATCATCACTGCGCGATAGTGAAGTCCTCTTGGGCACCGCAGTTGTCGATGTCGTTGACGATCGTGATAATAGTACTTACCCTGCACGAATTTTGTTGGACTGCGGAAGCCAAAGTTCTTTCGTCACCGAAGAGCTGAAAAGAAAACTTAAAATTAAAAGTAATGGATCTGCATCCAGATGTGTCAGCGGACTTAATAATGCGACATCTTTGGTTTCCGATTCATGCACACTAAAAATAAAATCGAGAATTAATTCGTATTCGGCTAGTGTAAATTGTATGATAATTCCAAGCATTGCTGAAAACTTACCTAGTGTAGAGGTTAATCCAAATGATTTGAACTTACCCGACAATGCTCCGCTGGCTGACCCCGAGTTTTATAAGAGTGACAAAATTGATATTTTAATCGGGTCTGACATGATGTGGAGCATTGTAAAGGGTGGTTGTCAAATGCCAATAGGTGAAAGTGGAGCTGTGCTCATATATTCTAAATTTGGTTGGTTAGTGTCGGGGCCCATGAGCCCAGCCACCCCGTTTAAGCCAGCGAGCAAAATATTATGCAACTTTAGTCAAGAAATTAAGGATTCACTTTCTAAATTCTGGGAACTTGAAACCTTTGCCAGTCCCAATAAGATTTGTTCAACAGACGAGCAAATTTGTGAGGAATCGTTTAATAAAAATACAGTCCGGTTAGATTCCGGCAGATTTCAAGTAACAATGCCATTGAAGGAGTCTCCGGAGGTACTAGGGGATTCATTTACATTAGCTAAACGATGTTTTTTCAATTTAGAAAGGCGCTTTCGTAAGCAGCCAGAACTCAAAGAAATGTATAGTCAATTTATTGATGAATATGAGGCACTGGGCCACCTGACTGAAGTGGAGAAGCCATCTAATGGTAATTACTTGCCTCATCACGCCGTGCTTCGCGAAAAGAGCGAGACAACAAAACTCAGAGTCGTTTTTAATGCGTCAGCGCGCACGACGTCAGGCAAATCTTTAAACGACATTCAGTATGTTGGCCCAGTGGTGCAAAATGACCTGTTTTCCATTTTATTGAGATTCCGACAACATAAGTATGTTTTGACGGCCGATATCGCCAAAATGTATCGCCAGGTGGCACTAAAACGAAGCACAATTCCAAGGCTCGAGCTCGCTGCAGCGTTACTCGGGGCTCAGTTGAGTGCGAAGGTATGTCAGTCACTCACGTGTAAATTCGATAAAAAATATTTTTGGAGCGATTCGACAGTAGTACTAGCGTGGATAAAGAACACAAACCCCAGCAATCTCAAACAGTTTGTGTATAATAGAGTAAATGAAATACATGAGTTGACTGACAAATCTTCATGGAATCATGTTCCTACCGATGTAAATCCGGCGGACATCGCGACAAGGGGGGTCACTCCCGGCCAGCTGCAGGATGCCAAAATGTGGTTCAATGGACCAATATTTTTAACGAAATCCGAGACAGAATGGCCCAGCACTCAAATATACGATATAGAAGTACCAGAATTAAAAGTATTAACATGCGTCACACTGCAGCAGCCGTCATTTGATTTTGAAAGGTTCTCTAAGTTCCATAAAATGATCCGTGTCGTAGCATATATGTTAAGGTTCATTTACAACTGTAAACAATTAAAAAAAGACTTGTATCGAAGTGGCAATCTGTCAAACGACGAATTAGATCTGTCTACTCTAACTCTAATCAGAGCGTGTCAACGAGATTCGTTTCCGGATGACTTACACTGTCTCCAAAATAACAAACCAGTTCAGCGTAAATCTAAAATATTATCACTTAACCCGTTCTTGGATCAACAGGACCTGATTAGAGTTGGAGGACGGATTCAAGGTTCAGTATGCGAATATACTAAGAAACATCCCATTTTGTTGTGTTCAAGGCACAACTTTACAAAACTTGTATTTAAAGAAGAACACTTGAGTAATCCCCACTGTGGGCCTCAGCTCTTGTTAAATATTGTAAGAGATCAATATTGGCCTATTGGCGGAAGGAACCTTGCGCGGCAAACATTTAGGAAATGTATTGTCTGTATGCGTATTCAAGGCAGCTCAATTCAGCCCATGATGGGCAACTTGCCCCCTGCACGAGTTACACTCACATACTCGTTTATAACAACAGGAATGGATTTTGCAGGTCCGTTTTCAATCGCTAATCGCAAGGGCAGAAGATGCAAGTTGTCCAAATGTTGGTTATGTTTATTTGTGTGCCTCAGCACCAAGGCTGTCCATTTAGAGGTCGTAAGTAGCTTAAGTACGGAAGCATTTCTCATGACCTTCCGCAGATTTATCTCACGTCGTGGTAGGCCTCATGATATTTACTGTGACAATGGTTCAAACTTCGTAGGAGCGAATAACGAGCTGGGTAGGATGTTGCGAGCGAGCCAGAAAACCATGATTGAGGCCGCCCATGACAAGGGTATCAAATTTCACTTTGGTCCAGCGTATTCTCCCCATTTCAGTGGGATTAACGAGGCCGGCATTAAATCTGCAAAAATACATTTAAAACGTGTCGTAGGAAATTCAAATCTGACGTTTGAGGAGCTAGCGACGCTATTCACACAAATCGAAGGAATCCTAAATTCCCGCCCATTAACTCCTTTAACGTCAGACCCATCTGATATGTCTCCTCTGACTCCAGGGCACTTCCTGATAGGGCGGCCTCTGACCGCTTTACCAGAGCCACCTGTTACTACAAACTGTCCAAACAGATACCAGAGAATAGAACTGATGAGGCAGCACTTCTGGAGCAGATTCCATAAAGAATACTTAAGCGAGCTGCAACAGCGGACCAAGTGGCGAGTGAAGGGGCGCGAGCTGAAGGAGGGCGACCTCGTAGTCATCAAGGACGACCGCCTCCCGCCGATGCAGTGGCGCTTAGGGCGAGTCCACCAACTTTATCCAGGCACGGATGGCATAACCAGAGTAGCAGACTTCAGGACGGCGAAAGGCATTGTCAAGAGGGCAATCAACCGAGTCTGCCCACTGCCGCTGGACGAGACCGGCGACAGCAGCTCTATTGGAAGCCAGGGCTTCCAAGGCGGGGACCCTGTTCACGCGGACAGCGCGTGAGACACCGGCCAACCCTACGGCGAACGCGGGGAAAGGAGAGAGGCGCGGCGGGGGCGTGCCGCGGCGCGGCGGCGCCGGCCGCCCCACTCCACTGCAACACCGAAAATCGACCGGCAGCGCGCGACAGCGCGCTCGCGCATATATTTTATTATTTTAATTTCAATACACCTTTTTTTATGTCCAGGATTGAGTTTAATTCAACATCCCCGGACAACTGTAAGTATACCGTTATTTTATAAACTACCTGTATAACTCTGTTTTACCAATGCAAGACTACGCAATACTTTTTATTACTGTACTAACGGTTACTAAGTATATGGCGAAATAAAAAGCAAAAAAAAAAACGACTTCAAAAAAAACTAAAAAGCTAAAAATAACCCATTTAAGTACAGATTACGTTTGAATCACGTTTTGAAGACGATGCCAAACCACTCATTTATTATATTTTTATATTATATAAGTATATTTTTTTGTTTTTAGTGATTCATATAAAATACTTATGGCGGGGTGATCTGGGAGGTCTTAAAGGCATACATCTCGTTTAAGTTATCTCCTAACTTCGGTTCTACGATTGCTACTACTACTACGATTACTTAGGCGGGTAGCAATGTTCTAGGTGGGCTCGCGCGCTACGCCGTCTCTGGGACGCTCCGCACCTTTGGTGCTACACGGAGCTCGGCCTGCGGCCTCGTGGGGGGACGTTCGCTCTTAAGCCTGCGGCCCTCGGTCGAACTAAAATATTAAAGTTTGTTGTCCGATATTTTCTGAAATTGACCGAATTTTTTGAATTCGATTTCAGATTCCGACTTGGGGGCCCAAAAAACTGCCTGATACCGAATTTCAGCCCCCTCGGACCAATATGAAATTTTCTCCATACAAATCTTGTTTTTCCGATATTTTCCGAATTTGACCGAATTTTCGGACCCAATTCCAGATTCATATTTGTGAGCCCCAAATGCCCCCCGATATCGAGTTTCAGCCCCCTAGCACCAACTTGAAATTAAGAAAAAAAAGTCGCCATTTCGTTTTTTTTTTCACGACTGTACTCGGGTGGAGGCCCCCTATGACATTTGGTCGAGCACCTCCCACCTGAGCCAACCGTTTACGAGATACGGGCCTCTTAAAAAAATTCCCATATTTTTTTTTTATGATAGAAAAAAAAACTTTTTTGGAATCAGGGGGCCCAAAGCCCCCTACATACCAAATTTCAGCTCGCTACGACCATTTTGAAATTTCGACGCCTATTAACCACCCTTAGATAGCGAAGGATTATCGTAGTATAGTTAAAACGACATTACTGCAATAGTGCAATGCTCAGATTGTTTTTAGTACGAATAATATTTTCGAAGTAAAACATAGATCGGAATTATCCGGTAATTTTGTAAATTCATTGTCACTCTTTTAGTACTTTATCAAAGTTTGACATGCTTTCATATTAATATATGATACCATATATTACCTGAAAAAATATACTATAGCCACCAAAAGATTTCCTTTTGCAACCTTTAATTCCAGTTACCATAATGCAATTATAAGTATGTAATTTTTTAAATAATCAGAAAAGATACCATTAAGCACTGTCAAAAATGCTGACAGTTCTCAATTATATTAATAAGATTTCAAATTTAAAGGTTTTATCCTGCCCTAACATAAAATTATTTTTATATACTAACGGATTGTATAACTTTCATAATTTTTTCCGTTAGTTTCTTTGGTGACGCGTAAGAAAGTTTAGCGAATAAAATATTAATTATTTGAAGTGAATAGTGTTAATTTAAAGAAAAGTATAAACTACTAATAACTACCATTTTATTTGAAAACTACTAATTATTACAATTTTTTGTGACTGGCAATATTAGAAAGGGACACACTACCTATCTGCGAGCTGTCTCTGTCTTCCCGTGACCCCTTCACCCGTAAAATATACTTTATGTATCTATACTAAGATTTAATTTTGTGTGAACACTTATTCTGAGTTCGCACTCCTGTTGTCTTAAATATAAGCTCCTTGGTCAGTACCTAATGTAGGATAGTATAATATCCGCATTAGTCTGCTATGCCATTGTGACGTCACATTAATACTATATCGCGTTTTGGCGCGAACATGTAAATGGTAACGGAAAAACGCAAATTGTACAAAAACATGCGCAGCAAAAAAAAAAACTTTGTTTTATATTTTAATTTACGATAAGCTTAATACATTTAAACCGGTTTTTAATTTTTGTCAATAACCCTATTGAATATTTTTCTGGAGGTTGGTTTACTTTCGGAGCCAATGAAAGTGGAACGCGAAATAAACCAAACAAAATCTAGATTGTTTATGACGTTTTGTCTACTTTTTGGTACGCGAAATAGATGTATTTTAGTCATCTACTATATTGCGGGAACTTAAAATCTCCTCGCGGCTTTCATCCGAGTGTCTCCGCAGAGTCTTGGAATTCTTCGGACACATCGCAAGAAAAGGCGGAGGCAACCTTGAGCGGCTTATCGTGACCGGCAAAGTAGATGGGAAAAGGCCTCGTGGACGCAGCCCAATACGTTGGTCCGACCAGATCCGCTCCGCTCTTGACTCGACAGTTCACAGCGCCCTTCACACCGCCGCAGACAGAAACAGATGGAGGAAGGTCGTACGAGAGAAAGTATTGCAAAGGGGAGGTCACGACCCTCAGCTATGAGGAAAACGACGCAAGGAGGAGGAGTCATCTACTTAGATATAGATCTGTGACGTACTTAGTCAATTTAGGTGTGTTCAGTTTAATACTGATCGTCCGAAATTTTCAGTCAATTTATAGTTACCAATTATCATTAATTATGTCATTTATGATATATTTTTGTTTAAATTATCTCGTGTGACATTTTTTTTAATCAGTATAATATACAAGACGAACAAAAAAGAGGCGGGGCACTACCTTCCTTTTCTCGAACCGTTTCGTTTCATTTTCAAACACTCATAGCTTCGTCCGAGTTAACACCAGAGCGCCCAAATTCACAGGTGAAGATGCAGTTAGGGAAAATAATATATAAAATGTTCTAAATTTAATTGATCTAGCTTTTATACTTTAGGTTTTATTGGTACCTAAAATACGCCGATTTTGCCACTCACTCACGTATTATTCGGGAAGTATCCCGATGGCCTAAAAAGCTGAAATTTGGTATGTAAGCTAGTATTAGTACACAAACAACAAAATAATTCTAAAACTTGGAACATTTAAGCCCCAACCCCTTAAACTAGGGGATGGAAGTTTGTATGAGACTTCCGCAAATTTACTAGAAGTCTGAAAATTGACATAGGGACTTCTTGTTATAAATAAAATACATATTCTACGATTTTTGGAAATTCACCCCTCACCCTTTAAATAAGGAGATGGAAGTTTGTGGGTCATTGTCAGATTTAGGTGCGCGTCTTTCCGGTGGACATTTGCAAAATTAAGGGTTCCAGGGCCTAATTTTCTGAGTAAATGCCTGTGAGAATAAAGAACGTTCCCTCTTCTATAATCCGATGTAATAGCAACATAACCTAGATTCATACAAGCTCTTAACTTTTGACCACCGAAGGGACAAATTTTGTTTTTTGAACTGACATCGACCCTTGTATGGGTTTTTCATTAACGGGAATAAAAGTGTATATATATGGGGCTAAACTTAAGTATTTCTTAACTACACAATTATTACTACCTACTTCAGCTGACGCTCAAGAAACGCTACAGCCCAAAAAAAATTAAAAAAACTAGGGCACCTTACAAAAAGAAATGAGATCCCACCAAAACATAATTTCATGTAAAATTGGCGGCCAAGACTCACATGCTCAATTGCTCATAACGCTTTCGCTGTAAAAGAGTTATCAGATTATATGATATTATCATGAAGACATAAACTTAATTTCTTACCATATGGGCCAGACGGTCCGTTGGACTTATTCACGGTACATACTTTTGAAACCAATGTGTAGGGTTAGTAAACTCAGGGCTTTGGGGCTTGAAGCCAGTTGATGCCATATTTTTTAAACCAAGGTGGTAGGGTTAGTAAAGTCAGGGCTTAGGTGCTTGGCTTTTCCTGGGATCTGATAACTTTTTTTACAGCGAAAGGGTTACGAGCATGTGAGTCTTGGCCGCCAATTTTACATGAAATGTTTTTGGTGGGATGGCATTTTCAGATCACGGTGGATGTTATATGTATAAATACAGGACCATGATGAGGCTATTTATCGTGCGATAAACATTTGACATAATCTTAACTTCACTTCTGCGACCTTTATATCCTTTAATTTTTAACCTAGTTTTACATGACCTTTCTTTTGACGCTCAATTCTTTACTTAATCATATTTCTTACATTTAATTTCGTTGTCTGACGTCCAAAACATTCATTCATTGCTTAAAATGAGTTTGAATCCTAACAATGTCGGTAAAGTTTTCTTTATTCAATTGAATTTCTTTGTTCAATTAAACTGGAATATTTGGAAATACATTTTATTATTTTAAGCGCTTTATTTCAAATATGATTTGAACTTTATCAGGGCTGGTTAGCGCTCACTACCAATGAGTCTGACTTTGTGTGGGAGTACAAACCCAGTAACGGGAATGCACTGCGCCGCAGCACCCTTAGCACAACTGTGACTCGCGACTCTTGTCGTGCGATATAGCATCGCCCGTCACTCTCTCACAGTACAGCGAAGAAAGTGATAGGTAATACTTCTCGCAATGAAGAGTAGCATGTCACAGTTGTGCTAGGGCGTGCACGAGTGATTAATTTAAGTGCGTAGCCGCGTAAACCGGTGTATATATTTAAAAGTAGCATTTGCTCGGCTTGTATATGGATGGTATGCGATTTTTACTGATACATCATACATTGTTATCTATGAAAATAAAAAACACTATTTAGTTCCAAGGGTTTGGGCTGGGCGGCTTTGACGAGTCAGTCTAGTTGTCTCTTTATATGGAAAAATTCTAGGAATGTAAATGGGTATCGGTGATTTTGACACGGACGATATTTTTCTGTTTCTGGAGTTGCCTTTCTAGTAAAACTTTTAAATAAATTTTGCTTATTCGTAAAGTTGCTAGACAAGCAGATATTAACAGGTTATTAGCACTGATACTGTCATGATTACTCATGATTATGTCATGGACTGAATTTAACATAAAGCAAAGCATTGTTTTAATTCTAGGTATTTTGAAACAGTTTGTGATAATACTGAATGCGTCAGTTGCATTAGTGCTTTCTTATATGGTGCCGTTAATTATTCAAACGCGTCTTAATGCTATATGGAAGTTTTACTGAAAGTATAGGGTTTGTGCGTATTCTAAAATATTCGGAGATGGGCGTGGCTAAACTTAAAGAGTTCCAAGTTTGACTAGTAAACCCTAAAAGTAGCAATAATTTATTTATAAATCTCAAAACAAGCGCGCGTCACGCGACTTAGGGATTTGGCATGTTTGACGAGTTCGTTACTAGCACAATGCTATTTACTACCTATTTACTTAAGTATCAATTAGCGAATACAATTACAAAAAGATTCAAAGGCTTATTACAGTTATTATGAAAATAATTACACATAAAAATACACATTAGAAACACATTAAGAACATATAGTACTAAGAATTTAGTAGCGGGACAATAGGTCTCGAAGTCTCGATATGAACACATCAACATCGGCGTTTCTCTCTATCACATATATATTTAATTATCTAGAAAATAAAATATTACACAAGTGTATAGTTACACATACAGTGTTTACACATTTTAAAGTAAACATACAGTGGAAGGAAGTGGGAGATGCATTTCAGCCTTTTAGACACGGGGTCTCAGTTATGGTAAAAATAAAATAAAATAAATCTTGGTTACGCTTCTCTTTACCTGATACAATGCTCTTACGGTGCCATGCAAAATATTGAATTGAAAGAAGAGACGGAGAATGCACTTCACATGTGTGTACTAAAGATAGCGTTATCTTCATCAATCGTCCCCAACGAAGCTACAAGTGTAGCATTGATTAACGTAAACGTATCATTGGCTAAAGAACTACATTCATTGTCGACGCTTCGTGTGTTTGAATTCTAGATCATTCTTCTCTCCCAAGGACACACTGTTCAACCAAGTTTACATTATTCATTGCACGGATTTCTTAATGTTTACAAGTAAACTAGAGTTAGTAAAACGAGACCGTTTTTCGAATCCCAGAGCTAAATTCGTAATAATAGTGGGGTATATAGTATACTTCCTACAAGATTTATCAAATTATCTTATTAATAATTTCATTGCCGGTGCGAGCCAGCGCAGCGTAGGACGTCCACCCACAAGGTGGACAGACGACCTGATAAAGGTTGCAGGAAGCCGCTGGATGCAGGTCGCTTCCAACCGGCCGATCTGGAAGTCACTGGGGGAGGCCTATGTTCAGCAGTGGACGTCCTGTGGCTGAAATGATGATGATGATGATGATGAATTTCATTCACAATGTGGCTTTGGTTGTCAATGATGAGGTTTACTCGTTTGGTCTCGAACGTGATGAATGCGATGGACCTGCATCCAAAAAACTGAAGCTGATATCCCGCTGTTCCGAAATTCAGAATATAGATGCAATGTAGCGACACAAAAAACTAGTTTGCGAGGATGTCACGTGAAATTTGTATCACATAATTACCGGCCTTTTATGTATTTTCAAGGCAAACGCTATTGAAAAATATATTGTAGAATTAATTGCGCAGTATGAAAATATCGCGGTTCAAGTGTTTGGTAAAGATAACCAGTTCGGAAGACGTCTACTAAATTTTAACCACACAGGTATGATGCATGAAATAGAAATATACAACGTTGAAGGAGCTATGGGCGGTTATATCTTTAGTATAAATCGCATAATAAATTTGGATATCATATATCCTTTTATAGTCGATCACTTAGTGATGGTAACGACCCGAGCAAAAGTGCTTTATAAATGGTCCACTGTTCTAAAGCAGCTCGGTTTACCGACTATATGCTGTGTGTTTGGAGTGTTCTGTGTTATATGTGGCTTAGTTATATTTATGGAGATATTAAAAAAAAACCCGAGAGATACCAGTCGAGATATACTCATTATGTGGCGTTACTTCTTGAATAACATTACTCAAACAGAGGTCGTTAAAACGGGAATACCGTACAGATTGGTATTATTGAGCACGATCTTGTTTGTAATGATCATATCATGCTCTACTCAAGCGTTCTTGTTTAGCGCTACAACAGCACCGATTTGTTACTACCAACCTGACACTGTCCATGAAGTGATGACGACTTTTAAACCATTAAGCGATTTCGACAAGTCTTTCAATATTGTGGTATCAGCCAGCACCATTTGATAGCCATTAAAAAGTTTGTAACATTTTAATCAAAGAATTAGCACGGCAAGGACATCCACAGGTCTTCCTCACGACTCCACGCCAACATCCAATAGAGAACATTTTGGAAATCGATGTTCACGAAATGACGTACTCCAAATTCAAACAAGGCTTTAATGAACCAGCAAAATGTAATAGTTATGCATTTACCGATCCCCAAGAATATGTGACTGAGTTTGGCAAAATAATGAGTCTTATAATAGACCTTCAGCTAAGTCACTCAAAAATGTAAGCTGTTATTAAACAAGAATGCCAGCGATGTATTGAATCAATAGGCGGGCTATTTGGCGCGAGGTTTCAAGCACCAGTTCTCAGATGATGCTGATTAAGATGATGGTGGCGATGATTATATTGATGATGGCATTGGTGAAAATGATGAACATCGTGATGCTGATGATGTTTAGGTATCGAGATAACATCAGCCACCTGAGCCGCATAATATTTGACCACCGCGAGAACACGCTGAAGACAGCGTCATGCTGGGTTCACCGCTTGAAGACGCATGGGGTGAAATACCTAAGGCCCCTCCCCTCGCAAACGCGACTTTTGTTGGCTTCACCATGCTCGAATTATTACTTATTGCAATTCTATGTGTTCTCATTGTTATAAATATATAATATTTAGTTTCTACTGTCAACGGTTTAATAGTACATTACTGCAGACGCCGGGAAATAAGGGCTTGCCGGCTGAGTAGGTATAGACGGCCGACCGTAAGGGAGGCCGTCTAGTGATACGAAGCCGGCAAGCCCTTTTCACGGCTAAGGCATGTATAGTGCTTTTCTCAAACATATGCAATGAAATAAAAAAATACACCACTCAAAAAAACATAATTCAGCTGTTCAGCCAGTTCATGAACACAGACGCCATGTTTAAAAAAAATATTTTTAATTTTCCCTCCAATCCCTCTATATATTTTTTCTTTAATAAGTCCACGTGTGTAGTGTGCGAATATTAGGGCCATTATACACAACCTGATAATAAGAATCTTAGTTTCTATAAAAAGGCAGAGGATTTTTAATATTGTCTATGGTCTCTGGTGACTTACGTATAGACGGTATTTTCAGTTCGTGTGTACTAGGCATTAACACGGGGGTTCCCTCTATGTCGCATACTTTTGTTTGTCCGAAACTGTTTTAGCATAACAGACTTGGCATATTAAGTTTTCGACGAATGGTAATGTGGCAGAAACCTTATTTGGCATAAGTTCTAACTTACCGAAAATGTGTTTGCCCGAAATTGTATTCGCATACTATTGTTTAGGCCGATTATATTTACGAATAATTTGGTTTAGCATAGTGGTATTTGGCATATTATCTTTTGTCCGAATCTATCTTGGCATACTTAAATTGCTACAAGAAAAGCAGGTTAGGTTAGGTTATAACTGAATCCCTCGCAAAAACGATCAGCTAGCAGAAAAGTAGGTTAGGTTAGGTTAGAACTTCGTCGCTCAAAAAAACAAACTGCTAGCAGAAAAGTAGGTTAGGTTAGGTTAGAACTTCGTCGCTCAAAAAAACAAACTGCTAGCAGAAAAGTAGGTTAGGTTAGGTTAGAACTGCGTCCCTCGCAAATACGATCAGCTAGCAGAAAAGTGGGTTAGGTTAGGTTAGAATTGCGTCCCTCAAAAAAACGAACTGCTAGCAGAAAAGTAGGTTAGGTTAGGTTAGGTTAGAACTACGTCCCTCGCAAAAACGAACTGCTAGCAGAAAAGTAGGTTAGGTTAGGTTAGAACTTCGTCCCTCAAAAAAACAAACTGCTAGCAGAAAAGTATGTTAGGTTAGGTTAAAACTACGTCCCTCGCAAAAACGAACTGCTAGCAGAAAAGTAGGTTAGGTTAGGTTAGAACTTCGTCCCTCAAAAAAACGATCAGCTAGCAGAAAAGTAGGTTAGGTTAGGTTAGAATTGCGTCCCTCAAAAAAACGAACTGCTAGCAGAAAAGTAGGTTAGGTTAGAACTTCGTCGCTCAAAAAAACAAACTGCTAGCAGAAAAGTAGGTTAGGTTAGGTTAGAACTGCGTCCCTCGCAAATACGATCAGCTAGCAGAAAAGTGGGTTAGGTTAGGTTAGAATTGCGTCCCTCAAAAAAAAGAACTGCTAGCAGAAAAGTAGGTTAGGTTAGGTTAGAACTACGTCCCTCAAAAAAACAAACTGCTAGCAGAAAAGTAGGTTGGGTTAGGTTAAAACTACGTCCCTCGCAAAAACGATCTGCTAGCAGAAAAGTAGGTTAGGTTGGGTTAGAACTTCGTCCCTCAAAAAAACAAACTGCTAGCAGAAAAGTAGGTTAGGGTAGAACTGCGTCCCTCGCAAAAACGATCAGCTAGCAGAAAAGTAGGTTAGGTTAGGTTAGGTGAAAACGTTAACAGCGCCTAGACATAATTGCTCAGCAAATGCAAAAAGCATCGTTTTTGCATGTCTGCGGCCATAAAATTTTCGGTGTGATGAATATGCCTATTTATTTTATGCGTAGACATGATTCGGACAAACAAAAATATGCGCAAATAAAATATGACAAATGAAATTATGCCTAGTTATTTTATGCGTAGACATGATTCGGACAAACAAAAATATGCGAAATAAATTTATGACAAATGAATATCTGCGTAATCAAAATATGCGAATCTTGATTATGCCAAAACAGTTTATGCGGAAAGTCAATTCTGCCTACATAGATTATGCCATGCAAAATTATGACTAAAAATATTATGCCAAAACAGGGGGAACCATTAACACGGATATTGTTGCTCCGATGGCTGAATGGGTAGCTACTAGAAAAAAAAATATATCAGCTGTTCATACACACAGACGCCATGTTTACATTAAAATTAAAAACAAATTACTTCCCGGCTTAGGCCTTCAATTTTGTATGAAATTCCTTTACAGTTCTCTCGAATTGTTCCGCCCGAAACTTGACACTTCGAAGCCTGTTCTAACGCACGTTACGGCGATATTTCATTGCATGTTTGAGAAAAATATCTTATTTGTAAGGTATTATTAAAATAAGCACAAGTGTCCTTACGTTACAAGGTTGGAGCTTATAGTACTGAATTACATCTGTAATCCCATTTGATAAAATATGAATATACATAGTTGTGTGGTTTTAATTCACAATAACGTATAAATCAATATTACCATAATAATATTTAGAGTTCCATACCCAAAGGGTAAAAACGGGACCCTATTACTGAGACTTCGCTTTCCGTCCGTCTGTCACCAGGCTGTATCTCAAGAACGGTGATAGCTAGACAGTTGAAATTTTCATAGATGATGTATTTCTATTGCCGCTATAACAACAAATACTAAAACTAAAATAAAATATTTTTTTAAGGGGGGCTCCCATACAACATACTTGTTATAGATTATGGTACGGAACCCTTCATGCGCGAGTCGGACTCGCACTTGCTCAATTTTTACTAAGTTTCGTTTGTGTAGGTGCCTGGTTTCTTTCGAATGAATCCTTTTTTATTTAGTAAATAATTTATACTTACTACTTCCTTGTAAGATCTCACCAGACATGAAGTTATTTATAAACAGAGGAATATATTGTACCAGTCCTTTATCGTACTTTGTCTCCATACGTTTTGTTCCTTAAATGAGTCGCGCTTTTGTAGTACATTCCACGGATACCGTTTACAACAGTTTCCACATATTATTGTGAAATGGTATAATTAACTTTATATTTACAATTGGTGGGCACGGTTAGTGTAGTTTTACGGTTTGGGGAATTTACGCAGCGGAACAGCGTTCGGCAGTTTGATCAAACGGGTTGTGGCTAACAAGCGTACATAGGTACATTTCTCTGTCACTCTCTTTGTCATTTGTTTTATGTTTGATTTCAAATAGCGACCGGCCTTCTTTTTTCTGACATGGTTTATTATTAATACTACTGTTATGCAGAATAAAAGTGATTATCGAGTAACTTAGTTTTAGTTTAGGTTATATTATTTAAAGCACATTTCGAAATACGCATCCGAAAGTAATATAAATAATATTTTAGTGCAAGAATTAAACGCAGTGATGGATAAAGACAATGGGCTGAAGAGAAAATTTTGTTTTTGATGTGCTCAATTTAAAACTCAAGATAAAATGTACAGCCGTTTTGTATAATAATACTACGGAACAGTGCATAAGTACAGCCTGCTAAATTAATATCACAAGTTGAAGTAAAAAATACAACGTTATTATTATTAGCATGATCGTGTAGTACATGCTTATATAAAAAATATACAGTGCCCTTATAAAAGCCTGTCCCATCCACTCACTACCTTTTATTCAATCCACTGCTTCAGGGCTACTCCGAATATTTCATCGATATCCATTATGAAAAAGGCTAATTTTCCGCTCTGAAATGTGGGACAGAAATCATATTCATGCAACCCTTACATAGGCTAAGGGTCTAATAAAAGTGCTAAATCGTTTTCATCGGAATATTCCTTTACGATTCGAAGAAATATATAATATAAATAATCTATTAAAATAGTATACACCGTGACCGTTAATAACCCGAAAGATTTAAGCTAACGATACTAGAGCCTAATTAGAGTATATAAACTTATGGAACATATAGTCCAAAAACTGATAATTAAGGAGATATAAATTATTTAAAACAAATCAAAAGTTAAAAAATCTCCTGTCTAACACACCCTAATTCATGTCATAATGCCAATGTTCAAATTTGAATTCGTCAAAATTTAAACATAGAACCCTGTAATATTGAGACAGCGATAACTTGACACTTCTTGTCATAGAACACAAGTCACGGCATTCGCCGTTCGTCGTATGATTTCGGAGCGATTCGTGAAGTGTCATGCTCGCTCATTCTTCTTCAACTAAAGACTTGTTCACAAAGAACCGGGCAATTAATATGATTTAATTTGTACTGAAATAGTAATTTAATTAAGACACATAATTAGACCCATGTTGATATAACATTATTGACTCGTATTGTCGTCAAAAATACGTGGTTTAAATCTTTCGGGTTATTAACGGCCACGGTGTATAAGTAATAGTAGATTGTTTGACAAGGGGTTAAAATAAGTCATTATGGCACGTATTTGGACGGACGAACGAAGTGAGCGAGGATAAATATATCTAATAAGTGTCATAATGGGTTTGGTCACGTGTTAAGTAAACAATCTGTTTTTCACTTCGACGACGAGGGACCTTGAGAACACAGGTCTATAGTATGTAGTAAAATGTCAGTTTGAAAGGTCGGCAATATTTTTTTGCTTTGTATCTTAATAATTTGATTCTTTTTCAAGTTTCTGTTCAAGCACTTTTATAAAACTGTGGTGCCCGAAAATCAATGTTGTTCAAATGAACAAAATAAAAATGGCCCCGTTCCACCGACCACGACTTGACAACTGAGTAGGGGCCGACGTATCCTTCTACCCTCTTTTTCCGTCGATTACTGCTATTTGCGTACACCGACTTCTTTCTACACCCATTATTGGATTCGTTTCTCTAATCCCGATTCTATTCAATGAAAAGTTTTTATTGGAGAACTAGCTTTTGCCCGCGACTACGTACGCGTGGAACTTGATAAAAGGGATTATTAAAAGCGCCTAAGAAAATGTAAGAGCAATTGTGCTTTTGGTCTAATAATTACATTTCCTACAGGGTCACCGCACCCCAACAGAAATGTTCACTCACTTTTCAATCTTTTTAGGTATAATTTCCAGGATGAAAACTATCCTATGTCCTTCCTCGGATCTTAAACTATCTCTATGCCAATTTTCATCAAAATCGATTCAGCGGTTTAAGCGTGAAGAGGTAACAGACAGACAGACACACTTTCGCATTTATAATACTAGCTTTTGCCCGCGACTACGTCCGCGTGGAACTTGGAAGTATGGAAGCAACCTCGTACAACACGATAGATATCCGCCTAATCACCTTACTTAATAAAAGGGATTATTAAGAGCGCCTAAGCAAATGTAAGAATTGTGCTTTTGGTCTAATAATTACATTTTCGACAGGGTCATCAATGTCATCATGAATTACTTACTCACTTTAAAATCTTTTTAGGGATAATTTCCAGGATGAAATCTATCCTATGTCCTTCCTCGGATCTTAAACTATCTCCATGCCAAATTTCATCAAAATCGATTCAGCGGTTTAAGCGTGAAGAGGTAACAGACAGACAGACAGACAGACACACTTTCGCATTTATAATATTAAGTATGGATATGGATTAGTATGGATTAAGTATGGATTATTTGACCTTTGACAATGGACTGATGATAAGGGGCTTAAGTCGATTGACATTGAAATATGTAGTGCCATAAGATACGATATTAAAAATATATATGTATATTACCAACCAACAAGGTGGACAGACGACCTGGTTAGGATCGCTAGCAGAAATTGGACGAGGGCGGCGCAAGACCGATCGTTGTGGAGAACTTTGGGGGCGACCTTTGTCCAGCAATGGACGTCTATCGGTTGATATGATGATGATGATGTATATACCCTCATGTGTTGACAAAGTTTATGTTAAATAATATATGCTGCCAAGCTAAGTTTGGGGCCTAAAAAGACATTAGACAAGTTGCAATTTAAATTAAAAGTAGGTAAATATAAAAGAGAATAAGTAATTTCAAAACAAAAGAGATAAATACACTCTATTACTAAGACTCTGCTGATCGTCTGTCTGTCACCAGGCTTATGAACCGTGAGAGTTTACATAGATGATGTATTATTTCTGTTGGCGCTATAACAATAAATACAGAAAGCAAAAAAAAGTTAAGTAAGAAATATTTTGCTGTACGGAACTCTCGGTGCGCGAGTCCAACTCGTACTTGGCCGGTTTTTCTGAGTTTTGAATTATATGATGCAAACAAAGTGTAATTGTATTGTAAATACCAGATTAACACGGTGCATGATTTGTTTTTGTGGCTAACCTTTTAACCACAAATCACCATCGTTCGATTTACAGCAGTATTTCATAAATACCTACATACCTGCGTATTTTACTATACAGATAGGACAGTGGCGTTTTACCTACCGTTTCATTATTTTCAGGCTGATTACTTAACATAATGATTGATAGATGACCACCATGTGCGGTTGAACCCGTACAATCGCACTTTATTATATTACATTATAATTACGTTTTCGTTAAGGATAAATCCCCTAAAAGGATAAATTTTCCACGAAATTCATACCCATTTCAAAAGTTAAATTACCCACAGCTCTATGGATTCACTTTAAAATTAATATTCAGGGTCCTTTTAACTTTAAATCACAACACTAGAATTCGCCTGCTAAAACTGAGGGAGTTGTAAAACAAACTTATTTTGCTTCATCCTCAACGGATTTATTGAATATTTGTAGAATTTATTGAATATATTATGACATAGAATTTCACATTACCCAGAAAAAATTCAACAATGGCTGTTGTAAAAATATAACAAAATAAAAAAAAAAACTGGTCCTAGCGAGTTTTACCCCTGTTATTACGAGGAACTGAGAAGTTTTGTGGTCTTATTGATAATACTTGGCCAGAACCTTCACACAAACAAAAACATAACGAGTAATCATGTGCAATTGCAATAAGGAAGAAGGTATGTTAGGGCGATTCTCCGGGCCGAGCTATTTTTCTTGACTTCGGTGGTCAATTTTATTTTTCATATTTTTGATTCGTGACTTTAATATATAAAAACGGCCTAATTTTAAAAAATATTGGTAGCAAAGGCCCTCTTCTGAACTTAGTGGTTCAAAAGATATTTAAGATTTTACAATCACCGAAATCAAAGGCTCAATACTTCAGAGTTTTCGATGTGTAGCTCGCTGAAATGACGACCCTTAGGAATATTTGTAGTGTCAGGCTGTTGAGGCATAATACCCTGATGCACCAGTTCAACGAGATGGGTAAACCATGTGCTAAAATGCCAATGAGATGCCGGGGAAAGCAGCCTAACGAACAGCAACCCACCGAAATTAGTAAACAAGAGAAGCACAGTCAGAACTATGCTGCATTAACAAAATCACGATTAAGTATAAGCATTGAGGAACCGATTGAGGGGCATGGCAATATAGAAATAATGTAAAACCAGTTGGTTTTATCGTAAAAATTGATAGCGGTGGCAGTTTTTATTGACTTCAGTGGTCAAAAATTACACCGAATCAATGGAAATCAATTCCACTGATTTCAAAATTTAATGTTTTTTATCGATTTAAGGAATACTAAAAGTAATATAGACACGAACAAATTATTATGGACTTACATTCTCCCAGAGATAGTTTATTCACTTATAAAATTGCAGACACACAATCACTGAACAACACAAATTGTTCCACCGAATTCAACAAAACACGTAACCAAATCCACCGAATGACGAACGAACCCACACGAACTCTACTTACAAGCCATTGAGCCGACGTCTACTCTCGGTGGCGGTGAGAACACAACTGAAGCTAGTTGCTTGCGAGCTGCGGGTTTCTAGTATACTTCTTTAAAGCAGTGCTGACGTGTTTTAAAGTTTACACTGAAATCACTAGTTACCCTCGGACGCTCCGAAAAATAGTTTTTATTTAAAATGTTTAGCAGATAAATTATATCTATAGGAATAAAATGATTAATAAACTAATGCTGATTACGGGAACACATTTGAAATCATAGTATCCAGACCCAATATCCAGTTATGATTTTTTATTTCAACAAATCTGGCAAGCGGACGCTCCCAGTGAACGTCAATTTTTGTAATAACTTATTTTTATTGTCATGTTAATGAATTATCATGAAATGTTTACATAGCTCGCCAGACAAAACAAACCGTTAGGTACTAGCTTGATTTTATTCAGAAATATTCGATGGTAAATTTAACCATTTTCAAGCCCGGACACTTAAAAATGCCACTCCTGAGAAATGCCCGTTAGTTGTTTATTATCATGCGACAAATTAATGATAAAAAAATATCTGGCACTGTCGCACCCAATAAAGGAGATTATCGCATTATTTTTTAGTAATTAAATAAATTTTAACACAAATTGACCTAGCCCCAAACTAAGGAAAGCTTGTACTATGGGTAGGTACTAGACGACGATATACCTACATAATATATAAATACATATATGTATAGATATAAATACACAATAGACGTGAGTGATAAAAAAAAAGACTATACTAGTGGCTCTATGAACGGTACCTAACTGTAAACCTGGCGAATTTCGACGCCATCTTGAAAAAAACATTACAATTGAAAAAAAAAAAAAAAAAAAAATGAAAAATGTTTATTTCTGTTAAATATACAGGTTACAATAGTAATAAGGGTTGGGTTCTCCTAGTAAGTATAGTAAATACCTGTGTCAGGAGACCCCGCTCTTCCAAATAATGCACTAAATTACTTAACAAAAATAATCATAATATTATTATAATTAATTTTAAAACTATAATGTTAGATCTATTGTTTAAAATGTATTTAACAATAACAATTGTTTGTGTACATGTGTGTGTGTGTGTACAATTAAAAGTAAAACTTGTTTTTTCATTCAAGATTGTTTTAATTATGTGTGAATGACACGTAAGATTTATAAAATACGATTTTTTGACAGAAAATGATGGATTCTGATGTTACCAGAATAGATTTAACACCGCCCTATACCTATACGAGCCAAGGCAAAAATTGCAAGTGAGAGTATTTTACCTGCAAAATCGAAAGAAAAATTACATGCCGTCTATGAACATTTTACATATTGGCTGGAAACGAGAAAAAGAGAATTATTAACAACTTGAATAAAACTTTAAACTTACCAGCAAAGGCCTTAAATGCAACCCTTCACAATTGCTCTAAAAATTGTAGGTACCTACTCTTAATTTTTATCACACAGAAATAAATATAATTGCCCCTTTCAATCACTGTTCTAAATTTGTATTATTGTAATTTTTCGCAAATGTATTAAAAAACGTTGTTTGGTACACGTGTGGAAGTGTCATTTTAACTCGTCCCGAGTCTTGACCCTCGCCTTGTGGCTCAGGCCAAGACTCCTCGGGACTCGTTCAAAATAACATACTTTCCACACTTGTATCAAAAACTACTATTTTTCTTTACGTTTACAACCCTATTCTTAGAAAATAATTCTTTGTTCAGTTTGCCTTGGGAACAACTTATGTCTGCATGTAATTTAGCTAGTAAACATTATTTAGCTTCATTTATTTAACAAATTTCTCGAGCGAAACCTATTTGATCTGATCCGTTTTTATTAAACCACTCCAATTTTCCGCCACACATTTCAAACCGGCCGAATAAACCGAATCGCCATAGCGTCATGTACACGAGTGCGCGAAATGTAATATTATAGTCGAGGGCAGCCGTAAACCGGGGCGTTACGAATATTGTGGCAAGGGACCGCAATTTGCCGGTTCGGAACGCAACACCTTACAATTACGCCCCGAATTAACGTGCACTTCATTCGTGCCGACATATTGGACGTAAACACTAGGGTTTATGATCCCCGAGTTGTATTATTGAGGCTGGACCGTTCATGCGACAGCTCATAATATACAGTTTCGGCAAAATATGGGATAGGATAACAACAACTATAACTTTTACGAGAATTGAAAATTATGTCAGTCACGTTTATCTGTCAGAAATGCCCCGAAATGTTTCAAACTTGAAATGAGTTCATCTCCAAGTATCAGAATCAATCCGATCAGGTCCATTCCCGTTTATTGGTCTGTGATTCCCGATAATACGACTTTTTTTGCATCTGATTTGCAGGGCGAACGTGGCTTTCCTAAGTAATCCTGGCGGCAGACGATCACTGCAAAAGCGAAAGCGATTGGAATCACCTGGAGTGAAGTAAAGCGCGAAGCCCAAGACCGTTCGGGAAGACGACGTATTGTGGACACCCTCTGTCGATCCAGGGGACATTAAATCAAGTTAATCAAGAGCTGGCCTGAAGTAGAATCCGGATGGTGACCATTGGAACTTTGTAATAAAATAACGCAACCCTACCTAGTTTGGGACTTTGGGCTCTTTAGAATCGTCTCGGTGAGTAATTGATGGATGTTAAAAGAAAAGAACGATCGTCAATAAATGCTCAAAAATTTAATAGTACTAAGTAGTTATATCACAACAGTCTCATATACTCGTAATTACACACCTTCTCCACATTTCATCATTTACACAGCCTTTTGGGGTGTGAAATGCGTCTATTACTGCTACACAATGAATTTAATCTGCATTTTGCTGCTGCCGTATATCATGCTTATGCAGCCTTGTATATATAGTTGCCATGCTCGTCCCTTGCGTCCGCGACATGACGGTAATTTATATGCAAGAGACGGTTACTTGCCCGACAGTAAAAGTGACACGTGGGTATTGCATTTACGCCCTCCACCCCAATTTAGCGCAACTGTATTATACGCTCCTTCCAAAAGTTTAGCTCTGCAGTGCGCAGAATACTTAAAATTCCAGAAATGTGCTGTGTGCTATAAATTTCACCCTGGTCCCTAGCTAAAATTTGTTATTTTCCACAAATTATTGCGCTTGAGTACTAAAACTGAGCTGTTTTGTCCGTTTGGTCAAAACATTATTTTGTTTGGGTGTTGTATAAGTGATATTGTTTTGTAAATTATATATAGGTGTTTATGTAGTTTAGTTTCACTATACCAAACAAAAGTTAAGTATTCATAAACTCATATTTATTCATAAGATACTGTCGATCTCTAAATCGTGTAGGACTGTGAGGTCAAGGTAAAAATCGACCTTTCAGAATTTTTCTTACTACAATACTGTAAATGTTATTGAAACTAAACTGAATTTTTACACCGTAGATGTCGGAAAATCGGTAGATAATCGAAATTACTGAGAATGAGTTGCCTACGATCGGGAGTTCTCCTTTAGCAGAATGAACCTTCGAAATTCTAAGAACATTTTAAGAAGGAGATCCATCTTGATTTATAGTGCAGGAGGGACTTATTACGTCATCATTTTTTGCATGGGATTATGACTTTTATCGTTTTGAATCCGATAGAATAGGACATGATAATGTGGGGAATTAATAAGTGGGTAATATATATAAATCATTAAGTAAATGTTTATTTTCCCTCACGTTAGTCGTGAAAAGCACTATGTTAAGTGTCGACCAAAAGTTCAATCGATGAACATGTATTATCGACTAACTCCTTCATTTCATCTATTGCTTGCTTTTCAACCTCTACAACAATGAACTATTGATGCCAACTATAGATGCTGATGGGTCTCACGCAAACTAACATGTTATATAGGTAAGGCATGAATAGAAATCATAGGCTTTCGCGGGCTGGTTTTCTGCTACGCGTCGTCTTATATTCTGCGGGTCTTTTACACGATGAGTTGATACTGCTACTCTCGCTTTAATTGCAAGAAAGCCTAGTAAACCGCTTACGTTGCAGAAGACCTCTGAGAGTGACCTTGGGGTTACGGAGTACAACTATTTACTATACATTGTAAAATTGTTACATTATATCGACGGTGGAAAGTAGAAACCCCTTAAGCGACATTTTGCTAACTTTACAGGAGAGCGTTTAAAAGTATTAATTTTCTTAAAAAAATTGGAAACTTTTTTTCTAGTCGTTTTGGAGACTTCAGTTCTATGGACGTATTTTATTAAATTGTATAATACCTATCCATCAATAGTAACGTTACTGAAAAAAACTTAGAATCTTCTGATATAAATGTCGCTTGATTTAAATTCTTCTTCTTTCTTTCCTATTACCCTCTGCTGGGGTGTAGGGCTCGAATCAAATTCCTCCATTTGTAGCGGTCTTGGGCAGTCTGTTCTACCTCCTCCCACGTCATGCCCAAGACGCCCAGTTCCTGCTCTACTGAGCGACGCCAAGTTGATTTAAATTGACCTGAAAAAAAACCCAGAGAAACCCTCTAAGCGACATTGCAATTTTTAGGCAGATACTAGAAAAAAACAATTAAACGACCTTTTATATCATTCTTATTACTAGAATATTACTTTAAGCAACTATAGCGAGGAAAACATTTTCTCATGATTATTAAAGAGATTTTGTGGTCCGGAAATGTGTTATGCAACTATTATAATCAATGATATATTTTTAATACAATATAAACCCAATTATTGTTAAGTCATCTTAAATGGGTAAGTAACCCAAAAGCGGGAAAAAAACAGGACTGTACAGACAGACAGAACACACAGACAGACAGGACACACAGACAGACAGGAGTATTCATGAATAAGTAAATAAAAACAGAAAAAAAAACGATAATGTTTATTTAAATTTCAAGTTTCCACTTTCTTTAATTATTCTTGTGTTTTTCCTAATTTACTATCAGTCTTAGTAATTTATTATAATAACACTAATACTAGTAATGGCATACATAATTTTAAATATTAAACTTTCAAGGCAGGGATACAAATCAACATAACTTAATAAATAAGTTCTCTTATCATAGCTAATGTCTTATTACTTCTTATCAGGCTTAAAGAGATCAATTACCTATAAAATCAGTCTTGAATTAGACAACTTTGTAATCTAAGTGATATGTGTAATCTTTAAATTATAGTAGTAAAGTTTACATCAAAAATTGACACTAACGAAAACGTTGAACTTTTTTTTAAAGTAGTCTACGACGGCAAATTGCGAGACAACCGCCTCCCCACAATGTTCGCTGCCGACTGAAGCGACCGACTGGTTACTTCGTGTTTATAAAAACGCCATTCACAGGTATATTACACTAAAAATGGTTCACTGAAGCGACGATTGACAGGTAAAACCGATAATTCAAGCCCCAGAATACCTTTTAGATCTTTCACTTAAACGACTAAAGCAAGTTTTAACGAATACATTAAGCGACATAAATGCTCAACATTCAACGTGTCGCTTGAAGGAGCAAATACTGTTGTAAATTTTGTGACAATCAATTAACCGACAGCATTTGTTGTTCATAATTCCAGAAGACACGATTAAGCACCTAACCTTATATAATTTGTGTTTGTAATAAAAACTTTAACGCCATTGCTACAAATTCAAGCCATTTTTAAAAACACTTTAAGCGATCACGTATAAAATTGTGAGTAGTTTAAGTGACGTAGTTCCAATTTAAATCAAATTATGTGTCGCATAACTGGGTGTTTTTTAAATCGGTCCACTATTTATAAGCTACCTTAACCGACATCAAAGTTATCAGATCGCTACGTAACCCGGCTTAAAAGACGCAGAAAAAAAATATATAACTCAAATTCATTGAAAATGTCGCTTAAGGGGTTTCTCCTTTCCACCGTCGAATTATCATTCATGATGAAAGTTTCCCGATGAGTTAAGTTTAATAAGTAAACATATTACAAGCAGACGGTGACAAAATTCCGTGGCCCCGTTGAACTATAACTTAAAATAAGTATTAAAACAGTAAAAGTTTTAACAAAAAATGACTACTCTTAAAGCTCCTTATCCGTTCAAAAATGCTGATTTTTATAGACATTTTTCTGTATGATCAAACGTGTTTCTTAACATATTATCAATGTTACTACTTAGAAAAGGGCCATTGCGATTTATTGGTATATATTTGAAACCTACAGTTTTAATTTTTCATTGATAATTTTTGCTTCAAAAATTATTCAAAATTGTCAAAATTCACGCAGAAAACTGTTTTGTTTTTTCAACTTATTTTCGACCGCACGCAAGAAAGCATGATATATCTTATGTTACTTCAAGAAGTTCACTTCAAGAAGATGGTTGATATTATAAACATATTTATCATTATATGAAAAAATATTTTTTTAAAAGGAATAAGGCCTCTTAACGTCTCTTCCTTTCATATAAACTGCACTTTACTATAATGCATACATTACATACATATAACAGTATATTCCTTTACAATCGAATATCAAAAGAAAATTCGAAACATATACTAAACGTAAGCGTATGCGTGTTTGTGCAGTAAGACCCTTATTCCATCGCAAACACGCAGTTACTCCTAAAACCAGAAAACAAAGCATAAAAACTTCTCAATTCCGCGTTCGTGTTCAAAAACTACGATAAAAGGAATATTATCCGTACACGCGCTGCATGCCGCAGTATGACCGACCTTCCTCAATCGTGTATCTTTTCCAACTATACATAGAACTTTGTTCCAACTGATACATGATCATAGAGTTGAATTTTCCGTGAATTGGAACGATGTGTTGAGTTGTTGTGAAAGTAACTGTTCGGTAATGGGTGTTTCTATTGGGCTATTCCTTCTCGTCGCGCGTTAATAGCTAGAAATAGCCAGAAAAACGCTGTTGCGGCTGCGATCGTTTTGTTCTGTTGGCGATGGCGCGGTTTGTAATACTTTAAAAATGAATTTAGAGCGCAAAAATCCCAGTAGCAGCAAAATAAGAACGCAAAAATTTCAAATAATTTCTTTAAGTTTTATAATTATGACTGGAAGGTGCCCGCAACTTCGTCCGCGTGTATTATTTATATTTTCCATAGTCGTGTAAAAAGAATCCTATAACCATCTTTGGATGTACACCCGTGGTTACCCCTGTAAAATTGTTTAAAATACGTCCAGCCAGCCGTTGTCGAAGTGTCAAGTCAATTAAGATTTAGAAACTTACTGCAGTCTTATTAACTTTACTTTATTCGACTTCACCTTATATCAACTGTTTCCATTACTTGTACTGTTGTGATACGTCATCTTTCCTTATAATTCGACTACTGGATGCAAGCGGTGCAACATGTATAATCGATGAAATCTTCTCCCGGTCCTCTCACATTTGGTAGGAGCCGACCCAGTGCTCTGGTAGCTGCCACCAACTTTGGGCCCAAGCGCCGAAACTGCTCCTCAAACTTCCATCTGCCGTCAAAGACAAGTCCAAGGTACTTCATCGTTGACGCTAGGGGCAGTAGAAGCTAGTGGCTCCTAGCGGTGGCGCATTACTACTTCATGCAGAGTTCTTCAGGCACGCATCTATTGATCATGCATCTAGTGACGTAATCACATATACAGATTTAATTACACCATGTCCAACATCATTATTATCTCCAGGTTATTTCCTTGCACGCTAGAGTATAACGACATAGGGTAAGAGACCTTGAATTTTTTAGTTAAATAGAAAAAAGCCATAAGATAAAAAAAAAATTGGGCAAGTGCGAGCCCGACTCGCGCATGAAGGGTTCCGTACCTATACATATATATATAATCTATAACAAGTTTGTTGTATGGGAGCCCCCCTTAAATATTTATTTTATTTTATTTTTAGTATTTGTTGTTATAGCGGCAATAGAAATACATCATCTGTGAAAATTTCAACTGTCTAGCTATCACCGTTGTTGAGATACAGCCTGGTGACGGACGGACGGATGGACGGACGGACGGACGGACGGACGGCGAAGTCTCAGTAATAGGGTCCCGTTTTTACCCTTTGGGTACGGAACCCTAAAAACGGAATCAGGACCTCTTTAAGACAACTAAATTCTATAATAATACTATATGACATCTAGTTAATTAGCAATATTATTTCTGTCCAGCATGGCTCATATTACATAAGCAATTAGTCCGTAGGTCATGAAGCCAGTAACTTTATTTATTTAGGACAACCCGGCTAGTTAGTATACCGCCCCAAGGCTTGATGCTAAGTTCTGTGTGCCTATTCCGAACAACTGAAGAAGTATAGAGATGGCGTTTGATTTCGTGGAAAATGGGTTTATAAGTGGATATAGAAGCAAAGTTATTTATAAATATTTATGTATAAGTTATTTATGAATATTTTGAGTTTAGTCGACAAAACTGCTTTTACATAGTACTATTTTTCTTTTTTATCGGACTTCCATCGGTTGAAGCCCAAAACATCGATTTAATAATTTCTACTCCTGGTAAAAGTACTTAGTCGTGATCGTGTTATTCAGAATTAAGTCCCAGATAATATAATACAATATTTCTCTCTATATATTAATCACCATCTTTCTCTAAATACAATATTTCTCTGTATATACTTGTACCTACCTGCTGCATTATAGTAACAACGTTACTAGAAGTTATCACATAACGCTTCTCGCTCAAACGTAGTAATCCATGACGTGATATCTAGCGCGGTATTGTTCAATAACGGTGCAGAGCGCTATCGGGCGATTCCCGCAGTTATCACCTGTAATGAACGTCTAATGAGCCAGCGGAGTGTTTTATTGTCAGAGAATAAACCGGCGAAGTCTAGCAGTGAGATATGAGGTGGAACTGAATTGTGCGATCTCAGAACATTTTCAGTTTACCTCCTGGAAATATCACTATCACCAAAGCTATCATTATCACTAGGTACATAGTATAAAACAAAGTCGCTTGCTGCTGTCTGTCTGTCTGTCTGTCCCTATGTATGCTTCATCATCATCATCATCATCATCAGCCAAAAGACGTCCACTGCTGGACATAGGCCTCCCCCAGAGAACGCCACCATGACCGGTCCTGCGCCTTCCGCATCCAGCGGACTCCAGCGACCTTCACCAGGTCATCAGTCCACCTTGTGGGGGGCCTACCCACGCTGCGTCGTCCGGTGCGTGGTCGCCACTCAAGAACTCGATGGCCCCAGCGGCCGTCGGTTTTACGAGCGATGTGCCCTGCCCATTGCCACTTAAGTTTTGCTATCCTTCGGGCTATGTCGGTTACTCTGGTTCTTCTGCGGATCTCTTCGTTTCTGATTCGATCTCGCAAAGAAACTCCGAGCATAGCCCTCTGAGTGACTTTGAGCCTTCTTATACGTATGCTTAGATCTTTAAAACTACGCAACGGATTTTGATGCGGTGTTGTTTTATTAATAGAATGATTCAAAAAGCATTCTACATGAATCTATTTTAAATATGTAAAATGATTTTTGATTTGATTTGTTTCAAGAGGGAGGTTTATATGTATTGGGTGGTACTAAACTACTGTACTATACTGTACTGCTGATAGGAAATATACGTGCATGGTATATTGAGTATCAGTATTGCACCCGTGGCAACCGGGACGGATCGCTAGTCATTTTATAAAAGACGGGGGACTTTCCCCACCGAGTCTGTCATTTAGGCATCGGATTTCTGATATTTAGCACGGTATGACTTAAGAGAGTTCATCACCGTCATTGGCATTTTACATCTATAACAGATGAGTTAAATTGGGTCTAATAAAGTGCGGCCAGTGGCGGATTAAGGGTCGAGAGCGCCCTAGGCAAAAACCTCATCGGCGCCCCTGCCGCGACCATATATTAGTGCAGAATTCGTGGCGCATGACGGTTATAGTGCAACCAACTTTTAAGTGCAACCAACTTTTTAGGGTTCCGTAGTCAACTAGGAACCCTTATTGTTTCGCCATGTCCGTCTGTCTGTCTGTCTGTCAATCCGCAGCTTAGCTCCGTGATCATTAGTACTAGAAAGCTGAAATTTGGTATGAGTATGTGTATGTATCACGCCGACAAAACGGTAAAATAAAAACTAAAAAAAAATTATTTTTTCGGATACCTCCCGTAGGTACACCTAAAGTGAGGGTGATTTTTTTTCGTTCCAATTCTAAAGTGTGGGGTGTCGTTGAATATGTATGTCTTTTAAAAATAATAGGGGTCTTCAAACGTAATTTTTTGATAAAGTCAGCAGTTTTGTAAATATTTGCTCAAAATCCAAAAAAAAGCGTCCCCCCTCTAACTTTTCAACCACGGGTCAAAAAATTATGGAAAAATTCACAAAAATGAGGCCTTATAAGTACTTTCAATAAAAACTATATTGAATAAAATCGATCAAGCCGTTTTTGAGTTATCGCAAAAATTTCATAATTTTCTTTAAAATGACGTTAATGCCGCGCGGTGTCCTTATAGGTACTTACGAACGTTACACATAATTAATCTTACTTCGCACACAAAAACGCGAGCGCAGCGAGTGCGATATTTTTCGAAAGGAAGGGTCAAAGTAAAGCCAGATGAAATTGCGAGCTTAGCGATCGCGAAGTTATTTGATAAGAAGAGTCAAAATTTTCGAAAGGAAGGCTCAAAACAAGGCCAGATGAAGTCGCGAGCGTAGCGAGCGCGAAATTTTTCGTTAGCAATAACGTAAATAGATTTTTCTCAAACATGCAATGAAATATCGTCGTAACGTGCCTTAGAACAGGCTTCGAAGTGTCAAGTTTCGGGCGGAACAATTCGAGAGAACTGTAAAGGAATTTCATACAAAATTGAAGGCCTAAGCCGGGAAGTAATTTGTTTTTAATTTTAATGTAAACATGGCGTCTGTGTGTATGAACAGCTGATATATATTTTTTTTTCTAGTAGCTACCCATTCAGCCATCGGACCAACAATATCCGTGTTAATGCTTAGTACACACGAACTGAAAATACCGTCTATACGTAAGTCACCAGAGACCATAGACAATATTAAAAATCCTCTGCCTTTATTTTACTTATTATTAGAAACTAAGATTCTTATTATCAGGTTGTGTATAATGGCCCTAATATTCGAACACAACACATGGACGACTTCCGAAAAAAAAAAGATATGGAGGGATTAGAGAAAACTAAAAATACTTTTTTTAAACATGGCGTCTGTGTTCATGAACTGGCTGAACAGCTGGATTATGTTTTTTTGAGTGGAGTATTTTTTATTTCATTGCATATGTTTGAGAAAAGCACTATACATGCCTTAGCCGTGAAAAGGGCTTGCCGGCTTCGTATCACTAGACGGCCTCCCTTACGGTCGGCCGTCTATACCTACTCACCCGGCAAGCCCTTATTTCCCGGCGTCTGCAGTAATGTACTATTCCGCACTAGCATAAACATTAAATACAATTTTGATACAAGTGCGGATAATCACGAGTCACGGGACCTAGAGATGCTGTCACGAGCCGAAGATCCACTCTACGCGAACGAGTAAAGACTGCCCATTAGACCTACGTTAAAATCACAGCTTCATCAACCGAGCGAGCAAAGCATCTCCATTACAACTTGGCCAAACATTCTTTCGTATGTCCGGAAGTTCGGATGTCCAGTTGTCCAGATTGCCGGCTGTTCTCGCCCACCGGTCACATTTCTCAACCGATTCTCATGAAATTTTGTGACTAGGTCCGGTAATAGTTTATTCGATTCAGTTTTTAGTTTTTTTTAGAAAATGACGGAAAATATTGGGGCTGGAAACGTAGAAAAATACAAATTATAGTTATTTCGAAACAAACTCGCGCGGTCATCGGCTTACAGACCCACTAGAGTAGCTCTATTTTTTAGTAGGTATCTATGTTTTATTGGGCCAGTTCTTTGGTACAGACAGTCTACAAAGTGTCAACTGTCAGTGTATCATCCATCAAATAACGTCGCCACTCGTTTTGTTAAATTACTTTCCGTGAGCTTTACCTACGGACGGTAGCATCAACGATCCCTCTCTAGCCCCTGACCCGGGACCTAATTCGAGATTGACATTTGAGTGATCGCCAAACGTCAAATCTCTATTAGATAACAGTTATATCGCCATTGAACTGTCATTTAAATGCGATGAGCTTAAAAGTGACATATCTCATCTCAATTTTGGAAATACGAAGGCGATAATGATTGTCAAAAATGTTATTCATGTATATAAATTTCTGTTTTGAAGGAAACGTAACGGACTAATTTCACGTACTACGCGGTGAATTTAAAGTATGCGCCTGTTATTTATGCCGTCACATAAATAAAATATAAATATAAATAAATATTAAGGGACAATCTTACACAAATCGACCTAGTCCCAAACTAAGCAAAGCTTGTACTATAAAAAGTACAAAAAGTAGTAAAAGTAGCTTGTACTAAGTAAAGCTTGTACAAAGGAAACGAAAATTTTGCGCGTCCGAATTGACGAAGTTGCGATGTTCTAGGGATATCGCCACTTGTCAAGTAGGCACACGTCAAAAGTGACGGATGGCGATGAAAAGGAGAGATCTCCATTATATCTCTAAAATTGGTCGAATACCCCCCCTGGCCGTCTACTCTCCCTTGCATACTTATTACAGTTATTACAAGCATTTTGTGGAGGAATTGGAAACTGACTTCATTTAAATATGACAAGTGAAGTGACTGGACATATTTTTGCATGTCTTTTATTTTGAATGTTGGTGTATGCGTACTGACATAATTAATAATTAATATGACGTTTTTTAGAAAAAAAAAAAAATATTTTTCTTAGATAATTCTAGCAAAGGCGCGCGCTGCGCGCGCCCCTTTGCAGTGTCGCGCCCCTAGGCACGTGCCTACTTTGCCTTAGGGATAATCCGCCACTGAGTGCGGCATTTACGAAAATGGCTGGAGAAGAGAGAGAGCTATGGAGCCGATATTAAGATTAAAATATAATTCATACTCATACTCGTTCATCTATTTCATTCCGAACTGCATTTATGGTTGCTGTGGTTAACATTCCCATGCATTAAATGACTATTAAAAAATTCTACAGTGTTACACACTCCTTTATTTAGGTAACTTTATTAATTACAGCCATAATTGGATATTCTATTTATATATAATCTAATTTACTCCAGGAAACATGGAAAAACCACAAATATTTACGTATTCTATGATGACGAAAAAAACGAGTCCTACGCAAATCTGGGGGCCTATGATGGTTGCGTTTATCACGTGATAAATAAGTGACAAAGCATCTGTCACTCACACTCGCAATATGTCAAAACGTGACGGATTCTTTATCACTTATTTATCGCGTGATAAAAGCAACCATCATAGGGCCCCAGGTATTTGTATATTCTTCTGACTTTGGCCATGACTAGGTATAAAATTAAAATTGCGAATTAAATACACCATTGAGTATGAGTATTGAATTGTATTTTAATGTCAGCTCCATAGCTCTCTGAAGTCATACCGTGCTATCAGAAGTCCGATGCCTTCATGTCTGTCTGTCTGTCTGTCTGTCTGAATGTTTGCGATAAACTCAAAACACTACTGAACGGAATTCGTGCTGTTTTCATCTCTGCCGTCATTCACTAAAAGGCGGTCTTACTTATAGACATTGTATGCAGAAGGCCGCCTTTTACAAATCACGGCAGAATTCTACTTATCAACAGAGTGCATTTACTCCTAAGGAAGTTATAAGTGTAAGGTTTTGTGAACATTGTGAATAAATTCAGTTTATATACTTAATACCTTTATAATAATATATATCAGGCATAATAAATAATTCTCTTACAGTTTTAATTTAAATGTAATTATTAAATAATATATAACTTAGTATGTGATCGCATTTATCTAAAGTACCTACTTATTCCTTTAACTCCAATCTAAATCATGTTTGCGATAAACAATAAATGAATCAAAATAAAAGTGTATTAACGAGTAACCGATATCCAATCAGTTGGGAGCAATGTTGTAATTTAATATCCATTAATTTGCTGGCTGAAGCGTAAAGTCATTATCGAGACAATCAAGTTGACGTTTTAAATTCGTTCGGACAACGAAGCGCAATTACAAGGAACGATCGGATAGTGCAGTGGTTTCCAACATTTTTAATTTAATAAAAAGTAACAATAAAAATGCGTTTGATTTTCACCTCACAAAGGATAACGACATAAAAAATATGAACATTGACAAAATGATTGGCTTAGGTACTAATATTTTGATATCCCTTGTGAGAGACTGGAGTCCGAATTAGGTATGAGCCTGTAATACAGATATCTTCTCTTAATGTCTTCGCCGTTGTTTGCAGGGGTTACAGTGTACAAGAAAGATAAAGCGAATCAATTCGAAAATAGACTTCAATGAAAGTCAGCGTGACTTACATTCATATATAAATTTTTGAAATATAACAATTTAAATGGATTATATCGCGTATATTAATTATTTAAACTTCTCTCACGTTTCGGCATTTTTACAGTTACCGTTCTAAAAGGTTGACTGAAAAAAAACACAATTTTGAATGTGTGACAGTCGCGGAAATCGAACAAAATAAATACATTTTATTGAACAAAATATAGGTATATTTAGAAAATCCAGTAAAAACGTAACGAAAATTGATTTTTTGAACTTGTAGCTTCAATTAATTTATCATAGCAAATTTAAAATCATTCAAGTACTATTATTTTAACTTCCATTATTTCTTACGGACCACTGGTTGAGAACCACTGGGTTAGTGCAAATAAATCCGGCATCTATTCAGTAAGCCTGTGTATTTACGGAGCAGAAATATTCGAATTTGATCGCGAAGTCTTGCAAAATCGTGGTGGCTTATTATGTTACATTTGGGATTTTTTTTAATCACGTCGTTGGAGACAGTACTTAAATTACGAGGGTAAATCAAAAAGTTCTTAGAATAAGGGTGAAAAACAAAAGAAAATTGGTTTTTTATTTTTTATTTTTCTACATTGTCTCCTTGTTATTCTATACACTTTAAGTATTGTTAAAAATTTTTTTTTATTCCTTCATAAAATAAGATTTTCCTTGGGACTCGAAAAACTCCTCTACAGCACCCACTATGGCATTATCATCTCGGAATTTAATTCCGCGGATGTGCTCTTTTAATTTCGGGAATATGTGAAAATGACTAGGAGCCTAGTCCGGAGAATATGGCGGGTAGTCGAACAGCTTGAAGCCAGCTTGGCGGATCGCAGTGAGTGCCAATTGTGCGCGATGAGCTGGGCCATTGTCGTGGTGAAACAGTACGCCTGTAGACCATTTTCCCCGGCGATTTTTTATGATCACTTGCCGCACTTTCGAGATTAATTCTTTATAATAGGAACCTGGAATAGTTTTTCCTTTCGGCAGGTAGTCAATAAACAGGATTCCTTCCGCATTCTAGAATATAGATTCCCTAATTTTGCCCGCCGTCGGAGAATCTCGAAATTTTTTATCAGCTGGAGAAGATGGTCGTTTCCAGGACATGCTTTGTTTTTTTGCTTCGGGATCAAAATGGTGGAGCCATGTTTCGTCCAGGGTTACAAATCGGCGCTAAAATGCATCCGGGTCACGTTTGATGATTTCGAGATTCCGCTTCGAAACCTCCGCACGCTGTTCTTTGTTTATCTCAGTTAACATTCGCGGAACCCATTTTAGCGAAACTTTTTTAAACCCCAAAACGTCCGTCAATATTGATTTCACGTTGTCAAAAGAAATGTGTAGGATCTCTGCTAACTGTTTGATGCTAATTCTTCTATCTTCCAATACCAATTTTTCGATTCTCGCCACGTTGTCATCAGTAACAGAGGTGGAAGGCCGGCCAGAGCGAAGGTAATCTTCACTCTTGAGCCTACCTCTCTTAAATTCGGCAACCCAGTAAGCAACAGTGGAATATGGTGCAGCATTAGTACCTATAGTCTGCTGAATATCCAAATGAATTTCCTTAGTGGACATTTTTTTCAAACACAGATACTGTATCACGGCACGTAACTCATTTTTGTCCATTATGACAGATTTTGAGCGATTTGCTTCACAAAATAATTAATTATGTGTTATTGGTATACGTAATCAAATAAAATTTGGGGTCATATTATGTCGTAAGGATAGCTCAAATAAAATAAAAATAAACTACATTTAAAAAGGTTTTACCACCATGCTGTTCTAAGAACTTTTTGATTCACCCTCGTACTTTCAATTATATTGATGGAAATTTTAATAATAACTATATCAAGTAATTAACATATTATTCAAAATACAACAACTGAAATGAATACACTTAAAAAAATACCTACTACAAACGCAATTGGATACAAAAACTTTTTGAAATGGATTATGATAACAATTATAATCCGACTTCAATATTTTTCTTTAACAAGAACAAGTGATACTTTTAGAACTTTAAAAGCAGCTCTTCTGTTTTATTTTTTGTTTATTATATCAACAGCGGTAAATTCAACAATTCAAAGAAATTGTTTTGCATACTTTTGCTTCTCAAATGGCAGGGAATGATTTGCAAGACAATAATACAGACAAACATTTAGTACTGACTTTTGTTTTCTGCATTAAAATTAGATAGATAAATAACGAGGTCAGAACGAGGTAGATTTTCACTAACGTCGATTAAAACAGTCCTCATTGTAAAACTATTTGTAACTCTTAACCGCCGGAGCCCGATTCGACCGCGCGATCGACATAAACCAAACGGAATAGGAAAAATAAACGCGCGTACATGGTTCTACCGGGAGCGGGCCAGAGTTTATTGCACGCGGTAGGACGGGCACATACCACTTATATCGAGAATAGACACTGTATAACAAATCCAGTGGTATACATTCCAACTATCTTATTTCGTCAACTAACATTTTCTCTCAAACTATTATAATGTGGCCGCACCAACGCATCGATCTTAGCCCAACTCAAGATCCGAACTAGACTGTCCACAACCTGTTTTCGCAGGTTTCTAAAGTACTTTAGTCACATTGCCGGGAAAGACAGTGATAACCTAGAAAAACTGATGATCACTGGACCAGTCGAAGGCGAGTGACCAAGAGGCAGGAGCCCGACACACTGGACAGACCAAATTCGCACAACCCTTGGCACTATAGTACACGATGCTCTTCACGCGGCTACTGATAGGAACAGATGGCGGCGCATCACACGGGAGAGACTCATGTCGGTTGCCTCATTGCTGAGATCATGACTCTCAGCAATGAGGCAACCGACACAAGGAGGAGATTATAATTTTTAGTACTTTTGTATAAAAAACCTAACCTTATCTCAGTTCAATAAGGAATATGTCTTAATTCCAATCTTAACACGTTTTGCGCAGTTTGTAAGCACTTGCCTACTGAGCCGGCGGTCCCGGGTTCGAATCCCGGCCAGCGCCAATATTTGTGTGATGAACTCGAATATTTGTGCTTGGGTCATGGTTGTTCTATGTATCTAAGTATATATTTATCTATATAAGTATGTATATCGTCGTCTAGTACCCATAGCACAAGCCTTCTTGAGCTTAATTTGGGACTAGGTCGATTTGTGTGAGATTGTCTGATATTTATTTATTTCTTTAAGTATTTATACACACAGAACAATTAAGTAATTTCGCTTTTTTCATAAATCCCATCATTGAGTCTCAATGCTGCAAAGTATGACTGTGAGATCAGAATTTTTTTCTTAATAACCTCAACATACTTTAATTACTACCTAAAATCCGAAGATTCTGATTCATTGGGGATTTCCATTGGTTTGGTATTCATTGTCAGTTCTGTTTCACCAAATGATGTACCTATACTTATCCCGAGGGCGAAGTTTGGAACTTGATGACATGCTTATACAGCGATGCAATGCAACTATCGAAGTATACAGAACTGAGTACAAAGAGTTTTATGTAGTTTATGTAGGTTAGGATTCTGATTTGTGATATCTGTCTGTAATTAGTTTCAGTTCCTTCAACGTTTACTGTCTGTGAGTGATTTCTGTCTGTAATTAGTTTCAGTTCCTTCAACGTTGAAGGAACTGAAACTAATTACAGACAGAAATCACTCACAGACAGTAGCCAGGCTGTAAAAGTGTTCTGTGGGGATTTTATTTTATTCGGCAGCGGAAGCGAGGGGCCCGACGTGTACAGCCGCGAGCGTGACGTGTAGGGACGTGAGCGTGACGTGTAAAGACGCGTCCCGGTGTTGCGGTGTGAAATCACTTCGACTTACTATTGACATAGTGTTCCTTATTAACCTCTTGACCGCTACTCATTTTGTTCAGTAGCGTGACGTCTAGAGACGTGAGCGTAACGTGTATAGACGCGTTCCAGTACATACTGGTAGTATACATAGTATAAATCTTTACATATTCTATTTATTTAATTGTATTTTATACGTCGACTATAAATAAAGTAGGAGAAATGTAAAAAAATCCAGGGCTCTTATACAAAATAGCTATCGAAGTACCCAGCATAGATCTACCTGAATTTTATTACGTTCAGGTTCAGGGGTAAAAACGACGACGAAGGATAAACCGGCAATAAATTTGCCACCATTTTAATACTAGACATCTTGTTAAAATGTGAAACACGAACTGAATTAAGTCTTTTGTTTATAGCCCTAAATAAGTCCCTTTATGAACTCAAAAGGAATTAGACGAGTGTGAATTACAGCATTAAGTACGGGTGTGACAAAGGACACGCTATATAATTGGGGTTATGTTTTTATTTTGAAAAACAATTATTTTTTGCTTTGTGAATGTGAATTTTAGGACAACACTTAGATTGTAGTACCATCATCATCATAAACTTGCCCGTATCTCATTTACGAGGGACCCACGTAGAATTTATTTATTTAGTCATACTCGTATTTCCCCTATCATCTGTAATGTCGTCGGCGCTTACTTCCTCCTTATTCCTATCATCATCATCATCATCATCATATCAGCCTATAGACGTCCACTGCTGGACAAATGCGGTCCGCGGTCGCCACTCAAGAACCTTTCTGCCCCAACTGCTGCTGCTGCTTATTCCTATCATCTTCACATAATTCTCCCATTTTCTTTGTATTCCTCATCCTCTATGGCCCTTCAAAATCATACCTACTGCCAATTTCTGATAATAATATCGAGAACACGTGATTAGACAAAGTGGGTAAACATCTATGGTTCGGTTCGGTAAGTGGCAGGCGTATCTATTTATTTGTCCCTTGTCAAGTTTTGACCTCCCGTTAACGATATTTCGCAATTAGTAACTTACCTAATGAAACGTTAACATCCTTTTACAACCTTGCTCATGTCATCACTAATACTTATGGATATAAATAAATAATATACACGCGTGATTATTGAATTCAGTCTCTACTGCCAGATATAATATACCTACGTTTGTACATACAAGACATAGTATGATCTCGTACAAAGGAATTTCGGGAAGTCGCGTGTTTAAGGGCAATAGGCTCAGAAAGTCCCTGAAATTCACGGTTAAACTCCAGTTAAACCGTGAATTTCGATCCAAATATTGTCTCGAACATTTCAGCGCCTAAGTCGCTTCCAAATCCCGATACATCTATTTGTAATAAACTGGCTAATCCTATTAAAATTCCTAGAGCCTTTGAAGTTCGGAACAGCAGGCGAGGTGCGGTGAAACCGCACGCGAGGTATTGCTTAAAACTCCAAGTAATATAAATGTAAATTCAGTAAAACAAAGCTGCGTCGGATCAAGTAGCGAGTTCTCTTATTACTGCCGGCTCGGAGCCGATCGTGCTGTTGGGGCCCGAAAAATAAATCGCAGGCGATCGGCCGCAAAGTTGCGTCTTACCGGTTACGGCGATGGATATTGCTTGAAACTTTTTCGGAGCGCTGATATCCTCATCATATTTTTTGTATAATGATCAGTGATCGGCACAGGCCGTGCAATATCGCGGTTTCCGGCGTAAAAACTAATAGGTATGATTGTAATAAAATATTTTTTATATTTATATTACACTCAATAGAACATTTCTTTTTTATCAAGACCGTGAGATTATAATTGTTCATATTAAAATTACTATAGGCAAGCCGCGGTGATGCACGGGCCGCACCGATCATTGATTTATTTTATAATATGATATAAAACTGGAATACTCTAAATTGCCAGCATCGGGACAGGATGATTTGATTATATTTTTTTGTTATGAAGGAAATAATTGCAGACAAAACATACTGTACCGACCTCACATGATAAATGTAAGGGAAGGGAATGATGATATAAATTTGGTAGTTGGGTACTTTGGTGGGACGCTGACGAGAGGGTATTCTTTTTAAACTTAGGACCAAACATGGGAGGCATCGAGTCTAATTTCAAGGCTTTGTCTTTGAAAATTATACACGTTCAGTATTGTATATAGCCTCGTGATCATTATAAATAAATAAATATTATCAACCGTACATCATGACTTCTTCTGTCTCTCCCGGTGGTTTTTGATTGCATGTCAGCAATTTAATCATCACTCCCGTTTTTTGTAAAAGCCATTTAATTTTTTTTATTGCACAATACAAAAAAGTGACAATGGTGGACTTAATGCGTTGAGACATTCTCTACCAGCCAACCACTGGTTTTACATAAATATGTAGTAGTGTGTGTATTTTATCACTAAATTATCGTGCATAATGTAATAATCGTAATAAAAAAATGTGTAGCTTTATATAGCGAACAAATTATACCTATAATTAAATTAGCGTTTGTTTAAGTAGCTTTAGTTTCCACGAAAAGTTAATTAGATTAGTTCAATCAAATATCTCACATTTAAAATTCTCTTTCATGCCTTTGTAATTATACTCAAAACCAATATCGAGCCTCCATTTCAAATTTCCATTCCGTTAAAAATAATCGTTGCACAAAGCCCTTCGTCCCACTACGTAACTGAGTTTTGTAATGACATAAGTGACTGCCATCTGACCTCCTTTGTTATTATGTACGTCTGAACAGGCAGTGGTTCAGGCAGGCGTACATATAGCAGAATGTTGCTACCACCGTTTTTTTTAATGATTTTTAACTAGTTTACAATAAAGTAGTTACAAACTGAGATAATTAATTCTCAATACGTAGCTGGGTTTCAAAGCGATAAAAATATTCCCATTTCGTAACTGGTTATAAACAGGGAAAAAGTAGTTACAAACTGAGATAATTAGTTCTCAATACGTAGCTGGGTTTCAAAGCGATAAAAATATTCCCATTTCGTAACTGGTTATAAACAGGGAAAAAGTAGTTACAAACTGAGATAATTAATTCTCAATACGTAGCTGGGTTTCAAAGCGATAAAAAATATTCCCATTTCGTAACTGGTTATAAACAGGGAAAAAGTAGTTACAAACGGCTCATTCCTCGGCCAAAGGATTAGCTTGGCTATTCAACGGGGGAATGTAGCCGGCATCATGGGTACCCTGCCGCAGGGCCATGATTTGGGGGACATCGGTTTTGTTAGTTAATTTTATTTAGGTTAAGTTGTGTACTGTTAATTTTTACTTGTTTTTCGTTTATTAATAAATATTTTCCCCAAGTTACAAACTGAGATAATTAATTCTCAATACGTAGCTGGGTTTCAAAGCGATAAAAAATATGCCCATTTCGTAGCTGGTTACAAAACTCAGTTACGTGGTGGGACGAAGGGGCACAAAGCACAGAGGTACAAAACTACAAACTAGGTTTCATATGCACAAACAGTGCTTGCAATTTTCAGTTACTGGTGGGTTAAAATAATAGCCGAAAACCGAATATATTTCCATACTATTACGTGACTTTGGTGCCTACATCGCTTGCCTCATACAATAATAGTACATTATTGCCGAGGCCCGGAAAATAGGGGATTGCCTGACGAGGTAGTTTGCAAGCCGAGCATCGCGAGGCTTGCAAAAGATGCGAGTCAGGCAATCCCCATTTCCGCCGAGGTTTATATAGTGCTTTTCTCAAACAATGTGAGGAAATAATAAAAATACACTTGAAAAATAACAAGTAATTTAATAGGATTAACAAGAAAAACGAACAACAATCAGTTAAGTACACAAATTAAGTAGAGGTATGTTTGTTTTATTCTTTCCAATAGGCTGCCGCGTACACTTTCCCTCCTTATATTTTAAGAACAATCGATTTATTATATATTAGTGTTTGGGGTACGAAGTTCTATGTATGTATATTTTCGAACGATATTGAGGTATTCACCGCGGATGACAAATACTCGGTCAGGGTCTCCTTCGCAATCCATAATATCGTATGTCCTAAAGTCAAATGCCATACCACTTTTACTCTAAACACTTTTAACATATCAATCATTTGTCATAATGATTATTTGTCATAAGAATAAGAATAAGAATAAGAATATATTTATTTGTCAAACATAGGTAAATACAATGTAGTAAAGATAGGTAAAGTCTCTCTATGCTTTGCCGATAGGCGTACAAATGTCGTGGGTTTTTGACCCCATTATACAATGCAGAGTAATATAATTATTCACAATTAAAATAAATCATTTAAAAATTCAAAATTGTTAGGCTTGAAAAATAATAATAATAATAATAATAACAATGATATAAAAGAAATAGTCACATTTAAAATATTGGCGGTACATAAAATTAAAACAATGTCAAATTAAGGTAATAGTAAACAAATAATTTATTATAGATCTATGTCATTTATGAACTGTTGAATATTATAATAACATTTTTGAATTAACAGTAATGTCAGTTTCTTTTTAAATTGTTCTAATTTTAAGTCCCTTATGCTAGCTGGAATTTTATTATAAATTTGAGGTGCCATTCCTAAAACACTTTTGCGTACTAGTGCTGTCTTGCACTCCTTACTGCGTAGAGAATTTTGATACTGTGACCGTGTAGGTAGCCTGCGTGTATCAGCAACTTGACTAAATAAGTTAAGATTACATTTAACAAATATCGCAACTTCTATTATATACAGGCAGGGCAGAGTCAAGATTTTTAGCGATTTGAAATACGGAGCACAACTGTCCATTACTTTTAAACCGCACATAGCTCTTATGCATCTTTTCTGAGCCTTAAATCCTATTTCCTTGTCAGCTGAATTGCCCCAGAATATTACTCCGTATCTTAGTGTTGACACAACAATACCGTGATAGGCAACAAGTAAAGCATCTCTATTCACAGTTTTTGAGAGTTTGTGAAGTGCAAACGCAGATTTACTTAACTTTTTGCACATTTCATTTATGTGATATTTCCATGTTAATTGGCTATCTATCCAAAGACCCAGAAACTTGGTAACTCCTACAGTTTCTATGTTACTTCCACGATAATTTATATTCATTTCCATGGATTTAATGCGCTGATAAAAATGCATTATGTTGGTTTTCGTCATCGTATCATTTATGTCATTTTCGTAGGTACTTACATCATTACATTTTATTATTGAAGTGCTATCATCAGCAAACAATATCATGGGATGGCAAACTGCTTTTGGAAGGTCATTGATATAAATTAGAAAGAGCAGAGGGCCAAGTACACTTCCTTGTGGTACTCCACACATCACACATCGTGTATCAGATTTGAATATTTTAGTCATTTTACTTTTATGGCATATCCTAGTTATCTCTGTGTATTGTAGACGGTTGGTGAGATAGGAACTAATTAGCTTTTGGACATTACCTCTAATGCCATAGTAGTCAAGTTTGTAAAGAAGTGTCTTATGATCTACACAGTCAAAAGCTTTTGTCATGTCAGTGAAAATAGCACATATAGGCACCTTTTTGTCAACACATGTTAGTACAGAATTAACTAAGTCAAAAATAGCCATGTTTATGTTAATATTTTACCGAAAACCCTTCTGTTCCTTACAAAATAATGAATGTTTATCTAAATAGCTATAGAGACAGTTGTAAATAATTTTTTCAAATTTTTTTGACAATATTGATATAAGGGCTATAGGACGATAATTTTGAGCGTTTTCTTTATCACCTTTTTTAAATAAAGGTTTAACAATGGATATTTTCAACTTGTCTGGGTATATGCCTTCTGAAATACACAAATTTAAGATATAACATAAATGTTTAGCTATCGTAATGATCTTACATCCTAATGATCATAAACCATAATATTATATTACCTAATGATCTAAATACCTAATATGTTTTGTACTAATCTATTAACACATAAAACTTACGAGTCAAAATATACAAAACCATAAATCACATGTTCTAAAGTCAAATGCCATGATGATAACTTGCCATAATGATCATAAGCTATAATTACATTACCTAATATCCTAAAGTCGAATACCATATTTATAGTAGGCGTTAAATGTATAGTATTAATGTAAAGTAAGAATCATTACCTATTCTACCTAAACGCAGGTCAGACTTGGGTTAGGTTAGGTACGACTACGAGCCCCCCCGAAGGTGTCCACCTTGTCTTGGTGGGGGGGCTCAGTACCTGCGTTTTGCGCGCGCGGGGAAGCCAAGAGACACCAGGGAGGGGGCCTACGGGCCAAGACGGGCGGGGGAGACAGGTGCTGGTTGGTGACTTTGGCCTGCGTGGGTCCTGGGGGCTCTGACCTTGTGGTTGCTGGAGGATTTCGGAAGGACTCTCGACGTGTCGTAGCTGTGGGTGGCTGCCTGGCTAGTGAGCCTCCTGCTCCTCTGATACTGCCTACCTGCCAGGAAGGATTGTGCAACGCAAATCCATTCCCCAGGCGGGTCGGCTGTATTAGCGAGGCGGGAGGATCACATGTCAGGTGTCATGCATGTCTGTGACACGTCAGGGGGGTTTCCGGCTTCTGACGGCGTCTGCGGGGGCCGAGTTTCTGGGATTAGCGTGGGACGGGACATCAGTCGGCACCTGGGGAGGGAACCCACGGGGTAGGGGCTTTTGTCCTCCCGTGGTTGGGTGAGGGGTAGGGGCGTTTGTCCTCCCATGGCGGGCCGAGGGGTAGGGGCGTTTGTCCTCCCTTGGCGTGGAGAGGGGGTCGTGGGGTAGGGGCGTATGTCCTCCCATGGCCGGCTGGGGGGTAGGGGCTTTTGTCCTCCCTCAGCCAGGAGGCTGGGACCGAAGCACCGTGTGTCGGTGGCGGTCCTAGCTTCCAGAGGGTCCCTCAGCGTGGCTCTGCAGCAGCAGAGTCCACGACTGATATGGGACGTGGAGAGGGGGTCGTGGGGTAGGGGCTTTTGTCCTCCCATGGCCGGCTGAGGGGTAGGGGCTTTTGTCCTCCCTCAGCAAAGAGGGTGGGACCGCAGCACCGTGTGTCGGTGGCGGTCCTTAGGCACACTGCTATGCTACAGTGTGTCTTTCGGTGAGGGTTCGCCTTAGGGCGAAAGTGCCGGTGGTGTCGTGGTGACATGTTCGCGATCCCATGGCACCACCACTACGGCACAGGTTGGCAGCATCCCAGAGTTTTAGTGGGTAGGCTAGTCCTTCGCGGACTAGAGAGCCCCACATAACCAATGCGTAATGTCTGACTCTCCCCCCGAGGGTCTCATATTACGTAGTGGTATGCAATTCAATGCATTTCTCTGGGTCAAAAAAAAAAAAAAAAAAAAGGTACGACTACGAGCGAAGCGAGGAGGAGTGTTAGGTTGAACTGCGACCCTAACGAGCAAGCCTCAGGGCTCTATATCGAGGGCCGAAAAATCATAACATTACATATTTCACATTAAGGCATGTCCGACTTGGGTTAGGTTAGGTACGACGACGAGCGAAGCGAGGAGGAGTGTTAGGTTGAACTGCGGCCCTAACGAGCAAGCCTCAGGGGGTCTATATCGAGGGCTGAAAAATCATAACATTACCTATTTCACATTAAGGCATGTCCGACTTGGGTTAGGTTAGGTACGACGACGAGCGAAGCGAGGAGTGTTAGGTTCAACCGCGGCCCTAACGGGCAAGCCTCAGGGGTCTATATATCGAGGGCTGAAAGACCGGAACCATAATTGACTTAATTTTAAATTAAACTTAATTAAACATACTTTTAATAGAAAAAAAAAAAAAACAAAAAAAACTTAATTTTTACTTTGTAACAAAAAATAAACATTCATATTTTTTTATGACATATGATGATTATGGCAACCAGTATTAGGATATGTAATTGATAGGACATTTGATCATTAGTACCTACTTAAGAAAATAGTGCAAATAATCATTAGGATATTCAATATTAGGATAATCAATATTATGGCATTTACATTAGGATAAACGTTATTATGGCAAAAGATCATTATGACCACAGTTATTATGGAATTTACAAATAGGACAAAGGAGATTATCGATTCCAATATAGACCCACTCGGTCAATTTTTGTTTTAGTGTCGCACAATTTGACAATCATAGATTGGTCGTGGCTTTCGATGTCTTCCATGGTAATATTTATAAATTGTAAACTGCGGCTCGCTCCGTTTAGTCCCATGATAAGGGCAACCTGTAAAGAAAATATATTGAATTACTGTAAAGCACATACTTAACTAAAACAAAAATAACCAGATCAAAATAGGTACATTTTATGATAAAACTTTTACCTTAACAGCCAAGTAGCGTCTGGTGTGCTTCCTTAAAAAAATTGCCAACATTTTCTCCAGTCAAAACCTTAAATTTCTTGCTTTAATAACCATCGGATTGTCTTTTTAAAAATGTTGTCAGGTTCATGTAGAAAACGAATTTGCATGTTTGCTTTCTTTCCATAACATAAATTGGTCGTACACTTGATTATATTTATCTCATAATTTAGTAGGTAGCATTATATTATTTATTTACTCGAAAATCATTTACGCGCATACGCTCAATAGCAATAAAATAAAATTGTAATTTTACCGCCTAAACTTGCTTTTTTCTTCTGACATCTAAAAAAAAACAAAACTTGCACGAACTGTTAAACATACTTTACACGTTACCGATTCCATCAACTGATTATTCGCCCGCTCGAATGGCGTTGGATCTTGTCGGGCGTCAATTAGAAACGAAGGCGAATCTGATCAGCTGCTCGGCAAAGTTTGCGAATGTGTGAATGCTACTTAATGTTAAACGTGTGGTTGTCATGGCTGTATGAGATTTGTCCTACGTCGTTTTCAATTTATGTACTGTACCTATGAAGTTTTAAAAAGTTATGGAAGCGGGTAAAAATGGGTTTTCATACATTTATTTTTCCCCGAGGGAGCGAATATTCTTTTTTTTTATTTCATTAGTAAAAATTAGGCTCTTTGCGTATTCTATTTTCAAATGGGAAGTGAAACATTTCCGAGCATGTTTGAGAAAAAATACTTTACAACGCTTGAAGCCTGCACGTAGTTACAACATTTTGGGTTCAGGCTGGTGTGGTGTTAGGCTCGTTTCTCGTGTGTATAAAATAGTATAAGACAAAGTCAATATCTCGCAGATGAGATACTTATTTGCTTCTCAGTTCGGGTTATTTGTTTTGGAAGGCAATCATTATTGCAAAGTTCGCAAAGCAGCGGGATTCCACGAGAGACGTTCTTATTGAGGTTCGGGGAACCGTATTGTTATTTGCTTTTGCTGTTCCTTTCAAAATTTAGTTTGTATACTTTCGTTGTACGACGTTTATTTACACAGCATAAGCGGGAAGGGACAATACCTATAGCAGTAGCGAACAGGTTCAAATTGCCTGATTTGGGCTGGCATGGTATCTGTCTTATTAATAGGATATATCAGTGCAAAATATCTTATTACGTCCAAATATTAATCGAGAGAAAATTAATCAAATTAATTAATCGATTAAAGGTGTAATCGCTGGATATTAATCTACGATTAATTTAATCGGGATGAAGTAACTCGAAACTAGTACGATTAAAATTAATTTTTAATCGTTAACCGCGATTAAGTAGGTTGATCTTAATCGTTAATCGATTACATTTTACCCATCTCTGCCGTGGAGCACCGGCGCCGCACGCGCCTTCGCCTGCAGTCGCCCGTTTCGCACGCGACTGCGCTCATCAACTCCCTACTCTAAGCGCAATGAATTTGTTTGCGAACGGGATAGCGAGACTGATGACCTATGGAAGAGAGTGTTAGAACAAGACAAACACCTTGTAGTTGTAAGTTAAGTTAGATTTTAGTTAGGTATTAAGCTTAAGAATCCATGTTTAGTGGTTGAAAGGTACCTTTTTTCAGATTTTCGCTCATATCTCAAATATTTGTAGAAATAGCATTATGATTACTTCGGACAAAAGTTTTCACATAAAATTCCCTACAAATTTGGTCATATTCATTTTTACTCTACGATCAATACTTTGGGAGCTACAGGGTGTTCAAGTTAACAGAAATATCAAAAAATGGTCGTTCAAGAAAACGTAGTTTTTTCGTAGTTGCTTATCATAACACACGACCGTGTTGCAACGTTGTGTAGTTGAGAAATTCTCGTTACCGGTAAATTCCCATTTGGGAATATTCCAAGTAAATTCCCATTGTTCCCGGGAATATACGAGCTCGGTGGACCCATTCCTTTGATATTTCGTTTTGAGCTAATTAATTGAATATTTACAAGCAAACCGTTTTCACTTTTTGACTCATCCTGAATCATCACTTAGAGTAAGTATCATAAAATTTACCTGATGATGGACCCTGGAAGCCCGTAATGGATCGGATCTCAAGATACGTTCAACGTAGACATGTGCGGTTTTCACATTTCAATTCATTTTGATGAGCAGTTAGAGCCGGTATCATTAAATAAACCTGATGATGGACCTTAGAAGCCCGTAATGGAACTCAGGATACGTTCAACGTAGACATGTGCGGTTTTCGTATTTCAATTCACCTTGATGAACAATTAGAGCCGGAGTCATAAAATAAACCTGATGATGGAATCCTGGAACCCCGTAGGTAATGGATCTCAGGATACGTTCAACGTAGACATGACTGGTCTTCGCATTTCAATTCTTTTCGATGAGCAGTTAGAGCCGGTATCATTAAATAAACCGGATGATGGACCTTAGAAGCCCGTAACATAGACATGTGCGGTTTTCGTATTTCAATTCACCTTGATGAACAAGTAGAGCCGGTGTCATAAAATAAACCTGATGATGGAATCCTGGAACCCCGTAGGTAATGGATCTCAGGATACGTACAACGTAGACATGTCTGGTCTTCGCATTTCAATTCACCTTGATGAGCAATTAGAGCCGGTGTCATAAAATAAACCTGATGATGGAATCCTGGTAGCCCGTAATGGATCTCAGGATACGTTCAACGTAGACTTGTGCGGTTTTCGTATTTCAACTCTTCTTGATGAGCAGTTAGAGCCAGTATCATAAAATAAACCTGATGATGGATCCTGGAAGCCTGTAATAAAAGAAAAATAGTTTTTTTAGGGATACGTCGCCATCATAACGTTTTTTTTTAGTTTAGAATAAGCACGCTTAGTCACCTGCTGATCGAACATATAATCCCCATATCGGTCCGAGCGTGCGAAATTACCGTAACGGAGCTGCGACGACTTTGCGCGGCAAGCAGCAGCGCAGCGAGTGATTGAGCGAGAAGTCCGAGCACGGCGGCCATACCAGTGAGTGAGACAACCGTACCTACACCGCTGCCGCTGTCACGCAAAGTCGTGGTATCTCGATAAGGCCTTAGCTACTACGGGCGTCAGCGCGGCGCGGAACCGCCGAATAACGTCAGAGTTGGATTTTGTACTATAAAGTAATTTGTATATTTTCATGTCTGGTATTATATACTACCAGAACGACAAGATAGTACGCCAAAATACTATAATCTCTTGACCATATCAACAAAAATATATATGCGCCGTGTAGCTCCTAAAGTATAGATCGTAGAGTAAACATATATATGTCAAATTTGTAGGAAATCTTATGTAGAAACTCTTGTTCGAAGTAATTATAAGGCTATTAAAATCTGAATAAAGTACCTTCAACTCAGCACAGCCCTCACCCTCGAGGACTTTTAGTATGTTCATCTAGACACCACCAGGTTTATTTCATCTGTGTTAGTATGATCATCAGGTTTATTTTATGATACCGGTTCTAACTGCTCATCAAGGTGAATTGAAATGCGAAGACCAGACATGTCTACGTTGAACATATCCTGAGATCCATTACGGGCTTCCAGTATCCATCATCAGGTTTATTTTATGATACCGGCTCTAATTGCTTATCAAGATAAGTTGAAATTCGATAACCGCACATGTCTACGTTGAACGTATGTATCTTGAGATCCGATCCATTACGGGCTTCCAGGGTCCATCATCAGGTAAATTTTATAATACCGGCTCTAACTGCTCATCAAGATGAGTTGAAATACGAAAACCGCACATGTCTACGTTGAACGTATCCTGAGATCCATTACGGGCTTCCAGGATCCATCATCAGGTTTATTTTACCGGCTCTAATTGCTCATCATGATAAGTTCAAATTCGAAAACCGCACATGTCTACGTTGAACGTATCTTGAGATCCGATCCATTACGGGCTTCCAGGGTCCATCATCAGGTAAATTTTATGATATTCACTTTAAGTGGTGATTCAGGATGAGTCGAAAAGCGAAAACAGTTTGCTTGTATTCAATTAATTAGCTTAAAACTAAATAACAAAGGAATGGATCCACCAAGCTCGTATATTCCCGGGAACAATGGGAATTTTTTTGGAATATTCCCAAATGAGAATTAGCCGGTAACGGGAATTTTTCAACTGCACAACACAAGTGTTATGATGAGCAACTACGAAAAAACTACGTTTTCTTGAACAACTACTTTTTAATATTTTTGTTAACTTACACACCCTGTAGCTCCCAAAGTATTGATCGTAGAGTAAAACTGAATATGACCAAATTTGCAGGGAATTTTATGTAAAAACTTTTGTCCGAAGTAATCATAATACTATTTCTACAAATATTTGAGATATCAGCGAAAATCAGGAAAAAGGTACCTTTAACACCCCCCCCACCCCCCTACTCCCTTAGCACAGCCCCCACCCTCGAGGACTTTTAGTATGTTCATCTAGACACCATTTATTTATTTATTTATTTATTTGGTTCACCAACAATTGTTTACACTAAATACTTACAATGTAACACAATTTCTGCCATTATCTAAGTGTAACAATCACTTATAGGTAAACACCGCATGCGTTTTATTATAAAACTAGTTAAAATTATTACCTACTTAACACTAATTATACTTAAATGTAAGTTATGCTCAACTGGCCTAAGCTTTTTATTTATGAAAGGTTTTTCCTAAACATTTATGAATAGTTTTTTTAAATTGCTGCGTCGAGTCAAAGTGCACATCCGTCTCATGACAGCTATTAAGGGTTTTACAAAGCCTTGGTACAGGTGAGTTGCTGCCGAGAACAGTTCGTCTAAGAGGTGGACATAGGGGCGTGATAGGATAGCGGGGCAATCGAGATGGGGCTCTGAAAGACAATAAAGCTAATAGTTGTGGACAGTCAATTTCATTTCGTATGAGCTTGCGCAGGAACAATGCATCGGCGATATTTCTGCGCAATGCTAAGGACTCCATCCTGAAAAGCTTCAGCCTTGCCGTGTATGAGGTTAATTCTTTAGCTTTACCAGCTGAAAATGTCAGATTTCGCACAAATCGCTTCTGTACACGCTCTAAGCGTAAAGAGTGTGTAGCATAGTGTGGACGCCACACCATACTACAATATTCTACGATACTTCTTACTAGGCTATTGTATAATAATATTTTTGTTCTACTACGATTAAATGTTTTAGCATTTCTTATAACGAACCCCAACATCCTTGATGCTCTTTTAATAATATTTTCAACGTGAGGAACAAATGTAAGTTTTTGATCAAATATTACACCCAAATCACGTATTGTGGACACCTCTTGAAGCTTATCGTTATGAATATAATATTGAGACTGAATTAAGTTATTTTTCCTAGTTATCTTTATATGTACACATTTCTTAGCATTCAATATCATTTGGTTATTATTACACCAGTCAACTAGCCTATTTAAATCACCTTGTAACAAATCGACATCACTAGCAGTATCCACAACACGAGCAAACTTCAAATCGTCGGCATACATAAAGATTTTTGAGTACAAAAAACAATCTGGAATGTCATTTAACTATAAATAGATTAAACAGAATTGGACCCAGATGGGATCCTTGTGGAACCCCTGATGTTATGATGTGTGATTGAGACTGAAAGCCATTAACAACTATATAAAATAATCTATCCGTTAAGTAAGACTCTAACCACTATTACGCCAAACCCGTATGCTGATAACTTATTTAATAAGATTTTATGACTAACTTTGTCGAAAGCCTTGCTAAAGTCTGTGTAAATTACATCCATTTGTTTACCAGAATCTACTGCATGTGAAAGAAGCTCTGTGAATGTGACCAAATTTGTCGCTGTGGATCTGGCACTAACAAATCCATGTTGAAAGTCACTTAAATACAATTTTAAATGGCTTTGAATATATGGGCAAATAAGTGATTCAAAAATCTTCGCAAACGAACATAATATAGATATAGGCCTGTAATTAGAAACAGAGCCCTCGTCGCCAGACTTGTATACTGGTACAACCTTTGCAGTTTTCCATCGAGCTGGAAATACTCCACTTGTTAAGGATTTGTTATATATTATACTAAGCGGCCGTACTAACTCCATTGCGCATGAATGTATAAAGATTGGGGGGATTTCATCAGGCCCTGCGTCTTTCATCTCATCATCGATGCTGGGAGCAGCCAGACTCAAGCTATTATTTTCTAAAGTTCTCAATGACCTATTATCAAATTCATTTGCAGAATGGCTGTCCTGAGTATATACTGTGGAGAAATAGGAAGCAAACATCTCGCATATTTCGGTACTCTTTGACGTAGTGACTTTGCCATCAGTCATTGCAGACGGATATACCATAGGGTATAACTGTACCAATTTTCAAAACTACACGAATTATTTCCCCTGATTTTATTTTAGAGTATCTGTAGTTATTTTTATTCAAACATCAGTGTCTAATGCCCGAATGATAAAAGATCCGTCATTCTTATCACTCTTATCATTCTTAGCACTCCAAGTCGTATCTAAAAGTGCTAGACGTTTAAAAATTATAAAACGTTTTGAAATATATTATTTAAGAATAGAAGACTCTCAATTCCACGGTACTTATGTTTTTTTATGAAGGCTCACTGCCTACACCCAAACAGACTGGTCTCTAAAATAGGAAAGTATATTAAAAGTTCCTTAAGTCTATTTTAGATATTTCTAAATGTTATTTTCACGACGTTGAGACTACGACAATTCGAAAATTAAATTATAACAAATTGCGTAAACAGAAATACTCGTACCGGAAATATTTTGTCATTTTCAAAGGAAATTGCTTTGAATAAACAAGAAAAATATTAATTTAAGATACTTGTAACGAATGACTGTAAAATATGACGACGAGATGAGGCAAATTACTTTGCCTGGAAGACGCGGCATTGCTTAGTTTTTTTTTTAATAACAAGGTCAAAATGATTCTTTGAAGGCGAAATTTAATATAATTGCTGAAAGAAGAAAAATGTCTTAATACCCAGGGGGTCGCTTAGGCGCTCGAAGGGTAGGCGAGTTGCGCCCTTGTCACTCACTTGTCTGGGGCAGCCTTCCCCGAGCTGTATTAGCATGCAAATTGATGGGCTGGCGATTTATAGCCTTTTTTATCAGACTTACTTAAAAAATATCCGCTTTCCACTGGATTCGGTAGAGCCCGTCGGAAGCGCGCGTGGTTGGATTCGACTTTACAACCTCGTTCGCTGTGCTTACGCCATTAAAACACATGGTTCGAATTTTTCGTGAAATGTGTTGGGTTGGGAAAATACGACGTATACATATATATACCTAATTGTAATGTTTTCATGCGAATTCAAAGCATTACTTTTTGTGAACATTTCGGCGTACGATTTGTTGTCAACAACTTTCAATAAGGCACAGTTAAATTACTACTGAAATCTCTTATTGTAGTAGGTATTAAATCAGATTTCTGTAGGGCTGTGAGTCAAAGCATACTTGAAATAGCGGAAGATAGCAACCTGTGTGTAAATGCATTATGTATCTTAAAACTATGCCAACCAAATTTTTTTTTAAGAATGAATATCCAGCAAGGTGGAAGTCGTTTTAATACGTAAATTTAGTCCTAAAGGTGTGTTAGCCAAGTTATCGCCATCCCTGGAGGTGACATTGATAAAATATGAATAAAAACATGTTATTTCATGTAGGTCATCCACCAAGGCGATTTTCTTAATAAAATATAAGTTTGCAATTAAATGTGAATATTTCCTGGTTTCTAACTTTTAATTTCGGCAGTACGAATTACATGCAATTAAGACCAAATTAAAATTATATTTAAACGAGTTCCAGCTTACTGAAAATAAATTCCTCAAAACGATTTTTATGGATCTAATTTGATTGACGTAAGGAAAATTAAATATCTTTGTATATAGTATAATTAATACGTCGAATCTATATAGTATAAGTAAATATATCTTCTCGGATATTCAAGTATCGTAAAAGACGTCACTAAATCAACGGTAGGTATATTTTGGTATTATTATTAAATTTATAAAATGTTATTAGTTATTATGAATGAAATCCAAAGTTTAGTTATTACAAAAAAGAAAACAAATGAAGACAATTTACAACGAACAATGTCGGAGTGAGAGCGTGACGATGAAATATAAATGCGCAAAACAAAAGTTTGAGGAACACAACTTTGTCCCTTCCGCAACCTAAAAGGATTTAAATGTTTATGCCGAAAACGGGTATTTTTAGATTTCCTGTGAATCGATTGTTTGGTGACCTTATTATATATAATTTTGAACCATCTTAGACTCATTGCTTTACTCTGACGTGGGATTGTTCATTTAGAATTGAAGAGCTTGTTGTTGGTGAAGAAAACCTCACTCTTTTCTTGCCCACCACGATCAACTGCCGCTCTTCTGACTCGAAATAGTGCCTTCCTTCATTTATTTAAAACAAGTCAATCTAGGTCTACCTCTATTCTCTATTTTCGCTAATAGATAAGAATATAGAATAAGTAGGTGAATTATCAAGTGGTCTACAGCTCACAGAGCCACTTGTAGTAGGTTAGTTTATAGGTTACATCCATGGAATTGGCGTGTAGCGGCTAGCGTAAAACAGACACCACATAAGGTCATCTTGGTGGCAATGAGCCTTAACGGCGGTACATTAAGAGCGACGACCGTGGACCTCATAACAAAGTCACATCATTACGTTTGGGGAAAAGTGAGTGTTTAGTTAGAGCTAGTTTATCGCCGCACGACAAGTTTTATTGTGTCTTAGTGTACTGCGCATTATTCCCCCGTGGCCGAGCAGGCGCCGCATGTGAGGAGAGAATAGCGATTTATTTCTTTCGTCCTTTACAGGTTATACTGAAGAGCAGAATAGTATTTTATGCAATCGTTGTATAAGAGGGGGCAAAAACGCGAGTGGCAGGGGTAAGAAAGATGCCACGAGCGTTTTTGACCTACTTATACAACGTTGCATACTATACTTTTTCTACGACTCGACATTTTATAAATAAAATGCAAATAAACAACAAAGAAAATAATTACATGTTTCCGCTCGGAATCAACAAAAAAAAAAAACAATAGTCTGATAAACTTTTTTATTATTGACGTCCATCTGTCAAAAAAATATGAACTTATACATAAAGGTATACGTTCACTATACTAAGCATCTGTCAAAAATATGAACTTATACATAAAGGTATACGTTCACTATACTAAACATCCATGCACTGAACATAAAACTTTTTTTTAAGTTGACAGCAATGCCTTAGTACAGTAAGTTTTTTTTTAACACGTTCACTGCGAAACAGGTCATTTTGACCCTGTTCTGAACTTTCGCCTGGTGCGGCGTCCGAAATACGCGACTTTGCACTGGTGCGAAGGCCATAATGTTGTGATATTTAAATATATATATATAGTCAAGTATACATTTAGATTCGTAATTTTACGATCTATTCGACAGCATATAAATTAATTAACAGGTCACATATGACCTGTTCGCACCAGATCAAAACTTTTGTTATTCAGTGCGGAACAGGGCATATATGACCTGTAGGGTAGGGCCTTGTATAGCACTGCAGGTAAGTGCAGAGTGCACTAGTGTTGTTACCCTGCTATTAGTACACACGTTTGTAAAGTCAGTAACTTAGTGGTTACTTATTTGATTTGAGTGCTACATCTAAATTTCGCATATTGGAACACGTTTCTGTTGGAACCTCCAGTCCCCGAGTGGCAGTCAACCATCGTCGGCGGTTCATGTATAAAGTACGGAGAACGAAATTGAAATACCTTCAAATGCATCACAAAACTGTACAGTTGCCATCAGATATATCGCGTCAGCATATAAGGCGTTCATAAATATCTGAACATGTACTGTAACGCCCAGTCAATAAGAGTCGTGTTCAGATATTTATGAACGCCTTACCTATATGCTGCGGTATATCTGAGGCGACTGTACTTACATGAGCCCATCATTTCTGATTGCACATATTCTATGCTGGAAAATATATCGACGGTGGAAAGGAGAAACCCCTTAAGCGACATTTTCAATGAATTTGAGTTATATATATCGTTGAAATCAGCTTTTTTTTCTGCGTCCTTTAAGCCGGGTTACGTAGCGATCTAATGACTTTGATGTCGGTTAAGGTAGCTTATAAATAGTGGACCGATTTAAAAAACACCCAGTTATGCGACACATAATTTGATTTAAATTTGAACTACGCCACTTAAACTACTCACAATTTTATACGTGATCGCTTAAAGTGTTTTTAAAAATGGCTTGAATTTGTAGCAATGGCGTTAAAGTTTTTATTACAAACACAAATTATATAAGGTTAGGTGCTTAATCGTGTCTTCTGGAATTATGAACAACAAATGCTGTCGGTTAATTGATTGTCACAAAATTTACAACAGTATTTGCTCCTTCAAGCGACACGTTGAATTTTGAGCATTTATGTCGCTTAATGTATTCGTTAAAACTTGCTTTAGTCGTTTAAGTGAAAGATCTAAAAGGTATCCTGGGGCTTGAATTATCGGTCTTACCTGTCAATCGTCGCTTCAGTGAACCATTTTTAGTGTAATATACCTGTGAATGGCGTTTTTATAAACACGAAGTAACCAGTCGGTCGCTTCAGTCGGCAGCGAACATTGTGGGGAGGCGGTTGTCTCGCTATATGCCGTCACAGACTACTTTAAAAAAAAAGTTCTACGATTTCGTTAGTGTCTATTTTTAATGTAAACTTTACTACTATAATTTAAAGATTACACATATCACTTAGATTACAAAGTTGTCAAATTCAAGACTGATTTTATAGGTAATTTATCTCTTTAAGCCTGATAAGAAGTAATAAGAAATTAGCTATGATAAGAGAACCTATTTATAAAGTTATGTTAATTTGTATCCCTGCCTTTAAAGTTTAATATTAAAAATTATGTATGCCATTACTAGTATTAGTGTTAGGTATTATAATAAATTACTAAGACTGATTGTAAATTAGGAAAAGCACAAGAATAATTAAAGAAAGTGGAAACTTGAAATTTAAATAAACATTATCGTTTTTTTTTCTGTTTTTATTTACTTATTCATGTTTACCCCGTACATTCCTGTTTTTTTTTTCCGGTTTTGGGTTACTAGGTACCCATTTAAGATGACTTAACAATAATTGGGTTTATATTATATTTAAAATATATAATTGATTATAATAGTTGCATAACACATTTCCGGACCACAAAATCTCTTTAATAATCATGAGAAAATGTTTTCCTCACTATAGTTGCTTAAAGTAATATTCTAGTAATAAGTATGATATAAAAGGTCGTTTAATTGTTTTTTTCTAGTACCTGCCTAAAAATTGCAATGTCGCTTCGAGGGTTTCTCTGGGTTTTTTACCAGGTCAATTTAAATTAAGCGACATTTATATCAGAAGATTCTAAGTTTTTTTCAGTAACGTTACTATTGGTGGATAGTACAATTTAATAAAATACGTCCATAGAACTGAAGTCTCTAAAACGAGTAGAAAAAAAGTTACGATTTTTTTTAAGAAAATTAATACTTTTAAACGCTCTCCTGTAAAGTTAGCAAAATGTCGCTTAAGGGGTTTCTCCTTTTTACCGTCGATATCATTTTCCGAAAATGCAAGCGACTGTTGATCTACTTATGAGCGATTTATCAATAAATTACTTAATAGATATGCCTACGAATGATTAGCCGCGAAGTAGAAAGTTTTTACCGTGTGTGTAAAGTGTAATAAAAATATTATGTGTTTAGATTGTTTTAATGAAACACATTCTTGTGTGTAAGTTATGTAAAAAAATCCCTTAGAAAAACTCGTTATGTAACAAATATAAAAAATAGCGATTGTGCATTTTGCAATTTAAACACTCAATAACCGTCCTAGACAACATATCAAAAATTCAGAACTAACGGACCGCTTGTAAGGTCACCCTCAGTCGTGTAGTCTCTATTCACCGAACTATATCTGCATGTAAATTAATAAATGGGATGATTTTTAATTTGCTGATGTGTTTTCCTTTCTTCCGTATTTAGGAAATTGTTAAATACCTAATGTTTATTCTTCTGTGTATGACAAACATTATTTCCTGATGTGTCCCAAGAAACTGTATGAAACCTTACACTGAATTACAAAAAAATATATGGAATTCGCAACTCAATGGAAGTTATGTTTATATTATATATAGTTAATAGGTCGGGAAATTATGTTTTTCTTACACAGAAAATGAACAGCATATGCTTATTAAACGCAATACATAATTTTACGTCTGAGATAATTCGTGTTAATTTTTTAAATTAGTTCAGCAGTTTTCCCACTGGGTAAAATATAGTGACAGAATTCACCTGTATTCATCACACAGGCAGGTACAAAATCCTAGGCTTTCGCCTCACCGTAAAAAAAAAGCATTAGGTAGATTTATTATTTCCTTCGTGAACGAAGTAAACATACGGCACCCGCTACCGCTTGTATCTTCTAGCAGTAATCTCTCACACCCCGACATTAACGTAATGAGCTCCGTCTCCTACAAAGGACCCGTGAAATTCATTAAACGAATTGCAACAAGCGTTATTTAGCATGAATTGCAGGCACGTGTCTCGAGGTCGTGTCGCGTCGCGTCGCGACTCAACTTAGTTAAAGCGCATACTTTCAGATGACCTTCAATCGGCCATTTTGTATTTAATGACATCTTCATTTAGTAAAAATGTATTATAAGTAACGCGTTTTAATTTATTTAACGTTTCATAAGAGTGACAGCTTTCGTTTTGTTACATTTGTGAAACGTTTTGAAATGTACTAAATTGTTGCATTTTAATGCGCTACAATCGTGGAAGCTTATATACATATAATAGTTATTTGTGCAACAAGAGAGCAAAGTTGTTTTTTGTTATGAGTGCTGATTTTGAGTCCCGAGCAAGCGAAGGATTCTACGTTTGAATCACGAGCGTAGCGAGTGATTCTATGTTAGAATCCTGAGTGTAGCGAGGGACTCAACAGCACGAGATGCAAAAAACTTTGCTCTCGTGTAGCACACACAACTTTTCACCTCATCAGCGAGAACATTGTAATGCTGCTACGAGGCAGCAAATGGTATAATCCCTGGTCATCGGCAGCAATTGTAATGCTTCTACGAGCTAACAACTTTAATTCTAGAATAATCCTGGTCACGCTTGCCACGAATTGTAATGTATATAAAGACTAACTGCTAAATACATCCTGGGAACGCGCACCAACTGTAATGCTGCTACAAAGCTTACTTAACTTTAGAGCTATCCTGAGTCACGGGACCACCAATCGTAATGTATGCTAAGCCCTACTAAAGGTACAGGTCCTTCGTCTGCTTCTCCCTCCTCACTAAACTCTACTCCTACAATGAAGCCCTAAGAAAACCCTACTACAATTACCTAAGGATATCTTGACAGCAGCTCCTACCTCCTAGTCTACCACAACCTACAACTAAACAAACTTAGATATGAAAGGATCCTTATAACAATTGAGTTTGAACTTTTCTTAATAACGTATGGCCAAATGTGATCGGTATAACCGTTGTGAATGTCTAGATTGGTCGGAACCTACGTTGTTGTAGCAACTCAAATTCTTTTAGGAGATGTTCAGCCGAGATGTGCTGCTAAATGCCTCTGTACCTATACTGTGCTATACTATTATGTATTTTTGTTAAATAACCTAAATAAATGTGTTTTCTATTATTTATTTAATGCTTGTTTTCCCTATCATACTGCTATCTTGGTTCTTCATACTAATTAAATTTCTAACTTAATTTAATGTTATCTAACCTTATATTATAAATTTATTCCTTCCTATGTAGTCTAGCCTTCAAAAACATCTACAGTTCTTATAGCATGATTCAGTATGGGATATTCTACTCTTATTAAATATTATTTCTATATGAAATATAAACTCATTCAGTCCACAAGTAAGTTATAGATATATTAGATTACCCTATGTAACAATAAAGATCAATATATGAATCAAAACCAAATCTTATTAGAATTCTGAGATGAAAAATTATTTAATTCTTGAAATTGTATATCTTGTTCAAAAATGTTTGGTAGACAAATAATTATGTACAATATGAAATTACACTTCATAACTATTCTATAAATAGATTGAAGTCACTGACAATACAAGGTTTTGTTACAAATTTAATGAATCTTAAGTTTTCATGTTCGACTAAATTAAATAATGTTAGTATGATAATTTAGTATGGAATAAAGGTATGGAATTCATACTTTTAGTAAATTCTAGTATGATATTCTAATGTAGATTCTGGGTCTAAACAAGAAGTAATTGGTTGGTGAATAGAATTCGGAGTTTTATTGAAATCCTTCGACCGCATACAAAATATTATCATTTGACTGTGTTATACTAGTAATGCTTTCATCTCATTCTCCCAAAAATATTTAGTTCTGTTAAAATAATGGCGGCTACCATCATGTCTAATGACATGGGCAATCGGGTAAAAAAACATGGTTACTTCATGTGTACATATTGAGGGAAAATCGTTCCTCGGAAAATAAAACAAATTTCTGTTAAATCTGTTTGGTGTGTTATTTTAAATATCACCAAACCCATGTTCTCTGGATGCCGTATGATTGCCAGATTTGATCTTTTATTGGCCTTCGGGCTCTTTTAGAGTAAAGATCTCTCCCGGATCTATCTAGAATCTATGAATCTTTACTATCTATATGTGTTATTAAACAACACGAATTTTCTTCACTCGTGGACTAAATGAATTCTCACTTCATTTATTACAAACAATAGATTTGTATAACTTGGGTTTTCGTTTGGCTATACTCAAAAAAAATGGCATTTGAAACATAATAACTCATTGTCAATTTGAAGTCTCTTTCAACTCGCGAACTTGACTCATTGTGATAAGGGAATTTACTCTCAACCCTTGTGATATTAATTAATTAAGTTCTGAGATCTGTGATGTAAATACGGGAACGAATAACTTTCATTATTGTCATCCATAAGTCCCCGGCTTCTTTTAGCAATTTACACTTCAGATACTCCAAATCCAGCCTTAGGAGTGCTTTGTTTTTCCATACTAGACATACTACGCAACAATCAACAATAGAATCTCCTCATCAACACTGGAGCATATTTTCTACAAACCATTTCTGTTTATTGTAGGGATAAAAAGGAATGAAATTCATTTCATTTTTCATGTGATTTGACTAGTGACAGAAATGACTTTTCTCGCTTTAGTGTTGCCATCTCAACACAACAGCTGTAAGTAATATAAGAGCTTTACTTTACCAAAACTTAAATCATAATCGATAAAAAAAATTAACTAAATGTTTCTACAAATCTCGATGTAAAATTAACGGTTCTAAATATTTGTTTAGTCTAAATAACAGGTTGCTCTATTCTTATTCTTTATAACCTGTTACAAGACTTTGTTTTCACTACTGACATCCCGAGTCATAGACACTAGTAATACAAGAAATCAGCTGTTTGTATTTATTATACCAGACGAGATTAAAATAAGTTGAATATATGTTATATTAGTTAATGATGAATGGCCGATTGCTCGGAAGATAAAAAAACCCCATCCTAATGTTCCTATCAAAGTGTACCTATCGCTATACCCTGTTCCCTAGCTAGTACAAAAACACTAGAGGCCTAAACCTCATATTTACATTTAAACGTGTATGGAACCTAGGTAAGCTAAACTATAAATTCGGGAGATGAACCCGAGGTTGGACTAAAATCAGTGTAAGTGGGTCCCCCCTACGCGGCTAATGAGACGCCGGAAGCGTAGAGTAACCCGCCCTAATATGTGTAGATAATGCAAATATATAAATATATATGTATATGAGACCAAACCTGGAGGTCCATCTGATTTCAACAAGTGCGGATATCCCGCATGCCCAACGCGTGGACCTTGCATTCACCAGACAAAGCACTCTAGATCTGTAGGCTTATCACTGCGCTTGTAAATGGCAAGTGTCCGGGTTGCCTAGCCCAGATAAAATTAAAGAGTCTGAAAGATATTCGTTTAACAGCCGCAAGGTTAAATATCTTTCATCTGGCAACCATGTACCAAAACACTATTTCTGGCATGTAATTAAGCTTGATAGCCATAAAACAACAAAATCCCACAACATTTCAATAAATAATTATAGATCAGAAAAATAATGTAATCCCAACAGAAATTCCCCTTAGAACTAAATTTAATACCTTATTGCCAAACAACAGTGTTACCCAGTCGAAGTCGCAAGTAAAAATGAATCCCATCCTTCAATTCCCCTCCGTATTTATACTTAACTGTGGACAAAGTGGACAAAATGGACAAAATGGACAGTGGACAAAATGGACAAAATGGACAAAATGGACAAAATGGACAAAATGGACAAAATGGACAAAATGGACAAAATGGACAAAATGGACAAAGTGGACATTCTCACAATTTTGATCCTTACACAGTATAAATAAAGCTCAATTCTTCCGTTGGTAATTTTTGTGAATTGTAATTTTGTTATTTTAAAAACGTAGAATGCTTAGTTATTGAAATATTTTTACTTGCTTTCGTAAACATTCATACTGCTAATTCTATTAGACATTTGTATTGTATTATAAGTATTAAATGATGATTTTGGTATTAGGTGGCGAATTATGATGCTAGTGTCGGGAACTTGATGATGACAATGATGATGTGAGTCTTACGATGGTGATATATGATTATAATATGATGGCGAATTATGATGCCAATGTGTTGGGAACCTGATGATGACAATGATGATGTGAGTTTTACGATGGCGAGCACATGACGAGAACATGTGAATCGCTACAACCGCCCCCCTGCGAAAGTTTGAAGTGGATTGACATTGTCAAATAACGTAGAACTTCGCATTCCCCTACTAAAATGCAAAACAAACAAAAAAAAAAATTATATTTAAGACAAATTATTCGTTAAACAAATAACATTTTGTGATAATGTTGGATGTTCTAATTCCGTCAGTATTCGAACCCTTAAATGTGTGTGTATTTAAACCAATACTTGGAAAGCCACTTATGTATTAAATCAGAATCCAAACCATAGAATAATATCATTGAATCGTGAATATTTTTCTCCAAATCTCGACCACATCGTAAGAAATGTTTGATTGTGAGTCAAACAAGCCCTATTAGCTCGGTTTTGCCTAAACACCTCAAACTTGACCTGCCCATTGCTCAGCCTCATTTGCGAATTCACATTGTACGAATTCTTCGATGAATTGACAAAACTCTCCTCAGACAACATAGCAAGATCTTTGGTATAGATACTGAATATTCATCCTTACTTCAATTCAATAACTGATTCCGATTTCAAATTCTTCTCCAAAATCACATGTGACTCTCCTTATTGGTGCGTGTATCACATCAAGAATAAACAAGCCAATTTCAGCTCTATAATCATACAATTGTGTTTTTTTTTCGTTCTTGTAAGACTATAGACTTACTTGTCGAATTGTGAAATAATGTTTGATTTCAAAATTATGCTCGAAAATATAATTATACCAGAGGTTCATACAAATATATCAATTCAGTTTTATCCTGCCTTTACGGATAAACCAATCCACAATTCCTTTTATTTAAAAATATACAGTTGGCCAATCTATTTGTTGACATGGGTGTGTGTGAAACCTGCACGTTCCTGCCCGTGCTCGTAGAAGGTTAGCCCGTAGGCCATGTAAAGTATTGTTTCGCACAAACTACCGCACAATCGGTCTTAAATCGAAACTTCGATTTACTAAGCCTAACTTCTAAGTATGTGCAAACCAATTGATGTCTTTAGAAAATACTCCCGTTCGTACCTCTAAAGATAGAAGACCCCCCCGTTTTCGGATACGAATACTTTCGAACTTAGCTTGAATACATACAGACAACATCCAACTCAAAAAGTCCACTCATTCATCCTCTCATACATCGCACTACAGGCTCCTACATTCGTTTTTTCGCATCAACTTAGTCAGAAGAACATCACCCATTTTGTATTCAAAATCCATACTACTTTATCTTTCTAAAATATCCCAAGTTCCCCTTTACTTCTTTCATTAAAATCAAAATAAAGACTTTCTCTAATATAAATAATCAAATCGTCTATCCACTTCACACATTTCGTTCTTTTTTATACTCTACTAAAACTCGTAACTACTTTACCCACCTGGTTAAATTCACCTCTAACTACCCTTTATGAAAAATATCGAATTTCAACTTATTAAAGGAAATCAAAACACGTATTAATGGAAACGATCCATTACGTAATCATCCATGAAACTTATCAAATTTCAACTTATTAAAGAACCTCAAAATACGTATTAATGGAATCGAACCATTACGCAAATCATTCGATGAAATATACTACTAACGACCTCTAGTGAAATTTGCGTACAACCTTCTTCGAACCTTAACTTACAATATCTATACTGTGGTACAGCGTATAATATGACATCACTAATGTCTTAAAAAAAATTTTCGTCTGTAATCGATTCCTTAATCGATCTTATCTTAATATCCCTATTGAATACTACATATTGCTTAAATATTATCACTGTTTAATTAATTAATTAATACTATATAAAGCTGCATTACCACTCATTTCTAAGTGAATTGATCTCGGGGAAGGAGGGGGGGTGGGGGGGTGGTTTTGGTATGGACGTATAGAGGTCGGCGTCAAACCTCTGGGAAAAATCCGACTTTTGGTCTACCGCGGAAGACGAGTTTTTTTTTCAACGGCCCGCCAAAACCATAATAGCTAGGGGGGGGGTGCTCGACCAAATGTCATAGGGGTTCCCGAGCAATTTGACGAGCCGCCATTTTTTTTTCAAAATGGCGACTTCAAAATGGCGGAAAATTTTCAAAATGGTCGTAGCGCGCTGAATTTTGGTATGTAGGGGGTTTGGGGCCCCCCAATTCTGAAAAACTTTTTTTTTTTTTTCTAGCTTTAAAAAAAAAATTGTATGGAGAATATTTTGGGGGGCCCGTATCTCGTAAACGGTTGGGGATAGGTAGGAGGTGCTCGACCAAATGTCATAGAGGGCCCCCACCCGAGTTCAGTCGTGGAAAAAAAATTTCAAGATGGCGACTTTTTTTTTTTTCAAAATTTCAAATTGGTGCTAGGGGGCTGAAACTCGGTATCGGAGGGCATTTGGGGCTCAAAAATATGAATCTAAAATCTTGTCCGAAAATTCGGTCAAATTCGGCAAATATCGAAAAAAAACGATTTGTATGGAGAAAATTTCAAATTAGTGCTAGGGGGCTGAAACTCGGTGTCGGGGGGTTTTTGGGGCTCCCGAGTCGGAATCTGAAATCGGATTTCGAAAATTCGGTCAAATTCGGAAAATATCGGACAAATAAAATTTAGTAATTTTAGTTTGACCGAGGGCCGAAGGCCCGAGGGCAAACGTCCCTCCGCGAGGCCGCAGGCCGAGCTCCGCGTAGCACCGAAGGTGCGGAGCGTCCCAGGGAAGGCGCCGGCAGCGCGCGAGCCCAAGGGCCCGAAGGGCCCGCAGGGCGAGCCCACCCAGAAACTTACTATACCCCCAAGTAATTTTAGCTCGACAGAGGGCCGCAGGCCCGACGGCGAGCGTCAGCCCCGCGACGCCGAAGGCCGAGCTCCGCGTAGCACCGAAGGTGCGGAGCGTCCCAGGGAAGGCGCCGGTAGCGCGCGAGCCCAAGGGCCCGAAGGGCCCGCAGGGCGAGCCCACCCAGAAACTTACTATACCCCTAAGTAATTTTAGCTCGACGGTGGGCCGCAGGCCCGACGGCGAGCGTCAGCCCTGCGAGGCCGAAGGCCGAGCTCCGCGTAGCACCGAAGGTGCGGAGCGTCCTAGAGCAGCCGCCCATAGCACGCGAGCCCAAGGGCCCGAAGGGCCCGCAGGGCGAGCCCACCCAGAACCTTACCCCTCCCCCAAGTAATTTAATGCGAGGCCGCAGGCCGAGCTCCGCGTAGCACCGAAGGTGCGAAGCGGCGACCCCGCGAGGCCGAAGGCCGAGCTCCGCGTAGCACTGAAGGTGCGGAGCGTCCCAGCTACGGCGCCCAATAACTTTCTATACATCTAAGTAACTTAATGCGAGGCCGAAGGCCGAGCTCCGCGTAGCACCGAAGGTGCGGAGCGTCACAAACAAGGAGCCCAACCACTTACTATAATCCTAAGTATCTTAATGCGAGGCCGCAGGCTGAGCTCCGCGTAGCACCGAAGGTGCGAAGCGTCAACACCGCGGGGCCGAAGGCCGAGCTCCGCGCAGCACCGAAGGTGCGGAGCGTCACAGTCAAGGAGCCCAACCAGAAAATACTATAACTCTAAGCAATTTTAACTCGACGGAGGGCCGAAGGCCCGACGGCGAGTGTCAACGCTGCGAGGCCGAAGGCCGAGCTCCGCGTAGCACCGAAGGTGCGGAGCGTCCCAGAGAAGTCGCCCGTAGCACGCGAGCCCAAGGGCCCGAAGGGCCCGCTGGGCGAGCCCACCCAGAACCTTCCCCTTCTCCCAAGTAACTTAATGCGAGGCCGCAGGCCGAGCTCCGCGTAGCACCGAAGGTGCGAAGCGTCAACACCGCGAGGCCGAAGGCCGAGCTCCGCGTAGCACCGAAGGTGCGGAGCGTCACAGTCAAGGAGCCCAACCGCAGAATACTACAACTCTAAGTAATTTTAACTCGACGGAGGGCCGATGGCCCGACGGCGAGTGTCAACGCCGCGAGGCCGAAGGCCGAGCTCCGCGTAGCACCGAAGGTGCGGAGCGTCCCAGTAAAGTCGCCTGTAGCGCGCGAGCCCAAGGGCCCGAAGGGCCCGCAGGGCGAGCCCACCTAGACACTAGCACCCTCCACACCTTCCCAAGCAAACATACCTGCGTGCAAATTCGCCTCCATCTTCTACCTCGCTCCCCTTTCTTAAGCAATTTTTAACTCGAGCTACGTTTTCTTCTGCATCTTCCACTGGCAACCCCCTCACGGGTGACAGAACCCCAGGACAGACCCCCTCGCGGGGTGCTTGCACCCCGCGCACCAAGCAACCTCACTTTAGTTGCGACAACGCCACCAATTTTACAACTCCCGTTGCCCTTCCCTAAGGAAATTTTTAAACTCGAGCACCGATCTTCCAGCACTTTCCACTGGCAACCCCCTCTCGGATGACAAAAGGACAAGAGCACAACCCCCTCGCGGGGTGCTTGCACCCCGCGCACCGAGAAAATACTAGTTAATACTATATAAAGCTGCATTACCACTCATTTCTAAGTGAATTGATCTCGGGGAAGGAGGGGGGGTGGGGGGGTGGTTTTGGTATGGACGTATAGAGGTCGGCGTCAAACCTCTGGGAAAAATCCGACTTTTGGTCTACCGCGGAAGACGAGTTTTTTTTTCAACGGCCCGCCAAAACCATAATAGCTAGGGGGGGGGTGCTCGACCAAATGTCATAGGGGTTCCCGAGCAATTTGACGAGCCGCCATTTTTTTTTCAAAATGGCGACTTCAAAATGGCGGAAAATTTTCAAAATGGTCGTAGCGCGCTGAAATTTGGTATGTAGGGGGTTTGGGGCCCCCCGATTCTGAAAAACTTTTTTTTTTTTTTCTAGCTTTAAAAAAAAAATTGTATGGAGAATATTTTGGGGGGCCCGTATCTCGTAAACGGTTGGGGATAGGTAGGGGGTGCTCAACCAAATGTCATAGAGGGCCCCCACCCGAGTTCAGTCGTGGAAAAAAAAAATCAAGATGGCGACTTTTTTTTTTTTCAAAATTTCAAATTGGTGCTAGGCGGCTGAAACTCGGTATCGGGGGGCATTTGGGGCTCAAAAATATGAATCTGAAATCTTGTTCGAAAATTCGGTCAAAATCGGCAAATATCGAAAAAAAACGATTTGTATGGAGAAAATTTCAAATTGGTGCTAGGGAGCTGAAACTCAGTATCGGGGGGTTTTTGGTGCTCCTGAGTCGGAATCTGAAATCAGAAATTAAAAATTCGGTCACATTCGGAAAATATTGGACAAATAAAATTTGGCAATTTTAGTTTGACCGAGGGCCGAAGGCCCGAGGGCAAACGCCCCCCCGCGAGGCCGCAGGCCGAGCTTCGCGTAGCACCGAAGGTGCGGAGCGGCCCCGGGAAGGCGCCGGCAGCGCGCGAGCCCAAGGGCCCGAAGGGCCCGCAGGGCGTGCCCACCCAGAAACTTAATATACCCCTAAGTAATTTTAGCTCGAAGGAGGGCCGCAGGCCCGACGGCGAGCGTCAGCCCCGCGAGGCCGAAGGCCGATCTCCGCGTAGCACCAAAGGTGCGGAGCGTCCCTGGGAAGGCGCCCATAGCGCGCGAGCCCAACCAGAACCTTACCCCTCCCCCAAGTAATTCAATGCGAGGCCGCAGGCCGAGCTCCGCGTAGCACCGAAGGTGCGGAGCGTCACAGTCAAGGAGACCAACTACTTACTACAAGTGTAAGTAACTTAATGCGAGGCCGCAGGCCGAGCTCCGCGTAGCACCGAAGGTGCGAAGCGACAACGTCGCGAGGCCGAAGGCCGAGCTCCGCGTAGCACCGAAGGTGCGGAGCGTCACAGTCAAGGAGCCCAACCACAAAATACTATAACTGTAAGTAATTTTAACTCGACGGAGGGCCGAAGGCCCGACGGCGAGTGTTAACGCTGCGAGGCCGAAGGCCGAGCTCCGCGTAGCACCGAAGGTGCGGAGCGTCCCAGGCAAGTCGCCTGTTGCGCGCGAGCCCAAGGGCCCGAAGGGCCCGCAGGGCGAGCCCACCTAGACACTGACACCCTCCACACCTTCCCAAGCAGACATACCTGCGTGCAAATTCGCCTCCATCTTTTACCTCGCTCCCCTTTCTTAAGCAATTTTAAACTCGAACTCCATTTCTTCAGCATTATCACTGGCAACCCCCTCTTGGGTGACAGAACCCCAGGACAGACCCCCTCGCGGGGTGCTTGCACCCCGCGCACCAAGCAACATCACTTTAGTTGCGACAACGCCACCAATTTTACAACTCCCGTTGCCCTTCCCTATGGTTAAACTCGAGCACCGATTTTCTAGCACTCTTCACTGCCAACCCCCTCTCGGATGACACAAGGACAGCTACGTAACCCCCTCGCGGGGTGCTTGCACCCCGCGCACCGAGAAAATACTAGTTAATAATATATAAAGCTGCATTACCACTCATTTCTTATAGAAGAATTGTTCTCCTGGAAGGAGGGGTGGTGGGGGGTTATGGTATATACCATCGTATAGAGCTCGGCTTCGAGACCCCGGGAAAAATCCGACTTTGGGTCTACCGCGGAAGGTCACAATTTTGGTGAACGGCCTGGCTAAACGGGACCAGATAGTCGGGGGGTGCTCGACCAAATGTCATAGGCCTCCCTGAGCAATTTGACGAGCCGCCATTTTTTTTTCAAAATGGCGACTTCAAAATGGCGGAAAATTTTCAAAATGGTCGTAGCGCGCTGAAATTTGATATGTAGGGGGTTTGGGGCCCCTTGATTCTGAAAAACTTTTTTTTTTTTTTCTAGCTTTAAAAAAAAATTTGTATGGAGAATATTTTGGGGGGCCCGTATCTCGTAAACGGTTGGGGATAGGTAGGGGGTGCTCGACCAAATATCATAGAGGGCCCCCACCCGAGTTCAGTCGTGGAAAAAAAAATTCAAGATGGCGACATTTTTTTTTTTCAAAATTTCAAATTGGTGCTAGGGGGCTGAAACTCGGTATCGGGGGGCTCTCGGGGCACAAAAATATGAATCTGAAATCTTGTCCGAAAATTCGGTCAAATTCGGTAAATATCGACAAAAAACGATTTGTATGAAGAAAATTTCAAATTGGTGCTAGGGGGCTGAAACTCGGTATCGGGGGGTTTTTGGGGCCCCCAAGTCGGAATCTGAAATCTGATTTCGAAAATTCGGTCAAATTCGGAGAATATCGGACAAATAAAATTTAGTAATCTTAGTTTGACCGAGGGCCGAAGGCCCGAGGGCAAACGTCCCCCCGCGAGGCCGCAGGCCGAGCTCCGCGTAGCACCGAAGGTGCGGAGCGTCCCAGGGAAGCCGCCAGTAGCGTGCGAGCCCAAGGGCCCGAAGGGCCCGCAGGGCGAGCCTACCCAGAAACTTACTATACCCCTAAGTAAATTTAGCTCGACGGAGGGCCGCAGGCCCGACGGCGAGCGACAGCCCCGCGAGGCCGAAGGCCGAGCTCCGCGTAGCACCGAAGGTGCGGAGCGTCCCAGGGAAGCCGCCAGTAGCGCGCGAGCCCAAGGGCCCGAAGGGCCCGCAGGGCGAGCCCACCCAGAAACTTTCTATATCCCAAGCAATTTTAGCTCGACGGAGGGCCGCAGGCCCGACGGCGAGCGTCAGCCCCGCGAGACCGAAGGCCGAGCTCCACGTAGCACCGAAGGTGCGGAGCGTCCCAGGGATGGCGCCTGTAGCACGTGAGCCCAAGGGCCCGAAGGGCCCGCAGGGCGAGCCCACCCAGAACCTTACCCTTCCCCCAAGTAATTTAATGCGAGGCCGCAGGCCGAGCTCCGCGTAGCACCGAAGGTGCGGAGCGTCCCAGTTACGGCGCCCAATAACTTTCTACACATCTAAGTAGCTTAATGCGAGGCCGAAGGCCGAGCTCCGCGTAGCACCGAAGGTGCGGAGCGTCACAGTCAAGGAGCCCAACCACAAAATACTATAACTCTAAGTAATTTTAACTCGACGGAGGGCCGAAGGCCCGACGGCGAGTTTCAACGCTGCGAGGCCGAAGGCCGAGCTCCGCGTAGCACCGAAGGTGCGGAGCGTCCCAGAGAAGTCGCCCGTAGCACGCGAGCCCAAGGGCCCAAAGGGCCCGCAGGGCGAGCCCACCCAGAACCTTACCCTTCTCCCAAGTAATTTAATGCGAGGCCACAGGCCGAGCTCCGCGTAGCACCGAAGGTGCGAAGCGTCAACAGCGCGAGGCCGAAGGCCGAGCTCCGCGTAGCACCGAAGCCTGGTGGTGCTTGCACCCCGCGCACCAAGCAACCTCACTCGCATTGCGACAACGCCACCATTTTTACAACTCCCGTGGCCCTTCCCTTAGGAAATTTTAGAACTCGAGCACCGATTTTCCAGCACTCTCCACTGCCAACCCCCTCTCGGATGACAAAAGGACAAGAGCACAACCCCCTCGCGGGGTGCTTGCACCCCGCGCACCGAGAAAATACTAGTTAATACTATATAAAGCTGCATTACGACTGATTTCTAAGTGAATTGATCTTGGGGAAGGAGGGGGGGTGGGGGGGTGGTTTTGGTATGGACGTATAGAGGTCGGCGTCAAACTTCTGGGAAAAATCCGACTTTTGGTCTACCGCGGAAGACGAGTTTTTTTTTCAACGGCCCGCCGAAACCATAATACCTAGGGGTGGGGTGCTCGACCAAATGTCATAGCGGTTGCCAAGCAATTTGACGAGCCGCCATTTTTTTTTCAAAATGGCGTCTTCAAAATGGCGGAAAAATTTCAAAATGGTCGTACCGCGCTGAAATTTGGTATGTAGGGGGATTGGGGCCCCCCGATTCTGAAAAACTTTTTTTTTTTTTTCTAGCATTAAAAAAAAAATTGTATGGAGAATATTTTGGGGGGCCCGTATCTCGTAAACGGTTAGACTTAGGTGGGGGGTGCTCGACAAAATGTCATAGGGGGCCCCCACCCGAGTACAGTCGTGGAAAAAAAAATTCAAGATGGCGACTTTTTTTTTTTTCAAAATTTCAAATTGGTGCTAGGGGGCTGAAACTCGGTATCGGAGGGCATTCGGGGCTCAAAAATATGAATCTGAAATCTTGTCCGAAAATTCGGTCAAATTCGGAAAATATCGAAAAAAAACTATTTGTATGGAGAAAATTTCAAATTGGTGCTAGGGAACTGAAACTCGGTATCGGGGGGTTTTTGGGGCTCCTGAGTCGGAATCTGAAATCAAATTTTAATAATTCCGTCAAACTCGGACAATATCGGACAAACCAAATTTAGCAATTTTAGTTTGACCGAGGGCCGAAGGCCCGAGGGCAAACGTCCCCCCGCGAGGCCGCAGGCCGAGCTCCGCGTAGCACCGAAGGTGCGGAGCGTCCCAGGGAAGGCGCTGGTAGCGCGCGAGCCCAAGGGCCCGAAGGGCCCGCAGGGCGAGCCCACCCAGAAACTTACTATACCCCTAAGTAATTTTAGCTCGACGGAGGGCCGCAGGCCCGACGGCGAGCGTCAGCCCCGCGAGGCCGAAGGCCGAGCTCCGCGTAGCACCGAAGGTGCGGAGCGTCCTAGAGCAGCCGCCTATAGCGCGCGAGCCCAAGGGCCCGAAGGGTCCGCAGGGCGAGCCCACCCAGAACCTTACCCCTTCCCCAAGTAACTTAATGCGAGGCCGAAGGCCGAGCTCCGCGTAGCACCGAAGGTGCGGAGCGTCACAAACAAGGAGCCCAACCACTTACTATAAGTCTAAGTATCTTAATGCGAGGCCGCAGGCCGAGCTCCGCGTAGCACCGAAGGTGCGAAGCGTCAACACCGCGAGGCCGAAGGCCGAGCTCCGCGTAGCACCGAAGGTGCGGAGCGTCACAGTCAAGGAGCCCAACCACAAAATACTATAACTCTAAGTAATTTTAACTCGACGGAGGGCCGAAGGCCCAACGGCGAGTGTCAACGCTGCGAGGCCGAAGGCCGAGCTCCGCGTAGCACCGAAGGTGCGGAGCGTCCCAGAGAAGTCGCCCGTAGCACGCGAGCCCAAGGGCCCGAAGGGCCCGCTGGGCGAGCCCACCCAGAACCTTACCCTTCTCCCAAGTAACTTAATGCGAGGCCGCAGGCCGAGCTCCGCGTAGCACCGAAGGTGCGAAGCGTCAACACCGCGAGGCCGAAGGCCGAGCTCCGCGTAGCACCGAAGGTGCGGAGCGTCACAGTCAAGGAGCCCAACCGCAGAATACTATAACTCTAAGTAATTTTAACTCGACGGAGGGCCGAAGGCCCGACGGCGAGTGTCAACGCTGCGAGGCCGAAGGCCGAGCTCCGCGTAGCACCGAAGGTGCGGAGCGTCCCAGAGAAGTCGCCCGTAGCACGCGAGCCCAAGGGCCCGAAGGGCCCGCTGGGCGAGCCCACCCAGAACCTTACCCTTCTCCCAAGTAACTTAATGCGAGGCCGCAGGCCGAGCTCCGCGTAGCACCGAAGGTGCGAAGCGTCAACACCGCGAGGCCGAAGGCCGAGCTCCGCGTAGCACCGAAGGTGCGGAGCGTCCCAGTAAAGTCGCCCACACCGCGCGAGCCCAAGGGCCCGAAGGGCCCGCAGGGCGAGCCCACCTAGATACTGGCACCCTCCATACCTTCCTAAGCAAACAAACCTGCGTGCAAATTCGCATCCATCTTCTACCTCGCTTCCCCTTTCTTAAGCAATTTTAAACTCGAACTCCATTTCTTCAGCATTTTCACTTTCAACCCCTCTCGGGTGACAGAACCCCAGGACAGACCTCCTCGCGGGGTGCTTGCACCCCGCGCACCAAGCAACCTCACTCGCATTGCGACAACGCCACCAATTTTACAACTCCCGTTGCCCTTCCCTATGGAAATTTTACAACTCGAGCACCGAATTTTCAGCATCTTCCACTGCCAACCCCCTCTCGGATGACACAAGGACAGCTACGTAACCCCCTCGCGGGGTGCTTGCACCCCGCGCACCGAGAAAATACTAGTTAATATTATATAAAGCTGCATTACCACTGATTTCTTATAGAAGAATTGTTCTCCTGGAAGGGGGGGTGTGGGGGGGTTATGACTACCACTATCGAATAGGGCTCGGCTCCAGGACCCCGGGAAAAATCCGACTTTGGGTCTACCGTGGAAGGTGAGTTTTTTTTTCAACGGCCCGCCAAAACCATAATAGCTAGGTGGGGAGTGCTCGACCAAATGTCATAGGCCTCCCCAAGCAATTTGACGAGCCGCCATTTTTTTTTCAAAATGGCGACTTCAAAATGGCGGAAAATTTTCAAAATGGTCGTAGCGCGCTGAAATTTGGTATGTAGGGGGTTTGGGGCCCCCCAATTCTGAAAATCTTTTTTTTTTTTTTCTAGCTTTAAAAAAAAAAATGTATGGAGAATATTTTCGGGGGCCCGTATCTCGTAAACGGTTGGGGATAGGTAGGGGGTGCTCGACCAAATGTCATAGAGGGCCCCAACTTGAGTTCAGTCGTGGAAAAAAAAATTCAAGATGGCGACTTTCTTTTTTTTCAAAATTTCAAATTGGTGCTAGGGGGCTGAAACTCGGTATCGGGAAGCTCTCGGCACTCAAAAATATGAATCTGAAATCTTGTTCGAAAATTCTGTCAAATTCGGAAAATATCGAAAAAAAACGATTTGTATGGAGAAAATTTCAAATTGGTCCTAGGAGGCTGAAATTCGGTATCGGGGGGTTTTTGGGGCTCCTGAGTCGGAATCTGAAATCCGATTTCGAAAATTCGGTCAAATTCGGAAAATATCGGACGAACAAAATTTTGTAATCTTATCGTCCCCCCGCGAGGCCGTAGGCCGAGCTACGCGTAGCACCGAAGGTGCGGAGCGTCCCAGGGAAGCCGCCAGTAGCGCGCGAGCCCAAGGGCCCGAAGGGCCCGCAGGGCGAGCCTACCCAGAAACTTACTATACCCCTAAGTAATTTTAGCTCGACGGAGGGCCGCAGGCCCGACGGCGAGCGTTAGCCCCGCGAGGCCGAAGGCCGAGCTCCGCGTAGCACCGAAGGTGCGAAGCGTCCCAGGGAAGGCGCCGGTAGCACGCGAGCCTAAGGGCCCGAAGGGCCCGCAGGGCGAGCCCACCCAGAAACTTACTATACCCCTAAGTAATTTTAGCTCGACGGAGGGCCGCAGGCCCGACGGCAAGCGTCAGCCCTGCGAGGCCGAAGGCCGAGCTCCGCGTAGCACCGAAGGTGCGGAGCGTCCCAGGGCAGTCGCCCATAGCGCGCGAGGCCAAGGGCCCGAAGGGCCCGCAGGGCGAGCCCACCCAGAACCTTACCCCTCCCCTAAGTAATTTAATGCGAGGCCGTAGGCCGAGCTCCGCGTAGCACCGAAGGTGCGAAGCGGCGACCCCGCGAGGCCGAAGGCCGAGCTCCGCGTAGCACCGAAGGTGCGGAGCGTCCCAGTCAAGTCGCCTGTAGGGCGCGAGCCCAAGGGCCCGAAGGGCCCGCAGGGCGAGCCCACCTAGACACTTGCACCCTCCTCACTTTCCCAAGCAAACATACCTGCGTGCAAATTCGCCTCCATCTTCTACCTCGCTTCCCTTTCTTAAGCAATTTACAACTCGAGCTACTTTTTTGTCTGCATTTTTCACTGCCAACCCCCTCTCGGGTGACAGAACCCCAGGACAGACCCCCTCGCGGGGTGCTTGCACCCCGCGCACCAAGCAACCTCACTTTAGTTGCGACAACGCCACCAATTTCACAACTCCCGTTGCCCTTCCCTATGGAAATTTTTAAACTCGAGCACCGATTTTCTAGCACTCTTCACTGCCAACCCCCTCTCGGATGACAAAAGGACAAGAGCACAACCCCCTCGCGGGGTGCTTGCACCCCGCGCACCGAGAAAATACTAGTTTTAATATTATATAAAGCTGCATTACCACTGATTTCTTATAGAAGAATTGTTCTCCTGGAAGGAGGGGTGGTGGGGGGTTATGGTATATACCATCGTATAGAGCTCGGCTCCGAGACCCCGGGAAAAATCCGACTTTGGGTCTACCGCGAAAGGTCACAATTTTGGTGAACGGCCTGGCTAAACGGGACCAGATAGCCGGGGGGTGCTCGACCAAATGTCATAGGCCTCCCCGAGCAATTTGACGAGCCGCCTTTTTTTTTTCAAAATGGCGACTTCAAAATGGCGGAAAATTTTCAAAATGGTCATAGCGCGCTGAAATTTGGTATGTAGGGGGTTTGGGGCCCCCTGATTCTGAAAAACTTTTTTTTTTTTTCTAGCTTTAAAAAAAAAAATGTATGGAGAATATTTTGGGGGGCCCGTATCTCGTAAACGGTTGGGGATAGGTAGGGGGTGCTCGACCAAATGTCATAGAGGGTTCCCACTCGAGTTCAGTCGTGGAAAAAAAAATTCAAGATGGCGACTTTTTTTTTTTTCAAAATTTCAAATTGGTGCTAGGGGGCTGAAATTCGGTATCGGAGGGCTCTTGGGGCTTAAAAATATGAATCTGAAATCTTGTTCGAAAATTCGGTCAAATTCGGAAAATATCGAAAAAAACGATTTGTATGGAGAAAATTTCAAATTGGTCCTAGGAGGCTGAAATTCGGTATCTGGGGGTTTTTGGGGCTCTTGAGTCGGAATCTGAAATCGGATTTCGAAAATTCGGTCAAATTCGGAAAATATCGGACAAACAAAATTTTGTAATCTTAGTTTGACCGAGGGCCGAAGGCCCGAGGGCTAACGTCCCCCCGCGAGGCCGTAGGCCGAGCTCCGCGTAGCACCGAAGGTGCGGAGCGTCCCAGGGAAGCCGCCAGTAGCGCGCGAGCCCAAGGGCCCGAAGGGCCCGCAGGGCGAGCCTACCCAGAAACTTACTATACCCCTAAGTAATTTTAGCTCGACGGAGGGCCGCAGGCCCGACGGCGAGCGTTAGCCCCGCGAGGCCGAAGGCCGAGCTCCGCGTAGCACCGAAGGTGCGAAGCGTCCCAGGGAAGGCGCCGGTAGCACGCGAGCCCAAGGGCCCGAAGGGCCCGCAGGGCGAGCCCACCCAGAAACTTACTATACCCCTAAGTAATTTTAGCTCGACGGAGGGCCGCAGGCCCGACGGCGAGCGTCAGCCCCGCAAGGCCGAAGGCCGAGCTCCGCGTAGCACCGAAGGTGCGGAGCGTCCCAGGGCAGCCGCCCATAGCGCGCGAGGCCAAGGGCCCGAAGGGCCCGCAGGGCGAGCCCACCCAGAACCTTACCCCTCCCCTAAGTAATTTAATGCGAGGCCGTAGGCCGAGCTCCGCGTAGCACCGAAGGTGCGAAGCGGCGACCCCGCGAGGCCGAAGGCCGAGCTCCGCGTAGCACCGAAGGTGCGGAGCGTCCCAGTCAAGTCGCCTGTAGGGCGCGAGCCCAAGGGCCCGAAGGGCCCGCAGGGCGAGCCTACCCAGAAACTTACTATACCCCTAAGTAATTTTAGCTCGACGGAGGGCCGCAGGCCCGACGGCGAGCGTTAGCCCCGCGAGGCCGAAGGCCGAGCTCCGCGTAGCACCGAAGGTGCGAAGCGTCCCAGGGAAGGCGCCGGTAGCGCGCGAGCCCAAGGGCCCGAAGGGCCCGCAGGGCGAGCCCACCCAGAAACTTACTATACCCCTAAGTAATTTTAGCTCGACGGAGGGCCGCAGGCCCGACGGCGAGCGTCAGCCCCGCGAGGCCGAAGGCCGAGCTCCGCGTAGCACCGAAGGTGCGGAGCGTCCCAGTCAAGTCGCCTGTAGCGCGCGAGCCCAAGGGCCCGAAGGGCCCGCAGGGCGAGCCCACCCAGAACCTTACCCCTCCCCTAAGTAATTTAATGCGAGGCCGTAGGCCGAGCTCCGCGTAGCACCGAAGGTGCGAAGCGGCGACCCCGCGAGGCCGAAGGCCGAGCTCCGCGTAGCACCGAAGGTGCGGAGCGTCCCAGTCAAGTCGCCCGTAGCGCGCGAGCCCAAGGGCCCGAAGGGCCCACAGGGCGAGCCCACGTAGACACTTACACCCTTCACACCTTCCCAAGCAAACATACCTGCGTGCAAATTCGCATCCATCTTCTACCTCGCTCCCCTTTCTTAAGCAATTTACAACTCGAGCTACGTTTTCTTCTGCATTTTTCACTACCAACCCCTCTCGGGTGACAGAACCCCTGGACAGACACCCTCGCGGGGTGCTTGCACCCCGCGCACCAAGCAACCTCACTTTAGTTGCGACAACGCCACAAATTTTGCAACTCCCGTTGCCCTTCCCTATGGAAATTTTACAACTCGAGCACCGACTTTTCAGCATCTTCCACTGCCAACCCCCTCTCGGATGACAGAAGGACGACTGCTCAACCCCCTCGCGGGGTGCTTGCACCCCGCGCACCGAGAAAATACTAGTAATAATAATATTATATAAAGCTGCATTACGACTCATTTCTTAATGAATTGTTCCGGCGGAAGGGGGGGTGGTGGGGGGTGGTGACGTATACCATCGTATAGAGCTCGCCACCTTAAATAGAGAAAAAATCCGATTTTTGGTCTACCGTGGAAGATGACAATTTTGATGAACGGCCTGGCTAAACGAGACCAGATAGCGGGGGGGTGCTCGACCAAATGTCATAGGCCTTCCCAAGCAATTTGAAGAGCCGCCATTTTTTTTTCAAAATGGCGACTTCAAAATGGCGGAAAATTTTCAAAATGGTCGTAGCGCGCTGAAATTTGGTATGTAGGGGGTTTGGGGCCCCCCGATTCTGAAAAACTTTTTTTTTTTTTCTAGCTTTAAAAAAAAATTTGTATGGAGAATATTTTCGGGGGCCCGTATCTCGTAAACCGCTGGAGATGGGTGGGGGGTGCTCGACCAAATGTCATAGGGGGCCCCCACCCGAGTACAGTTGTTGAAAAAAAAATTCAAGATGGCGACTTTTTTTTTTTTCAAAATTTCAAATTAGTGCTAGGCGGCTGAAACTCGGTATCGGCGGGTTTTTGGGGCTCCCGAGTCGGAATCTGAAATCGGATTTCGAAAATTCGGTCAAATTCGGCAAATATCGAAAAAAAACGATTTGTATGGAGAAAATTTCAAATTGGTGCTAGGGGGCTGAAACTCGGTGTCGGGGGGTTTTTGGGGCTCCCAAGTCGGAATCTGAAATCGGATTTCGAAAATTCGGTCAAATTCGGAAAATATCGGACAAATAAAATTTAGTAATTTTAGTTTGACCGAGGGCCGAAGGCCCGAGGGCAAACGTCCCTCCGCGAGGCCGCAGGCCGAGCTCCGCGTAGCACCGAAGGTGCGGAGCGTCCCAGGGAAGGCGCCGGCAGCGCGCGAGCCCAAGGGCCCGAAGGGCCCGCAGGGCGAGCCCACCCAGAAACTTACTATACCCCCAAGTAATTTTAGCTCGACAGAGGGCCGCAGGCCCGACGGCGAGCGTCAGCCCCGCGAGGCCGAAGGCCGAGCTCCGCGTAGCACCGAAGGTGCGGAGCGTCCCAGGGAAGGCGCCGGTAGCGCGGGAGCCCAAGGGCCCGAAGGGCCCGCAGGGCGAGCCCACCCAGAAACTTACTATACCCCTAAGTAATTTTAGCTCGACGGAGGGCCGCAGGCCCGACGGCGAGCGTCAGCCCTGCGAGGCCGAAGGCCGAGCTCCGCGTAGCACCGAAGGTGCGGAGCGTCCTAGAGCAGCCGCCCATAGCACGCGAGCTCAAGGGCCCGAAGGGCCCGCAGGGCGAGCCCACCCAGAACCTTACCCCTCCCCCAAGTAATTTAATGCGAGGCCGCAGGCCGAGCTCCGCGTAGCACCGAAGGTGCGAAGCGGCGACCCCGCGAGGCCGAAGGCCGAGCTCCGCGTAGCACTGAAGGTGCGGAGCGTCCCAGCTACGGCGCCCAATAACTTTCTATACATCTAAGTAACTTAATGCGAGGCCGAAGGCCGAGCTCCGCGTAGCACCGAAGGTGCGGAGCGTCACAAACAAGGAGCCCAACCACTTACTATAATCCTAAGTATCTTAATGCGAGGCCGAAGGCCGAGCTCCGCGCAGCACCGAAGGTGCGGAGCGTCACAGTCAAGGAGCCCAACCACAAAATACTATAACTCTAAGCAATTTTAACTCGACGGAGGGCCGAAGGCCCGAAGGCGAGTGTCAACGCTGCGAGGCCGAAGGCCGAGCTCCGCGTAGCACCGAAGGTGCGGAGCGTCCCAGAGAAGTCGCCCGTAGCACGCGAGCCCAAGGGCCCGAAGGGCCCGCTGGGCGAGCCCACCCAGAACCTTACCCTTCTCCCAAGTAACTTAATGCGAGGCCGCAGGCCGAGCTCCGCGTAGCACCGAAGGTGCGAAGCATCAACACCGCGAGGCCGAAGGCCGAGCTCCGCGTAGCACCGAAGGTGCGGAGCGTCCCAGTCAAGTCGCCTGTAGCGCGCGAGCCCAAGGGCCCGAAGGGCCCACAGGGCGAGCCCACGTAGACACTTACACCCTTCACACCTTCCCAAGCAAACATACCTGCGTGCAAATTCGCATCCATCTTCTACCTCGCTCCCCTTTCTTAAGCAATTTACAACTCGAGCTACGTTTTCTTCTGCATTTTTCACTACCAACCCCTCTCGGGTGACAGAACCCCTGGACAGACACCCTCGCGGGGTGCTTGCACCCCGCGCACCAAGCAACCTCGCGTAGCACCGAAGGTGCGGAGCGTCCCAGGGCAGCCGCCCATAGCGCGCGAGGCCAAGGGCCCGAAGGGCCCGCAGGGCGAGCCCACCCAGAACCTTACCCCTCCCCTAAGTAATTTAATGCGAGGCCGTAGGCCGAGCACCGCGTAGCACCGAAGGTGCGAAGCGGCGACCCCGCGAGGCCGAAGGCCGAGCTCCGCGTAGCACCGAAGGTGCGGAGCGTCCCAGTCAAGTCGCCTGTAGGGCGCGAGCCCAAGGGCCCGAAGGGCCCGCAGGGCGAGCCTACCCAGAAACTTACTATACCCCTAAGTAATTTTAGCTCGACGGAGGGCCGCAGGCCCGACGGCGAGCGTTAGCCCCGCGAGGCCGAAGGCCGAGCTCCGCGTAGCACCGAAGGTGCGAAGCGTCCCAGGGAAGGCGCCGGTAGCGCGCGAGCCCAAGGGCCCGAAGGGCCCGCAGGGCGAGCCCACCCAGAAACTTACTATACCCCTAAGTAATTTTAGCTCGACGGAGGGCCGCAGGCCCGACGGCGAGCGTCAGCCCCGCGAGGCCGAAGGCCGAGCTCCGCGTAGCACCGAAGGTGCGGAGCGTCCCAGTCAAGTCGCCTGTAGCGCGCGAGCCCAAGGGCCCGAAGGGCCCGCAGGGCGAGCCCACCCAGAACCTTACCCCTCCCCTAAGTAATTTAATGCGAGGCCGTAGGCCGAGCTCCGCGTAGCACCGAAGGTGCGAAGCGGCGACCCCGCGAGGCCGAAGGCCGAGCTCCGCGTAGCACCGAAGGTGCGGAGCGTCCCAGTCAAGTCGCCCGTAGCGCGCGAGCCCAAGGGCCCGAAGGGCCCACAGGGCGAGCCCACGTAGACACTTACACCCTTCACACCTTCCCAAGCAAACATACCTGCGTGCAAATTCGCATCCATCTTCTACCTCGCTCCCCTTTCTTAAGCAATTTACAACTCGAGCTACGTTTTCTTCTGCATTTTTCACTACCAACCCCTCTCGGGTGACAGAACCCCTGGACAGACACCCTCGCGGGGTGCTTGCACCCCGCGCACCAAGCAACCTCACTTTAGTTGCGACAACGCCACAAATTTTGCAACTCCCGTTGCCCTTCCCTATGGAAATTTTACAACTCGAGCACCGACTTTTCAGCATCTTCCACTGCCAACCCCCTCTCGGATGACAGAAGGACGACTGCTCAACCCCCTCGCGGGGTGCTTGCACCCCGCGCACCGAGAAAATACTAGTAATAATATTATATAAAGCTGCATTACGACTCATTTCTTAATGAATTGTTCCGGCGGAAGGGGGGGTGGTGGGGGGTGGTGACGTATACCATCGTATAGAGCTCGCCACCTTGAATAGAGAAAAAATCCGATTTTTGGTCTACCGTGGAAGATGACAATTTTGATGAACGGCCTGGCTAAACGAGACCAGATAGCGGGGGGGTGCTCGACCAAATGTCATAGGCCTTCCCAAGCAATTTGAAGAGCCGCCATTTTTTTTTCAAAATGGCGACTTCAAAATGGCGGAAAATTTTCAAAATGGTCGTAGCGCGCTGAAATTTGGTATGTAGGGGGTTTGGGGCCCCCCGATTCTGAAAAACTTTTTTTTTTTTTCTAGCTTTAAAAAAAAATTTGTATGGAGAATATTTTCGGGGGCCCGTATCTCGTAAACCGCTGGAGATGGGTGGGGGGTGCTCGACCAAATGTCATAGGGGGCCCCCACCCGAGTACAGTTGTTGAAAAAAAAATTCAAGATGGCGACTTTTTTTTTTTTCAAAATTTCAAATTGGTGCTAGGCGGCTGAAACTCGGTATCGGCGGGTTTTTGGGGCTCCCGAGTCGGAATCTGAAATCGGATTTCGAAAATTCGGTCAAATTCGGCAAATATCGAAAAAAAACGATTTGTATGGAGAAAATTTCAAATTGGTGCTAGGGGGCTGAAACTCGGTGTCGGGGGGTTTTTGGGGCTCCCAAGTCGGAATCTGAAATCGGATTTCGAAAATTCGGTCAAATTCGGAAAATATCGGACAAATAAAATTTAGTAATTTTAGTTTGACCGAGGGCCGAAGGCCCGAGGGCAAACGTCCCTCCGCGAGGCCGCAGGCCGAGCTCCGCGTAGCACCGAAGGTGCGGAGCGTCCCAGGGAAGGCGCCGGCAGCGCGCGAGCCCAAGGGCCCGAAGGGCCCGCAGGGCGAGCCCACCCAGAAACTTACTATACCCCCAAGTAATTTTAGCTCGACAGAGGGCCGCAGGCCCGACGGCGAGCGTCAGCCCCGCGAGGCCGAAGGCCGAGCTCCGCGTAGCACCGAAGGTGCGGAGCGTCCCAGGGAAGGCGCCGGTAGCGCGGGAGCCCAAGGGCCCGAAGGGCCCGCAGGGCGAGCCCACCCAGAAACTTACTATACCCCTAAGTAATTTTAGCTCGACGGAGGGCCGCAGGCCCGACGGCGAGCGTCAGCCCTGCGAGGCCGAAGGCCGAGCTCCGCGTAGCACCGAAGGTGCGGAGCGTCCTAGAGCAGCCGCCCATAGCACGCGAGCTCAAGGGCCCGAAGGGCCCGCAGGGCGAGCCCACCCAGAACCTTACCCCTCCCCCAAGTAATTTAATGCGAGGCCGCAGGCCGAGCTCCGCGTAGCACCGAAGGTGCGAAGCGGCGACCCCGCGAGGCCGAAGGCCGAGCTCCGCGTAGCACTGAAGGTGCGGAGCGTCCCAGCTACGGCGCCCAATAACTTTCTATACATCTAAGTAACTTAATGCGAGGCCGAAGGCCGAGCTCCGCGTAGCACCGAAGGTGCGGAGCGTCACAAACAAGGAGCCCAACCACTTACTATAATCCTAAGTATCTTAATGCGAGGCCGAAGGCCGAGCTCCGCGCAGCACCGAAGGTGCGGAGCGTCACAGTCAAGGAGCCCAACCACAAAATACTATAACTCTAAGCAATTTTAACTCGACGGAGGGCCGAAGGCCCGAAGGCGAGTGTCAACGCTGCGAGGCCGAAGGCCGAGCTCCGCGTAGCACCGAAGGTGCGGAGCGTCCCAGAGAAGTCGCCCGTAGCACGCGAGCCCAAGGGCCCGAAGGGCCCGCTGGGCGAGCCCACCCAGAACCTTACCCTTCTCCCAAGTAACTTAATGCGAGGCCGCAGGCCGAGCTCCGCGTAGCACCGAAGGTGCGAAGCATCAACACCGCGAGGCCGAAGGCCGAGCTCCGCGTAGCACCGAAGGTGCGGAGCGTCCCAGTCAAGTCGCCTGTAGCGCGCGAGCCCAAGGGCCCGAAGGGCCCACAGGGCGAGCCCACGTAGACACTTACACCCTTCACACCTTCCCAAGCAAACATACCTGCGTGCAAATTCGCATCCATCTTCTACCTCGCTCCCCTTTCTTAAGCAATTTACAACTCGAGCTACGTTTTCTTCTGCATTTTTCACTACCAACCCCTCTCGGGTGACAGAACCCCTGGACAGACACCCTCGCGGGGTGCTTGCACCCCGCGCACCAAGCAACCTCACTTTAGTTGCGACAACGCCACAAATTTTGCAACTCCCGTTGCCCTTCCCTATGGAAATTTTACAACTCGAGCACCGACTTTTCAGCATCTTCCACTGCCAACCCCCTCTCGGATGACAGAAGGACGACTGCTCAACCCCCTCGCGGGGTGCTTGCACCCCGCGCACCGAGAAAATACTAGTTAATATTATATAAAGCTGCATTACCACTGATTTCGTATAGAAGAATTGTTCTCCCGGAAGGAGGGGTGGTGGGGGGTTGTGGTATATACCATCGTATAGAGCTCGGCTCGGAGACCCCGGGAAAAATCCGATTTTGGGTCTACCTCTCCGGGATAAAATTTCGATCGACGGCCCGCCTAAACGGCACCAGATAGGGGGGGGGTGCTCGACCAAATGTCATAGAAGTTTCCAAGCAATTTGACGAGCCGCCATTTTTTTTTCAAAATGGCGACTTCAAAATGGCGGAAAATTTTCAAAATGGTCGTAGCGCGCTGAAATTTGGTATGTAGGGAGTTTGGGGCCCCTGGATTCTGAAAAACTTTTTTTTTTTTTTTCTAGCTTTAAAAAAAAAATTGTATGGAGAATATTTTCGGGGGCCCGTATCTCGTAAACGGTTAGGGATAGGTAGGGTGTGCTCGACCAAATGTCATAGAGGGCCCCCACCCGAGTTCAGACGTGGAAAAAAAAATTCAAGATGGCGACTTTTTTTTTTTTCAAAATTTCAAATTGGTGCTAGGGGGCTGAAACTCGGTATCGGGGGGCTCTCGGGGCTCAAAAATATGAATCTGAAATCTTGTCCGAAAATTCGGTCGAATTCGGCAAATATCGACAAAAAACGATTTGTATGGAGAAAATTTCAAATTGGTCCTAGGAGGCTGAAACTCGGTATCGGGGGGTTTTTGGGGCTCTTGAGTCGGAATCTGAAATCAGTTTTCTAAAATTAGGTCAAATTCGGAAAATATCGGACAAATAAAATTTAGTAATTTTAGTTTGACCGAGGGCCGAAGGCCCGAGGGCAAACGTCCCCCCGCGAGGCCGTAGGCCGAGCTCCGCGTAGCACCGAAGGTGCGGAGCGTCCCAGGGAAGCCGCCAGTAGCGCGCGAGCCCAAGGGTCTGAAGGACCCGCAGGGCGAGCCCACCCAGAAACTTTCTATACCCCAAGCAATTTTAGCTCGACGGAGGGCCGCAGGCCCGACGGCGAGCGTCAGCCCCGCGAGGCCGAAGGCCAAGCTCCGCGTAGCACCGAAGGTGCGGAGCGTCCCAGGGCAGGCGCCCATAGCGCGCGAGCCCAAGGGCCCGAAGGGCCCGCAGGGCGAGCCCACCCAGAACCTTACCCCTCCCCTAAGTAATTTGATGCGAGGCCGCAGGCCGAGCTCCGCGTAGCACCGAAGGTGCGAAGCGGCGACCCCGCGAGGCCGAAGGCCGAGCTCCGCGTAGCACCGAAGGTGCGGAGCGTCCCAGAGAAGTCGCCCTTAGCACGCGAGGCCAAGGGCCCGAAGGGCCCGCAGGGCGAGCCCACCCAGAACCTTACCCTTCTCCCAAGTAGCTTAATGCGAGGCCGCAGGCCGAGCTCCGCGTAGCACCGAAGGTGCGAAGCGTCAACGCCGCGAGGCTGAAGGCCGAGCTCCGCGTAGCACCGAAGGTGCGGAGCGTCCCAGTCAAGTCGCCTGTAGCGCGCGAGCCCAAGGGCCCGAAGGGCCCGCAGGGCTAGCCCACCTAGACACTTGCACCCTCCACACCTTCCCAAGCAAACATACCTGCGTGCAAATTCGCCTCCATCTTCTGCCTCGCTCCCCTTTCTTAAGCAATTTACAACTCGAGTTACTTTTTCTTCTGCATCTTCCACTGGCAACCCCCTCTCGGGTCACAGAACCCCAGGACAGACCCCCTCGCGGGGTGCTTGCACCCCGCGCACCAAGCAACCTCACTCGCATTGCGACAACGCCACCAATTTTACAACTCCCGTTGCCCTTCCCTTAGGAAATTTTAGAACTCGAGCACCGATCTTCCAGCACTTTCCACTGCCAACCCCCTCTCGGATGACACAAGGACAGCTACGTAACCCCCTCGCGGGGTGCTTGCACCCCGCGCACCGAGAAAATACTAGTTAATACTATATAAAGCTGCATTACCACTCATTTCTAAGTGAATTGATCTCGGGGAAGGAGGGGGGGGGGGGGGGTGGTTTTGGTATGGACGTATAGAGGTCGGCGTCAAACCTCTGGGAAAAATCCGACTTTTGGTCTACCGCGGAAGACGAGTTTTTTTTTCAACGGCCCGCCAAAACCATAATAGCTAGGGGGGGGGTGCTCGACCAAATGTCATAGGGGTTCCCGAGCAATTTGACGAGCCGCCATTTTTTTTTCAAAATGGCGACTTCAAAATGGCGGAAAATTTTCAAAATGGTCGTAGCGCGCTGAAATTTGGTATGTAGGGGGTTTGGGGCCCCCCAATTCTGAAAAACTTTTTTTTTTTTTTCTAGCTTTAAAAAAAAAATTGTATGGAGAATATTTTGGGGGGCCCGTATCTCGTAAACGGTTGGGGATAGGTAGGAGGTGCTCGACCAAATGTCATAGAGGGCCCCCACCCGAGTTCAGTCGTGGAAAAAAAATTTCAAGATGGCGACTTTTTTTTTTTTCAAAATTTCAAATTGGTGCTAGGGGGCTGAAACTCGGTATCGGAGGGCATTTGGGGCTCAAAAATATGAATCTAAAATCTTGTCCGAAAATTCGGTCAAATTCGGCAAATATCGAAAAAAAACGATTTGTATGGAGAAAATTTCAAATTAGTGCTAGGGGGCTGAAACTCGGTGTCGGGGGGTTTTTGGGGCTCCCGAGTCGGAATCTGAAATCGGATTTCGAAAATTCGGTCAAATTCGGAAAATATCGGACAAATAAAATTTAGTAATTTTAGTTTGACCGAGGGCCGAAGGCCCGAGGGCAAACGTCCCTCCGCGAGGCCGCAGGCCGAGCTCCGCGTAGCACCGAAGGTGCGGAGCGTCCCAGGGAAGGCGCCGGCAGCGCGCGAGCCCAAGGGCCCGAAGGGCCCGCAGGGCGAGCCCACCCAGAAACTTACTATACCCCCAAGTAATTTTAGCTCGACAGAGGGCCGCAGGCCCGACGGCGAGCGTCAGCCCCGCGACGCCGAAGGCCGAGCTCCGCGTAGCACCGAAGGTGCGGAGCGTCCCAGGGAAGGCGCCGGTAGCGCGCGAGCCCAAGGGCCCGAAGGGCCCGCAGGGCGAGCCCACCCAGAAACTTACTATACCCCTAAGTAATTTTAGCTCGACGGAGGGCCGCAGGCCCGACGGCGAGCGTCAGCCCTGCGAGGCCGAAGGCCGAGCTCCGCGTAGCACCGAAGGTGCGGAGCGTCCTAGAGCAGCCGCCCATAGCACGCGAGCCCAAGGGCCCGAAGGGCCCGCAGGGCGAGCCCACCCAGAACCTTACCCCTCCCCCAAGTAATTTAATGCGAGGCCGCAGGCCGAGCTCCGCGTAGCACCGAAGGTGCGAAGCGGCGACCCCGCGAGGCCGAAGGCCGAGCTCCGCGTAGCACTGAAGGTGCGGAGCGTCCCAGCTACGGCGCCCAATAACTTTCTATACATCTAAGTAACTTAATGCGAGGCCGAAGGCCGAGCTCCGCGTAGCACCGAAGGTGCGGAGCGTCACAAACAAGGAGCCCAACCACTTACTATAATCCTAAGTATCTTAATGCGAGGCCGCAGGCTGAGCTCCGCGTAGCACCGAAGGTGCGAAGCGTCAACACCGCGGGGCCGAAGGCCGAGCTCCGCGCAGCACCGAAGGTGCGGAGCGTCACAGTCAAGGAGCCCAACCACAAAATACTATAACTCTAAGCAATTTTAACTCGACGGAGGGCCGAAGGCCCGACGGCGAGTGTCAACGCTGCGAGGCCGAAGGCCGAGCTCCGCGTAGCACCGAAGGTGCGGAGCGTCCCAGAGAAGTCGCCCGTAGCACGCGAGCCCAAGGGCCCGAAGGGCCCGCTGGGCGAGCCCACCCAGAACCTTACCCTTCTCCCAAGTAACTTAATGCGAGGCCGCAGGCCGAGCTCCGCGTAGCACCGAAGGTGCGAAGCGTCAACACCGCGAGGCCGAAGGCCGAGCTCCGCGTAGCACCGAAGGTGCGGAGCGTCACAGTCAAGGAGCCCAACCGCAGAATACTACAACTCTAAGTAATTTTAACTCGACGGAGGGCCGAAGGCCCGACGGCGAGTGTCAACGCCGCGAGGCCGAAGGCCGAGCTCCGCGTAGCACCGAAGGTGCGGAGCGTCCCAGTAAAGTCGCCTGTAGCGCGCGAGCCCAAGGGCCCGAAGGGCCCGCAGGGCGAGCCCACCTAGACACTAGCACCCTCCACACCTTCCCAAGCAAACATACCTGCGTGCAAATTCGCCTCCATCTTCTACCTCGCTCCCCTTTCTTAAGCAATTTTTAACTCGAGCTACGTTTTCTTCTGCATCTTCCACTGGCAACCCCCTCACGGGTGACAGAACCCCAGGACAGACCCCCTCGCGGGGTGCTTGCACCCCGCGCACCAAGCAACCTCACTTTAGTTGCGACAACGCCACCAATTTTACAACTCCCGTTGCCCTTCCCTAAGGAAATTTTTAAACTCGAGCACCGATCTTCCAGCACTTTCCACTGGCAACCCCCTCTCGGATGACAAAAGGACAAGAGCACAACCCCCTCGCGGGGTGCTTGCACCCCGCGCACCGAGAAAATACTAGTTAATACTATATAAAGCTGCATTACCACTCATTTCTAAGTGAATTGATCTCGGGGAAGGAGGGGGGGTGGGGGGGTGGTTTTGGTATGGACGTATAGAGGTCGGCGTCAAACCTCTGGGAAAAATCCGACTTTTGGTCTACCGCGGAAGACGAGTTTTTTTTTCAACGGCCCGCCAAAACCATAATAGCTAGGGGGGGGGTGCTCGACCAAATGTCATAGGGGTTCCCGAGCAATTTGACGAGCCGCCATTTTTTTTTCAAAATGGCGACTTCAAAATGGCGGAAAATTTTCAAAATGGTCGTAGCGCGCTGAAATTTGGTATGTAGGGGGTTTGGGGCCCCCCGATTCTGAAAAACTTTTTTTTTTTTTTCTAGCTTTAAAAAAAAAATTGTATGGAGAATATTTTGGGGGGCCCGTATCTCGTAAACGGTTGGGGATAGGTAGGGGGTGCTCAACCAAATGTCATAGAGGGCCCCCACCCGAGTTCAGTCGTGGAAAAAAAAAATCAAGATGGCGACTTTTTTTTTTTTCAAAATTTCAAATTGGTGCTAGGCGGCTGAAACTCGGTATCGGGGGGCATTTGGGGCTCAAAAATATGAATCTGAAATCTTGTTCGAAAATTCGGTCAAAATCGGCAAATATCGAAAAAAAACGATTTGTATGGAGAAAATTTCAAATTGGTGCTAGGGAGCTGAAACTCAGTATCGGGGGGTTTTTGGTGCTCCTGAGTCGGAATCTGAAATCAGAAATTAAAAATTCGGTCACATTCGGAAAATATTGGACAAATAAAATTTGGCAATTTTAGTTTGACCGAGGGCCGAAGGCCCGAGGGCAAACGCCCCCCCGCGAGGCCGCAGGCCGAGCTTCGCGTAGCACCGAAGGTGCGGAGCGGCCCCGGGAAGGCGCCGGCAGCGCGCGAGCCCAAGGGCCCGAAGGGCCCGCAGGGCGTGCCCACCCAGAAACTTAATATACCCCTAAGTAATTTTAGCTCGAAGGAGGGCCGCAGGCCCGACGGCGAGCGTCAGCCCCGCGAGGCCGAAGGCCGATCTCCGCGTAGCACCAAAGGTGCGGAGCGTCCCTGGGAAGGCGCCCATAGCGCGCGAGCCCAACCAGAACCTTACCCCTCCCCCAAGTAATTCAATGCGAGGCCGCAGGCCGAGCTCCGCGTAGCACCGAAGGTGCGGAGCGTCACAGTCAAGGAGACCAACTACTTACTACAAGTGTAAGTAACTTAATGCGAGGCCGCAGGCCGAGCTCCGCGTAGCACCGAAGGTGCGAAGCGACAACGTCGCGAGGCCGAAGGCCGAGCTCCGCGTAGCACCGAAGGTGCGGAGCGTCACAGTCAAGGAGCCCAACCACAAAATACTATAACTGTAAGTAATTTTAACTCGACGGAGGGCCGAAGGCCCGACGGCGAGTGTTAACGCTGCGAGGCCGAAGGCCGAGCTCCGCGTAGCACCGAAGGTGCGGAGCGTCCCAGGCAAGTCGCCTGTTGCGCGCGAGCCCAAGGGCCCGAAGGGCCCGCAGGGCGAGCCCACCTAGACACTGACACCCTCCACACCTTCCCAAGCAGACATACCTGCGTGCAAATTCGCCTCCATCTTTTACCTCGCTCCCCTTTCTTAAGCAATTTTAAACTCGAACTCCATTTCTTCAGCATTATCACTGGCAACCCCCTCTTGGGTGACAGAACCCCAGGACAGACCCCCTCGCGGGGTGCTTGCACCCCGCGCACCAAGCAACATCACTTTAGTTGCGACAACGCCACCAATTTTACAACTCCCGTTGCCCTTCCCTATGGTTAAACTCGAGCACCGATTTTCTAGCACTCTTCACTGCCAACCCCCTCTCGGATGACACAAGGACAGCTACGTAACCCCCTCGCGGGGTGCTTGCACCCCGCGCACCGAGAAAATACTAGTTACATATTATATAAAGCTGCATTACCACTCATTTCTAACTTGCGAATTGATCTCCCGGAAGGAGGGGTGGTGGGGGGTTGATTTTTTAGAGTCACAAAATAGGGGCCGCGAGTAACCCAGGAAAAATCGGAAACTTGGTCTACCGTGGAAGGTGACAATTTTGGTCGACGGCCTGGCTAAACGGGGACAGATAGCGGGGGGGTGCTCGACCAAATGTCATAGGCCTCCCCGAGCAATTTGACGAGCCGCCATTTTTTTTTCAAAATGGCGACTTCAAAATGGCGGAAAATTTTCAAAATGGTCGTAGCGCGCTGAAATTTGGTATGTTGGGGGTTTGGGGCCCCCCAATTCTGATAAACTTTTTTTTTTTTTCTAGCATTAAAAAAAAAATTGTATGGAGAATATTTTGGGGGGCCCGTATCTCGTAAACGGTTGGGGATAGGTAGGGGGTGCTCGACCAAATGTCATAGAATGCCCCCACCCGAGTTCAGTCGTGGAAAAAAAAATCCAAGATGTAGTTTTTTTTTTTTTTCAAAATTTCAAATTGGTGCTCGGAGGCTGAAACTCGGTATCGAGAAGCTCTTGGGGCTCAAAAATATGAATCTGAAATCTTGTCCGAAAATTCGGTCAAATTTGGCAAATATCGAAAAAAAACCATTTGTATGGAGAAAATTTCAAATTGGTGCTAGGAGGCTGAAACTCGGTATCGGGGGGTTTCTGGGGCTCTTGAGTCGGAATCTGAAATCAGATTTCGAAAATTCGGTCAAATTCGGAAAATATCGGACAAATAAAATTTAGTAATTTTAGTTTGACCGAGGGCCGAAGGCTTGAGGGCAAACGTCCCCCCGCGAGGCCGCAGGCCGAGCTCCGCGTAGCACCGAAGGTGCGGAGCGTCCCAGGAAAGGCGCCGGCAGCGCGCGAGCCCAAGGGCCCGAAGGGCCCGCAGGGCGAGCCTACCCAGAAACTTACTATACCCTTAAGTAATTTTAGCTCGACGGAGGGCCGCAGGCCCGACGGCGAGCGTCAGCCCCGCGAGGCCGGAGGCCGAGCTCCGCGTAGCACCGAAGGTGCGGAGCGTCCCAGGGAAGGCGCCGGCAGTGCGCGAGCCCAAGGGCCCGAAGGGCCCGCAGGGCGAGCCCACCCAGAAACTTTCTATACCCCTAAGTAATTTTAGCTCGACGGAGGGCCGCAGGCCCGACGGCGAGCGTCAGCCCCGCGAGGCCGAAGGCCGAGCTCCGCGTAGCACCGAAGGTGCGGAGCGTCCTAGAGCAGCCGCCCATAGCGCGCGAGCCCAAGGGCCCGAAGGGCCCGCAGGGCGAGCCCACCCAGAACCTTACCCCTCCCCCAAGTAATTTAATGCGAGGCCGCAGGCCGAGCTCCGCGTAGCACCGAAGGTGCGGAGCGTCCCAGTTACGGCGCCCAATAACTTCTACACATCTAAGTAACTTAATGCGAGGCGGAAGGCCGAGCTCCGCGTAGCACCGAAGGTGCGGAGCGTCTCACTCAAGGAACCCAACCACATAATACTATAACTCTAAGTAATTTTAACTCGACGGAGGGCCGAAGGCCCGACGGCGAGTGTCAACTCCGCGAGGCCGAAGGCCTAGCTCCGCGTAGCACCGAAGGTGCGGAGCGTCCCAGAGAAGTCGCCCGTAGCACGCGAGGCCAAGGGCCCGAAGGGCCCGCAGGGCGAGCCCACCCAGAACCTTACCCTTCTCCCAAGTAGCTTAATGCGAGGCCGCAGGCCGAGCTCCGCGTAGCACCGAAGGTGCGAAGCGTCAACGCCGCGAGGCCGAAGGCCGAGCTCCGCGTAGCACCGAAGGTGCGGAGCGTCACAGTCAAGGAGCCCAACAACAAAATACTATAACTCTAAGCAATTTTAACTCGACGGAGGGCCGAAGGCCCGACGGCGAGTGTAAACGCCGCGAGGCCGAAGGCCGAGCTCCGCGTAGCACCGAAGGTGCGGAGCGTCCCAGTCAAGTCGCCTGTAGCGCGCGAGCCCAAGGGCCCGAAGGGCCCGCAGGGCGAGCCCACCTAGACACTTGCACCCTCCACACCTTCCCAAGCAAACATACCTGCGTGCAAATTCGCCTCCATCTTCTGCCTCGCTCCCCTTTCTTAAGCAATTTACAACTCGAGTTACTTTTTCTTCTGCATCTTCCACTGGCAACCCCCTCTCGGGTCACAGAACCCCAGGACAGACCCCCTCGCGGGGTGCTTGCACCCCGCGCACCAAGCAACCTCACTCGCATTGCGACAACGCCACCAATTTTACAACTCCCGTTGCCCTTCCCTTAGGAAATTTTAGAACTCGAGCACCGATCTTCCAGCACTTTCCACTGCCAACCCCCTCTCGGATGACAAAAGGACAAGAGCACAACCCCCTCGCGGGGTGCTTGCACCCCGCGCACCGAGAAAATACTAGTTAATAATATATAAAGCTGCATTACGACTCATTTCTTATAGAAGAATTGTTCTCCTGGAAGGGGGGGTGGTGGGGGGTTATAGCATATACCATCGTATAGAGCTCGGCTCCGGGACCCCGGGAAAAATCCGTTTTTGGGTCTACCTCTTCGGGATAAGATTTCGGTCAACGGCCTGGCTAAACGGGACCAGATAGCGGGGGGGTGCTCGACCAAATGTCATAGGCCTCCCCAAGCAATTTGACGAGCCGCCATTTTTTTTTCAAAATGGCGACTTCAAAATGGCGGAAAATTTTCAAAATGATCGTAGCGCGCTAAAATTTGGTATGTAGGGGGTTTGGGGCCCCCCGATTCTAAAAAACTTTTTTTTTTTTTTCTAGCTTTAAAAAAAAAATGTATGGAGAATATTTTCGGGGGCCCGTATCTCGTAAACGGTTGGGTTTAGGTGGGGGGTGCTCGACCAAATGTCATAGGGAGCCCCCACCCGAGTATGGTCGTGGAAAAAAAAGTTCAAGATGGTGACTTTTTTTTTTTCCAAAATTTCAAATTGGTGCTAGGGGGCTGAAACTCGGTATCGGGGGATTTTCTGGGCTCTTGAGTCGGAATCTGAAATCGAATTTTGAAAATTCGGTCAAATTCGGAAAATATCGACAAAAAACGATTTGTATGGAGAAAATTTCAAATTGGTCCTAGGAGGCTGAAATTCGGTATCGGGGGGTTTTTGGGGCTCCTGAGTCGGAATCTGAAATCGGATTTTGAAAATTCGGTCAAATTCGGAAAATATCGGACAAATAAAATTTAGTAATTTTAGTTTGACCGAGGGCCGAAGGCCCGAGGGCAAACGTCCCCCCGCGAGGCCGAAGGCCGAGCTCCGCGTAGCACCGAAGGTGCGGAGCGTCCCAGGGAAGGCGCCGGCAGCGCGCGAGCCCAAGGGCCCGAAGGGCCCGCAGGGCGAGCCTACCCAGAAACTTACTATATCCCTAAGTAATTTTAGCTCGACGGAGGGCCGCAGGCCCGACGGCGAGCGTCAGCCCCGCGAGGCCGAAGGCCGAGCTCCGCGTAGCACCGAAGGTGCGGAGCGTCCCAGGGCAGCCGCCCATAGCGCGCGAGCCCAAGGGCCCGAAGGGCCCGCAGGGCGAGTCCACCCAAAACCTTACCCTTCCCCCAAGTAATTTAATGCGAGGCCGCAGGCCGAGCTCCGCGTAGCACCGAAGGTGCGAAGCGGCGACCCCGCGAGGCCGAAGGCCGAGCTCCGCGTAGCACCGAAGGTGCGGAGCGTCACAGTCAAGGAGCCCAACCACAAAATACTATAAGTCTAAGTAATTTTAACTCGACGGAGGGCCGAAGGCCCGACGGCGAGTGTCAACCCCGCGAGGCCGAAGGCCGAGCTCCGCGTAGCACCGAAGGTGCGGAGCGTCCCAGAGAAGTCGCGCGTTGCACGCGAGCCCAAGGGCCCGAAGGGCCCGCTGGGCGAGCCCACCTAGACACTGGCACCCTCCTCACCTTCCCAAGCAAACATAACTGCGTGCAAATTCGCCTCCATCTTTTACCTCGCTCCCCTTTCATAAGCAATTTTTAACTCGAGCTACTTTTTCTTCTGCATCTTCCACTTGCAACCCCCTCTCGGGTGACAGAACCCCAGGACAGACCCCCTTGCGGGGTGCTTGCACCCCGCGCACCAAGCAACCTCACTCGCATTGCGACAACGTCACCAATTTCACAACTCCCGTTGCCCTTCCCTTAGGAAATTTTAGAACTCGAGCACCGATTTTCTAGCACTCTCCACTGCCAACCCCCTCTCGGATGACAGAAGGACGACTGCTCAACCCCCTCGCGGGGTGCTTGCACCCCGCGCACCGAGAAAATACTAGTTAATATTATATAAAGCTGCATTACCACTCATTTCGTATAGAAGAATTGTTCTCCCGGAAGGAGGGGTGGTGGGGGGTTGTGGTATATACCATCGTATAGAACTCGGCTCAGAGACCCCGGGAAAAATCCGACTTTGGGTCTACCTCTCCGGGATAAAATTTCGATCGACGGCCCGCCTAAACGGCACCAGATAGGGGAGGGGTGCTCGACCAAATGTCATAGGGGTTTCCAAGCAATTTGACGAGCCGCCATTTTTTTTTCAAAATGGCGACTTCAAAATGGCGGAAAATTTTCAAAATGATCGTAGCGCGCTAAAATTTGGTATGTAGGGGGTTTGGGGCCCCCCAATTCTAAAAAACTTTTTTTTTTTTTCTAGCTTTAAAAAAAAAAATGTATGGAGAATATTTTCGGGGGCCCGTATCTCGTAAACGGTTGGGTTTAGGTGGGGGGTGCTCGACCAAATGTCATAGGGAGCCCCCACCCGAGTATGGTCGTGGAAAAAAAAGTTCAAGATGGTGACTTTTTTTTTTTCCAAAATTTCAAATTGGTGCTAGGGGGCTGAAACTCGGTATCGGGGGGTTTTCTGGGCTCTTGAGTCGGAATCAGAAATCGGATTTTAAAAATTCGGTCAAATTCGGAAAATATCGACAAAAAACGATTTGTATGGAGAAATATTCAAATTGGTCCTAGGAGGCTGAAATTCGGTATCGGGGGGTTTTTGGGGCTCGTGAGTCGGAATCTGAAATCGGATTTTGAAAATTCGGTCAAATTCGGAAAATATCGGACAAATAAAATTTAGTAATTTTAGTTTGACCGAGGGCCGAAGGCCCGAGGGCAAACGTCCCCCCGCGAGGCCGAAGGCCGAGCTCCGCGTAGCACCGAAGGTGCGGAGCGTCCCAGGGAAGGCGCCGGCAGCGCGCGAGCCCAAGGGCCCGAAGGGCCCGCAGGGCGAGCCTACCCAGAAACTTACTATATCCCTAAGTAATTTTAGCTCGACGGAGGGCCGCAGGCCCGACGGCGAGCGTCAGCCCCGCGAGGCCGAAGGCCGAGCTCCGCGTAGCACCGAAGGTGCGGAGCGTCCCAGGGCAGCCGCCCATAGCGCGCGAGCCCAAGGGCCCGAAGGGCCCGCAGGGCGAGTCCACCCAGAACCTTACCCTTCCCCCAAGTAATTTAATGCGAGGCCGCAGGCCGAGCTCCGCGTAGCACCGAAGGTGCGAAGCGGCGACCCCGCGAGGCCGAAGGCCGAGCTCCGCGTAGCACCGAAGGTGCGGAGCGTCACAGTCAAGGAGCCCAACCACAAAATACTATAAGTCTAAGTAATTTTAACTCGACGGAGGGCCGAAGGCCCGACGGCGAGTGTCAACCCCGCGAGGCCGAAGGCCGAGCTCCGCGTAGCACCGAAGGTGCGGAGCGTCCCAGAGAAGTCGCCCGTTGCACGCGAGCCCAAGGGCCCGAAGGGCCCGCTGGGCGAGCCCACCTAGACACTGGCACCCTCCTCGCCTTCCCAAGCAAACATAACTGCGTGCAAATTCGCCTCCATCTTTTACCTCGCTCCCCTTTCATAAGCAATTTTTAACTCGAGCTACTTTTTCTTCTGCATCTTCCACTTGCAACCCCCTCTCGGGTGACAGAACCCCAGGACAGACCCCCTTGCGGGGTGCTTGCACCCCGCGCACCAAGCAACCTCACTCGCATTGCGACAACGCCACCAATTTTACAACTCCCGTTGCCCTTCCCTATGGAAATTTTACAACTCGAATCCCGTTTTTCCAGCACTTTCCACTGCCAACGCCCTCTCGGATGACACAAGGACAGCTACGTAACCCCCTCGCGGGGTGCTTGCACCCCGCGCACCGAGAAAATACTAGTTAATACTATATAAAGCTGCATTACCACTCATTTCTAAGTGAATTGATCTCGGGGAAGGAGGGGGGGTGGGGGGGTGGTTTTGGTATGGACGTATAGAGGTCGGCGTCAAACCTCTGGGAAAAATCCGACTTTTGGTCTACCGCGGAAGACGAGTTTTTTTTTCAACGGCCCGCCAAAACCATAATAGCTAGGGGGAGGGTGCTCGACCAAATGTCATAGGGGTTCCCGAGCAATTTGACGAGCCGCCATTTTTTTTTCAAAATGGCGACTTCAAAATGGCGGAAAATTTTCAAAATGGTCGTAGCGCGCTGAAATTTGGTATGTAGGGGGTTTGGGGCCCCCCAATTCTGAAAAACTTTTTTTTTTTTTTCTAGCTTTAAAAAAAAAATTGTATGGAGAATATTTTGGGGGGCCCGTATCTCGTAAACGGTTGGGGATAGGTAGGAGGTGCTCGACCAAATGTCATAGAGGGCCCCCACCCGAGTTCAGTCGTGGAAAAAAAATTTCAAGATGGCGACTTTTTTTTTTTTCAAAATTTCAAATTGGTGCTAGGGGGCTGAAACTCGGTATCGGAGGGCATTTGGGGCTCAAAAATATGAATCTAAAATCTTGTCCGAAAATTCGGTCAAATTCGGCAAATATCGAAAAAAAACGATTTGTATGGAGAAAATTTCAAATTAGTGCTAGGGGGCTGAAACTCGGTGTCGGGGGGTTTTTGGGGCTCCCGAGTCGGAATCTGAAATCGGATTTCGAAAATTCGGTCAAATTCGGAAAATATCGGACAAATAAAATTTAGTAATTTTAGTTTGACCGAGGGCCGAAGGCCCGAGGGCAAACGTCCCTCCGCGAGGCCGCAGGCCGAGCTCCGCGTAGCACCGAAGGTGCGGAGCGTCCCAGGGAAGGCGCCGGCAGCGCGCGAGCCCAAGGGCCCGAAGGGCCCGCAGGGCGAGCCCACCCAGAAACTTACTATACCCCCAAGTAATTTTAGCTCGACAGAGGGCCGCAGGCCCGACGGCGAGCGTCAGCCCCGCGACGCCGAAGGCCGAGCTCCGCGTAGCACCGAAGGTGCGGAGCGTCCCAGGGAAGGCGCCGGTAGCGCGCGAGCCCAAGGGCCCGAAGGGCCCGCAGGGCGAGCCCACCCAGAAACTTACTATACCCCTAAGTAATTTTAGCTCGACGGAGGGCCGCAGGCCCGACGGCGAGCGTCAGCCCTGCGAGGCCGAAGGCCGAGCTCCGCGTAGCACCGAAGGTGCGGAGCGTCCTAGAGCAGCCGCCCATAGCACGCGAGCCCAAGGGCCCGAAGGGCCCGCAGGGCGAGCCCACCCAGAACCTTACCCCTCCCCCAAGTAATTTAATGCGAGGCCGCAGGCCGAGCTCCGCGTAGCACCGAAGGTGCGAAGCGGCGACCCCGCGAGGCCGAAGGCCGAGCTCCGCGTAGCACTGAAGGTGCGGAGCGTCCCAGCTACGGCGCCCAATAACTTTCTATACATCTAAGTAACTTAATGCGAGGCCGAAGGCCGAGCTCCGCGTAGCACCGAAGGTGCGGAGCGTCACAAACAAGGAGCCCAACCACTTACTATAATCCTAAGTATCTTAATGCGAGGCCGCAGGCTGAGCTCCGCGTAGCACCGAAGGTGCGAAGCGTCAACACCGCGGGGCCGAAGGCCGAGCTCCGCGCAGCACCGAAGGTGCGGAGCGTCACAGTCAAGGAGCCCAACCACAAAATACTATAACTCTAAGCAATTTTAACTCGACGGAGGGCCGAAGGCCCGACGGCGAGTGTCAACGCTGCGAGGCCGAAGGCCGAGCTCCGCGTAGCACCGAAGGTGCGGAGCGTCCCAGAGAAGTCGCCCGTAGCACGCGAGCCCAAGGGCCCGAAGGGCCCGCTGGGCGAGCCCACCCAGAACCTTACCCTTCTCCCAAGTAACTTAATGCGAGGCCGCAGGCCGAGCTCCGCGTAGCACCGAAGGTGCGAAGCGTCAACACCGCGAGGCCGAAGGCCGAGCTCCGCGTAGCACCGAAGGTGCGGAGCGTCACAGTCAAGGAGCCCAACCGCAGAATACTACAACTCTAAGTAATTTTAACTCGACGGAGGGCCGAAGGCCCGACGGCGAGTGTCAACGCCGCGAGGCCGAAGGCCGAGCTCCGCGTAGCACCGAAGGTGCGGAGCGTCCCAGTAAAGTCGCCTGTAGCGCGCGAGCCCAAGGGCCCGAAGGGCCCGCAGGGCGAGCCCACCTAGACACTAGCACCCTCCACACCTTCCCAAGCAAACATACCTGCGTGCAAATTCGCCTCCATCTTCTACCTCGCTCCCCTTTCTTAAGCAATTTTTAACTCGAGCTACGTTTTCTTCTGCATCTTCCACTGGCAACCCCCTCACGGGTGACAGAACCCCAGGACAGACCCCCTCGCGGGGTGCTTGCACCCCGCGCACCAAGCAACCTCACTTTAGTTGCGACAACGCCACCAATTTTACAACTCCCGTTGCCCTTCCCTAAGGAAATTTTTAAACTCGAGCACCGATCTTCCAGCACTTTCCACTGGCAACCCCCTCTCGGATGACAAAAGGACAAGAGCACAACCCCCTCGCGGGGTGCTTGCACCCCGCGCACCGAGAAAATACTAGTTAATACTATATAAAGCTGCATTACCACTCATTTCTAAGTGAATTGATCTCGGGGAAGGAGGGGGGGTGGGGGGGTGGTTTTGGTATGGACGTATAGAGGTCGGCGTCAAACCTCTGGGAAAAATCCGACTTTTGGTCTACCGCGGAAGACGAGTTTTTTTTTCAACGGCCCGCCAAAACCATAATAGCTAGGGGGGGGGTGCTCGACCAAATGTCATAGGGGTTCCCGAGCAATTTGACGAGCCGCCATTTTTTTTTCAAAATGGCGACTTCAAAATGGCGGAAAATTTTCAAAATGGTCGTAGCGCGCTGAAATTTGGTATGTAGGGGGTTTGGGGCCCCCCAATTCTGAAAAACTTTTTTTTTTTTTTTCTAGCTTTAAAAAAAAAATTGTATGGAGAATATTTTGGGGGGCCCGTATCTCGTAAACGGTTGGGGATAGGTAGGAGGTGCTCGACCAAATGTCATAGAGGGCCCCCACCCGAGTTCAGTCGTGGAAAAAAAATTTCAAGATGGCGACTTTTTTTTTTTTCAAAATTTCAAATTGGTGCTAGGGGGCTGAAACTCGGTATCGGAGGGCATTTGGGGCTCAAAAATATGAATCTAAAATCTTGTCCGAAAATTCGGTCAAATTCGGCAAATATCGAAAAAAAACGATTTGTATGGAGAAAATTTCAAATTAGTGCTAGGGGGCTGAAACTCGGTGTCGGGGGGTTTTTGGGGCTCCCGAGTCGGAATCTGAAATCGGATTTCGAAAATTCGGTCAAATTCGGAAAATATCGGACAAATAAAATTTAGTAATTTTAGTTTGACCGAGGGCCGAAGGCCCGAGGGCAAACGTCCCTCCGCGAGGCCGCAGGCCGAGCTCCGCGTAGCACCGAAGGTGCGGAGCGTCCCAGGGAAGGCGCCGGCAGCGCGCGAGCCCAAGGGCCCGAAGGGCCCGCAGGGCGAGCCCACCCAGAAACTTACTATACCCCCAAGTAATTTTAGCTCGACAGAGGGCCGCAGGCCCGACGGCGAGCGTCAGCCCCGCGACGCCGAAGGCCGAGCTCCGCGTAGCACCGAAGGTGCGGAGCGTCCCAGGGAAGGCGCCGGTAGCGCGCGAGCCCAAGGGCCCGAAGGGCCCGCAGGGCGAGCCCACCCAGAAACTTACTATACCCCTAAGTAATTTTAGCTCGACGGAGGGCCGCAGGCCCGACGGCGAGCGTCAGCCCTGCGAGGCCGAAGGCCGAGCTCCGCGTAGCACCGAAGGTGCGGAGCGTCCTAGAGCAGCCGCCCATAGCACGCGAGCCCAAGGGCCCGAAGGGCCCGCAGGGCGAGCCCACCCAGAACCTTACCCCTCCCCCAAGTAATTTAATGCGAGGCCGCAGGCCGAGCTCCGCGTAGCACCGAAGGTGCGAAGCGGCGACCCCGCGAGGCCGAAGGCCGAGCTCCGCGTAGCACTGAAGGTGCGGAGCGTCCCAGCTACGGCGCCCAATAACTTTCTATACATCTAAGTAACTTAATGCGAGGCCGAAGGCCGAGCTCCGCGTAGCACCGAAGGTGCGGAGCGTCACAAACAAGGAGCCCAACCACTTACTATAATCCTAAGTATCTTAATGCGAGGCCGCAGGCTGAGCTCCGCGTAGCACCGAAGGTGCGAAGCGTCAACACCGCGGGGCCGAAGGCCGAGCTCCGCGCAGCACCGAAGGTGCGGAGCGTCACAGTCAAGGAGCCCAACCACAAAATACTATAACTCTAAGCAATTTTAACTCGACGGAGGGCCGAAGGCCCGACGGCGAGTGTCAACGCTGCGAGGCCGAAGGCCGAGCTCCGCGTAGCACCGAAGGTGCGGAGCGTCCCAGAGAAGTCGCCCGTAGCACGCGAGCCCAAGGGCCCGAAGGGCCCGCTGGGCGAGCCCACCCAGAACCTTACCCTTCTCCCAAGTAACTTAATGCGAGGCCGCAGGCCGAGCTCCGCGTAGCACCGAAGGTGCGAAGCGTCAACACCGCGAGGCCGAAGGCCGAGCTCCGCGTAGCACCGAAGGTGCGGAGCGTCACAGTCAAGGAGCCCAACCGCAGAATACTACAACTCTAAGTAATTTTAACTCGACGGAGGGCCGAAGGCCCGACGGCGAGTGTCAACGCCGCGAGGCCGAAGGCCGAGCTCCGCGTAGCACCGAAGGTGCGGAGCGTCCCAGTAAAGTCGCCTGTAGCGCGCGAGCCCAAGGGCCCGAAGGGCCCGCAGGGCGAGCCCACCTAGACACTAGCACCCTCCACACCTTCCCAAGCAAACATACCTGCGTGCAAATTCGCCTCCATCTTCTACCTCGCTCCCCTTTCTTAAGCAATTTTTAACTCGAGCTACGTTTTCTTCTGCATCTTCCACTGGCAACCCCCTCACGGGTGACAGAACCCCAGGACAGACCCCCTCGCGGGGTGCTTGCACCCCGCGCACCAAGCAACCTCACTTTAGTTGCGACAACGCCACCAATTTTACAACTCCCGTTGCCCTTCCCTAAGGAAATTTTTAAACTCGAGCACCGATCTTCCAGCACTTTCCACTGGCAACCCCCTCTCGGATGACAAAAGGACGACTGCTCAACCCCCTCGCGGGGTGCTTGCACCCCGCGCACCGAGAAAATACTAGTTAATACTATATAAAGCTGCATTACGACTCATTTCTAAGTGAATTGATCTCGGGGAAGGAGGGGGGGTGGGGGGATGGTTTTGGTATGGACGTATAGAGGTCGGCGTCAAACCTCTGGGAAAAATCCGACTTTTGGTCTACCGCGGAAGACGAGTTTTTTTTTCAACGGCCCGCCGAAACCATAATAGCTAGGGGGGGGGTGCTCGACCAAATGTCATAGGGGTTCCCGAGCAATTTGACGAACCGCCATTTTTTTTTCAAAATGGCGACTTCAAAATGGCGGAAAATTTTCAAAATGGTCGTAGCGCGCTGAAATTTGATATGTAGGGGGTTTGGGGCCCCCCGATTCTGAAAAACTTTTTTTTTTTTTTCTAGCTTTAAAAAAAAAATTGTATGGAGAATATTTTCGGGGGCCCGTATCTCGTAAACGGCTGGAGATGGGTGGGGGGTGCTCGACCAAATGTCATAGAGAATCCCCACCCGAGTTCAGTCGTGGAAAATAAAATTCAAGATGGCGACTTTTTTTTTTTTCAAAATTTCAAATTGGTGCTAGGCGGCTGAAACTCGGTATCGGGGGGCTCTCGGGGCTCAAAAATATGAATCTGAAATCTGGTCCGAAAATTCGGTCAAATTCGGAAAATATCGAAAAAAAACGATTTGTATGGAGAAAATTTTAAATTGGTGCTAGGAGGCTGAAACTCGGTGTCGGGGGGTTTTTGGGGCTCCCGAGTCGGAATCTGAAATCGGATTTCGAAAATTCGGTCAAATTCGGAAAATATCGGACAAATAAAATTTAGTAATCTTAGTTTGACCGAGGGCCGAAGGCCCGAGGGCAAACGTCCCCCCGCGAGGCCGCAGGCCGAGCTCCGCGTAGCACCGAAGGTGCGGAGCGTCCCAGGGAAGCCGCCAGTAGCGCGCGAGCCCAAGGGTCCGAAGGACCCGCAGGGCGAGCCCACCCAGAAACTTTCTATACCCCAAGCAATTTTAGCTCGACGGAGGGCCGCAGGCCCGACGGCGAGCGACAACCCCGCGAGGCCGAAGGCCGAGCTCCGCGCAGCACCGAAGGTGCGGAGCGTCCCAGGGAAGCCGCCAGTAGCGCGCGAGCCCAAGGGTCCGAAGGACCCGCAGGGCGAGCCCACCCAGAAACTATCTATACCCCAAGCAATTTTAGCTCGACGGAGGGCCGCAGGCCCGACGGCGAGCGACAGCCCCGCGAGGCCGAAGGCCGAGCTCCGCGTAGCACCGAAGGTGCGGAGCGTCCCAGGGAAGCCGCCAGTAGCGCGCGAGCCCAAGGGTCCGAAGGACCCGCAGGGCGAGCCCACCCAGAAACTTTCTATACCCCAAGCAATTTTAGCTCGACGGAGGGCCGCAGGCCCGACGGCGAGCGACAACCCCGCGAGGCCGAAGGCCGAGCTCCGCGCAGCACCGAAGGTGCGGAGCATCCCAGGGAAGCCGCCAGTAGCGCGCGAGCCCAAGGGTCCGAAGGACCCGCAGGGCGAGCCCACCCAGAAACTTTCTATACCCCAAGCAATTTTAGCTCGACGGAGGGCCGCAGGCCCGACGGCGAGCGACAACCCCGCGAGGCCGAAGGCCGAGCTCCGCGCAGCATCGAAGGTGCGGAGCGTCCCAGGGAAGCCGCCAGTAGCGCGCGAGCCCAAGGGTCCGAAGGACCCGCAGGGCGAGCCCACCCAGAAACTATCTATACCCCAAGCAATTTTAGCTCGACGGAGGGCCGCAGGCCCGACGGCGAGCGACAGCCCCGCGAGGCCGAAGGCCGAGCTCCGCGTAGCACCGAAGGTGCGGAGCGTCCCAGGGAAGCCGCCAGTAGCGCGCGAGCCCAAGGGTCCGAAGGACCCGCAGGGCGAGCCCACCCAGAAAATTTCTATACCCCAAGCAATTTTAGCTCGACGGAGGGCCGCAGGCCCGACGGCGAGCGTCAGCCCCGCGAGGCCGAAGGCCGAGCTCCGCGTAGCACCGAAGGTGCGGAGCGTCCTAGAGCAGCCGCCCATAGCACGCGAGCCCAAGGGCCCGAAGGGCCCGCAGGGCGAGCCCACCCAGAACCTTACCCCTCCCCCAAGTAATTTAATGCGAGGCCGCAGGCCGAGCTCCGCGTAGCACCGAAGGTGCGAAGCGGCGACCCCGCGAGGCCGAAGGCCGAGCTCCGCGTAGCACTGAAGGTGCGGAGCGTCCCAGCTACGGCGCCCAATAACTTTCTATACATCTAAGTAACTTAATGCGAGGCCGAAGGCCGAGCTCCGCGTAGCACCGAAGGTGCGGAGCGTCACAAACAAGGAGCCCAACCACTTACTATAATCCTAAGTATCTTAATGCGAGGCCGCAGGCCGAGCTCCGCGTAGCACCGAAGGTGCGAAGCGTCAACACCGCGAGGCCGAAGGCCGAGCTCCGCGCAGCACCGAAGGTGCGGAGCGTCACAGTCAAGGAGCCCAACCACAAAATACTATAACTCTAAGTAATTTTAACTCGACGGAGGGCCGAAGGCCCGACGGCGAGTGTCAACGCTGCGAGGCCGAAGGCCGAGCTCCGCGTAGCACCGAAGGTGCGGAGCGTCCCAGAGAAGTCGCCCGTAGCACGCGAGCCCACCCAGAACCTTACCCTTCTCCCAAGTAACTTAATGCGAGGCCGCAGGCCGAGCTCCGCGTAGCACCAAAGGTGCGAAGCGTCAACACCGCGAGGCCGAAGGCCGAGCTCCGCGTAGCACCGAAGGTGCGGAGCGTCACAGTCAAGGAGCCCAACCGCAGAATACTATAACTCTAAGTAATTTTAACTCGACGGAGGGCCGAAGGCCCGACGGCGAGTGTCAACCCCGCGAGGCCGAAGGCCGAGCTCCGCGTAGCACCGAAGGTGCGGAGCGTCCCAGTAAAGTCGCCCACACCGCGCGAGCCCAAGGGCCCGAAGGGCCCGCAGGGCGAGCCCACCTAGATACTGGCACCCTCCATACCTTCCTAAGCAAACAAACCTGCGTGCAAATTCGCATCCATCTTCTACCTCGCTTCCCCTTTCTTAAGCAATTTTAAACTCGAACTCCATTTCTTCAGCATTTTCACTTTCAACCCCTCTCGGGTGACAGAATCCCAGGACAGACCCCCTCGCGGGGTGCTTGCACCCCGCGCACCAAGCAACCTCACTCGCATTGCGACAACGCCACCAATTTTACAACTCCCGTTGCCCTTCCCTATGGAAATTTTACAACTCGAGCACCGAATTTTCAGCATCTTCCACTGCCAACCCCCTCTCGGATGACACAAGGACAGCTACGTAACCCCCTCGCGGGGTGCTTGCACCCCGCGCACCGAGAAAATACTAGTTAAATAATATATAAATATATATATTTAACTATTCTCTATAAATACTACGTAAATCTTACGAACTAGGTAAGCGAATCTATGCCTTAATAATAGTCTACTATTCATGTCATCTTATCTCTTTAACCTGGCAACACTGTCTTATGACATGTCAAATGTCAAAATGTTTCCATAACCTATCTTTCTACGAAATGGGAATGAAATTACGAATAGAAGAATAATGAACAAGAAAACAGATTGTTACGAAGAAAACTGTGATAAAATGGGTCTATGATAATAAGGTAACTATTTTCTACGCTTGTTACTATGATCTGGCTAAAATATTGAGCAAAGAAAAGTCGTGTTGTATGTTTACAATCAAAATTTGTTTTTGTTACAGAATCAAAACAGTTACGTTAACCCTCGCGCAACGGTTATAAGTTATATCTCAAAATTTATGCAAAAATAATGAAACCCGGATAATGAGACAAGAAGCAATGTAGTCTAACTCCACGCCACCTGAAACATACTATCAAAACGTAAGTTAACAAAAGTTGAATAGTAGTTCTTCTGTACGCCAATTATTGTTTCTTTTCTTGATTCTAATATCTTCTTTTTTTCTATTTTCAGACTGCTCGTAAATCTTGACAATTTCTTCTTCAGTGCAAACTTATCTTGAATGAGGCAAAAGTTATGAAGGATGGCATGAACCCCCACATCTACTGCTGCTACTTATTGGAACTTCTTTACAAGGTAATATTATTTATCTTACTGTACTATTGTTTCAATTCTGAAGAACATAGTTGTTTAAAAATATCTTCATGCTAATGTTCATGGAAATGACTTCGATCAAAAACAGTAGGTACTTCTTCGGGGTAGAAATTTTATTAAATTCTTCCTATAATTACTGCTAATTCTTTTCTTGTCTTCATCCTATTGTTCTCTCAAATTTGTTTCCATCGCCTGATTACAATTTTCATTTCATTTGAAGACGAGCAGCTTAATGAACTACATTTATTTTCCTATTGCTATAAATGTATATATCTCAAATTAAAGTATGTGGATGTACTGTATAACTTTTTAACTTTGTTTAATAACAAATAACATTTAATCTAACTTGTTTCAATAATTACTTATTTTGCTTTCCAGATTTTTGGATTTCAACGGCAAGCTCTAGACCAAAATTTACTATAGACCTAAAATGTAACCTGAGTATCATGAACCAATATGAAATAAGAATCTGACTGAAGATATTTCTACTTATTTATAAGGATATTTGACAGAACTGAATACCGTAATAAAATCTAATGGCAACAATACCGACATACTTACTTCGCTTCAAAAATAAATTAAATATATGTCAATTGGTTTTCTTGTCTGGTTCTATGATTATACTCTTATACTTCATGTGAACATATATGTAGATCATTCTAATGATAAACTATAAGCCATAAATGTACCAAAATTATTGTAATAAAATTACTTCCATTTCATTTGTTTCATTATCTGTCAAAAGAAAACTCAAAAGAGAGCGCCCCCCCCAGACATGAAATCACTGGCACTCCTATTTTCCTATCTTTGCTATATATAATGTTCCTAATAAGACTTACATTAAACTAAAAGATGAATATTGTAGCTAGAAGCCTTACTTATACAAAGGTTAACATTGTAGCTAGGGTCATGTTTATCAGATCTCATTGTGAAACATTTCCTACATTGAACTAAAGCCTATAAATAAACCCTCGCCCCCTCAAATAATAAATCCTTAGTAACCTCATAACTTATTTTTAGTTTCACAACTAATTTTCAACACAACTTGAACTAAAGTAGATAAAATCTCCACAAACTCATTTATTCTGTAGTCAAGAACAATGACATCTCTATTCTACCTTACTTATTCAATTTCCTACAACATTCCGACTTTATAACTAAACTAAAATTAAATTTATTTAAATAATCATCCCATCTCGATATCATATTAATTACTGATAACAGATAACACCCTGTCACTTGTCAACTTGTCAAATCAACCTACTCAGAAGGCGTTTTGTTCACTCAGCCTTGATTATGTTTTTACTTTAAAAATGAATTACCTATTATTATTTTTCCCAATTATGTAAATAATGCATAAATAATATTAAATGTATCCCTAAATATCTAAATCTTATGTTATATTAATAATATGAACATATTGAGTAAAATTGTCTACGTATCTGATTGAAACTAAAGTAAGTATATTATTACTTGATATTATTATTTTATGTAACGTAAATGATTATCTAGAACTTAAATAAACCACCTATTTAATTATTAATCAATATTAAAATTAGCTTTGTGAACCATAAAAACAATCGCAACGAATTTAATCGTATCTCAAATAATCCAGTATAGAACTACAGATAAAATAACAAAATGCCTGAATGAACTGTCAATTAATTATTGTTTGCAAAATATTGATTGATAAAAAAATATCCCGTTGTTCTAATATAAATCTTTTGTTTCAGGTACTATTACTATGTGGAATAAGAAAAATATCGTGTGTTTATAACAAGAAGTTACTCTATTCACTATAATTTGTGTATAAATATGCAACAAAATGTGTTTCATGACGACGTGCACAACACCCATCACGACTAAATTCTCCTTTCCGCTCTCACGCCAACAATTGTACCCTTGAGGGTCTCATAGTTCAAAGCTCAAGTGTTCAAAGATCCCTTCAATAAAACCGTCACTAACAACTCCACTAAAATTTCATGGCAAATTGACAAAACGAATAACAATTGTCGATCTACAAAACGCAAGAAGATAGCAAGACATGGAACCACACGATGAACAGCACTTGAACAAATCCTCGGTCAACGGCACTAATTGTAATGCTGCTACGAGGCAGCAAATGGTATAATCCCTGGTCATCGGCAGCAATTGTAATGCTTCTACGAGCTAACAACTTTAATTCTAGAATAATCCTGGTCACGCTTGCCACGAATTGTAATGTATATAAAGACTAACTGCTAAATACATCCTGGGAACGCGCACCAACTGTAATGCTGCTACAAAGCTTACTTAACTTTAGAGCTATCCTGAGTCACGGGACCACCAATCGTAATGTATGCTAAGCCCTACTAAAGGTACAGGTCCTTCGTCTGCTTCTCCCTCCTCACTAAACTCTACTCCTACAATGAAGCCCTAAGAAAACCCTACTACAATTACCTAAGGATATCTTGACAGCAGCTCCTACCTCCTAGTCTACCACAACCTACAACTAAACAAACTTAGATATGAAAGGATCCTTATAACAATTGAGTTTGAACTTTTCTTAATAACGTATGGCCAAATGTGATCGGTATAACCGTTGTGAATGTCTAGATTGGTCGGAACCTACGTTGTTGTAGCAACTCAAATTCTTTTAGGAGATGTTCAGCCGAGATGTGCTGCTAAATGCCTCTGTACCTATACTGTGCTATACTATTATGTATTTTTGTTAAATAACCTAAATAAATGTGTTTTCTATTATTTATTTAATGCTTGTTTTCCCTATCATACTGCTATCTTGGTTCTTCATACTAATTAAATTTCTAACTTAATTTAATGTTATCTAACCTTATATTATAAATTTATTCCTTCCTATGTAGTCTAGCCTTCAAAAACATCTACAGTTCTTATAGCATGATTCAGTATGGGATATTCTACTCTTATTAAATATTATTTCTATATGAAATATAAACTCATTCAGTCCACAAGTAAGTTATAGATATATTAGATTACCCTATGTAACAATAAAGATCAATATATGAATCAAAACCAAATCTTATTAGAATTCTGAGATGAAAAATTATTTAATTCTTGAAATTGTATATCTTGTTCAAAAATGTTTGGTAGACAAATAATTATGTACAATATGAAATTACACTTCATAACTATTCTATAAATAGATTGAAGTCACTGACAATACAAGGTTTTGTTACAAATTTAATGAATCTTAAGTTTTCATGTTCGACTAAATTAAATAATGTTAGTATGATAATTTAGTATGGAATAAAGGTATGGAATTCATACTTTTAGTAAATTCTAGTATGATATTCTAATGTAGATTCTGGGTCTAAACAAGAAGTAATTGGTTGGTGAATAGAATTCGGAGTTTTATTGAAATCCTTCGACCGCATACAAAATATTATCATTTGACTGTGTTATACTAGTAATGCTTTCATCTCATTCTCCCAAAAATATTTAGTTCTGTTAAAATAATGGCGGCTACCATCATGTCTAATGACATGGGCAATCGGGTAAAAAACATGGTTACTTCATGTGTACATATTGAGGGAAAATCGTTCCTCGGAAAATAAAACAAATTTCTGTTAAATCTGTTTGGTGTGTTATTTTAAATATCACCAAACCCATGTTCTCTGGATGCCGTATGATTGCCAGATTTGATCTTTTATTGGCCTTCGGGCTCTTTTAGAGTAAAGATCTCTCCCGGATCTATCTAGAATCTATGAATCTTTACTATCTATATGTGTTATTAAACAACACGAATTTTCTTCACTCGTGGACTAAATGAATTCTCACTTCATTTATTACAAACAATAGATTTGTATAACTTGGGTTTTCGTTTGGCTATACTCAAAAAAAAATGGCATTTGAAACATAATAACTCATTGTCAATTTGAAGTCTCTTTCAACTCGCGAACTTGACTCATTGTGATAAGGGAATTTACTCTCAACCCTTGTGATATTAATTATTTAGGTTCTGAGATCTGTGATGTAAATACGGGAACGAATAACTTTCATTATTGTCATCCATAAGTCCCCGGCTTCTTTTAGCAATTTACACTTCAGATACTCCAAATCCAGCCTTAGGAGTGCTTTGTTTTTCCATACTAGACATACTACGCAACAATCAACAATAGAATCTCCTCATCAACACTGGAGCATATTTTCTACAAACCATTTCTGTTTATTGTAGGGATAAAAAGGAATGAAATTCATTTCATTTTTCATGTGATTTGACTAGTGACAGAAATGACTTTTCTCGCTTTAGTGTTGCCATCTCAACACAACAGCTGTAAGTAATATAAGAGCTTTACTTTACCAAAACTTAAATCATAATCGATAAAAAAAATTAACTAAATGTTTCTACAAATCTCGATGTAAAATTAACGGTTCTAAATATTTGTTTAGTCTAAATAACAGGTTGCTCTATTCTTATTCTTTATAACCTGTTACAAGACTTTGTTTTCACTACTGACATCCCGAGTCATAGACACTAGTAATACAAGAAATCAGCTGTTTGTATTTATTATACCAGACGAGATTAAAATAAGTTGAATATATGTTATATTAGTTAATGATGAATGGCCGATTGCTCGGAAGATAAAAAAACCCCATCCTAATGTTCCTATTAAAGTGTACCTATCGCTATACCCTGTTCCCTAGCTAGTACAAAAACACTAGAGGCCTAAACCTCATATTTACATTTAAACGTGTATGGAACCTAGGTAAGCTAAACTATAAATTCGGGAGATTAACCCGAGGTTGGACTAAAATCAGTGTAAGTGGGTCCCCCCTACGCGGCTAATGAGACGCCGGAAGCGTAGAGTAACCCGCCCTAATATGTGTAGATAATGCAAATATATAAATATATATGTATATGAGACCAAACCTGGAGGTCCATCTGATTTCAACAAGTGCGGATATCCCGCATGCCCAACGCGTGGACCTTGCATTCACCAGACAAAGCACTCTAGATCTGTAGGCTTATCACTGCGCTTGTAAATGGCAAGTGTCCGGGTTGCCTAGCCCAGATAAAATTAAAGAGTCTGAAAGATATTCGTTTAACAGCCGCAAGGTTAAATATCTTTCATCTGGCAACCATGTACCAAAACACTATTTCTGGCATGTAATTAAGCTTGATAGCCATAAAACAACAAAATCCCACAACATTTCAATAAATAATTATAGATCAGAAAAATAATGTAATCCCAACAGAAATTCCCCTTAGAACTAAATTTAATACCTTATTGCCAAACAACAGTGTTACCCAGTCGAAGTCGCAAGTAAAAATGAATCCCATCCTTCAATTCCCCTCCGTATTTATACTTAACTGTGGACAAAGTGGACAAAATGGACAAAATGGACAGTGGACAAAATGGACAAAATGGACAAAATGGACAAAATGGACAAAATGGACAAAATGGACAAAATGGACAAAATGGACAAAATGGACAAAATGGACAAAATGGACAAAATGGACAAAATGGACAAAGTGGACATTCTCACAATTTTGATCCTTACACAGTATAAATAAAGCTCAATTCTTCCGTTGGTAATTTTTGTGAATTGTAATTTTGTTATTTTAAAAACGTAGAATGCTTAGTTATTGGAATATTTTTACTTGCTTTCGTAAACATTCATACTGCTAATTCTATTAGACATTTGTATTGTATTATAAGTATTAAATGATGATTTTAGTATTAGGTGGCGAATTATGATGCTAGTGTCGGGAACTTGATGATGACAATGATGATGTGAGTCTTACGATGGTGATATATGATTATAATATGATGGCGAATTATGATGCCAATGTGTTGGGAACCTGATGATGACAATGATGATGTGAGTTTTACGATGGCGAGCACATGACGAGAACATGTGAATCGCTACAACATATGCGACATTTTGTGTTTTTTCTTCCAACGTATGTTTATAGTCTTTGTTGCTGATTTCAATAATATTATTAATCAGAAAATAGATAAGTGCTGCTTAAAAAGGAATAACAATATAATTTAAGAGGCCTTATTCCTTTTAAAATTTATTTTTTTCATATTACAACAAATATATTGATAATTTTGACCAATTTTTTGAAGTAAATAATACTTTTCCCCGAGTTCTAGGTAGTAACATAGCTATTTCATGTTTTCATTGCGTGCAGTCGAAAATAAGTTGAAAAAACTAATTTTCCGCGTGAATTTTGTCAATTTCGAGTAGTTTTTGAAACAAAAATCATCAATGTCAAACTGTAGGTTTCAAATATATACCAATTAATCCCAATAGCCCTGTTCTAGGTAGTAACATCAATAATATGTTAAGAAACATGTTTGATCATAGAGAAAAATGTCTAAACAATCAGCATTTTAAAAGGAATAAGGGCTCTTAATTGAAATTATAATCAACCAACCAACACGGTTATTGCCATTATTTGATCAAATTGGAAGATTTAGCAGATACATGACGTGTTTATTTATAAATACATTATTATATTACGAGATTTTGTTTATACATTGATTAATATTTTTACTCCTAAAACACCAAACAAATTATATGCAAAAGAAAATAACAATTACAATATGAACTCGATATTTTTTAAGGTAGGTACGTTTCGAATATGCATCTATGATAAATGGCGAAATTATAAATTATATTTTACAATAAGTAAATATAATTTACAATAAGTAATAAGGTGAAAAATCTTATTATATTTGAGCAATGATCAATTGTTTTATATAAAAGGCACAATCATTTTAATTTTCGGTCGTTAAATAAAAATATAATAAAGAAAAAAAATACGTTGCAATTAAAACTTTTTCGGGTGTTTTTAATGATTTTTTTGATATAACGCGTATCCGAACTGTTCTCAATCGAGGTCGGATTCGAAAATCGAATTTCAAATTGATAAGTTTCTATCCCTCTCTTTTATATACATATGAAAGAAACAGAGTGCATCGAGATTCAAATGATTAGAATTTTATAATTAACCTTTGGCTGAAGAATGTCAATTCGTGGTCAGATATTGAAAAAATTAAAAAGCTACTTTCTACTCACGCTCGAAACAAAATCGCATTTTGTTCACTGTTATCTGACAGCAAAATCGCCATGTTTGAGGTGGTGAGGTGAAAACGTTAATTATCTTCTAAGTTTCTTCAATCCCCACAATGATCACACTAATATTATGATGGCGAAAGTTAGTGAGTAGGTATGTTTATGTGTATGCTTGTTACTTCTGGACCAATTTTGATAAATTTTGGTATGAAGGTAGCTGACACCCTGGCTTATCACATAGGCTAATTTTTGCCCCGAAAAAATGTAGTATTCCCGTGGGATGAGCGGGTAACATCGCGCAGCGCAGCTAGTCTTAGAAGAAACATATTTTACTACACAAAAAAGACCAGCAGGTAACCAGATATATTCAATTATTCATGGTATGCTATGACTATCATTTTAACTTGTAAATTTAATTGGTACATAGTTTCACATAAAGGTCGCCGGAAGGCGCTGGATGCAGGTCGCTTCCAACCGGTATATATGGAAGTCCAAAGGGGAGGCCTATGTTCAGCAGTGGACGTCCTATGGCTGAGATGATGATGATGATGATGATGATAGTTTCACAATATAAGTGCTCGTTTCAAAGAAATAAAAAAGAACGCGTTGTTGACGATTCCTCAAAAACTCATTACTTTGCGTTTATGGAAGTGAGTATAAAATCGGCATTGCTTGTGTTTTAAAGGAAATTAGTAGAAAATTGGCAGAGTCCGTTTAAAATTAATATTGTGAGGTTTTCTTCTTTCCAGCATAATATGCTGGAAAGCTTTCCAGCATAATATATATTATATGCCTCTTGCATGGATTTCCAAACTGTTCTTGATGCGGCAATCCTACTTCAGGTCAGCCCTGCCGTCTTTTTAATTTTGTCCGACCATCTGAGATCATGTGAGGTTTTATTATGTTCTACATAAATAATAATTGTGATGTCGCGTCCTCGCCTTACCTACCGTATACGCCTTAAGCGTGTTAAGTCGTCAGAACTGAGTTAAGAAATGTTACGAATGCTCAAACGTGGAAGACGCTCGATTCACAGGGATCTCAAGCTAAATGCGCCTGCAATTGGGTTTCATAGTTAGCACAGCAAAACGTGACTTTGGAATTAGATTACGACAACATGCTAGTGTGTGTGGAATTTATGATAGTACATTATTGCAGACGCTGGGAAAGAAGGGCTTGCCGGGTCAGTGGGTGTAGACGACCGACCGTAGGGCGGCCGGATAGTGATACGAAACCGGCAAGCCCTTTTCACGACTAAGGCACGTAGGTATAGTGCTTTTCTCAAACATATGCAATGAAATGAAAAAATACACCACTCAAAAAAAAAAACATAATTCAGAGACGCCTTGTTTAAAAAAATACTTGCCGACCTAGGCCTTCAATTTTGTATGAAATTCCTTTACAGTTCTCTCGAGTTGTTCCGCCCAAAACGTGATACTTCAAAGCCTCTTATAACGCACGTTATGGCGACATTTCATTTCATGTCACCATGTTTGAGAAAATACTATTTTAAAACTGAAATTTTATTGAAAACCTATTTTGTAAAGGTCATGATTGCATGATATAAATAACTGCGCGATGCATGTTTTCTTTTATTTCGTATACTGAATATCTTTGCGGCTTAAAAATCCTGCCTGAACCGTTAAATTTTTCAAATTTTTCGCTTCATTGTAAACGTTTGGTTTACGTTAGCAGACGTTACTGCCTTAATAAAAATTATAAAAAAAAACTTTGCGGCTTCACTAGACCACTGTTTGTTTACCGTAGCCGTTTAAAAAGTATCCCATGACAATCTTTGAATGTCCAGTACCAAAATTGGTTCCAACCTATCGAACCGTTTTGGCATGATTAGAAGACTACGATACTCACACTAATAGATGGCGTTGTACTCTCGGCGGTAACGTCCATACAAAATATTCATCGAGCTGCATCACGCTGTTAAGAATTTTGCTGAAATGATGGCCCATCCCCTAACAAAATCAGTTCTCATTTCAATACGATGAGAGAGAGAGATTAATGATATGAACATCCAATTATAAAAAAAATTGGGCAAGTGCGAGTCCGACTCGCGCATGAAGGGTTCCGTACCATAATCTATAACAAGTTTGTTGTATGGGAGCCCCTTAAATATTTATTTTATTTTATTTTTACTATTTTTTGTTATAGCGGCAATAGAAATATTACATCATCTGTGAAAATTTCAACTGTCTAGTTTTTGAAACACAGCCTGGTAACAGACGGACGGACGGACGGACGGACAGCGAAGTCTCTGTAATAGGGTCCCGTTTTTACCCTTTGGGTACGGAACCCTAACAATAGGATCATCAATACTGAAAACACATACCCTAGTGTTATTTGAAACTGCCTAAAGCGTATACAATTCGGTGTACAGGTGAAGCACAGCTTAACGAGGTATTGTGTGAAGTGTCCCGAACGTTGTGTTTAAATTCCAGCATTACCCGTGTCGTTATCCATACGTGCCAGTTGTATAAAGGTCAGATCACGCTGATTAAAAATAGTAAATTATAAATATCACGTATTCACATACAGATGTACCTATATGTTGTTCATAGAAATGTACGAACATTATTAACATTAACGAAACGGGATTCCATCACGTACAAAAATATGTACTTCGAGAGACGATGGTACAGCGTGCGCGTGCCCGCGTGCCCATTTTGCTTGACTCGGCGGGGGCGCTATGGTGCTCCCCAAATACCTACTCGTATGTATCTACGAGTATGAATGCTTAGCTATGGACCAAAAATTATTGAGATCGGACCAGCCGTTCTGGCTTAATGAACGCACAAAGAATACAAAGATACAAACATATATTCAATTTAAAGATGATAATATATTTATATTAGTATTTTTTGTGATTGTAAATGTGTAGTATCTTTCATATAAAATACAGATATACCTGGATTTTGGATGTTGTTGTTGCTGCCGCTACTCTAAGAGCCGGCGCACACTACGGCTTCTAGTGGCCGCCACAGTAGGTATATCTCTCTTTTTCTCACTTCGAGTGTGGAAAAGAGACAAGTGTACTGTGGCGGCCACAAAAGAACTATCATATTAATCTGTGGTAGTGTGCAGAGCCAGTAAGCCTGTCTGTCCATAGAAGCAGAGCGGAGAACGTGAACCAATAAAGCTTTGTTTTTGTGAAGCCCAAAAGAAGTGTATTTAAGAGGCCTTATTCCTTTTAAAATGCTGATTGTTTAGAATTTTTTCTCTATGATCAAACATGTTTCTTAACATATTATTTATGTTACTACCTAGAATAGGGCTATTGGAATTTATTGGTATATATTTGAAACTCACAGTTTGAATTTATCATTGATAATTGTTGTTTCAAAAACTACACGAAATTGACAAAATTCACGCGGAAAATTAGTTTTTTCAACTTATTTTCGACTGCACGCAATGAAAGCGTGAAATAGCTATGTTACTATCTAGAACTCGAGGAAAAGTAATATTCACTTCATAAAGTTAGTTGAAATTATCTATATATTTGTCGTAATATGAAAAAAATAAATTTTTAAAGGAGTAAGGCCTCTTAAATGATGAATTATTTTCGTTCCGCTTCCTTATATGTATATTATGTAATGACGCGAAACGGTAATCAGTTCAAACCCTTGCCGATGCTGAAGCCAAATATTTATGATATTCAACTATTACTTAATTTTGGACTCCGTTGTTCGTTTGATCGTCAATATACTTTTGGTTATTGAGACTTATTGGTATATATTTGAAATCTACAGTTAAAATTTTGCATTGATAATTTTTGACACAACTACTCGAAGTTGACACAATTCACGTAGTTTTTCTTTGTTTTTCAACTTATTTTCGACTGCACTCAATGCAAGCATGAAATAACTAATGTTATTACCTAGAAGTAGGGAAAAGTACAACTCACTTTAAATAGTTGGTTTAAATTATCAATATATGTGTAATAATATGTAGCCGGGTAGTAAATACCTATAACCATCTTTAGATACCCAGCTATCCCTGAACCACAATTGGGTAAAATCCATCCAGCTGTTCCACCGTGAAGAACGGTCAAAGAAAATTTTCTCAACACATGGCTGCATCGCACAGTTAAGCATCCTGAACTACCGTTCAGGACCTTCTCCATAGAAAATGTTCAATAAATCTTAAAATAGTAAAGATGTAAATAGCTCAAGGAACAAACTTCCACATTCCACGTTAAATGGCTGTCACAGAGAATTTCACTCGGCAGTTTCTTGCACATTTTTCTGCATCAAATTACTGAGTGAGCGGTCGACGGTGCGACGTTGATTCTGATTTATAACGCCCATGACATAAATAGCTGCAAGCTATTAACTTTAGGCGACAGGGCGCAGCGTGGGAACGCCTTTGTGTTCAGCTGTTGTTTGAAGTTTTGATATGAATGGCTAAGCGTAACAATAATAATTGTTAAATTTTACAGTACAGAAGATTGAAGTTGTCAAATGTTTTATGGCTGTATGGCTTAAGTAAAAATATAGCAGCCAACAAATATCGGGACATAGCGGGTTTTAGATGGTCATACATTGTTGAAATGAGTAATTTCCTGGCCTATGACTAAAAAAAATCGAATTGAATGGCAGTGCTCCTGTTAATGAACATACGGCTCCAGGTTCCAATTCCCGTAACGGCACAGAATACATACCAATAAAAATACAGATAACTCACTCTTTTGACTACAATTTTAATGTATAATACTGTTGTGTTATAACTTATAACGAACTATCGTAAGGCATTATACAATATTTTTACTGCTACTAAAACTACTTTAGGAGCTCTATTTGTCAAATTCAAAAGAAACAAGATACTACGTAAGTATATATTTGCAATAATTTCATGAAGCGACTCTATTTTACTGATAAAGTGTATCTGCAACAAAAATCTCTCTTCCTAAGGCGTTTCTCATACATTATTAAGCTTAAACACGAGCGATAATTATCAAATGTAGTCTAATGAACTCGTGGTGAGGTTATCAATTTCACCCACAAGTTTTGATTGTGTGTACAAAAGTGGAGAATAAAACATTTTATGGCTGCATTTAAACTTACCTGTGCACAATTTTTGCGCAGAAAGTATAAAATGCAGTACTTTAACTTTTTATGTATAAGAAATTATATACAATCAGCACGTCCATTCATCGTCCATATGTCATGTGTGAACCTACACTTTTACATCTGATTATTATTTTTTAAATGCGTTGTTTGTACAAATGTAACTCTGTCATAGAATAATTCAGTTTTTTTGCCTACCTTATGGGAAACGAAAGCTGTTAAAAGTCGGGAATATTAATTAATATATATACAATATTGGGCCAATATTTATTTTGTTGTCGATATCTTTTTTTCTCAGATTTCAATCAAATTTGGTGAGTTTTAGTAAAGTTGGTTATTCTGACCATAGTAAGCCCAATTTCACGCTATGTCCTACAATTTTTTTCCATTGAGATACGCAAAATTTATTACATTAATTGGCCAATATTTTTGTATCGCTTATTTAAATGGGTGACAAGTGCGAAAACTGAAGTGTAACATATACCATATATTGTTATGAAAGTATTCTATTTTGATGGCTAAAAATAATGCAAAAATTTAACTACAGATGTGGTAGTCGAACTTCTAAATTATTTTTTCTGTGCATAATGTTAGGCACGGTCGTAATAAGAAAAGTTTTGATACTAAAATTTAAACCGTATAGTTTCAGAGTTGAGTTTTATACCGTACCGAATTCAGGAACAAGTAAATTAGTTCAAAATTGAGCTCGAAGTATGCTCAATGCATGTTCATTTTGTAAAGAGGTCCGTTTAATTTTATTTGCATATATCAAGTGTTAGTTAATCAATTTTCATTCAGTTTGAATTCCAAAGTGTGTCAATTAGTCTATTTCTCTTTATTTATTTACAAAGTTACTTTAATGAAACTGTTCAGATTATAATGATTGATTGGACCATTATCACACTTTTCCAAATGTCGAAAAAAATCATATATTGACATTCGGAACTCAAAGGGTACCTACTCACAAAGTAGTGAACAAGCATTTTTGTTAGTTACTTCGCGGGTGAGTTTACAAACTGAACATGTTCAAATCTCTACGAAAAATTTCATTCGAACAGACATTCGAGTCCATCTTGCCTCTTTGCGTGGGTGCTTTAGAAACTTCTAGAGGTCTTTTATTACGTCTCAACAAGCTCGTTGAAGATACCGATTCAGATGTGCGATGTTTTTTGTGAGCAAATAACAATAAGTGTCTTATTTGTAAAAATGCGTGTGACAAGGACATTTTCAAGAACACTAGGTTTAATAAATGGAGTAACTCAATATCGACATTTATTCAATATGATTAGAAATTAAAACATCTTAAGACAGAATAAAAATAAATGCATTAAATACTAGAATGTACAGTCAGCCAAGAAAGTGGTCTATCACTTTTCGACTTTTTCATTCCATGAGTATTAAGAGTCCGCATATGCAAAATTCGCTATCTTCATCGACCTAGATCTCAATATCTATAATGATTACGTATCTGTTATTTCGAAATATTAAACTTAAACTGTTTATCTTCTAAACTGTGAAGGTGAAAACATGATTGGTAATAATTATCTCTAAAGACCCTCCCATTTTCAACAATATTTTTTGCATGAAAAGATGCACAAATGTAAGTTCTCAAACGTAATAAAAAAAAATGATAATGTGCACGTTTATAATAAACAACAATTATTTAATTTGGCGCTTACGCCATCCTGTCTGAGCAGCGCGCGAAAGTAACGCGAGCTACAGTTGCCGAGAAACTTCTTGACCCAAAATGGCGGATCTGCGCATGCATATTTGTACGTAAATCGGCTACTGCGCAGTCAAGGTTAGGCTCAAGAAGTTTCTCGGCAACTGTATCCCTCTTGCTTATTTCAATCAGTATTTGCTGAGCTCCCTGCACGACGGACGTGTGTCACTCGTCACGCACCTCTGTAATTTTATACATAGATTTTACCATGTTTATTAAAGTTGATGAGCTAAATAGCTCATCAACTCTCTGTACCATCAGATTTCTAATTTGCACCCACTTCTAGTATCTCTGTTTGGCCCTATGGTTGACTGGTAGAGAATGCCATTTGGCATTAAGTCCGCCATTTGTACTGACTTGTTTTGTGCAATAAAGTTTAAATAAATAAAATAAAATAAATAAATAGCACTATTTTACATAATGGGAAAGACTAAAAGAAGGGGCAAGAAGTATTTTTTTGCGCGTTAAGACTCAAGATATGAGAGAAATAATGTAGCGGATGTGTTGAGGGGCGCGGGGTACCAAATCGCTCGAGCCGGGATGCATTGGTGGGCTCTTAAGGTCCAAATGTAGTAGACCACACTGTACGTGAAGTTATAATTCTATTGAAAAACTGTTTTGTATAGAGAGGGGTTTTTATTTCAGGAAAAATAAGCGCGATGAAGGTGCACATTTTGCAGGCTGTTCAGTGCCATCTTTTGGATAAATTAAGATTTGAAATAACTTAAGGTACTTAAATAAATGAAAGGAAGCCCATAAGCCAACGGTCGGCAATAGGCGGACCGCGGTCCGTATGCGGACCGCGAAAGTTTGAATCTCGGACCGCCAAATATGTAATAATGTATTGTATGTCAAGTATAAATAAATACGATATATTGGTTAACCAATCTAACTTCGTAACTACCTATTCTAATATAATTCAAGCATTATCCGAACCCTACCTAAAAGTACTTGCCGTCCCCTGCCATAAGCCATTTCCAGCTGCTGTATTCCTTTGATTATTCAAAAAGATGCTTAAAACCATAAAGGCATTACAATGACATATACGTTTCGTGTAGGACGGATATTGCCGGCACCACAAGGTAAGTCGTGGCCAGGAAATTGCCAATGTAAACCCTTAATACATCTCTGTTGTCATAGCCGTTGGAAAAAAAACAACGTTTCTCTTTGCCCTTATTTTGCCGGAAATTACTTCAATTTACGACGTGTAGGATTAGGAGATGTGTTTCGAAGACGTGTTTCGACAAAATATTGACGAGGTGATGAGAAAACGTAATAAATAATGCAATGAATAAGAATCTTAGTAATAAAAAATAATAATACTGTTATGTCTAGTGTGTATAGTAGTCTTAAAACAGATAATTTTCGTTTATAGTTCATCATCATCATATCAGCCGATAGACATACACTGTTGGACAAAGGCCTTCCCAAAAGTTCTCCACAACGATCGGTCTTGCGCCGCCCTCGTCCAATTTCTGCCCGCGATCCTAACCAGGTCGTCGGTCCACCTTGTTGGGGGCCTTCCCACGCTGCGTCTTCCGGTCCGCGGTCGCCACTCAAGAACCTTTCCACCCCTACGGCCATCGGTTCTACGAGCAATGTTCCCCGCCCACTGCCACTTAAGCTTGGCGACTGTCTGGACTATATCTGCAATTGGTTAGTATAATTATTATGTTTTTATTTTTGTAATTATTTTTTGACAAATTAATATTTTTTTATCGTTTTAATCATTCCAAAAGAAATTAAAGGTATGGGCACCTGTCCTTATTGTCTATTTTAAACAAACCTAAACCAACTCTGACCGGATAATGTTTGATCGTTACTGGACTGGACGGGTTTTCTTATACAATACATTGGATTACAATAAAGCCGTTTGTTTACCAAAACTTTCAGACAAGCAGATATAATTAAATTTACTTTGGTCATCCCAAAATTCTACCTCATTCCGCCGTCCCCGATGGGGCCTGTCGCTTCCTTGCTAGACTGGGATTTCACTTATTGGCTCATAGTTAATCTCCATCCTAATTTAACTTAACCGCCTTCCAAGCTATCAGAAAGAAAGAAAGAAAGAAATACATTTATTCGTGACGTGACCATAGAACATAATTACAAATAGTGACAAAAAAGATAAAAATAAAATAAAAATTATAAATATAATATTACTAGCCATAGTGCCACGAAAAGGTCTCACCTCAGCATGATGCTAGCCCAAGAGCCAGCGCTGATCTTCCGGTGGGACCCAAAGATGTACTATCACAGTGTGCTTTTATGGGCACAAATCTTTAATGTTTACTATGCACCATACCACGCAGAAAAAATATACAAATACAGACAACTAACTGTTCAAAAGTAATGATTCCGAATTTTAATACGGGCCAAAGTTGACGCCAAACAAAGCTTTCAGGGAAGGCTTTACTTGATTTAATACATACCTACACATGGTACAATAAATGCGGGCGGGACCCTTGTCACGAATACTGAAAGGGTTTTTTAATCGTAGAACAAATAAAATGGTAATTAGTATAGTTATTGTTTTTTGTTAAACTTGATACTTACGTCTTACGTGTTTCTTGTTCTTGAGTAAATTGAAAAACTAAATTAAAAGTCATAGCGTATAATCTCGTTTGCGAGTAGGTAAAGATTAAATAAGTTAATTAATATGCAACAACTGTAAGTAAAAAGCGATGAAAATGATTTATTGAGTTGCGTAGTTCATTATAATTGTCTTTATTGATTCTGTATATTAGTCTCCGACCCGTCTCTTTTTGTGTACTCGTAAAAAGATTTGCGGCCAAATCTTCTACGAGGAAAACTATGTCTTTTTAATATGTCACTGAATCAGGGTACTTATTTGCGGTCGGCTGAGCAACTACGTAACTTAATATAAAACGAATTTGTCCTGGGGACACCCGTCCCAATCTTATTTCGGTCTCCCAATCCTAAGCTATAAAGTATCTTATTATCGAAACATATAGACGGATGACTCGCAATATATTACAGGAAAAACGAGATATCTTTACTGAAAGAAAGCTGTCCATAGGTAATCCGGATTCGTCGCTCAGTTATTCACGTATCACAATAACTTCATGCACAAAAACGAAATGGGAATAAGGGTAGGGCAGTCTATCATTGTGGTATCATGCTATTGGTAGTTGAGAGGGATTTCTCCCATGGGTATAGTACGTAGGTATAGGTACCGCAAAGGGCAAGTAACGTGACCAGCGGAGATTGGTCTCTTGCTAATAACACGTCGAACCCTTTCTAGTAGTGTTGGACGCCAGGTGTTAGAGCGCGGAGGCTCAATAGGTATTGGTGGCCGTGGCTCGATAGTTCTATGTAAGCAACTGAGCCTTTGTCGATCCCTAGGCTCCCCGCGGGCTTACACCGACGTCAACATAAACAAAATGGTGTTATTGCTTGTATCTTATCTCGGGGAAAAATATTAGACATTGCCTTTGAAACGGTTTCATTTGTAAGTATTTGGGCGTGCTCGGTTGGGTAAATATGAGTTTTTTGGATGGTAAACAACGCTTTGTTGTAGTGGAAAGTTTCCGAAGATAACTGAACTAACGGTATATGTTACGCTAGAAACGGTTTCCTTTGAAATTATTTTATCGTAGACAGCTGCGAACATTTTAGCTTTTTGTGTTAGTAAGTATTTTTATTTTATGAGTGTTAAATATTTTTTTCAATACATCCTTTACTAAATGAAATATTGTAAGTAGTCGTTAGCCGGGCTGTATCTCATCAACCGTGATAGCTAGACAGTAGACATTTTTTTTTTCATTAAAAGCATTTAATTTAATCAATAAAGTGGATAAAATACAAATAAGTAGGTAGGTACAATAAATTGTCATAAAAAAATAAAGTAGACATTTTGTTGCTGCTATAACAACAAATACAGAAAACAAAAAAGTTTAATATATTTAGTTGTACGGAATCCTCGGTGCGTGAGTCCGACTCGCACTTGACCGGTTTTTTTTAGTTAAATAATTGGGATACATATTTTTTATGATCTATTTTAATTGCAAAACCATGTCTCGTAATAGGGCTCTTTTACCGATTTAACAATTTGATTGTGAATATATGACACTTGTGAAAAACTATTCATATCCATATTATGTAACTAAATTCATATTTAATAAAAAATACGACAAAAAGTTTTTTTGGATTCAGTGACTTCTAAATAGCCTATCAGTGGCATGACGTCAAATAAACACATGGACGATATATCGATTTTTGCTTTCCAAAAGTAAATAAGTGAATAAAATACAAGATGGCTCTCCGTCTTTATTAAAAAAAAAACAAAATATAGCAAAATACATACCACAGCAAGTAAGTGAATAGGTATCTGATATCAATGAATATATATAACGAAAGTATACGTAGACGAAGTTGCGGCTAGAAGCTAGTATCACAATATATTTTGTACCAATGTCCCCGAAACACTTATTCAAATTAAACGGCGTAGCGGTGCTACGTCGTGCCGTAGCTGCTACGACAGCTACGCCAGCTACGACGTGGGAATGTCCGCCATGATCATTGGATCTGAGCCATAATTTTAGTCATGATAAAAAAATACATCTAGCAGAAACAAATAGGTTGGTTTAGGTTAGGTTACATAACAAACATAACTGTTTTTGTAAAAAAATACCGTAATTGACGGTGTCCAGGAGAAGGAGGTGCAATAACCGCCGTTTGATGATCGATAAGTGTGCTTTGTTAGCAATCCCGATTTTTAGTGAGGGAGAGTATTAAGTCATCATTAAAAAAAAACTGAAACACATCGTGACTTGAATGACAAAAGAGGACGTGCATCGCGGAGTTATCATGACATTTGAAAATTGCTTGTCAATACAAAAGAGTTTTCTAATATTAGGTACACGAGACTCGCCCCATTTTTTGAGGAAGAAAGGAAGACATGGTTGATTGAGATTGACATTTTATTACAAACAAGCTCCGCTATGACCAAATCTATTGGATTAACACAAGCAAAATATACTTTATTTGTCTTTTCAGTAGGTTCACAATGAAATATCATAAAGTCATGGCAATGACAGCGTTTGAAACCCGAGAAAAAACCTGATACATTTTTAAGGAAGGCCACATATAATCTGATATTCCATGTGAATGAAAAACGCATTTATTTTTGTCATTTTTGGGATGATTTCGCGAGTATTAGAGATAGCGTTTTTAGGGTTCCGTACCCAAAGGGTAAAAACGGGACCCTATCACTAAGACTCCACGGTCCGTAGACAGTTCAAATTTCAACAGATGATGTATTTCTGTTCCCGCTATAACAATAAATACTAAAATCAGAATAAAATAAATATTTAAGTGGGGTTTCCATACAACAAACATGATCGGTTGCGGTAATTTTGCACCTCATTTGTATCCAGCGCGATAAAAACCAGGTGCAAACTTAACTTAACCCGGTTAGTTAAGATATACGTGTTTAACCGGAACCCTGGGTGCGCGGGTCAGACTTGGCCAGTTTTTAAGTTAGTTTCGTACGTGTTTATTTTTGTTGTAACTTGATTAGGAATCTATTGATGCGGTGTTTTATCTTCTTGATTATGAGTGACCGTCGCCATTGTGATAAATGGAAGTCTATATTTGGAAAGAAGACGGTGCTTTCCAATAGCAACATGCCCACTTGCTGCTAATGAATACTGTTGATGTCTACGATAACGCTCACGCCATATTTCTAACGGACATATTAGATTTTTGCTATTCGAGCCACACAAAGTAACATTGCAAGTCAATTTTTAAGGAGATATAATTTGCATATTGCTACATAACTTCGCCATTTCAGTTTTTGCGCCTATTTAATTAAAATACCCTTTATTACTTGTAATTAAAAAATACAGGTCATTTTACAGACTGTAATCGTTGACAATTCTGTAACTATAGCAGACATTAAAAAAAATTTAAACTGATTGAAAGAACATTAGCCAATGAGTAAAACGACATTAAAAAGATTTCCACAATGAACTTGGCAATATCCAAAATATTAAGATGAAACGCTTCCATACATTTAGTATGTTTGGTGAGAGTAGACGTATGTATAGATTAGATGGAACAGATGCTATTCGAAACGTCTATTTCGGCCCCTAGATGTGGGGGAGCCCTTAGGGCTCCCCCACATCTAGCGTCTCCCGAACGTCGACGCCTCACCAACGCCCGCGCGGCGTCGACGCCGCGCTCCCGCAGCGCCGACGCGACGCTGCGGCGTCTCTCGAACGTCGACGTCGCAGTGACGTCCACGCCGCGTCGGCGCCGCGTTAGCGCCGCGCCTCCTCGACGTCAGTGTCGACTGTCGAGCGTCAGAGCGTCTTTTCGGCGCCCACGCAGCGTCACTGCGACGGACAGAGCACGCAACCCACCCCGTCCAGGGTTGCCAGACGTACGATAATTATCGTACATGTACGGTAATTTGGCCTCCGGTACGATGTACGATACAATGAGTACTATCGTACGCAAAAGTACGATAATTTGCAGGTCGTCGAAGGTCAGAAAGTCAAAATTTTTCACTGTTTGGTCGCCATTGGCAAGGATGCCAATGTCAGTGTTTTATGAATGAAAATTACAATTAAGTAATTTGTGAATCATTTGTGCTAAACAATTAACAATCCTCGTGAGCTATTTTTAGGTTGTTCTCACAGCTCGCGTCCTGTTGTCTATGCTATACTAGTCTCTCTTCAGGTGAAATTGACATTCTGAATTTTGTATCGCGATGTCTTTAATCGCTTTGGATTATAAGCAGAAGTTCCTCAAATGTTTCTCTTGGCATTCTTAAATACTCAAAAAAGTGTTTTTCATTTTTTTTCACTCGTTCATACAACACAAAATAGTCACTTTCATGAATTCCAGAACTCCATAGAGGATCTTGCCAATATCGACGACAATATTTTCTCTTCTTTTTACGTAATTTCCGTTTCAACAGTAACGTTATCAGCAGTGTTTCTTCGTCGGAATCCATGACTTTTATTTGATAATCGAACAATTTAACACAACCTTCGACGACCTGCAAATTATCGTACCTACTTTTGCGCACGATAGTACTCATTGTATTGTACATCGTACCGGAGGCCAAATTATCGTACATGTACGATAATTATCGTACGTCTGGCAACCCTGGACGCGGTGGGTTGCGTGCTCTGTCCGTCGCAGTGACGCTGCGTGGGCGCCGACAAGACGCTCCGACGCTCGACAGTCGACACTGACGTCGAGGAGGCGCGGCGCTAACGCGGCGCCGACGCCGCGTTGACGTCACTGCGACGTCGACGTTCGAGAGGCGCCGCAGCGTCGCGTTGGCGCTGCGGTAGCGCGGCGTCGACGCCGCGCGGGCGTTGGTGAGGCGTCGACGTTCGGGAGACGCTAGATGTGGGGGAGCCCTAAGGCGCCTTCATTAAGCTGTCAAAATTCAAAGCGACTTTACGTTCCTCCCAATGGCAAAGGTGTAAAAGTAATTTTATTACCCAGTCCGCAGTACAATAGCTTTCAAAATTAACTTCCTGCTCTTTCTACTCCTTTGAGCGAGGAATCTAAAAATGTGTATTTGCGAAAAACGCCGAAGGCCATTATCAGTTTAACAGGAAAGTTCCCAACAAGCATCCTAATTATGTCGTTACCAATATAATTATTACTTACGACAATATTTCTATGTTGTATTAATATTTTTCTTCGTTCGGGCAATTAGGAAAAACAAAGCGTGGAAGGGTTACATTGCTTCTGCTTACAGACAATACAATACAATACAAAATGCTTTATTGCACACCAAAAAAGTTTACAAATTACAGAAACAATAATAACCACAGGAGACAACAGGTGGTCTTATCGCTAAAGAGCGATCTCTTTCAGACAACCTTTGGGTAGATGGACAATCATGGTAGTATAAGAAAACGAGCTAGGACACTCCAGCTAGTGATACTTGTTTACGTCACTGATTAGCTGTACTTGCCGCTTTATAGTAACAAAACAAATATAAGGAAAATATTTTTTTCTAACACTCGTACAAAAAAAATGCTTTTTCACCTCACTCGCTCGGAAAACCTCCGTTTATAGGGCGAAATCTGCGTGCAAAAGTCTATTTTATCCGCTAGCGTGCAAAAGTCATTTGAATTTCGAACACGACGATTTTGATTCTCTGTGGGGCATGTAACTTTTTTATATTTAAGACTCCTTCAACGCGTGACTGATTTCATCAGTCGATAAATCTTCGAATAACCAATCAACGCACGCTAATAAAGGGCGATCTGGTCAGGCCGGCTAAAATCATAGGTACGTTTGAATACTGTTTTAAAAAAAAAGTACACCTACAATATCACGTCCAGAAACCTGGTTTGTGTGGTTACAGATTTTTAAGCTTTTATTTTTTCAACACTTTATTTTACGTTGAATATGTTTATATAAATATATTAATAGTAAGTATTTCAGTTTCATTTACGTATTTTGACTAGTAAATATATTAAATACAACACAAATTTTAATATTTATTTGTTATAAAAGTTGGAAGACAAGAGTGTAATTTCTGAACGCAACCGAGAAAAAAATAATAATTAAAAAGTTGGAAGTTTTCACAATTTACGTAAACAACGTAAATTAGTTCTGTGGAGAATACATACTGTTGTCTTACATTATAGAAAAGAAATATCGAAAACAAGAAAGTTAAGCCCAATTTGAATTATTTATTCAATGCTAAAAGCCTGCATTAAAACGAAAAAGGATTTGTTATAAATATTTGAAGACAATAAGTAATTTACCGAAACTATTGGCATTTTTAAAGAAGATAATGCCGAAATAATATTTTGTGCGGATCCCATCGTCCAATAACTTCAAAAGCAAGTGTTATGGAAAATACTTCCGAGTGGCCAACTAATCCTTCCCAGAATGCCATTCTCGCACATTCACAACGAATGTGTCAATTAGTTTCAAATACAAATATAATATAACAGTGCTTAAGAAAAACTCAACGATAAAATATACACGACGATAATACAAATTACGGCCATATTACTTTTAATTTTTAATATGTGTGCTTCTCTCGTATTTATTTGGTTTGGATTTGAGTGTGTTATGTTTTAAATTTGATGTGTTAAATAGAAGGCAAAATTAAATATGATAATTTTTATGTTTTAATTGTTTTTCTTGAATCTTGCATTTTCCTCGCTGTAGTGAGGTGAAAAATTGTGTGTTCCGCATGGCTGCAAAATTATTTAGCTTCTCGTGTCTTGAAAGCCTCGCTACGCTCAGGAATCTATCTTTGAACCATTCGCTTCGCTCATGGTTCAATCTTAGATTCCTTCGCTCGCTCAGCTTTCAATTTCAACACTCGCGCCAAATAACAACTTTGCAGCCTTGCATAACAAATAACTATTATGCATTACAAGTGTCATTTTCTTTGACAAAATTGAATTTTGTCGTAATAATTGATTTAGAATACCCACGATTGTATGAGATTCATTCATGTAACAAGACTAGCAAGGGAATAAGTATTATGTATTATGATACACCACTGAAAACACAAACGGATTGACAGAATAGACATAACGACCTAAAATATCCGAATAAGCAATCTTGATACAGAGTCGATACTGTAACCACCGTATAACAATCCTTTTGAAAAGTCATGCTCGCCCACAGAATTTTCCGGGGATTTTCTCGTCCGCTCACGCCAAAGGAGGGGGGCGATGCGTGAAAACACGCGGACCGATCACCGGAAACCTATCCCCGCAGACCCGCACTTAGCGTCCCGTGTGAGCATTACAAGAAAGAATAATATGACAATTTGAATTTCGAAAGTAGGATAAGTTAAACGTTGGGTGACTTGCGCATTTCACACCGTCCACGGGCTTCCCGACGACTGTGTTGACGGGAATCAGTACCGCTCTGGACGCCGTCAGAGGAGCACGCTCCGTCGTCGCGATTACGACTGACGTGTTCACACGCGAACCTGAATACAAATTATATAACGTTCCGACTGTGTTTGTTTTGTGAGCTGACTTTGTAAACGAATAGCAAAGGATGTATTGAAGGAAAAATAAGGTAAAGTATTTTTGACACATTTTTTTTCATGTTTTGGAACTCAAAATTTGTTAAACATGTGATTAAAGTTTACTTTTAAGAAAGCGGATGATCCGAGATAACATTTAAATACCTACATTTTGGACTATTCTTGTGATGTGCAAATCTTCAGGATTGGCTAGGAGTGCCGGGGTTTGAGCTCATGCGTAAATAATTCTGCCTCACTTCAAAGAACGTTTGCGTGTTTCTTACTTATTCTTTGAGCAAATGTTTTTTTAGTAGGAACAAGGGAATTTTGATTTATTATTGCACAGTACTGTTAAAAAAAGTCATGAGATTTTCGGTGTACATTCATGGTCCTAAAAAAATAAGGTTCAGCAGACTATTGGCGTACCTATAGACTTTTTATAGGGTACCTTAACGAAAGGTCAAATTTTTGGGCTCATCGTCGATCCGCAACGGGCCATTGTGACCCTTTTAGGCTTTCGCCCTTAGGATCTGCCCTTAAAACCTTCTGATCTTCATTCACTGGTGTGAGTATCTGAATTAGAGACTTATTTTGATAAAGTATTTGCTTCTTTTCAAAGCATTTTCAGTGCTTTTAATTTGCTTTTAGTGAGATTAGATTGGAGGTTTGATTGTAATTAATATAAGCCGACGTCGAAATAATTTGGGATTCAAAGAAAAATGCCTTCATGTATAAGGGGATTGGATTTACGGAGTAATGCATCCTCCAAGGGGCTTTTAACTTCCGATGGGAGTAAGTAGGTACCTAACTAATTATCGAAACGAAAAAAATCACGCTCTTCCTCCAGTTCACACCTAAAAGGTGATATGATAAACGCAATTATGAAAAAATGGGTTTCCTGGTTAGGGTTCAAGAAAACATTGATTGAAGTTCTCAGGAAACAAGTTAAAAGATACGACTTGAGAACCTTCCTTTTTTTAAAGCGATTGAACATAGAAAATGTCTTAAAATAAACGATAACTATAAGTCTTCAGATGTGATTGCGCCTGTGATACCTGTCACTTATATAACCTAAATCTGATTTAAGGTTATAAAGTGTACGGAGCTAACTCCGTCAGTAGTCTTCATATATTTGATTGTGCATGTAACATTCTAAAATGTTACATGCACAATCAAATATATGAAGAGTACTAAAACAACAATAAGATAAACTAATAGAAAGCTGTGAGTAGGTATATTTGCATTATTAAACGTCAGTAACGATTTGTCATTAACCAAATTCAAAGCATTATTTACCGGAATGCCACTTAATCCTTCGTTCTTCTCTCGAAATAAATACTGAATCCATTTGAAAAATAACTTGACTTCACTGTAGATAGTTTTGGCTTTATTATGCTAAAAATACTTGCAATTTGCGGAATATTTAGTCCTGCTTCCTCTTTGTTTACATTAGTGATATTCAACGACTTTCAATCAACGTCAGTTACCAAAAATGTGTCGTTCCCAGTAAAATAAATTAGAGCCACAAAAAGTCTGCAATATGGCAAAAACACCTTGTTGGGCTATACTTATACCTAATAATATAATATCTAAAACAGCTTATTTATATAAAATCAAGCTAGCTTTCTCCTTGAAATCCTCCATGAAGATATCGGCGACGACAGGAGATAATGAAGATCTCGTTGCTACCAACGGCCACATAAATAAATACTAACAAAAAAGAACATCAAATGATTTTCTCATTACTTTAATTTTATCTATAATCTACAAAAATGGGTAATCCATCACTTTATCGAAAAACGTTTCATCAATTATCGTTTCCCATAACACTATTCGCAGAATTTTGTTACAACTTAGGAATCATTCATCGAACTTCGTTACATCGCTTGTACATTTGCTCGAATTACCTTTCACACAAGAATCAATTCATCGAATTTCACTTCATTATTTTATTTGTTCATCGACGTAGTCGTTCATCGAATCGCTTTTACTATAATTTTGATTTAACGTAAGTTTTAATTCCCATACTTATTATATCATAGAAAATCGTATAAAATATATTGGAGGTAAGCGTGTTTTTTTTTTTTTTAACTGGCTAAGACCATATGCCATACTGGCAACCCGACTTGGCTAGATCCGACTTGGTTGGGTTAGGTTTAGGTTATTTTTTTTTTATGACCTGAAACCCGACTTGGCTAGATCCGACCTGGTCGGGTTAGGTTTAGGTTATTTTTTTTTTATGACCTGAAACCCGACTTGGCTAGATCCGACATGGTTGGGTTAGGTTTAGGTTATTTTTTTTTATGACCTGAAACCCGACTTGGCTAGATCCGACCTGGTTGGGTTAGGTTTAGGTTTTTTTTTTTTATGACCTGAAACCCGACTTGGCTAGATCCGATCTGGTTGGGTTAGGTTTAGGTTTTTTTTTTATGATCCGTAACGTACTACGATGAAACATTTTTCGTGGCAGTAATAATAAATGGGACGTGCCATCTGTGAATCATGTTTCGATGAAAGGTAAATTCGATGAATAGTTAAGCTACGATTTGAGACAAATTCGAAACAATTTACGTTGAATAGTTGATAGATGATTCGAAAAGCGATGAATTGATGATTATGTGATTAGAAAAAAAAATGAAAAGACATTCGTGGAATAGTTTTCGATGACATGAAAATCGACGAAAGAAAGTTCGATGAAATGATAGACACCCACAAAAATGTGATAAGGAAAAAATTTCAGTAAATACCACTGCTATTTTTTCCAATTATATCTTTTAAAATTATAGTTTTATATAGTGAAGTTGTTTTTCGGGAGATTTTTTACTTTGTCGGGAGTCAGGAGGACATAAAAAAATTCGGGAGAATCCCGCCAAATCCCGACCATCTGGCAACCCTATGTGACACGCCGAATAAGGGCACAAGCTCTTATGAAACCTGTATGCTACGCGGGTTGTTCCCGTAAAGGTAAAATCAGAATAACAATAAAGGCTATTCAATAAACTATACTTCACACAGCTGCATTTGTATGCAGGGTTCGGGGAAAGAAAGTGGAACATGGTAATGCTGTGATTTGCATGTTTTAATATTAAAATAGTAGGTCGGGTATAACGCATTCAGTCTGCCGAATTACGTCTTTGGCCGGAGTGAAATATTCATCTAAGTGAGAACTGCGACATATTTTGTGAGCTATATGAACGTTTGGGTCTATTCGAGTTGGCAGTCGTTTTGCTGATAGGATCTTCTGTAAAAGAAATATAGCTTTACCTACCTACTACAAAAATATCTCCAGATATTTTACTATGAAAATATGTGGAGATATTTTTATAGTAGGCAGGTAAAAATAATGGTGGACTCAGTCTTCTCAGAAATTTGTCCTAGCGCTTTTATGCCAACGAGGATTGTTTCAATACATATTTTTGCACTTAACTGTGGATACACTTTAATAACATCCACTATATTATTTAATTAATAAGAGCTTATTTAACCACCATGCTTACACCAGAATCATCCAGTGATCCAGCCAGCGGAGCCGTGTGGCTTTGATTTCTCCAACAATGTTGGGTGTAGCCACCATCTCTTCCACCTCCTTATTCTTTCTACGTCTCCAACTGCCATCCTCATTTCTTATTGGTCCCAGAATCTTTCCCCAGATTTTCCTTTCCCCCACTAAGTAAAAGCTTATTTCCTTCCTTTTGAGTCAGTGTCCAAGCTTCACACCCATACATCAGGATTGGTCTGATTACCGTTTTGTAGAGGTAAATCTTGGTTGGTCTACTGATCAACTTGGACACTAAAACTCTATGGAGTGCTACAGAGCATATTAGGGCGTTCTGGATTCGAACATCAATCTCCTCCGCCCTGTGGTTGGTGTCGGTAAATAAGCAACCAAGTGACTTAAATCTATCTACGCCTTTGTAGATGGTTGTTCCCACTGCCAATTCCGCTCTTTTTGTTCTGTCGTCTTTGTACCTTTTCATGAGGAGATATTCTGCTTTGTGGTGATTGATTCTGGAGACCAATTTTCTCTCCCTCTTGTTCCACCAACTTTGCCATGGCCTTAAACTCGTTGCATTCTCTCTTTGGTAATAAAAAAATCGAAAAACCACCACAAGTATTTCTTGAAGACCTACGACAAAACAATGTTGAGAAACGCACAGCCGCGTCCAGTCGTTGTTTGTCGTAGGCCACACGCTGCTTGCGTCCGTCGCAGACTTCAGAACCGACACCGTACATTTTCATGCGTGCACGACGTTTTATATTATTCACTTAGTCTATTTTGGTTTGATGTAACATTGCTTTGCATAATGTAACGAATGATATAATGTCGTTTTAGATAATTATATAATGTAACAAGAGATATAATGTGAGTGGTGATAAAAAGTGAGGTGCTACAGAGCTTTAAACCCAGTTTGCTAGCCTACGTTCGTTAGATACCTTGCGTCTTCCTGAGCAGAAAAAGAAACCCCGTTTGTCGACTTACTCACGTTATTTAACATTGTAAAAATGGGTGCGCCAAAGTTCTCATAATTTTTCAACCCCGATTATTGGAACTCCGAAAATGTTTCTCATAAAAACTTTCATCATAATAGTCACTACTCATACTTAGTCACTCTTACTACCGATCATAACTCCGAACCATTTAAAATCATAATGTAATTTATCATAAATATCTCTAATACTACTTTTTGTTTTCATACATTTATTCATCATAACTGTTTTTAATCCTATTTTTCACTGTCATATTTTTTTTAAGCAGACTGGTTTCTACTCATAAACTTCACTATCATAATATTTTATAAGTAGATTTATTTGTACTCATAAACTTCACTATCATATAGTTTGTACACTGACTTGTGTTAACTTATAAACTCCGACATCATTATTATTATTTTTATAAATAATGTGACTTATTTGACACTGTCAATGCGGATAAAATTAAACAGTATGTATTTAGTAAGTAAGAGTATGCTAATCGTTAAGAGGAACTGCGCCAAAATGGAACATGTGTCCGAAACCGAAAACTGTAGGTTAGGTTAGGTTTCTATTTTGACCACGTATAGCGGAGCGAGCGAAGCGAGCGGAGCGTCAAAATGCTTGCATGCTTGCTTGTATATTTAATCGTAAATAATCTACTATTACATCAAAATTCAATAAGCAAATGCATAGCCAGGATTGATTCAAAAAGACACAGTATTTAGTAAGTAAAATACAGACCGTTAGGAAGAACTGCGCCAAAATGGAACATGTGTCCAAAACCGAAAACTGTAGGTTAGGTTAGGTTTGTATTGTAACCACGTATAGCGGAGCGAGCGAAGCGAGCGGAGCGTCAAAATGCTTGCATGCTTTTTGAGTCATAATGGACTCGGAAAATATGGCTGTACAAAGCGTGGCTTTACAAAACCCCTACTCTTGCAGCCGGCCGAGTTAAGACGTAGCGTCAGTGCATAACGATAGATACCCTCAATGATGAATTATAGCAACAATACAAATGTAATCAAAATGTTTCGACATCAACAGTTTTAATATGAGTAGACTCCAGAGTTCTGTTTAAGTAATGTTATGATTTACAATGTTTATAAATTTTTATGGTTATTATTGAAAGAAATATGAAAACAAGCATTATGAATAAAAACGTTATGAAGAAAAACTGAATCGATATTTAAATGTTATGATTGACAAGTTTATTGTAATTTATAGTTCTGAATAAAATTAATATGAAAATCAGAATTATGACTACACACATAATCTGAGTGACGACATTATGAATTACAATGTTCTAAAAACTGTATGTTATGAACTCGGTTAGTAGTAGTACAAATTTATGACGGACAAAAGTATGAAGTAAAAAATTCGGAAGAGTGATGATTCTGACTACAAATCGGTAGTAGAAGAAAAATTCGGAGGATCGATTTTATGTGAGCCAATATGGACCCTGTAAAAATATATGAATCAATAATTAGAGTTAAGCAAATTATAACAAAAAACCGTTATATGAAGCTTTAAGCCGTTAATTATAATAAATCACTATTTATTAATTTATTGTATATCGTTAAAAAAGATATGAAATTTTTTATTGAAATTATGAAGAATTTATGTAAAACATTACGTACTAACTATAGTCGCATCAGCCGCTCGCGTCAACCGATCGCGCAGGGCTGCGATCGGTCGCGATGCACGGAATAGCACCTTTAAGTCCTTTAATATTTAATTTAGGTTGTAAATACTTTTATTCTTTATGCAAGTCAAATAGTTACGGCCAGACCACGGTTATTACATCACGTATAGCCACTGCCAATAGAATTAGGTCTAAAATGTACGATACGAAGGATATAGTTTGCGAACAGATGTCGGATTAACATCATCGTCAACCCTCTAAATGCGGTTAGGCTAATCCACTAGAGGCTTAGCCCCGCCCCGCCAAGATTTAGCCCAGACCATTAAGGACTTTTTTGTTGAGCCCACTAAGTTATTAGGAATCTTTAATGTATTTAGGCTACGGTGTAGATTTTTAGCAATTAGACCCTTTTTAGCGCAACAAAATGGAACTTAAATAACGCATTTGATACATTCCGCTTTTTACTTTTTTATATAATGAAACATTTATAAGCTGGAAATTACTCCACCGACAAGAGCCTAGCTCTTAAATATATGATGTTGAACTCGATTGCTGCGCCAATTAAGTTAGATCATATGTCATTCAATAATTTAATACTATAAATAACTTGTAGAATCAGAAATATGTAAATATTATAAATAACCACTTAATCTAGTCAAATGTATTATAATAATATCCAACGAATTTAACGCAATTAATAATGTAGACAATGTGATAACCATAAATTAAGTTAAGTGATAATCATAAGTTTAAAACCTTCTGTCATTTGTAAAATAAGTAAGTATACCTACCTATGATCAAAATAGTTGACATGTAACTTGGTGTTACCAATAAACAATTTGTATTTGTATTTTGTCACGGAGTTCTAGAGTCCCCGTACGAAAGTAGAAATTGCCCACTCCTACGTCCACGTTACCTTTTTTTTATAACAAGGATGTAGAGGAGCCAAACTTTTCACAGTGAAGACTGCACTATCTATCTATCTATCAGCCACAGACGTCCACTGCTGAACATAGGCCTCCCCATGACTCGCCACAAAGTGCGATCCCGTGCAGACCCCATCCATTGAAGACTGCACTGTGCAGTTGAATTTTTATATGCTCGTACGACATCTTGTCTATTGTGTGTTTCGTAGTCGGTTAAAAGTATCCTATAAGCATCTTTGGAGCTATCCCCGTACTAAAGTTGGTTTACTTCTTCATCATACTAATCAAAAGAAAACTTGTATCGCGCTTTCCAGGGTCTTCCTGAAATCATAACCCCGACGCGTAGAAAATAGTTTTAATACAATTTTAGTGTTTCATTTTATTAATGCAGGTTTGGCAACTTTAGTTCTTAGATACAATTTCACAATAAATTCGAATACACCTTCACATTCCAGAGTCAGAAGCGAAACATTAAATGTTGAATAATATGGCGAAACTGCAATTCGTCGTAATTTTCCAGATTGAAAAAAGCGAGTTAGAAGCGTGCTGTATAGAGAGATTTTCAATCAGCCCTCCTCGCGATGAAAGTTTAACGAACTCGAATGTAATGTGATTTGTGTACAGATTTATTTCGCCCCTTGATGAAAGGGGCGGTAATCAGAGGATACGATTTGCCTTTATTGCGATTAATTTGACATAAGCCGCAATACAATATTTGATTTGTGGTTATATTGCTTGGTATATCTATTAATCTCATATTGTAATATCAGATCACATTGTTATTGTTAGTCATAAGTATACACATTGGAAATTAAAATGTAATGATTGTCATACTTCTGAAAGAAAGGTCATCTGCCATAAACATATCGAAAAGTACAGATTTTATCCCGAGTCGTTTGCCTCAATGGACCTTGTAAATTTCGCAGAGTTAAAGTTAAAGAATTATGTTTTTGAAATGAGTTGAAATTAGCACCACATTTTAGTAATTGCCATATAGATCCAAAGATCTACACGCAAAGATCAATTAAAATGCGCTCATACGTGGTCCACACCGGAAGTCGAACCCGGTAGCTTTGGATTTACCGGTCCGACGTCTCAACCTTTCGACCAGAGACACACTGTACGTACGCTTTCACTCTCCCCATCAATGAACTTAGGAAAATCGTGTTACTACTAACGAAAAACTATAAATCACCATCATCTATTGATTTGCCAGTAAATAGATACCCTCCTTACATATTTTTTAATACAGTGCCTTGACGTAACAAAGTATTAATTTGTAATGAAATCATCATTTATTTATAATCCAAACATTTGAGTTCCTTATAATTTACAAAAGACTGTCAATCAGTTAACTTCTTGATTTACGTAAACATAGTGGGAAAATTACTAGCTAGGTCTGCCGTGCAGAACCTGTAAGTAAAGAAGGTAACGGCAGTAATTTTTTTAAATGTGATTTTCGTAAAATAAAAATGGTGTCGATGAGGTTCCATAAACCTGATCTAATACATAAGGTTTATGGATCCTCACAGACACCATTTAAATATTCGTTGACATTGGATTTACACGTATATCTAAATGGAACCAATTTCATCCATAAGCTATCCAAATTTGCCGCAGATTAATTTAAAAGCGTAATATTAAGCCGAGAGCACTTAAATTCTACTTGTGTATATACATACCCGTGGTTTATTATGTACTGTATATCTAGATAGCATAATATAGTAGCAAACACAGTAGTTCATAATCATGGATTGTTCAAATCTTTATAATTTTATTGGATGTGGCTGTAAATAATTTGATGTGAATATTTATAAATTGTTGCATGGTGAAACCAATTAATTGCAATAAAGAGACAATACAATATAATACAATAATACTTATGTAATATCTGATAATGTTTGACTATTAAAACGCCTACATCTACCAGCGGCATGGCGTCCATAGAACATGATTCCCACCGGCTTGCCAATTTTTGAGCGTATCAGCATAAACAAAAGTGAAGGGCTTTTGTTTTACGGAATAAGTAAGCCAATTGTACTCCTGCTCATTCTTGTCCGGGGAGCTCTTTGATGTCACGCCACTCTTATCTACGGTTAACATTTTTGAAATATATAGGCTAAATTTGTAATAATATAATCTACTAGAAGGTGAGCAACTTTGTACGCGTATTTCTTTTTTTACCGCAGTCAGATAAAAAGTATCCTACAACCATCTTTGGACGTCCAGCTATCACTGTACAAAAATTGGTTAAAATTCGTCCAACCGTTGCCGCGTGATGAGAGGACAAAGGAAATTATGACCAACAGATGGCGCCAGACTGGCATGGCGCCGCGCCTCCATGCAAAACAAAAGACGATCCTGCATCACGCTTTTAAGATTTTTCCTGAAATAATGATCCCTCTCCATAGGAAACTGATTTTCGATACAAATCAAGAATTTTATAATACGAGTAGTATTTGTAAATAGTTATTTGTGCAACAAGAGAGCAAAGTTGTTTTTTGTTGCGAGTGCTGATTTTGAGTCCCGAGCAAGCGAAGGATTCTAATTTAAAATCCTGAGTGTAGCGAGGGACTCAACAGCACGAGATGCAAAAAACTTTGCACTCGTGTAGCACACACAACTTTTCACCTCAACAGCGAGAACATATTCGACTTTTTGTACTTTTTCTTCCAACCATTAAGGTGTAGTTAGGTTTATAGTCTTTGTTGCTGATTTTGTGGTTGATAGATATGAAAGAGACAGAGTGCATCGAAATTCGAATGATTCGATTTTTATAATTAATCTGTGGCTGAGAAATGACAATTCGTAGTCAAAAATTTCAAAAATTAAAAAGCTTCTTTCTACTCACGCTCGAAACAAAATCGCATTTAGTTCACTGTTATCTCGCAGCAAAATTGCCATGTTTGAGCTAGTGAGGTGAAAATACAATTTACATGTTCTTTTTCAAATTAAAAAGTAGGTACAATTTTGTGGACATATATTACCTTTAAATGAGAAATAGTTATTGTCACTTAATGCGGCTCGAATAGCAGAAATTGAAAGATTATAGGTAATCATTGACGACGCGATTGGCGCAGAAGTAAGTAGTTAAGCTACAGAGCCGACGGTCGTAGGTTCGAATACCGGCAAGGGTAAATATTTGTTCCTGGGTCATGGGTGTTTTCTAAGTGTTTAAAAGTACGAATATACTAGAACTTACTGTGGAACTAAATCGGTTTGTGTGTGGTTGTCCGATATTTATTATTTATTGGACTTACTATTTCCAGTGCAGTGCTCGATTCATCTCTCAAATGGCCGTTTGTAAATGTCGATATAATTTAATTCCTTTCTACGTTTGCAACTGAACACTGTAAAAAGTGATGTCACGTTTTCATTGATCCATAGGGCCCGCACGGGGTGCGTGAAATTTTCATAACGCATGTCATAGGACCCAAATTCTGCTAACCGTTTTCATTGGTTGATAGAGCCCACATGCGGTGTGCGGGAGAATTCCATAACGCATGCCATTAAGGGCCCAAATTTTGGTAAACGTTTTCATTTGTCGATAGGGCCCGCATGCGGAGTACGGGGGATTTCCATAACACGCGCCATATGGACCGAATTTGAGTTCCACTAGTTATACTCCGTATAGACACTGTACGCTGTATATCGACCGAGCTATCGACCAATAAACTGAGCAATATCTCGCCAATCTGCGAAATCTTTAAAAAAGTATACAATACGATTAAAATCAGTTAACGATTCGGATTGTATATCTATCTTGCTCGTACTTATGCGATTTTAATAAGATCGTGCGAGAGAGGGGTATATAAAAGCCGAATCGTTAACTGATTTTAATCGTACTGTAACAGAAAAAAATATTGTAGAACATCATTATGTGTCTGATCACGTCCAAACGACTTGAACACGACGTCTTTACCACATTTTGGCCGAAAATTGAACGACGTAATATGCCCTGTTGTTGAAAATACATTGGACCTTTTAAATTGGCCCAACTAGCACGTGTTTCTCGTAAGACCCGAGCGAGCGGGTATTGTGGTTCGGGACTTTCAATTACACATACAGGTAAACCGTACCATGTGACGTTTTCCTTATTCTTAAGAGGATTGACTCCCAAATAAGTTTCAGGTGAATGGCGAAATTGCGTTTGCGCTTATTTGTTTACCCGAATCTTCCTGTGTACAATTTTTAATAGGTACGTGGATGAATTCGTTTTGAATAAAACTAGTGATATTTATGATCTGGGCGTTAATGCGATGCAGCTTTGCTATATCTTCAATTTAGCAAAATCTATTCAAGAAATTTGCAGCAATTAAGTTAGTGTAAAATATTGAAATACCTAACTTTATTATTTTAACATGAAAATTGTTAAATATATCTACCTACGCTCCTGAATCTGTTCATGTTATCAAGTCTTCACTTCTCGAGTAATTGGGCATTGCTCTGCTCTTTACAGTTCTACGAACAAAAGATTCTACAAAAAACACGTGATTGTTAATAATGGCGATGGCGCTCTTCAGTTTGACATTTCAATTCGATGCGAATTGCGAATTACAAAACACTGTTTTCACAGATGTGATATTTCAATACAATAAATGTACCGGTAATTACAGTACCATTGTAAATAGTATTAATATCATCATCATCCTATCAGCCGAGATAGCTAGGTCTATTGCTGGACAATAATCTCCCCCAAAGTTAGCCACAACGATCGGTCGTGAGCGGCCCATGAAACTGCTTAACCAGTGGGGCTAGCATAAATCTTGCCGCGACTTCGCTTATTGCGTGACTCAGCGTCACCTGTCTTGCTCGCACGGTATTGAAATGAAAGTGACAGGTAGTATTTGTCACGCGACAAAGAGTCGTATGTCACAGTTATGCTAAACGTGCAGGTAACCATGCAGTCGGTACATCTTGTTGGGGGCGATCACACTCTGTCTTCCGGTAAGCGTTCGCTGCTCAAGAACCTTTCTGTCCGAACGGCCATCAGTTCATCGGTATTACAATAGTAATATATTAAGCGGATGCCGGCTCCACATGTTTGGCAAACAACGGCAAACATACAGGACGCAGTTATACGTTAGAGTGAGCACGACATAGTTCCGTTTCACTCTAACTGCGTCCTGTATGTTTGCCGTTGTTTGCCAAACATGTGGAGCCGGCATAATGGTGTCCCCTTTTTCATTAACAAACGTGTCATCGATTGTTTTATTTCACTGAAATTTCATGTCTTTGACAATTGATTAGGTTATTATCCTATTGATTAGGTTACGTTTGTTTTATAATAATGCCAATTATTTTACAAAGTTCCTTTCGATGTAATGTTACGTCGATTATTGAAACAATTCATAATCCTCCTCCTCCTAGCCTTTGACCCATTTTTTGAGAATGATTTCTCAATCGGGGTCGGCTACCTAAATCCCAAGATGTGGCGTAGGCACTAGTTTTTACGCAAGCGACTGCCATCTGACCTTCCAACCCAGAGGGGAAACTAGGCCTTATTGGGCTTAGGTGGTTTCCTCACGATGTTTTCCTTCACCGAAAAGCGAGTGGTAAATATCAAATGACATTCCGTACATAAATTCCGAAAAACTCATTGGTACGGGCCGGGTTCGAACCCGCGAGCTCCGGATTGAGAGTCGCATGCCCTAACCACTAGGCTACCACCGCGATTATTGAAACAATTATGAAACGTTTATTGATACAAACGTTCATTGAAATAAAGATAAACCTAAGGTAATTGTTGAAGTGAAATCTTTCTACTGGCTGAGCTCATTTTGTGTAGCTCTGGTATTTACCGACGGCATAGACTGAAGCATTATGCAAAAAACTTTGTTTAACAAATTTGTAGTTGGAGCAGCGTTGTTGCAACAAACGGAATTAACTTCAGCATTAAACTTGCTCAACATTTTGCCCGGTATTGTTTCCAAAGTAGATATTATAAAATGAAAATGTATGAAGTCTATTTAAAATTAATTTTAACAAGCAAGTGCAAATGTAAATCTAAGTCGTGAATTGGAATGTTTCCACTAGCACTTTTTACTTAGATTACTTTGTGTTTCTCGTTTTCTTTTATCAGGATTGTAGTTACAATCGTATAACGTAACAATTTTCGTTTGTCTGTTCTAGACTTAGTTCAGAGATTATCGTAACGTATAAATAAATAAATATCAAGGGACAATGTCAAACCAGTCTTCCTACAAAGTTACCCATTTCGCATATTTATTAGTCAGATACTTAAATATACATTTATTTCCTGTTTCCTGCCATTAAAATGTGCGATTAACCCGTATTAATTTATAGAACCGCCGGCTGGTCTCCGGGGAGAGTAACAAAACGTTTTTGTTCCACGCGTGACAAAAGTTCTGTTGTGGACCGCGCCGTGTAATGTTCTAATTTAACGCAGCTAGGGTTATCAGTTAGAAAATTATGACCATCATGTGAACCGCCTCGTTTACCTACTACGTAAAAAACTGATTTCCATTGAAAAATCCTAAAATTGTATGACGTTTCGTAAATTAATAGCACGAACCTACAGTTTTGTGCCATCATTTAAAACCGATTATGAGATGGTTTCATAGATTGATATTAAGCATATGGTCAAAGTCGATTTTTAAATTAAACTATATTCCTATAGTCTTTTTAGATTATGCTACTATTTAATTAAGAAAAAAAAACTAATCTCTAACTCTATTGGTCACTTTCATCACCATACGACCCGCCGCCCGCTGGCCGGTTGTAACATCGTGTAACACACACGCTACTAAGTACTGCGTTGAGCGAGTTAATGACTTGAAAATTATGTATATGGATAGCGGCGAGAGTGTTAATTGAAAATTGTCAAATCCTTAGAAGTCCTGAGATTCCTAAAATCCTATTGCAATCGCGGGCAGATTCTAAAAGTTTGAATTTACAGAAATATCCTGAGGTGTGGCAACCCTAACCGCAGCGGAACATCCGACATTTTAGGGCGGCCCGGCCCTGACGCCTAGCTAAATTGAACCAAACGTGACTTGTAATGTGTTTTGTTTCATATTTATGCGGCAGCGGCTGGTGTTTTTAGTAATATTAGCAATCCTGTAAGACTGATATGCCGGTATTTATGAACAGATTGTTGGAGATATTTGTTTATATTGAAATGCGTAACCTTTCGCTTATATATTACGCTGTTTTACTTGTACAATTTTATATTTTCATTACACTTGAGTTAAATCAATTGAGTTCTCGTTCTTCAGTAGTTTAATAATTGTCTCTTTGTTACCGGTGAACCAGAAAAAGAGTTCAACATCTCTAAAGTTTAAAACTGAAATCAAAGAGAAAATTTAAATGTTAAATTGTTTCATCATTTGATGTTCAGAGTAATCACTATTCAATCTTCAAATCGAGAAACAAATTTTTATTTATATGGGCGTCTTTATACGAGTAAACAAAATAAAACGTGATTCGAAGGCGAGTTCGTGAGGCCTAACGAACAAAGCGGATTGACGTGAAGATACATCGTTTGAGGGACATATTAGTCTAACCAACGCAGATAATGGTACCAATTTTATACGCACATTAAAATATTCTTGTCGACTTGAGTATGCGTACCGACGTGGCTATGTTCAGTAAAGTTAATATGTATTAATAAACATATTAACCTTACATGCAATTGTTCTTTTAGAAAAGCATGTAAGATAACAATAATTATAATTTAATAAAAAATAGGTTAAGTATGTTAATAAAAATCCTTATCTTAGAAATACACGAATATATCGTCACAAGTATTATCACCCACTATTTTCCCGCCACTTTGCCCGGTCTTGTGGCAGTCTGATCTAAAGTATCACTGCTAGCCTAAAAATTTCCTTCCACTGCTAGCCTAAATCTCTAGGCTATGTTTGGCTACCAGTCTGTGACTGACTTTGACCATCTGTTGACGTTCTTTCTGAAATATAAATAAAAAAATATCGTGTGACATCTTTAATCATTATGAATACGGTTTAAACTCACGTAATAATTGCCAGGAACGGCCCGACATGTTTCAAACTCAGGAGTTCTTCATCAGGGGCAGCTATCCGGGCTGCTACGGCGGCCCACTCTGATAAAGAGCTCCATATGATTTCGAAACATGTCAGGCCGTTCCTGACAACTTTTAGTGAGTAGAAACCGTTTTTAGGGTTCCGTACCTACCCAAAGGGTAAAAACGGGACCCTATTACTGAGACTTCGCTGTCCGTCCGTCTGTCACCAGGCTGTATCTCAAGAACGGTGATAGGTAGACAGTTGAAATTTTCACAAATGATGTATTTCTATTGCCGCTATAACAAAAAATACTAAAAATAAAATAAAATAAATATTTAAGGGGGGCTCCCATACAACAAACTTGTTTTATGGTACGGAACCCTTCATGCGCGAGTCGGACTCGCACTTGCCCAATTTTATTATCTCTACATAGTATAAAACAAAGTGGCTTCCTGCTGTCTGTCTGTCCCTGTTTATGCTTAGATCTTTTAAGCGGTTTTTTTAATAGATAGAGTGATTCAAGAGGAAGTTTTATTTGTATAATACATACATAATAGAGCATTGCACCCGTGCGAAGCCGGGGCGGGTCACTAGTAATTAATAAAAAACAAATGTTTCTCACACAAAAAACTATACAATACGTGAAAGTTGCGAAACAGGTTTCCCGCTTATCACCATAAATTGTGTGCGCTCCCGATAGCCTCTTCCAGCGAATGCAACACGGACTCCATTTATTTTGTTCCTTACCTCCCATGCGATTAACTCGGATGATTTATTATTAAAAGGGCCTTTGTAGTGACCTTTTGTGAGCACTTAACGGTCCAAATATTTAGGTACATTAGCTATTTAAGCGTTTGTCGACCACACGCTACTTTCAACATGTACTTACATCGGTTGTTAGGTACTTTAGAGGGTAAACAGTTCTCTATAATTTACATTGTACGTAATTGATTAATTTAAGACTGGGCTGGTGACAGTTTTCTGTAAAAGGTACTACATAGTATGGCATGGGCGTGGCATAAACCTTCATAGAGTCGGGATGAACGTGAACAAGGGTTGACGGAATTACTGCCTTCCATATCACTATGATTAGATGCTATTGGTATGGTGGTTTTAAAATCCACGGAGTCGCTTATTGTAAAAATGTTCAAAGTCAACGTTTAAAAATGCTATTTTATAGATACCAAACTCAGTTTATTATTTAAAAAAATATTTACGTACCATAGATTTTTTCCATCTGGATATTGATTGATTACAGGTACAGTCCAGTAAAAATACGTTTATAGCTATTTGTTTAAAACCGGCCAAGAGCATGTCGGGCCACGCTCAGTGTAGGGTAGTTGCCCATCCTTCATAATAGACGAAAATTACGAGAAAGATTTGAATTACGAGAAAGATTTCAAGCTCTATAAAAAGGTCGTAAACGCCAAAGTAACAGTAATTACTTATTACCTTTTGGAAGTTATCGATTTTACGCGCCATATTGAGTGAAATGTTTTATTATAGATGGCACTTAACCAATTTGTGTAACGTTCGAAGTGTAGGGACACCGCGCGGCACTTACGTCATTTTAAAGAAAATTATTATTTTTTGCTATAACTCAAAAACAGCTCGACCGATTTTATTCAGTATAGTTTTCATTGAAAGTACTTATAAGGCCGCATTTTTGCTATTTTTCCATAATTTTTTGACACGTGGTTTAAAAGTTAGAGGGGGGGACACATTTTTTTTTATTTTCGGAGCGAATATTTACAAAACTGCTAACTTTATCAAAAAATAATGTTACGAGACCCCAATTATTTTTAAATGACCTATTCAACGACGTCCCATACACTAGTGTTGGAATGAAAAAAAAATATCACCCCCACTTTAGGTGTACGAGAGGTACCCGAAAAAAAATATTTTTTTAGTTTTTATTGTACCGTTTTGTCGGCGTGATACATACACATACTCATACCAAATTTCAGCTTTCTAGTACTAATGATCACGGAGCTAAGCCGCGGACGGACAGACAGACAGACAGACAGACAGACAGACAGACAGACAGAGACAGACGGACATGGCGAAACTATAAGGATTTTATCCACTAGATTGCTTTTGGTAACTACGGCTACCTGTCACCGCTCTTATTTTATTATATGAATAGAGTCCAACTCAAAATTCGAAGCAGTTGAGTGGATATAGGCTATTAGGCTATACTATAGTTGACTACGGAACCCTAAAAAGCTTAACACTTTACGGTGGTTTTAAAATGTCTTATTGACTATCAAAATTAGTTTCGTTCTAATAAAATGAGTTTAGTACGATCCTGGGTTCGAATCCCGGCAAGGACAAATAAATTGGTTTAGTAATAGTGTGTAGTATATAATATGTATTATATATTAGGTATATCGGTTACCCATAGTACAAGCATTTGCGTAGTTTGGGACTGGGGCGATTTGTGTAGGATTGTTCCTTAATATTTATTTAGTCCCTGTTAATTAAGTGAATAAAGGATTTTGACCTTACAAACGGTCCGGTAGTTTTGAATTTTTGATATGTTGTCTAGGATGGTTAGTCAGTGTTTAAAATGCAAAATGCACAATTCCCCCCCCTCCGCGCCCGCCGCCATATTGAAAAAACCGGCACTTTCTTCATATTTTTGCTCATATCTTCCTTTAGGAGCATTTTAACTAGAAGAAAGCTTCGACAATGTTATAGAGAGTTAAATTTACTACATTTTCCATTTTATATTTTGTTTCTAGGACAGATAGTTACGGAGATATGCACATTTAAAAAAACTTAAGAAATTGCAATTTTCAACTCAAAAACAAACTTCTGGATTATATCTTCGTTTAGGAGCATTTTAGCTAGAACAGTGCTTGGGCAATTTTGTAGAGAATTAAATTTATTATAATTTACATTTAAAATTTTGTTTCTAGGACAGATAATTACGGAGATATGTAAAAAATAAAGTTACATTTTCCGAAAATGTATGTAAAAATGGACATGTGTTTTATAAGCAATTATATTTCCTACATGTTTTAATTTGTCCTAGACTAGTCCCTAACTGAATGACAGCGTTCTAAACCAAGAATTTTCAGAAATTTTCGGAAAATTCGACTTTTCCTGTTTTTTAAATGTGCATATCTCCGTAACTAACCGTCCTTGAAACAAAATTTGAAGTGTAAATTATAGTAAATTTAATTCTCTACAACATTGCCCAAGCTTTGTTGTAGCTAAAATGCTTCTAAACGAAGATATAATCCAGAAGTTTGTTTTTCAGTAGGAAATTGGGATTTTTTACGTTTTTTTAAATGTAGATATCTCCGTAACTATCTGTCCTAGAAAAACAATATAAAATGGAAAATGTAGTAAATTTAACTCTCTATAATATTGTCGAAGCTTTCTTCTAGCTAAAATGCTCCTAAAGGAAGATATGAGCAAAAATATGAAGAAAGTGCCGGTTTTTTCAATATGGCGGCGGGCGCGGAGGGGGGGGAATTGTGCATTTTGCATTTTAAACACTGACTAACCATCCTAGACAACATATCAAAAATTCAAAACTACCGGACCGTTTGTAAGGTCACACATAGTACTTTAGTCTCTATTCACCGTATTATGTGTATAAAATAATATTTTGTGAGACTGAGTATAAAATAATATTTTGTGTGAAAGGTTGTTAGGTAAGTTGAAAAGAAAAACATGTAGCAAAAAAACATGTTATCGCGATCGTTGGTATGATTTTCCTTCACGACGTTATGTACGATTCCGACCGACCGGGCGGAATCGGCGCGCGCTGAAGCGCATCTAAATAGTTGCCAAATGAATGTAGAGCTTCTTTACGACAGTCAGATCCCATATTCGAATGTTCTTGGCGCCGCTGCTGGCCGATCGGGCGCTTGCGGACGCGGACGGAGGTGCTCGGCTGTCGTCGCGCGTAAGCGGCTCCGTTCGGTCACCGCCGCGCGCCATCGGCTACGTTCAGTTACCGCCGCGCGCCATCGGCTCCGTTCGGTTACCCCCGCACGCCATCGGCTCCGCTCGCACGTCCGTCGCCCTAGAATTTGATCGCTGGACCGACGCAGTCGGCTGCCGCCGGGCGCTCCAACGTCCGCTGGAACGTGGCGGCAGCCGAACCCGCCCGATTGGTCACTGGACACGGTCGGCCGCTGCCGGCTGCCAGAGCGCCCGTTACCGGCAGCCCACCCGGCCCGGCCCATCATCATCATCATCAGCCTGTTTCAGTCCACTGCTGGACATAGGCCTCTCCCATGGCACGCCACTGAGCTCGATTTTCAGCTCTCGTCCTCCAGTTACTACCCGCTGTCCTACGAATGTCGTCGCTCCACCTTGTTACAGGGCGCCCTACACTACGTTTACCGATTCGTGGCCTCCACTCCTGAACTCGTTTGCCCCAGTGGTCTTCGGCTCTACGGCAGATATGACCAGCCCACTGCCACTTCAGCTTGCTTATCCGCTGTGCTATGTCGGTAACTTTGGTTCTCTGTCGAATTACTTCGTTTCGGATCTGATCCCTAAGAGACACACCAAGCATAGCTCTTTCCATGGCTCGCTGAGCGACTTTGAATTGGTGGACTAGTCGTATGGTGAGTGGCCACGTTTCGGCTCCGTGGTCATAGCAGGTAAGACGCACTGATTAAAACCTTTAGTTTTTAGACTTTGAGGTATGGGCGACGTGAAGACTCGACGCAGTTTTCCGAACGCTGCCCAGCCCAGTTGTATTCGCCTCTTAGCCTCCTTGTCGAAGTTGCCTCTACCTAGTTGGAGCATTTGCCCTAGGTATACATATTCGGAAACAACTTCGATGGAGACTCCATTTACGGCGACCGGTCCCGGATCGATATGTTCATTGAACATAACTTTGGTTTTATCCAAATTCATCCGAAGACCGATACGCTTAGACGAATTTGCCAGGCTGTCTAGCATGTGATTCAGGTCCTGCAACGTCTCGGCCATGATCACGATGTCGTCTGCGAATCGTAGATGAGAGATGTGTTGACCATTTATATTAATGCCACGATTCTTCCAGTCCAGCGTCTTGAACATATCCTCCAGTGCGTTAGTGAACAGTTTCGGTGATATAACGTCACTGATATGTTCTGTCTGCTGGTTCTGTACTTGCACAGTCATCGTGGCGGCTGAATATAAACATCTCATCACCTCGATGTATCGCCAGTCGGCTTGACATCGTTGCAAGGCCTCCAGAACAGACCAAGTTTCGATTGAGTCAAAGGCCTTTTCATAGTCCACAAAGGCCAGACACAGGGGCCGATTATACTCTTCGGTCTTCTGTTTAATCTGCCGCACTGTGTGAATGTGGTCTATGGTGCCGTACCCACTTCGAAAACCGGCCTGTTCCGGGGGTTGGAACTCGTCGAGTCTTCGGGCAAGGCGGTTCGTAATAACCCTTGAAAACAGCTTATATACGTGGCTCAGAAGCGATATGGGCTGATAGTTTTTCAACAGGGTGGTGTCGCCTTTCTTGAAAAACAGAATAACCACGCTTCTGTTCCACGCCCCGGCCCGGCCCGGTCTATGTGAATCGTACATTATGTACGATTCACATAGACCGGGCGGAGTCGGCGCGCGCTGAAGCGCATCTAAATAGTTGCCAAATGAATGTAAAGCTTCTTTACTACAGTCAGATTCCATATTCGAATGTTATTGGCGCCGCTGCCGGCCGATCGGGCGCATGCGGACGCGGACGGAGGTGCTCGGCTGTCGTCGCGCGTAAGCGGCTCCGTTCGGTCACCGCCGCGCCGCGCGCCGTTGGCTACGTTCAGTTACCGCCGCGCGCCATCGGCCCCGTTCGGTTACCACCGCACGCCATCGGCTCCGCTCGCACGTCCGTCGCCCTAGAATTTGATCGCTGGACGGACGCAGTCGGCTGCCGCCGGGCGCTCCAGCGCTCGCTGGAACGTGGCGGCAGTCGAACCCGCCCGACCTGGTCACGACACGGTCGGCCGCTGCCGGCTGTCAGCGCGCCTGTTGCGACGCGGCGGCAGCCGACCCGGCCCGGCCCGGTCTATGTGAATTGTACATTAAGCACATTTTCTTTATGCATTTGAAGACATTAACTATGATATTTTTGAAATAAATCGCGAAACAATTAGAAATTGGCAGTTTGTTGACGTAAATTAAAATAACAGGTTGACAGCCATCAGTTTTTTTTTCGAGACTTTGTGGCTTACAGCCAGCACAGCCTAGCATTGCGAGAATAAACAACACAAGTATATTTTTTTCATCGAGCAATAAAAATATTGTTAGCTGTATATAACATTTTGAAGCCAATTCTTTGTATGAAAGTGAAAAGACCTTGGTCAACAATTTTATTAAAGCCCATACACATCAGCGGCCCGCGGTGGCGGCCTGCTGTCACTATGACAATCCAGGCCGCGTGTGTCTGAGGGAATGTTAGGATAGTCATACATTACAACGGACCGCCACCGCGTGCCGTCCCTTTGTGTGTATAACACGAGATTGAAAGGGACGGCACGATACGAAGTTCGAAGTAAAAAGAAAAAAAAGGTGCAGTTTTCGTTCACAAACTTAAACAATCATTAGTTTCGAAAACGTACTACTCCTTGAACGAATATTTAGAAGATAGGCCTATGGGTAAAAAAATATGTAACATTATTATAAGTTATGCTGTATATAATATACATATAATTATACTCGTATATTAATATTATGTAAGTGCCTACCTTCTTGTTCTTGTTTGCAGCGCCCAACAGGGTACATAATGTGATACTTAAACTATTTACTTCCACCTGTATAACCAACCATTATGTGTAATAAACGTTTTGAGTATATATTTTATAATCGTTCTTAAGGCCAGGCGCGCACCACGATTTTAGTCGCGCGATAATTTTGTCGCAGAAATGCAAGATATGGGTTTATATGAGAGTGCGCGCACCACGATTTTCATAAAACCATAAGTACGCTTATTTCTTCGACAAAATTATCGCGCGACTAAAAAAAATCGTGGTGCGCGCCTGGCCTGAAGAGTAAACTCCAGTCGTGCGTCGGAGCTGACACACACTTTTTTTTTCTAACCTTCCGAAATAAAGTGAGTGGTTTGCGAATTTCTATTTGAAACGAAATAACAATGATTGAAAGAAGAAATTAATATTTGTGCCCGTAGGAAAGCAAGTTACACAAAAATAAATAAAGAAAACAGCTTTGTTTTCAATCTCTTCACTGAGTAGCTATAAAAGTACCGAATAAGGTCTCGACTGCGCGATATGTAATTATATTGCGTGTTTCTCCGAAAAGGTATATCAAATATTCAAAGGGTTCTGACTGGAAGACAGCACGAGAAATATAAATCGAATTTCTGTAACCTGATAATATGAAAGATGGCAAAAGTGCAATTATAATGATACAGGGAGGGAGTTTACGCGGTTGAATTATTGATTGCTGTGATGATTTTGAATATCGGTTTATTATTTCTGATCTAGTGGTTCGAGTAGTTTTTGAACTAGTTGTTGGGCGGCATCACCCGATAAAATAGAAAAAGAATTATAATAAATAATTCATTATTTTTTCTATAGTCAGCCAAAAAATTGGTCTACCACTTTTTACTACATTTGATGAGTATTAAGGTCCAAAAGTGTAGTAGTAGATCACTTTATTTGCGAAGCGTTACGCTCCTCACGAACGAAATTTAGTCAGTATCTGTTAAGATATCATCTACATTATACAGTGCGTGAGCTGCCAGAATGCGATTCACGTTTTATACCTCTCAGTTTTTACCCAAAACCCAATCACAATCTCAGAACTCACGGGCTGTAAAAACATTAGCACTACTACGATTTCTAATGGTAAGATTGCGAGCTAAGTGAAAATAAAGACTTTTAAAAACGTTAAATGAAAAGGTAATTTCATGGCGGCATATTATTTGTTCTCTAACTATATCCTCTTTCTATTTATTCTGGTAAAAACCCATTGCTCATAATACAATAAAAGTATACCTTACACAAATGCGGAAAGCGCCCCGTAACAATACTAAGTACTTTAATATTCAATGAAACCATTATTCGGCCACGGCTGCTCCGTGCAAAATATGGGTCAAGTCAGATTAGGGTCGCACGTAATCACTCTCTGGAAAAGGCAATATGAATATATAAGTGCCATACACACTTACTACATTCTTCTTTTGCGTGGTAGAAGTTCATAAACTCGCGAGGCGTTCCAAATAAGCAATCTCGTACCTGATAAAACGATTTATGATCATAGAGCGTACACAGCGCGTTCGCTTTTAAAAAACTAAATTAATTATTAATTAAGTTTAAGTCCAGCGCACACGCGAGCCTTGACGTTTTAATTTTGGTTCAATATACGGATTATTTTTATCGGTTACGATAAGCCTTGTGTATAGCCGGTTTACGTGCGAGCTTTTATCACGCGATAAATAAGTGACAAAGCATCCGTCACGTTTTGACAACATGCGAGTGTGAGTGACAGATGCTTTGACACTTAGTTTATCACGAGATAAACGGAACCATCATAGGCCCCCTGATAAGTGAGACCCGAATATCGACATTTAGTTTATTAGAACTTTGAAAATCTTGAGAAAAAAGTCCACGCAAATTGTAAAAACAAGCTTACAAGTTGACGTTAAAAATAAGCAATATAGTTGTGTCCCCTTGTACAACTAGAAATAAAAGTTACGAAATAAATAACCACTCAGGCCGTAAAATAATCATGACATAAATTAAAATTAAATGTTAATCATGTAGCGAGCTGTAGGTAATTACTTTGCAAATAAAATGAAATGAACGAGCACTAAATACACTTTTTAATGAAGTAATAACCGACAAAGTACATTTTTATCATCCTAATTACGTAATTTTGTGACAGCCTGATGAGTTTACAAGTTAAACTGTTTAAAATTACCATTTAATTTATATATCGTTAAAATCTTATACATAATATTCAGTAAACACTACAATTAATACAACTATTGTTTGTAGTCGTATCGAGTTCGTTAGTTCCAGTGACATTGAATTAAGATATATTGTTCCTTGATTAATGTAGCTCCATTTTCATCATGTTTGAATGTGTAGCAGGTATATGACAGATAACTATTATGTACAAATGTACAGAATTCGGTCTTTGTATAAAACAAGATCCCACCACCTGACCGAAGAATTCATGATATTATTTGTTTAATTATAAACTTTTTGCTTGAAATTCTTAAATTTTAGATGAGTTTGAAAAGGATATTGTGTAGGTAGGTTAAGTTTATCTTATGGTTAGCGCAAAATGTTAATTTTCCTCAGTTAAGCAAAAAACACGAGCGATACCGACTGTCGATATATTTTTGGTAAATATTTACCATTCTTTGCTTGCATTGTTGTTTTATCGTATGTAGAAAAAGTCATAGTTCTGCATTATAGTTTCTATAGAATTACATTAGATGCTGGCTTTGTTTAATTTAGTTTAGTTAGTTTATTTGCCGACGAAAGAAGTTTTGCTTTTGCTACACTAAGTCAGTTAGTTGATTTATTATTGGATCATGATCTTATTAGGCATCCATTAGGCGAATTGAAAAGATAATGCCTAATTGCAATGCTGTATTAATGGATTACTAATGTTTGGCAAATAATCTTTCCCAAAGTATCACATAGCAAATTTTGTTTCCCAAATTTTTATTTGGCAAAAAGTGCAATTAGCAAAACTACGTATCGCAAATTTACAGTTTGCAAACATTTTGTTTAGCAAGTGGTTGCTTAGCAAATAATTACTTGTCAAGTTTTACTTTCCCAATTTTTTTTTTGCAAATATATCGTTTGGCATAACATTCTTATCCCAAAATATTGCATGGCATACGATTTATATCCCAGTATAAGGTGAAATAAGTAATACTATGATGTTTGGCCCACTCACTATAGGGCCGCGTGGCTCGCTCGCTACGCTCGCTCGTTAAGGTCGCAACTCAACCTAACACTCCTCCTCGTTACGCTCGTCGTCGTACCTAACCTAAGCCAAGTCGGACCTGCCTTACGTACTACTATTAGGTAATATTTAGGAATACTTAGGGCTTACAATTTACCAGACTTTTGCTATAAGTTCAGCTTGCAAAGTGACTAATTTGGGAAAATTTTGTTTGGAAAATAATTTATGACAAAATCAAACATTTGCTTTATAAGCATTTGCTTAATAAAATCTTGACAAAGTGAAATTTTGGGAAAAGATGATTTGACCAAATGAATACAATGGGAAATGTAACTTTGCTAGAGATGCATTTGGGAAATAAAACTGTTGCGATAAGTTATTTGGGAAGTCATATTTGGGAAACATTATTTGCCAAACGGCAGTACACCACTTACCCACGTATATTTTATTAAATCAGAATCATCAGAATGATGCAATATCAACACAATTATGCAATATGTGTATTCCTGTCTATTGAGCGTGTTTATTTCTGAATTGAGAAAGAATGGAGGAAGAAAACATGCTGTGCCGACCCCAAATAAATGGGATAAGGGCTAGGGAATGATGATGATATCTGGCGAATACAGACAGCTGGTACTTAAATTATCGACATCGTTTTTCGTAAAATAATGTAGATTTGAACCATTGATGTAGATTTGGTTAAATCGTATAGTTGCAGATTGAATCAGATCGATGTAGAGGTTACGATCGATTACCTCATCAACAGGTCTAAGGTGTCTCAAGAATTATTGTTAACTTTAGAGTTATACCGACTCCTTGTCGATCCCAGTGTGCGGCAAAGATCAGACACGTTGCTTAAATAATATTCTAAGTTATTCTGAATTCTGATGAGCTTCCATTTCTGAAGACATTTGCAAAATAGCTTTGTAATTATTCTTATTAGCTTATACGTGTATTTACTTAAATTATAGCCATTTCAGCCCGTTCGCAATTTACGTTGAACATTATTACTGATATGTGATATCATTTTACTCTAAAGGACTAGCTCCGGGCGAATAACGTTTAGTGGAAATAGGTCATAGGTTATATTATGTTAATAAATGCTAAACAGGTAATATAAAATTTTTATTCTCAAACTACGAAGAAGACTAGCCTAGACGTGATCAGTGTGACCTGTAATATCATACCGTAAAGTCGGGTTACTTTAGCCCTAGGGGGTAACATTGCTCAACCATCATAATCAATTTTATTAAAATGATAAATTCTTAAAAACTTTATGATAATTATGACGAAGCCTCGTGATCGCTTGTGCTATTTTTATAAATATTCCAATTTATTAAAATATAACTATAGGTTCTTAGGATGACCACCCTTACTATGAAGTTAACGCGATCGTACTCGCTAGCAACTACGTAAACGATTTGTATGGAAAAAAGTACAGCGCCCCTACCGGTTACTTTGTAGAACTGCAATTCTTCATACCAATTATTTACGCAGTTGGTAGCGAGTACAGTCCAATTTTGCCCTAGCGGGTAGCGGGTAGCGGGTCCCCACTGGCCTTACAGCATAGAGAAAATAAAAATTCCGAAATAATCATTAGCAAATAGATGAGCGTTATTATTTATATACGTATTTAAAGTGAATCCTAAACCTTTTTCAACATATATTTAAAACCGCAGGGACATCTACCCGCTAGGGCAAAACTGGACGGTTTCACGGTAGGTACCTACAGATTTTTATGCGACTTTACTTCCACTTAGTAGATCTGCTGCAATAAAACTTACTACGTATTATTTTTAAAAGAAGGAATTTACATTATTTGTAGCCTGTCGATGTACCTAATTGTTGGAATAAAATATTTCATCTCGTCCTGAACGGTTTTTATTGAACCATGTGAAAGGTATATGTATATCTACGAGTATTTTTGTGTATTATGGAATAACATGTACTTAAGGAATTTAAATCAATATAACTCATTAACAGTGTTCGCATACCTACAAATTACTATAATCCGTTCACGAAACCATACTTCAACAGAATTAGATACAATCAGCATTAAAAGTAAAAGCTGCTAGAAAAAATTATAATACCAGTAACCTAACCCGACAGAACCATCTTGTCGCTATAACCGTACCGCTTCCTTAACACAAGTTTATTCCCACTAACATCAAAGATAATGAAGGTCCGAAACCCGAGCAGTAATATTGTCTCGCAACATTGCAAAGCGAAACTTCTGCCAGGACTGGCTAGGTATGATAAATTACCTACGTCGAAGTAGATAACTTGCTAAGTTTACCCGTCGTCTCTGAAGTTTTAATTGTTTTTTAATATGAGTCCTTGTACTTTGTTTTTGGTGTCGTGCCCCAAAGTTTAGAAGTTTTTTAAAGGCTGTATAATAAAGGTATCACAAAATGATGGAATAACTGGCGAAGAAAGGCGGGCCGGTTGGTTTGATATACTTATTTAAATATTCATGTCTTTCTGAATACCAACTTAAGCCATGGACACTACGAACAGCTAAAAGGAAAAGATGCAACAATGTACAGCAAATCAAATCCAGCTTAAGATTATTAATATCCTTTTATTAATGGAGGAAGTGACAAGATTTTTTATTTATTTATTTATTTAGGAGAACCAACAGCTTTAATCTCACGTCGTTTTTGTAGAGGAATTAGGTGGTGTTTCTTACATATATCAGTGTAGCTAAATGTACTATAGTTAGATTTCAGTTTAAAGCACAAACTAGTACTTTAGAAATTTTTGCTGGACACGCTCTATTCTGTCGATATATTTACTATAACAAGGATTCCATACTTGCGAAGCGTATTCCAGTTTACTTCTCACATAGGAGCAGTAGAGAACCTTTAACGTTTTTGCTTGAGTAAAGTGAGTCGAGTTACGCATTATGAAGCCTAGTGCCTTAAAAGCACCGCCGACGATACTGTCCAAATCGTCGATATTATATTATACTCTTTCTCTCCCTTATATTGTGAAATAGATTTAGGGTTAACACATATTTAACAAGATGCGACGTCGTGAGAATCGAAACTTTTTTTTTTAATTACACGAAGTTACAGTTGATTTTGTCTTTTCACGATACAACGTCGTACCACGATGTCTGTCTTGTAGTTATGGTTTGGCCGTAACTAAACGAAATGGCAGAATTTTCCAACTTTGTATGCTAATGCGCGACATCAAGTAGAGGTTACTAAAGTGGAGCTCCGTAAGCTGAATCACTTTATGTAAAGATAGGTAAGGAAGCCGGAAAATTAGCTCAGACAAAGTCAAGTTCTGAGATACCGTCTCAGGTAATGAAACTTGTCAGACTGTCTAACTCTTAAAGAGCAGCGGTAGTCTTATAACTAATTACCTTACCTGCGCTGGTTACGTCGTATTGTTACCAGTTTATACGGCACTTTGAAGATTCCTTACCGTATTCGTAGAATAGGAATAGGTTATAATTAACGAACTATTTAATGAGCTCCTTTTTAAACTTATTTATTTTTAGAAAACTATAATAATCTTATACATTTCTGCGTTTCTTAACTTTTAACTGTATGTAATGGGTAGGTATGTAGGTATGATAGAATATGATGTAAATCTAAGTATATGAAATTGGACTGATATAAACGAATAATCATACAAAATATTGTAAACTAGCTGTACATAATTAGGTCTAATCTAAACAATCATGCTATCCTATTATGAAACGCTCACCACCACGCTCGTGTTTTAAGACCTCTTATGTTACAGTTACATAAACTACTATCAGGTTACTTAGTTATAAAACATTGATGTGCCCATGCACGGTTCATGAAATAAATCCGTTCCGTAAATCTCCTATAAGATCTATTTGTACCATGAATGCAATAAATCTCTTTGACTTTGACTTTCTGCTTAGCAGTTTATTGACGGAAAACGAGCCGGGTCCTTGCCAACTACACTTGATTAACCTTTAAGAATGAGCCATGATCTATAAATGAATGTTTGACAGCATTGTTATTTCCTTGAACTATCATGCAAGGGTTTTATTTTATACATAATTATTATTGAAAGGTTTTTTGGTATTAAGCATAGCGCTTTCTTTGAGATGACTTCCTAAATCATTATGACGAACGGCTTCAAGGGAAATATAATCTATGTAATTATTTGTACCATGTCAAATGTGACAATAGAAGGACCTTGCAATTTGGCTGACGCGCCTTGTTTTTATGAACAGCACACAGAATCAGACACATGTACCGTTAAATAATCCATGATATGATTACCTATAACTTCTGTCCGAGATCGAAACCACAACCTAGGCTTTTGTAGTTGGGCGGTATCGGATCACCAATCGATCACAAATTATGTATTAATAGGTACAGTGTTTATTATTATAATCAAAGGGAGGCTTTGATAACTTTTGTAAACTCAATCAATTTAACGTGTCTGTGGTATCTTTACTTTTAGTTGGATTTTCTTCTACCCTGCATGAGGTTGTCTGGAAGACATCGCTCTATAGCGACGCCCGGCGACCGCACATTGTCTAACATTGTTAAATTTTTGTTTCAATTTGTAATATCTTGTTCGTGTCTAATGAAGAATCTTTGTTGATTAAAGTATACTATAAAATAACCGGACGTTTACTGATATACTACGTGTGCAATAGGCTGGGCATTTGTGTATAAGTAGCTCTTGATGGAAACCATGAACCAGAGGACTAAGTGCGAGTAAAGCTCCACAGTACATGCCTGATTCATGTCGCAAAAAACTGATTTATACAGAGGATTGATGATAAACGTCTCGTATATCACGTATTCCTATGATAAGCGAGAGTATAGAGCTACCAAAAGCACATTCGATTAAAGTAACTAAATTTATTTTTCTTCATCTACCTAGTGTTATCCCGAATCTTGCCAGGGTTCACTTTCACACTAGCTTTCCTCCACTTTGCACGATCCTGGGCATCCTCTTTTGTAAGCCCGTTTCACGCATATCGGCCTTCACGACGTCCTGCCATCGCTTTTTTGGTCTGCCCGGGGTCAGGAACCGTTTAGGACTAGGTCAAGAAGATTAAAGTAACTGAATTTACAAAGAAAAAACTTTGAGACCCGTTCAGCTGTTTGGCTTGATTCTCATCAGGCCTCCTCCTCCATTCCATTCCTCTGTTGCTGGCGATTTTTCCTGTAATAATAAATTAAATAAAATAAACATCAGACAACCTCACATAAATCGATCTAGTCCTAAATTAAGCTCAAGGAGGCTTGTGTTATGGGTACTAGACGACGATATACATACTTATATAGATAAATATATACGTAAATACATAGAACAACCATGACCCAAGCATAAATATTCGAGTTCATCACACAAATATTTGCCCTGGCCGGGATTCGAATCCGGGACCGCCGGCTCGGTAGGCAGGTCTCTACAAACTGAGCCAACCGCGTCGTCAATGAGCAATAATGAGCTCTCTCCATATAAAACTGATTATCAACACAAGAATTCTGTAATAATATAGATAATTTAACGTTTGTCCAACGTCTAGATGTCATAGACATTTAATATGAAGTCAAACTATCTTTATAGTCAGCCGAGGCAGCCGGAATTTGCCCAAATGATGAAAATAAGCGAGGTAGCAGGAAGTTAGTGAAGATAAAGTGAAGGTCTCAGCAGCGTGTTAGATAATTAAACTTGTCAGTTGTCTATGGAACACAGACGCTAAATCTTGTAGAAATTATCTTGCCGGTGTTATCTTCAAATGGAAGTAGCTAATTTATTCACGACCAAATTATTTATTCAGAGTACACTTTTATAATAAACTAGCTTTTGCTTCCGCGTGGAACTTGGAAGTATGGAAGCAACCTCGTACAACACAACACGATAGATATCCACCTAATCACCTTAATTAATAAAAGGGATTATTAAAAGCGCCTAAGCAAATGTAAGAGCAATTGTGCTTTTGGTCTAATCATTACATTTCCTACAGGGTCATCAATGTCATCATGAATTACTTACTCACTTTTCAATCTTTTTAGGGATAATTTTCAGGATGAAAACTATCCTATGTCCTTCCTCGGATCTTAAACTATCTCCATGCCAAATTTCACCAAAATCGATTCAGCGGTTTAAGCGTGAAGAGGTAACAGACAGACAGACAGACACACTTTCGCATTTATAATATTAGTATGGATTAAAACTATCTATAAAAGTAAATTTTATAATAAGTAAAACTAATTAGTAAAGAGTTCTATGAACCGTTCCGGAAGGTACTTATCTCAAAGGTCCCTAAAATACTAGCGGAGTTGTCCCTGTATCGCCAGGGAGATCCTTTGAGCCAAGTACTCACCGGAATGGGTGTCCAAGCCTCGGTCTGTCAGCTTTCGCGCCAAAGCCGCGACAAACTCTTTAGCCTCGGCGCACCATCGCCCACCGTTCTCTACGGCAACCGGGACGAACTCATACGCTGGTTCCAGGTTGCTGTACTTAACGTGCTTTAGTTTGCAGCAGTTTCGACAGCCCCACCGGAGAGGGAGCAAAAGTGCTGACGCAGGTTGCGTCCCGTATTAAGGCTGCGACCCATGGAACGAATCAGTGTGAGCCATCCATCGTCAAATTGGTACAGAGTAAAATTTAAGTAGTTATTAGTAAAATCATAACTAGTTTTTCTTGCACTACATTTTTTTTAAACATGAAATTGAAACTTTATAGGTAAAGACCAAAAACTTGGACAAAATTTAGGCATACATATCCATACAAAACGAGGAAAATAAGGGTTTGGAAAATGTTTAGCTGTGCGATATAGATTAACAATCTGATACCTTAAGTTAAATGTCAACGTAGAAGGGAAACTTCAATATAAATTTTAATTGAGTAAGTTAAACTTTTTAGTTAAATACATTAGAACTCTTGCTCGTGGCATAACATCGAGTATAACGTAAACTTCGCTTTATTCTGTGCTTCGGCGTAGGATATGTACAAATGCCTTCCAATCTAGGCTTCTTAAACATTATCACCCCCTACCGTAGAGATTAGTCACTCGAGCCATTCTTGTAACGGTTAGAGCTGATAAGGAAACTTGGTCAGTAATAAATAGCAACCATTTGTTAGCTCTGAGAGCGCCGGAACCAAATTGATCTTACCAAACTCTGCCGACGACGAAATTTAATTCGTGGATCGCATTTAATAAATGAAAGGTCAGCAGCGTTCAACATTGACTAGCAAAATATAACTTCATCAAAGTGTGATCGATATTGGGGTCAATATTGATATTCGTTTAATTAATTGTTTCTGCGAATTGTAATCAATGACTTTTTACTATTGTAATAAAACGATAACATTATTCCTGCCTATCGACAGTTTCAAAACATCCACAAAAGATTAATAAGATGAATCCACAGAATTTTCAAGAAAGTACAAGTACTTATTGAAATTTTCCGGCCACTGGTATTGGCATACAATTTTGTATTTTCAGTTTCTTTATTTTTACAGATTTTATGCCAGGAAATCGTATTTCTCCCATTGCTTGCGTGTTTTGTTAGAGTTATGTCAGGGGTCGTATTTACGGGGACACAAAAACATCCGTAAAAGATTTGTTTCCTTTCAGGACCAGTGCAATGACAATAAACCTGGAATTAAATGGCCCTCTAAGTAACAAAACAGAGCCGTTACGGCTGTAGTAAAGTGAGGAATAAAACAAAACATTGGGAACTATATCATGAGACGACTTTTTGCTTTGGGTTGGCCGGAAAACGTTTTTTCCACGTCCATCTGTCATGTCAAGACTTGATCCCGTCGGATTGTTTTGATTCTATTGTTGACATTTCGCAATCCCTGCTGACACGATGCTCAGTTACAAATACTACTTGTCATTTTCCTTTCAATACCGTGCGAGCAAGACAGACTGAGTCACGCGACAAGCAAAGTCGCGGCAAGATATGCTGCCTGCTTACTTTGTTTACAATCTTGATAATTGACAGGCAACAACGGCAATTGTATGTCAGTAATAAGAGCTTCACAAGTTCCGTACGGTCCGGGCTATTTATTACGTATTATAAATAGCCCGGACCGTACGGAACACAAAGAATCTTCATATATATCTTATAAATTAATTTACCAGAAGTACTTCCAACAGAAGCAAAATAAGAATATAGAATATATTATAAATTACATTAAGTAATTTAGTGTAGTTTAGAGATAAAGAAAGCGTCTAGTTAAAATCGTGATGTTTTGTGTATCTCAACTGAAAATATTTCGAAATGTTTATGGCGGCTGCCGTAACAACTCTGAAATCTGGCTGTCAACTAGGAGACATCAACGACACGGCAATATGTATACTCGTACTCATTTAGTAAATTGTATAGGATGTTAAAGAATTGCTGACTGAACTGAAGTAATTGAAGGTTGTTCATATCGTTGATAAATGATAACATCCCACTGTCATTGGGATAATTAAGTTTTTCGGAGGTATTAATATTACTTTTTTTTCGGTAGTATACGATATTTCATCGATGAGTCATGGATGCTTATCTGTATATATGTATTCATATAGAGTCTGGCTAGCCAAATAAATGTTGTCAGATATTTCCTTGTGGTATCACCAATTGTCTATGATTTAAACAATTTAGTAGGTGGGGTCCTCTATAAATAATTTTGATACGTTATGTACTATTCTAACATTTCGATTGAGTTGAAATTTGGCATAGTACTTATGGATTGGTATTATCGAGCTAGGTCTTATTTACACTACATTTAATTTTTCACCTTGTAAATGGTTAGAAAGTGTAAACATTATGTGTTTGTCGTTGAGTGTACTGTACATAGGAGGTAGAAATTATGTGAGCTGACTATGAGTGCACATCAACATATATTTAACTTATTTCCTAAGGTACCTTACGTGTGCATAGAAAATCAAAAATATTTTCTAGTATCAAAACTATAATTCCTACTACACAAATTATGACCAGACGCAGATTTTTTAACTTTTCCGCCAAATGTTTGAGTAATATTTCATTAGCCAGACTATATTAGTACTACAAGAATTGCTTAGTTTGGGACTAGATCGATTCCCTTAGTATGTGTTTATTAATTTGAATTTAGAATAAACGATTAGTTAAATTTTACGTCGTATAGTTTTTAGATATTTTTTAAAACATCGACGTGATATTTAGTTACATTTCGAAGGTATACAACATTACCCTGGTCTACAAGTAAATGTATGGAAAATAAAAAAAAGTAGTCGTGACATTGGTCTTTCTTTTTTTATTTGCTAATTCCTCGTAGACCAAGGTAATGTTATATACCTACCTTAGATTTTTTTATAAACGTCGCTTTGAATGAATGAATGAATGATATTTATTCACCAGAATATACGGTACATATAAGGTCATACAGTAGTAGCTTGGTTCCATAATATATTCTACCGTTACTTGATTACTTAGGTAACTAAAAATGGACAATTATTGCATGCTATCAAAAAAAAAAAAAAAAAACAAAAATGTTTATTGGTATCATATGTAAGGTTACAATTCTGCACTGGTGCCTCTTTTTAAGTATTCGAGATACTTGTGCTAAGAGAACACCGCTCTCCCTCAAGTTGTGAGTATACCATTACTACTAGTTAGTTCGGTTATTAATTTATCTTATCAAAATAAGATATTAAAGGTGAGACAATTTTCAACAATTCATCTTTAAATTTAAACAATGTTTATAAACAATTTTAAACAATTTTAAACAATCTTAAACAATTTTAAACAAATTTTATCTTTTCAAAATTAAAACATTTTATCTTTGTATTAAAGGCTTAAATTTTAAACAAGAATACAGAACTATACTGTAGGTACTTACAAAATTTAAAAGTCGTACAGCTTTAGCTATCTAGGTGTGTGAATATGTGTGTGTGTGTGTGTGTGTGTGTGTGTGTGTGTGTGTGTGTGTGTGTGTGTGTGTGTGTGTATGTGCGCGCATGCATCAGTATAATTATATTGGTTTCTGAATTAAATTTTCAATATCAGAGTAGCTTTTACTTTTTAGCCACTTTGTTAGTTTAGTTTTACACTCATATGTAGTGGAGGAATGTATATCTATGTGTTTATTTATGAGATTATACAGGTTGGCGGATTGTGCTGCCTGTTGTCTCCTTGCAAATGCGGATTTCACTGTAGGGGGTTGGATAACTTTGAATTTTTTCCTGCGTGTGAAAGTTGTATCTATTTTGTATGTGGTTGTTTTGTGTGTCTTTAAGATCAGATGTAATATATACAGTTTCCTTACAGTTAGTAGGTCACCTAATACGTAGAGTTCCTCTGTGGGGAATCTGTACGGCTTTAGATACATTACTTTTAGCAATGCTCTTTGAGCTCTTTCAAGCTCAAGGAACTTAGCCTTTGTAGCACCACCCCATACAGGAATACAGTATGTGAGGACTGACTGGGCCAGCGACACGTAAACTTGATTTAGCATTTCTTTCGTAGCTACATGCCTAAGATTTTTAAAGATCCATATTAATTTACGAATTCTACTCATAATACTTTCTGTATGCAAGTGCCACGTGAGACGCTGATCAACCACAACCCCCAGGTATTTGGTAGATTCTACCTTGTCAATTTTAGGACAGGAACAGGTGGTTTGAGCGTTGTTGCAGGTATGGATCCTAATTGAGAAAGCAGCATTCGGTTGTGTACGGTTGTAGTTCGTAAAGCAAACATAATTAGTTTTTGCTGTGTTTAAGGTAAGTAAATGTCTCTTGAGCCATCCAGCAATCCTTGCGAGGCCTAGTTCTGCGGAGTGCTGCACATCCTCCCAAGTGTCCCCAGTAAAAACCACCGCCGTGTCATCAGCATATGTGAATACAGTTCCCTCCGCAATAGGCATATTACATAGCTGATTTATGTAGATCAGGAAAAGGGTAGGGCCCAAGACACTGCCCTGGGGTACACCGTAAGATATAACGCACTCATCGCTCACATGATTTCCTATCTTGACCTTTTGTGTCCTGTTTTGGAGATAGCTACTGAGTAGACATAGAGGAGTACCTCTTATACCAATCTTTTCTAGGATATTAATAAGGATGGGAACAGAGACGGTGTCGAATGCTTTTTTAAGGTCTAGGAAGACAGACAGACATTTTTTGTTTTTATCTACTTTACTAATTATTAGAGAAGAGAGAGCAGTTATGGCATCTTCTGTAGAGATACCCTTTCTGAAACCAAATTGGGCCCTTGATAGAATATCAAATTTATTTAAATAGTTCATTAACCTATTGTTTATCAGTTTCTCTAAAATTTTTGAAATAGTGGGTAGCACCGATATCGGCCTATAGTTGGAGACATCATCTTTGTTCCCACCCTTGTATACCGGAGTAATAATAGCTTGTTTTAGGATGTCAGGGAAGACCCCTTGATCAAAACACAAGTTTGCTAAGCGCGATATAATAGGGATGACGATGTTACTTGCTACTTTTAAGAATTGGGTTGGGACATTATCCCACCCAGGAGCACTACTTGATTTTAAATTTGATAAGACTGTGAGTACTTCGCTCGGATCTGTCTCGAGAAGAACAAATGAGTTCAAAACAGAGTTATCTGAGATCGTAGAGTCGCCTGAGACATTGATTGTTTTTTTATTATTTGCCGGAATTAGCTCAGCAAGAGACTTATACCTTACTGCTATATACCTTAAAATTAGTTTTATGTTTCATACAGTATTAATCGGTCAGGTAGGTCATTGTCAGTTCAAAAAACAAAAGTTGTCTCTTCGGTGGCCAATAGATAACAATGTATGTGCATAGAAATTATGTTTTTAACATGCAAACCCATAGAAAGGGAAACGTCGTTTATGCTGATATAATTTTGATCGTAAAACTAGGCCTAAAGTCCTTAACTTTGTACGTGTCCACCGAAAAGACGCGAAAGACGCTAAATCTGACAATGACCCATTTCTTATTTACCTTTATTATTTGAAGTCTTTGTTGAATGCGACGTTTCTGTGTGACAAATTTATGTATACAAAAAATATCCTATTGGAAATTCCCCTCTAAGAAGTTTACTGTTGATTAATGAAAGTTAGTACGGAAATCTCATAGACGCTTCGTTAATAGTAAAGTATTTAAAGCACTGTGTACTACAACCTATACCTATTTATCAATTCACCGTTTTCATGAAAATTTTCCTTTATACAATGGAAAAGTTACAAATGATGAGAACAATTTGTAAACTGTAATTAACTCCATTACTACTTCCAAGGTTTTAGGCTGTTTAAAATAATTGAAGATCTGAAGCAACACAATATAGGGAACGGTTTGTGTTTTAGTGGTATTTTGTTAATTAAATCCCTGGGAGCCTTCGGCTGATAAATTGATAATGGGAAGGAATAGAAATCTAAATGGTGACATTACCATTAATACGATTATAGGTCTCTCGAATTTGCGTGCCTATTTGGATTAGGCGTATGTATTTAATTGAGAAGGCACAATGCTATTTACGCAATGGAATCTTTTTAACATAGAAAACACCCATGAGTTTTAGACATATTAAAAATATCTACGAAACCAGTTTACGTCTTTAAACTAGAATATCGCTCGACGTGTCTGGAATCGGTTCGTGATTGTTTCTTAATCATGAGATTCATGAGCAACGTTTGGTGGCAATGACGGCTTAGCGCAAAATGTGTATGCCTTTCATATGTATACTTTGGCAAATCTAAATATTATCAATTATCATTACTTATGTAGAGGAAATGCTAATTTCTATGATTTTGTTTTTGTACATTGCTATACAAGAAACGAGTGCTTACAGGTGAAATTGCCAGCGCGGCGTCATTACGTAACACGCTGCCCGTAAACCAGATTCGAGTTTCACAACACGTACAGAATGGGGCAATAATTTGTGGGTGTAAGTTAGTTTCAAGTTCAATAGTTTTAGGTGTCGGGTCGCAAAGTTCAAAGGGGCAGACCCTAGCCGATTGTTACTTACAACCTACACGCTAATAGAAAAGTTTCGGCCTTATTGTTTTAGAAATACGAGCCACGATATATCTGCAGACCGTACTAAATATTGAAAGTTATGGGTTACGCGTTGAGAAAGAATTTCTAGGTATTTAACCGCGTACGGATTCTTTTTCGGAGTTCGAGCAGTGTGCTACTTTTAGATAAGCTCACTACACACCGTGAGCGGCACTAACAACCTACACATCAACCACACCAGGGTGCCCGGCAACACCTTCCTGTCTTTATTGGGACAAAATTGGCGCACATTTGTAGCTAGTCGTAGCGGCACACACGCGTCCGTCGGCCTGCTTGTTTCGCATTTTACACTAATAACAAATGAAATACAGATTTCAGTTATATTCTTTTTAACGCTCAGTTCACAATCAACGCTACTGACAAAGTCGCTAAACAATTCAACCAAGAAAGGCCGAAGCTTTAATTCTGACACTACAATAAAATAAAAGAGAACAAGTAGGCTCCGGAGATAGGATTTGAATATTCCAAAACATTTTGCCGTGTTCCAGCCTCATTACTGAGAGAATAATACTTAAAGGCGCTTTCAGTTGAGAAAAATCGATGCAGGTCTTTACACGGACGGGTATTATTTAAGAAGATGTAGAGGCTTGTTCAAATTACTGATAAAATACTGAATGAGGGACTTTATTCCCGCCATAAGGTTATTGTTTGTAATAAAATAATGACCTTTGTTCTGCAAGTAGGCCACAAGGGCACTTTTACATGTCTGAGACTAGCGGCATTTCAAGAGGAGACCACCGTTGAGAAAAAACGGCGAAAGAAACTCAACAGTCAGTCTTTTTTTTCAGAAAGGATACTTAACTATTTTCTACCTATCTTAAGAATTTAGGCGTTTACGTAGTCCTTAAATAAATAACTTTAAGTGAACCACAGTTTGATTAAGCATTTGTTTGAGTAATTTGAGACATGTCATATGAATGAATTGCGATGATTTTGTCAATTCTGACATTGCTAGTTGTAATCTAACCACGTTTCAAATCTAACTAAGTATTTGTTCTAAATCTAAGACCGAGCAAACATTATGGGCTTCATCTGTTGCGGGCTCCGATATAGGGGATACGGCTTGAACTTACTTTCTGGTTTAAGAATTTTATTACTCATAAAGAATTTACAAAATTCACTATGAGCTAAGTTATATAAAAACAATTTAAAGCTAGCGTGCGGTATATAATTATATTCAGTTATAAATGTTATATATATATTCTATTTATTATACATAGTAAGTGGGTAGAAATCTGCAGTCGATACAACAGTGGCTTAGAGAACGACATTTACTTATTATAGATCGTACAATTTCAATACGTCGCCGCGTAGATAACAAACAAGTTTAAATGGATGTTCACGAGTTTCGAAGAAGGCAACATGAATGAATGCAGCATAGCCGTGCGTACTACAGACGCATTTACTTAAAATAATATAAACATTATGAAACATTTAACTCGAATATTTGTGCTTGGGTCATGGTTGTGCTATGTATTTAAGTATAGATTTATCTATATAAGTATGTATATTATATCCATAACACAAGCCTTCTTGAGCTTAATTTCGGGACTAGACCGATTTGTGAGAGGTTGTCCGATATTTATTACTATTATTATTATTTATATAACTAGGTACCTACTAGTTATAAAATAATACTCCAATACATAGACATATAGAAATGCAATTTTAACTTTGTCAACCTCCTAAAAGGTAACAATAAACTTTTTAATTTTTTCAATTTTTTGAGTGAGTATTGTGTTGACAAAATATGTATATTATGTTCAAATACCGCAATACACTCGTTATCGTACAAATTACATCTACAACCAAATACGTATGTAAAAGTTGGAGCCATATAATAATTAGAAACTCTTAACTTTTACCCCTTAGGGGTAATCGGAGTTGCGTCGAAAGTTGGCAACATTTTGTAGTTTAGTTGAGTGCCTTAATTCACATTTGGTTCGGTTCGGGCCTCAAAGTAATAAACAGGGCGATAACTACGTTATAATATTACTATCGCGGGTTTATTAAACGAATAGAATTTCTGCTCCGAGGAAAAGTTTACGATTTAGTAATAATATTTCCAAATAAAACGGTGAAGTTTTGCACACGTCGGCTATACGAAAAATGCAATTTTGGATCTGTATTTAATATATAATGTGTATATAAATATATAATGAGTAGTATTTGAATAACTGCAAAATCTTTCACCGAAAAAATAGGAAACGCTATATTTTATACTATGTAGTATAAAATTCTAAAATTGTTTTCGAAATCAGTTTTCTATGGAGAGGAGTTATTATTTCAGGAAAAATCTTAACAGCGCGATGCAGGATTTGCGAGGGCGCGCGGTGTTAGTCGTACAGAGTCATCTATTGGCACGTATTGGTAAACATTTCTATGTCCGCCCATCACGTCAATACGGTTGGACGGATTTAACCAATTTTTGTAATGGGATAGCAGGACATCCAAATATGGTCATAGGATACTTTTTACCCGACTACGGTAAAACAAAATTTACTTAGAATAAAAGAAAGAAAGAAATACATTTATTCGTGACGTGTGACCATAGAACATAATTACAAATAGTGATAAAAATTATAAATGAAATAAAACAATAAGCAACTATATATACTACTATGGCTGTGCCACGAAAAGGTCCCACCTCAGCATGATGCCTAGCCCAAGAGCCAGCGCTGATCTTCCGGTGGGACCATAGATGGCGCCACGGAGAACTGCACGCACGAGCGCCGGTCAGTGTCACGTCATGTCAAGCAACATTGTCAAATGTCAGGTCAGGAGGCTAGCGTACGAAGATGTAGACCTCCTAGTTTATCACACTAATATGATAAATGCGAAGGTTTGTGAGTGTGTTCCTGTCTATGTTTGTTACTTCCTCGCGCTCAACCGGCTGAACCAATTTTGAGAATTCATGGTACCTATGAAGCGAGCTGACATCCTGGATTAACACATAGGCTACTTTTTATCTCGAAAAATGTAGTGTTTCCGTGGAATGAGCGGGTAACGCCGGGCGGCGCAGCTAGTCAATAATATTTAATTACGTTTAATTTTGAACTTTATTTCCAGGAGAATAATAATGACGAACCGTAAAACAACCGGGGTAACAGCCCGGCCCGAGCAAACTTTCCTAAGCCTCGAGGAACGAGCTGTTGTATTAATTTTTAATCGCCGTTTGTAATTCTATCCTCGCTGAATGGAAATTTATGTATTTTATTATTGTTTATAGCAATAACCAAGGCCCAACAACGTCTCATACTTTCTAGGGGGAAGTGTCCTTTTACATTCTTCCAGCTCAGCTACCTCGGTACCAAAATAATCAATCTGCCTTATTGTTTTCACGTGATGTAACTATAATGACACATTATGACATACTATATTTATATGTAGTAGAGTTGTTAGTCCGCTGTTTTCTAACATTATTGTGCGCATCGGGTTACAAGCATGAAATTTCTACCACAGACAGAATGTTCCACGGTGATTATTTTCAGATGTAGAGGGAAGTCAGATTCGTCCCCTGTGAGGCGGGAGAGCGGAGTGAATACGGCCAAGTATCGCTCTTTTCTTTCTTTATTGCTGGTCAGTTAAGTCTACCAGGACGTGTTTGGTATCGTTTCCGTGTAAAACAAATACCAGAAATTAATTTTTTATGTTATTTTTGTATAGTTCTAATATAAAAACATGGGTGTATGGCCCAAAATGTAAAAATCACAACAAGTTTTTTTTTTTCAGTGAAGTAAATTAGTTAAATTTCGTGAACATTTTCAAAATATTATTACTATTTTAAAAAGCTCATTTAATCTGGTTTCTAAAAATATATGCATGTTGGGCACTTCTCATACAAACAGTAGCTTAAAATATATCTTTACGTCGGCGTAACCAACGTAAATCTCCGAACGCATCCTATTTCGCTTCATTAAATACGTTAAATAATGATTATTAACATGCTTTTACATATAATTCTTACTATATACGTTCTAGAAAAACAAATTAATGGAATTAAAACAAAATATTTTTTGCAAATGTATCACGGGCACACGGGCTAATCTCAACATCAACAATTTATTTAAGTTACTTACTGTTTGTATGAAGAGTGCCCAATATGTAGGTATATATTTTTAGAAACTAGATTAAATTTGCTATTTTGCTATATTTTTGTTGGTTGTAAATATTCAGGAAATATAACTAATTTATCTCCCTGAATAAAAAAAACTTGTTGTGATTTTTACAATTTCGGAAATACAACCATATTTTTATATGGTACTATGAATAAATAACATGAAAAATGAATTGCTGATATCTGTACACGAAAACGACACCACACAAGTCCTAGTAGCGTTATCTGATCAGTAATATAAAAAGAAAAAGAGGACTCCTTTGTCCTATTCACCCGGCTTTCCCGCCGCACAGGGGACGAATCTGACTTCCCTCCACATCTGAAAATAATCACCGCAGAATACTCTATCTGTGATAGAAATTTCGTGGTTGTATACCGATGTACACAATTTCGCGACTTAGCAAAATGTACTAGAACACGCAGGCTAAGCTTAACATCAACAATTTTTTCAAGGTACTTTTTGTATGAGATGTGCCCAATATGTATACATTTTTAATAACAAGATTAAATTTGCTGTTTAGTAATATTTTTTTAAATTGTAAATATTCAGGATATATAACTAATTTATCGTTCTGAATAAAAAAAAAACTTGTTGTGATTTTTACCTTTTCGGCAATAAACACAATTTTTTATATGAAACTATTCTTAAATAACATGAAAAATTAATAGCTGATATCTATTTTACACGAAAACGATGTCGCACAAGCCCTAATAGCCTTAACTGATCAGTAATAAAAAAGAAAAAGAGCAGTACTTGGTCCTCTTCACCCAGCTCTCCCACCACACAGGGGACGAATCTGACATCTCTCCACATCTGAAAATAATCACCGTGAAACGTTCTATGTGTGGTAGAAATTTCATACTTGTAACCCGATGCGCACAATTTCGCGGCTTAGCAACTCTACTATTATGCAGTATAGAAAAGGAGGATCAGTATCTTTTATGAGAGAATATTTTGAAAAAAATTACCAGCGGTAAGCAGTAAATAATATTTAACGATCAATTTAACGCCTTTCAAAGGTCACATTTGGATGTATACAGCATTTTTTTTCTACACTCCATACATCTCTATTAACTGACCATAGGCAGGTGAATTACAAGCAAGATTACGTAAAGCTGACAAAACAAGTGTAAGATACTTAAACCTACTCCAAAATCCTAATATCACGCCAGCTGAACATTTATGCGTCTTAGAAAAATAATAAAAGATTGGTAAGCCGTCCCTTCATCTAATATTTACATCACTTATTCGCTAGCCCCATTTCCGCAACCATGAGACATGCGCCGCCGATAAAACGACTTTCTCAACTCAAGTATTCATTGGCACTTCATACCTAACCGCCACTCACGAGGGTGGATCTCTGGAGACCTGAGTAAACTAGATTGCTCAAAATCAGCGGGCATTACAGTTGCAAATATGGTAAATTATGTGCAGACCACGGGAAGGCTAGTGGAATAATAATCAGGCAACTTTTGCGTATGTCGGTCACAATATGTTGAATATTAGATGTTCTGCGTGTGACAGCCCTAATATGTAGTCTGATGACAATATGAGTTGGGTACATTAAGTGCTTTCAGTTCACATAATGGGTTATTTCCAAATGTTTTTTCATACCTACGGCATGTAGTTACAGTATTTGAGCAGACAGAATTTGATTAGAGTTCTATACTTACCTGTCTCTCTCGCTTTTTGCGATGAAGATATGATCCTCGCCGATTTCATACAAACCCGTATCCCAATCTAAGAGCTTAAGGACTGTACTGAATCGTCAAACTAAAATAAATAGTTTTCTCATTAGAATAAAACTATACAGAAGGTTCTCTTTCATTTCGCAAAACTCAGCCGAGAGATGTATTTCATTGATTGTTTCTGTAAAACGCCGCTCATGGGGCGTGGCGCGTGTATCTAAAAGTGGCAACACATGCCGATTTTGTTCGAACAAAGCCGGTAGACAGAATCGAGCCACAATCTGTAGTAAATCAATTATTTTGTATGAAAGCATTAATGCCTCCTAGCGCAAGCCAAGCGAAAATTGAAAAATTTAATGATTTAGGCTGGGTTCGAACCCGCATTTCCAACGGCTTTCCGGGGCTACACGGGCGTCTTACCTATTGGATCACTGAACGAATGAAAGAAAGTGAAAGAATCATTATATTCTTAAAATTTTCGCTTCAATGTAAACATTTAGTAGTAAATCTTAAATAAAAGTGGACCTCGTCTCGCATTACAGTGATTTCATGCCTACCTACTTAGATACTTACACGGCGCGCTTATATTACAATCCGCATGGTGTACGTTCTTCGAAGATTTAGGTGCTACTTTTTTTTTTTTTTTTTATCGTCGCTTTGACCTTCTTGCTGAGCAAGTGGTATTTCGCCAATGACTCATTTCGAATCGCACACGGCGACAAGATTGAGGATTTATATCACGTTGTACGGTGAGGAGCTTTATTGTAAATTGATAGCGATTTACAAAAAACCACGCGGTCTATCGGGCCTTGACCCAAGAAGGGCTATGTACGCTTCAAGTTGAATTCTTCATTAGCTATTCACACATTCGTTTGATCACTGCACAATACGCTATCAATACTACACGTTGAACAACAAAAATGAATAAATAACGAACAACAAAACCTAAACGCATGCGGCCATCTTGAGACACGGACCGGAAGCCTAGGTGCTACTTATACTGTGGCCTGGCACCCAGCAGGTCTATATCGACACTTTGTCGCGCGAGAAACATTACCTGTCAGTTTCCTTTCAATACCATTCGAGCAAAACAAGCGAAGCTAAGTCGCACGACAAATAAAGTCTCGGTAAGACGTGCAAGCCCTGGGAGCGTGATGCGTAGGCTATTTAGTGTAGTTCATGAAACGAAAATAGAAAGAGAGATCCTTCTCTAGTGTTTTATTCTGTGCTCACGGCTCGAATTACACCCCGTAATAACGTTTATCGTCTCATTTCACTGTGGCAGCCGTGCACTCATTTTCAGAGAACAATTGCCACCGCTAAATGAATGACAGTAATAAAACCAATTAAAACCAAATGCTCTTTGTTTAACTGCAACCTATCTCTTTCTATAGGACACCTCCAAATGTTTAATTGAATAGCCGCATTACAGTTAAGTGATATCTTTGTCCCATCATATTTCCGTCATTAAATAGAGAGAGGTTTAAATAATTTAGGCAGAAAAGGAAATTGAAATGAAGGGAACCTTTACCTGAGGGCATTTAATCACAAAATAGGTTATTTACCTTCAGTTTGTGCCGTTCGTATTGGAAAAAAAAACTACACAGCGTGACGCACGATCAACTTTTTACATTTTTAAAGCGAAATTGATGACTGCCATACCTTATCTGCTTTGCCCGATGGTTGACTGGTAGAGAATGCCCTATGGCATTAAGTCCGCCTTTTGTACGATCTGTTTTCTTTTGTGCAATAAAGATTAAATAAATAAATAAATAAATACCTAAACAACGGGTATAGTTAGGATCATAATGTTGCCATTGATATAAAAACACAACTGTTTTAGTAGTTTTTTGTTGTTAAGTCGGTAGAAATGCCGTTACGTAGTGGAATTTTCCAACATGCTGGTTTTGGAGGACATAAAAGAAATTGTAATTTTACAATTTTATTACACTAGGCGTTAAAAGATAATATGATCATTTCACACAATAGCCATGGTCAGGCCTAGAACGAGGCAAATATATAAACTAATGTATAGTTTCAAGTGGAATCGGGCCTTGGTAGTACGAAATGAAAACTATAACAACAACACACTTTTAAATGACGCTACGATTGTGGGGCTTATGATAAGTAGGTACTATAAATATCATAATGTTGATCTTTTGTTGACTTTATCATCTCAGCTGATGACGCGGTTGGCGCAGTTTGTAGTGCACCTACTGAGCCGGCGGTCCTGGGTTCAAATCCCAGCCAGGGCAAACATTTGTGTGATGAAATCAAATATTTGTTCCTGGGTCATCTATATATGAATTTATATGTATTTATATACAATATCTATATCGTCGTCTAGTATCCATAGTACAAGCTTTGCTTAGTTTAGGACTAGGTCGATTTGTGTAAAATTTTCCCCTAATATTTATTTATTAATTATTATATTTAGCTTTTCAAAAAGGCACGTTTCACTATTACCAAACAGTTATTACCAAATTCCTATCTTTATCATTATCTTTTGTTCCATTGTTACCGCCTAGTGCCTTTATGAAATGGTCTACAATATTGCGATATATCAAAGGAAATGTAGAATTTTCACTCGTTTTCCGAATCCAACTGCAATCTCGTAATGGTCAGATTAATTGTTTTATACTCTATCAGATAGATATAAATAGAGATAGAGTATATCTAATATAGTCCCAGGGTAACGCCACGCCACCTGCATGCACTACACAGAACATTTTGTTGTTGCGCACAGTTCTAAATAGTTTCTTGGCGTGTGAGTTTCGACTTGTATTATTCAAACCCATCTCGACGCTATTGCACATAATTTAACGAATTTGCAAGCGTAATTCATATTCAGATACAGCTGGGTTACTTTGCTTCTAATCTAAACTTTGGCTTCTGTTTAGGTAACCGAAAATGTGAACCTGAAGGTTATGTTATGAGTAGAATAGAATTACGTTTGAAACTTTAGCCTGCCGGGGGTAAGAATTTTCATTGTTACTTATACTAACATACTTGCTACCTTGCTACGTTACGTTTGACGTTTCTGTCTATCTGTTTGACAGTATCACTGCGATAAATCCACTTTAGCGCTGTCCTCTAAAAATATATAACTCGTATAGCAACAAGTTTTCTATCGGCATTGAGCCGGCGGTCCCGGGTTCGAATCCCGGCCAGGGCAAATATCTGTGTGATGAACTCGAATATTTACAACTGACAAGTTTAATTATCTAACACGCTGCTGAGACCTTTACTTTATCTTCACTAACTTCCTGCTACCTCGCTTATTTTCATCATTTGGGCAAATTCCGGCTGCCTCGGCTGACTATAAAGATAGTTTGACTTCATATTAAATGTCTATGACATCTAGACGTTGGACAAACGTTAAATTATCTATATTATTACAGAATTCTTGTGTTGATAATCAGTTTTATATGGAGAGAGCTCATTATTGCTCATTGACGACGCGGTTGGCTCAGTTTGTAGAGACCTGCCTACCGAGCCGGCGGTCCCGGATTCGAATCCCGGCCAGGGCAAATATTTGTGTGATGAACTCGAATATTTATGCTTGGGTCATGGTTGTTCTATGTATCTATATAAGTACGTTTATTGTCGTCTAGTACCCGTAACACAAGCCTTCTTGAGCTTAATTTGGGACTAGATCGATTTGTGTGAGGTTGTCCGATATTTATTTATTTATCATGTCTGCGTAGTGATTGATATATATTTACGTCATGCCATTTGAATTACACCCAATTGTCACGGCTAGGGACAACTTTGTGTAATGAACTCGAATATTTGCACTTGGGACATACTTTTTTTACTTAGCCTGTTTGAGCGTCCCACACTGCATGGGCGAAGGCCTTTTGGTTAAATCTCCACTATTGGCTGCTGCTTCCGGCTAGGATTGCAATTGAATCGTCCCGCCATTTCCGTCTCGGTGTGCCTTGACGTCGCCGCCCATCTTGCGGCACTCACTTGGTGACTATGTAAGCCCACCTGTACGGGTGCAATTGGCGTACCTTCTTATTGTTAAACCATTAATACAAAGATGAAAGCTCAAAGAAAAATTTAAATGAGTTACGAACCCGGTACCTCTGGATTGCCGGATCATCGCGTTAACCTTTCCGTCACCCTAACTCCCAAGCAACCATTCGAATTTTTCCTTATGATTTTTTGTTAAATTGTGGTGTGTACCCATATAAAAAAATGAGACATGACATGTTTTATAAATGTATACTTATTGTTATTAAAAATCCTACAACACAGCATTCAATAGCGCCATTAAAACCTGCTATTCGCGAATATGTAGCCCAGTAAACGTTAACTTCGCACGTTATTTTTATCGTTTTCATTAATGCAAATTTAAACACGTTGTTAAGCTGTTACCGCACGATTAAACTCGGAAGTAAGTTACCCACCGCACGGGCTCGGTTTGCTGTTGCCGGGGAAACTACGTATACGGGGTGTCCGTTAGTTTTGGAGCACAATTAATACCTTACAATGCTGCTACTTTGCCTAGTAGGTACATCTATGAGTATGGTATAAAATAAACTGTCTACTCAATTTCGTTACTGTTTTGTGTTATGACATGCGAATTATATCACTGCTAATACTTTATTCGTGGGTTAAAAATTGTTTAAGCGAACGTATTGTTTCGCATAATGCTCATTTGGTAGAAATTTTCTTTAGCTTAAACGGGAAATATAATATTTAAAAATGTTTTGGTGTGTCCTAGTAGAATAGGTTATGTTTATAAGTTTTCAGAGAAGTCAATGGTATCCGTAGAATAACAATTAAGCGAAATAAGCATTATGCGAAACATAAAATAATTTGCTGCGAAACATTAGTAAACCCTTTATGCGTATCTACCCTTGGTCATTACACTTTTAATACAACGAAGACACGGTTGTCTTAAAAAACTATACTGGTTATTCTATTTTTTTTTACTTTTATCTAATTCCAAAACTATTTATTTTACTCCATACTTTGTCAAGTAGACTTAACACGTTTCACTTTGTGTTCCGAATCCGGAGTCACCATGTATAGCTGTTGAATTGCTAGGTAAATACAGTCAGAAGGATCTGTTGAGTTTGAGCCTCTTGCCTCTATCCGCAACTTAGCTGCGTAATACAAAACGGGTCTAATCCTATCCTATTAATATACTATACATATATTTAAATGTGAAGGGGTTAAGTTTTTTGATTTAGATGAAACTTGGAACACAGTGGCCTGAATAGGCAAGGTACAGTTTTTGGAAGGCAATTCAATCATATTCTTTCCGATAGTTTTTCCTATAAGAATACTGCAGCTCTTTAATTTTTCCTCATCATGGTTTTTCCACACTATTTTTTTAATGTTTGTTATGACAGTGTGCCTTGTTTTTGGCTGAAGGGTTCTGTACCTTAAAAACCCAATTTAAAAAAATAACAATAGTCGGCGCTTTTTACTGAAGCATTACTATGATAGTTAGATGCACGTAAAATCTACGGGACATTTTCGCAATTTGATCAAATCGTCTGTTGATAACCAAAGCTCAGTAAGTACATACAAGTACACAAATACCTAGTTAAAACAAAGCTCGTACCTCAGTGTCAATCTACTTAATTGGATACGAGGTTTTGAAGAGCAGTGACAGAAATTTTAGTCAGTTTTGGTTGTCACCAGGCGAAATGTACCTAATTGGCCAACAAAGTAAATCGCAATCTAGCTCTAATCGGAAACCATGAGCTACCAAAACGGTTCAACTAGACTAGAACCCAGTAGCTGGCATTGAGCAAATATCAGAGTCACTTGAATAAATAAGCATGTCCAATTAAACGAAAACGGTAGGTACGTAACAATTATTATTAAACCAGCTGCGCCCCACGGTGTTACCCGCTCAGCCCACGGGAACACAACATTTTTTTGGAATAGAAAGTAACTTATGTATTAATCCAGGGTGTCAGTAACCTCCATACTAAATTTTATCAAAATTGGTCCAGCCGTTTGAGCGTGAACACGTACCAAACATACGAACATACAAACACACTTATAAACTTTCGGCTTTAATAATATTAATCTGAAATTTACTTCATATCGCATTGATTACAATACCTGAAACTGTTTATCGGATTGCATCACAGATGATTATAGGATACTTTTGGACTTACCTGACTACAATGAAGCTTAAAGAAGGATAATGGATATACTTCCTTTTACTTAAAATGGCACGTACTATGCTTTGATTCAGCATAGTTTCCTGACTGCAGCAAAGATTCAACGATACAATGTTGACAGACGCAATGATTCAGCAATCTAGATTCTCAATTGCACGTAGCTACTCTGTTTCGCTTGAGTGACGAACCAGATAGCGTAGTGCCAGGATACCTACTATATAATACTAATACTATGCATACTGTATAAATGTATCTACCACATACGGTCTAGGTACCACCATCTTGTTCATCTGAATATTAAGGTTATATTATGTATGTGCCTGTATTCATACGGTAATTTTAACTTTTGTGCACAATACACTACTTCCGCGGATGGCTACCAAGAAATCGTTAGATAAATTCCTAATATTGTATTTTGACTTCACTCATTATTAATGGATTTCCAAATGATTTCTCATTTGAGTACCTACATAAAAATTTATATCTGTGTAGCCTAGTCACTGCCGCCTTCCATCGACTCGGTAGAAGGTTGGACGATATATTATGTATATTAAAAAAAATCTAGTGGGGTTGTGACTTGTAGTATACTTACCATGCGAATTTGTTTTGAAAACACAGTTTATTTTTATTTTTAGGGTTCCGTAGTCAAAGGGTAAACCGGAACCCTCGGTGCGCCAGTCCGGTTTGCACTTGGCACTTGGTCGGTTTTTTACCTTTTTAACCCGCCATTTTGGAAAATTTCGAGAAATTGTCTCGATTTTAAATTAATTATACTTATCGAACCTACTTCTCAGAATTTCATAAGCATTGGTTGTGAAATGTGTGACCTATAGGCAAGAACAGTCGGAAATCCGAACATCTAAACATCCAGACACACGAAAGATTTTTTGGCGAAGCTGAAACAAAGACGCTTGGTTCGCTTCTTTTGCTCGATCTCAATGAATCTAGAATGCCACAGAGTTAATCAAAAACCTATTAGAAAAGTGAAAATATTTAAGCAAAATAACAGGCAGTGTAAAGCAATACTTTTAAATGATTGGTTTTCTTTTATTTAGAATACTGAACAATTTTATCTAATATACACGAAAATTATTTTACATCAATTTTCGAGAAAGAACCATCGAGTTGCAAAATAAAACTCTCCAATGAACTGTATTGGCAATTTTTTATATTCATGAAACATCAGATTTCAACCGTGTATTCAAATAGGCACCAAAAATGATTTTGCCAGTTTCGCCTGCATCAACAACGTGTATTGGAAAATTGTGTATATGCGGTTCCACAGCCAACTATTTATTCACAGAGCGCTATTCGCAACCTAAACACGAATCAATGTTCACAACGAATTCGAATACATCTATACTATTATAAAACTCGAAAATTTTATTGATAATCATCTATGCAGGAAAAATCTAAACAGCACGTCGCAGAATATATGACGACTGATGTCAAAATCTGCAGCATACTGTAGTTACCTACCTATATTCATGGTATAATAATATACTCCCTATATTAGTAAATTAGCTCAATGTGTCATGAAATTAAGAAAAAAACACCTAAAATAATACATCATTTGAAATAACTTCAGGGCCATGATCTGGGGGACATCGGTTTTGTTAGTTAATTTTATTTAGGTTAAGTTGAGTACTGTTAATTTTTACTTGTGTTTCGTTTAACTTCAAAGGTACGCAAACTTTATGATTTTCAAAATTCAATAGAAATTGTTTTCAGAATCCTCATAAATACTCATAATTTAACAAAACAATAATTGTTCACGGTGAAAATAGCAAATCACTTATCCAGCAAAATGTCTTCATACAAATATTATAAGTACAGTCGAGTTCATTTACATCTACACGCTTACGAGAACAAAAATATCTGAACACGACCCTATTGTCAGGAGCATAAAATCGTGTTCAGATATTTTTGTTCTCGTAAGTGTGTAGATGTAAATGAACTCGACTGTACAATGACGTCACGATTAAGCGGCCATTTATATGGAGAGATTTTGAACGTAATTTCTGACTTTTAGAGCAGTCTAAGTGTAGTTAGTCCCAAAGTTATTCGACATTTGATCCCAATAAAAAAATAGAATCGATTGACATCCTCAACAATATTTTTTTGTCATGCCTATTTGTATAGGCGCTTAGCGTACGCAGTACATGATGGACTGCGTACGCTAAGTACTGAACATCATGAACGATGTACTGTACATCACCATCTGTTGGTGAAAATGTCCTTGTCCGTTCATCATGCCGAATCGTTGGGACGGATTTTGACTAATTTTGGTACAAGGATAGCTGGATATGGTGATTAGATGATACTTTTTACCTGGTTAAAAAAAGTTTTACACGAACGAACGTGCGATATTGCCACATTAAATCGAAAGGTAACTCAGTAATAGATCGGTATATCAAATTAAATGTAGGACAAGGAATCAATTTAAAATATAAATGGATCTATTAAAGATGAAAAGTAGGCCATTCATAATAAACCGAAGGTCGTTATCGTTGTAAATGGCAGTCGATTTTAATAGAAATGGAACTGATGAATAGGCTCACAATGTAGGCTTTAACTTACTTTGTTATAGAAATATTACTTTTGATTCGACATTGATAGATTGTGACTTGTGTATTACTTTAATTCTAGTCTGAAAGTCATTATTAAACAATGGGCTTCATAAAAGCTACATTTATTTGATACAAAAGTTGCACTTTTTTGACTGAGCGAGCGAAGTAAAAGCAATCTTGGCTAAATTGCTTTCGTGTATCCGGATTCCGGATGTTCAGTTGTCCAGATTCTCTGCTATTCTCGCCTACAAGTCGCGTTTCTGTTGAGTTACGTGGTATTTTTTTCAAAATGGCGGAGTTGTGGGGGTTGAAAATGAAAAAAATATCATATTTCAGGCATATTGAAACAGATTCGTGAGGTCCATAACTCATACTTTACCTACTTCACCAAGATGTTGTGGCACTTTCACGTGTTATACTAATTAAAGGTAGCTTTGGATTATAATGAGAAAAAAATATAGTCCTTTGTAGGAATCAAATTGAGACATTCTCACAGCAAACAAATCTGCTAGTCTAAACAAACATACAAATATTTTTTATTCACATAGGTACCGGATATGAGCTGACAAAATATGATTCGAGTTTTATGCATGATTTTGCTGGCTCTTATGCGTTCCAAATAAGAAACTCTCAGGTTCTTAAAGAGTCGGCAACACGCGTGTGATGCTCCTGGTATGGCAAGCGTCCATAGGCGGCGGTAACTGCTTAACATGAGGCGGGCCGCATCCTTGTTTGCCACCGTGGTAGTATTAAAAAAGCCCCAAATCCTATCTAAGAGCTCACGGCCTGTACGTTATGTCAGTTATTGATGATGATTTTGAGTTATTTCAATAGTGTAAATGTGTTCTGTGACGTCCAAATTAGGTTATATCATTACATTAGTTAAATCAAAACTTCATTAATTGTAGCGTAAAGCGTATGTCCAATCCGGAGACCGGTGGATTGTTTTACTTTTTCCCCTTATTCATTTTGTATTAAATTGATAATGTAACGGTATAGGTATTCTGCATATTTCGGTGTTGTAGCATAAATATTCTAAGCATAAATATTCTAATATTTTCCTGCCTCCAAGCTAATCTATGTATATTTAAAGCAATCGATCTTACGTTACGAAGAAAATATGCATTTTCTATTTAAATTGGCTGAGATTAACGGAGCAACATTGAATATTCATGGGAAATTCTTTACCATCCAATAATAACTTTGATCCAAACAAGGCTGTTACATTTTTTATTACACGCTTGTTATTTTATAAATGCTCTTTATGCAACAGGTGATCATATTTTTTACATATTATTAAATTATTATCGTAACGATCATAAAGTACCTATTACCTAGTAGTATTTTGCCTAACAGAGTCCACAATAGATAGGTAGCCCTCGAAACACAGAACAGATCCGTGCAACGAAACGATAAAATAAAGAACTAAGGGATGACATGACCATGTTTTAAAGCCATTAAAATATATATATAGGTATAGATCGTTGACATTATATAACAAGGTTTCGTTTTACAAAAGAGCTGGCGACGAAGTTTTCACTGAGAAATTTCCAACAAACTTCAGAAAGCTCCATTTCTGCACGTCAAAGTTTACTCAAAATAATAGACAACTTGTTTATTTTAAGCGATAATTTCTTACGAATTAATGTAGGAAAAATTTGTTAAAAGGAATTATTTTACAGTGATTCACACTCCAATTTCTTCCTTCTCCGAGTTAGTTTAGTTGATTTAATTCACATAGCCTACAGTCTGACAATAACTCTGGTCATTTTAGAATATATTGTGTGTTGAACAGCGATATTACCCTTAAGGAGTGGGTACTATGTGTTTATTTTCTATTTATTTACTCCGTTCAAGTTTCGCAGACATATTCTTAGTTTTCAGATAGCAATCTATGGTTAACAATGTATTGTTGAGTGCTTTCAAAATATTATGTTAAAGATCAAGGTCTTAAATATAGTTGTCTTCAGTTGAATAGTCTTTGGTGGATGAAAAGACGAACGAAATACGAAAAGATGTATTAATCTAATCTTACAAAAAATTACCAAAGAGGATCCCAAATACAATATAATTGAACCTGATCTCTCTTGTTCCAGAATGCTTCAATAACGCGTAAAATGTGCTATGCTCGGACAATAGCCAAGTGGCGAGTGAGTGTGATGTGAGCAACATGCGGTGGCTGGCAATGGTCGCCGTGGTCGTGGTCGTGCTGGCGGGGGCGGTGCGGGGGTGGAACTGTGTGTGCAACCCTAGCGAGTGCGAGGGCCTGGAGCCCAGCGGCTGCCCGGGACAGGGCTACGTGGTGTTGGATCCGTGCAAGTGAGTCATTATATTAGTTGAGTGTGTGGCGCAGGTGGTCGTGCTGGCGGAGCGGCGCAGGGGTGGGACTGTGTGTGCAATCCTAGCGAGTGCGAGGGCCTGGAACCCAGCGGCTGCCCGGGGCAGGGCTACGTGGTGTGGGATCCGTGCAGGTCCCCCATAGCTCGCCACAAGATGCAATCCTGTGCAGATTGCGTCTATCGACTCCCTGCGATCCTAATGAGGTCACATAATCGGGGGCCATCCACGCTGCGCTTTCCTATACGTGGTCGTCACTCCAGGACTTTGCTACCCCAACTTTACTACCATCCGTTCTCCGGGCTATATGGCCCGCCCATTGCCACTTCAACCGTGCAATCCTGTGAGCTATATCGGTTACTATGGTTCTTCTGCGAATATCCTCGTTTCTGATTCTATCACTACTTACGTACACCCAAAACAAATATTTATTCTAACTTATATACCTATGTATTTTAATAAACCTACTCATGTCTGCTATATTAATGAACTACATTGTAACTTAATCCACTTTTTCCCTGTCAATCCCAAGCTAATGACCTTATAGCGTCAACTGTCTGCGATAGACATTTTAATCTCAATCTCTGTCTAAACTTCGCAACACGCAAGACTAGGTAAAGCAATTTCCATTGGTTTCCAGCTTAAAACTTCTTTATTTGTTGCTTACTTATTAGTTGGAGCGAGTGACTGATCCACTTAAAGCAAGTTTGCCCGTGAACTTCAAAATAAGGCACAAGGAAGTCGAACAGCTAATGCAATTACCAAACTTCCCTTGAGAAACTTGCTGTACTTTCTTTCGCCATTTATAAATATAAACAAAGAACCGAGATGAGGTAATAAAAAAAGTTTCATCGAATAATCGCTTTTGTTTTTCGCAAAACAGTATTCAAACGAAACCTTTTTAATTAACAGAATTGTTCAAAATTTTGCAGAAGAGCTAAACAAATTTTTATTTAGAGCTAAAATTGTAAATAATCTATTGTCTGTGGTGCATTGGGAAAAAATATTTTATCAGCTTTATCCGAATTAACGTACGGTACAAAGAGAAACTAAGGTTTTTTTAGAAACTAAGGTTGATTCAAATGCATTCACGTTTGCATGGTTTTATTGGGTTTCCTTCGTTGTTTTCATAATTTTTATCTAAACTAATTTAAAAGTGAAGGCTTCCTAATGTGTTTACGATATATTAAACAAAATATGATGAAATGGTTACTAAAGATAAATGTTATCGTCATTATATCCTACCATTATCTTAATTCTGTAATAATAACCTTTCGTTTCAAAAAGTAAATTGCTAATTTTTAGTTGCATTTATTTATTTATGAAGTAATGTGCGCACTAAAGGTGGACATTAAGCTCATCGTAATGTTAATAAAAATTGCCATAATGCACTTAGTCCAGCAAATGTTTGCAGCCACTATCAATTATGTTGGTCAATAAAATGAACAGTCCGGTGGTAGGTATATATCATACGCAGTTGTATGTGTAACGTAGAAATCTATGGAAACTTCAATCAGATAATAAATGGAAATTACAGATACCATCATGGATTGTTACCACCATGCATGTCCCTTATCCACCCCCTCAGCCAGCTGCGGGAACAAAGCTAACTGGTGGGGGCCAGAGTTGGAGAGGCTCAGGGAAAAGATGAGGAGACAACTGAACAGGGCAATGAACACGAGTACAGACCAAGACTGGGATAATTATAAGACCACCAAGTCCAGGTACAAACAACGGCTCCGGTACAGAAAGTCGTGCTCATGGCGGAACTTTTGTACCAACATTGAGACATGTACGCAGGCGAACAGGGTAAGAAAGGTTCTCTCCAACCAGGCAACTACAACCTTAGGATCCCTACGTAAGCCAGACAACACCCTCACCAGCTCACCGGAGGAGGCGGAACGTATCTTAGTACGCCGCTAGTGAACTGGACGAATGAGGAGACTACTCCGACGGAGGAGGAGTGGCAACAAGCATGTGAGGTAATCAGCCCACAAAAAGTACAGTGGGCTATTAACAGCTTTGACTTATACAAATCACCAGGGTTAGATGGAGTCTTCCCAGCCCTGCTGAGGTGGGGAGGAGAAGAACTCGCCCAGCTACTGACCATCGTTCTGGCCGCCTGTCTGGCTCACATGTACGTACCGAAACGATGGAGAGAAGTCAAAGTCATCTTCATACCCAAACCTGGTAAAAGTGACTACTCAGATCCGAAATCATTCAGACCAATCAGCTTAACTTCTTTTTTGCTTAAAACACTTGAGAGGTTATGTGACAGGGAGTTGAGGGAGAAGGCATTAACTAGTGTACCCCTACACCCTTACCAACATGCCTACAGCCAAGGCAAATCTACAGAATCAGCTCTTCATGCCGTAGTTGTCAAAATAGAAGAGGCCATTATAAACAAGTCTATGTGCCTAGGCACCTTCATAGATATCGAAGGAGCCTTCGACAAGACCAATTTCACCAGCATAACAGCATCATTGGTAAGACACGGAGTCAATGATGTTATGGTACAATGGATAAACAACATGTTGAGCAAGAGGGTCATCAGACTCGGAACTGGTGAGACACAACAGGCACTGGTGGCAAAGGGGTGCCCCCAAGGAGGCGTACTCTCACCACTCCTTTGGAACATGGTGGTGAACGACCTCATCGCCACACTAAATGACAATCACTATTACACAATAGGTTATGCTGACGACATAGTGTTACTGACGAGCGGCAATCACACAGGTACGGTATGTGACGTTACCCGCTCTGCACTGGCCATCGTGGAACGCTGGTGCAACAACAACGAACTGACGGTCAATCCAAAAAAGACAGAACTGGTAATGTTCACCAACAAACGTAATCTGGGCACCTACCGACTACCCAGACTGTTCAATACAGAGCTCCAATTGTCGACCGAGGTAAAGTATCTAGGGGTAATACTTGATAGTAAGTTGAATTGGAGCAACCATCTAAATAATAAAATTGACAAAGCTACAGTCGCGTTCTGGCAGTGCCGTAGAATGGTAGGTAGAACTTGGGGTCTCAATCCTAAGATCACACTATGGCTATACCAGGCAGTTATCAGACCAATATTAAGCTACGGTGCAGTAGTATAGTGGCCACGAACCAAGCTAACCACCGTAGAAGCTAAACTACAACGACTTCAGAGGTTAGTTTGCATGGCAGCTACGGGATGCATGAGAACTACACCCACTGCAGCCCTGGAAGCTATACTGGGGCTGCCGCCGCTGCATCTCTTCGTCAAACAAGAAGCGGCAGCTACGGCGATACGTCTCAAGAAACTAAACCTCTGGAGATCAGCTAGGGTACCGCACACCGAAATCCTCTATGAGGTAATAGGTAAGGAACCGCTTATAGAAGCGGCCACCGACAGGATACCCAAGCAATTCATCTTCGACAAAAAATATAAGATACAACTGTACGAGGAACCTGGCGAAGGTCTTAACCCAAGGGAGTTAAGAATCTTCACAGACGGGTCCAAAACTAGGTCAGGCACTGGCTCTGGGGTATTCTCAGAGGACCTAAACATACACATCTCTACACCACTAGGAACCCATAACACAGTCTTCCAGGCGGAATGTATGGGTATCATAATGGCAGCCCATGCAATCATCTCGAGGAAGGTAAAGGACTACCCCATCCGCATACTCTCCGATAGCAGATCAGTGTTACAAGCCCTGCAGAGCTACACAGTAACCTCAGGACTCATATACGAATGTCACCGAGCATTGTCAGAGGTATGTAATAATAATAGCATAACCCTACAGTGGATCAAAGGACACAGCAACTCGCGCGGGAACGACGCAGCTGACGAACTGGCGAGAGGAGGTTCGGAGATGGTAGCAGAGGGACCCGAACCAATCATACCTCTACCATTCGCCTGGCTGCGCAACACAGTGCGTATGAACACGAAGGTAGAACAGCAACTATACTGGTCTAACCTAGGTACCTGCAAGCAGAGCAAAGAAGCCCTTCCGACAATCTACCCCGGGTTGTCACGCAAGCTAAGGCAGCTGAAGAGGCCGCAGCTCCGGCTCATAACTGGAGCGATAACTGGACATGCCCTGCTAAACAAGCACTTATTTACTCTAGGTGTTACTGACAGTCCTCTTTGCAGAGCTTGCATGGAGGCCGAAGAGACTGCCGCCCACGTCATTCTCGAATGTCCTGGTGTGGCCAAATACCGGGCACAACACCTCGGGTCTCCGAGGTCACTCCCAGAAGTCGTCGGCAACATCAAGGGACTGCTAGGCTTTCTGGTAGAGTTGGGTTGGCAAGAGTAGTGCCAGCAACCCTTTACGCAAAATAGGCGCATTGTAAGACGTCGAGTTGCGGAAAACTAGCCCGCGATAACCTATAACCTATAACCTATAAACTTCAATCAAAGCGACCGATAAACATCCATAGATTTAAATATATAAAACATGTAATGTCTCATTATTTTTAATGTGGGTAATACACCACAATTTTTATATTAAACCATTGATACAGAGATCAAAGCAAAAATAACCTGTAAAAGCCTAAACCTTTATTTGAAAGGATTTACACCTACTAAGGTGAAAAGCTTGCAATGCAAAGATCGATACACTAAGCATAAAAAATATAGAAAGGTTATCTAGCGTTAGGGTGGTGGGGAGGTTACACGCTGGACCGGTCATCCAGAGGTACCGGGATCGATCTTCTGCCAGGTTACGCATTTCAATTTTTCTTTGTGCTTTAACCTTTGTATCAATGATCCCGAGATTTGTACTTTTTTGACAAAGCCATTACAAAACTCTATTCTATTCACAGATGCTGCAAAGTGTGCGCAAGAACGCTGGGCGAGGACTGCGGCGAGTTCAAAGGAACCTGTGAGCCGCAGTTGCAGTGCATCGAAGGCACTTGCACGACGTGAAGCCACGGCAACATGGACCCTGTAATATATGTTCATAGCGTAGACATTAAACATATCTCAAAACACTTAGAATGTGAGGACCAGCTTCGTACACAGACCAGGAAGCGTTGTCTCTAGTGACAATAAATTAGATAGTGGGAGGCGATCGTTTTGTAAAAGGTGAGTATCTGTACTTAATCGTTTTATTTTTCAAGTTTAATCCACGGACTAGGAGGAGCGTTAAGTAACTCTTGACAAATTGATATATCATAATTATATGTTTTGAGATCAGACATGAATAAATAGGTAACAAAAATATTATTTGAATTACAAAAATGTATTGTAAAAAATGTACTTATTGAACGCCCCTCGTAGTTACATAAACTGATCTTTAGTGACACGTATTTTGTATGAAGAATATTTCACTTAGTGTTGATTCATCAAATGATATTCGTATAACCTAAATAATTGGGAGCCCTTTGACCCCTAGAAACTTATTTCACCGAATGCATTTTGCCGGAAAATTTCGCAGAATTGTTATTCCTATTATTTATTTAATGGCCGAGTGGCCTATGTAAGGTTCGAGATTTTAGAGACCTAATTGTGTAACTATTATTGCATACAATACTTTTTATAGGTACGAGCAAAACGCAGATAAACATTTTTAACTTTAATCGTGATTTCCACGATACATTTTTATTTTTGATGTACCTTTTTTCATGGCGGATACCTCGTGATTGGGTTTTTTACAAGTAATTTCAACCAATCAAGGAACAGTAGCGCGTTTTTAAGGTTCCGTAGTCAACTAGGAACCCTTATAGTTTCGCCATGTCCGTCTGTCCGTCTGTCCGTCCGTCCGCGGCTTACCTCCGTGATCAATTAGTACTAGAAAACTGAAATTTGGTATGAGTATGTGTACGTGTCGTTGAATAGGTCTTTTAAAAATAATAGGGGGGGTATCCAAACACTACTTTCTGAGAATGTCAGCAGTTTTGTAAATATTGGCCCTGGATATGCAAAAAATAGCGGAAAAATTCATGAAAATGAGGCCTTATAACTTTCACTGAAAACTATACGTATATAGAATAAAATCAGTCGAGCCGTTTTTGAGTTATCGAAAAATTCATAATTTTCTTTAAAATGTCGTAAGTGCCACGCGGTGTCCTTATAATTCGAACGTTACACATATTAGTTACACATATTAGTACTTGACGACGCGGTTGGCGCAGTGGTTAAGCAACTGCCTACTGAGCCGGCGGTCCTGGGTTCGAATTCCGGCAAGGGCAAATATTTGTGTGATGAACTCGAATATTTGTGCCTGGGTCGTGGATGTTTTCGTATTTAAGTATGTATATATTTATATAAGTATGTTTATCGTCGTCTAGTGCCCATAACACAAGCCTACTAGATCTTACTGTAGGACTTGTAGTGTTCACTAGGGTTTCCTATTGGGATACTTCAATAAACGCATTAATCGGGCTTTCAGTAAACCTGCAGTGCGTCCGCCACCGGTGACGTCTTTCAATGTAATGACCGGTAACTGGCGGATCGAGGGTACATTTATTATCTATAAATGTCTATATACTACAGGACTAGATTGATTTTTGTGAAGTTGTCCGATATTTATTTATTTATTTTTATTTATTTATTAGTTAAGTGACATACTGCATTCAAACATTCCGCTCAATCTGGCGCATATAATCGATAACTTCCAGAAGGTAATAAGCAATTACAGTCACTTTGGCGCTTACGACCTTTTTATAGAGCTTGAAATCTCTCGTAATTTAAACCGCTGTTTTAAGCCCGTCTATTGTGAAGGATGGGCAACTACGGAACCCTACACTGAGCGTGGCCCGACATGCTCTTGGCCGGTTTTTTGTTTTATCAATGTTCTATTTTTGAAATTCATTTAAGTAGAGAGTTGTCTTATGAATATAAAACTTGAGTAGCGGGTACCATAGATTAGTAGAATTTAGGTACGGTTTAAAAAGTGCGTATTGTCTGCGATAATTGACAGATAACAGTACGCGAGTATAAAATTAAATATTACCCTTACCTATATGTTTCAAGCGTATATTCCTTATTGCGGATGCAGGCTTACTCGTATACCAACAGCGCCCGTGGCCTGCACTCACTTTGTACCTAATGGGAGCAGCATACCTCGTTATTTCACCATTCAGCCGTATGAAAGGCTTTAATGCTAGATTTACAGACTGATGCTCAGCTTCTATAAATGAAACCTGAATATAAATCCCGCTTTAATTCCATTTTTTTTTCATAAACTTTTTTTAATTATGGGTCTCGTTACTCTTAACCTGGGGCTCTGGTGATTTGTTTAGTGCATTTGAAAATTGACATCAAAAATGCTATGTAGGTAAAAACTGCTAGTTTTCAATAATGGCCAATTTTAATGGAGAAATATTCTAACTTCTAGGTTTACCCTTGATTTATAGACAAACGTGTCATCGTATTTTCATTGCATCGAAAGCATTTTTTTCTGAAACCATGAAATATTTTTTAATAAGTATTATAACACTTACGCAACACAAACGTAACCTAATACCACGTGGGTCCTATAACAGGAGCAAAAAAAAAAACAACATCTGTTCAGAAACTTATAAAAAAAATACTGTTTTCATATGTTTATTATTTCAAACAAAGTAAATTGCATTTTCAATGTACGCCGTCCAACTTTGACATCGCCTTAGCATTGACATAGCTGTCACTGTACTAAATATCAAATGTTTCGCAATACATTGCTTCTTTGAATAAACATTATTTTACAGGTTTACATTATAAACTAGATATTTTTAAAAGTTGTTTAATAAATGAGGTCAGTTTGAGGGGTGGAATCTATGTTTTAATTTATTGCTCGTGTTACAGGGCCCACCTGGTATATAGGTTGACATTTTCAAGATATCTGAAATATGTATGACGAGAAAAAATTGTCTATGAAATAAAAAAGTATTCGGTGAAGTGATTTTCTACAAAAGATGAGGAGTCCGTAACTTCTAACACTATTATGTGTTATAATATAACATTTAGAATTGTTAGTAATTCTTATAAGTTTCAGAATGTTCTTGATTTGCAAGAATTTGTCAAATTTGAAGCATTGCGTAGATCATTCATAAAACAACACTCGTATTTATTTCTCGAGTTGTTTGTTTATTTCAGAATTGCTTGAATATTGAACACAACTTTCTTTGATTACAGGTAATCCTCGACCATGAAGACAGAAATCAATTTTAGTATCCAAACATTTCCAACTTTATATCCGATACTTAAATAGTACACTACGAATTGGGCAAACATTTAATTGAAGTCACTAACAGCAATGTAAACTTACTAGTTTGTGTAAGCAAAGAAGTTTTCTGTAATGTTTATATTTCAAAACAAACATCACATACTGCAAGAGGAACAAAATATATGTTTGTACGAGATATGAGTTCGAGCAACGGATGTGAGCGAAAGAGTGCAAATAAAACAAAACTGGACGGTTCAGATTACAGTATATTTAACCTTACTTGACAAATTAAATAAACAAGATTCTACTCTCAAATTATGACTTTTCAGTCGAAAACTAGAATTTTCTCATAAATCAAGTAACCTGAATCGCTATCCTGGATAGCATGATGCCAATTTTATAAACGAAATATATTTACTTGCAAGAAAGCAGCTAATTTTGGCATTAAATGACAATTTTGAGGTTAGAATATTTCTTTACTAAATTTGACAAGTAAAGACGAATATACTGTATTTACAAACACTCATTGTTTATTTAACAGTATCTAATTGTTGTATAGTACAGTACCTTTTGTAAAAAGATACAGTCGAATTGTAAAAGTGTATCTATTCTATCAATATTGGTGTGTGCTTCCAGGTTACTGTAGGTTTAAGAGTATGTATAACATTGTATGTACTAGTAGTAATCTTTCTTCATGTAAATATGAATCTGAATAGCATTTTTATCTTGTATCTACATAAACTTGTAAAGTTAGTGCGTAAGAAAGATATATTAGGAGTCTACGTTGAAAGTAAGAGAACCTATTATAAAGAACTATGCTTTACAGGCCTAAAATTTATTTTCGTGGAAAAAACTTGTTAAGAAATGTATAGGTTTGTGAATATTTAAAAAGTTCATTTGCCACCCGTCTAGAATACAATAGAATCAATAAATAATAAAGTCATTTATTACTTTGAAACTTTTCAATTGATTGATTTCTCTACCGAAGATATCTGTTTGATGGATAAGTTTAAGTGTTTGTCTGTGTTAGTTTAGTGAAAGAAATACTTTTTTATTTTCATTTTTCACATTTATTTCTTCAAGTATCTTGTAATTTATTTAATGTCCTCATTTTCTTTTGACTAGTGGCATGACTTAGACATTGTACAAATTAAGATAATATTTTATTGTTTCTGCTTTGTCCTAAGCATTTAAGAATAATTTTAAAATGTACATTTTGTTATAATAATTATATAGATTATGGTCCTTACTGGTATGATACTTTTAAAATCTTGGTTTTTTTATCATTATTAAATAATGAATATATTTAACAATTATCTGACTTACAAATATAATGGGATTGATTTTATTTATGAAGTTTACTATTAAAATGTACATTCTTGGTTAAACTCTGTCTAAAAATCGTCCCAAATATCGAGACAGGTTTTTGGCCTGGCTGTATAAAATGCAAGTTTATATACAATTTGTTGGTTTTACTCAATGTCATATTATTATTAATTTCAGTCAAAAGGCTCTTATATTATTGACAAGTCAAATACTGTGGAAGTCAGCACTAGTGACGGCAACAGCGAACAACAATGCACTTCCAGGCAAACCACCCTTTTGATAAGTATGCAGCAAAATGTGCTTCGTAATTGTCAATGGCCAATGTTGTTTATAAGTACGAGCTAAAACGAATTATTACTTACCTACGTGTTTACTATTTGTGTTCTCGTACATACGATACCTTATAAGTTATAAGATACGCTTCGAAAAAAAAGCTGAAATAAATAAAAACCATTTTTATAAACAAAAATTACATTATGACGAAATTATTACTTTTTGGTGTAATTTGATTTAATCATAACTGAAGGCAAACGATTCTTCGTCTCGTACAGCAAAGATGAGGGAAGCTAGGGTTGTTCAGTGGTTGTAAATGCGCTTGAGTTATCATAACTTTCCCATGCTACTGCAACTAAAATAACTATTAAATAACTGCCACTACTATAGAAGCCATCAAAAAGTTTGCATGAATATGCAAACTTTTGGAGCAGGTGTGAAGACCGTTTGTATTGTATAATATATTCAACAGTATTTGGCAGAGAACTTATCAAATACTTACTTTTTTAACTCTCCACATATATACAAGTTTACACAACAAAAGTGTGCATTTAAAACTAACATGAGCAGAAAACAGAAGGTTTGAAATAGTAAGTACTCGTAAAAGTCGACATTTAAGCAGTTGTTTTGTTAACGCTGAGGAATTTGTAACAAGTATTGAACATACTTACTGTAAGCTGTAAAAAGTTTACTCAGAGCTACTCGTTAATTGTGCACACATTGAATAAAAGTCTAAAGGAAACATGTTTTAGTTTTATTTATCAGCCTCAAATATGTAAGAGCCACCTCTGCCAGAAAATTTCTCTGACTATACAAAGAGGTCACGTTGCCAGCATACTGGGTGGCACTTAACCATGCCGCAGGCGGACCTCTTCGATAAGGTATTCTTTTTATGACCCTTTTTTACTGTATTATAGGTAATTTAGATTTAGGTTTTATTAAAGTTACTTACTTACCATTTCAGTATGTGAGAAATTACAATAGATTAATACTAGAGCCATTAAATAAGATCATCATGAGTGGTCATGAAGTAGCTGATTTCTTAGGTTACGCATTTGGAGAAACCTCGAAAGAGACTAGCGAAATACGAGCAAAATCTCAGTGTTAGTATTAGGAGTTCCAAGCTACTTATCAAGCAAGCTTACTACATAGTCACTTTACTAGGTCTTCGGTCCACGAAATTATTCACGATTTATTAAAAAGAAGTAATTTTATCCAAAGTATAGGAGGTCATAACCCTCTGTTTTGCTTTACCGAAATATTCGTCTAACAGCAAATATTTAAAAATGTTTTCGGACATAATAAGGATTTGTTCAAACGTTTAGACATGATAAGGCCATAAAGATTTTCACCCGAGAGATTGAATTGAAATACCCTGGCATATGAAACAAAAAAAAACATGCAATGCGCTGTTAAGATTGTTTCCGCAATCATCTCGTCATACGGTATCGGTTTTCAAAACAAGTTAATTTTAGACAAAAGAAAATCGTGCAAGACCGCGCGTTGTCTTGAGCCTTGATTTTCTCAATCAAGATTTTTATTACAGGAAGCTTTCCAACGCCAGTTCTCGCGCATCGGCAATTGCCCTTATATTGAATTTTATTATTTCAACGTTGACTGCTATACCGAAGATTGAATTGACCGTACACGTTCACGATTTCGCGTCAAAAAATATTGAAATACTGGCACAATACCAAGTTCGAATTCCGAACATTGGAGTAATATTCCAGTTCTCGCGCATCGATTACTATCATCATATCGAATTCAAAATTACATATCGTTACTTCATCGTTGAGCCAGTTATTGAAATATTCCCCAAAATTGAAATTTTATTTTACCATTTCCTTATGAAAAGTATCATGAAGGTAACCATTTTTGCATATCCAACAATCCTTGAGCATTTTCCAGTATTTTATCCGGAGCACGCGTGACGTAGGAATTCATAACACTGTTTGATTTTCCACGAACAAATATTCGAGCTCATCACTCAAATATTTGTCCTTACCGGGATTTGAACCCAGGACCGTCGGCTCAGGAAGCAACTGCGCTACAAACTGCGCCAACCTATAATTTAAGATGTTTCCTAGATACATATTAAACAATTTCAATATAGCCTTCTTAATTATCATTCCAAAACAATTTCTAATTAAAACGCATAACAAACGGGTTTATTCGCCCCATCCCCACTCATCATCGATAACGAATCGGTACCAATTCGAAACATGTCGAGCGTTATTCTACTTCTACGACGTGAATAAACCCGTTTCGCATGTATTTTAATGTGTGAGACTCACGGGAGTTTTCAATTTGTAATTGTTTACATAAAATTATTTGCCTAACATCCGTACACAAACTAGTCTCCGCACGATAAAAGCTCACAAGGGCAGAAACTCGAGCAGAATCCACCAAAGTGATGTTTTAATTACACGGTTGCCTGCTACATACCTCGAAGGGGATACGTGTTTTATCTTTCCCTGTTTCGCATAATTACGGAGCTACGAGCCCGGCGTGCCCTTTAGGCCCTCCCTTTCCGTGTACAAAAACGAAAGTTTCTCGATTTTGATACGGATTTCACAGAAAAGATATTGGAGCGTATTGGGTCTAAGTACTTATTGGATTTAATTTGAGTTGAACGTCGAATGAATTTATTCCGCTTGAGGAGTAGTAGGCTATAAATTTTAATTAGTATAGGTCTTCAAATAAGGACACAGGGCTTTTTAAATAATAAAGAAGACTTGTGCTTGGAATATTTACACCCAAATTAAAAATGCTGAAGTTTGATTGGCAAACTTGTGACGTTCGCAGGACTTAGGTGCATATGGGTAGCGTGAAACCGGCCTGGGTGGAAATCCGTGATGTACCGCCACTGTGGTAGTGCAGCTGCCTACTGAGCCGGCGAACTCGGATATTTGTTCCTGGGTCATGGATGGTCTTTCATGGATGGTAATATTAAAGTAATTTCTATATACCATTTAGTATCCATACCTCAAGCCTGCTAGAACTTGCTGTGGGACTAGGTCGATTCGAGTGTGCCTCCTGCGTGGGCCAGTACTGCCTGGTATGAAAATATTGGCTTACGCAGACGACACCCTTATCACATGCCGGGGTGCGACATATCAGGAGGCAGCCAGAAGGGCAACGGTTGGGACATCGCTGGTGGTAGATCGAATCCAGCTTGGTCTTAGAGTGTCCCTTCCAAAGACGGAAGCCCTTCTTTTCCATGGCCCGGGAAGGGGACCTCCTCGAAATGCCCAAATTAGAGTTAACAGAGAGACTGTGCCGATTAAGGCTCATATGAGATATTTGGGTCTCATCCTGGACGGACGGTGGCACTTCCGGACTCATTTTACCAGTCTTGCTCCGAAGTTGATGACCACAGCCGCCGCTCTCAGCCGATTACCTACTACCTAATATGGGGGAGCCTAATGCATCCTGTAGGCTCCTCTATACCAGAGTCATACGTAGTATGGCTCTGTACGGGGCCCCAATTTGGGTGGAGGCCCTTACAAATCATAATAAGGCGCTTCTCCGTAGGCCACAGAGGGCAATCTCAATAAGAGCTGTGCGAGGCTACCGTACCGTGTCCTTTACGGCGGCAACCATCCTGGCCGCGGACCCTCCATGGGATCTGCAAGCACAGGTGCTCGCAAAGGTCCACAGCCACAGGGCTAGGATGAGGGTTGCGGGGGAGCTTCTCGATCAGGAGGAGGTGGAGCGTGTCCGCTTTTTGGCCCAGGTGGAAACACTAACAAAATGGAAGGAGGAGCTGGAGACGGTGGAACATGGCCTAGTCACGGTGGGGGCAATTTTACCTCACTTAGAACGTTGGGTAGACAGGCGCCACGGCACCTTAACATTTCATATGGTGCAGATACTTACCGATCATGGATGCTTCGGTAAGTATCTGCATCGCATAGCTGGAAGAGAAGAATCCCCTATCTGCCACGAATGCGCCGCGCCGATGGACACAGCCAGCCATACTCTGGTAGAGTGCATCGCCTGGCAGCCTCAACGAACTGCCTTACAGGCGGTAATAGGAGTGGACCTCTTTCTGTCCAGCGTCATCGACGCTATGCTTGACAGTGAGGAGGCATGGAAAGCGATGGCCTCCTTCTGTGACGAAGTCATGTCACTAAAGGAGGCCGCGGAGCGGGCACGTGAGAACGATCCTCTTGCGAATCCGCTCCGCCAGCGACGGTTGGGGGCAGAGCCCGGCGCTATGCGCATCTGTTGCCTCCGCCGTAGTGGACCCGGGCAGGGAGTCGGGGGACTCCCTGTTTCGGAACACCACAGAACTGGGGGCAGGCACCCGTGGAAGTGTCGCCCCGCTTGGTTTCGGCTCACAACATGAGTCGCCCGCCGGAGTGCACGTGGTTGAATGCATCAAGCGATCCCGCGTCACTCCAATTAAAGGCGGTGCCGGCATTCGTTGGTGGTTTTAGACGGTAGTCCGAAGCCTCGGTTCGGTTAGTCCGTCATACCCGCTCTAGTCCCCCGATTAGACGGGATGCATAAACGCATTTCCCCAACGTTAAAAAAAAAAAAAAAGGTCGATTCGAGTGAGGTTATCCGTTATTTATTTATGCCTACTAATTTAAGACAGGCTGTGCTATACGGAGTATACGGCCATATTATTTTGGATATATTCAGTAGTAAACAGTCAGTGTATGATCCGTTTTATACGTTTAATGTGACTTTAAATCCTTCAATGTCCACGCAAATCAGAAAAGTGGCCTAACAGCGGCTCACCGATTTTTTGGAACTCCTATTTATTCGTAATTGATGATTAGCTTAATGTGTGTTTCAGTTTTACTCTACTGGTTGCGGTGAAAGGTTAACCATACAGAGCGGTCCCAGTTCCAAAATTGGACACGTTTATTTAAAAATCGGCCAAGTGCGAGTGGGACTCGCGCACGAAGGGTTCCGTACCATAATCTATAACAAGTTTGTTGTATGGGAGCCCCCCTTAAATATTTATTTTATTTTATTTTTAGTATTTGTTGTTATAGCGGCAATAAAAATACATCATCTGTGAAAATTTCAACTGTCTAGCTATCACCGTTCTTGAGATACAGCCTGGTGACAGACGGACGGACGGACGGACGGACGGACGGACAGCCCGTTTTTGCCCTTTGGGTACGGAACCCTAAAAAATAGACCTTTTCAGATATTCGCGTGTACATTTTGCTGACGGACGACCTTCATGGTTTGGTTGACGTGCACGTGGAAGAATAATTATTTCAAGGGCAAAAGTGCTTTGAATACTAAAATTCCAATAAGTTTATTATGAATTTGAAGACCAAGGGTGAAGGGTTAAAATTTGATTCGGTGAAACCAAAATTGTAAAGGAATGAAACGTATTAAGTGGATTTATCGTGTTATCGTGTAACAGAATATGAATTATTTCTAGTTTTAAGTTAAAACTAGAAATTTAACTTCAACGTTAATTTTGGAGATAAGTTAATTGACGCGTTAACTGTTTTTTGTAATGCTCTGTGTTGGTTACTAGTTAACCCCGTGTGAAGACTCCTACAGTCGAGCGTAAACCTGCGGTCCTGCCATATGTGAAAGGGGTCACGGATAGGATTGGAAACATCTTGAGACGGGCTTCCATTAAAACATATTTCAAGCCGATGAAGAAGATGTCTCAATACCTGAGGCCCGTGAAGTGCAGCATCCCTCTGCAGAGTGCTGGTGTTTACAAGCTGGACTGCGAGTGTGGTCTGTCATACATTGGCCAAACGAAACGTAGTATAGCTACACGGGTTAAGGAGCATGTAGCTGATGTCAAGCACCGTCGTTGCAACAGGTCTGCAGTCTGCGAGCATGTCATGGACAAACCAAACCATTCAATTAAGTTTGACAACACTTCAATCCTTGCGAGAGAGAAACGACGTTTTCCCAGAATGTTGCGCGAGGCTATTGAAATCAAAAAATATCCCAATTTCAATAGAGAAGATGGTTTGTCATTACCACCGGCTTGGGATCCTGTTGTACATCTTATCAAGGATCAAGCAAGACACAAGACTGGAAACCCTGGGCCTCAAACGGTGTAAAACAAATTAGTGTTAAAAGTAGTATATGTAGAGTTTTTGTTTAAAAGTATTTCATAATAATAAATAAGGAAATCTGGGAGTTTTCTTTGGCGGTTCTTTCTCCTCAGTAAGCCTTTAGTGAACCGCTGGTAGATATTTTAAATAAAATAATAAATGCCCTTCTGGCACATGTGTAACTGTCTTTACACATTAGGCCCATCTGGCATGTATGAACACCTTTATTTTAAATTAATATTTACAAAATGGGTAGTTTGCACAAATGTAACTTTGACAGAGAAAAATTGTGTTTTTCTCAGTCAACCTTTGACAACGGTATCTGTAAAGGTACTGAAACGTCAGGGAGGCTCAAATAATTAATATACGCGATATAATCCGTTTAAATTGTTTTATTTAAATGGTTACTAGTTTTTAAAATTGGAGATATTTCAATAGAAGTTAGACAAGGAGATCAATTCAAAACGCACCACTAATAAGCAGCATTAGTAAAATGCGAGCAAAATTCATTAAAGTGTCAAAAATATTTCATAGTTCAAAAATCGAAACTTTAACCTTATAAAAGGCCCGTGTTAATACATATTATAATTTAATAGGACGCGTGTATGTATTACTATTAATGCCACTACCTAGCCATGACCACAATGGTTTTTCCTATTAGCTGATACAGGTACACCCGCCTTAGGTACCAATTATCAAAGAAAAGGTTTCTGAATGAGGTTAACAACCTTTCATAACTCAAAATAAGTACAGGAGTCCAATCGGATAGACCCAGTATGGGCATTATAGGTAAGGTAAGCGCTATTTAATTTTCTACTTACAAAGATCGACTTGTATCTAAGTACCTATAACTTTACTGCAAATCAAAATAGGGTCCTAAAAGACGTGAATAATTAAAACAGGAAATTCTCCATTCAATTTGGTTCGTAAATTTCCTGCTACATAATGTAGATTCGTTTAATAGTTACATGTTATCCCTACTTGAAGCGCGGCCGAAGTGTTCGACCAAACTTGAAGCAGGTAAGTAAGGCGAGTTAACGGCTACAAAGTCTGTTATGCTTTTGCTTCCCCGAATTAAGATATAATTTCCATATTTTTTTGTATTAGGTATAAATCTCGAAGCTCTCTAAGTACCTTTTGAACAGATCTACAAATTCTACAATCCCAGCACACATTAGTTGTAAAACCATTTCGCTTTACGCCTCGTCCCATTGATATTGCAGTGAACAACAAAACAAATCTCATTGACAGATCTATAACCGTTTTTTAACCGACTTTAAAAAGAAAAGATTCGCAACTGTTTTTTTTTTAATGTTTGTTACCTCAGAACTCCTTCATTTAAGATTTATTTTTATCGTCACTAGGCCTTTCAAAATGATCTTTAAAAACTCCATGAGGGATCGAAGATACTACTCAATATATGCAATATGCATCTGTCGATTTTGGTTGGTTGGTTTTATATTGTTTTCTCGGAAATACGATTTCTTCTCATTGAATTCGGTTATATTCCATGAATAAGTGATTATATGGATTCACGCTACTCTGCCCACGTTAGATTTAATTCATCCCAAGCAAGACAACGAACAGATTATGCTCAATCCCTTTACCCCATCACAACATGCAACGTCACCTAAGCAGGTATTTAAGCTGACACAAAACACGTTTCGTTCCACGAAATGTAAGTTAATTATGATTACACCGCGAACCGTAAATCAAGGCACTCGCCCTTCTGCCAGGATTCTGTCACGGCGACAAAAGGTAAGTGTTACACAAAAGCTATTCAATGCCGCTATATGCGAATTTTCGCGACAGGGGTGGCGCGGCGCGTTTTATTTATTAAGAGAAGGAAATTGCGGGATGCTCCAATTTATCATGCTACAAGTACAAAGCGCCGTGTTAATTGTATCTGTGTCAAAGATTTACATACTGTTTTAGAAGGAAAATAAGAAATTAGTGCTGACAACTGACTGCAATATTAATATCAGACGAGGGATAGTTTTCCGTAGCTACGTATAAATGACAAGATGGCAGTCAGATTAACCCCCTCGTATGCGATGTGAATTTATTCCAATCCACGATCAAGTTGTAAATAGGAAGGAGGTTTTTATTAAACGCATTAATTAAATGCAAACTATACCACAATTAAACAGTTACGTAATATATTTAGTTGAATAAATTTAGTTCCAAGCCTGTCTGATTTCTAAAATCCTAAAATCTTCATTTAGCCTATCAAAATTGCACGTGTTTATCGTTTATGAAGTTTCTACAGTTATTTTTCGATACACAAAACATAAAGCATCAAGTAAGTAGAAAACAGCTTGACTCCATCGCCAATGGCCCGAAAAATACAGGAAAATTTACTGGCGAGCATTTAGTTCTAAGATGGCAATATACTAAGTACCAGCCCTCGGGTAAATCGACCGTGGAGATGGTATCGAGCGCGCCGGCTTGGGGTCATTAAAATGAAATTTGCTTTCATGCTAACCGGAATATCGTGGTAGATATGAGCCGAGGCGTGACGCCAAATGACACTGTTGATAGTGTAGTGGTGGAGGTACTAAGGGCTTTATAGGGATTATAAAGATGCTCATAATTATAAGTACCTATTAGAGAACTTTTCAAAATTGAACAGAATAAATGTTAATCGTATATTTGTGGTGAAAGAAGAACGTGGTCAAAGAAATTAAAAGCCAAAATTTTATGCGATCCAAAGCAGTCCACCGCTTAGCAAATACAGAGCGCAATGTAAAAAAACGGAATCAGAAGGCATTATTTCCTACGGTCTGCATAGCGGTTCTGTAGCTCAGTTGGAAGAGCAATGTTCCGGTTTCACATATGTCGTGGGTTCAAGTCCCACTTGGACTGCAGTGGAAATAAAATTTTGGCTTCTTATTTATCCTTTATATCTATATACAATATTAGAAAACTTGTTATAACGTGCCTTACAGTTATTAGTACGAGCCAAAAGATACAAAGAAAGAAAAAATACAACTAGAGATCACCGATCATGTTTCGGTAGATTGTACACCTCATCAAGCAGGAAGCAAAGAAATAAAGAACACAAAATAGAATGCAACAGGTCCTATTGCTCAAGGTCTATCTCATCCAGGCAACCTTTGGGCAGTGGAAAAGAAACTTGAAAGTTTTACTCGTTAATGTTATTATTTACTCTCGCCGAAAAGCCTTTTTGTAGGCCGTCTCTGTATGCACCCGCACCCCTCAGTCTCCCTCAAATGGTTATAAGTAAGTGTAACTAGGTAAATAGTTGATAGATAGAGCTGGTGATATCATGATGATCGCGTTTATCACACGATAGATAAATGACAAATTACGCATCTTTTTTAGACTTGAGTAGAAAATAAATGGGTTATAGTTTTGACGCGAACAGCTATATCTACTTATTTGGGAATTTCTCGTAAATCTATTTGGTTTACTTATTCCTTCGAATATTCACAATTATTATTTTCTTCGGTTTCCGCGACTGTCACACATTTAAATAAAACAATTTGACTCCAACCTTTCAACCTTTGACAACGGTACTATCTGTAAAGTCAGGGAGGCTCAAATAATTAATATACGCAATATAATCCGTTTAAATTGTTTTAATTACTGAGATACCAGAACCAGTCCATGGCAAATCTGGCTAAAATGGCGAAACCTAAGTCGAGCGAGACGCACTTTTCATCTAATATTGATGATGACAACAGCACTGGGCCGATATTAGGTAACGTTCCGGAAGCTGTATACACTTGTATCACTTACGTTTAAGATCTTGGAAGTCATTGTCGTTGGCAGGTACCGGATGGTGAACTGACCGCTGTGGTACCTATGTCAAAAACTTGAAAGGGACAGTCATGTTACGTATTGAAAAACTTACACATATTATATTTATCCTAATTTAATTGGAAGAGACGCTAATAGTACCAATGTACTGAGATCAAAACAATTGATGTTTATATACTTACTAAAGTTGAACTCATAATCGCGATAATACTATACTAACAGTAATTTGACGACGCGGTTGGCGCAGTTTATAAGCAAGCCTTCTGAGCCGGCGTTCCCACGTTCGAGTCCCGACCAAGGAAAATATTTGTGTGATGAACTCGAATATTTGTGCTTGGGCCATGGTTGTTCAATGTGCTTAATATTTATCTATATAAATAAATAAATAAATAAATAAATAAATATCAGACAACCTCACACAAATCGATCTAGTCCCAAATTAAGCTTAAGAAGGCTTGTGTTTAGGGTACTAGACGACGATATATATACTTATATAGATAAATATATACTTAAATACATATAACAACCATGACCCAAGCACAAATATTCACAAACAAATATTCTATATAAGTATGTATATCGTCGTCTAGTACCCATATCACAAGCCTTCTTGAGCTTAATTTGGGATTGATTGATTTGAATGATTGTCTGATATTTATGTATTTATTTCGTTTAGTTTAATTGGCTACCAAAGAAGAATTATTTTATATAAGGCGGTTTTGTTCACTTATTTAAACACCAGGGTACGGCCCATGCGCTTCAGGAGAGCAAGTGCCACGCACACATACTGACAGAATCTACGAGATTGATATACATTGTGAACCCATATATTTACAACAGATTACCCACAAGTCCCAAAACTATCAGAGATACTTAAGACTGGAGATATTTTTAAAACGTTGCTGAACGAAAGATGCTCAGTTTAGAGAGCACAATTAAACCTTGCATTTAAAGCCGCATGGTCAGAGATACCCTGTATAGTTAATGTTTCGTATTATATAATTATTATTACTACTTAATGACGTCTAAACATAAATAAATTAAAGTGTGTTGGGTGCTAATTTTTAGAAGATTAATATTATGCCACAAGTTCTCTGGCATCTATTTCATAATATCACAAGTTTTTTCCCATTCCTTTCCTATTTCCGACTCCTATTATTTTCTCCATCCAGAAATATCCGGAGCCCTGTTAAACTGCTCCCACTGATAACCACTATTTTTCCTCGGAAACAACTATTAGTTCCCCCAGGGCTTATGGAATGTAATAAATTTTATTTCATCTCGACATATCTGCCTTTTTCTATTAGTTCAGCACTTGCGGTCTATTTCACCAAAAGAGATTTTAAATCAAGTGTGGAAAATAACGACCTGGACTTTCGGTTCATGAAACTTGCTTATCGTTGGAAACGTGTTTTCTATTATCCACTTTGGCAAACACTTTTGTGAAAAAGGTTGAAATGAACATGAACACTCGCTTAGATTTCATTTTTCGGCGAAATATTCATCAGAAAAAACCCTTTTTTCCCAACGATCTTTTGTAATTTACCTCGAGTTTGCTCAGATAATTACACGTTTAATTTACGGAGCACCTTTACAAAATTAAAGCGTTGTAAAGCTATTGTCTTCCAGTTCATTTAGCCAGCCTTTGGGATAAACACCATCGTTAATCCGGCTGTGAAGACAATAAGTAATGCTGACCCGTGGACCTTTTAAAATTGCACAATGACCACTAACGGAAGGCCTATCATTTTGAATAACACCCCCCTAAATTTCTCGGTCCTTCAGAGGTCTCGGGACTCTGGTCAGTTAGGACATGGATGTGTGAAATTGTAATTGTGAAACGTGGTCATTATCCATGCAGCGACCCTGGAAGGGTGACGGGGGTTCCTTGACGCGCGCAAGATTAGTCCCCCATGCAAAGTTTTAAATTAAACGACCCCTAGATAAAGGGCTGAGGCTTGCTTACGAACGTGTCAGCCATTGTTTCAGAAATTTGGATTTTAATACGATGCCCCGAAGTCATATGAAATCCAACGTCAAGTTTTAGTCTAAAGCTAAAAGTGAATAATGTTTGACTCGTGTTGGCGTGACGCATGTTAAATATTTTTAACATATTGCAACACGTAACAACCTTTACAGAAATTGTTGTCATGTAAACACGTTCGAACTAGCAAGGGGTAAGAAATTTTACCACGATATATATGGAAAGGGTGAATTTTGCCCATTTGTCACAATCTTGTTCAGAAATCAATTTTGTTTCAGTATTATATTTTCACATCACAGCGTGGTGTGGGCTCAATCACGAACAATAATGCAATAATGTAAGGTGAGGTGGGAGAAAACCAATAAGGTATTTGATGAGATGAGTAGTGTACAGAGCACCCTTGTAAAATTATATATAATACATTGTATTAAAATATTTATATATATAGGGAGGAAAGAGCGATTAATATATGTTTATGGTTTGTCGATTAAACCTTATTTATTACAGCTGGTCGGTCTTATATGCAAGAAATACGGAAGAAAATATTTTTACCACACAGAAAATTTGGAGCGAAAAAAATTACTCATCCCACCCACACTGATCGCATCTATCTACTTTGTGCGCCGACTGGCGACTGACAGGCGAATCGTAACAAAAAAGCGCCAAAAATGATAATACTGTTAGGTTGCAAGTGCTACAGAAAACTTTAGCTGCTTTTTTTATAATTTCCTACATGTTTTTACGTAAACAGTCCTAGTTTGGTTAAGTGGATGGCTCCGACCTTTTACTATTTGTGTTAAATCGAAATAAGCATTGTTCATTTAACTTTTTTTTAAGCCGTTTTAAAATAAGTCCCAATATGTTCTTACTCCCTGTTCGACACCGACGAAAAGTTTTAAGTCAGTTTAAAGTTGGTCTTTATCTCGAAAGGCTTTTATCCTCCATCGAACCAGACGGACGTACAGTGTGCACTGGACAATGGACATAATACATCTATTCTGTCGCTATTACTTTTATAGACTACTCGGACATAGATAGATAGAATACTCTTTTTTCCTTTTTTCTCTCATTTCACACTTCAACAATAAATAAAAACAAACAATACGATAGAAGTAAACAACAAGCGGTCTTACCGCTTAAGAGCGATTTCTTCTAGACAACGTTTGGGTATCCGATTTAAATTTTTGACATTTACACTCCTTCCCCATTGAAGAAGATAATTGAAAAAAAAAAGTATTTTATGAGTAAACACAAAAGTTCAAACGGCAGTGCCAGGTAAGGCTTATTTCTAATTAGCTGTGAATATTTATTAATTAGTTGTAAAGTATAATTAGGTTTCGTTTACACCTGTTTCCTCCTCCAAAACTAAACCAAATCGTTTACGTAGGAACTGTATGGGAAGGAAAAGTTCTGTGTCGGACCGTCTCGATATTTGATATAAAATGTGTGTATTAGGCGTCTGCTTTTGGCCAACATTGAGAAGGAAACAGACGAGGACGAAACCTCGATTTGTATAACCCTGTTAAGTTATGTTTGGACCTCATTCGTATGCGACGCCATAGTTACCAGATGCAAACTGAACGTAGACTCATAGTATGGGGAAAGGAGCAGTGATATATATCCTCTTAATGCCCATTGTAGTCTTTTTTATACGCTGTAAATCTAAAGTGAACTTTCTGTATTACTCTCATGAAGGAGGAGTGATTTAAATTTGCTGTTTGCACCGGTGGGATTACGCCCTGATACCTCGCGACATTTTATCGCGCGAAATTTTATTGTGCCCATAAAACCTGGAATTAAATCATGCGACTTCCGCACCTACATAAAACATTGTGTCGGAACGGAATTCCATCGTTGCTGGCTTTATTTTTATTTACCTAAGCAAAAAAATGGAAATGTGTAGATATTTTTACTGTTTTTACCGTCGACATATTTATTATACATTTAATTTATGTTATCACTGTTTTTTTTTTTCACTCAAACCCAAATGCCCTCTGCATTCTGAAAGATCGAATAAGAAATAAAGATATCCGTTTGATAAAGCAGAAAAAATGATGTAACTCAAGGAATTATGAAACTTAAATAATAAATAAATATCAAGGGACAATCTAACACCAATCTACCTAGTCCCAAACTAAATAGAGCTTGCACTATGGGTAATAGACGACGATATACTACATATAATATACAAATACAAATAGATAACATCTATGATCCAGGAACAAATATTCGAGTTCGTCACACAAATATTTGCCCTGGCCGGGATTCGAACCCAGGACCACCGGCTTAGTAGGCAGGTGCACTACAAGCTAAGCCAACCGCGTCGTCATCTCGTACTTAAGTGGCAACTTAGAATAAATACATCTAGAACGAAAATCTTCATACAAAAGATTTTTGTAAGATGAAGCCGCTTTGGATTTACGAGTATGTATGCGTGCCTGTGAACCAATCATAGAGAAGTGTTGCTTGTGACATTGACGTAGTGACAGATGCGCACACGGACGAAACTTGGCCCGTGTTATGTACTTATGTAGAACTATTAAGTATTCTGTGCCCGTGCCCAAAACTGGCTTCACTTTCAAGCGCGAACTAGGTTTTTAGGCGTATTTATTTTAAGAGTGGCAATGACAGGACATTCGTAGAATTGACGGCCGCTGTGGCTGACGAGTTTCTAGTTAGCGACCACGCAAAGGATGCACTTTGGGTCCCTCATGAGGTGATGACCTGGCAAAGGCCAGAAGTTCACTGAACGGGAGATCTTTAGGGGAGATCGTTGCCCAGCATTGGAAGTCTTTTAGATGATAATGACGATAATTATTTAGTTACTGAGTAATACTTAATTATGATTTGTTGAATTTGGTATCATTTGTTTGTTAACTTGTATTTATTATACTGTTGAATTCGTGTAAACTGACTTTGTATTATTTAAGAATAATATTACTAAATGTTATTTATAATTTAATTAAAGGTATAATTTAATAAAGAACTTATCTCCTTTTATTAAAGGTAGTTAATATTAAACAAAACAATCACAATATACTCATATTTTTTATTTAATTAAAAACTGCATGGATCACCACACTTTTAAATATAGCTGAGTATTTACTTAACTACAATAAAGACTACACGGAAGGAATTGTGTAAGCCTTTGTACCTGTAACTGGCTGATAAAATTTCTGATTGCTTTCGAACAACGACATCTTTGATAATAGCCTTCTATCGTTGAATCCATACCCTCCTGGGCTAGCAGCGCACGTCTGTCGTTGAAGATAAAGTGTCCATCTAGTGCCCTCGAAGTGCATGTAGGCGAACGATCGGATGCTCTTCACTAGTCGCGCCGTTTCAACTACATATCCTTAGTCCATGAATTGCATAGCATAAGAAGTATCTCCACCTTTGTCGTCTGGGGACAGGTCATTGAACTGGCGAGCTTCATAATCTCCTTCAACATGACGCAGGCGCAAGTAACCATTGGTCATTGGAGTGACCGTCCAAGAGCAGCCACTGAAGTCAGGCGTGAACACGTACTTTGGGCTGGTTGGAAGACGGATTTTTTGGTACATCTATAAACCCGCCTTGCGGCAGCCAATACGCATCCTCGCCTGATGGGTCCACTTGAAGCGCTTGCATCGTCTTTATACCGGTTACATCAACGTAAGTGAACTTTGCTTGAATTCCTGTGACTTTAGGCGATTGCGGAGATGCTATGGGTCCAGCGGTGAAGGCGTATAGACCAAAATTCGATGATGTCACCACCTTGCTTAGAGCTTGCGATTGTCCCACTCTACCGCTTACTAATCCAGATGAACCACACTCAATGAGAACAGCGTTATGTAAGTATCTGGCCTCTCCTACTAATAGTTTATTATCCAGTAACATTGGTAGGTCAGTACCTTCGACTATTGCTCCATGAAGGAGCAACCAAACTGGGATTACGCGTAGTAACTCCATAATGCTTCACAAAACTGCAGTAATGCTTGTAACGACGCTGTTTATATAGTGGTATTGGTATGTAATGAATCATTTGCATCGGTCGAGCCATCTTATCTGGGCTTGAGTGCGATACGGATTTTCCGTTAATCAATGTTATTGTTTGCGTAAAACACAGTAATAGTAATATCATAATACGTACGGCCTCACTTACTGGTAAATCTGTGACACTAGGTATTTACAACTTTCCTTATTTGTTTAACATTCTGTAACAGTCCACATGTTTTTGCGTTCCCATCCAATAAAAAAAGGTCAAGTCAATTGGTAAGAATAAAGTACTCTAACAAGTGACCTGTAGGTTGTACCGTTGTACCGTTGATGTAATGTAAAATGTTACACAGTTCTGCCATTTAGTTGTACACTATAAGCATATTTTATTATTATATTAGCAATAGTAGTATTGACGCCTGTGCATATTTACACGTCGCGCCAGCTGCATAATATGTGAAACTTTTATTATGTAACAACTGTTGTACCATATTTTATGTAAATAAATAAAACATTCATTCATTCATTATGTAATACCTATTGTTACTATAGGATTAGCTCAAAGAAAAAAATCAGCATGGAACATTGAACGGTGATAAATAAACGATAAACCTTCGCGCAATTAACGTACTGATGTAGTGCATAGACATCTTTATATAATAAAGTATCCCCGCCACCTGCCCGCTGCCGCCATTAGTATGACACACCTGGAGCAGGCAGGTTGTGGAAAACCGTAAACCTGTTTACGTTGTTTTATTAAATCTATTCCCGCCCTGAAACGCTGGACGTGACATGTACATTCATAGAGTTATGTTCCAAGCTGTAGGTAATTAAAGTTGGTAGCACATCTTCATTCATTCCAACTACCCAAATTACTCTCTTGTAAAGTTCAATGACGGAGAAATTCTCAAGTGCCGACTGCTGATGTTCTCTTTTCACAAAATAATATAGAAGACCTATATTATATCTACCCTTATAATTTTCATAACGTAGCGTATATATGATATTATGGTATGTAAAGTCGAGTTGAATCACTAGGTAAAGTCTGTAAGAGTGGACATAGGTCAAAACATACATAGTAATTGACTGATTCATCTTTAGGTACCTTCTTGACTAATTAAATAAATAGCATAAAATATAATCCCACGTTTTAAGATTTTTTATTTTGGATTATGGTTTTTTTTTTAAATATGGGCGCTTTCAGCAAACATTTGAATCTTGAAGTTATAAAGTTTTCTTGAAGTTATCTCTGCAACTCATATATAGAAAAAAAAACCTAGTTTTAGAAACTAACATAGACGCTACATAGAGGAGGAGGAAGACTTCACAGATAATTATAGCCATTTAGCATCTCAAGGTTTCTACGAACGACGAAACATAGTATATAAAAGAAAAAAAACCGACCAAGTGCGAGTCGGACCGAAGGTTCCCTTATCCCATCTTAAGACTTTGCACGCCAATCACGAGTACCAGTCCGTACGCATTTTTGCTTTAAGTCACCGGCCATTTTAATAACTCCCACGTATGGCTCGACGATAACGAATACCATTCGTGACACTTTTTTCCTTAGAGACGCGGATGACGAGTAGTACTCGAGATCAGATTTCATAGCGTTTGTATAAAATAACGACCACAGTTCGTGATCCGCTTAATAGCAACGTGTAGAAGAACGTTTAAGCTACCCGCACACATACAATTTATTATCGTGAGGGGTGGGGGGACGGCATGACCACGGCATGACGATGCGTCGCCCGCGCTGCGTCGTCAGTTCGCTGCGGGCTACCTAATAAAACCATATTAGAGTTTTTTTATTTTCATAAAACGAGTTCTTTTCAGCGTAAGATTTAAAATAAAATAAATATTATAAACCTATTGTTTTATTTTATCCTTATAAAATACTAAAACACCTCTTAAGAGGGCGCCGAGCGTTTGCGACTGAACCATAGAGCGCGGGGAATGCCTACTTATTTAAATCGGCGCGCAGCCGCCATAGTAAAAATGTATGGATAATTAAAAGCACTTTTTGATAAATCTGGACCTTTAATACCAAACAATCATTGAAATATTTGATGCGGACAAATTGTAATGTAAACATTCATCTTTTTTTTTATCAGAATAGATTTCCATTGTTAAAGTATAAAAAAAACACTTAACGCCTGCTTACGATTTTACAATTTTCGTCCAACTTTACTTAGTTCTCTAGGGTAAAATATTAATAATCTTATAATTTTTCCACGGAGAAGTTGTTAACACATTCTTCGTAATGCTGAATATATAGTTTAGAAATGGATTAAACAATTAGTGTTGACGTTATCTACTTAACGGCAACTGCCTATTTTTTCACGTTTCGCTCGGTGCAGTCTTAAATAAATAAAAAATCGTTCATATATATACGCTAATATTTTTTTTATAAATCTTGAAGTATCATCGAAAAACGCCGGCGACCCAAAGATGACGCTTTAAAAAATGCGCGGCGTCTTTAGGATAAAGAGCATCACGAGTGCATCGGCTTCTGGAGCGCGGCAGCGTTAATAACTTACGGCGTGCAAAGTGTTAACTGGCCGGCTTAAGGTGGATACCCATTATACCGTATCATGCTATAACCGTTATATGAACGTATCAGGCACGGAATGTAACGCGACACGGACCGCTATGCCCACTACAACGTGCCCACATCATTTCATATCCGTGCATAACGAGTTTAGTGACCGTAGTGTCCGCGTATCATCCCCGTAGCATAAGCGAGTTTAGTGACCGTAGTGTCCGCGTATCATCCCCGTAGCATAAGCGTTCATACCCGGCGTTACAGTTCTATGTAGTTTCATCTGTGTTTTCGTGTGAGCCAGACTATCTGGAAGAGCAATCGAATACTTTTGACAAGAAAATTATTCCTATACTTACCTATACATACTTTTACAATGCCTAGTAGAACATTTACCATGAGGGAATTAGTAATGATAGATTTGAAAAAAAGAAAAGTCGAAGGAGAATATTGGACATTATTTAAACACCTAGTGGATGACGAAGAAAAATTTTATATCATATCCACTTTCGTATGACGCAATTTCAATTTAATGAATTATAAAAAAAAAAACATATTATCACAAAAATAAACACCACATTTAGAGAAAGTCTTACATCACGAGAAAAGCTAGCAGTGTGTTTGCGGTAAGTAAAATACTAATTAATAAAAATGGTGTTACAGGTGTACTGAAATATCTCATTTTGCTCCCTTGTGATGTGACACAATCTACTATAATTTGGCTTATTAAAGGTTCTACATATGATGAAACAGTGAAATGATGAAAAATAATCAAATTCTTTTATTTTCGTACTTACTGATTTTAACAAATTTACAGCTTATTAGCCAAAAATAATCTATCACATTTTACTACACAAACACTAGTAATCTTGAGTATCATCATTCCAGACAGAATTTTTCGACAGGCTAGTTGGCTCATTCCAGTACGGACTTGTTGGCATTGGCGTATCAGTACTTGTCGGTAGTGTCGTACCCGAGCTTGGGGACGGATTGGAGGAGTATGGAGATGAGCTAGGTGGAGCAAGGTGTTGCAGTTCCATTTCAGACACTAACGAAAATATTTTATTTTTCGCTAGTGCTTGGACGATATGGTGAGAACTTTTCAGTTTCAGAAATGCGCGGGTAAAAGAGCGGGTAGAAATATGACAACGCGTTTATATCGTGCTTAGAACGGTCACCATACGCGGTTATAACCCGTTTGGCCGCCTGCATGCACCGTTCTAGCACCGTTGCGTGCCATTCACGGAGCGTTTCGACACCGGCAAAATATCCTCGCCGACAATATTTGACGATCCGTGCATGGCACTCGACGGGTATGATTGGTGACGGAACGGGCTAGTATGCATAGCCTCCTACTTTGTAATACAAAGAATATTTATTTGCCTGACACGTTCATAGCACGGTCATAGCATGCTACGGTATAATGGGTATCCACCTTTAAGTTAAGTTTGCTCCTGGTACCAGTGAGGTGGAAAGTTAAATATTTATTTTATTCCGTTTTTTAGCATTTGTTGTTATAGCGGCCACAAACACATCATCTGTGAATATTTCAACTGTCTAACTATCACGGTTCATGACATACAGTCTGGTGACACACGGACAGACAGTAGAGTCTTAGTCTTAGTAGTTTGGGAACAGAACCCTAAAATTGACAAATCTATAACGTTCCAAACATGTTACATATTTCGCACGTTGTACTTAGATGAAATGGCAGAGCTGCTACGTCGGCTGGAAACATTTAGTTTGGGTTTGGGTTTAGCGATAAACAAAGCCAAGACTATGCTCATGATAATTGACCGGTTCGCAGCTATTCAACGCACTGATCTTCTAAAAGATTATGAGACCATAAACCAGTTTCAATATCTTGATTCTTTGATTACAAATAAGGGAAGTAGCGAACCTGAAATACGCAGGTGATTTGGCATGGCCAAGACTGCAATGACCCAGCTTAGAAAAGTTTGGAAGGACCATAACATAACCTATCGTACCAAAATACACCTGGTCCGTACCTTTGTCTATTCCATTGCTGAAACATGGACCTTTAGAACTACCGACACACAGAGAATCGATGCTTTTCAGATGTGGTGCTGGCGCCGTAGGCTGCAGCTGCATACTATGGACAGCTTCCGCACAAATGTCTCTATTCTGAAGCAACTAAAGATAGAGAAAACACAGCGCTTATTAAGGTAAAAGACCTAGAGGCAGAAGTCCCAAAAGTTGGACAGACCAGATACCTGAAGAGCTGGACATATCAGTCAGTGCTGCTCTCCACCAAGCAACGTAACGTAACCGATGGAGCCAACTAGCTGACGGAATCAGAAGGAGTCACGATCCTCAGCAGTGAGGGAACGAAGAGAGAGAGAGAGAGAGACTTAAGAGATCCTCCTGCCTGTTATATTAATTTTACGACATAAGATTGTGACGTATTTCGCCGTAATTATTTCGTACGGTATCGTCTCCGGGCCCCAGAGTTTGGGTTCAATTACTTTGTTGACAACTGTCGGCAGGAAATTGGCAAATAATTTAATTATGAAGATACTGATTAAACATTTACCAACTGGTTAGTTCCCGTTCTAACTCAAAGACACACTACTCTGTTGTCAATCGTAAACAAGGGGCTAAATTTTGACGTTGCTAATGATATCTGGCGGTAATATCACCAATAATAAGTCCTCTAAAATAATATCTATAGGAATGATTTGTATACAAAAAAACGGTTTATGATCCATAGTAGTTTCTTTCTTATAGAGATCAATGTTTGTCGGAGCAAGCGAAGCATTCCAGTTTCAGCTTGCTTGGCCTAAAATTATTTCGTATGTCCGGAAGGTGTCCAGGCGATTTTCGGCTGTTTTCGCCTACAGGTCGCATTTCTCAACCGATTTTCATGTTGTGAGTAGGTTCGATACTTAATATCTATACGTCTAGGTATCTAGATTTTCCTTTTCAAAAATGTTCAATATAACGGAGATATTTATATGATCGTACGGCAGGGTTATAAATACGCTTAATACACCTTATTCAGTTTAAGACTCATTAGCCATTTGATAGCATCGTCGTTGTGGTTGATCAGGTCTCCGGCAGGGCCTCCAGTGTAGCGAGTTAGAGGACACTCTTTGATAATTTGCTGAATGGATTGCACTTCAGCACTGCAGTCGGAAGCAGAAGCAGCCCAACCGCAGCGATGCGTGTATTGAGCGCAGCGACCGTGGCCAGGCCAATACAGAGTTTGTTGTTAAATGATGGAAATATGCCCCCATATATTCTAAACGTAAAACAATTACAAATTTCAACAATTTCGAAAGAAGGTCTGACTAAATAAGAATATTATTTGATAGGCAAAAATCCGAGATGGCTATTCCATCGCTATGCAAAAACGACGTTTTTCTATCTACGCGTGAAAGATTAACAAATCAACAAACATTTTCACATTTATAGTAACTGCAAGTCTCACGCAATTAGGTAGGGTAAATCGCCAATTACCGGCCACCTCATAGTAAAAATGAACTCTGTTCAGGTTCACTTACAAACATCATTTATTTTATTATAAATAAATAAATAAATATCGGACAAATCAATCTTAGGCCACAGTAAGCTCTATTAGTAGGCTTGTGTTATGGACACTAGATGACGATAAACATACTTATTGTATAGATAAATAGATACTTAGATATAAATAACACCCATGACCCAGGCACAAATATTCGAGTTCATGGCACAAATATTTGCCCTTGCCGGGATTCGAACCCAGGACCGTCAGCTCAGTAGGCAGTTGCTTAACCACTGTGCCAACCGCGTCGTCAAACGTGAAACTAAAATATAATCACCAATTTCAGTTATAATAAGGTGTTAATTACTGACCACCCTTCAATAAAAAGCCACGTTATACTAAAATGAATTCAGTTTGTAGGTGAACAGAGTTAATTTTTAGTATGATGTGGCCAGTTATTGAGCGGTGGTCAATAATTGGAGATTTACCCAATTACAATATTCGGTCAAAAGTCTTATTTCGGTTGCGTGTATAGGTGACATTATAATATAAAATTCCCTACGCTTTTTCGTTCCTTGGTAAGTTGAACTGCGTAATTCTAATATTCTTACAGTCTGAGCATGAATACAGAATAAAAAGGTACTTCGTGGAGGGGACTACTTCTTATGCAAAACGTGTTACTATTCTAATGAATCTCATTAAATTGTATACAAGTTTATTCGCATGGAGCGCGGGTGTTAAGCACGTAGGCTACACGAGTACAATTGGATATGTCAGGCATGCAAACTTTACATAATGCAGTATTTTCTCTGCATCAATTTCAGAAACCTGTCCTTCGTATTTGTAGTCATAATTAAATTGATCTAATTCGAAACTTAGGCTACCTGTCTACTGAAGTGGACCGAAGCTATATAAGATAGACCAATCGTGTATTCTTTAGACTTATTTTAGTCTCCACAAAGAAAGCCTGATTAGTTCATTATTTCCACTCCGTTTCAGGGGACAGTCCAGCTTAAATATATGAGTTAGTACTCTGTTAATAAACCACGATGTACTTTGTCCTTAGCAGGTTTGTTGTTTAGCCGGGGCGGGGGGCCTATGATGGTTGCGTTTATCACGTGATAAATAAGTGACAAAGTATCTGTCACTCACATTCGCATCTTGTCAAAACGTGATGGATGCTTTGTCACTTATTTATCGCGAGATATAAGGACAACGATCATAGGCCCGCTGGATCAGGTTTCGAACCCTGAAGCATTACAGTTTATAACAAATGGGTGTTTCTACATGTAATGTCAGCGAAAGTGTCAATGCGTTAAAAAAATGGTATCTTTAAACTATCTTCATTAAGTTCCCATAATATTATTCAATGCGGGTAATTAATTAAATAGTTTGAGCTAGTTGCGGAATATGCGAGTAATAATTAAATGGTATTAATTAATTAAGTAAGTATCACAGTTGCGCAACTACTGCTACAAGATAAGGTAAGACCTTGAACAATGAATCGTAAACTAGGAATTTCAATTTTTTTAGAATGTAATGCTTTAAATGTAAATTATTAAATATATCAAAGGATAATCTTACACAAATTGACCTAGTTCCAAACTAAGCAAGGTTTGTACTATGGGAACTAGATAACAATATACATGATATACAAATATATATATAACCCAGGAGCAATTTCGAGTTCATAACACAAATATTATGTGCCCTTGCAGGGATTCGAACCCAGGACCGCCGGCTCAGTAGGCAGAAGTACTACAAACTGCGCTAACCGTGTCGTCAACTTTAGAACTACACATAAACCTTCCTGGCATTATACATTTAAAAAATGACTACTCGTACCTCTTACGGAATCGTCTCCATCGACATAACTATTACTCGTAAGTGGCTATTAAATCCTAACCTGTATGTATAATATGTATTAGTGTATTCGATTTGCAACCATTCACAATACTATGCAATTTTATTACATAATATTACATTAAATTTACTGCCGACGCCGGGAAAAAAGCCGGGTGACTGTGTGATACGAAGCCGGCAAGCCGTTTTCACGGCTAGGCAACTAGGCATGTATAGTGTTTTTCTCAAAAATATGCATTGAAATTGAAAATACACCACTAAAACACAGAGGACGTGTTTAAGGACACAGACGCCATGTTTAAAAAAAAATACTTTCCAGATTTCAATTTTGTATGAAATTCCTTTACATGTTTGCTAAAAAATAATCACCAATTTCAGTTATCTTTTGAACAACAAAAAATATATTCGTATTCTATACTAAATTACGAAAGCCCATCATTTTAACAAAATAAAGCTCACGCGACATGGCTGTAACCATTTTCCTAATGAGTTCGTAATATCCATTCGGTGTAATGACGAGATCAGATGCTATCACCCTTTCATATGTTATCTACTAAATTAAATGACTCTTGTGGAGTAGCGGGCTAATTAAAATAATGGTGATGGCCCAAGTAATGGCCACTAAGAGTGACGTGAACATTATTTGTCGATAGTTTACTTTAGCATTTTTTTTAAACCATTTTTTAAGGTTATATCAAAAGGGCCTCGGCAATTCAGACTATTTTATTATCGCGCACAACACCCGACCCATTGGTACAAAGATCAAAGCACAAAGAAAAATTTAAATGAGTTACCTGGTAGATGAGACCGGGTATCGATCCCGATACTTTTGGATTGCCGGCCCAGCGTGTTAACCTTTCCGCCACCCTAACTCCCAAGCAAACTTTCGAATTTTTCCTTATGCTTTGTGTGTCGATCTTTGCATTGTATAAGTGTGGTGTGTACCAAAATTAAAAAAAACCGGCCAAGTGCGAGTCGGACTCGCGCACCGAGGGTTCCGTACAAACACTTTCCATCCCTAAGTGGTTAAGTTAAGTTTGCACCTGGTATGTATAGCGCCCCATATAAATTAGGTGCAAAGTTAGGTATTAAAAAAAAAAAATATGGTTTTCGTAATTATTCCTTTATCTATGCTATAAGACGTTGCTTCGTACCAAATTTCAAGATTCTGAGTTCACGGGAAGCACCCTGTAGGTTTTGATTCCCTTGCAAGTGTCGAAAATTTGCGGCATAAACGGCTGTATAGGTATTAAAAAAAAAATTTATGGTTTTCGTAATTATTCCTTTATCTATGCTATAAGACGTTGCTTCGTACCAAATTTCAAGATTCTGAGTTCACGGGAAGCACCCTGTAGGTTTTGATTCCCTTGCAAGTGTCGAAAATTTGCGGCATAAACGGCTGTATCTTTTGATTGCGTTGGCTTAGAAGTTTGATTTTTTCACAGCTTCAAGGGACAGTAGACCTGAGTAATTGATATAAATTTCAGCTTCATACCTCCACGCGTTCCTGAGAAAAAGGGTCTTGATAGACGGACAGACGGACAACAAAGTGATCCTATAAGGGTTCCGTTTTTTCCTTTTGAGGTACGGAACCCTAAAAAAATGAGACGTTTAATTTTTTTTGCTGTATATTTTCGGCGCCATTTCTATTACACTTTTGGATTGGATGTTCAAACAAAGCTATTTCAAATTCTTCTACTTCTTTGTCATTACACTCTTGGCAGAGTGGACATGGCTGTCATTCCTTGTGTGGCAAGTCTAACCACACGACGCCATTCTTCTCTGACCGCCGCGCGTCTGGTGCTCTCGTGCAAAGGGCAGTTTGTGGCCGATTTGATTTGGTCAGTCCACCTCATGGAAGATCTACCGCGAGGTCTAGTACCGTTTACTTTGCCCTAAACCACCAGACGCTAATTTCAAATTATGACTAAAGAAACTTTGACTTACACGAATCTATGGACCGTAGCCCCCACACCGCTTTTAGACACTTTTTCTGTCTTCGAAATACAATTTCACGGTAGTACATAATATCACTCGAGCGCATCTTTGTCTGTAAATAAACTCCACAAATCGATACAACTCTAAAAATAACGATAAACTAGGCACAAATACACGTATTCACAATAGAAGCCAAGCTCATGTCAAATATCGGTAACCACCTGGGAGCTAGACAAAGATATGGGTAGTGAATATTGCATAGACAGACAATTCAAGAACATCGACCTCACACTTTATGTACTTTAAGATCAGTACACACAAGACACGTTCTTATTAGTTTTTCGAGGCAGAACACAAATACTTACATACCTAATTTTAGTTTAACTTGTTGTTTTGTTTAGTTTGTTGGTTGCGTAAAGTTTGTTGTAGTGATGATCTTGCAGATTGTACTCGTATAGTTACAACAAAAAAGAATACCTCTTCATATTTATGTTCACATAACATTTTTTACGAGCCATATCAATATAATTGGTACTAGATGTATAGGTATAACAGAGACATTAATATTATTACTTACTCCTAAAAATTGGTGAATACAATATCACATAACTATGCTTCCGCACAAAATGTATTTTTCTCAAACATGCAATGAAATATCGTCATAACGTGCGTTAAAGCTTCAGAAGTGTCTCGTTTCGGGCGGAACAATTCGAGAGAACTGTAAAGGAATTTCATACAAAATGGAAGGCCTAGGCCGGCAAGTATTTTTTTTTAAACATGGCGTCTGTGTTCTTTCGGGCGGAACAATTCGAGAGAACTGTAAAGGAATTTCATACAAAATTGTAGGCCGAGGCCGGGAAGTATTTTTTTTTAAACATGGCGTGGCTGTGTTCATGAACGGGCTAAACAGCTGAGTTATGTTTTTTTTGAGTGGTGTATTTCTTTATTTCATTGCATATGTTTGTGAAAAATACTATACTTACATGACTTAGCCGTGAAAAGGGCTTGCCGGCTTCATTGTCGGCCATCTATACCTACAAGCCCCTATTTACCGGCGTCTGCAGTAATGTACTATAATCTTGTGCAGATGCATATGTGAAATTGTTGATAATTGACGATTGGTAAAAGTAAGTTTTAATGATGTATAAACAACGATTGAATAATTTTAATATTCAGAAGGTTATACCGAGGGGCCGAGGGCTACCTTTTTCATAACACGACCTCAAGTTTTGCGTGATTCATCAATGGTTCAAACCAGATTCAGTTGGTTGTCTAAATGTTACACGTCTTTGTTTAGACGCGTGTAATTATGTTGTATGCCATTTTAGTAGCACTACAGTCTACCTCCATCAAGTGTTTATTGGTCGGAGAATTATTGCTCCCTGGGATATCTTTAGCGTTCGCCGCAATCTACGGGCGCAAGTGACGGTATACTATCCGATTGTTTGTTTGTATTTGGTATTTATCAAATTGTGTAACTTTAATTAAGTGTAGGTAAGTCAAATGATGGTGGGTCCGTGGGTTTGCCCCCGACTAGATGGACGGATGACCTCGTGAGGGTAGCGGGGAATCCATGGATGCGGTCTGCACGGGATGGCACTTTGTGGCGAGTCATGGGAGAAGGCCTATGTTCAGAAGTGGATTCGCGACTCTATGTCGCGCGTCAAAATTCTACCTGTCACTTTCAATTCAATACCGTGCGAGCAAGACAGGTGATGCTGAGTCCCGTGACAATTGAAGTTGCTGCAAGATATGCTAGCTTTGCTGTATCGGAATCAACACAATTTCGCCGTCTATCGCCTATACTCGTAAATCAATGAATATTCTCATTCATATCTTCTTTTATTTACAGATTGTCGTAATACATTTAGACCACAACCGACACAAGAAGCATCGCCGCGGATTTCCTGGAATCCCTTGAGAACCTGCGTTGAAGCTTATTTGTCTGCCACTCCTGATTAAGGAGAAACCGTATTAAACACAACAGTGTACAATGTATAACCCGACCATATATAACCCGGCCATATTGTGTACGTACGTTATGTACTTAATTTCATTCTATAGGCGTTTTCGAATGCGGCATAGTTTGTATTCGGGAAATGCCTACGATTAATTTTACTGGTTAAGTGCGAACACGTATTTGGAATTGTATTGAATGTTTGCGTGATGTAAGAAAATGATACTAAAATACGACAAACTGGTTAAAGAATACTTGATATAAGTAAACTATTTGAAACTACAATTTAGTTGCAGTCTTGTTTTATTTAAACTTCAGTGCACAATGCAAGAAGAAGAAGAATTATGTATTTTTAAAATCATACATTTTGACAGTAAGTAACAAGAATAGCAAAATAAAATCGGGTTAAGAACTTAAGTCATGTTTTAAGATAAAACTTACATTTCAGGTGGCTCACTCAATAGCAATACCGCCGTGAGCTGGAGAAGTAGAAAAAGTCGACCGTTACAGAGGTTACTTAGTTAACGCATTTCGTCATTGTAGAGCCTCCACATGTATGACTTGACCACTGCCAGATAATGCGTCCATACTGAAAGGGAATTCAAGAAATTATACCAAATTTAGGGGATTTGCAAGTTGATCGATATATTTTGGCAACAGTTAATCATTATCGAGAGAAAAGAGACAGTGATTTGTCGCGAGTGAAAGAGACGGGTATTACGTATATATAGTCGTGCAAGAGTGCTAGGCGTTTGTATCATTTATATTATAACATTTGTATCAGTTTTTTGCGATTATGACTCAGAATCTCAGTTCGTACATACGATGAAATGATAACATGCTTTGAAATATGAATTTTTCATGAATAATACAGAGGTAAAACATAAATACAAATGCGATCCACCACATTGCGGGTGAGGATCGAACCCACGGCCTTTACTTATCCGGAACAGTGCTCTGACACCTGAGCTACCGCGCCGTTTTGCGTGAAATTAAGCAGTATATTCCACCAAAGCGCCCCCTGTACCACATTTTAAATGCTCAGTACATTCACCATACTTCTAACTAGAACGTGCGTATTGTCTTACAAAATGTTAACTAACCAAAAGCGCTAAAGGGTAAGGCTCAGGAGCAGCGTTTACAACTCTCGTTCCTAAGTTATAAGTCAAGAAGCGTTAAAATGCTCCTGAGACTTACCCTAAAAATAACGGTGATCATAGAGAAAAAAGAACTTGTCAAATTACTCACTCAATCCCAAAATCATAACCAGACAACTCCATACCAGCCCAATAAAAAATGATTTACCACCGTCGAGTATCAAAAACACGGGTATGAAGATTCCCAATATCATCTGAGTGATCCAGTATATTATGGCTATCCAAATGTAGGCAGGTATGAAATCGGGACTTCCCTAGAAATTATACAAATGAGACGATATTTATTGAATGATAATTTATATTTAACAGTAACAATAACGAAAGACTAAGAAGGTCTTTGTCTCTATTTGACTAAATACGATGCGCACCTGAACTAGGATTCCCTAGGTATTAACTTATCAACATTCACTTAACTAATAATTGTCACGTTAGTCAGGAGAGAAATAAGTCAACAATATGTGAGAGCACTCATTATATTAGGTATATTTGGCCACGCTATAAAACAGCATACATAGAGTAGAACATAGAACTTCTTAATTTTTGCAGTCAGTTAAAATAGTTTTAATGTAAGATGCAGCCAGCGTAAACTAGATCCTAGGGTTCGCTAGTTTAGAAGAGCTTAACTCTCTGCCTTTCTATTTAAAAAAAATATTTAGTAATATTTCAGTGATGAAATGGAGATACTTTTTCAAACTTACTTCGTACTTAAATCGAAATTTAACCACTGTATAAAAATCGGGTTTAAAAATGATCTCGGAGGAACATTACGTCGAAAATGATCCATAAACTCTATAGCTTTAGAACGACTAATAGATTTACATAGTTAAAGTCTTAAGTACCTATATGTATTTACATATTTAATACCAAAAATATAGTCTTTACTTACACAACACGTTGCCAACACCAGTAGTACTGAGCCAATTATAAATACAATAGTGACGAGGGCAAACAGCGCCAGTAGCAACAGCAGTACTACAGTCACAAAATCAAGCTCTGACCTGCCTATGAGCAGAAGGTACGCTAGAAATGAAACGCAACCGAGGACCTGAAACCAGACGAAACGTTGAGTCACATGTTGAGTATTTAGGTAATATTATTAAGTTGTAGGCAGGGCCTGTATATCCGGGACATTGTTTTTTAAGAGTACTGGGCGTTCCAGGAAGGCTCGGTAGCGCCATAGCAAAATTTCGTGGTTTTGCAGGCCCTAGTTCCAGAAATATGCCCAACAACTCCAAGTTACTTAAACGTGGAAATTAATTATTCACCATGTGCAAGTGTTGTATAATTAAATATAAATATATCAGACAACCTAACACAAATCGATCTAGTCCCAAATTAAGCTTGTGTTATGGGTACTAGACGACGATATACATACTTATATAGATAAATATATACTTAAATACATAGAACAACCATGACCCAAGCACAGATATGAATTGAAATAACGCTCAATTTAACCAAGCATTTATATGAAAAAATCAACGCATAAAGAAATAATAAGTTAGAGACACCACATCGGGGTTCGAAAATGCCTTCCTTCCTTTGGATTACCGCAACCAAGTCTCAAGCCCTGGTGAAAGCGACCTTACTATCTGATTTCATATTTGTACTAGATTTGGTTTTTAGAAGGGTTTTACCTTTAATCACACTTAAAATCTTACCTTATGCATTGTGCAAATAAAATTATGAGGAATAAAATAAAGTAAACTTACTATTCCACTAATGCCTATAAACAAAGATCCAAATCTAAGGCCGAAACACAGGCAAAACTTGTTGACGTGAGGAATTCTTTCAATCAATGGAATCCTGTCTGCATCTTCAGTGATAGAGTTTCTCTTGGGCATTTTTAGAAAAATATATATAAAGACGTAGAAATTGAAGCAACAATATAAATATAGTTTGATGCACGGTGCTATTCTGTCAGAATTGTCAATTGACATTTAGTTTTATTCTTATAAATTTTAGGATAGACTAGAAGTTATATGCATCAGTACCTGTACCTGTGAGTATTTATCTGGTATTTATAGACAAAATAAATAAATACTCAAAGGTCAGCACATGAAAAAAATGGTTGCCTGTAAAGTCGGTTTTACGGGCGAAGGAAGATTTTACGTGACAACGTCTTATTCTCGGTAGAATATTTATTGATATGAATATTATTAAATTGCACAATAGGAACAAGGAATTGAATGAAAATAAGAATTGCACAAATTTTAACTATAGAAATATATTTTGTTTACTAAAACATTGTACTTCCCCCTTCCCCCTTCCCTCTTCCCTCTTCCCTCTTCCCTCTTCCCTCTTCCCTCTTCCCTCTTCCCTCTTCCCTCTTCCCTCTTCCCTCTTCCCTCTTCCCTCTTCCCTCTTCCCTCTTCCCTCTTCCCTCTTCCCTCTTCCCTCTTCCCTCTTCCCTCTTCCCTCTTCCCTCTTCCCTCTTCCCTCTTCCCTCTTCCCTCTTCCCTCTTCCCTCTTCCCTCTTCCCTCTTCCCTCTTCCCTCTTCCCTCTTCCCTCTTCCCTCTTCCCTCTTCCCTCTTCCCTCTTCCCTCTTCCCTCTTCCCTCTTCCCTCTTCCCTCTTCCCTCTTCCCTCTTCCCTCTTCCCTCTTCCCTCTTCCCTCTTCCCTCTTCCCTCTTCCCTCTTCCCTCTTCCCTCTTCCCTCTTCCCTCTTCCCTCTTCCCTCTTCCCTCTTCCCTCTTCCCTCTTCCCTCTTCCCTCTTCCCTCTTCCCTCTTCCCTCTTCCCTCTTCCCTCTTCCCTCTTCCCTCTTCCCTCTTCCCTCTTCCCTCTTCCCTCTTCCCTCTTCCCTCTTCCCTCTTCCCTCTTCCCTCTTCCCTCTTCCCTCTTCCCTCTTCCCTCTTCCCTCTTCCCTCTTCGCTCTTCCCTCTTCCCTCTTCCCTCTTCCCTCTTCCCTCTTCCCTCTTCCCTCTTCCGCCAAAAAAGAAAAAATTATGTCCGCCATCTTGGATTTCAAAATCGAAGTCATTTTCGTAATCGGAACCCCGAGGAACCTTGGAGATGACACCCATATCGATTTTTAAGAAAAAATAATGTCCGCCATCTTGGATTTCAAAATGGATGTAATTTTCGTAATCGGAACCCCGAGGAACCTTGGAGATGACACCCATATCGATTTTTAAGAAAAAATAATGTCCGCCATCTTGGATTTCAAAATGGATGTCATTTTCGTAATCGGAACCCCGAGGAAACTTGGAGATGACACCCATATCGATTTTTAAGAAAAAATAATGTCCACCATCTTGGATTTCAAAATGGATGTCATTTTCGTAATCGGAACCCCGAGGAACCTCGGAGATGACACCCATATCGATTTTTAAGAAAAAATTATGTCCGCCATCTTTGATTTCAAAATGGATGTCATTTTCGTAATCGTAACCCCGAGGAACCTTGGAGATGACACCCATATCGATTTTTAAGAAAAAATAATGTCCGCCATCTTGGATTTCAAAATGGATGTCATTTTCGTAATCGGAACCCTGAGGAAACTTGGAGATGACACCCATATCGATTTTTAAGAAAAAATAATGTCCACCATCTTGGATTTCAAAATGGATGTCATTTTCGTAATCGGAACCCCGAGGAACCTCGGAGATGACACCCATATCGATTTTTAAGAAAAAATAATGTCCGCCATCTTGGATTTCAAAATGGATGTCATTTTCGTAATCGGAACCCCGAGGAACCTTGGAGATGACACCCATATCGATTTTTAAGAAAAAATAATGTCCGCCATCTTGGATTTCAAAATGGATGTCATTTTCGTAATCGGAACCCTGAGGAAACTTGGAGATGACACCCATATCAATTTATAAGAAAAAATAATGTCCACCATCTTGGATTTCAAAATGGATGTCATTTTCGTAATCGGAACCCCGAGGAACCTCGGAGATGACACCCATATCGATTTTTAAGAAAAAATAATGTCCGCCATCTTGGATTTCAAAATGGATGTCATTTTCGTAATCGTAACCCCGAGGAACCTTGGAGATGACACCCATATCGATTTTTAAGAAAAAATTATGTCCGTCTCTTCTTCCCTCTTCCCTCTTCCCTCTTCCCTCTTCCCTCTTCCCTCTTCCCTCTTCCCTCTTCCCTCTTCCCTCTTCCCTCTTCCCTCTTCCCTCTTCCCTCTTCCCTCTTCCCTCTTCCCTCTTCCCTCTTCCCTCTTCCCTCTTCCCTCTTCCCTCTTCCCTCTTCCCTCTTCCCTCTTCCCTCTTCCCTCTTCCCTCTTCCCTCTTCCCTCTTCCCTCTTCCCTCTTCCCTCTTCCCTCTTCCCTCTTCCCTCTTCCCTCTTCCCTCTTCCCTCTTCCCTCTTCCCTCTTCCCTCTTCCCTCTTCCCTCTTCCCTCTTCCCTCTTCCCTCTTCCCTCTTCCCTCTTCCCTCTTCCCTCTTCCCTCTTCCCTCTTCCCTCTTCCCTCTTCCCTCTTCCCTCTTCCCTCTTCCCTCTTCCCTCTTCCCTCTTCCCTCTTCCCTCTTCCCTCTTCCCTCTTCCCTCTTCCCTCTTCCCTCTTCCCTCTTCCCTCTTCCCTCTTCCCTCTTCCCTCTTCCCTCTTCCCTCTTCCCTCTTCCCTCTTCCCTCTTCCCTCTTCCGCCCTCTTCCCTCTTGTTACAGTAATGCTCGATGAATGAAAATAAGAATTGCACAAATTTTAACTATAGAAATATATTTTGTCTCTCTCACTCATCAACCGTGAGCGATCAACCGTGAGCGGGCGTTACACTTTTTCATGAGTGACTCCGAGCCGCAACCTAATTTAAGACGTTGTCACGTCAATATATTTTGTCTCTCTCACTCATCAACCGTGAGCGGGCGTTACATTTTTTCATGAGTGACTCCGAGCGCAACCTAAATTAAGACGTTGTCACGTCAAAACTTTTCCCATAATCAATGAATCACCATTCTACTCCAAAAACAGCCTAGCCTCTGTTGATCCTCTGTAGGTTTTCCCAAAATAATAGACAAATGATGGACCAATGATTTTTAAAATGAACAACTGCACACTTCCGATATCCATACATTGGCAACTTCGCAACATGGAACCTGGTGTATAACTAGCAGTTTTAAAGATAGGTACACAAATTAACGAATATCGAGCGTCGCACATACTGGTATTTGCCAATTCTAGTAGGACAAAAGTCATTAAATCTAAATTGCTATAATTACCCTAAAAACATGTCCCAGATAAACAGAACAAACCGACAAACAATGTGCAAGTTCGCTTTCCTACCCTAACTGTGCTCCGCAACCGCAACGTCGGTCGGAATCCGATAGTTCTCTAACGTGCACGTATCTGTTCTCGGCGCCCTTAAAAATCATCAACTTTGGAGTTTTTTTTACTGTGTCTTTGTTCATATTCTGGAGTGAAAGCGATGGATTCTGATAAAGCAGGTAAGAGGCTTTAAAATTATGTTTTAAGAATAATGATCAACTTGATGTATACGATTTTCCTTAAATTAATGAAAACACTCCGTTTAAAGGTCTGATTTCCATTGAAATTGTTTTTGACTAGGGTTTTTGTTTGTGAACCGGGCAATACCCGGCTATCATTTTCATTTTACATTATTCTGTGTATCATTTTATTTTAGAATTCATTGTAAACATGTCCGGATTCATCCGGATCAATCACTTTTTTTTTTAAATAAAGTGTCAATGGAATAATAGGTAAAAAACTGTTTTTTGTTCAAAGTAGGTTTTACATAGATTATGCTTGTTTTAGATTCACCGTGTGCTTCAGGAGCGAGGGTCGTGACCCGACCATACTTGTACAATCGCATTAAAAACGAAAATTTGCCGAATTTGGATGCCAAATTGGACTTTTTGAGAGACCAGCTATTGTTAGGAGAGCCTTACAAAGAAGACCAAATTGTTATCTTAAAGCGTAGTTTTTCTCGTTTAAAGCTGATTTAAAACAAAGATGGGTCAAACCACACTACAAAGAAGATGTTTTACTCAAATCGAATGAAAATAAATATAAATAACATATAATATATAGCCCAAATATAACAGCATCTCCAGCAGAAAGTGGTGATGAAGATTAATAAAACATTATTTAAAGGATGGGGCGGCAACCTGTATTGTAGATTTTAATAAAAAACGGGATTCCTATTATTTGTTAATGAAAAAAAATTTTTTTTTTTCATCTTATACATAAAAGTGTAAAATACCTAATATATATTATTAAAAACATTGTTTTTATTTTATCTTACCTAGTCAGAGTCCGATTAGACATAAAAATAATTTTGTCCCGCTAGAATTGGCAAATACCAGTATGTGCGTCGTCCACAGTGTAACGTAGATTTTATTTAGTTTGAAACTTTCAAAATGTACGATTGAACTTTCTGTATCGACTTTTGATGACAACAACATCTCTGTCGGTTCATCTTTGTGAGTACTGGCCACAGAACTGTCGACGGTTCTCCGTATGAAATGTATTTTTATATGTCAAGATACTTTTATGTTGTCAATGCAGTTCTGTCGATTGTAAATTAATTATTACAATAAATGTGTATTCATATCGCCATGTCTTTCCACGTAAATAACCCCAACAAATGGTAGCAGAGCGTGGTTATACGATTACCTGCAAATAAAAAGGTAAAAATATGGCATCGACGAGTTATCGAAATATCGAACCATTGACCAAGGCAAATTATGACACTTGGTGCCTACAAGCGCAAGCCGTCCTAATAAAAAACGACTATTGGGATATAGTAAGTGGCGAGAAAAAATTGTCATCGACTGCGGATGCGGCGGCGAAATCTGTGTTCGAAAAGGAGGATTTAAAGGCAAGAGCTGAAATTTTACTTTTGATCTCACCTTCCGAGCTCAAGCAAATAAAAACATGCGCGCCATCAAAATCCGTATGGGACAAGCTTAAAGCAACATATCAAAGCACCGGGCCTGCGCGAAAAGCAACATTGTTAAAACAGCTAGTTCTAAAGCGTATGACAGCTGACGAAGACATCCGTGATCATCTAAATAATTTCATGGACGTGATCGATAAACTCGCCGACATGGATATTAAAATACCACCAGAACTCCTCAGCATAATGCTGCTCTACAGTTTGCCGACGACATTCGAAAATTTCCGAATAGCCATCGAGTCAAGGGACATATTGCCTAATCCTGACGACCTGAAAGTCAAAATACTTGAAGAGTACCAGGCCAGGAGCGGTAGTGACCAAGCACCTGAAAGTAGTGAAGCATACCACTTGAAGAAAAACTATTCCAAGAAGTATTGCAAGAACTGCAAGAAAGAGGGCCACACTACTGAGGCATGTTGAGGCAAAAAGGATCGCTCAAATGAGAAACCCATCAGAAGCCAATCAAAAAATTTCAACGTCTGTCTGAGTACTGCACAATCAAGCACCGACAAAAACAAATGGTGTCTGGACAGCGGGTGTTCATCACACATGTGCGGCGACAAGACAATGTTTTCGGCTTTAACCCCTGAAAATGGAACCCTAAAATTGGCATCTAACAAATATACGAGCAAAATTGAAGGCAAAGGAATAGTTACAGTCAGCCAAGAAAAAGAAGGTTATAACTTCAGTGACACGTTATTCGTTCCTGATGTGTCAGTGAATCTATTGTCAGTAGGCAAGATAACTGACAGAGGATATAAAGTCATTTTTGAAAAAGACAAAGCCTCCATCGTAGAAAAAAGCGGCGAGGTGACACTGACAGCACAGAGAAAAGACGGTCTATACTATTTCGAGTTTGAGAACAAAGAAACGTCAAACTACACACAAAAAGGAAACGATTGTGATTTAATGGAATGGCATCGCAAACTTGGCCATATAAATGAAAGAGACCTGCAGAAGATGGCAACAGACAACCTTATGTATGGATTGAGACCGACTGATGAAAAATTAGAAGCGTGCGAAACCTGCATAAAAGGCAAGCTGTCAAGATTACCATTTACGCGACACGATAGCCTCTACACAACGGAAAAGCTTGAAATTATCCATAGCGACGTGTGTGGACCTTTCAAGTGCGAAACATTAGCGGGATCGAGATATTATGTCACATTCATAGACGACTTCACTCGATATTGCCACGTCTACTTTATCAAAAAGAAGAGTGACGTATTCAACATTTTTAAAGAATACAAAAGCGAAGTCGAGACGTTCCATAATAAAAAGATAAAACACCTGCAGACAGACAACGGCACTGAATATCGCAACAAGGAATTTGACGATTTCCTCAAACTGCATGGAATCCAAAGAAGATTGACCACAGTTTATACACCGCAACAAAATGGGATTAGCGAGAGGAAGAACAGATCCTTGTTGAACAAAGCCAGGTGCCTGCTGATCGAAGCAAACGTTCCCAAAAAGCTCTGGGCAGAAGCGGTATCTACGGCCAACTATCTCATTAACCGTAGCCCTTCGAAAGCGTTAAATGGCGACATACCATTCACGAAATGGATTGACCGAACACCATCTGGCAATCATCTTCACGTTTTTGGCAGAAAGACCTTTGTCCTGAAGAAGAACAGACGAGGAAAGCTAAGTCAACACGCCAAAGAGGGTTTATTTATGGGATACTCGTTGACATCTAAAGCCTACAGAGTGTACATACCTGAAGATGATGACGTGGTGATAAGCAGGGACATCAAGGTTATAGATCGGATGTACTTTAAAGAAAAGGATACAGATTATGAAAACCTTGTAAATGAAGCGGAACGCCATCGCACGATCTCACCTGAAAAAGAAAACAAAAATAAAAGAAAAAATAAGAAATTAAGACAGGAAATAGAAATCGAAATTACAGAGAAGAAAAATGACACAATGAACAACGAAATTCAAAATCCGGAAAACCAACCTCTAGAACCTGATGATTTGGAAGATATCGAATCCTTTGACGACGCATCAGAGATAGTAGAGATTCCTGAAAATGGGAGGCCACAAAGAGAGAGGCACCCACCTGCGTGGACTAGAGACTATATACTGGATGATACTGAAGAAAGTCATTTACTTAATGAAATTACTTACCTGTCTGATGAAAATGAGAACGATGAATACTGGCATGATGCGATAAAAGCTGAGATAAAAGCACATGTCAAGAACGGAACCTGGAAAGTCGAAAAGAAAGGCAAAAATGTGAAAGTTGTAGACTACAAGATGGTTCTGAGGAATAAAGTTGGACCAGATGACAGCGTCACAAGAAAAGCCAGACTTGTAGCACGAGGTTTTACACAGAGACCAGGTATCGACTATAATGCAACATACGCGCCTGTCGCGAAACTAAGTTCGATCAGATCTGTCATCGGAGTAGCTGTAGAAGAAGGGTTAAGTTTGAACCAGATGGACGTCACAACTGCATACCTCAATGGTGAACTGGAAGAAAGAATCGTGATGAAATACCCTGACTACCTAGAAGAATATCTGACAGAGATTATGGTTGAAGAAAGTACTAAAGAGGATTTAACTATATATACAACAAAACAGTTGACATGCTAAGAGATATAAAAAACAACCCAAAAGAGAAGGTTTGCTGTCTCATTAAAGCACTGTATGGACTCAAGCAGGCAGGGAGGCAATGGTACAAAAAGCTCGACACAGAATTAAAACGCATCGGTTTCAGAGCATCAGAAGCTGACCCATGTGTATACCTACTCGAGAAAAGAGGAGTAAAAATTATAATTGTAATCTATGTCGATGACTTATTGATTGCCTACTCGTGTCCTAGAAAACTTAAAGAAGTCAAAGACCTACTAAATTCAAAATTCGAACTGAAAGATTTGGGAAGACCGAAACGGCTCATTGGTATAGATTTAACTTATAAAAAAGATGAAATAAAAATCAACCAACAAAAATTTATTGAAGAAACTCTAAAGAAATTCAGAATGGAAGATTGCAAAACTTCATCAACGCCAATGGAGCCAGGCCTCAAACTCGAACGAAGTGGAAAAGATGAAAGTCAAAATCTTGATCTTCCTTTACAAAAATTTAATAGGTACGCTGATGTATCTAGCAGTGGCAACACGCCCTGACATTATGTTTGCGATAAGCTACCTATCACAGTTTAATGACTGTTATAAGGAAGAGCACTTTAAGTGCGCAAAAAGAGTACTTCGCTACCTCAAAGCGACTAAGGACGTCGGCTTGACATTCACAAAGACCGGCCAAGACATGCATGGTATGGCTGATGCGGACTGGGGCTCTTGCAAGCTCGACCGGAAGTCATTTTCAGGCTACTGTTTTAAATATGCTGGTACGGCCATAAGCTGGATGTCCAAGAAACAAAAGAGCGTCGCCCTTTCGACAGCAGAAGCGGAATACGTAGCTATAACCGAAGCTGCAAAGGAAGCGATTCACTTGAAAAGTCTCTTCAAAGACTTAGGAGCTGACTATGACCGTATTGTCGTGTTGACCGACAATCAAGCAGCCCTCAAGTTAAGTAATAATTCAATGGTTACGTCGAAGTCTAAACACATTGATTTAAAAATGCACTTCATTAGGAATTGTATCCAAGAAGGAGCAATAGAAGTTAAGTATCTGCGAACCGAAGACATGGAGGCAGACCTACTGACCAAAGCTTTAGCTGGTCCGCGTTTAGCGAAGTTGCGGAGCAGCCTGGGACTGTCCTGAACACCACGATAGTGCCGTGAAGAGGAGTGTGAGTACTGGCCACAGCACTGTCGACGGTTCTCCGTATGAAATGTATTTTTATATGTCAAGATACTTTTATGTTGTCAATGCAGTTCTGTCGATTGTAAATTAATTATTACAATAAATGTGTATTCATATCGCCATGTCTTTCCACGTAAATAACCCCAACAATCTTGTGGGAGGCCGATGTACGTTATGTCTTCTGGTTTGTAGTCTCCATTCAAAAACTTCAACACTCACTCAATCGTCAGTTCCTTGACCTTAATACCATTCCAAAAGCAAAGCAAAGCAAAGCTGGCATGATAATGTTTTAGACACGCATTAACTGGAAACCATGATTGTGGTATACAAACTGTTTGAGCTTCACAGCAGAACGTAAGTCTCACTTTAATAATTCTGGCCTTCACAACTTTAATTTTTGCTAAGAACCTGAAGGCGACAGCAAATTTATATTACGGGAGGCTAATTCTCACTGCATCTTCTCATAGACAGTTTCTATTGAAGATCCTTTAGAGTACTTTCCCAATGGAATAAATAAATAAATAAATAAATATTAAGCGACAATCATACACAAAATAGCCAAACGTCCTCAAGTGAGTTACCTGTATGGAACATTCAAAAATGTTTTGTTTGGATGTGACAGCTGGCGACATCGCTATAGCGTCCCGGTGGGGCAGGGGACTTACGCTCACAACTCATAGCAAATTGCCATACCGCAGGCATATGTTTTAAGTGCGCATCAACTGGGCCTTGTATTGCAGTGTACAAATTGTTTGAGCCTCGGCGGGCGCAGTAAATCAAAGGGGTAAGTTGCGGCTTATCGTCCCATACGGCCCTCCGGAGGCCAGAGGGCGTGATATACTGGCTTATCCAGCGGCCGAGGACGGGTGTTCGCAGATACCCGGAAGCTGACGTGCATGCCGAAATATTTTTATCATCAGGACACCGATTAAATAGCAAACGGTTATTTCATTGCCTTAAAGAATCGAAGTTATGTTATATGAACAAAGGACCAACTAGAAAGTATGTTCTTTGAAACAAAAAAAAAACTCCTAATCGGTTTACCCGCTTACCTAATCGGGGAACAAAGATGAAAAAGCATAAAAAACAAACACCTTGACGAACTGAGAATAGAATTAGTTTCAGTCGTAAATAAAGGCGAACATTTACTTATACAAATAGGTACAATTTAAGAATCATCACACTCGTGTCACGGAAACATTCCCGTTAGTGGGTTTATACTCCCACACAAAGTTTGACTCACTGGCAGTGAGGGCCAACCTGCCAAAATACAGTTTAAGTCATGTAAAAAAAAAAGGAGATCAAAGTCGAGAACCTCTGATTTGACCATTTTGCATGAATATCTTGGAGTTTTTAGAATTAAATTTGCCTTACATGATCTTACATTCAATTACTGTTACCACGTTTGCCTAGCACAAATTTATTTATAGAATCGCTCCGAAATCCTTTAACTCTTGAACGGTAGAAAAATAAATAAAATTCTTTCGGTATACACAAAAGTGTTTTTTAAGCAGGACTTTTAGAGATTAAGGCTTTCCTAACGCAAATCCCCGAACCGAGGGTTGCTGCGCTCTCCAAATTGTACTGCATTTTAGTTTATTTCTGGAGAAGTAGGAAAAATATTTACATTAGAAAAACTCGTATAAAAGTAAACTAGGATTGATTAATTAAAGTGAGTAGCGAGTTTTAGTTCTAGTTTTGAATAAAGACCGCGAGGAAGTCGTAAGATATTTACAAAATATCTTGCGCATTTATACAATATTTAAGTAGGCACTAGGCAGGCACCTACCTAAAATATGAAAAAAAACCGGCCAAGTGCGAGTCACACTCGCGCACGAAGGGTTCCGTACCAATATCGAGCAAAAAACACGTTCTTTGTAAGCCCACCCCTTAATTTTTACTTATTTTTTATATAATATTTTTTGTCATAGCGGTAACAAAAATTAAAATTCTGTGATCATTTCAACTGTCTAACTATTACGGTTCATGAGATATAGCCTGGTGTCAGACGGACGGACGAACAGCGGAGGCTTAGTAAAAGGGTCCCGTTTTTCACCCTTTGGGTGCGGAACCCTAAAAAAGATATATAAATATTGACAAAGATAAAATGAAGCACTTCTGAAATCAATAAATCATCAGCTGGTAACCTTTTCGGGTAAGGTTTATTCAACCAATCTCAAAATCTACCAATCACGGAAGAGGATTCATAAGTTGGTGATTTATTGATTTCCGTAGGCTTTCCCTTGTTCTTTTAAATACGTATGAAATACATATTAAATAATAAAAAAAAAAACTCATGGAAGTAAACAACAAATTAGCTGTCCAAGTTGTGATATGAGTTGTATGACTAAGTTGCTAAGATCACGTCACTTGGATATTTAGCTTACTATACCTTGATCCTGTCCTATGGTGTAGCTTACTATATCTTGATCCTGTCCTATAGTGGCGGCACCAGTTGGCAGCACTTTTGTTGTGTACGTTCCTATAGCTTATGAAAAAATAATAAAGTTAAAGCCCAACAGGGTGCTTTTCAACCCACGCCATATTGCGGATTTTTAGTGGTACTAAGGTACTAATTTATTTTACTAATTAATCATACACTCTTATCTATGCTGAAAATGTCACTGATATAAACAAAGAGGAAACAGGAGACAGCACTAATTGATAGTTCCGCTTTCAAGTTATTTTTGCGAAATAAAGCCAAAACCATCCATAGTGATCCTTTCATCTCTATGGAAAGTTTTTTTTCAATAGGACTCAGTATTTATTTCGCAAGAAATCGAAAGAATGAGCAGAATTTGGTTAATGACAAATCGCCACTGAAGTTTAATCATGCAAATATATGGCGTATGCACATTATTGCCATATGAAAGCTGTTTGTAGCTCTATCCCTGGGCCGGACCGACACTTGTGAGGCTATACAAATGTAATATGAAATTTAATCATCACCTTGTAACGTTAGTAATTATCATAGGCACATAACACGGCCGTTTTTGTGTATAAATGTAGGTTCCCGTTACCTCATTGCTAAGTTATCGCGTAACAAGAGATCTAGCGCGGCGCAGGTCGCCTGTATATCAGCTTTAGCGTAAATTATTATGACGTGTGGTTTAGCAATTAGGACATGGTTTTATCTAGTCTATTCATGTTCTATTTTCAATTTGGACTCAAGTTATGTTTCGTAGAAGAGCAATTTTCGGCCTGAGCTATTTTCTTTATTGTTCTTAAGCGCTCAGAAAATTAACTTGTTGCTATTGTATCTGGAATTGACTGGGGTACAATTTGTTTTAGGCGTTAATCCTATTATGTTGCCCTTTGAATGTCAATTGTGAAATAGCATGTATTTCTCCTACGCAGTCTACGCACAGTATGCTCGTGGAGTTCCACGAACTAGTATATCAATGAATCCTGTCGGATTTCCATCAAGGGACTTTTACAGAAATTTGCTTCTACAGCCCCAGCTCAACTGTAAAACGTGACTCGTATCTAAAATAAAGCCTATAACTTTACTTTAAATAGGTACCTACAGTGTCTAAATTAATAGATATTAGACGAGTGACGTTTTCACCTAGTCGCGAATAGTAGGTACGTAGTGACGTCAGCATGTCTAGCAGAACTGTGACACGCGACTCTTTTGCGCGTGACAAATACTATCTGTCACTTTTCTTTTAATACCATGTGAGCATGACAGGTGACGCTGAGTCGCACGACAAGCGAAGTCGCGACAAGATATGCCAGCCCTCCCGGTCTAGCACAACTATGCTTCTCGACTCTTGTGGCGCGAGATAGCGCTACCCGTCACTCTCTCACATTACTGCACAGAAAGAGACGGGTAATTATCTCGCGCGACAAATAGTCGCGTATAATAGTTATGCTAAAGGCACTGCAGGCCACGTTTCTTTTCGTGTAAAGCGTTTGCACCAAGGCTCACAAGGAAAGGTGCCCAACTGTCCGACTCCGATTTGATTCATTTTGATATATGTTATAGAGTAGTTAATAGTCTAAAATAGCAGGCACGTATTTTTTTTAGCTGCCCAAATTCAACCTGTTAGGACAAATTTTCCTTCAAAGTACTGAAAATTTACCAAACCCTGTTTTGGACACATGTTTTGTCATTTTACCTCAAACTACAAGATTCTGAAAACAGTCCCCAGCAAAGAAATAACAGACATTATCATGACTATGCTCAGCGATAGAGAGTTCGAGGTCTACCTGGGAGATGAAAAAAGCCGCAAAAGGAGACTGAACAATGGCTTGCCACAAGGATCTGTGCTCGCTCCGATCCTATTCAATTTTTACATTCATGACTTGCCCCCTACTGAGTCAACTAAATTCATATACGCTGACGATATAGCGCTTGTTTACCAAAGTAAAGATCTCAGATCTAGTGAGGAAGTGCTGTCATCTGATTTGGAGAAACTCAGTGGGTACTTACATGAATGGCGCCTAATACCAAGCACTAGCAAGACGGACGTCGCCTGCTTCCACCTCAACAACCAGCTTGCTAATTACCAACCTAGCGTATCTTTCAGAGGAGAGCTGCTGAAGTACAACCCTTTCCCTAAATACCTGGGGGTGACTTTGGACAGGGCTTTGACTTACAAGGAACACCTCCAGAAAGTGGCTTTAAAGGTTTCGTCGCGGAACAATATCCTCCACAAACTCTGCGGCACTACTTGGGGTGCCTCCGCTGACTGCCTGCGGTCATCGGCTATAGCACTGGTCTTCTCGGCTGCTGAGTACTGTGCTCCAGTTTGGCTCGAAAGCGCACATACGCAAAAAGTGGATGCCAAACTGAACTAAGCTATGCGATGCATATCAGGCACAATAAGATCGACCCCGCTCCATTGGCTCCCGGTTCTCAGCCATATTGCTCCACCACACCTCCGGAGATTGCAAGCGCTAAAGAGAGAAGCGGAAAAAATACAGTCGCAACAGTCTTTGCCCATTCACCAGCCTTTTTGCCACCCTCCGCCCCAACGGCTAAAATCCCGACGGCCTGCCTGCGTCACTGCTCAAAGGCTGAGTGACTTTGACCTCAGGCAGACGTGGAAAGAAGAGTGGACATCACAGGCCACCGGTCTTGCCCTGCAAGTCGTAGACCCCACGGCCAAACCAGATGGTTTCAACCTGCCGCGCAAACTCTGGTGCCGTATTAACAGATTGAGGACAGGTCACGGACGGTGCAGCTACTTCCGACACAAATGGGGCTGGCGGGACTCGGCTCTTTGCGAGTGTGGCGTGGAGGCTCAAACCGTGGAGCACATCATACAGCGCTGCCCCCTGCACTCGTACTCGGGCTCTCCGGAAGATCTGTACAACTTAACACCTGACGCTATTTCGTGGCTTGGGTCCCTGAGTGTGGATTTATAAATTAGATTAGTTTATATAATTTGTTTAGATTGTCAAATTTGATTAGATTGTCGGAATGTTTATGTATATGCGCCATACGATTAAATAAATAAACCTCAAACTCATATTACATATATAAAAAAAAACACTTACTCATATTTGTTTTTTTTTATGTTTTTTGTTTTGGGAAAATGACAAAACACGTGTCCTTTTTTTCATGTTCTCCAACATATAGTGAAACCAGTAATTAATTATCAATTTGCTTGAACAAATCTCTCTACTGAAGTTAGAGGGTTTGGTCAATTTTCAGTACTTTGAAGGACAATTTCTCCTAACCGGTTGAATTTGGGCAGCTAAAAAAAAATACGTGTCTGCTATTTTAGACTACTCTATGACATATATCAAAATAAATCAAATCGGAGTCGCACAGTTGGGTACTCTTCCTTGTCAGTGGATAACTCGTTCGATATACAGCGTGGTGTGGTCCTACCACCACCGCGGTATAACAACAAGTGATACTGAAAAAGTGACTAGGCCTTGCAAGTCTTGCAAGTCGATCAATGAAACTGAGGCTTTGTGACCAATTACAACCCATGCAGGCATGTTTTGAATGCGCTACCATTGGTTTTATCAGTATTGATCTCGTTCAAGTTAAAAATAATAACATTATCACCGTGATTAAATTTTTTTACTATCTTAAAATACCTCATTTTGCAAGTTGACAACCTATTTCATCATCATCATCATCATATCAGTCGTTAGACGTCCACTGGACAAACCTCCACAACCTCCACAACGATCGATCTTGCGCCGCCCTCCGCCCTCATCCAATTTCTATCCGCGATCTTAACCAGGTCGTCGGTCCACCTTGTTAGAGGCTTTCCAACGCTGCATCTTCCAGTCCGCGGTCGCCACTCAAGAACCTTTCTGCCCCAACGGCCATCGATTCTACGAGCAATATGCCCTGCCCACTGCCACTTAAGTTTGGCGACTGTCTGAGCTATATCTACAACCTTGGTTCTCTTGCGTATCTCGTCATTTCGAATTCAATCCCGCAAGGAAACTCCGAGCATAGCTCGCTCCATTGCCCTTTGAGTAACTGTGAGCCTTCTTATGAGGCCCATTGTAAGCGACCACGTTTCAGTGCCGTATGTCATCACTGGCAACACACATTGGTTAAAAACCTTCGTTTTAAGACACTGCGGTATTTGGGACGAGAAGACATTCCGCAGCTTCACGAACGCTGCCCATCCGAGTTGGATTCGACGAGTGACCTCTTTTTCGAAAGTCGACCTACCCAACTGGATCGTTTGTCCAAGGTAGATATTAGTCGTCTACAGTTTCGAGCGCAGAGTCTCCAACTTTAAGTGGTGCCACATGGGAGTTAAACATAATTTTCGTTTTCTCCATGTTCATTTTAAGACCCACTTGTTGAGAGACCCTACTGAGGTCGTTGAGCATTTTGCCGAGGTCTTCCAGGGTCTCAGCTATGACCACGATATTCAGCAAAGCGGAGGTTGGTGATGTATTCGCCGTTTATGTTGATGCCAAGTCCGTCCCAATCCAGAAGCTTGAATACGTCTTCCAATGCAGCTGTGAACATTAATTTAGGAGATATAACATCTCCTTGCCTCACACCACGCTGCAATTGGATAGGTTTCGAGTCTTGGTTTTGGACGCGGACTGACATAGTGGCATTCTCATACAAACACCTTAGTACCTCAATATACCTGTAGTAAATTTGGCACCGCTGGAGAGACTGCAGCACTGCCCAGGTCTCGACTGAATCGAAAGCCTTCTCATAGTCCACAAACGCTAAGCATAATGGCTGGTTATACTCTTCGGTCTTCTGTATAACCTGCCGCAGCGTATGGATGTGGTCTATGGTACTAAAAGCTTTACGGAAGCCGGCTTGTTCGGGAGGCTGGAAGTCGTCAAACCTGCGTGCGAGACGGTTCGTGATGACTCTCGAAAACAGCTTATAAACATGACTCAGAAGCGAGATGGGCCTGTAGTTCTTTAAAAGGGTCTTATCGCCTTTCTTAAAGAACAGTACCACTACGCTTCTGTGCCATGCCTGTGGCGTTTTCCCCTCGAGTATGACGGAGTTAAATAACTTTTGCAAGGCTTTTAAGACCGGTTTTCCATCTGCTTTTAGAAGCTCTGAGGTAACTCCGTCATCACCCGCCGCCTTATTATTTTTAAGCTGTTTGAGAGCCATACTAATCTCGTACAGGCTGACGTCCGGGATTTCTTCTGTGTAGTGTCGGGTCAACCTAGCTCTTGGATCTTTGTCTAGGTTCATGACAGGTCCGCGTTGTCGTGTATAACTGTCCGTAGAACGCCTCGACCTCCCCCAGGAGCTCAGGCCTAGACGACACGATTCTACCATCCCCTGTCTTCAGCTTTGTCAGCTGGCTCTGTCCCATAGACAAATCTCGTGCGAACACTTTGGAGCCTTTGTTCCGCTCAATAGCCTCTTCAATACAATTTGTATTGAATTGGCGCAGGTCGCGAGTCAGAGACTTTGAGATTTGTTTGTTGAGCCTTCGGTACTGAGAAGCGTCATCAGGGGAATGCAGAACCATACCGCGCCTCTCCTTCATGAGCTCGAGAGTGTGATCAGAGATCTTTTTGGTTCTTTTTGAACGGTGGGTCTTAAAGAACTTAGATCCCACCGTTAGGACAGTTTCCACAACCCTGTTGTTAAATTCGTCCACGTCTTCGCAATCACCCAGGCATTCGAAGCGATTCTGCAATTCCAGTTGAAAGGGTTCGAGGTTTTGGATTTGTATCGGTGTTGGCCGGAGCATAGACTTCATAAGCCGATAACGTTCAAGCTGAACATTAATGTTTAATGTGCCTCTTACCATCCGGTGGTCGCTCCCAGTTTTAACGGCATTGATCACAGAGACATCATTAAACACTTCCCTCCTAGTCGACATTATGAAGTCTATCTCGTTCTTTGTGACACCATCGGGACTAATCCAGGTCCATTCGCGGTGAGGGCGCTTCTTGAAGAAGGAGTTCATCATATAGAGTCCCTCCTTCTCCATAAAGTCAGCAAGCGTCTGACCCCGTGCGTTCCGATTCCCAAATCCAAAAGGTCCCACTTTCAACTCACCATCGCGTCGTCTGCCCAGTTTTGCGTTGAAGTCCCCCATGACAACGGTGTAGTGAGTTTTGGAGGTATGTATGGCTTTAGAGATATCCTCATACATAACCTCCACCTCATGATCAGGGTGTGTCGATGTTGGTGCGTATACCTGTATGACCTTCAGCGAATACCGTTTGGTGATTCTGAGTATCAGGTACGCTACTCTTGTTGACACACTCTCGATCTTGATAACGTTGTTCACGAGGGACCTGTGGACGATAAACCCGACACCACCTTGGGACTGCTGGTCGCCCTCCCGGAAATAAAGCAGGTTGCCGGATTTTAAGATTATTGAGTCCTCTCCCTCTCTTCGGACTTCGGATAATCCGACGATATGCCACCGCAACCTGCTTAATTCTTCCTCGAGTGCAGTGATCTTCTCGTCAGTACGCAGTGTGCGCGTATTGTAGGTATGTTGCCAGGGCCAGAGGTCGTCGGTGATGGTAGCCAGATCTTATCACAGACAACCTATTTATCTCATTTCAATTCACTCGTTACCAAAGTTCTAAAGCACTTTTTTACTCGTATGCTGTAAAACTGTCTGGAAAATTATAATTTATTTGTGTCGTCGTGTCGGTTGACGACGCAACATAAATAATAGTAGTTTTTGATACAAGTGTGGAAAGTATGTCATTTTGAACGAGTCCCGAGAAGTCTTGGCCTGAGCCGCAAGGCGAGGGTCAAGACTCGGGACGAGTTAAAATGACACTTCCACACGTGTACCAAACAACGTTTTTTAATACTTTTGCGAAAAATTGCAATAATAAACGGCGATCTGGTCTGGCCGGCTAAAATCATAAGTACGTTTGAATACTTCTTTAAAAAATAAATACACCTACAATATCACGTCCAGAAACCTGGTTTGTGGTTACAGATTTTTAAGTTTTTATTTTTTCTACACTTTATTTTATGTTGAATATGTTTATATATATATATATATATTAATACTAAGTATTTCAGTTTCATTTACATATTTTAACTAATAAATATATGAAATACATCACAAATTTTAATATTTATCTGTTATAAAAGTTGGAACAGAAGAGTGTAATTTCTGAACGCACCCGAGAAAAAAATAAGTAATTAAAAAGTTGGAAGTTTTTACAATTCACGTAAACAACGTAAATTGGTTCTGTGGAAAATACATACTGTTGTCTTACTTTATATAAATATGGAAAACAAGAAAGTTAAGCCCAATTTGGAGTATTTATTCAATGCTAAAAGCCTGCATTAAAAGGATTTGTTATAAATATTTGGAGACGATAAGTAATTTACCGAAACTATTGGCGTTTTTAAAGAAGATAAAGCCGAAATAATCTTGTGCGGATCCCATCGTCCAATAACTTCCAAAGCAAGTGTTATGGAAAATACTTCCGAGTGGCCAACTAATCCTTCCCAGAATGCCATTCTCCCACATTCACAACGAATGTGTCAAGTAGTTTCAAATACAAATATAATATGACAGTGCTTAAGAAAAACTCAACTATAAAACATACACGACGATAATACAAATTACGGCCATATTTTTGATATGTGTGCTTCTCTCGTATTTATTTGGTTTGGATTTGAGTGTGTTATGTTTTAAATTTGATGTGTTAAATAGAAGGCAAAATTATATATGATTATTTTTATGTTTTAATTGTTTTTCTTGAACTTCCATTTTCCTCGCTGTAGTGAGGTGAAAAGTTGTGTGTTCCGCATGGCTGCAAAATTATTTAGCTTCTCGTGTCTTGAAAGCTTCGCTACGCTCAGGAATCTATCTTTGAACCATTCGCTTCGCTCATGGTTCAATCTAAGATTCCTTCGCTCGCTCAGCTTTCAATTTCAACACTCGCGCCAAATAACAACTTTGCAGCCTTGCATAACAAATAACTATTTTCTCGTTTCCAGGCAATAAAATGTGCATAGACGGCAATGTAATTTTTAATACAGTTGCTCAAAAAGTGGTACTTTTCGTAGCTGCAAATCGTGCGAAAAGTTGGATATTTCGAACTAGTGCTTTTTACTTTTCAAACTTTTTTAATTTTCTGTTGTACTAACACGTCATGTCTCATACATCCAAAAAAGGTCAATCACTTTCCGACTTTATTTATTACGTCATACAGCATTGCAAGTGTATATCTTATAATTATGCTTAAAATATTTAAATTGCATATTGGATCAATCAAAGGGTTATCTATTAAAAATATTCAAAAACGGTTTTAATAATTTGTCTGAGTGACTATTATTTAATGAGCAAATGAGTATTATGCGCGACCTAAAAATTTATAAAGCAGCGCGTGGGTCACGCTTAATACTGTATTTTCTAATCTGTGACAATACTTTTCTTTTTAATTTTTATATTTTCAATTGGTCATTATAAAAGTCACTCAGACAAATTATTAAAACCGTTTTTGAATATTTTTAATAGATAACCCTCTGATTGATCCAATATGCAATTTAAATATTTTAAGCATAATTATAAGATATATACTTGCAATGCTGCATGACGTAATAAATTAAATCGGAAAGTGATTGACCTTTGTTTGGATGTATGAGACATGACGTGTTAGTACAACAGAAAATTAAAAAAAATTGAAAAGTAAAAAGCACTATATGATACCACTTTTTGAGCAACTGTATTAAAAAATAGTTTAATTGCTTTCACAAACTTCATTACACAAAAACGTCTCGGGTAGGCCAAGGGCAACTGGCAAGGTTAGAATAATAACCGTATTATATTCTCACAAATGATATTACGTAGGAGTAATTCATAGCCAACTCCTACACACTTTTGATTTTCTCAAAAGCCGCCTAAGAGTTGTATTTACGGAGATGATTATGACTTTGCGCGACCAGCGGCCTAGTGAGCGATTGAGCGAGATCCGAGCGCGGCGGTTAAGTGAGCAAGACACACGTAGCGTGCGCTGCGCCTCTCGCCGCTAAGACCGAGTTCGTGTCATCTAAGTTTGATTGGTTGTTTGCGAAACGGTCATTCTGTCCCCATCTACAGAATTTTCTTTTTGTAATGGATGCTTTATTCTAGCTCTTTGTTTATTGGGTCTAAACCCACCGTTATGGAGTGTCCTCACCGCTAGCATCCGCCTGTAATGCGACGTCTTACTCATCCAAATGCGATAAGGCAAAAAAAGATCATAATACAAGCTATAAAGTACATTATGACACCGGGAAAGAAGAGTTTGCCGGGTGAGTAGGTATAGACGGATAGTGACACGAAGCCGGCAAGCCCTTTTCACGGCTAGACATGTATAGTTCTTTTCTCAAACATATGCAATGAAAAAAAAAAAAAAAACACACCACTAAAAAAACATAATTCCGCTGTTTAGCTTGTTCATGAACACAGACGCCATGTAAAAAATATACTTCCCGGCTTAGACCTTCAATTTTGTATGAAAATTCCTTTACAGTTCTCTCGAGTTATTCCATCTGAAACGTGATACTTCGAAGCCTGCACGTTATGATGACATTTCATTGCATGGTTGAGAAAAATATCTTACTCATTTACTTTAAACATTTCCACCGCACACTTTATACAGCAAGGCTCATAAATCAAACTAACAGCTCTTATCTAAAACATCTCTATAACTTACTACATAAATAGAGGACGGATTTTTCTTACGGCAAATCCAGTTTCCGAGATAAACTCTCCCATGTAATGGACAGCGTTACACCCTTATCAGGAATTTATTAGGTATCGTATATAGTACAAATACAGTGGCCATTCGGCCGTCGATTTCTCGGCTTCGTATAGTATTTGATGTATCGTGCACGACGGGCGAGAGGTAATTCCACAAGCGCCCGTGAAACGTTGGCGAGTGTTGCTAAGGATTTCGGTGTAATCAAGTTATTTGTGTACCGATATGTATCGATTGGTGGCATGTTTCGAGTGTATCGTGTGAGGAATAACAGGTGTCAGGTAATAAACTGTTCACTTCGGCACATACTTTATTATGGTACAAATATACTAATACCATTCGACCATTTGTATTGTACTAGAGCGTTTAGAAAAAACCGAATCCCAGTTTCTTCCAGAACTTGTCATTTTTGGGTTCATTTTACTCAGAATCCATAGCATTTTCAATTTAAAGAATAAAAAAAGTGTCCTAAAGTCCGTTCCAAAATGTCACGTTTGAATATTAAACTTTTTTAAATTTGCACGAGCGTTACGTAGTGGAAACACAAAAAAATTTTTTGGGACACTTTCTTACTACTCTTCACATTGAAAATGCTATCGATCTGAGTAGAATCAAGTTCGGAAAAAACAGGGATTTGTATTTTTTTTTAAAACGCTCATATCGTAATCGGTCCAGTTACTGACCAACTACCCACCATTCCAATAGGACCAAAGCTGCGTTTTCTCGTTCATGGTCTCGATTTAAAACAGTTGAGCTTCATCAGCCATCGATTTTTTCAGCTACGCTTATCCCATAATCTATTCAATTTCAACCTGCTTCCTTTGAGAGCCATGTGGGCTCAAAATCTTCTCTTTATACATTTGACGCCTCACCAAAGATGTGTTAGATTCAACAGAATTTGAAAAATAATATCAAAATATCAATCCGATTATACACTATCCGAGTAAGTACAAATGAAATAACTCCATAATTTCATTACTGTGACTACGAGGCCTTGAGACCTTGTTTTGCCTAAAAACTTTTTGCCTAATTTCGGTTTGCCTAATTTCATTTAAACTAATATTATTTAGCATAACTATTCACTTTGCCTAATTTTCATTTGAGTGAAAGTCGTTTTGTATAATACTCATTTCACATAATCTTATTTCGTCTAATTTTATTTGGCCTAATTTTTTATTCGTATAAACATATTTTGCCTAACAATTTTTTTGCCTAATTTATTTATTTAGCAAGCATTCTATCCATGGTCATAAAACAAACCTGACCTAACCTACAGTATTCGGTCTTCAACCTAACCTACAATTTTCAAAATAAGAATCGACAAAGTGAGTTTTAGATAAAATAATATTCGACAAAACAAGAGTTATGAAAATGGTCATTTAGGCAAAACGAATTTCGACAAAATAATAATTATGAGAAATGATATTATACATATTGACTTTAGATAAAATGTTCATTATGGTAAAAGTTGTCAGACAAACTGAAATTAGACAAAAAAAAATTAGACAAATCAAGGGAATACCGAGGCAAACTGCTGTAACAATATTAGTAAAGTTAATTAAAGGCGGGTTAAAAGAAATCAAAACTGCCAGAGAAATCTAGTAATTCTTAAAAAGGTTATATTGAAATATTAATCACAATCCCTTTGATTGTTGTTTGATAATGTTAGCATTGAGTGAGTTGTTGAACAAGCATGCGGCCCGCCTGATCTTAAGCAGTTACCGCCGCCTTAGTTCAATAGGTAAGCAAATCTGGAAACTCCGTCGATTTTTTCGCATAACTACAACAAGAAGCAAGACAGGTGATGCTGAGTCGCGAGAATTTGTTAGCCCAGCACGTCAGGCATAACTTTGACACGCGACTCATGTCGCGCGAGATAACATCATCCGTCACTATCTCATAGTACTGTACAGATAGAGACAGGTAGTATATCTCGCGCGAGTAAGAGTCGCGTGTCAAAGTTATGCTAGCCGTGCTGCTGCCTTGATTACATGCCAATGACGAATTAGATTAGAAGATAGATTTCTGCAGGTCTAGCATATCTTGCCGCGTCTTCGTTCGCGCGACACCTGTCTTGCTCGTACTATTGTATGGAAAGAGACAGTTAGTATTTGTCGCGCGGCAAAGTATCGCGTGTAGCATTTATTCTACAGATGCAGGGCGATATATTGGCGACATATACCAAGGACATACTATAGTCCCGCCAATGTATCCGATTATAGATAAATAGAACACGTCTTTATCGGACACAAACCTATAGAGGTGACATTTCAAACAACGACCACTCAGAAACCTCGTATTTAACTTCAGTGATAAATTTTGTCCCAGTCCCTAAACGACAAAATTCGCTGATTGAGGTATCAGTGGAACAAAAAGCAGGAAAATGGGCGAGTTTAACAGACTGCGCGCCATAGCCCTCCGGAGACGCATCGGCCTCTAATTATTACGATAAGCAAACTCTAACTGCGTCGGTAAATGACGTTTGGGGAATAAAGAGCTTTGAAGTACCTACTGCTATTCTATTCACAAATTTCGTCAAAGTAACTGCGTTGTCGAGCTTGCCACTGTTATAATCTAAGGATGCCTTCTCACCGCGAGTATTCGCCTGTAATTTAACAAAAAACAAACGAAATGTTAATATTTTTTTTCTTAAGCCTGGCTTTCCTAGGGTAGGTACTAGTACGAAGTATGGAGACGGCCGCTATGTGACGGCACTGCTATCCTAAGGCGAGTGAGAACGCACCCTAAGGTGGTGGTTTACACACTGGCCACGCGTTATGATTCGGGTTTTTAGTTTTTTTATTTTATAATATACTTCAGTTTTTTTTTTGTATAGGCATTTTTATTATAATGTAGCTTTTATTTATAAAATGTAACCATAATATTATATTATATTAATTTTTCGTTCAGAATATAAATACTTTATTGAAGTGTAGAGTTATGTAAAGTAATAGCCCTTTGAACCATTGATAAAAAATAATAATGAGACATTACATGTTTCCTAAATTTATAAATAGCACTTTACATCCGAATTTCTATTTCCCATCTGTAACGTTTCGCCAAAATTTCGTTCTATCGAAAGCCATTATTTCCAAAACTGTTCATGTTTCAGAATAATTTTAAAATAATCATAACCTTTACCTAATGGGTTCTTTATAACAATGTTTCTTAAACCCTGAAAATATTACGGGTTTGAGGGAAAAGATACGTCACAAAGGTACTTTTTTGGATGAAAACATAACGATCCGGCTCATTATACCATATTTTTATCATACCATGCCAGTTTGTTTTTCTCAGTCAACCTTATACAACGGTATCTGTAAAGCTACCGAAACGTCAGGGAGGCTCAAATAATTAATATACGCGATATAATCCGTTTAAATTGTTTTATTTAAGTAAGTGACAGTCACGGAAACCGAAGAAAATATTATCTATAAATATAAAAACAGACAGTATGAAAGCCGTTAAGATGCAATCTTTGCAGAGTAAAGCGTGTTTATTCGGGGTTGTAAGTAAGCCGAGTGTTAAGGAGTCTTACACTAACGCCGAACTTGCTCCCTCGCCCCATGCTCAGCTACGAAATGGAAATACAGGATAATGCCTGGATGAGAACGGATTTGACGGTTACTGCTGGTAACAAGCTAAATAAAGAAAGCTTATGGTTCTCAATTTCATTAAGAGGGCGCTTAGAGAACTGTTGGCTATAATGTTTATACTAAGCTGTATAGATTGATATTTGTACATATATCACACATATTGATTTAAACATGCACGATTATTACTCATTATTACAACATAGGGACTGTTCGAACGAGACAATGGACGTACCTAATATCGCGTCCGAAACGTCGAGGTAATTAAATAAACACCTTTTTCAAAGCGGTTAAGTCCCGTTTTGTTATAATAATATATCCCACAACTAGAATTTGCTGTTTGTTGCCAAGGGTGAAAAAATAATATTTTTCTTAGAGGCTTGCTACTGTTGTTGGATAAGAGGAACTAACACGTATAACACGTGCTTTAATATTGTATACTTCATACAATTGTTGTCGAACCCTAATATAACACTAACAAATATTATTTTTGTGTAGACCTTTATTACTTACCATACAGAACCATAAATAAATTAACCATTTATAAATAAGTAACACCTATCCGTCGGTTTGGTTAATGTTTTAAGGGCCCTAAAGGTCACCAACCTCGTAAAGATTTCGTCTCGGTCTGGTGCTGCGAGTATATTTAGTCAGCTGTATCTTTACGGCCAAGAAAAATCTTCGAAAAATCTCGTCCACAATTTAAAACAGGTGAAGCCAGACGAGACAAGAGACAATTATCCAAAGTACAGATAAAATTTGCATAAAATAATTAGCCAAGGAGAAAAGAACGAACAAAAATTGGGCAAACCTCGACTCAAACAAAACAAAGCTAATGAGTACTCATTAAGATAATAATTTAGTCGTAAAAGGAAATTTTCGTCAAATTAATCAGTTTCGTGACTGTATTAATCAAAGCCATATTATTTTTTAATTCCTCATTCAGTAACTTATGTTTGATACTTCGAGAATGTTTCATTAGGGTTCTGTATCTTACAAATATATTTTCTAGTCGTCTGGATTTTTGTAAATTTTAACACCCAATTTATATAGGTACTATTATAAAATTCTCAATTTATATTGGGAATCAGTTTTCTATGAAGAGTGGTCATGATTTCAGGAAACTTCTCATTCTTGATCTTGACAGTGCGATGCGGGCCCGCCTTTTGTTTTGTATGGGCGCGCGGGGCCATATCAGTCTGGCGCCATCTGTTGGTCAGAATTTCTTTGTACTCTCATCATGCCAAAAACGACGAGGTAGCGGGCACCTACTAGTATTAAATAATTATAATTGTAAACCTGTTAATGACATGAGCTCCTAGTCTGATGATCCGATTTTGATTTAGCATTGGGGGTATTTGAAAAGTGACTTGATTGTGTTGTATGTGGTTGTATTTAGTTGTGTAGGTATCAAGAAAATTGGTTCAGCCCTTTTCACTTTTACGGGATAAGAAAACTTTCTTCGTAAATTACGATAAAATGCATTCAGGATGAAATTGCCTATTTATACGTAGGTGCAAAAATTGCCTACATATTTATGCTCCTAAATTTTTCAGCAGCGTCGATTCACCGAGAGTCTGCCAATCTTGACAGATACGTTCCGAACTACATTCATATCATTCTATCACAAAATAGATGTGTCTTTATTTTTATTTGATGTACGGAATACTTCGTGCGGAAATTCGACTCGCACTTGGCCGGTTTTGTAGGTATGATTGAAGAAAATCGGTACAGTCTTTTGAAGACAGACTTTTACAATGTCATTAATTACCAATATGCGATAATAATATGCAAATTTAGCATACCATAGCTATGATGATCAAATTTCCTATACATGGTGCAAAAATTGTGTAAATATCCCGTCCATTTTCCAGCGTCGATCGAGAATGCCAATCTAGGCAGATACGCTCCGAACTACATTCATATTGAAATATTCACCGCCGTTATTATTCCGCAGTCTTCCGCTACCAGACTTCGCTTTTTCCTGCCCTTTATTGTATTTTCCTCGAATGCGCACAAAAGATGAATCTTTTACAAGTTTAATGCAAAAATTATGTTCATAATAGCTGAAGTTTAAATAAGGACTTTTATAGACACTGTGTTCTCGGTCGTAAAATATTCATGAGTTCGTGACATGTACGTGTGAGGTTCTTTGACTGTCGATAGGGATCGTTTGTTTTGAATTTGTCGTTGGCGCAGATGGTTCTCTAATAAAATTACTTCTTCGTTACACATAAGTAAAGCAAGATACATATATGCACACCTAGATGATTGAGTTCTTAAAAAATAAAATAAATAAATATTAAGGGACAATCATACACAAATCGACCTAGTGCCAAACTAAGCAAAGCTTGTACTATGGGTACCAGCCGACGGTATACATAATATATAAATACATATATAGATAACATCCATGACCCAAGAACAAATATTTGCACAAATATTTGGTCCGGCCGGGATTCGAACCCGGGACCGCCGACTCAGTAGGCAGGTGTCTACCAACCGAGCCAAACGCGTCGTCAAATATATTTTGATGGCACTTATTTTATATTGAAAGGGGTCAATATTTAAGAAGGGGTACCAAAATAGAAGGCTATTCAATACTTTTTTTTATGTCATAGGGGGAAACGAGCAAACGGATCGCCTGATGGAAAGCGATAATTTTTACCCAAAGACACCTGCAATACTAGAGGAGTCACAAAGAAGTTATTTAATTACAAAAGATTTTAGTATCGCGACCGCTCTGTGATTTTAATTCTACTATTTCGTCATACTTAGCTACATTATGGCAACAAAGGTATCAAGTTTCTATGAGAATTAAGTACCTACTGACCAAAATTATTTACTAGACAAACTTAAATCCGTTGATACGCATTAAAAGGAGAGACTCATCAATTTTAAAGGTGAAATGTTTGGATATATTTTACCCCAAAATGTTGCCCTAAACGTACGTATACGGGCCTTTTGTACCTTTTAGTGACGGCTAGCTATCAATCTTTTCTTAGCTGACATAATAGATATCAAGGTTAATTCCCACATACAATATCAGCGCGGAATTTTCACGTAGTCATGAAATTTTCCATCAATCATCACAGGTAATCTCATATTACCGCATAAATTGCAATAGGATAACCGAATGGGATGACGCGGCAATTTGTGCTTACGTAATTATGTGAATTTGAAACTAGAATAAAATTAACATAGTTAAAACAATAGGTATCGGGTGAGGTTATTACAACTATTTAATAGCCTATTACAGTTCGTGAGCTGTTAGAATGCGATACGTGTTTTACACCTGTCTCGCTCGCTCTTACGCGATCCAGATAGGAACCTCTCAGTTTTCACCCAAACCCGAATCGCAATCCGAGATCTCACGGACTGTACAGTGTTCGGTTAGCATGAACGTCACTGACCAAGGAAACTAGGATTTTCCGCGACTGTAGCGGCTTGATACATTTATTTGAAAGAAAGACATAAAAAATAATTACATAAAAGGTGTGACAGAAATTATAAGAAAAAAAAATAAAACAATAAGCAACTATTTTTATGGCTGTGCCACGAAAAGTTCCCACCTCAGCAAGATGCTAGCTCGAGAGCCAGCGCTGATCTTCCGGTGGGACCATAGGTGGCGCCACGGAGAGCTGCACGCACGAGCGCTAATCGCATTTAGGATGCGTGAACCTGAACGCACACAAGCGCTGTCAGTGTCACGTCAATTCAAGAGTTTTTTGGTTATTTCGTCGTATCATATCAGCCATAGGACGTTTGCGGCTGGACACAGGCCTTCTCAATAGACATCCACATGGCCGGTTAGAAGTGACCCGCATCCAGCGAGTCCTCGCAACTCTAACTAGGGGCCTATGGGGGCCTATGATGTTTGCTTTTATCACGCGATAAATAATAGTGACAAAGCATCTGTCACTCATACTCGCAGTCTTTCAAAACGTGATGGATGCTTTGTCACTTATTTATCGCGCGATAAAAGTAACCATCATAGGCTAGCAGTTCGCTTATTTATCATACAATTAATTATTTTTCTGGACGTATATGGTGTCCTGTATACTGGACAACTTTCAAACAAGCTTTCATATATTTCCAGAAAGTTGGTCACTACAGGTGATAAACTTTTTGATAATTTTAGAGAAAAAATATTTTTCTTTAATTAAGAATTAAGTAAAACAGAATAGTCCTGCCTTAATATGCGTCACTTTAAAGAATATTTAACAACAAACAGAACGAAAAAACCTCTTCATACGTGGTCTAAAAGGTAAAAACAAGGTCCGAATCATTAAAATAAAATTAAGTCTGATCTCGAAAAAATTACCTAAAATCCTATTTTCTGAACCGGCCTAAGAAGATCGGTGGGTAGAAGTTATGTATGCATGAAAAAGCCACGGAGCGAAATAGCTAATAGCAAAGCAGTTATTTTATCTATTAAAGCCTCATACACATATTAGTTAAATTAGTATTTGTTAATACCTCATACGTAATTATTACCTGTTGAGTTAATTATAGTTTGCTGCCATGTTGAAAATTGTTAGAAAAAGGCTACCTTGTAAGTTTTAAATTTTTAATTAAAAACTCAGTTTCTCTTTGCTTTCATAGCCTCTGGAGTCCTGTTATTTAAACAAGTACCCCTACTTTTAAAGCAAGTACTCTTAATAAAAATCTAGTTTTTGCCCCGACGTGACGCGATTTTTCATTTACATCGTTATCACTCTCAGTGCTTTCCGCGCACCATTGGATGTTACTATTTACAAGTTTTTATTTGGATTCACGTTTATATTTTCTTTCATGCTTGTTTTATATCCACTTCTGGAGCATTGCTAAAAAAGATTAAAATAGCAATTGGTTTTTAATTTGATGAGACAAATAATATATATGGGTAAGGCCGCGGGAATTTACCAATGTGACATAGAAGTAACATAAAAAGATTTACGTTATGTTATCATAAAACGTAACATAAGTCGTTCTAAAGCTTAGATCATACTGGAAAATATTCCCATTAAATAACGTAGCTAAGAAAAAAAATCAAGTTATAAAATTATTAGCTTTATATTGCCTGTAAACAAAATTTTCATGGCACATTAAAATTTATATAATCAAACACGCGTGTGATGGAACTAATGAAACCCAAACCGCTCTAGTGCTTTAAAGCCTCTCATTTTGTACCAGGTGGCAGTAATTACTATTTGTTCACTGCAGGTACCCAATACTAGTAACAAGACGACCGTATAACAATAAAACAGCTTTAGAATCAATGATTCTACTGTGCCTTGAGGTCGAAAATATATTATTTTCTTCTTAAAACAGATTTTTTTATTAAGATGTTGTTTTTATTTATTTTATTATTGTACAGGAATTTTGTTCGACTTTGTATATTTTCGTGTCATTAAAAATCTAATAAAACTCATTTAAGTTAGTATATTCTGTGTGCACTTCCCTTTACAACATTTATTCGTTATGTTACGTAGAAAATACGTAACATTTAGTAAAAATGTAACATATTCGTAACGAAAGTGTAACGTATTTTTGAAAAAAAGTGGATTTTCATGGTGAAATAAAGACATTTTTAATACAATAATACGTGTCACTTGCTTGAAAACCGTTACGCTATTGTATAAAAAAAAACTGATTAAAAACAATCACTCCTTACCTTTAAAATCACACACGACACTTTGGGGGACTTTCACGAAACTATGACTGTGTCTACTTTGAATTGCGTTTGTTGACAAACTGACGGATTTGGACTTGCTCATCGGTGTTGCCCTACTAGAATATGAGTTGCCAGTGCACGTAAACGTATTTTCGCCAAAAAATATTTAAAAACAAGCTACATAAAGCGTCACGAAAGTATTGTAACATAAGTGTTGAATGCTGATCCATTAAAATAATGTAAAATAAAAAATTAAAATGATTATATTATCATTATTCCGTAACCAGTAGAACTATCCTTATATCATAAATTTTAGTTTAAAACAAAAGTATGCCCATGAAAGTTGAAATATCATAAAAATAACAGAGCTTTTAGTACTCGTGGTCGAAAAATTTAACCAACTTTCGTTACGTTTTGGACGGAAATATATTTTTAGTATTTTTATAAAGGGGTTTATATTAATTATCTTACTTGCGACCACGAGAATTCCTATATCTACATATGATAAAAATATTTTTGAAACAGTAGGGGTTACCAATTTTTTTTAATCAGCTGGGTAAATTTGAAACGTCCAAATTGGCAAATTTCCGCGGCCTTACCCATATGTACAATTGTATATATACGTAACCCTTAACAAAACTCCATCGTTCTCCAGGGGCAAGGTGGGGTACTTAGTTACTTTGCCTCACAATACTCGTATAAGCAGTCTGTAGCATTCTTACATAGTACCGTTCATATCTGCACAGGCTGTAAGAGCTTAATGTCCACATAGCTGTCAGGCCACCCAATGCACAGGGTACAGGGCCACCAGTTACAGCGGACAATGTACCCCATCGTGCCCCAGAGCCGTGACCGCGTTATGTCCCCACGTCTAGCACTTGTTCAAATCATCTCAATAAGTAATATCGCTAGAAAAACAATAATAAAAGGAAAGTAGTAGCCCAAACGTGTGTTTCCCTTTTCACTCAAAATGAGAGCAAGTAATGATAATAAACGGTTTTTGGCGTAAAACCAACGCGCGCAGTCTAGTTCTCTATCACTGCAAGACTAAAGACTAATGCAGAATGGCCACATATTAGCGCCAACATTACAAGTCAAGTACATGTAGTTACTTGTAACTCTAGGAGGCCCCGTCGTGCCTCGCGTCCCCGTCCTTCCCCTTAATTACTGATTCGATGATCCATCCGTTGAACCAGCCTACAACAGTTCCATAAAATATGTTTGATGGTGTGCAGTAAAATAAGTATAATACAGAAAAAACGTCACAGCTTAATTATGATTAAAACTTAATAGAAGGCTATTTGAAACAATCTACAGAATTGAAGATCTTATCGTCATAATGATATTAAACCATTTTTTCCAATACGCGAAGAGTTTCTGTCATAATAGACATTAGTTATACTCTGTACACACGTATTCCACTATCAAAAATACCACTTTAAATAACTTATAATTATATAATATAAAATAAAATCAAAAGGAAATCATGTATTATTCCAACAAGCACACTGCTAAAATTACTCCAGTCAAACAGAACAATTTTTTGAACAAAAGTGCTTACATTATCCGACAACTAAGATTTCTTATAATTGTTGAGTCGTTGTTTGGAGTCAGCCGCCTATATCTTCTGGAACCTAGAAAAATCTTCCTATGGATAAGCTATTGCTACACCTTTTCAGCTATTGCTATTCTCTCCTACTCACTATCCCAAGACAACTACTTCGGCGCAACGTACTTAGTATTCAAATGCACCTCTTGTATTGAATTTATCATTTTAGCCTGCACTTCAATATTCCTGCAAAGGCGTACGCTGAGGGAATTCTTCAAAAATCTCGAGGCATTCGACGGAGTTCTCAATATCGAAAAAGACATCGCTACAACTATGCCTGTAGCCAGGACTATGATCTGGGTGTTAGTGAGTTTGCTAATAACATGCATCGAGCTTATTATATTTAACAAATCAAGTCTAGTATTCTCAATGACTAATTTGACTATTATGGTTCACGATGCTGAGCAAGTCTTCTTCGGAACGATGTTGAGAACTATTCTTGTTAGAGTGCGCATTGTGAAAGCGCACGTACTGAATGTGTGCAACAAGTCTAAGAAAGCAAGAAACGCTGAGAGTCTAGACAAAGTAGAAGCTTTATCGAAGAACGCTCAGCCTGAAATCAGTTCCTTGCACGAAGTGTACGAATCTCTGCACAAATGTTCTGAACAACTCAACTCCATCATGAGTTTTCCGGTAAGTATAATTACAACAATATTGTGAACAGTGAGTTTTAAATGTCTTTTTACAATATCTGGACTGCAAGCGCCATAAATTCGTCATTAAGGCTGTGTCGAAACGGCTGATCGATGCTTCGGGAAACCCTAGGGTTGGCGCTTACCTCCGCCAGAAAATATCTCTGACTATACAAAAAGGTAACGCGGCCGGCATACTGGGGACCATGCAGGCGGACCTCTTAGACGGGATTCTTTCTTTTCATGACACTTTTTTTTATTATGTTACAGGTCATTTAGATTAAGGTTTTATATTTTTCTTTTTTTATTATTTTAAGTATTAATCATATCAGGCTTCCAGATAAATAGTGCTTCTACGAGTTTTTTTTTATAAAAAGAGGCAAATAGGTCAAGTTGGCACACTTCATGATATTTTTAACATTGTGACGCTCTTGTTCGTTATTGATTGCTGAATAGGCAGCTAGATGCTCAAGAGCGTCGCAAGTTGTATTGTGAACTATGTTCCAGGTAATGACAATGCTACTGTCATCGGGGTTATCTACTATAATCTTGTTGAAGTATGCATTCACAATATTCCAGACAAATGAAGAAACGAAAGATGTGAGTTTATTCATAGCTGATAATTAAAAAAAAATACCGTTAACTTAACAATGTTCACCTCATCGAGTATCCCAATTTAATAACAAAACATCTACCGTGGTGACTTCCTTCAATATTTTCACGAATATTTTTAAAAACTGTAGGTACAAAATAATCACGTACAAAAACTCTTTATTGCACACCTCACAAAATATACAGGAGAAATACAAAGCAAAAAATACAATTAGAGGTAAACAACAGGCGGTCTTATCGCTATAGAGCAATCTCTTCCAGTCAATTTTTGGGTAGTGGAGACCTTGAAAATTTATTTTGTTACTAGGCGGTGCAAATGGAGAACAAAATACATTCATGATATACCTATTTGTTTTATTAAGGATTTAAATGGAATCACTTAATTTATTATGGGTCAAAAATACAGCATAAAAAATAACAAATTTATGGGATTAAAACTAAAAATTAAACTACGATTAAAATATATTTATAAAACTAAGACCTCTCGGTAGGGTGCCCATGACGCAGGCAGCATTCCCACGCTGTATGGAGGAAAGCCTTTGCGCGAGAAAACTGCCCGCGCGTGGGTCCCCTGTTGCCTATCAGGCGCTTACTGAGCTCCCTGTGGAATCTAAATCGTATTCAAATCAAAATCATGTCAATAAAATACAATAAAATAATAATATAATAACAATGATTTCTTAACATTAGACTTTAAAACAGGCCCCTTTGAGTTACCCCTGGCGCAACCCCCCGGGCCTGACGATACCCATCATTACGCGCGTTAGCACGTTGAAGAGTCTTGATGATTTCTTAAACGAAAAGGGTGATTGAATACTATTTGGAAACTTTAAGCGTGTAAATTAATAAATAACATTTATATTTATACTTTCGTGTCTTAAACTAGTTCTATATTGTTATGAACTTATGAATATGACACGTATTTTACGATTGCAGTCAATGTTGTTGATGTACATCTTGATCCGATGCTTGAAGTACACAGCACTTGTGGTGGTGCCGTGCTACTACTCCAGTATGACGACTACGCAGGTCTCCATCATACGCAAGACTTTACATGACGCGTTGAACAACGCACAGTTTGGTGAGTTACGTATGATTGTAGCTGATGCTGTTAGTATTCAACTTGATCGGATATTGAAAGTATACAGCACTTGTGTTCGCGCCGTGCTACTACTCCAGTATGACGACTACGCAGGTCTCCATCATACGCAAGACCATGCGTTGAAAAACGCACAGTTTGGTGAGTTACGTGCGATTGTAGCTGATGCTGTTAGTATTCATCTTGATCCGATGCATAAGTACACAGCACTTGTGGTCACGCCGTGCTACTACTCCAGTATGACGACTACGCAGGTCTCCATCGTACACAAGACTTTACATGACGCGTTGACCAACGCACAGTTTGATGAGTTACGTACGATTGTAGCTGATGCTGTTCATCCTGATCAGATGCTTAAAGTACACAGCACCTGTAGTCGCGCTGTGCTTCTTGAGTACCGATGACGACTACGCAGGTCTCCATCATACGCAAGACTTTACATGATGCGCTGAGCGACGCACAGTTTGGTGAGTTACGTACAATTGTAGCTGATGCTGTTAGTACTCATCTTGATCCGATGCTTAAACTACACAGCACTTATGGTCGCACCGTGCTATTAGTCCAGTATGACGACTACGCAGGTCTCCATCGTACGTAACATTTTACATGATGCGTTGAACAACGCACAGTTTGGTGAGTTTGTGGTGGAGTGTGTGGTATGATTTAAGTGTGATATGTGTATTTAGTGAGTTACGTACTATAATCGATGCAGATATGTACATCTTAATCAGACGCCTGAAGCATACAGCACTTATGGTCACATCACGCTACTACTCTTTTCTTCTTTCCTTCTTCTTGTAAAATGTTACAATTCCAATTAAGTGATTGTACCATGTACCCATAGATTCTGTAGTCTTACCAGTGGCAATATATGCGGCAAAAACACTCATATTTTTTTATTGCCTTGACTTAGCAGTTTAATTTTTTCAGTATTCCAAAGGGTATTAGATATTGATTTCAGATTAGACGGATGCCCAATAGTGTGATCCTATTAGGGTTCCGTTTTTTCCTTTTGGTAAGGAACCATAAAAAGAGATTAATAACTGCTTAACATCAGGCGGGCCGCGTGCTTGTTTGCCACCGTCCTAGTATAAAATTGCCTTCAGAAACTTAATTCTGAGTTGAGGCCGAAATATCGATAAATGCTCTAAACAGACGGTAGCGTAGGTACCAATTAGTAGAGTGTAGTTACAAAATAACTAGTACATGCAAATTGTGACCAAGCTTAAAGTAAATTGTAATATTGCTACTTTCCGATTCGCAATTAAAATTTAAATCTTTTAATGAATAATTTAAACAGCACACTTCATGCTTTATTTCACAAAATAATATGCATTCGAATGAACAGACCGAAGTAATTTGCGTAATGATGGCGATAGTAACTGAATTTATATCGAATCGATGATTGAAAAGATGCCAAAATTGATAAATGTAAAAACACCATACCTCCACCTCCACCTAACTAATTTTTGTAAGTTTTGCTGTTTTTGGTAGTGCCACAAAACAAGGGCCAATATAATATAGAAATCCAACTTGACTTAAATGTATATGTCTCTGTTTCTTTTTTCAGATAAGATAGAATGCCGTAAATTAAAAGCATTCTTCCAGCTGACACGCGACAGTGAGTTTGCGTACGCACTGTGGGGTGTGATCAACCTGAACATGTCACTGCCTCTCAGTTACATCAGCCTCTGCACCACCTACCTGGTTATCATCATACAGTTCTCCAAGTTTATCGACTAAATCAGTAGAACTCGTCGTGTGGTCTTTTATGCGATAAATAAATGACAACACATCCGTCACTCTCGTAGTCACAGTCATTTATTTATCACAAGCGTAATAAGACGATAATAAATAAACAAAAGATCATAGTGAAACTATGCCTCAATTGTTATATAGGTACTCACTAAATTTAGCACTTCGATATAACATATATTTTAATGTAAAAGTTAATAAGGATTCCGTTTTTACGTTGTGGTTAAATTTTGCATCTGAATGAAATATGATCGTCCTGTTTTTTGCCTCAAGCCCAAGATAATCTAGTTGTGGCTTGTATCATTATATTCCGTCGCATGTTTTTAACTCAGGTACATATTTTTAATAAATTTTATTTTATTTACGTACAATAGTTGCAATAGATACACCTACTAATAATTTAGTGGAATTTTTACTTAAATTAATATTAAAATTTCATTAAAACCGAACATTAACCGCAGCGTCACTGAATTTAAATCAGGAAGAAATGTTTCTCTATAGTACCCACAGCAAGTGATTTAAAAATGATACAGCAATAACCTAAATTGAAAACAGTAGCTCGTTTGGTAAATTGTTTTTTAAAAATGGCCGCCCGAGGAAATTGCTAACCGTTTCGGACGCATGGAATTGCTAGTGTTGTGGATCGGTAACGCTAAACCGGTTATTTTATCTTTGAAAAAAATAAAAAAAAGATTATAACCGGTTATTCCTATAGCATAATAACCGATTTTGCATTCCCTAGATTGGAGATATTTGAGAGTACCTATAAAATTTTATAACATTTGATACAAACATAAGGTAACTCAATATGAAGTGAAACTGCTATGGGTAAGTATTATTTAGCACAGTACACAAGACAAAAATGATTCTCTTTTGATCTTCCAATCGATTTGTTTTTATCGTTGACAGATAATGTTGTAAATAAATACCGTCTGCCGACTGTCGGCCTATGTAGTGAAAAATGTTTTTTTTTTTTTTACGTTGTGGAAAGTGTCATGTGACAATTTAGAGAATGCCAAATTGTAAAAATATTACCTCGCTTAACACAGCCAGGTAAAAATACGAGGGTGGATCAAATAGTACGCGTGTTTGATGGCAAGTGCCGTTACTTAGGAAAGTTGGCATTACCATTGTGTAGTATTGACCTTATCAAATAATAAAATGAAAACTATCACTTGTTTATGGTTCAGTTTTTTTTCTGGCGGCAAATTTTGTAAGACTTGTTTTGTTTTTCGTAGAAAATGGAGAAAGAGCAATATTGTTCCGTAATTAGCTTCATATTTTTGGATGGAAAAACATGCGAACAAATAAAAGTTATAATAGATTCTGTCTACGGAGGTCTTTCGTCGTCTATGAAAACCGTGAGATATTGGTTTATTGAGTTTGAAGGAGGTCGTACATCTGTTTTCGACGAGGACCTCTCAGGGCGCCCGGCAGACGTGGTTACCGAAGAAGTCGTGCGAAAGGTATAAAAAAAATGGTCACCGATCGACGTACCAAACTGCATGAATTAGCAGAGGTTGTAGGGGTATCGTACGGAACAGCAATTAATATAATACACGATAAATTAAATATGAAAAAAGTGGCCGCCCGATGGTTGCCGCGATTGCTCACGGATGAAAATAATCGGTTACGGCTATCAATGTCGAAGGAGTCTTTGGGCTTGTTTATGAAATCCGCAGGATTTTTTCCGTCGTGTCGTTGCTGTTGGTGAAACGTGGATGTATTAGTATACACCTGAAACCAAGCGGCAGTTTAAACAATAGATTTTTCTAACGAATCTGTCCCAAAGAGGGTGGAAGCGGTCCCATCAGCCGGAAAAGTCATTGCCACGATTTTTTGGGATAGTAAGGGAATAATCCTTATAGATTTCTTACAAAAGGGGAAAACTATCACAGGGCTGTACTATAGTCAGTTATTGGACCGGTAAAAAAAAAAAGAAAGGAGCCACGGCCCCATTTGGCAAAGAAGAAAATGTTGTTCCATCATGACGACGCACCAGTACATTCATCCAAAATTGTAACTGCCAAATTAACCCAACTACGTTACGAATTGCTGCCACAGCCGCCTTACTCACCGGATCTAGCCAGATCCCCTGATTCCCTGTGACTTTTTTCTGATCTCCAACATAAAAAAATGGCTCGGGGGAAAGAAATTCAGCTCAAACGAGGAGGCTATAGCTGAGACAGAAGCGTATTTTGAAGAGTTTGACTAATCCTATTTTTTGAAGGGGTTAAAGAAGTGACCGGAACGCTGGGAAAAGTGTAAGGACCTAGAAGGAGATTATGTTCAAAAATAAAATAATACTTTTAAAAAATATATGCGTCTTCATTTCCAACACAGGTACTTTTTGATCCACCCTCGTATAATAGGAGAATGAAAATAGACAGTTAAAACAGTTTCACAAAGAAAACTCCTGTGAGTCTCAGTTAATAGTTAAAAATAGTTATATACCTACATATAATTATCTCTAAAACGAAACCGGCCTTAAATCAATTTTAACCGCTTCAAATGCATAGGTATTTGTTTGCAAAACTAACTAGAACCACAAACGCAAATTAATCAAGTACACGATGATGTTTGATCCTTAATAAGTGAAATTATAAACAATATACTCGTATTTGGATGAAAGGTACGAGAACTTTGTCAAAACACTAGCAGGAGTGGAACACATTTTTAAAATGACAACATTATTAAGAACCCTGTTGATCGTTATAAGGGTCAAATTGGTCTACAAATTGCACGAAACACGTTTCCCTCTTGATTAACCACTCGATATTTACCGGAGCCTCCACTAGGAGTCCATTTTCCCTACAAAAATTAGGCCCTCGGCAGTTCTCAGAGGAACTTTCGAGAAGAGCCTACTCTTGGGAGCTTAATAAAATAAAATTGGGTTCTTTCAATATGATTTGTTTATTTTAATCCTGAAAAGTTTATGAAGCCTATTCGGGGTGGAATTAATAAAAACAGGTGGGGTCCTCACAATGATAACTCTATGAAATTTATATGATGACGACGAATTATATATTCATATTCAAAATTCATAGGCTAAATTCTACGTTTTTAATAACATTTGTTTAAAACAACAGCAATATTTGTTTGCCTCTCAAAAAAGACTTTTCAATAATCATTTAAAGCACAAAGAATAATAATTGAAGTACGTCGTTGAAATGGTCAATGTCAATAGAATAAGACAGAGAGAAGTTTGTGCTCAGGAAACAAAAGAACATAAAAATTATCTTAAGTATATATCTATCTATTGCCCGTATGTAGTATGTTCCTATAGCCAATAGGCTTTAGGATAAATAGTTAGAATAATAATAGTGTAGTTAATTAATAAAAAAAACGAGCATCCGTACCATGTAAATAGAAACCCCTAAAATAGATAAAGTATATCGGCAACAGTTTTGATTGAGAAGAGACGACTTAAAAAACTGAGCAACAAACCTAACTTTGCCGTTGGACAACTGTCGACCCCATACATCGACATAGGTCGGGATTAGTTAATGAACTGTAAATAAGTTTGAAATCTCTAAAATATATATTTATACTAGCGACCCGCCCCGGCTTCGCACGGGTGCAATGCTTATAAATTATGCATGTATTATACATATAAACCTTTCTCTTGAATCACTCTATCTATTAAAAAAAAACCGCATCAAAATCCGTTGCGTAGTTTTAAAGATTTAAGCATACAAAGGGACATAGGGACAGAGAAAGCGATTTGAAGTTTGGTGCAATATACCATTTTTCTTTAAATAATCATCAAAAGTTTTATTGACATATTCCTTCCCATTATCACTTCGAAATACTTTTATCTTTTTATCCAGTTCATTTTCTACTCGACTTTTAAATTCCATAAATTTATTAAATACCTCCGCTTTACTTTTCATAAAATACACAAAGACTTTACGTGAATAGTCATCAATAAAAACTGTGAAATACCTTGAACCTCCAATTGATGTGGTTTGTAGCGGACCACATACATCACTGTGTATGACCTCTAGCAATTCTTTTGCCCGGGAGCCATTACTTGGAAAAGGTTTCCTGGTGTGTTTTCCTTCTAAACATGTAACACATACACAACTTTCAGATTTCGGTGTCAATTTCACGCCGGCTACATCATTAAAATTTAAATGTGCCATTTTTTGATGCCACAAGTAGGTATCAGTCTCTGTAGAAGCTGCCATCGCTCTGTTCTCATTATTATAAGCTTTAAGTCTGTAGGTATCATTTATCAGTGTAGCACTTACTACCATTTGCCCATTTTGAATTTTTATCTGACAGCCATCAACATTAAATTCTACTTTACAGCCTGCTTTAATTATCTTACTCACAGAAGGCCAATTTGTGGATAATTCTGGTATAAATAGAACATTTCTCACCTGGATTGCTTCACTGCCAGTCATATTGGGTACTTGTATTATAACATCACCACAGCTTTCCACATGTAGCACCTTGTTGTCAGCTATTCTTATGTGGTTAACAGGTCTCCACCACTGAGTCTGGTGTGACTCTGGTGTCTCATTCACCAACCATTCCCGGTGCATCGTCATGTGGGTTGATGCGCCAGAATCTACGTACCAGTTCATTGTATCATTCACCTGCATGGCTGAAAAGGCTGCTATAAAACCATTATTATCTTTCTTATTTCTAACCTCAGACTTATTATTCCTATGCCAACAATTCTTACTTAAGTGCCCATACTTATTACTCTGAAAGCATCGGGGGCCTTTTGATTTTGACTGGGATGAATAACCTGGCTTGACATTTTTGGAGTTTGTGTATAAAGCGGTAGTGTCTGTTTTCGTTACCTCTTGCAAGAGCTTAGTTTTGATTAAATCGGCACTAATTTTTATACCCGAACTCTCTGCACATTATCATTGGCTTGTAAACATCTGGCAAGCCTGCCAACATCAGTGTCCCGAGCCACTCATCATCCACTTGAAATGATATATTTCGCAACTTATGAGCTGATGACATAAATTTATTTACGTAATCTTCCACGCTTGTACTTGTTTCTAATGTAGTATTTATTAAGTCTTTCAATAAACCGACTTTACGGAGTAAACCTGAGTCTTGAAATGCATGTAATAAATTGTTCCAAACCTCTTTCGCTGTTTTTGCCTCTTGTATGTGAACATATAGCATAGGGTCCACTAAGAGTATAAGCTTTGATTTCGTTTTAAGATCCTTCTTTGAGTCTGTTGTTTCATTTTCCACACATTCCCACAAGTCCTCATGTTGTTGGTAAGCTTTGACGGCAAAACTCCAGGTTGTCCAGTTGTCACGGCCAGTGAGCTTTTCAATTGTCATCATAATATGATTGCTTGATCCTATTATTTATACTTTATTGTACGCAAGCTGAAAAAAATTCCGGCGACCGAACTAACTTTGAGGTTAAGTTAACAAATTATTTTCGTTACTATTTTAAAACTGCACAAATAGACTTAATAACTTTTACAGGTAGAGCTGGGCCCATAACCTGATAAATTAAACAAAAGAAATTAACTTTCTTCAAATATAATTATTAAAACTAAAGAAACCTTACAGAGCACACAATGACATGGCTAGATTATATTATAGCGCAGAGATAGTCCTTATGGAATGTCATAACGTCAGGTGAGGGCGTGATCATTGTTGCTATTAAATAAGAGCAGGGGCTATTCGTACATTTCCATCATATAAGTACATCGCACGGGTGCAATGCTGATAAATTATGCATGTATTATACATATAAACCTTCCTCTTGAATCACTCTATCTATACCGCATCAAAATCCGTTGCGTAGTTTTAAAGATTTAAGCATACAAAGGGACATAGGGACAGAGAAAGCGACTTTGTTTTATACTATGTAGTGATTTGTAATGTACCTACAAATTTACGGTTTTCCGACAATCTTATTTATCTATGCTTAAAGATGTTGATTCATAGGCTTTGCCAGGGTGAACAAATGCAGCATTATTACGCTCGTATTTTTTGATTTTTAGAAGTTTGATTTTTACACAGCTCTGAGGTGTATTTGATACTAGTCTCAGATTAATACCAACGCGTTCCTGAAAAAAGCTGGTTGACAAACGGAAATACAGAGAGACGGTAAACAAACTTATTCTAAATATAAAGTTTCCGTTTTTGCCGATTGAGGTACGGAATCCTAAAAACATGATACCAAAAAAATCAAGAGAGTTTTCACTTCGCAAATATTTGCGAAGGATGTAAGAATAATTGCACACTCCATACATTCCTCTTTCCTGAATCAGACATATACACTTCAGAAGGGCTGTCGCGGGCTGGCGGTTTGTCAAGAGTTGTACTTATTTATTTTTATTTATTTTTTGTATTTGTTACCATATAACTACGTCATTTATGAACCGATTTTGAAAATTGTTTATTTGTTTGAAAGTAGGCGCCTCCAAGTTGATCCGATAAAATGTTGGTGAAGATTTGATGATAATATCCATGAGGAATCGAGGCAGCGAGAAAAAGCGGTGGTAGCCTAGTGGTTAGGGCGTGCGACTTTCAATCCGGAGGTCGCGGGTTCGAACCCGGCCCGTACCAATGAGTTTTTCGGAACTTATGTACGGAATGTCATTTGATATTTACCACTCGCTTTTCGGTGAAGGAAAACATCGTGAGGAAACCACCTAAGCCCACCTAAGGCCTAGTTTCCCCTCTGGGTTGGAAGGTCAGATGGCAGTCGCTTGCGTAAAAACTAGTGCCTACGCCACATCTTGGGATTTAGGTAGCCGACCCCGATTGAGAATTCATTCTCAAAAACTGGGACAAAGGCTAGGAGGATGATGATCCATGAGGAATCGAGGAAACTTCTCAAATATTATAGGCACATCTTTGCCGATTTAGGTGTTTTTCAACCGACTTCAGAAATGACTAGGTTCTGAATTAGGTTGATTTTTTATTATAACTCGTTCAGTTGTTCTCGGAAATATAATTTCTTCTCGTTGAAGTCGGTTATTTTCTTAAATGTCATTGGAGAAATACGATTAATGGTATAGTGTGTAGGTATATACTATATAGTGCTAAAAACAAGCCAAACTAAGTCTTAGATTCGCTTTACGATATAATAAAATGTATTGCAGATTGTGGGCATAGAATTTATTCAAATTGGTTAACAGATATACCTAGACCCATGGTGTACGTTAAAACGTCCAAAACTTAATGAACTTAAACTATGTATATTAAGAGTCCGATCCAACATTTTGAGTAACGCCAGACTCGCCAGAGATACTCAAAACTGTCGGTCAAGAAGTTGATTCACCCAGTATCGCTAGCATATATTATCTTGCCGCGACTTCTGCTGTCGTGCGACTCAGCATCATCTGTCTTGCTCGCACGGTATAGAAAGGAAAGTGACGATGCGCAAAATAGAGTCGCGTATCACTGTTATGCTAGAGGTGCAGATACAGTAGAGGCAGAAAATTAAGGTTATCACAATTCCACAAACCATAAATAAGCACATTATTGTAATCTTAATATGTAACGGCAGCTTACCACGAGTCCTCCGAATTCTTTATCGACTCTGAGTCCATTATTGCCCGATAGCGTGTTCAGGGCGCCAGGCCGGCCGGTTAACGCGTTATTGATCGCTCGAAATGACCCTAAATGTGGCCACTCGTAGTTTTAGCCACAATTGGTTGTCAATCGTAGAATGTTAAATATGGTGTTGCTCTCTTCAAAATAGAGGCTTATGTGTTATGCGTCCAATAATGGTGCTTATTTAACCCCCAATGCAAATGAGTGTGTATAACTAGTATATGATATAGTCTCCCAACTCTATTGATGTGCCTTCAATAGTCCTTAAATGTACCTGTGCCAGAAATGTGTTATTGATTGTTCACAATTGCTCTAAATATGAGAATGGTGCTTAATAAGTAATACGTCAGTTTTGAAGTGGGCCCACCGGCTTGGGAATTCAGTTCTATAGACACTACGCCGCTGCTAAAGATACATATATCTAATCACACACAAACCGACCCGCTCATATTGGATCAGTGCGTATTGAGAGATGACAACATTGACACAATATAAATATGAATCAGATGGCTGTCACATCATATCATCACACTTCCCGACCCACACAATGATCTGGCTGGATCAATGTTTGATGTACGCAGGCCGATAACTGAGGGCCTAATCTATAGATCTTATTAAGTGGGCATTCCCCTTTGTCGTGCATTATACACATACATTCGCGGCGCCGCATGGTATAAGTATAAGAAAACAAGGTATGACACTCCGGTATGACAGGTGGACTTTCGACGTCATCACGCTATGATTGGTCGGTTGGTTCTGTCAATCCATTTCTGTGTTGCCAGTGGTGTATCATAATACTCCCCGACTCTCTTGTTACCTGCATGAATAAAATCGTGTGTTTTAAATCAATTATTACGACAAAATAATATGTAGTCAAAGAACCATGACAAGCGTAAATACATAAATGCGTGTTTTTTATACGACGTTGGCGGCAAATATTTATTTCCTTCTAATTATTTTGTTACCATAAAGCCGCAAGTAATCAGTGACGCAGAAAGTCTCACGGAATGTCAGTGTTAAATTTTTCATTTTTTCGCTTCATTGTAAACATTTGGGTTTACGTTAGCAGACGTTACTGTTTTAATAAAAATAAGTAGTCAAACTGCTCTATCTACGCTTAAGAGAATTATAAATTAAATTAATATTTCATGGACATGTTCAACACAACGCCGTCACGACGTCATGTTCGACACGACGTTCTCGCAACGTTCCATGTCACATCGTCGCATCATAATGACATGTGATATTCTATATTGCACAACGAAAATTGACGACGTAATGTCACTCGTCGTCAATATGTCACGATGACGTAATATCACTTGTCGTCACAAAAAGCAATAATACGACGTAATCATGACTTTGTGTTTTGTTTCACTGGGACGTCCATCCGGTATATGCTCATGGCCAGTGAAAAAAAGTGTATTATTATTATGGGAACGTATCGAAAGAAAGCTGCTCATTGCATTATACAGTCCGACCAAAAAGACTAGAAATTAAAAATTGGCAATTCTGTAGTATCCTCCCTTTCTAATCAATATAAAAAAACGGGGACGACACTACAGTATTGCCGCTTTTTAATTTCTAATCTTTTTGGTCAGACTGTAACTGTGAACCTATTAATAAACTCCTACTTGGCCTTTTTCTGCTTAATGTAGCCTGAGCTACAAATCTTAGTTTGTCTTATAATAAAAAAAAAATACTTTGTAGCGAAAAAGTACTCAATCGAGAGTATCTAGTATAATCTATCTTCGTAAGCCTAAATATAAAATAAGATGTCTGAGGCTTTTGCTTGAGAAAACACAGAGATTTTCCGAGCAATTTTTCATAATATTTTTTGTGAAACTCTAGGTCTCTGCAGTATTAACGAATTATACCTACTATAACCAACTTAATTATTCTTCACAGATAATAGATTTTTGATTTATCGGCTTATGGGATATTTCTTACTTTTATATAAATTATAATATGTCAATTAAATTACTCAAAAACTATAAAGATAGCAAAATTGTATAAAGAATTTTCTTTATACAATTTAACCACACCAATCACATTCCAATGACATTATATCTTTCAAACGAACTTACGTGCCGACATTGTGCGCGTAAATTTATCGCGAAGATCGGCTACATAAGCCATCTTCGGGCGCATGAGCGCCAAATAAATTAGGAGTGGACGTGGTCGCCATGGCCGAAATCGGTTGGAGTTATTGATTTATCTTTCAAACAAATGTTAGTCAACGAATAAATCATCATCATGAGCTTGTCACGATATAAAATAGTAAACGATGGTTTCTTTCGTTTAAACGCTCTTGACTCGAATACGGTTTAATTTATCCGCCAAAATCCTACTCTGAAATATTTAACCAAAAAAATATAATAAGATATGCCCGGTCCATAAGTTAACACGTAAGTTTTCCCCAAAGGTCTGTCCTGTTTTCAACGCCTTTGTTCCGAGTTATAAGACTTTACTTTTACACAAAGTGTAGCAAAGATGCGGGGAATGAATTATTTCTTTATTCCGAAAAAGATTCCGACAAAAATTCTAATTTTTGAAGTCAGTTAAAAATTGAGAGTATCATCAGAAAAACATAAATACCTAGGTATAAATTTAGGGTGCTATAATTATTACTATGAAATAATTTTACGGCATTACATTAAAAAAAAAAACTAAGTCAAAAAATTACCTCAATTCTAAGTTTTCGCTTGTAATTCGCCTGAAATGGACAGTTCCTCATCCTCCGCGCCCGCCGCCATATTAAAAAAAACCGTCACTTTCTTCAGATAATTGCTTAAATCTTGGTTTAGAAGCATTTTAGCTAGAAAAAAGCTTAGACATTGTTGTAGAGAGTTAAATTTAGTATATATTTGGTGATGCGATTGCGATATATATTCGCATCAGCATTGCGATTCAGCGAGGAAATGCTGCCAGCGTCTTCGGGACTATGCCGCGGGGGCACAGTTTTGTAGATTTATTTTAGCTTAATTTAATTTACTTTATTTAAGATTTTAAATAAAAAATAAGTATTTTTCTTACTACATTTATTCTAGGATAGATGGTTACGGAGATAACCATCCTAAGCTGAATTTTTGTGTGCAACTTTTTCAATTCATAATATACTACTACTTTAAGGTTTGGATGGATAATTCTATATTCTAATTATCTTACTATCTAAAAATCCAGCTATGACTAATTTGAATTCATTAATCTCTTCTACAATTACAAACAGATGCCGTCCTAAGCAGATTGCGTTTTAAGATTTCCGCAACGTTCCCTCTATACCGTTTTCGTTTTTAATTTTTTTTATGTGTCATCAAGTTGATATTGAAACGAAGAAATGAAGGAAGAAAAGCACATTTTTTAAATACACGAACATGCAAAATATATTATTTATTAAAAAACGGTTTAATTTCACGCAAAAATTTACTTCTGTAAATTTTTCACGGCTTGACTTGTTTCGAACTCGTATGGAGCTCTTCATTAGGGACAAACGGTCCGTTGGTTGGATCACTTAGCCGTCGTACATTACCGCCCGTGGGTTATCTAAAGTTTTACGTCTTGCTTCCATGCATGGCCATGCATGGCCAGGAAGCAGTGTTGCCAGATGACATTTATGAAAATCCGGTAGGGTGAGACAAAAATGTCTGTAGATTGTCGCTTGAAAAATCCGTAGTTTTACAGATTTTTTCCAATGCTTTATTTGACTATACTGAAGCTCAAAATGTTATTAAAAGTTAGTAACTTTTGCAAAAACGTAGGTGGAAAAATCAAAATCTAACCTTGTCCATAGTTTATTCATCGTTTTGAGCTGGTAAGAAAATTAAATTGGAAAAACGGACCACTGAGTGAAAGTGCTTATTAGTCCGCGAGTGTTTCAGCCAGGATTACAATTCATTTTTCGCAGAAAAAGTACATTCCGTTTCGTTTATGTCATGTTTTGGTGATAAATAAAAGTAATCTTAAATTCCGTAGGTTCGCCAATAGTTACCGTAGGTCTGGGTACAAAGCCTAAATTCCGTAGATCTACGGATTTTTCCGTAGCTCTGGCAACGCTGCCAGGAAGTGAGATCTTCTCCCCACGTAGCTGTTCTGAATACATTTCGTTGGCTATAGCAGAAATTACAAACGAATTTAGATAGCTGTTTCTATTAGATTGCACAATTGGATATAAGATAGAAGGTCAAGTATATAAGGAAAAGTGATGAAAATGTTCATAAAACAGCAAAATGTCATTCGCTCGTTTACAATACGGGAGCAGTTCAAACGCCTGCCATCCTCTCGCTTGACCGTCTTTTTTAATTACCCTGATTAGCCCAAAACGACCTGTAACCAGCGGTCTTGTTCCGCATCGAACGATATCGCCTTTAACTACGCTAAATGGGCAATTCTCCCTGAAGGGGTTCGGTAGTGTCTTAGCAAAGATTTTCAGTCCGTCATTATTCTACAAGTGTATCATACCTAAAGCATTGCTTCTCAGTAATATTCATAATGAAATAATTTTAGACATAAGTACTTACCCCAATTCCAATTAAGTTGATTACTCTATGGGCGCTGCTGGACTTAAGGAAAGATAGAGAGATACGTTAAAAATAATAAAAATACGTTGTACGTACTGTGGTAATTGAAAGTAACGCTAAATCATTGTCGTAGTATTTATATAATCAGTTAAGGCTTTACAACATTACTTATACGTATTGTCTGCTCTTGTTCCCGCAAAGTGGGAGAGTACCTAGTATTTATTTTTCGGAAAGGATGATTTGTTTCCCAGAAAAAGTATTATAGTTTATATATGGTGTCACGTTGTTTTCAATATTGCTCAGATGCCCGGACTTGGCCGAATTTTATGAACGATAATTGATTGGGATTCCGTTCTCGTGATTGGTAATTAGTTAAGTGTATTGTGCTGGCCTCTTTCTATCTCTGTATATGCTTTGTATAAAACTATCAGGAGGAGTGTCTTTTCAAAAGGGCTTATTTCCACTTTCAACTTTTTTTTACTATGAATGTAGTTTTGCTAAAAGTAGAGTATATATACTTTGAGTTTCAAGTTCTAATAATAAGTCTTCTTGTCCTCTAAAAAATGATTCAAAAATCAAAGTCCGGATCAAAAGGCCTTATTTCTTCCTTATAATATGAGAAAAAAATAGGCCTAGATATGTACCTAAACAGCTTGATACAAGGATGGTTGGAACTGCAAAGTTAGTTATAGGATAGATACTTTGCAAAAAGGAGGAAGATAAAGAAAGTGTTAAGCGGACGATATAATAGTGAGCAAGATGCACGTATTTAGTAATTCATATAAGATTGTTTTTGTCGACAGACAGATATGGCGTTAAATTTTTTTCAGATATTTGATACGCGTGCGTCGCGCTGGTTTTAATGGAGAGAGGATAAAACTACCAAGACTTGGCCGTATTTTGCTAACGGTAATTTGTCGGGATTCCGTTTTCGTGATTGGCAATTAGTGTGGTGCGCTGGCCTCTTGCTCTCTTTGTTCTGCGAATGCGTTGTATTCACGCCAGACTGGCTGATGTTAACAGCCGGGTCTTCGGTAATCCCATACAGGGCCATATGAGCATATTGACGTTTATACACTAAGAGCGTGGCCAGTTATACTGCCTTGCCTATGGCATTTGAGTATAATCTTATTATACTGGGTGTGGCTTGTAATAGGAGCAATAAATTAAAACATTAATTGGAATTTTCAAACTGAACAGCGGTTGTTTAGCAACTATCTACCAGATCTACCTACTTTTCCTTTTTTTTCAGCTTGTACTTATTATTTAACAAATTATGAAGTATTGCTTATTCAAAGAAGCAAAGTATTACGAAATATTTGGTAATTAGTAGTGTGATAGCCATCAGCCATTGTCACTCAGCACGATCTCAATGTTGAATGCCTTACGTTAAATTAATTTGTTAGAAATAATGAACGCCTGAAGACTGTTCTTTTTTTAAAGTTGGTCAAGCAAACGTTGTTAAGTTTGAAGAGTAAAATATGTTTTAATTGATTGCTTTTCGATTGATGAGACCACATCCGGTATACTGCACTTAAGAAGACATGACACTGTTAATTTTCCTATACAAATTACTAGCATACATAGAGGCATTCTATCTTTGTCCTCCGGGTAGGCAAACACTTGTGACTCCTCTGGTGTTGCAGGTGTTTATAGGCGACGGTAATCGCTTTCCATCAGGCGATACGTTTGCTCATTTGCCCCCTAAAACATAAAAAAAAACTCTCGGTCAACGTTAAGTTTGCACCCGGTAACTATAGCGTCGGATACAAATGAGGTCCAAACTTAACGTAGCCGGGTTATACAAATCGAGGTTACGTTCTCGACTGTTTCGTCCTCCAAAACTTAACCATCGTAATCTACCTCTTTCATTTTGAAACCTGAACCAGAATAGTATAATTCTGTGTCGGACCGAATCGTAACCACAACATTAACAAAACATTTTATTACGGCCGAAACAATTCTATTAGGATATAGAAAGTCGAATTGCGTGTTAAATCTTTATTAACATTGCTACTAACCATATCCATAAAGGCATCCACATTTTATTGAAGCTAAAAATTTAATAGCATCCTCAAATTGGAAACAAAACGTTCGCATAACCTGACATTAACCACACCCCGCAGATAAAAACCGAGCTCGGTCGTTAAAGGATTTCACAAATCCGGTTTTTATTCCATATCTTTTAATAAATACACCGCACGAAAATCATATAGTATTTCAAGCAACAGTTGTAAAACAGGGGCAAAAACGCAAGTGGCATATGTAAATTGTGAGCTTAGCCTAGCGGATCTATAATACGACCTATATATTTTTTTATTTAAGTTCGTCTGCCAGTGAAACGTGAACTTATACATAAAGGAAAAATATGAATAAAAATAAACTAATACATTTTTGTAGCCTGTACTTTTTTCTGTCATTTATATAGTTACCAACTCTAATATAAAGATACGCATAATAAAGACTTTTAAAAGCTGCTTAATGAGGTTATAATGTCGCCTAAAAGCATTCCTTAGTGCCACTGATTACAAAAAATCCGCTTAGTATCCATATTTAGTGAGTATATATATGAAACGAACTTTAAATGAAATAATTGATTAAAAGTTTCGTGAGACATATTTAATTATTGGATTAAGCGGATTACACTCACGAAAAATTGTCAGTAACGGCCCGACATGTTTCGTACTCGTACATAGCTCTTCATCAGGGACTGCTACCCTTAACAGCGGTGCAATAACTGTCACGCCGTAAAAAAGAACATCGTTTAGCAGTGCTTTTTTGGCCAATAGGCTAACTTAGAAGGCTTCAGTAACGTATATCCATGTTCCAGTAACTATATAAGCGATACGAAAAGTACAGGAATAGAAAAACGTACCTTCAGTATCGCTTTCATAAAAAAAGCATTGCACGGCATTAAAACATGAATTTCACTTAAAAACATTTTGCGCTGCAGACATTGAAGTTAGATACGGCGTTTTCAATTACAAAAAATAAACCGCACTAATGAAACCAAGTTCCAACGTCCAGTCTCGAGAAGAACCCTCCATTCCGGGCTTTTTTACCGACGCGATAAAAGGAGCACGTTGGTACGCCCATTTACGTCACCCCTGAATTCTGCCGGAGACGGGCGGCCGGCAATAAAACTCAATGTTATCTGGTTAATTTTTTCCTCGCACTAAACCCAGATCTTGGTATAATCGTGATAGAAACATATCATAATGGTTGAATTCGATTTGACATTAACATGTAGCCATTGGAGCTATATAGCGACCGTATCAGTCTTTTATTTCCGTGTGATGGCGGTTACGTATACGGTTTCTTGACCTACAATCTGCATTTAGCGATATAAACAGCAAAATTAGACACATGGCTATCTTAAATAGAGCACAAATGAGCTAAACTCACTATTATCACTCTCCTTCAAATTCGGCACCTTAACACAAGAGGCTAAAGGATCATCGTTGTCTATCGTCTTTTGCAAATGTAATATGCTAGTAGCGTATGCTTATAGTGCTTGTGAGCAAACGTACTGCCAACCTACCGTAACTATAACCTTTAGCTGTGACCGAAAATCTTGAGGCAAACGATTATGATTGCAGCTTTATGAAAATTGCCAAGCGAAAGCTGGCAACTCAATATCTGATCGGCGTCGCGATTGCTCCGCTAACACCTCTTTGGCTAACAAGGGGATTATGTTTAGCGGTCTTTGCAGCCTGAATTAATAATTGGAAAAAGTTTTACGCTTGTTTATTTAGGGGATTGCCCTTTATTTAAACAACTAGGTAGGATAGAAAGTTATACTGCATAAACATTACAGAAGTATTCTCATCGGAAAGTTTCGCATGCAATTTCCATATAATTTTAGGTTACATTACACTTCCTGTATATAACTATATACTTTGTTGTTTTGGAATTAGGTATATTACAAGTGTCTTTAGTACCAATAGAATCTAATACGCCAACCTTGCTTATTTCGCAATAAAAACGTTTAACGCTCCCTTGTGCCGAAACGATTGCAATAATAATAATAATAATAATAATAAATCATTTATTTCAGACTATTGTCCATAAGATTGTTAGTGTCAGTCAATATCTCCAAGAAACAGTTGTAAACATCAGGTAACCTGGATTCGGTAACAAGCTCGTAATATATTTCAACAACAATATTGTTTGTACGCGGTGTTCATAGAAGGCATTAAAATGGCTTAAAGTACAAGCACTCCAGATAAATTTCACTTAATAGCGAAATTGACTCAATTGACTGAAAACTGGATAAATGGATATATTAAAGCTATATTCATCAAACAACATGTCAAATAATGCTCGTGAATAATAACTATACTTTGTTGTTTTGGAATTATATTACACGTTACACGTACCTTTAGCTTTAGTACCAATAGAATCTATTACGCCAACTTTGCTTATTCCGCAATAAAACCGTTCAACGCTCCCTTGTGCCGAAACGATTGCAATATCTCCAAGAAACAGCTGTAAACATCAAGTAACCTGGATTCGATAACAAGCTCCTAACATATTTCAACAACAATATTGTTTGTACGCGGGGTTCATACAAGGCCGGCCAAGAACGCTTTTTGCATATTTCATATCTGATTTCATGAGACGCCCTTGAGCCACTTGGAAGTAAAGAACAGTTAGGATATTTTTTAAGTAAGTAAGTTCTTGAAGCAAGTCCTTCGAATATAATAATATGCTCAACTTTAGTTCTACTTTATAAATGTTTTATACTTACGCTTTTGTTTTATACTTTACGCTTTTGTTTTGTACTTGAAGTGGTGAAGTGTCAAGGTCCAGTTTTGCTACGGATACCTTCTCTTGCCCGAATTTAATTTGCAATAAATTTATCACCTGCCATAATTTTCATTTACCATAAACTTTTTATTTCGTAAACCGTAAACTCTACGGGATTTTTAATACTATCGATGTAGAAATAATTTGGTAAGGTTAGGTTTGTTTTATAGCAACGTCTGGCTCCACAGTCTACGTACAGAGAATTTCATCTAAATCGATTAAGCCGATTAAGAGATATCCACAATTCTGCACACAATTGCATGAGGCTGTCACACTTTCAAGTCTGTTGTGCCGCTTTATCGCATTAACACAGCGCTTATCCCTGTGTAGCAGATATCGCCAAATAAGCGATGTCTCAGGTATATCCCAGGTATACCGCCTATAAGAGGTGACGCCTGAGACGCCTTATTTCGTTTAAAAAATGTTTTCTTCATATTATGACAAATGTATTGATAATTTCAACCAACGTTTTGAAGTAAATAATACTTTTCCCCGATTTCTAGGTAGTAACATAGCTATTTCATTGCATGCAGTCGAAAATAAGTTGAAAACCGGCCAAGAGCATGTCGGGCCATGCTCAGTGTAGGGTTCCGTAGTTGCTCATCCTTCACAATAGACGGGCTTAAAACAGCGGTTTTAAGCCCGAGGTTTAAGTTACGACTAAGATTTCAAGCTCTATAACAAGGTCGTAAACGCCAATGTAACTGTAATTATTACCTTCTGGAAGTCAACTTACGTCCTTTTAAAGAAAAATATGAAATTTTGCGTTAATTCAAAAACGGCCCAACCGACTTTGTTCAATATAGTTTTCATTGAAAGTACAGTGGAAACTGGGTAAGTGGAACCTACGTTAGTGGAAAACCTCTTTAAGTGGACCCAAGTTGTCGGTTCCAGTCCCTTGGCAATGAATTACCTCTATAAGTGGAATTTTGGGACCTCTATAAGCGAAACCCATTTTTTAGAAAATTTCTTATTTTTACCTCTGTAACTGGAAGCAGCCGTCTCCGAGACCTATATAAGTGGAATAGCTCGGCGTTATAAAAATTTTATTTTTAATAAACCGTCACAAGGAGGGTAGTTTGTTGTGGCAAAAAGGCTTAATATTCATAATTTTTCTAAGAGTAACGGACGGTTAGAAGGATTAAAAAAACGTAACGATTTGGTTTAAAAAAAAATGCGGAGAGAGCAGTGCAGTGGACATCAACACCTCTACATACATATTTAATAAAAGAGGATTTAAGTTTTGATATTTTATTTGACCATATTATATGTATACGTGACCTCTATAAGCGACATTACTAGCATCCACAACCTCTGTTAGCGAGAGCCTCTGTAAGTGAGAAAACGTTTTAATGGAACCTGGTTAAGTGGAGAACTGGATAAATACGGGAAAACCTGGATAAGCGGAACTAAACAGCCGGTCCCTTGCGATTTCACTTATCCAGTTTCTACTGGACTTATAAGGCCTCATTTTCATAATTTTTTCCATAATTTTTTGACCTGTGGTTAAAAGTTAGAGGGGGGGACGCTATTTTTTTATTTTCGGAGCGAATATTTACAAAACTGCTGACTTTATCAAAAAATAATGTTTGAAAACCCCTATTATGGGTGCGTCTCATTCATAGAAAAACAATTAACATATTTTCATATGACCGAACATACGTTTGGTAGAATTTACAGATTGTATAACAACGTTTCATAGAATGTTTATGTCATATGTATAGGTATGTATGTTATGTTAAATGTTTTAATGTTAATGTTATATATATCGTTATTTCGTAGAAGCACAATTGATACAAAGTCATTTCTTATAACAATCATTACGTACGTTTAATATAATGCACTATTCTTATAACAATAATTTCTTAGAATGTACGATTAATAGAATGTAATTTTCATAGAATGTATGTTTAATAGAATGTACTTTTCGTATAATATACTTTTCATATAAATTTAAGCACTATATAACTGAATCATCAGAATTCATAATTAACCGAATTCATAAATTACAAATTTTGAACGAGCGAGCGAGCGAAGCGGGCGAGCAAAACCTTTCAGAGCAGATCCGACGTGGCCGGGTTAGGTTAGAAGGTCAGGCGGGAGCGAAGCGTAGCGTAATTTTTTTTTTGCGTACCGAAAAAAGTTTTGTTTGTATTCATACTGTTTACATACAAGAACAATCCACCATGATAATTCTCTGTTATGAAATAAAACAGTTATGAAAAAAAATTATGAGAACATTTCTTAGTAATGACATTGCATAATACATGCATTCGCGCAGGAGACCGCAGGAGTAAGCAGTTGCGATTATTATAAGTATTGTTTACGTACCTTTCTATTAAGTGTGTATTATGTTATTTGTTTATTCTATTAAATGTTTATTGTATGAAATGTTCATTATATTAAGTACGTATTATGTTATTTGTTTATTCTATTAAATGTTTATTATTATATTGCTTGTTTCGTATATAACATAATGACATTTCATAATATGAAATGTTCATTATATTAAGTGTTCATTATGTTATATACGAAACAAGCAATATATCAAGTGTTGTTATAAGAAATGAAAATATATGAACTGATTTTCTACGAAATGATAATTCTATCACTTGATCGATTCTATGTATTGAAATTGGTATTCCCTTGTTTTGTCTAAAAAATATTTGCCTAATTTCAGTTTGCCTAACAACTTTTAGTATAACCAACGGTTTGCCTAATTTCAGTTTTCATAATTATTGTTTCAATAAATGATCACTTTGTCGAAACTCGTTTAGTCTAATCATCACTTCCAATAAAGTTTGTTTCGTTTAATATTAGTTTAACTAATTCTTATATTGCCGAAAGTTATTTTAACTAATGATTTTATTGCCGAATGTTATTTTAACTAATGATTATATTGCCGAATGTTATTTTAACTAATGATTATTTTGCCGAATGTTATTCTAACTAACGACCAGGTTAGGTTAGGTTAGAACTGCGACCACAACAGAACCGAACTGCTGCCAGTAAAGTAGGTTAGGTTAGAACCGAACTTAATGGGTTAGGTTAGGTTAGAACTGCGACCACAACAGAACCGAACTGCTGCCAGTAAAGTAGGTTAGGTTAGAACCGAACTTAATGGGTTAGGTTAGGTTAGAACTGCGACCACAACAGAACCAAACTGCTGCCAGTAAAGTAGGTTAGGTTAAAACCGAAATTAATGGGTTAGGTTAGGTTAGAACTGTGACCACAACAGAACCGAACTGCTGCCAGTAAAGTAGGTTAGGTTAGAACCGAACTTAATGGGTTAGGTTAGGTTAGAACTGCAACCACAACAGAACCGAACTGCTGCCAGTAAAGTAGGTTAGGTTAGAACCGAACTTAATGGGTTAGGTTAGGTTAGAACTGCGACCACAACAGAACCAAACTGCTGCCAGTAAAGTAGGTTAGGTTAAAACCGAAATTAATGGGTTAGGTTAGGTTAGAACTGTGACCACAACAGAACCGAACTGCTGCCAGTAAAGTAGGTTAGATTAGAACCGAACTTAATGGGTTAGGTTAGGTTAGAACTGCGACCACAACAGAACCGAACTGCTGCCAGTAAAGTAGGTTAGGTTAGAACCGAACTTAATGGGTTAGGTTAGGTTAGAACTGCGACCACAACAGAACCAAACTGCTGCCAGTAAAGTAGGTTAAGTAAAACCGAACTTAATGGGTTAGGTTAGGTTAGAACTGTGACCACAACAGAACCGAACTGCTGCCAGTAAAGTAGGTTAGATTAGAACCGAACTTAATGGGTTAGGTTAGGTTAGAACTGCGACCATAACAGAATCGAACTATAAATATTATGAGATATAAATTTCTTCGAAATGACTATGCGGGCATGTAAATATATTAGTGAACCGGAGTGTTAGGTTGAACTACGACCCTAACGAGCGAGCGAAGCGAGCGAGCCTCGCAGGTCCGACTTGGCTTACGATTCCTAACAATACGTATTTCACCTTAATTGGTTAAGTTAAGTTTGCACCTGGTATGTATAGCGCTCCATACAAATGAGGTGCAAAGTTAACATTATTATACGAGTATATATATTACGGTGGATATTGTAAAGTAGGTAGTTTTGCAGGGAATTGAATATATTTAAGGTGTATACTTTGATTAATAAATAAATAAATAATATGTAATAAAAAAAAACGTAAAATAATATACTGTGCAAATTAGGCAAACTGAAATTATACAAAAATTGTAGTAGGCAAAATAGCGTTTATAGGAAATGTAATTATATTAGTTGAATAATAGATAAAATGAAATTATATATACAAAAAATAGGCAATATGAAAATTCGGCGAAACAAGATTATGCAAAATATTCATTAAGCGAAATGACTTTAGACTAAACGAATATTAGGCAAACTGAATAAATATGCAAAGTAATTTTAGACAAAATGAAATTAGGCAAATCAAAATTAGGCAAAAAATTATTAGACCAAACAAGGGTAAACCATTGAAATTATATTATATGTTATTCGATGTGATGAACGTTATACAATTTGTTGTTCTTTGAATTATTACACACCCCCCTATTATTTTTAAAAGACCTATTCAACGACACCCCACACACTAGTGTTGGAGCGAAAAAAAAAACACCCCCATTTTAGGTGTTCGAGAGGTACCCGAAAAAATCTTTTTTTTTATACCGTTTTGTCGGCGGCGTGATACATATATACACATACTCATATCAAATTTCAGCTTTCTAGTACTAATGATCACGGAGCTAAGCCGCGGACGGACAGACAGACAGACGGACAGACAGACGGACAGACGGACAGACGGACATGGCGAAACTATAAGGGTTCCTAGTTGACTACGGAACCCTAAAAACATTTTTTCCGCGTGATTTCTGTCAATTTCGAGTAGTAATAAATCCCAATAGCCCTGTTCTAGCTAGTACCATCAGTGGTTAGTTAGTTAATAAACATGTTTGATCATAGAGAAAAATATTCAAGACAATCAGCATTTAAAAGGAATAAGGCCTCTTAACTATCATTAAGATGCAATGTTTGCGATCTGAGCCGTATAAAGTGACGTTTCGCGTTACTATCCGGTAAAGTTATGTTTGCGCCTGATATCTATGGCGTCGCATGTGAATGAGGCGCCAACTTAACGTGGACAAGTTGGCGAATACGGTATATCGCTACTTCGGAGATCTTTCCGAGATATCATAGTGAGATAAATACGGAATTAGGTCTAACAACCGACAAAATGCAGTTCTCAGACAGCTTTGGCCAAGATCAGGCAATTCGAGAAATGTGCCCCGCCCTGTTATGCCATATTATTATAATCCTAAGTACTTTGTACATAATTAGAGCGATGTGGTCAATGATTGCACGCTAATTATAAGGACACGCTACCAAGCAGTAATTAGCTCATGTATTAGCATTCAACATCAGGTATTAATTGTTGCGTAAGCGTTGTAATCTGTCAGCCCGTGAAGCGATTAGTATTAGGCACGAGTTGATCTTACTAATGAAGCTAAATGCTATGGTGTGTTATAATTATCTTGATGATTATTAGATACGCATTTAGGATCCCATAATTGAAATTGAAATCAGTAATTATAATATGTTATAGCGGGCTGATTTTCCGCAACTGGACGTCTTACAATGCGTCTATTTGGTGTGTAAAAACAAAGTCGCTTCCTGCTGTCTGTCTGACTGTCTGTCTGTCCCTATGAATGCTGGTCTTTAAAGCTACACAACGAATGGATGTTATCTATATGTATATATTTATATCCCATCAAAAACATAAATGTTAAATAAGAGCCAAGTTCAATATAGCGTGCAACGTTGTCGACTTCACCGACAAAAGAATTGATATCTTTATGGGTGCCAAGTTCTTTGCTCTAAAAATTTTAGATACAAGAACATGCAACTTACTAATATAAATGTATGAAACAATTTCTTGTATCTCAATACTACTACAACGTTTGCTATTTAATATTTTATATACATTTTTAAATTATAACTAACACTTATTTACTCAATGCATTTATTTTACTTGACGGTTCGTGTAATACACAGACACACGGCTGCATCTCACCAGTTCCCGCGGTGAACTTGGCTGGGCACACTGTCTAGATATTATGTATATCGTCGTCTAGTACCAATAGTACTTTGCTTAGTTTGGGACTAAGTTGATTTATGTAATATTGTCCCTTAATGCTTACTTTTTTATATGGCTTTTTTACTGTAAATCGAAGCAACAATAGCGAAAAACCGGCAGATCGGAAATAAAATTAGTCTCTCAATTCAAAAGTACCCGGTAAGTAATCTCTGGCAAGCCTAGCAAAAATAAGCCAGCTCATAGTTGTGTCAAGCACACTTGGCTGTGATTCTAGCCTCAAAGGGCCTCGCGCTTTGTGACACTTCACCGTATCTGGCCAGGCTTGACCCAATTTATAACGACACTTTTCCTAGGCTGCCGTGAAAAGGCTAGCTTAAATCTTAATTTTAATAACGTGTTTTATAATAAGCAAAGTTTTTAGAAATTAGTAACTCATTTGTGACAGACTGAGAGTGTTTAGTAACAGGTCCATTGTTTGAGTTTTCATGGAGACGTGTTTTTATATAACCTATTAAACCTTAACTTATCCCTTGTAGCAACCTTAACAATGGGATCTTTTACCAACCACTCCATTTTTAGGGTTCCGTAGTCAACTAGGAACCCTTATAGTTTCGCCATGTCCGTCTGTCCGTCTGTCTGTCTGTCTGTCTGTCTGTCTGTCTGTCTGTCTGTCTGTCTGTCTGTCTGTCTATCTGTCTGTCTATCTGTCTGTCTGTCTGTCTGTCTGTCTGTTGGCTTGGCTCCGTGATCATTTGTACTAGAAAGCTAAATTTGGTATGAGTATGGGTATGTATCACGCCGACAAAACAGTAAAATAAAAACTGTAAAAAAAATCTTTTTCGGGTACCTCTCGAACACCTAGAGTGTGGGGGTGTTTTTTTTTTTCGTTTCAACACTCGTGTGTGGGGTGTCGTAGAATCGGTCTTTTGAAAATAATAGGGGTCTCCAAACTTAATTTTTTGATAAAGTCAGCAGTTTTGTAAATATTTGCTCCGAAAATAAAAAAAATAGCCCCCCCCACCCCTCTAACTTCTCAACCACGAGTCAAAAAATTATGGAAAAATTCATGAACCTTGAGGCCTTATAAGTACTTTCCATGAAAACTATATTGAACAAACTTGGTAGAGCCGTTTTTGAGTTATCGCAAAATTTCATAATTTTCTTAAAAGGACTTAGTTGACTTCCAGAAGTTAGTAAGTAATTACAGTTACTACAGTGGCGTTTACGACCTTTTTATAGAGCTTGAAATTTTTCTCCCTACACTGAGCGTGGCCCGACATGCTCATGGCCGGTTTTTTAGTTAAGGCATTGTGGATAGCTTCTAGTGTAGGTACCTGAATAAAATTCAGCAATTGGTTTCTGAAACGCAATACAGTTATTGGATGCTTTGAGTGTGAAGCCTAAGGTGATGCCAAAAACGGACAAACCCCCTTATAAGATCACTTTGTTGTCCGTCTGTCAAGACATCTCGGGAACGCGTGGAGTTATCGAATTGAATTTAAAACTATATATTCAAAGTGTAGACACCCTTGAATCTGTGAAAAATCAAACTTAAGTTTACGTAAAAAAAAGATACGGCCTTTTATGCCGCATAAAACGTATATTTCGACGCTCCAAGGGGAATCAAAATTTATAGGGTCCTAGAATCCTTCCGTTGAACTAGAACTACGAAAAATGCCAAACCTACCGTCTTATAATTCAAAAATATGGAGAAAAATGTGAAAACATAGCCCTCTTCGAAAATAATATTTTGTGAACCCGGTTGCCTTAACTTTGCACCTCATTTGTATCCGGCGCCATAGGTACTAGGTGCAAACTTATGGGATAAGTGTTTGTACAGAACCCTCGGCGCCCGAATCAGACTCGCACTTGGCCGGTTTTCTGTAGTGTGTTTTTATCGCAACAGATGACTTTGTGTCTGTGAGAGTGTGTGCATTCATATTTTGGTGAAAAATATGTTCGGAGAGTGTACCGTACGGTTGACATCTCCATTGGGAAATACTTGATGCCACTAAACTTATTTAGTGGCATCAAGTATTTCCCAACATACACATACATACAACATAGCATCTTAATGCTATGTAATATGTAAGTAATCCTTTAATCAGTGTTGAGACACGAATGATGATGATGATGATACATTTTATGCCATTGTATAACATTATTTCGCAAATTTTCGATTAGAACTAGCATAATAGTACATTACTGCAGATGCCGGGAAATAAGGGCTTGCCGGCTGAGTAGGAATAGACGGCCGACCGTAAGGGAGGCCGTCTAGTGATACGAAGCCGGCAAGCCCTTTTCACGGCTAAGGCATGTATAGTGCTTTTCTCAAACATATGCAATGAAATAAAAAATAAACCACTCAAATAACATAATTCAGCTGTTCAGCCTGTTCATGAACACAGACGCCATGTTTAAAAAAAGTATTTTTAATTTTCCCTCCAATCCCTCTATATATATTTTTTTAACACGTTGAATGCGGTACATGCCAATTTTGACTTGTACTGGACTTTCTTTTGGTGCGGCGCAAGGAAGTAGCTTATCTCTGTCTGGTGCGGGGGCAATTTGACTATGAAATCCTACGGACTAGAAAGAGTCAAGTATACATTTATGCTTCTTTCTACAAATTTATTTCGTCTTCGAACAGTGCGTGTTGCCAGTGATGACTTACGGAACTGAGACATGGTCGTTCACAATGGGACTCATGAGGCGGCTAAGAGTCACGCAACGTGCAATGGAAAGGGCAATGCTCGGAGTTTCTTTGCGCGATAGAATCAGAAATGAGGATATCCGCAGAAGAACCAAGGTAACCGACATAGTGCACAGGATTGCCCGGTTGAAGTGGCAATGGGCAGGCCATGTAGCCCGGAGAACGGACGGCCGTTGGGGCAGCAAAGTCCTAGAGTGGCGACCACGTATAGGAAAGCGCAGCGTGGGTCGGCCCCCGACTAGATGGACGGATGACCTCGTGAGGGTAGCGGGGAATCATTGGATGCGGTCTGCACAGGATCGCACTTTGTGGCGAGTCATGGGGGAGGCCTATGTTCAGCAGTGGACGTCTGTGGCTGATAGATAGATAGATAGACTACAAATTTTATCCAAAGGGTACATCAAACTGTACAAGACAAATTTGACTCGTTTCGCACTAGGTGAAAAAAATAATCAACCAGTGCGGTACCAGCCAAAAGTGTCTTGTATCCTACCGCCTTGTATCGCACCACGGGTACAGGTCAGTAAAGGTCAGTGCGGGGGTCGATCCTTACGTATCATTTGTTTATCTTTTTTTTTCTTATGAATGCACTAAGAAAATATAAAAAAAAATGTTACAAAATATATTTGAAGAAATTGGGAGTAGTGAACCGAAAAAAAAAGAAATGGAGAAGAAATGCGGCGGTAGTATATTCACAATTAAAGGATAAAACACAGGTAGGGCCGGTTCTAAAATATTTATTTTAATACCTACTACCAAGAATGTGAACAAAATACGTTTAGAATGTTTCAATAAGTCTCATTCAAATATGTAAATTTAGTTACTTTTTTAATAATTACAACAATCGATATCGATATTTGGTTTCATTATATTTCCCCTCCCTACCAAAACATCGACTCGAGGGCACCAGCCCTGTGTCCATGATGCGGTACAAGTCTGTTTCGTATTGTTAATTAATTGTCTTATAATTCCCAAACCAAGGTCGATAGTCTGTAACGAACTTAGATTTAGATCACTCAATTGTTTAACTTGCTATTGTTATCAGTAAATCATAAATTTGTTAAATCAACAAAGATATATTTGCCAAATTTTAGACCTCTAGTCACAAGTCAAAATAGTCTTACCGCACCAGTGAAAAACTATGCTACAATTAAAAAATGATATGTATAGCACTGAATGTAAATTATAAAATCCAGTTCCCGCATTCAACGTGTTAATAAGTCGTCCAAGTGTGTAGTGTTCGAATATTAGGGCCATTATACACAACTTGAGAATAAGAATCTTAATTTCTATAATAAATAAAATAAAGGCAAAGGATTTTAAATATTGTCTATGGTCTCTGGTGACTTACGTATAGACAGTATTTTAATGTTATTCATCATTCATCAACACATTGAATCATACAGATTTGTATTCTTAATATCAGTTCGTGTGTACTCGGCATTAACGCGGATATTTTTGGTCCGATGGCTGAATGGGTAGCCACTAGAAAAAAAAAATCTGCTGTTCATAAACACAGACGCCATGTTTACATTAAAATTAAAAACAAATTACTTCCCGGCCTAGGCCTTCAATTTTGTATGAAATTCCTTTACAGTTCTCTCGAATTGTTCCGCCCGAAACTTGACACTTCGAAGCCTGTTTTAACGCACGTTATGACGATATTTCATTGCATGTTTGAGAAAAGCATATTAACTGTGCGACAAATACTACCTGTCACTTTGCTGTCAATACTGTGCGAAAGAGACAAGTAATGCTAAGTCGCGCGACAGGAGAAGTTGCGTCAAGATATGCCCGCTGTTTGCTTGTATATATATTTTTTATTTATTAAAATGTCAAGAACATGTCAGGTAAAGTACATCGTCCCACAAAGCTGTTATTCACGTTCCAACTCGTGCGCCTCAGATTCGGCCTCTACCTACTCTACCCTCTGCATATTTCATCCGCCGAAGACAGCCCGCACTCGCTGCTCGCTCGTATTCAAACTGAATCTAAACAGTTTGTTCCGGTTCTTATTGTTGTTTTAATATTGATGGAGGAACTACGTGAGGTTTAATATTGAGTGTAAACTGGTTGTTTACAAGGCATGAGACGAATTGGATTTAAAAATAACGAAGCTATGGATTACATTTTAGAAAAACCGGCCAAGTGCGAGTCGGACTCGCGCACCGAGGGTTCCGTACAAACACTTTCCATCCCTAAGTGGTTAAGTTAAGTTTGCACCTGGTATGTATAGCGCCCCATATAAATTAGGTGCAAAGTTAGGTATTAAAAAAAAAATTTATGGTTTTCGTAATTATTCCTTTATCTATGCTATAAGACGTTGCTTCGTACCAAATTTCAAGATTCTGAGTTCACGGGAAGCACCCTGTAGGTTTTGATTCCCTTGCAAGTGTCGAAAATTTGCGGCATAAACGGCTGTATAGGTATTAAAAAAAAAATGTATGGTTTTCGTAATTATTCCTTTATCTATGCTATAAGACGTTGCTTCGTACCAAATTTCAAGATTCTGAGTTCACGGGAAGCACCCTGTAGGTTTTGATTCCCTTGCAAGTGTCGAAAATTTGCGGCATAAACGGCTGTATCTTTTGATTGCGTTGGCTTAGAAGTTTGATTTTTTCACAGCTTCAAGGGACAGTAGACCTGAGTAATTGATATAAATTTCAGCTTCATACCTCCACGCGTTCCTGAGAAAAAGGGTCTTGACAGACGGACAGACGGACAACAAAGTGATCCTATAAGGGTTCCGTTTTTTCCTTTTGAGGTACGGAACCCTAAAAAGTACTACTAAATATAAAAGTATCATCATCATCTTTTATTACTCACGTCTGTTTACAAGATTGATTATTTTAACAGCGTTTAGGTTGAAGTAAATAGTGAGTAACTTAAAGAAAAAAAACAATACCATTGTGCAAGATCAATTACTTAATTCAACTGACGCTGATAGATTGCCATTTGATCGTTGCGTCGGCAGTATAAGAAAGTCGCACACGGCGGCATTTTGCAACAACTCAGTAGACATGCAGTCGCAAAACGGCTGCAATACCTACAGTCGTAATCCAGTCCCTGGTCGTATTAAACCCACGCACACGTAAACCCGATTCTGCATCGCTACTATCGTGATACAGCATTGCAACAGTCGCCATTCAAAATTGATACAGTCTGTCTGGAGACCTTGCCTGCCATATATCTTGACACCCTTATTTTATTTATAAGTAAACTCCTTAATAGGAGTCAATTGAAGCTTATCGCTATGGCAACGCTTTAGTTGATTTCTGGAAAGTAACAGATATGACTGAATGACTAGGAAGTAAATATTGCGGCTGTCATGTTAGTGTATTACGGATTTTCTTATAAAACATCATTGCCCTTAGTCCTACGTGTAGTTTAACCATGGCTTAAGAAGGTGGTGAGTTTGCGACTTATATACTAATCTGTTACTCAAACATAAAACGGTCTCAAAACGTTAAATCATTGGTAATAAAAATAAACTGACCAGCTTTTATGTTATTGAGCACAATAATGATCACTAAACCAACAATTTGTTAAAGTGAGCAACGCTAGTGGCCGTGAATAGAAAACATCAACCGACGTTAATAAATGTCAGCCTGGGCCACCGAGAAAGATTTTTTCGTGACAAATATTCCAGAGATCGCAAAAACGAAGCACGAGAACACTTCTATTTTTTCGCACAAGAATGATAAATATCCGTTTATTATGATACTTTCTTACTATCTCAAACATGGTTATGAATGCGCAAAGTGTGTCTTGCTATCATTTATACTCGCCGTGTCTGAGGCAGCATAAATAACATCTAATGGTAGGTCATGTGGGGAAAATGAACCATAACCATTATCTATACTGTATCTTTATTATAATTTCCCCGTTAAATGTTGGGGCAATATGGCAAATAAATAGTTCTTTTGGGATACGCCCTTTGATGTTAGTATTTGTATTCCGCAAACGGCGATACAGGTTTGAGTTTAAATGGTACGGTCGGTTGTGTTACTTCCACATGTAATTGACCTTTTGAATCATTTAGATACTTAATATGTTGTTTAAAAAGATTAAACATAGAAGTTACATATGAATTGAGATCTTCGAGCGGGACTATAATGAAATACGCTCGCAAATCGCAAGTGTGATAAGGCCCTTAGAAGGCACGTGTTGAAGTCGCCCATAAGGATATGATGATTAAAAGACGGCATAAGGTCTTCAAGAAGTTTCTCTAACGAGTTAAAATAATTTATATTAAGGGAGGGAGAGTAAAATACACCAAGAAGAAGTTTGCTGTGGGAAAGTGTTATGTCTAGAAACAAATACTCTGCTGCATCTGAAGAAGGCGATTGAGCTGACATGCTAACGATAGAAAAAGGAATGTGAGAACGGAGATAAATAGCAACTCCACCACCACCTCTTAAGGAGCGATCATTCCGAATTAAGTTAAATCCAGGCAAGGAGTAAGAAGTAGATGTTAGACAGGGCTTAAGCCAAGATTCGGAAATTAAAATTGCATGTACGTTCTGCAAGTCAAATGTCACACTAAGGTCCGTATAACGTGCAGGAACACTTTGTGCATTTATGTGAACAATATTGAAATTTTTTGTAACATCACTAAATTCTGACTCTAAAAAATCATGGACTGATGGTGGAAGGCTGTGAAAACTGTCATCACTAGATGAAAACGATGTGAAATTGTAACTATCGTTATCATCTGAACTACAACTGTTATGTGCCATTAAAATAAATAATAATATATATAGATATATAAATATAAATTAGAATAAATTTAGCAGTTGTAAAAAATAAAAATAAATACGGTTATAATAAGGTGGTGTAACCAATTAAATTCTAACACCACCCGCCAGCAGCTAGGAACCATACAAATTAAAAAATATATATACTTAGACAAAAATGAACATAGCAGAAACGAAACGTACAGAAAATTATAGCAACACTCAAACAAATGTCAGTTGCTCCTCAACACTAACTGACAATGACAGATAATTACTTATATTTTAAAAGCAAAGGTACAGAAGCAATGAAAATTACAGAAAAACAAAAGTGGGTACACAGAAAAAGTATAACACGACTAAATAAAAGAGGAGCAACATACCAGATTAAATTAAACAGTTAAATTATGTTGGTTGAAAAACAAGTGAACTTTGCAAGACCACTGCACTGCAATTAAGGCTTCGGAACACGTTTTGGCCGCCGAGATGTATGTGTGGCAGCTTGTGAACCCTCCTCATCGGTCGGCGGCGGCGCAGCAGGCTGCCTCGTAGGCACAGATATGGAAGTCAACTGTGCCAGGCTAGCCACACCGTGCTTCGTTCCATCCGCGTCGAGAACTAAAACTTCACCATGCCGGGACCAGCAATTGCGGACGCCGAAACGATCCCGTGCAGCCATAAATAGTTCGTGACGAGGTTTTGTTAGAAACTCCCCGATGGTGACACCAGAGCCCTTCAGAGCCGCTTTGCCAAACCACAGCTCATCGCGGATAGCGATGTCCCGCAACTTGACGAGGATGGGCTGCGATTTCCCAGGACGAGGCTTACCCAGACGATGACAGCGCCCAATAGCAGCAGCGGTCACACTGTTTTTAATGAGCTTGAGCTTCTCCACAACAAGACTAGTTGTGTTTTCTGTGACCGAGTCGGGGTTATTAGATTTTACTTCATGAACCACCAGCATCTTGCGTCAAGAGCGCATCTCTATGCTGTCCACCTGCCGCACAAGATACTCCACCTGCTTCTGCAGCATATTTAGTGTTTTCACAATGAAAGTCTTGAATGCACAAAAGTCTGATGCTACCGAAGCCACAGAAGGGTTGCTCGGTCCTGCCTTGTCCAGGTCACGCTGCAGCTCCGCCATTCGAGTATGGAAGACCTCAGTCAGCTCCGCAATGGATTCTTTTCAACCAAATTACTTCGCTCTCCAAATGCCTAAAGTTGCTGCGGGTTCAAGGGTCAAATTATAATGATTACCGTCTACAGCTACGAACGTAAACGTAAGAATAACAACTAATTTTCCGCGTTTATTTTTCAAAAACTCTGCTATTGGCGATCGACATCTTTATTCATGAACTTTGGAGAAGATAGATTGTATAACTCTAAGGTTTCAATTGAACTTTGTTTTTAAAAGAAAATTATTAGCATAGGTACGTTAATTGGATTTTTTGAACGGCCGAGAATCCAAAAAAAGTTTTGCGTTAAAATCGAAATTGTCGGTGCTTCTTAACTTTCAAACATTGATTGAACAAGTTATTTTGATAAAAGTGCCTAAATTTTCTAAAAGAACGTTTATAATTTATTCTGTAACGGTTTCACGGAGACTGGCCGTGACACTAGTACTTGTGTTATTTTTATCTTGTTCTAAATATATCCAGTTTTAATGATATTATCAAACAATGTGCTAGTAAATACTTATTGTAATAAAGGAATGCTAATGAATTTACACATACGAATAAGTTTTTCTGGATTAATTTCCGTACTTCGGATGTCATATACTGTGTCTATTTTAAGTAATATAGGTACATAAAAAATATAAAGTCAAAAAAATCACATTGATTTACAGTTAAATCTATTTTTGGGAAGTGAGAAAATTCTAAAGCTACTAGACGGTTTTGGGTACTACACAAAGAATGGAAAATAAACTGGGGGCCTATGATGGTAGCGTTTAACCCGTGATAAATAAGTGACAAAGCATCCGTCACGTTTTGACAAGATGCGAGTGTGAGTGACAGATGCCTTATCACTTATTTATCGCGTGTAATACTGTCATTATATTACCAATATTATCCCAAACAGGAACCCCGTCTTATCCTTCATTTGAACTCTATCTTACCCCTTTTAATTTTTTTTTATTTTAAAAACGTGTTTCTAAAAATGATTACAATTCACAAGTCTGTTGAAAATGGCGATCCCTCTAAAGTTTGGAAGTTCCTAAAGTCGCTCGGAGTTGGGAAACCTCAAGAGAACTCCTGTCCCAAAGATGTTGACTTCGATCAGTTGAATCTGCATTTCTCTTCCTCTGCTATCTTTAGTGGCCCTGCTAAATCCAAGACGCTTAACTATCTTTCATCACTCCCAACTCCAGACAACAACCCCTTCTCTCTTGTTCAATTTTCCGACAGTGATGTTAAGAAGAACGTATTATCCATTACATCTAATGCCGTCGGTGTAGATTGTGTTAGCCGGAGTATGATTTTACCCCTCCTTGATCTTTTTGTTCCCATAATTACCAGCATTTTTAACTTCTCGATTTCATCTGGTGTTTTTCCTTCTGCCTGGAAAGATGCTGATGTTATTCCATTGCCAAAAAAATCCAACCCTACCACTTTTTCTGATTATCGTCCGATCTCAATTCTTCCCTTCCTATCCAAGGTCCTTGAGTGCCTAGTTTTTCGGCAGCTTGTATCCTACTTAAACAGAAATGATCTCCTTAATCCTTTTCAGTCTGGTTTCCGTTCCGGTCACAGTACGGTGACTGCTCTTGTAAAAATCACAGATGACATACGGGCAGGTATGAATGGCCGCAAACTGACTGTTTTAACGCTATTAGATTTTAGCAATGCGTTTAATACTGTAGATTTTGATATTTTGTTGGTGATAATGCGTTCTATTAACATATCTCCTGCGGTTATTGAATGATTTCGTAGTTATCTGACCGGTCGTCGGCAGCGTATAAAGGTGGACGCTTTTCGTTCTTCATGGTGCAACACGATGGCTGGCGTTCCGCAGGGCGGCGTGTTGTCTCCCCTTTTATTTTCAATATTTATTAATTCTATTTCCCATAATTTATCTTCACAGTATCACCTTTACGCCGATGATCTTCAAATATATTCACAAGGTTCACTAGACGACCTCTCTTCAGTAATTTCTTCAACAAATACAGACTTTAAACTTATTTTAGAATGGAGCAGCTGCTATGGTCTCCAAGTAAACCCGTCTAAAACTCAAGCTATTATTATTGGGAGCAGTCAATTAATTTCCAGAATTGATTTTACTAGTATTCAATCTATTATTTTCAACAATGTTATAATTCCTTACTCTTCCCAGGTTAAAAACTTGGGTGTCATTATTGATCGGACTCTTTCTTGGGTGCCCCAATTGAGCGAAGTGAGCAGGAAAATGTTTGCCGCTGTAGGTTCTCTCAGAAGGCTTCGCAATTTCCTTCCCATCGCAACTAAAATTGCGCTTGCTCAAACTTTACTTCTCCCGATTCTAGACTATGCTGACATTTCTTATCCGGATATTTCGGAGGAGCAACTTGATAAGCTTGAGCGTATTCAAAACCTCTGCATCAGATTCATATTTGGATTGCGCAAATATGATCATGTTTCTAGTTTCCGATCTCAACTTAAGCGGAATTCACATATGCTGTCTCTTCTTTTTGGCATTCTCTTCAACCCTGCAACTCCCCAGTACCTCAAAGAGCGCTTTAATATTTTTTTTCTGCTAGATGCGCAAAAAACTTTCTTTTAACTGTCCCTTCGTCCCGTTCTAAATTGTATTCGAATTCTTTCACTTTTCATTCCGTTGTGTTGTGGAACTCGCTGCCTGCGGAGCTGCGAAGTGCTAAATCCTTAGCTATATTTAAAACTAGAATTAAAGAACACTTCCTTTCTGTCCAATAAACTGTGTGAAACTGTTTTTAATCAAGTTTTCTGCTGACTGTATGGTTGTGCATAGTATTTATTTTTGTTTATGTATGTATATGTATGTATGTATATTTATATATATATTTATTTATTTATTAAAATGTTTGTGTATATATGTATATTCAAGTTTTTATATTTATTTATGTTTTAGATATCTGTACCTTACGATGTGTCCCATTCGCCTTTTGCATCACCTACTCATTAAACGTTTTTTAGGATAAACTCCACTACCCAAAGGTTGTCTGGAAGAGATCGCTCTTTAGCGATAAAACCGCCTGTTGTGTACCATTTTTAATTTGTTTATTTGTAATTTCTTGTGTAAATGTTTTTTGGTGTGCAATAAAGCGTACTTGTATTGTATTGTATTGTATTGATGTGTAATATTGTGTGGTATTGTCAATTTTGTTAAACTTGCATCATATAAAATCTCTCTTTATCCTCCGGCTGTTTTTGGAGATAGAGAGAGAGCACAATAATAATTATTATCACCTCAACACAGGTTCCAACGTTATGGAATATAACAAACTATGAATTTACAAAGATTTATAGAATACTAGCTGTGCCCCGCGGTGTTACCCGCTCATCCCACGGGAACACTACATTTATTGGGGATGAAAAGTATCCTATGTCCTTCCCCGGGACTGAAACTATTTATATACCAAATTTCATCTAAATCGGTTCAGCGGTTTAAGCGTGAAGAGGTAACAGACAGACAGACACACTTTCGCATTTATAATATTAGTATGGATGTACAATCAATTATAACTAAAAAACTAATATTAAAATACAGAAAGAAAAAGGAGTTAAATACAAGTAAAAAAAATTGGATAAAAATGTGCTACGGTAGAAGGACGGTATCTTACTGTGACATCCGCATAAATATACGACCTTTTAGCGTAAGGCGGCAGCATTGTAACCGGGACGGCAACAGTACGGAGGGCCCTGTGCATGCCTGAAATAGCGGCCGGCATGTTGGCAGCGCATGCCGTGGCGCTCGAGAGCGTCCATTGAAGCTCCACAACGGCTGCAGGGGTTTGGTTATTGTTCGCAGGATTTTAATCCGAGACGGAGACATACTACGGCAGTGTGTCGCAGTGAGTTTAGGTCTAGAAGGGTCCCAAGTTTCTGCGAAGGGAGCGCATGAAGCCAGTGTCCCGACTCGGGTTCTGTAACGGCCAGCAAATGGGCTCGCTCCTATTGGTTGTGGCAGTTTCCTAAAATATTATGATGAACGGCGTTGATTTTTGCCTGGTCCCAGGCCGCTTGGCTTGCTTTTTCAGCCGGTAGGCTTTCACAAGGGTTATTGGTTCTCCATGCCCAGGATCCGCCAAGCCAGCCACCTCGATATCAGTGGGATTAGGGACATTAAGGATTCCACCGATGAGGGTAGCCGTACCAGGTCACCCGTGGTGCCAAGGAATATTGCCCATGCTATCTGGGATTTTCCTCCTAGTCTGTTAATTGTGAAAACTACGAAATCGAATCTGCAATGATTTTACATGTGCAAAAATGATCAATGAATCATCAATAGTGTCAAAACACTAACTAAGCGAACGAAGCGTTTCCGTTTTAGCTTGTGTGTCCGTATGCGGGACGTTCAAGTACCGCCCACAGGTCGCATTTCTCAAAAAAAAACGTGAAATTGTGTGAGCATGTCCGATAATTATACGAACGACGCTCTGACTAAGCTAGTATGTTCAGTCGCCGTGGTCGAAGTCGGCTGGGATTGGATGATGGTACAGATTGTTTTTTGTCAAGTCAGTAATGACGAGTCAGGGTTCAAAACTTAACAGAAAGCATAATTCAGCCATTTACAATGCCGCTAGTTCATTTGTTTCGCAAATTTAACCGTGATAACATTAGCTACCGACAAAGTTTCCAAAGCACATTTTATCGTGCCTTTGTAAGAGAAGATGTTTAGTGCTACTAAAATGTATGGCGCCCAGGAGAGCTGTTAAATTCTTTAACTCCACTATCAAGCAACGAGCAATGTTGTACCGGCCCCAAAGGTATTGTCTTTTTAACAATAACAAGTTAAGTACGAGAATTTTCTAGCGTTAAAAAGGTTAATCAATTGCTTTAGATTTTATGGTGCGGATACATTATCTTACAACATACTTGCTCACAGTAAAATGGCTTTCATTATATTGCTTTCAAGTTCATAAGGGAGCTTAGTATAATCGCGCCAAGTAAATTTGGGTCTGAATTCTGAATTTTGCTAACTGCTAGCCTCCGCGCTTATCTAACCTCTTTGACATGCCAACTTGCTTTTTACATTGCCAAATTTCATAGTTCAAGGTCAACAAAAAATACTCTATCAACTTTGATTTCCTTGGGTGTCGAAAATTCGAAATAGGTATACGTTTTTTGCGGTCGTATTTTAAACTTAGAAATTTGTTTTTTTCACAGCTTTAAGGGACTGTAGACCTGAGTATATGGTTTTAATTGAAATTAAACTCGGTTCCTCCACGCATTCCCGAGATAAAGGGGGCTGTACGTAACAGTCTCTATAAGTACAATTCATGTATGTCGCTCCCGCTCAAGGGACAATAGTGTCCCGGACCTTTGGGAGGCATGCGCGGAGCCGAAGCCAACGCGTAGAGGCCCTTTCGACAATTTAATGAGATGTAATGTGTACATCGAGCGGATGCTATCCCTATCCGTGTCATGGGACGCACACAGAGACAGCACCCGCTTGGTGCAAAAACTATTTATGGATCTATGGAATCTAAATACAAATATAAAGGGCTATGGGGATGAAATGGAGGACTGGGTAATTGGGCTATGGATTGAGACAATCGGGTGTCTACCAGGAAAAAAGTCTCATGTGTAATAACACTGGCAGACGATGACTCGCCTCCCGCTAGATGGGCGCCCATAAATAGCGACAAATAGAGTGGCCTAAGGGCAACATCGGTGCTGAAGGCTAAGGGCAGAGAGGTGTAATACTGGGCTTTAAACCGAAGGCAACTAACCCCTTACGTTTCCACATCCGCCCCCGAGCCGGAACTCTCGCGACTCCACTCTGGCCGGCCGGTTAAGGCAGGACAGAGGCGGAGGCCCTGACCCGCCACCCCCCGTCAGGATCCCCCAGGAGCACTCAGGTTAAGTACAATTATTATTATACTCTCCGTACAATTCGATTTCAGTACCCTTACAATGAGTTTACAGGGAAAGTGCTCACTAGCGACTGCGTAAAGGATTTGTATGGATAATTTGTAGTTCTACAAAGTTATTGCTACGGGCGCTGTAGGTATTATTCTCCATACTAATCGTTTACGCTGTCGCTAGCGAGTACGGTCACGTTAATTCATGCTAGGTACTGAAGGGTACTGATTTACACCAACTTCTAGTATCTCTGCTTGGCCCTATGGTTGACTGGAAGAAAATCACACTTGGCATTAAGTCCGCCATTTGTACTGATGTTTGTTTTGTGCATTAAAATTTAAATACATAAATAAATACAGTCAGAATCAGTTAGTAGCATTCAATGTGGCCGTATGTGCCTATCGTAAAGCACTCTCACTGATGCTATCCAAATAAAGATCTGTTCCGATATATTTGGCTCACATTTGGCTACTGTTTAGTACTATTCCTTCGATTGCTAGAACTTACTTGTACCAATTGTAAAGACACGGGGATATCGATCGAGGTCCCGGTTCTTCTCCAAATGTGCTAATTATTCTGGGTTCCATCACAAGCGAATGCGTGTTTTATGCAGGGTTTTGTTTGCGAGCGGGGCTCCAGCAAAGGGGATGCGAGCCAACGCGGATTTTGGAAAATACGTGCACCCGTTGTGTGGCGATGGCAATTAGGTTCAATGAACGAATTATTAGTTAATGATAGCAGCGCTGTCGCAAAATGCTGCGTTCCGTTTTTGTATGACGGGTGCGTTCCACTGATAATTCTAACATCGAAGGCAATTTTGATTAATTACATAATTAAAAATAATAAAGAAACACGTTGTGTTTTTGTGCTAAGTAGAATAAAAGTACGGAACAGCTACTTTGATTGTTACTATTTGATGCTGACTGTACCACGATTCTGGTATGTTATTAGCGAGCACAGGCAATGGATCGGAAACACCCAACGTACCAAATGTAATCAAAGCTATTATGCCTTGATTAAAGTAATTAACTACAAACCGTCCTAATAGCAGCTGCAAATAGATTCGTATTGAAATCTAATCTTGTGCTAGGTTAGGTAACCTGCGGGGCGGCGACGATTCCTGATTCCATTAAAGGCTTGTATAATTAAATATAGACGTTTATTATTGACCGAGTGTACGAAGCGTCTTTGTTCTAGTTTGGCCTAAAATCTGATGTTTGGATGTTCGGATGTTCTGATGTTCGAATGTTTGGATGTTCGGATATACCTATTTCCGGCTGTTCTCTCTTAGAGGTCACATTTCTCAACTGATTCTGATTAAAGGTTCGATAATTATTACAAAATAATTGTCGGTTCAGTTTTTCAACATTTTTCGATTCATCTCACCGCCTCTACAACTACTAAACTAGAAATGAAATGAAATTGAAATGAAATTATTTATTTGCTTTAGATTTTGTACAGATAGATGGATGGAAAACATATAAGCACAAATGAAAATGACATAATATATCTAACCAGCAATGCTGGCATGCAAAAAACATACAATAGAGTCTATAGCTATAAAAGTTACCAAAATACATGACATGTCAAATTAAAATAATTTTTATTTCATAAAAAACACAAGATATTAATAAAAACAATAAACAATAAACTAATATGTAACTAAGACTAAGTATATGCTAAAAAACCTAAACTATTTACAAATAAAAAATTTGCCCTAAATAGCTGTCGCTCGGAAGTGTGCCCAGAAGGCTGGCCGCATTGCCACGCTGGATGGCAATGCTTATTCGCTGGGCAAAATAGTGGCCAGCCCTCTGGTCATGGGTTGCGTCAATGAGGCGCATCGACAATTTTTTGAAGAGTCGACGCGCACTTGGCCCCCACGGCCCCAGAGTTTCAACCCCAAACGCCGCAAATATGTAGCTGCTATCGAGAGCAGCATATTTACGACGTTTGAGGCTTTCCGCAGACGCAGCCGCCGCGCCAGTACCATTCTTGGTACCTGGAATATGAGACGGTGCCAGGGTGTCTACACATGTAGCATCCCACACCAACGGCTGACCCATACTCCAAGGCACCAATGTCATTCCGTCAGGCCTTTTGCCGTCGTCCCTAGCCAAACCGCTGGGCTCTAGAACTGACGGCACCTTGGCGCTAACAAAGGCCCTCCGGATGACGTCATTGATACTAGCGTGGCGAGATATTCTGCCTGCACTCCGGTGGCATGAGAGGCCGTGGTGGCCAAGGCCATCGACCAAAGCTCCGCAGCGACAGCGATGGGGCTCGTTTGTTGGTGCCCCAATCCTTAAACATGTGGCTAGTCTAAAACTATTATTATCGATCAAAGTCCCTATTGTGTGTGATGGCAAGGCTTGCAGCCACAGACCGGACTCCCATTGCGCGGCAGCAAGGAGATGAGCTCGGTCTGTTGGACTACATGCTGTCTCTAAGAGATTGTTTTTTATTAGCCGACAGAGAGGCTCATCCCATTGCCTCTGCGAGCACGTGTTATCAGGTGCATCCGATTTACCACATGTTAATGACCATACATTTTTGGCCTCGGTGCAGTGCGCAGCCTCCAGGACCCCAACAGAGGGGGCTAGTATTTTCCCAATGAGGCTATTGGCCATGTGCATCGAAGCCAGAAAAGCAGGTAGTGCCAAGCAGGAGATTTTGCGGATGCCCAGGCCACCGAACCTAATTGGTAGGGTGGCCTGAGTCCATGATCTGTCGCCGAAAGAAATATTGAAGATGGACGTAAGGGTTCCTTCAATTAAATGATCTAAATCTAAAAGCAGGTTAAGGTGTTTCCAAAGGTGGGAGCCGCGAAGAACATATGTGAACTTTGGAACAAAGAGACAGTGTTTTATGATACAGTACGCTGAATGTGTATTAATTTTTGTCAATCGATGAGAAACTGTTTTGAAATTTTGAATTTTGTTATCGATAAATGTATCAAAGGACTGATCGAAGATGGGACATCCAAGAAGGTGAAGCGATTCTTTAGTAATAATTCTGATGCCAGGAGCCATTTTTCTAAAGCTATCTATTATGTCGGTTTTGTTTGGACATGTGTCCATAATGAAAAGTTCGCATTTAGAAAAATTAAGAGAGAGCCCAATATATTTTACCTCAAAGTTATTTTTTTTAAATCATTGAGAACTGAAATCGCGTCTCCACCAAGTGTGCCGTCATCTAGATACCACACATTTAAGTTTGAATTTATTTCTTTGATTATGGGATGTATAGAAAGACTAAAAATTGCTGGACCAAGTGGGTCACCCTGTTGACAACCTACAGAGGACGTTAAAACGTTGGTTTTATTCAATAATTTAGATGTAGAACTGTAACACTGCCAAAGAAATTTATGAGAGGAATTTTAATTTGTCCTTTACCTGCATCAACAAGGCACCCCTATCTACAGAATTGAATGCATTGGAAACGTCCACCTTCAGTAACACTTCTCCTGCTTGGTGCTCGAGGTATGTTCGCACTGCATGGACAGCAGCTTCGCAGCCACTCTTAGACCCAAATCCCAGTTGCACAGGCTGAAGTTCAGCACTAAGAGCACCGAGGATAGAGCGGCAACCGATTTTGGAAGCTAACCGTCGAAGAGTACTACCGACGGCAATAGGGCGAATGGCACCATCTTTAAATATAAATATAATAGAAAATGTATTCTGATTACACACATACACATACAAATTAACTTAAACACATAATAAAAACGAACGTCCTCAATTAATTATTTAAATAATCCCTAACCGAATAAAATGTCTTTTTTTTTGACCAATAGTATAATTTAGTTTTTAATGTCTGCAATTGTAGGTCCTTGAAATCATCTGGTAACTTATTTAATATACGGATAGGTAGCCATTGGAAATAATTTTTTGCGATATAAGGCTGTTTTTGTTTTTGGATACTGTAACCTATTCGGATATCTCGTGTCGAAGTTACATACTTGGTCTTTTGTTTTAAAGCAATGTGCATAAGTTTTCACAAAAACACCGATTTCAAAGATATACAGACATGGTACAGTTAAGAGGTTCAGTTTCTTGAACAATGGCTTACATGATGTTATGGGACTAACGTTACATATACCGCGTATGCACTGCTTTTGACTTAAAAATATGCGGTTTAGATCGATGGAGTTTCCCCATAATAATATACCATATCTTGATCCCACGTAGCCATGATAGGCTTTAAGAGCGGTTTGTTGGCTGGTTATTTTTGCTAGTCTCCAAAGTGCATAAGCGAATCGATTTATTTTGTTACTTATATTTTCCACATGTTTTTTCCAGGAACATTTATTATCTAAAGTTATACCTAAAAATTGTATGTCATCAGATTCCGTTATGATCTAATCTTCATAAATGACTTCAATTTTTTGTTTATTTTCATACCTGTTGTAGAATTGAACGTATGTAGTTTTTTTGAGGTTTACTGTCAGGTATGTTTATGCCATTGTATTATGTCACTAACTGCTTGATTTATATCATTATTAAATCTTTCTTTATCTGTACACTTAATTACAACAGAAATATCGTCAGCAAATAGAGTACAGTGGTGACTTGTTACCAGGGGCAAGTCGTTTATATATATAAGGAATGGCAACGGGCCCAAAATACTACCCTGAGGGACACCTACGTTGTTTGGTTTGGGGTCAGATTGGCAATTTAAAGCGGCACCGTTTGGGTCAATACTCATCAACAACTGTACCTGTTGATATCTATTGCTCAAGTAACTCTCAATCCATTTTTTGTCACTCCTCTTAAGCCAAACGCTTCACATTTATGTAGCAAGATTTTATGTGAGACAAAGTCAAAAGCTTTACTCATGTCAAAGAATATCGCTGTGGTTGGTATTTTATTGTCTAAATTTGATGTTATTTCTTTGACTAAGTTAGATTTATTTCTGTTAGATTTCTGAGTTAGCACAAATTCGTCCATCCGTACCAAAAGCGGGGAGTCTCAACTTGGTGGCACGTTTGTAAGCCCTTCTTTGTACACGATAACAGTTAAAAAATATGTACATCCATGATAGATAATAAAGATGCAAAGGTAAAGTTATCCATATGAGAGGTATTTTCCAGTATTAATCTCTCTCCCTCTCTCATTTTCTCTCTCTTCCTGGCTATTTGTCAAACATGGTGGTGAGGTCAGCCTGCCCTATCTCCCTCCTCCACTTCGCTCTATCCCTGACGTCGTCTTTGGCTTTTCCAGTAGTAATATGTGTACAAATGAAATGTGCACTCAAATAGCAGAAACTACCATTTCAACGACGAAATTCACAGATTTCCGCCACTTTATATTTTGTTAATTCAGCCAACGCTAATTCATTCCAGCCTTTCAACCCATTCACCTCATCGCCTCACTACCAAACTACGTTTTTGAGTTAGCACAACTTCGTCCGTCCTTATTGAAAGTAGGGAGCCTTAAATTGGTGGCACGTTTGTAAGCACTTCTTTGTACACAATAATAGGATAAAACATTTCCATGTCAGATAATAAAGATGCAAAGGTATAGTTCTCCATGTGAGAGCTAATTTTCCGGTATTAAGCTCTCTCCTTTTGTCTCATTTCCTGGCTATTTGTTCAACATGGTGGTGAGATCAGCCTTTCGTATCTTCTTCCTCCACTTCTCCCTATCCCTGACGTCGCCTTCGGGTTAATTTTCCATAGTAGTAATATTTGTGTACAAAATTAAATGTGCAACTCAAATAGCCATTAACTAAGAAACTACCGTTTCAACGACTAAAATCGCAGATTTCCGCTACTTCATATTTTGTTCATGCAGCCAACGCTAACTCAATCCAGCCTTTCAACCCATTCACCTCATCGCCTCAATAACTACCAAACTACGTTTCTGAGTTAGCACAACTTCATCCGTCCTTACGAAAAGTTCCCAAGGCGCCCGTGGGAAACGCATTGCAGTAAAACAAAATGAATTGGACTCTTCCTGAGTGTTTTCATTTCGTTGGTTAAGACTTAATTTAGTGTACACTAGATATACAAGTGTATTAGTTTTCCCAAAAGATCTCTCGGGGTATAAACTGTTGGCTGTCTTGATAGACATTAAACATAATGAACTAGGGCCCGAGTTCGTTCGACTAGGCTTTGCTGTACGGTACAGCTCGTATATAGGTACAGCCTGTACCTATATACGAGTATAATGAAACAATGTCTCGGCCTTGTCCCGGGCACTTAGCGATTCTTGCTAACCAAGCTACATTATGTGACATTGACATGATTGATAGCTTGGATCAAAATATATATTTTTTTGAAATTTAATATTCTAGTAGTAATAAAAATTTGCTCTAGTGGATTACGAATACGATTAAGTTTTAGTTCTACACGATAGAAATCGGAATAGGTGTTTTGCCTCCGCAAGGTCGTTGAAGTTTCCTAAAAACCCATACTAGACCCTAATTTTATAAAACTTTAAGCATATTTATAATTAAATTATATATATGACGTTTACTATAGTTATTCTCGTTAGATACATAGTAATTCATTTAAAAAAATATAATAAACTAGCTTTTGCCCGCGACTACGTCCGCGTGGAATTTGGAAGTATGACAGCATCCTCGTACGACACGATAGATATCCACCTAATCACCTTAATTAATAAAAGGGATTATTAAAAGCGCCTAAGCAAATGTAAGAGCAATTGTGCTTTTGATCTAATCATTACATTTCCTACAGGGTCATCAATGTCATCATGAATTACTTACTCACTTTTCAATCTTTATAGGGATCATGTCCAGGATGGAAACTATCCTATGTCCTTCCTCGGGTCTTAAACTATCTCCATGCCAAATTTCATCAAAATCGATTCAGCGGTTTAAGCGTGAAGAGGTAAGGTGTTACCCGCTCATCCCATGTGAATACTAAATTTATTCGGGATGAAAAGTATCCTATGTCCTTTCCCGGGTCTCAAACTATCTCCATACCAAATTTCATCTAAGTCGGTTCAGCGGTTTAAGCGTGAAGAGGTAACAGACAGACAGACAGACAGACAGACACACTTTCGCATTTATAATATTAGTATGGATAGTATGGAACTCATGCCGCGAATCGATTTTGCGAACTTACCTGTCATTATGTTTGACGGTACTCAGATCCCCTATTCACAGCAGGTAAAAAATCTTGGTGTGATCATGGACTGTACTCTGTCATGGGTTCCTCAGGTCGGCGAGGTTAGTAGAAAGATGTTTGCTGCGATAGGTGCTTTAAGGCGTCTTCGTAACTTTTTGCCACTACCTACTAAAATTGCTCTTGCTCAGTCTCTTCTACTCCCTATTCTTGACTATGCCGATGTGTGCTATTTAGATCTTTCTGAAGCTCAGCTTAACAAACTAGAGCGCCTTCAAAACCTTAGTATCCGGTTTATTTTTGGCTTGCGTAAGTATGACCACGTCTCCCATTTTCGTTCTCAGCTCAAATGGCTTCCCATTCGTCTTTGCCGTAACTCTCACATTCTTGCCCTTCTTTATGGCGTGCTTTTCAACCCCGCTACCCCCTGCTATCTTAAAGAGCGCTTTAAATATCTGTCTTCGTTAAGGTGTTCTCAAAATTGTATTCTTGCTCCTGCTGTTTCATCTTCCAAATTTTACAATGACTCATTCACCTTCCAAGCGGTCCAGTTGTGGAATGCTCTGCCGTTGGATCTGAGGCGTGCAAAATCTCTTCCGATTTTCAAAAATCATCTCAAACAACATTATTTGTCGCTTTCTTAGGTCTAGTTGTCGATGTGGTTAATTCATTAATGTATGTCGTCGTATGTATTTATGTATGTATTATGTATTTATGTATGTATATTTTAGTATCTATTTTTAATTAACATATATGTTTTTAGTTTGTCTGTAGATGTTTGTGTCAAATTAGTTGTTTTCAAAAATATTGCACTACCAATTTCATAATTATTTTTCGTATTTCTCACTACCCTAAGGTTGTCTGGAAGAGATCACTTTTTAGCGATAAGACCGCCTGTTGTTACCTACTGTATTGTTTTTTGCAATTTCTTTGTGTAATCTTTATTTATATTTAGTGGTGCACAATAAAGAGTATTATTATTATTATTATGGATGGATTTGTGGAGGAAAATCTACATGGTATGACGATTGACGAATGTGACATTGGAAAGTGTTTAATAAGGAATATGACGAATCAGGAACAAATCTTCAATCAAAATAGAAAATATTTATCTCAATGAAAAGAAAAATATCAAAACCATAACGTCAAGTAAAGCCTGACCAGAAATATATGAGGATGCGCCATATTGCGGAATTTCGCTGGAACTAATTTCTTACACTGGCAATGATTTTATGATCATAGGAACTGACAGATATTTAAACGAATGTCATTAGAGTGCGGATTGCGATTGGTTGCAAAATTGTTGCCATATAAATCTTATAAATAACGCCCTCTTGACAATCCTCATATATTTCTGGTCAGGCTTTAAAAGACACTGATAATCATCTCTCTGTGGCCTTGCATTGGCAGTCTTGTTGAAAATTTGTCTATGATACTAACAAACATATAAACATAAAAATAAATGAAGTCACGCAGCAACTGTCATCTGCGCGTTCGTGTGGAAAACGAGTGTTTCCGTGCATGTGCGTACGAAAAATAAAATCGATCGAGTTATCTTGCACGAGTCCTGAGAATACGTAATGAACGGCAGCTTTGAAGTTGTAAGTACCCTTAACATGAGTTAACGTGACCGTAATCGCTAGCGACTGCGTAAACGGCGACACTATCTACTTACGACCTATTTAAACGACCAACTAAAAAAGTTTCTTAGTTGTTTTTTGGAGAGATCTGAATAATTTGTAGTGCTGAATTCTGCGGCGTGCTGTCGTGACTAGTAAGCATTCTCGGAATCGAATTATAATAAATATCAATGTGAATCAAATAAAGCCTCAGATCACGCGAATTAAACCTGATACCCATAGGATTGTAAAAAAAGATATGTTCAAATAGTGATTTGAAAGTACTGAATTTAGGAAATAAGATGAATATTTATTTCAATAAATTAAATGGATTTCTTCTTTAAGTAGTACGCATAATTAAAATTTCGCTCTTTAGACATTTCTCTAGGGAAATAGCTTGACTGGTTTCTTTGCTTCATAATGGAATTAGGGCAAGCGTTCCTGTGGCAATCACAGAAAATAATTAAGTCGTTCTAATTTCAACTTAATAGCAAATTTCCTTGAATGGACCTTTTATTCTTTTTGTTTTAGAAAAAAGTAACTAAGTAATAAAATATTTTGTGAGCGTAAAAGTATTAAATTGCTGGTATTCTAGCTAAAAGTAATAATTAGTAAGTATTACTCGGAAGTCGTTTCCAGACCTATTTTCAAATAAAAATACATATTAAACGGGTTCACTCGGTTCGCTTTTCATCAGCAGGAGCGCTGCCGCGGCCGTTCGAAACATTTCGAGCGATTTTCGACTTGTACGACTTGAGTAACTCATTTCATAATGTAGTATAGTTATACTGAGACCCACGGGAGTTTTCTTTGTAAAATATTTACAAAATAACAAAACGGCTGGTCGCATTTAAATTATTTTGGTATCTACACCAGCTGCCGCCCAGCTGGGCGTGATGTTATATCTAGGATACTTTTTACCCTACTACGGTATAATAAAAGTGCGTTTTAATTTTTGCTACCCTGCATGAATGAAATTGCACGTACCTTTTCGTGTTGCATAAATTGTATAACGCTTTATAACACATTCACTGCCAGCAACGCATATGGGTTCACCTTCATTCAAGTTTGTTCCTAGGCCACGCCCTCTGGCAGTGAATGCGTTATAAAAATTATCTTTCCATAGCTCATTCAAATGAACTATATCTTGTTGTCCTAAGGCTCCCCGAAAGTGCAGAGGGCTCATAAGCTCGCGTCACGCCTTTCTATCTTCAGCTACTCCTTTAGCCTCCAGCTCAGTCCGATAGCTCGCAGCTCGCTCTCAATGCTGCGCTGCGCCGACAAGGCTCCGTCCGGCTTCCACTCAAAAGCGAAGCTTGCATTGTTCGTTTATCCTCTACGAATGGTGAGGCCTATCCATCTCCATTTGCGTATCGCGATGTCCACATTTATGGGGGACTGGTGACATACAACACAATATAAATTAAGGTAATTAAATTATCAATGTCCCATTATTTTATGAATATCACAAGTTGAATATTGTGAGTATTGTGGCGGAACATCCATCAATTAATTTTCAACTGATTAATACGATGCTTAATTATTTCGTTCCAGCAGTTATATCGATTGTTTGATTAGATGATTAAAATAGGTACCTAATATCTAACCCAATTGTTTCGTAGTGACATTTATATTTGATTGTTTGAATACAGCTGGCATTTTATACGAACATCTTTCCGGAACCTCAACATTCTTACTCTTACTTTAGCGATATACGCTATTCGATTTTAACTGTAATTCTCATTTAGATTTAAAGATTTTGATATTAGGCGGAATGTACAAAAATTATGACGTCATGTGTTGGTGATAGTAGGTACATTACATACCTAATAGGGCGGTGAATTCGTGTATGTCCCAAATCGCAGGTGTTTGTGGCGAAAACCCAAGGTGAGGGCCATAAACATGCGATCTGGGGCTTAACGAATCACCGCCTGTGGTTTGTCTAAAGTTTCACGTCTGACCTTGTCCAGGAAGTGAGATTTTCTCGCAGAAAGCCCCACTTACGGCTCATCACGCCGAAACGGCTGCATGTATTTCACCCAATTTCGGTACAGGGATACCTGGACATCTAAGATGGTTATTTTTAACCGCCTATGTTAAAGAAAAAGGTTTTACGTGGATGAAGTTGCTTCTAGTATAAATACCGATATAATGCCATGGTAAAAGATAAGGATATCGTAAACCTGCGTTGATCTACCGCCATATTTGAACATTGGTTTGTGTTCTAAATTAAATTCCTTGGGTGACTATTTGCTACTGCTGTCTGCTTGTCTGGCTAGTTGCTTAGATTAATACGGCTCTAAATTGTTTAGCTCCAGAATTTATATTGAAATGTTTGATAAGGATTGATTGATTAGTGGTTATGGTCTGAGTGAAACTTCAGCTAAGGGTGACTATCCACTAGTACTTGTGAATACTAGATTAGATGCAAATCTTAGTTATTTTGTACCGGCATAAGTATATGAATTCTAAACTTGAATTGAAAATCAGTTTTCTATGGGGCATTGAGGTATTATTATGGAGAGGGGTCATTATTTTCAGGAATAATCTTAACAGCGCGATGCAAGATGTCTATTCGATGTGCTGCCTGACGGTGATGAAGGTTGGGATGATACAGAAAAGTAAACTTGTACTATGTGATCAGGCTCGATCACAGCCAAGGACTTTGAAGAGTACAGAAGAAGATAGTGTGTAATACCAGGAGTAAAAGTCATAACGTGTTGATGATGATCCTCCGGCCTGTCTCCTCCGTACAATAAAAAAATACCTGGGGGAAAATTGGTGTTGTATAGTTAAGAAGCTATCAGGCTTGTAGTAGTAAATGGTTGCGAGTCCTTATTCTATACTTGCTAAACAATAGGCACCATTAACAATTAGGCATTGATATGAACAGTTGAGATACTTAAGCGATTTCCGCAGATGATAGTTAAACTTGGAATATACTCTGTAAAATTTGCAGTATGTGATCGGGCTCGAAGAGCTCAGAAAAAGAGAGTGTGTAATACCAAGATTAAAAGTCGTAACGTGTTGATGATGGTCCTCCACCGAGGACGAAGTACAATAAAATAATACCTGGGGGAAAATTAGTGCTATCACGCTTGTAGCAGTAAGTGGACGCGGGTACTATACTTGCCAAACAATAGGCACTGTCAACAATTAGGCACGATTGATATGAACAGTTGGGATGCGGCGCGCCACAGCCTCTGCCCGCAACTTGGAGATGAATAACTATTCATTATACTTAAGGGAATGGCGCAGTCGGTAAGTAATTAAATTTGGGAATTGAGTGTTGTTTTCTAATATTGGGTTGAAAACCGATTATCCATGGTTTGTGATAGCAGAAAAAGCATTGATTACAATGCGGTCTACAGGAATTTGAACATCCTCACACGGCAACAGGATACTTTGTGCCCGATTGCGTTAAAAAATAGAAGTTGCATATTTTTTTAAATTATTTTGGTGTTCTATGTAAGTAGGTACTTATAACCTGTTTTTTACCAGACAAGTCGATATCCTTGAAAAAAATATATAACTTGATCGGTGTTCGGCGGAACACACAAAAAAAGTACCGAGTAAAGATTATTAACGAAAAACGGCGACAAAATGTGAAGCTATGGTCACACACAGTTTTAGTATAAGTAAGCGTTATATACGTTCCTGTGGAAATTACAAAAGACGTAAACTTAAAAAGGCTAATTGCTGGACCTTTCTAAGCATGGTGAAAGTTTATAGTGTTGAATCAAACAAAGAATTCGTGTGACAATTTTATTTATTTTTTATGTCTGTGAGTGAGAAAACTCATGGCATAGTCAATTGAAGTTGTGATAAGTACTCATACATTTCTAGGGATAACAAACGTATTAAAGACACTCATCCATGCCTCGATAACTAGTTCGGTAACATAGGTATATTCGAACAGTGAAATGTAATAATTATTACATACTTAAGTATCATGAAGCTTCGAGGACGATTCTACCTTTTTGTTCTAGCTAGCGACAGTACTATTCGCAACAGGTTCAGCTAGTGCGTTAATAGAGACATAGACCAATAAAACAAAAAGACTGCCAATCCGGTGATGGTTCCGCCTTGGCAAGGTCCATGTTCTGCTTATTTCGTAAGTAGACCTCAGCACGAAGTCTAATAAAGTCGAATTCCATCGACCTCTTGTACAGTAAAAAAAACTGAAATACGTACCTTTTCGCTCTTGTCACAATGGCAATAAGGGTCTTCAAGGTACGCGTCTCAATTTCCTTTACGGTACATTGTCGCTACTATACAGGGTGTTCGGCACATGGACCGACAAATTTTTTTGGGATATAGTTGGGGTACCGCGAAACATTTTCGACGACGTATTCCAAACTTTCACGTTTAGTTCGCGTGCTATTCAACGATCGAACGATCTGCTTCAAAGGCTTGAAGTATTCGTTCCTTGATTGCAACATTATGCTGCCTCACATTGATACGTGGCTCTCGAAAGTTTACGTTTTCAGTCTCCCGCATACGTCGATACGTAAAACAGCCGATGGTAAGAAGGTTTCACTCTGTCATTCAGCCAGCCAGCGTTCCAATAAGGTTCCGTTGCGTTACAAATAAAATTGCTGTACTCGCAAATTCATAATAATTTCCGCCCTATTGACGAAATATCCCCGTAATTTGACTCAGATTTATTTGTTATCAGTGTGTAGCATATCGTTAGAAAGGTCATAAACTAGAGAATTAAAAAAAATGAAGTCCTCTATTATCTTTAGTTTTATCATAATTGAATTTGGAAGTTGGATCTTTTTCACACAATCAGTATTTTTCTGGAATAAAATACCTCGTATGTCCCTCTGAGACCATCAATTAGAATAAAAACTGTTATTATTTGAACAAGTGTGTATTGCCAAGTATTAAATACAAAACAATTGTACATACATTAACAAAAAAGTTACAAACGTTTAAAGGCGGAATTTCGGGAAATTTGAGAAACAACATTTAAAAAATCATATCTCCAAAACCGTGACCCTTAGGACCCAAGGTCCAAGAGTGAAAAGATAGCAAATAATCCGAACTATATCCCAAAAAATTTTGTCGGTCCATGTGCCGAACACCCTGTATAGCTAGGTCTCTGTGCCATTCATATTGTATGGCGCTTAGACTTCACGTATCGTACTAGGGCCGCCTAAATTACTGAGGCAAGATGGGCTGAATACGTGTCGCAAGCGGAAATAATTGTACTTATACCAGCGCACCAGCTCCGTCTTAAATCACCAGGTGCACACGCGTCGGTTGGTCGTGTTGCCACGACCCATGACCAACTAACTGACAACAGGCAACTTTCACTAAGATCGGTAGACACCTCCTGTAGGTTTTATTATATAGTATGAGCATTGGCAGTCTTCTTGAATCATCGGTCCGTGGCGTAGGTAAGCGGGTCCACATCGAATTGACGAAGTCACTAATATATATTATTGGGCCTTGGCGTGCAACAACTAATTGACAGGGACAAGCGGGGCATATTGATCCTAGTAACTATAACAAATTGACTCGTATCATATGGCAATGTACTCGTATACGAAGACGGGCTCTGTACGCATCACAAGCCACGCTAATAGCTTATGCAACGGCGCGTACCATGATGCTTGTTTCCACTTTTGTTCGCGCGTATTCATTGTTCGTCGCTCGACGGTCGATCGTGTCGCCACGCTGCACGACTAATTGCATCGCATTTAACATAAACAACCAAGAAATAAAAAAATACAGATCTCAGGCATGCGAGAGCCTCTTAGTTCTTATTATATGAGAGAGATAGTATTTCGTTCTGTGATACTGGCAGTCATCTTAAATCATCGGTCCATGGCGTAGGTAAGCGGGTGTGTAACGAATCAGCAAAGCTGACTAGGTATCGTCTTTGGCGCGTAACAACTGATTAACAGGGACAAACGGAGCGTATATTGGTCTCAAGTAACTAGAGAGATGTTTTAATTCAATTTCATCTGTACGAGTAATTTACTCGTTTTGCGATATTTATGCGATATTGTATTCTATAGGGCTTGCAATATCCGTCCATTTTTCGTATCCGGATATTTCGAATACTAAAATTATTTACTATCCGGATATCCGGATACAGCGGATGATACGGATATTCATATTATTTTTAATAAAACACGAAAAATGGTTAACATTTCGGTGATACTAATGTATCATGCCGCTAGGTAGTGATTTATTTTAGTTTTAGTGCCGCTTTACTCTTTTTTAGGGTTCCGTAGTCAACTAGGAACCCTTATAGTTTCGCCATGTCCGTCTGTCCGTCTGTCCGTCCGCGGCTTAGCTCCGTGATCATTAGTACTAGAAAGCTGAAATTTGGTATGAGTATGTGTATGTATCACGCCGACAAAACGGTAGAATAAAAACTAAAAAAAAATTTTTTTTCGGGTACCTCTCGAGCACCTAAAGTGGGGGTGATTTTTTTTTTCGTTCCAACACTAGTGTGTGGGGTGTCGTTGAATAGGTCTTTTAAAATAGTAGGGGTCTCCAAACATTATTTTTTGATAAAGTCAGCAGTTTTGTAAATATTCGCTCCGAAAATAAAAAAAATAGCGCCCCCCCCCTCTAACTTTTCAACAAAACTATATTGAACAAAATCAAATGAGCCGTTTTTGAGTTATCGCAAAATTTCATAATTTTCTTAAAAGGACGTAAGTTGACTGTCGTTTAAGACCTTTTTATAGAGCTTGAAATCTTTCTCATAACTTAAGTCTATTGTGAAGGATGAGCAACTACGGAACCCTCACTGAGCGTGGCCCGACATGCTCTTGTTTAATTGTAAGTGTGACGTATAGGTACTTGTTTCGTTGTTGTTTAATTTCAGTTTATACATAGGTATTTTCGTATTTTTGCTGCCGAATAAATGAGTGTTGTATGGTTGTATATCATATAATAATAGATAAAATATACAATTTAACAGCAAGAAATTGACCAAATGATTTTAGCCAATTAATATTCAAAAAGAAAAAACAATAGTGAAAAGACAAGTTCTTAAAAGTAAATGGAAAATACGAGTAGTTTTATTTTTTTATCATAATATTAAAAATCTAATCACATTTGCAATCACAATTTAAACTTTACAGCGAGAAGATAATATATACCTACTGAACATTAATATAAAATCTCCAATATACCAGTTATCTCGGAGCAGAGTAGTAGTTCATAAAAAAAAATTGCAGAAGACAATAAAAAACGTAAGGATCATTATCGAAATATTTAAAATTATATTCAATCGGCTTCTATACTTTTATCAGTTTAATTTCGTTTTTAGTCGTATTTTGTTTTGTTTTTGATTCTGTCTGTCCAGCGCATAGAGCTTCTTCCTCATGGTCGCCTTCCCTGTACTTTCCCTGTCATAAGGAGCACTTCGAGGGTGTCATTTTTGTTCCTAGCTTGGTGATCGAAGATCCTGCGGAGACAGATTGTCGACAGCCTAACGGTGACTCCCACTTCTGGAAGAATTTACATATTTGTGCGGTGGGCTGTCCAAGAAACTGGTAACATTCCGCTCCTGCACCACATTTCAAATGCGTCAATGCGAGATCTATCTGCCTTTTTGAGGGTCCAGGTTTTCGCACCGTAGCTGAAGATCGAAAACAACAGAGCCCTCTAGGTTTTTAGTAAGATTGATATATCTGTCCAGATCCTGTTTAGTCGTGTCATCGCGCTTTTTGCCATGCTAATCCGCTTTCGTACATCTGATTCGCATGAACCATCGTTCTGGTCTCTACCAGGTATACAAAGCTGCTCTCATATTAGAGATCGAGCGTCTCACTGAGCTCTAGCGGCTTTGTTCGATCTATAACCATGAATTTTGCTAAATATTTGTTGATCGAAAGACCAAGTAGTCTATAAAACACAAGATCAAGGGGGTGTTAAATTCGAAGGATTTCTTCAGGAATCAGTTGTTTGATGGTTGGAATTTGTTCTCTAGTGCCTTTTCCTTTCAAAAAGCCAGCTTGTTTAGGTATTTAATCTTTATTATGATACTTTCTACGGCTTGGTATATTAATTATATTATAGTTATTATTTTATTTTAATTATCCGAAATATCCGTATTATCCGAATAGTGTATAGAAAAATATCCGGATTTAAAAATTCGCGGATATCCGGATAAAACGAATATCCGGATATCCGGATTGCAAGCCCTTCTATATAATAAAAGTTACAATATGAAATTTAACCTTAACAAGAAAATACCTTCATACTATGCATCGCAAGCCATAGGTACTAATGGCCTTCAAACCAGCACCCAATGAATGCATCAGCTTTCTATTTTTTGTCCAATGCGCGTTCATGGCCGGGCATAGAAGTGCATAGGTATGCGTCAGTTGCGTAGCACCGTTTCAGGACCATTTGCATCTATAAAAACGCATTTGCATCGGTCGTCACCATGCTCCGCGATATCGCATTTTACATAAAAAGAAAACAATAAAATACAGTTTTCAGGGAAAATCAAAAAAGATAAACTTCTATAGTGTTTTTTTTCTTCTGAAGGTCAAAGTAGCGCTGCGCCCTATTCGCGCCTGTCATAGAGGTAAGTGAGCCTTCCCTGAGGGTGTACGGCACGTCGTATCGCGTTCTCAACGGGTCTTATATAAAATTCGCCGCCTTGGGTATTCTACGACTTTAGATACGCGAAAATATTAAATTTAATAATAAATGTCGTCGCTTATAATAAAATTAACTGGGAGGGGCCCGTTGCCACAGAATATAAGATATTTTTTTCTACTCGCATACACATAGTCATAACGATAACGTATTGTTTATCATAAAATTGTAGCCATCAATTGTTTTAAACCTACACAATTTTCACACTATTATAACAAGACGGGACCTAATCATGTTCAAAAATGTTTATTTAATTACACCCCAGGCAAAAAATATGGAAACAAAGTTTATTCTTTGAATAGGTATTTAAAGTTTCCAATAATTATTCCTTGTGTAAATGTTAGAAACAAGTAGTAGTAGTAGTAGTTAGGCTACCCCTAAAATAAAAAAAAATAGAACATTCACTATTAAAACATTTGCATATTTTAAAAATATATATATACATAATATTTATGTAATTATTAGCGTAATCATTAAAAAATTATTATACAAATAATATTCGCAACAAGCTTCGTCAACGTGACCTATAGGAACAAAATAATATCCGCAACACGCTTCGTCAGTAAAGGCCTTACTTAAAATGGACATACACAAAGTTACACCCGCAATACGCTGTCAAAACTGCCCACCCAAACCCAACTTAAAATACCCCGCCCCGCAGCGCACCCGGCTCAAAAGTCCCCATAATCCCAGCAGCAAATACATATACATTACCTAACTCCGGGACAAAGTGCATGACGTCGTTTTTTTATTGCCTTTCCACAAAATGTTGCACTGACAATTTTCATAAGCAGAATTTGCGTTATTGAGTTTTAAAATTATTATAAATCATTTTTATATCGTGATTTCGTAAGTTATTTCTCAAGGAAATCACAGGTTTGTATAGTAATATAATCTTGTTTCCATACTTTTGGCCTGGCGTGTAACTCGACGATCCAGACGTGATGTTAAAAAAATTGCCTTAATTTTTTATTTATTATAATTAAAAGAGTTTTAAAAACAAAAGATTAGGTTAGGTCTGTTTCATAATAATCATGAAACAGCAACAACTGGTCGTGAGTAAAACTAAAATAATGACTAACGATTTCATGACAAACAATACATTATTCCTATCAACATTCGTCCAAAGGGACTCAAATATAAGACTACCACAAAAGAAGCAATGCGTTAAATTAAATAATCACCATAATTGATTGTGTATCGCTTGCCGCTTCATTAACTAATTACATTCATTGAATGCATTTTGTTCTTACTCCACATCCCTTATTGACAAACTTTGCATGTGCACCGTACACGCACAGCATGCTTAACCAACATTAGGGATATGATTGCAAGATATAGTATTTTGTTTCTGTAGATATCACTTTTTTGTTATGAACGTGAAATACTCAAGAAAGATCCTATTTGACTGAGCGAGCGCAGCGTTCCCGTTTCTATTCAGATTATTTCGTACCTAAAATTAATTTCGTACTAACTAGGAGGTGCACGCAACTTTGTTCGCGTACTTTTTTCTTAACCGTAGACGAGTAAAAACTATCCTATAACCATCTTTGGATGTCCAGCTATCCCTGTACCGAAATTGGTTATGTGGTATGTAGAGTATGGGGGTTGAAAATGTAGTTGAAAACTCGCGTGGACTCATAGTCACAAGTTGTAGCAACATGTCCGTATATGAAATTGTGTGTTCCACATTAGAAAATCACATGAGTTTTCCTTTCGATTACTTAGGCATATATATACTCGTACGTATAGATACAATGCGCAAATGAGCAATAGATATATTTCATTATAAACAATGATAAAAAAATGGTGTGTCCACACTAAAAATAATGAGACATTATGTACATGTTTCATAAATTTAATGATATAAAAATATTAAACTAGTAACTAAAACCAAGCGTAATTTTTTTTAAAAGATCGGTATCCCGTGGTAGTATACCCAAAACGCAGGTAGCATTCCCGTGCTGGATAGCAATGGCTGACCTTTGCGCGAGAAAGCTGCCCGCGCGTGGATCGCCAGTCGCTTCCCGCAAATGCTTGCTGAGACATTTGACCGGGCCTCGTGCCCCCTCGCCCCACGAGCAGAGTGTCGCCAAACACAACAAAATTGTCCATTTCGCAAATTGACAATTATCTCCTAACGCTCCCGAATTTTTGGTGGAAAGGTACATATGGATATCGAGGAGATACGAAGAGATTGGTGATTCATAGCAATATTAGGTGAAAATGAGCGAGTGTAATTTTAGTTGTGAACGTCTTCTCCTCCACCTGAACCTGAACGCTTTCAGTTTACCTTTGACACCGTTTTAGGTGAGGCGTTGAGACTGTTCAGAAACATCTAAGTCCGACTGTTTTAATAGCTCGATCCCTATAAGTGTGGGCGACTTTTCCATACAACGACATGGAAATAATGGCGTCAGAAGTCACAGAAACCTCCGCTGCGTCTTCCTTGCGCATGTCAACAGAAGCTTCATACTGTTCCCGAGAGAATTACATGAATTGTAAGGTCCTAGAAATCCCCACTTTATCCTACTTTTGAAACAACAGACGAAGAAATAAGTAGCGCTTTCCAAAATTACAACCGCCTCTCAAACGTACAATCCCGGACGAATATTTACATTTCAATGTCCACGTACTGTCTCATTACCTCTGAGAGCAACTCTGCTGGAACCAGAAGAAACTCATTAAAACTTTTTTCTCAAAATGAGACACACTGCGGTTGAATCCGTGACGCTTTCGTAATGTAAATAAAACTTTATCCATTTTAAGGTAGAAATAACTGTATTTTTATACAACCGAAATGCTGTATTTTCCAACCTGATTATATGTCCGTTTTTATGGTTTCCGTTGGAGTTTACCTTTTTTGTCGCGTAACGAGGTTTGAGTTACGAGAGTTTCGTTCAAAGGATGACAACGCCCACTAGACAAACAAAACACGGAATTTATATTCGGATGAAACCTGATAATTCCTTCGCTTTTACTGTTTTACAGTTGTGTTTTTGGTCTTTGACGACGACGCGGTTGGCTCGGTTTGTAGAGACCGGCCTACTGAGCCAGCGGTCCCGGGTTCGAATCCCGGCCAGGGCAAATATTTGTGTGATGAACTCGAATATTTGCGCTTGGGTCATGGTTGTTCTATGTATTTAAGTATATATTTATCTATATAAGTATGTATCCAGTATGTGGATTATGCGATCGATTACACAAACGCGATTCTACCTATTCGTGATTCTACACAATATGGGTTCTACGCAACTGCACTTTACTACATTGCTGATTCCACACAGCCGCTATTTTAACGCAATTGGGATTCAACCTATTCGTCGTTTATGTAAAGAAGGAATAACAGCATTTACCATTATAGATGAAACCAAATGGTAGATGAAACGCTATTATTGTGTAAAAAAAGCAACTGAGCGGAATTACGAATGTAGTAAACTGCGATTGCGTTGAACCCATATTGAGCAGAACCACGGATAGGTTGAATCCCGATTGCGTTAAAATAGCGGCTGTGTGGAATCAGCAATGTAGTAAAGTGCAGTTGCGTAGAACCCATATTGTGTAGAATCACGAATAGGTTGAATCCCGATTGCGTTAAAATAGCGGCTGTGTGGAATCACGAATGTAGTAAACTGCAGTTGTGTTGAACCCATATTGTGTAGAATCACGCATAGGTAGAATCGCGTTTGTGTAATCGATCGCATAATCCTATAATCACAGCTATGTACATATATACATTTTATTCCTTTTGCATTTTGGAGTTGAGACCTTAGGTCCATGGGGTCCCAGCGCCGACGAAACTTATAAATACCTTAGCTGGTAGCTTTAGCATTGCGATTCAGCGAGTCTTCGGGACCATGCCGCGAGGGCACTGTTTTCCACATCTTATTTAATTTATTTTAGGTATGTAACTATTTTATTAATAACTTAGTTTAGGCTTTTTTTAATTGGGTCTACATTATATTGTGAGTTCATTTTGAATAAATAATATAATAAATATGTACATACCTACATGTCAAAAAGCATTGTTCTCTAGCGTAAAGACTACCGCAACCTACCGTGCAGTTATTTAATAAAGTTAATTACTGCAAAACACACTCTTACTATAGAGCTCATATACTAAAATTGATTTATAATAATGGGTAAAATTGATTGGTTACATTAAAGCTATTTCCACTGTTTAGTGTGTAAGGATAAGGATGTTACTAATATCTGTCGTAATGTGGTCGATTGCATGTCAACAAACCTCGATGTTTGGCTGCAGTTAGTCAACAGGTCGCGGCGGGTTGGAAAAGTTGTCATATTAGTCGTAAAATGAATTTGTTTTTATGTTCCGTCATATTGGTCGTATTCGTGAAGTTTTCTCATTCATCTGATTATCGTTATGATAGGTATAGTGGGAACGCGACGATTCCGGAGACTTATAGCAGAGGAAGAACTAATGACACGTAAGGATTTTTATATTGATTTCTCCTTCAATTAAACCTATCTGGTGGTTAGAATATATTTTGTACCTACATATCCATACTTTGTAATTCTTAATCTAGACTGTTAACACTGATTTAGTGATTTAATTCTTGACAAAGAATAATTTATTAGTCTTAGTATCGTCAATTTTTTTGAATAAAAAATATATTTACGGGTACAAAACCTTCTCGATGCTTAAATAAATTCCGAATAACATTCAATTTCGAGTTGTAATAACTTTTATAAAATCGGTTAAAAATGGTTACGGAAGCTAGAGTCCCACTAATACTGGAAAAGCGGAAGTCTGCACGTTTGTTAATTTTCTTCACGCTTCGCATAAAATTAGGAACGATACTTGGTTTATAATCTAATTTATCATTCGGGCTACTTTTTATTCCGAAAAAATTAAACATACTTAATTCCCGTGGAGATAGTGTTTGCGATCTCAATGCGAGCGAGTCCGCGGGCAAAAGCTAGTGCTGTAATAGGTAAGCCCCTGACATGATTATGTTAATACCAGAATTTTATTAATTTTTATTTATGCCAGAATTTTTTTTTGTTTATAAACAGAAATTGCACGATAGTTGTGAAGCATTGCACACCGCACGAAGGCAGCCGGCTCGACGGAACCTGCAACAACTATAACCATCCTACGAGAGGTTCCGCCAGAGGACCTTACTTGAGACTGCTGAGCCCTGATTATTCTAATGGTAAGTTTTAATAAAGTCGTTACCTTTCTCCTGGTTTAGGAATCGTTAAATACGAGTGATCGAGATGTTGCCATTATTCTTCGTTTACATTTAATAAAGGATGCGTATGTGAAGGGCTTTACAATAAATAACAACTTATTCATCTAATTTAGTTTGTAGATATCATACGTTGGTTGGGATTTGACTGAGCACTGAACCTATAACAGAGTTAATAATTAAACTTACGTATTATTATGCTTGTGGGAAAATACCTACATAATTCATCGTAATGTATAGAAGCACCCTTCTGTCATTCGTCGTTTCGTCTTTTTTTTATTTTTACACAAAATAACAAATTAAGTTTTGTAACAAGAACCCGATTAAAATTCATGATGATGAGTACACAAATAGTGATAATTATCATGGACAAAGTTTATGTTGTAACTTTTATTAAAGCAATACTTTACTCACCGAATCAACACAGACGGTCTACCAATGGAAAACCCCATGGAGACCTGTGATCTGTGATCGGATTGAATCGAAGCTTAACATTTTTTTACTTTTTGTTTTCGTTTAAGACTCCGACTGAAGTGGTACGTATAAGTACCACTTCAGTTGGATATTATGTATACCCAAATCTCTACAGATAAACGCGACATCCGAAAAGACAGGGACGGCTACGAGTTGCCATCGGCTCGAAGAGTCCGTACTACTCTGCAGACAGATGGACGCGTGGTCGACAAGCATGACTTCAATGTAGCGGCGTACCATTACCTCGAGTTCATACATCTAGACGTCAGCTTACTGAATGGACCTTGTATGTAACATATAAATAAAAGAGAAATTATAGAGTGTTCGTTAAAGATCTACCTAATTGAATTTATTCTACTCTGACAACTTTAAGGTTTCACTTTTTTTATCGTCGGGAACACCCTTCTTTTTAAGGCGGTTGAATTGTTAGTGCCTAGAATAATCGGTCTTTATAAATTTGTTTTTTCCACACGTATCAAGCGTTTTATTAACATTTTCAAAATGCTATTTGTATACAATCGCTTTATTCATGAATGAATCAATGAGGTGATAGGTCGAGCAGGATCAATTTCATGATTTGGATTGTTTTATAGTCGACTATTTAGTTAACCGGCAATACTGCTGCCAGCCTGAGGGACAGTTAGACCCACGATGCAAGCCCATACCAGTTCCTGACGATGACCCTTACCTCAGGGTGACTGATATACGCTGCTTAAACTTCTCAAGAGCAGAGACGTTCCAAGATGATGGTTGCCTCAACGAAACATATTCGCCTGAACAGGTTGGTATTAAAATAATGTTTTATCTATACCTGTCCTTTTGGAACCATGGTTAATGTTGTGGGATCAATTAAAATTTTACTATACCTACCAGTTAACGTAAATTTTTAGGATTACGAGCACCAGGATCTTATGGGCCTCTATTTGGGAGATCACCGGAATCTCTCTTCTTTGCAAGGTTGATATCTACAAATCAAATCTATAGTTCCAGCAAGTAATTTGTGGAAATATGTCCACATGACAGACGCATTCTCAACTTTAGTTTTCGACGTTAATTCAATTTCAACTATATCCGTTAAAAACGACTTTTGTTCCAGATAAATTTTCAAACACCAGTCATCGACCTATCCACAATATATGGTGTCGACGAAAAAGGACAAAATGCAGTTAGACTATACAAGCACGGCTTGTTGAAGCTTGAGTACAGGGATTTCCGCCATGTGCCTTTAGTGAATCTGACGAATAACACAAACAACGCCCGTCCTTCATTTTCGCTGCTAGATCCAGCGGTTTTAGCAAATCTTACCACATTAAGCCAACAAATGCTTAATCTGACAATGTCAAATTCATCGATGTGGGGAAACATGACAATGCAAAATACGACAATGTTCAACGATTCAATGTGGCCAAACGTTACCATGCAGAACAATAGTCAAACTTTAAATTCACAAAATATGACAGAAGTTATATCAATACTGCAAAATTTGAAAATGCTAATTCCCCAAACGTTAAATAACCTTACAGTGCTAAATCCCACAATGTTAGGCAACTTGACAACGCAGAATCAGCAGATGATTTGGAATCTTTCCCAGCTAAGTCCGCAGGCATTTGCAAATCTGATACAGCAGAACCCACAGTTACTAGGAATTTTGTCTAATCTGGCTAATGTGACTTCGACTAATCGTCGTCGCCGACAAGTGAATGTCCCTGTAAGTCTACCGACAACAGGAGGACTCAATGATGCTATTCTAAGTCCAGTAATGGAAGAAACGGATGACGTAACTCCAACCTTGATGAGTTTTATCAATATGACGAACTATAATAGATCTATATGTCTACAAAATATGAGCAACGAAACAAGATGCTACGTGTTTGGTGAGTATCAATGTGTGTACTAATCACTACATAGTATAAAACAAAGTCGCTTTCTCTGTCCCTATGTCCCTTTGTATGCTTAAATCTTTAAAACTACGCAACGGATTTTGATGCGGTTTTTTTTAATAGATAGAGTGATTCAAGAGAAAGGCTTGTATGTATAATACATGCATAATTTATCAGCATTGCACCCGGGCGAAGCCGGGGCGGGTCGCTAGTATAGAATAAAAAACAAAATGCGAACTTCTTCGTTTTTTGATATCAGTTAATAATAAGTTAAAGCAAATTAATATACATATGAATTAACGAAACCATCAGGTGTGTCTCAATTATCTTAAAAAAAACCGGCCAAGTGCGAATCGGACTCGCGCACCGAGGGTTCCGTACAAACACTTTCCATCCCTAAATGGTTAAGTTAAGTTTGCACCTGGTATGTATAGCGCCCCATATAAATTAGGTGCAAAGTTAGGTATTAAAAAAAAACTACTTAGGTACTAGATCTCGTTCAAAATAATTTTCGTTGGTAGTTTTTATAGTAATGTACATCATATGTTTTTTTTAGATTTTTCATTTTCTTATCTTAGAAGTTAGAGAGGGGGGGGGGCAACTTTTTTCCACTTTGGAAGCGTCTGTCACGCAAACTATTCGGTTTAGAAAAAAAAATATTTTAGAAACCTCGATATCATTTTTGAAGACCTATCCACACGTATGTGTTTGATGAAAAAAAAATTTTTGAGTTTCTGTTCTAAGTATTTAAGTATTTGCATGAAAATCTTAATGCAGTTCACAGAATACATCTACCTACCAAGTTTCAACAGTATAGCCCTTATAGTTTCGGAAAAAAATGGCTGTGACATACGGACGGACAGACGGACAGACAGACATGACGAATCTATAAGGGTTCCGTTTTTTGCCATTTGGCTACGGAACCCTAAAACGCGTTTTGTAGTAATCTAGTACAAATAGGAATAATTAGATATGTAAGAAACAAAGTCAATAATAACCAAAATTATTATTTATTATTTACTTATTTTAGGTTCGATTGTCCCGAGTCTATCGTGGCGATCAATTGAAATTTGTACAAAACTTACAAAAAAAAACTCGATATTTTTGCAGGATTTCCAGAAGCAGGTAATTTCGACCTGCGAACGACGTCATTCGCCATATTCTTTATGAGGGAGCACAACCGGTTAGCAAAAGCCTTGCACCGGCTCAACCCCTGCTGGAAGGACGACCGTCTCTTCAAGGTCGCAAGGCAGATTAACATTGCCACTGCATCGAATATTCTTATGTATGAACTGCTACCAATGATATTGGGTAAGTCGCGTCGGTCATACTATTAGTTGCAAACTTTTTCATACGGTCCGGCCATGACATAGGCGGCAAATGGCACCAACGCATTCCCATGGTCACAGAATGAGATACCATAGAAGGTTTTCCGTTTTGATGTTTTCCATAACCACCTCTGGAACCTGTGTTTTGTTGGTTATTTGTGTAAAGTACGACGAAGGAGACCTACGGGACATCAAGGTGTGCTAGTGCGTCACTATGCGGGGTAGTGAGTCATAGCTATGCTATGGATTGCAGTACACTGGTATAATATAAAACCGTAGTTCGGTTTTCCATGGTCGCCACACAGACGACGTTGTACCTTTTAACTTTTAATATTTACATCAGTACCATTAGTTTTATTTCCGTGTAGGTTATAAGAACATGTTGAAGTATGGACTGATATCGAGCCATGTGCAGCACGTCACAGCATACGACGAAGATGCCGTGCCGTTGGTGTACGCAGAGTTCGAGATCGCAGTCAGATACTACCACACCATGCTCGATGGCAGGATCAAGTAAGTAACAATATAACCAATTTATGGACTCCGTAGTCAACAAACGACCCTTACTGCTTCGCCAAAGAGCTGTTATTTAACACATTAATCATAACGACAAAGTCCTCAGGCCATGCCCGTGATATACCTACTCTACTCATCCTGGGACAATGTGGTATGCGCCAAACTTCCCTAGAGTCCTTAACTGAGTGTCAATGCCCTCACCTAAATAAACACTCGCAATCCCGATAACCCATTTTAGTCATGTCCACGACAATTGGAGGAGACTGTCACTCTATAAAACATGATATGGGTTTTTAAATAAATAAATACCGAGAGACTTACATTTATTAAAAAATCTACAAGATAGGCACGTCCATTGATTGCTCGTCATGTATTCAATCCATGGGCCCAATACACGACGTTGACAAATTCAGCGCGCTATTCACTGTGGACAAAGTTCTTACAGTTCGTCTATTGGAATTTCGTTTTTATCGTTATTGAAGATAGTATCGTTCATGGGTTAAATAAATAAAAGTCAAGCAATTATACACATATCGACCTACTAACAAGTAAAGTCTAGTAATAGCAGGCATACCTACTTTAGCAGTTAAATATATTTCATGAATACTTACGTACATAGAACACAACAACAAACTCATAGTCTGTTAGTAGACATAAAGAGACACTTCCTCATGCCAAGATTCCAACCCAGGACTGCTGGGATCACAAACTGTTACACAACACTTCACCTGAAATTTAGAGAAAAACTAAAATTTCAACTACAAGACTCACCAGTAAGGAATTTAATAATGTACTACTTTCCTGATATTACTTTCCTTTTATTTTTTGCGCGGCCTTTTCAAGTAGAAGATATTTATTTTTTTATTAAATCGAGGATACCCGTCTGTGTTGAAAACTACAATGAATACTGTAAAGTTACATTTATTTTTCAGGTTGTATGACGAGAAATACCATTATGATAGAGAATTTTCTGTCAGTAATACGACATACAGACAAAGCCTCCTTGAGCAGGATAAAAAATTTGAAAAAACAATTAGAGGTACATTTTATCAGCAAGCAGCCAAAATCGATGATATTCAAGATCCCGAGGTGAGAAACCAACATGTCTATATTTTTGTATAATCGAATGTTGATGGTTGTCTAGAAGCTAGGAGTAAAACATTGAGATAACAAGTTAAACAGAAATAAATATCAGGTAACTTCACACGAATTTGCTCTTATTGGGATTGGAACTGACTGTACTATTATCTATTCTGTGCCAACACCCAGGGCCACCGTTATAGTAGGCAGCTGTACTAGCATTACGCTAACCTCATAAATAAATAAAAGTCCACTTTTATTTGGTTTATTTTAATTTTATTTTGTTTTTTATTCGTATACATATATAATTCCCCAGTTCCCCAGTTCGCGCCACCATACCCGGTCCTCAGCTTTCCGCATCCAACCGCTTCCCGCCACTCTTTTTAGGTCGTCGGTCCACCTGGCGGGAGGCCGTCCTACAGGGCGTGTCGTTCGTGGTCTCCACTCTAGAACTCGTCTGCCCCATCGACCATCGGCTCTACGACAAATATGCCCCGCCCACTGCCACTTCAACTTGCATATCTTAAGGCCTATGTCCAGCAGTGGACGACTCCGGGCTGATGATGATGATGATGATGATGATGATATATAATTATAAACATATTATATAGTGGATGGAAACTAAAGGAAATTGTTATATTACCAAAACACTAATACGGGATATTATAAATACCAACTGAACTAAATTTGCAACGACGAGATAAGCGCTATAACCTTATAATAATTTTACCTTCAACTACCTTTGTATGAGTATAATATTTTTAAACGCTTTCAAGCTTAATTCAATACTTAACCAGTAGTATTAATAGCTTAAAATATGCTTCGTACTGCGGTCTTGACAAAAAACCGACCCACCGTCCAACTTACTACTTAAACTTAATGTTCAGTGTTTAAAACTTTCCAAACTACTTCAGAGAAATCTTAGTAATTAAAAGTTCTGCTCAAGATGTATTTTCTTTCAGATTTCTGAGAAATACTACGGAGATCTACAGAGGGCCGCTGACTTGCCATCTTTGGATATACAGCGGGGCAGAGATTTAGGTGTCCGAGGGTACAATGATTACAGGCATATCTGTGGTTTGAAACCGGCGAAGAGATTTGAGGATTTTGCAGACGTCATGGACCATGAGGTGACTATCTTTAATTATAATGTTTCATAGGGGGAGTGCAGCGGTACTAGAAGCCATGAGATAATTAACGTCGCTGTATATTGGAAGCAGTGAAAATTTGAGGTAAAAAAAAACAAGGAGAATAAGGTGCATAATATAATAGTTCTGTGACTGACATAACGATTGACAGACAAGATACATTTTAAAACATTGAGGTGGATACAATTTGAACCACGCACAAGTTCCTAACCAGCTTCAAAGGAGAAACATTTTGGCATCATGATTTGGCAAAGGAGTATGTACCTATTCTGCCATGCTAAGGTAAAAGGACGTATCTGACTCATCCGTATAAAGATACGAACTTTTACTGTAACACGGCAGTATTATAAACCTAAAGTTTGACAGGTACACTATCTGTGTTTCCGTATGTGGCAGCAGCGTTGAAATATCTTTAAATATTTTTTTTGCAATGCCATAAGAAAAGTAATCTAACCAATTTCACATTTAACATTATCATCATCATCATCATTATGTTTAAGAGCTAGGCTAATATCGGTGGAGTAATTTTCAGCTTTTTCTACATTCAGATTTTTATTTCCTTTCTTGATATAATATGATGAAACATTTAACATCAGCGGGCTTAAATTTAATTAAATTTATGTAAGGTTGGCTGGTACTTATAGAAAATGCCTTTAGGTACGATGTATATTTGGGAAATAAATGAAATAGATAATTAACATAGTTCAGAAAGCGCTTTCTCAAATAATATTTAACCCCATTTTATTCTCACTTATTAAAAGTCAAATGTAAAACGTCCAAGCATGTTATGATTATGACTGTTAATTCAGAGACTCTGAAGTTCAGCTAAAAGCAACTCAGACTGTCTGCGGTTGGCGTGTATTTTGTGTGTTGACAGAGGTTAAGAACGTCGCAAAACTGCATTAATAATGGTGGACGAGTGTAAAACTTTGTATCTCTTTGTATGTTTTATATAAAAGTTTGTTTAGGTTCTGTTTCATCATGTATTTTATACTACATGAATTTTATGGAAAACATTTTAGAAGTTGCGTGAAAATTATAATTTTCAGATTTTTTTTTCACCGCAACCAGATTTCATTGTTTTTTTTTTTACCGTAATCCGGGATAGCTCAAAATACCTCAAAGTATTTTTTTTTTCTTTCAACAGCATATCACCATGTGATCAAATATTTTAATCAATTCTTCTTTTCTTTTCAGAAAATAGAGGCTTTAAAGCGTCTATACGTGCAAATCGAGGACATTGACTTACTCGCTGGCATAATGAGCGAGAACTTCGTCCCGGGCACGTTCGCCGGGCCCACGCTCTTCTGCATCATGGCAAAGCAGCTGCAGTTGTTTAGATTTGCTGACCGCTTCTGGTTTGAGAGAGGCGATCAGTTTCACAGTCTGACACTTGGTAAGTTACAATAAAAATCGAGGACATTGACTTACTTGCTGGCATAATGAGTGAGAACTTCGTCTTAGGCACGTTTGCCGACCCCATGCTTTTCTGTATCATGACGATGTGGCTTGATTAGATTTGCTGACGGTTTTTAGTTCGAAAGAGGTGACCTGGGACCTAAGACCTAATTCGAGAATGCCGTTTGAGAGATTGCCAAACGTCAAATCTCTATTAGATAACAGTGATATCGCCTTTGAACTGTCATTAAAATACGATGAGCTTCAAGTGACATATGTCTCAATTTTGGAAATACGAAGGCGATAATGATTGTCATAAATGCTATTCAAGCATATGAATTTCTCTTTTGAACGAAACGTAACAGACTAATTTCACGCACTACACGCTCAAGATAAGTATGCGCCTGTTATTTAAGTCATCACATACAAAGGAAACGCTCATTAAGCGCGACCGGATTGACGAAGTTGCGATGTTCTAGGGATAATCGCTACTTGTCAAGTAGGGACACGTCAAAAGTGACGGATGGCGATGAAATGGAGAGATCTCTCTAAAATTGGTCACAGTTCTAAAATCTGACACTAAGTATGTTAGTATATTCTGAAAATAATATTAATGATCAAGTGTTATCCTTGATATTTTAGTGCTATCCCATAGCAGTATAAAGCATAATAACTACGATAAATACTTAAGATATTCATCTTTCAGTGTTATACATTAGATAATTCAATCTTTTAGTGCTATCCAAAGCTTTAAAGTATAACATTTAAATTATTATTAAATACCTATTCTATTCTTATTGCGCTCATACTAAGTGATCAGGGGTAAGTAATGTGGCCTGAATAAGTAATACGTCATACTGTATTGTACAAATTACATAATAATATGAATGGCCTATAATCCATACTAATATTATAAATGCGAAAGTGTGTCTGTCTGTCTGTCTGTCTGTCTGACTGTTACCTCTTCACGCTTAAACCGCTGAACCGATTTAGATGAAATTTGGTATATAGATAGTTTCAGTCCCGGGGAAGGACATAGGATACTTTTCATCCCGAATAAATTTAGTGTTCCCGTGGGATGAGCGGGTAACACCGCGGGGCACAGCTAGTACGTAATAACGATGGGTCTATATTTAGGTAGGTAAGTAATCTTAATTGATCAAATCATGGTAGGTAAGTTAAGATAATACGCCTAAACTGACAAGTTTTTATTTATTTCCCAGCATTCTATTTATAACCGTTTACGTAACAACAAAATAGTTGAAAAATACCTACATATTTGTTCGATACCGGCTTGATTAACCGTTTAAAACCAATTCATGACTGACACCAATTCTGTCCGTGCACTATTTCACAGGTGCATTGTTTACATCGAAAATCGAATAAAAAACGTTGAAATTTATTCACAGCTCAATTGCACGAGGTCAGGAAGACTAACATTGCTCGTTTCGCGTGTGACAACGCGGACGCGATCAAATTCATTCAACCGCGAGCGTTTGAGAATGTCGGACCTCAGTGAGTATTAACTAATCATTCAATCAATCACACATTCACGCATCATTTGTTGTTATTGTTTCAAAATATCGTTTGCTACATTGACTGTTTCAAAAATATCATGGAATTACGCAATTATTATTTTTACACTATTAATAGAATTTGGTAAGAGAGTAAAATTTTTGACTTAATAATAAATTTCAATAATTAATTGTATCACCACGTGATTAGATTTGACTTTAATATAAACCATTAATTTGTTTTTTTTTCTTTGTAATTGTTGTATGAAGACCCATCTAGAATATCATTAACTACTTATTCGAATTCTATTTGCACACTCAAAATCTCTCCATTCGTATCATTGTGTAGACGCCAGCTGATATTAAATCATACTTTAATTCTAAATTGGTCTAACGTTTCAGTAACCAACTTGTGCCCTGCACCCACATCCCCGGTTTCGACATTACTAAATGGAGAGACAACAGTTGTTATAATGACAAACACAATCGCCATTACAAACATGATTTCGATAGTGGTAATCTAAAATACAATAATAATGAAAAACATACATCAAGAAACAAAGACGCATACAAACTGCATTGGTCTATTGATAATCTAGACAACCACGAAGAGGAAATACGTTGGCCGATGCCAACGGAAATGAAAGCGAAGGATGGATATGCTTGGACGGCTGATGGAAAATACGGTAAGAATGATAAAAATGCACATTTAATACATTGGTCTATGAATTTTGAAACTGATGACAAAAAAGAAAATGGTACACATAAAGAAGACGAAGCCGATAAACACAATGGAGAAATGTTTCTTCATGTAAATAATCCCCATACTGGATGGTCTATACACAAATACGACAAGCACGAAGGCGCTGTCTATGGCCCTTTGAAAAGTCAACATAAGTATGATTTTTTAGCATTAAAGCATTTAGATGATAAAAAAGAAATACATCAACCTAATACCGAAAATATTCGCAAAGCTGTAGATGATGGAAAATATGACGACAAAACTGATTGGCTCGTTAAAAACAGTCGTAAATATGATGAATGGATAAACAGGCATAAACATTATGAAGCAACTTCTAACTTTAATGGACCATTATTCCCTAGTACAAGTCATCAAAGCTATCAACCTAACAGTGAATTCACTCCTTTCTTACAAAGCTTTCATCATAATTAAAACTTATTTTAAGACAAGTAATTATAAAAGACAGGTTTGTGAAGAAATACTTATCTCCGAAGTAAAATGTTCGTAGGTACTGGTACTGGAGCCAGTAACAGTGGTTAGAAATAAATAGGTGGTTTAATTTTTTTACACAAGTGTTTCTTTTTTACTCCTTTAGTCTTCCTTTAGCTAATTATCTAGACATCGAAGATAATAAAGGTGTCGCCATTTCGGAAAAACGTTTCGCCATTCCCAAAAAGTAGATTCGGAGTAAAATGATATTGAAGAAATATGTCGATAAAATAAAATGAGTAATTAATGAACTACGCTCAAATAAACATCGCTCAAAGGCAGATATTTTGTGGACAAGCACACTGTCAAGAATATTGCAAGGCTCTACCAAAACAATGGGAATGGGAACTATCAAATTAATATTTATTGTTACCACGTGTATGGGAAAACTCATTACTCATACGACACGTCACACGACTATGCCTGTCCTAATTGAATAATATGTTGGTGGAAAACGAAAATGCGTTGTCACGCTTTCATTAGTAAGTCATTTGTTAATGTTGATGTTAAACGTTGTTGGAACACAAGTATCACATGTCACTGACTCGAAACATAATATATGTATATTATGAAATGGTTGTATATCTACCTTAACGAAGTTACGGTCAATTTTCAGCCACGTTGGTATATGATTTACAATTAAATTATACTCATTTATAGAAATGCGGATTTTTGCATATCCTTGGAAATAATTGTGTCGTTTCTGCGAAAAATAGCCTTTGCTGCACGTCTAGCACAACTAGCCGCGACTTCACTTGTCGAACGAGACAGCGTCATCCGTTTTCTTCACTCCATTTTGAATGAAAGGAGACAGACTATTCGTGTCGCTCGAGAAGAGTCGCGATTGACAGTTACACCAGAGGTGCTGAACTCCTCAAATATTATAGGCACATCTATAGCGATTTTGGTGTTTTTAATAGTAAGTCGTCCTCTAGGATAACTGTGATATCTTTCGCTTTCGCGAGTCTTTTTCACGTGACACATACTATCGGTCCCTTTCCTTTCAATACCGTGCGAGAAAGCCAGACGATGAAGTGTCGCGCGACAAGTGAAGTCGCAGCTAGACGTGCTAGGTACTGTTCTTCTCGGAAATATGGTTTATCTCCTTGAAGTCGGTATTTTCAAAACTAATCAAAAATTGGATGATAAGATTTCAGAGTGATTCAGAAATCAAATTGATTGAATGTACGACGTACGTATAAATTTGGCGGTATTCATTCAACTCCAGAAGGGAAAGCATTGGCAAGTGGATAAATGGCTCTAAAGTGGATTATTGATTCGCATTTCATTCTGATTGCACAAAGGTTCGCATCGTCAGGAATCAATCAATCAATGTCAAAAGGGAATAAATAGCAGGTCAAGTTAGATACTTCATAAATTGTGAATTTTACTACTACTGTACAATTGCAAAAAGAAAATGTGTGTCCATCGAAGATAATTTCAAAAAAATAATTGAAATTGGTACTTTTTGGGGTCAGTAAAAAATGTTTATTTGGATTTTTTGGTTTTATGTGTTTGTACGGTACGCATCAATAAATGTATGGCCCTCATCACACTTAACGGCTGGATCGATATCAAAAATGTTTGTCTAGGCATCCCTAGATGATTATATTACACTCTTTATCCGAATACAGAGAAGCAAAAAAGAGGTTGATGCGATAATGCATTATGGTTGATGGGTGGAGGAATGGATGGTGGATGATGACTTTTTCTTCGACGCACATAAAGTTCGGGGGCACCTTGTAGTACTTAATAAGAAGATACTATGAAAATGGTTACAAATAAAGATATATAAAAAAATAACTGTAGTAGGTTTACAAGGTCTTTTTGAAATCGATGTACTGATGTATGAATGGGGAATATGCTAAATGTGTAAAAAAGGTTAAGTATACGTTCTATAAGAAATTTTACACACTTAAACAAACATTTACGCTAACGACAAAATTGCCTTCAATTTGTGCACAAGACAGAAATACACACACACACACACACACACATTTGGCACATTTGAATGCCGATACTAACAAATCATACGATACCTCCTACGTATACTGATACAAGTGCAAAATCACGATTTTACAGGACGGCTGTTCAAAGGTATGAAGTGCCATACCATAACTAACTCATACGTTGAAATAATGTAATGAAAATTTCAAATACTTTTAATGAATATATTTTCCTTAAATCTACATATTTCATATTTCAAAATTAATTGTACTTTTAGTAATAAAGGTAGTTATACCAGTATATGTGAAATTTACTAGTTCTAAGTTTTTGGTATACTGATACAACTACCACTTGATCCAGTATACGTCGTAAACTATGATTAGATGAATATGGATAATTATATTATTATTATGACTATTATGAACATGTATCATTTATTAGATATATTAACAAACTCATAGCTCGTGTTTGGATGGATCTGATCGGTTAGATTCATCTGATTTGTCACTTGTACCAGTATACGCCTGAATCATTCCGTTATGTACCAGTATACTGTTAAGGTTATTTTGTATGTTATGTCCAATATAGTAAGTTCAGAGGTTGGTATTTAGGATATTTAAGCAAATTACGTTTCAAAGACAATAAATAAAGCAAATTTACACTAAAATTACGTTTATTTAAAAGGTAATTAAAATCACAGCCCGCATTTAGGGAATGGTGTTTTTGTCTTTGTTACAGCGGTATTATCAACATTATTACTGTTTTAATATTTATATATAGTAGATTCCGGTTCCTATTTTGTCCATCAGAATTGTCAGACCAAAACCTGAATTCATCTACATCATCTTGAAGTATTAATTTAATTAAGTCAAATAATTTGTCATTTAGTCATGTCAACAGTACCTAACAAGTAGCATTCCCAAACCAAATGCTGTGAATTATACAGTTTAAAGCCGCGGAAAGCCGTTGGAAACGCAGGTTCGAATCCTGTCCGAATCATTAAATTTTTCAATTTTCGCTTCATTTGTAAACATTTAGTTTACGTTAGCAGATGTTACTGCTTTAATAAAAAATAAGTAATTTGGGTGTAGCACATCGTCACTATCGATTCTCAACAAATTTGAGACGATGGTGCCGACGATAAAGTCTAAATCTTTACGGTAGATGGCGCTACGATGCCACCCTAAGGCATGTCGAAGCAACTGGTTGAAAAATTCAATGACTCTGACATCTGATTCAGTGGTCCAATTGGGAGGACGCCAGTGTTGGCCCGGAAAGCCGTTGGAAACGCAGGTTCAAATCCTGTCCGAATCATTACATTTTTCAATTTTCGCTTCATTTGTAAACATAGACAGTTTAAGTTTTTATTGTAATAAAACATGCTTATATTACCGTGAGGAGATGACAAGGTTTTTGAAGGTCGAATACAGCAGTCGCAATTTTTTGTTAAGTTTGAGTTTTTTTTTCCTATTTATTTCAAGTCTCTTTCCTCCATGTGCCAATGTGTTTGGATGTTTGTTATTCAGTAGGTGTTTTCAAATTCTCGTAAATGTGACAAGCGTCAACTTAATATTTTGACTGAAAATATCACGGTATGGTCGAACAGACTAAGCTTGCGCTTCGTATTTGGTAGAATTAAACGACTCCTTGTACAAATTATACATTTCAATCAAATTCAAACAGCCGCCAGCAAAAATGTTTGTGATGAACTTGAATATTTATTCCTGGTCATGGATGTTATCTCTACATGTACTTTATAAAGTATGTATATATATTATCATCATCTTGTACCCAAAGTACAAGCTTTACTTTGCTTGGGACACTGGGTCGATTTGTGTAAGATGGTCCCTTAAAATTTATTAATTATTAAAAAAAAAAATCCGTTCAGACACTAAAATTTAACGTAATTTTTGTCTTATATGTTTATTATTTGTTTTCTTGGCTTGTTTTTCCCGTATTTATTTTTTTATTTAAACTCATGATTAGATTTTTACTTTCTTTGTTCGTTGATCCAAATATTTTTTTAAATTACACGTAAGTTACCGACATCTTTTTTGCTATTTTACTTTACAATTGCCTGTCGTGCAAACTAAGCAGCTGCCATCTCTAAATTCGCCGAATACGGACAATGACTTAAAAACCCGGACATTTGGCGTAACTTGGATTTCCCCCATTAATAAAATAAAAAAAATATTTGCTTTATTTTTTATTGACATTCAACCCCGGATGGCCCCCGGACGGCCCCCGGACGGCTTCAAACTAGGACAAATCCGGGGTAACCCGGTTGGATGCCAGCCCTAGTGGTGACTCTGGTTTACTGTAGGTAATGGCGACATATGGCTATTATTGTACTCCAAACAACCATCGGTACTGATTGGAGAAAACTGTATCATAACCAAAAGTAAGCCTTATTTGATACGTAGTAGGTGGAAAAGACGTAGGCCGCATCGACTGTCCGTCGCGCATAGTGGGACATCTTACGTCCGCAACGATGACGAGCAAGCATACTGAGATAACTGCCACTTGTACTTGATAGGTGTACTGCGTACAGTGGTACAAGTGAATTATCTCAGTATACGATGTTCTAAATTAAAAAACGTTGTTAGTTGTATCAGTATACGTCACTTTATTTCAAAAACTTTATAGAAAATTTTATAGCATGTAGATATAAGTATTTTGATCCTAAATATGCAAAAAAACGAAAATCGTAAAAATGTCAGTTGCATCAGTATACGTAGGAGGTATCGTTATAATGTCTTCACTATCATCTTTTAAGTACACAGTGGAATCGCTGCCCTGATATTTTTTAATCGCAACTCGCCTGCTATTTCTAAATAAATTTTAGTCCACTTTGACTAGTGCATTTTTCGAATACTCTTCCATGTTAATTTTAAACATTAATTAATTAGATTTTGGGACTAAAATCCATCCAAGATTTATATGTCTACTTCAGCGATATTGTGCTTTGCAATATTTACACTAATGTAATTTACAACGATTTTTCTCATTGAGTTGAAAAATAATATTATTATCTATTGAGATAAATGTAAAATCTAAAATGGCGTGTCATATTGCTTAAGTAAAAATGACAGGAGTGAACGATGTTTCTAACTTGAATTTTTTGTAGTACAAAGTAGAAAATGATTATATTTACAATGTAGGTAAGCATGTGATGAAACCGATATATTGAAATGACCCATATCGCAAAACTCAGTCAAATTGTTACTCTTACCCGCTCCCATCTCCGATCCCTTTAACGAGGTAATTCTAGATAATACAAATCGACTGGGCCGAAAATGTGAGACGAGTCGACATCAGGCACAAGAACGCTGAACAAATGCCCCGAAAAGTAATTTTCTAACTTCTGGTTCTCTGTAAAAATGGTTTAATTCAATTTAAGCAATGGTTCGATAGTCTAGTGGTAAAACGCCCCCATGTAGGCTCGGAGAGCTGTTAAGGACACGGTTTCCCGAAGCATCAACCGCTTTATAAAAATATTTAGATTCAGATCTCACTGGACGTAAGTATCCATTTTAACAGAAAATGGAACGTAAAAGAGAATCAAACAAAATTGGGTACATTTTGAACACAAAATGATATTTTAATTGCAACTGGCCCCTTTAAAATGAAGCACCCACTTTAACCCGAGCATTTCCTACAGTCCGAGATCTTCCGCGGTAATGAAATAAATTAAAAAAAGCTACTAGCTAGTGCAACGCTCATTTATTCAACGCGGGAAAACCTAAAGTAATTTCCAGAAGGAAAATTAAAAAGAAACGAGCTTATCTTGGTGAGCCCTCGGCGCAGTTACAGTGAGGCTAAACAAGTTTAGTTTTCTTTAAGGTTAATACTTTTGCTTCAGTTTTTAAACAAATCCTACGAAAGGTTTTGATGGCAGCTAGATATACATTGCTAGGTTTTTATAAGAAAAATATTTTCTCTTTAAACTAAATCCATCTGCAGAAAATCTATGTTCAAAGTTCTATGATAGATAGTGCTATCTTGTTTAATCGACATAATTTTTTAACCAAATTCAAAAAAAGGAGGGGGTTCTCAATTCAATTGTGTTTTTTTATTATTATTATTATTTTTAATGTTAGTTACCTCAGAACTTCGTTATTTATGAGTCGATTTGGAAAATTATTTTTAGGTTCATGAATAGACATCTCAAGGTTGGTCCCATAAAATTTTGGTGAAGATCGGATGACGAGATCCGTGAGGAATCGAACGAATTTCTGAAATTTTATAGGCACTCATAATATTTTTTATATATTTTCTAAAACTATTTAAATATTTGCATATGGTAGTCTTCATCTTCCAATACTGAGCTGATGATGGAAGGTACAACTCCTTAACGGTTAGGAGTTAGGAGATAATTCAAACCAGATGCATGCCATCAAGACCTCCCCGATCACCGTGCCATAAGTATTTTATATGAATCACTAAAAAGCAAAAAAAAAATACTAACAAAAAAGAACCGGCTTCAAAAAAACTAAAAAGCCAAAAATAACCCGATTAAGTACAGATTACATTAAACTCACCCTTTGAAGTCGGTGCCAAACCTCACGTAAACTATAATATATAAATATAATAATTGAGTGGTTTGGGATCGACTTCAAAGGGCGAGTCAAATGTAATATGTACTTGAACGGGTTATTCTTGGCTTTTTAGTTTTATTGAAGTCGGTTCTTTTTTTGGTGAATTTCTTTTTTGCTTTTTTTTCGAAACAGTCAAATTCAAGGGCATGAAGTGATTGTTGAACCATCGGGGGAAATATTTTTAAAATAACTCAATTTCATTTTATATTTTAAAATATTATTTAGTATATTTTTAATTTTATTTGTTTCGTGATATCAGTGTATTTTAAGGTGTAAATAAGGTTAAATATAAGTATAATGTCAAACACAATGTAATAACTCGTACACACTCGTAACAATTGGTCGATATACAGCATGCTTTCTCATAGGAGGTATAACGACTAGTAACTCAAATTAGGGGCCTATATCATACCATACGTTATGGAGATACCCAGCACCCCGCCAGCGGGCCAATGAAACTAAGCCATAAGCTTTTTTTTTTTTTTTTGTGTTTGCTTGCGGGTCCAACGGACCCTTTGCACTGCTGGTTTTCTGACATGTATTCCCGTTTGGGACTACACCGAATCTAAACTAACTAAACTTAACTAACTAAAACTAGAAGATTTAAGCAAAATCTTGGGTAATTTCAATGGCACTACTTGACCTTAAAATTTATGATTGCTAATAAAATTAAAATTTAAAATTATCGCGGTTTCCTAACTTGCTCCCAGTGGGGGCGTGTGGAGTAGAAAGCTGCCCTTGTTGTGTGGACTGATGGGCCAGCTGTGAGTTTGTTGCTTGTTTTGTTTTTCAATTTCCATCTACTGTGATTACGATGAGAGATTTTAGATCGTTTCCTTAAAATGGGGTTATTGTTCACTGCAATAATTACAGGGTCTGAATTTGTGTTTTCAGAAGCGATTTGCTCTATAGTTTGAATATCGTCGAGGCGACCGTCGTCATTTAGTGTACATTCTCTTATTTTGCTAATAAACTTGCAGAATTCTTCATACTGGCTGTTCTTTTTGTTAGAGCTTGGTGAGCCATCGGAGTCATTGTCCTCGTCGTCGTCAGTCCAGTATTTTGTCCTTGTGAGATTAGTTGGTGGGAAATCTATGAGGGCTTTGGTAAGCTTGTCTGGTTTGTCCGTCAGTATGTTCTTAGGGCGCCTAAGGTGTTTGGGGACTGCGGGGTCAGGGGTGTAGTTACATGCTTGCTGGATGAGCGGGTTTGGGTTAGAATTTGCTTTATCATAGTATTTTTCCGCACATTTGCGAAACCATTGCTGAATGGACTCTATTTGGAGATCCCGGTGGATGGTGGAGTTCCTAAGATACCATGGGGCGCCTGTGGCGCTCCTGCCGCCAGCTGCCGACTGCCGAATATTCAACACTCCATTGCTGTTCTAAAGTGCTCGAATCTGCTTTCTAGAGATGCCACTACTATGCGCGACAGCGGCAGCGGTACGCCGTACGTGTATCTCGCTCATTTGTAGGCCACTATACTCGGATCTCTCGCTCAACCGCTCGTCTCGCCGCTGGTCGCGCAAAGTCGTGGCATCTCCGTTCGGCTGCGTGCGATAACAGCCAGTCGTTGGTTCGTCGCATACCTTTTAACATTGCATCGCTTCACATCTTTTTTTACCCATTGCGTCGCATTTTACACAAACAACCAAACTTTTAATAGAAACTTAGAATATTTATGAGACAAAAATCCTTCTAAGGAACTGTGCATCTAGTTTACCTACGGTCAAGAACATTTTCAATGCACCCTTCTCACCTTTCGAAGGAGCAGAGAATACATAAAATCTACACGTAAAGATGCTTACACGTGGTCCTGATCCTGACCTTTCTGAGTCATCAGTACACAGTGAAATGCTGAACTAAGGCACATAAAATTTACGACTGTTTGCTTACTTATTATGTAAGCGCTAGAATTCAGACGGCAAGTTTTTGCAAGTTGAAGGTGGGTGTCTAGGCAGAAAATTGTGTTAAAAATTGCTTGGCTGGATACTCGTTGCCTTACTTCTGCAACTGATCAAAGAATGCGTACAACTGTTTTCGGCTACTAAACTTCAAATCGACTATGGTTTGCTCCAATACAACATATATTAATACTCGTATCAGAGAGTATGGCAGATTAAAAAAAGTTAGATATTTAATTTGAATTCAACTATGCACTGATAGTTTATTTACTTACAAATATCAAGTCTGGAATTTTGAACAATACAACGACTTACATTAACAGTTAAAATTTCAGAACTAATCAATTTAATTAAGAGGCGTATTAGCCTTGCTATTCAGCGAGGAAATGCTGCCAGCGTCTTTGAGGCCATGACAAAAGGGTCCGATTTTTATGGTCTTTTTAGGGTTCCGTAGTCAACTAGGAACCCTTATAGTTTCGCCATGTCCGTCTGTCCGTCTCTCCGTCTGTCCGTCTGTCCGTCTGTCCGTCTGTCCGTCTGTCCGTCTGTCCGTCTGTCCGTCTGTCCGTCTGTCCGTCTGTCCGTCCGTCCGCGGCTTAGCTCCGTGATCATTAGTACTAGAAAGCTGAAATTTGGTATGAGTATGTGTATGTATCACGCCAACAAAACGGTAAAATAAAAACTAAAAAAAAAATTTTTTTTCGGGTACCTCTCGTACACCTAAAGTGGGGGTGAATTTTTTTTTTCGTTCCAACCCTAGTGTGTGGCGTGTCATTAGTTAGGTCCGTTAAAAATAATAGGGGTCTTCAAACATCACTTTTTGATAAAGTCAGTAGTTTTGTAAATATTCGCTCCGAAAATAAAAAAAACAGTGTCCCCCCCCCTCTAACTTTTCAACCACGAGTCAAAAAAATATGGAAAAATTCATGAAAATGAGGCCTTGTAAGCACTTTCAATGAAAACTATATTGAACAAAATCGGTCCATCCGTTTTTGAGTTATCGCAAAATTTCATAATTTTCTTTAAAAGGACGTAAGTTGACTTCCAGAAGGTAATAAGTAATTACAGTAACTTTGGCGTTTACGACCTTTTTCCGTCTTTCCATCTTGGACCGTCTCTTGTGAAGGATGAGCAACTACGGAACCCTACATTGAGCGTGGCCCGACATGCTCTTGGCCGGTTTTTTAAACTTTAATATGTATTTTTTACTATTTTTACTCCGTTTTTAGGGTTCCGTACCCAAAGGGTAAAAACAGGACTCTATTACTGAGACTTCGGTGTCCGTCCGTTCGTCCGTCTGTCACCAGGCTGTATCTCTAGAACGGTGATAGCTAGACAGTTGAAATTTTCACAGATGATATTGTATTTCTATTGCCGCTACAACAACAAATACTAAAAATAAAGTAAAATAAATATTTAAGGCGGGCTCCCATACATCAAACTTGTTATAGATTATGGTACGGAACCCTTCATGCGCGAGTCGGACTCGCACTTGCCCATTTTTTTTTAGTTATTTAAGTTATTAGTTGATAATTGTATGTTAATTTCTGTAATATTAAGAGGCTGTACAACATTTTGCTTCAAAGTGTCTGTTCAAATTAAGAAACCTTTAATCCAAAGCTAAATTCAAAGAAAACCGCCATAAAACTCCATATGAAATCACGCAAAAAACGACATAGAAACTGTCTCAAACAATCCAGTTCATAGCCCCGTCATCAGCGACATATGGGCACGATAAAATGTTTCGGGTCACCATACAGAAAATATTATTCATGTGAAGAAAGCTCAACGACCAGTATCACAGGAACTCAGAATACGACGTTTTGCAACGTTTAATATACATCCCTCTTTTTGGTAGTGATGAAAACGGCGCGATCCTCAACCAAGGAGCGATGTATCTAAAACTTACAATGAAACACAGTTTATTGTAGACTGAAGTTATTAGATGAAGCATTGTGTAGTGAGTTGGTACGAGGTGCGTAACACATGTGTCCTCAGAAGTTCCGATACTAAAGCAACCCTGACAGGCTTTTAGAGGCAGCCCTCACCCAACCACCCTTAAAACCCATGCAAAAGAACAATAAAACGACGACAATAAACGTCATGGACCCCTGTCACATGAAGAATAGGCGCAATTTAAATATCCAGCCGAATTAATATATGCTAATACTGACCGTGTTTTGACTTGTGGATCTTCTCGGCTATTGTCCGTAAAATCATGGAATTAGTTATGTATGTAATATTTTTAGATTTGTTTGTATAGGTTCTTTTATAAAGATATGATCTTGTGACGAAATAGATTTACTTGATGGCCGATTGGTTATTTGTGGCCGATTGATTGTTCTGCTATCCAGTGTATAAGACTATTTTGATGATGGAAAGTTGGTGAATTGTACACCAAAATAAATGAACTTTGTGTATTTTTTTTAATAAATTGACATTATTTCCTATTCATCTCGAGCTACAAATTACGTATAATTCAAAACTACGTACTTGAGTAAGCCATACTCAAGACTAATCCCATAAAGATAGGAAGGCAGAAAAAAGGGACGTCATGCATCCACTCAACCTTATAGTAACAGAAAATTTAGATGCATCATCCAATCACACTTTAATGTTTAGACAACTTTCAACCCGCGACGTGTTAAGATTTCAATATCAACATTAGCATGTTGCTTAACGTGGGAACTAAAAAAAATAAGACTTTTCAGTCATCCGTCTGTTCTCATTCTTTATTATCACCGGAAATTGGATTTGAAAAAAAAAAGCAAGCATCCGCCGACGCATCACGCAGCCATTGAAGTATTTCGTTTAAAAACACCGCGACCCTCCGATAATACCGGAGATGGAATGGCCTCTTTTACCCGAAGACGCTCCGGGCCAGCAGAAAGGGTAAATTGGTACATTTGAGGGCCACATTTTCGTACGAACAGGTCATTATTGGGGCCATGATCTACGCAGAAGAGTCAATTTACCACCGGTCTTCCTGAAGTGAGAATTATTTGAATGTTGATTACGGACTTACCTTTGATGCTTTGGCATAATGATGATTTGGTAATGCGAGGAAAATACGTAGAACCAGTTCCTATTTTGTAAACAAGGGCAATGGAATGCGAAAATAGAACACTTGAATTAAATTGTTCGATGTAAGAAATTTTTTAGGCCCTATAAGAAGTGAAGTTATGAAAATATATATTTCTTTTATTACGTCTGGAAGCTATCTTTAAAAAATTAAAAATCTACTATGGGAAGAATGAAGTAGAAGAAATGAGTTTTTGAAACAGTGTAGGATTGTATTTGTACAAATAATATTAATTAAACAAAAATTTACATATATCTATCATTGTCTTGGTAAAAGAAAAATACGATTTAAATTTATTAGTAACATCATCATAAATGTTAACAGAGTACCCAAACACCTACTAGAAGGCCGACCGGAGGGTTGTAGAAGTAGAGGCAGACCCAAGCTCAGGTGGATGGACGGTGTCGAACAGGATAGCAAAATCTTAGAGGCGATAAGTTGGAAAAGGAAATCCACGAATAAATAGGACTGGAGAGATTTCCTAGACCGGGCTAAGGCGCACACGTGGCTGTAACGCCTCATATGATGATGATGATCATTAAGTGTTAGTTAGAAAGCGTCAAAAATAGTTAAATCATCAAGATGTCAGAACGGTCTGTTTCTTCTACCGCTGACCGAATCACCAAATGAAATATCCAAAAACAAATAACATGGAAAAGCCATGTAGAGCAGTAATTTTCACAGAAATATATTATTCATTTCTATGCCATGTATGGCGAAGGCAAACGCAAACAAATACGTGATCCGCATCACTATTGCCTTTGTAGCGCCGCAGTTTCTATATCGGCAGTATCTCAAATTAATGAAATAGACATAAAAACTACTTCTATACCTTCTTTGATAACTTCCGGAATTGGTGGACCACTTCATTTGAGCTACGCAAGGTGCATATTATTCTTGATTAGAATTGATTTATAATTATGTTCATATATTTATTATACCAAACCGAGCTAAATTGGGATACATACCAAAAAAATAAAGACCCCAACGTTTTTAATAAAATCGTAAAATATTATTTCATCCGTTTGCAAATTAGATACGTTTAATTGTTTTTCTCTGGAGGAGGCCTCCCGCAAATAAGTGGGATCTTTGCATAATACATATGTGTATACATTTTTATGTAGTTAACTTAATAAATAATAATCTCCTTTCTAAATATCTTTTAAAACTTTCATACAAAAAATTTAAATTGTAAACTTGTACGTTGCAAGAAATAAAAGCCTTTTAATTTTATTTTTATTTTGAATTGTTTTTCTCCTTAGTAAGTATTTTGTGGTGATTTCAGTATTGACTTGACTTGTACGGCAAAACATCAAAGACAAGTGATAAGTTCTTTGTTATGAATAAATAAATAAAAAGTCGATACTTAAATACCCTATTCCCAGAAATGGTTTCTGAATTACCATAGGCCGTAAAAATTTATTTATCCCAATTACGTATGTATATATATATTTAATTAAAATATATTTAACAATATTATTGGATATTAAATAAGTGGAGACTATTAGACGATATGTTGACCTCTATAACAGTTTTATGGTAACTTATTTAGCAGTTTTAAAAGTAGGTACATCAATTATTAGAATTAGTAAGTATGTAAAAGGTAGTGCGAGTATACCATATGCATAATACATAATATGTGACAATAGACAAAGCGAGCTCTGTCTTATTTGACATCAATGGATAGGTACCTAATCAAAATATTAAATGTGATTGATACGTAAATAAATATTTGCTACACCTTTCCACAGAAGTTCCATAATCCTTTACATTTCACGTATAATCTGGGAGACCTGAAAATTTACATTCCCATTCGTATTGAGTGAATTGCTTTAGGAATAGGCTGGCATAATGGGGCTGCCGGCTGCCGGGGCAGTTAAAATACCGCCTTCGGGTACGACGATGTTATTTTGACGTATATTTCCTGCCTTGAGTGGAAATTTGACTTCTTTAAATTTGGAATAATAACTGGTTTATAATAGGCTATATTCCTAACGATTCAAATCAGCTAATTAGAATGAACTGTCCAAACGCTGGGATTATTTTTAATTTAGGAAAGGATTACGTATTTACACGTTGCGACGACATTTTATGGCACGTTCAAATTACTTCCTTTTAATTTGTTTTTGTTAATTTTAAATATTCGCGTTTTTCGTTTTTTTTCTGTATTTTATTAAAATGTATATGTTAGTTTGTGACAATTTATTTGTTTGGCGGCATTCCATATTGAATCACTGGATAATAGTTCCTTTGCTCTTCCTCCAACGGAGATCCACGATTTTGCGCGACCAGCGACGCGGCAAGCGGTCGAGCGAGAGATCCGAACGCGGTGGCATAACGAGTGAGCGAGACACATGTACCTACACCGCTGCCGCTGCCGCGTCGCGGAAAATCGTGGCATCTCCGTAACAAGTACTAATCCTTCCTCTCCTCTCCACAGAGAAACATGCAAGTTAATAGAACAAACCACAATCATTGATACAAAGAGGTACCGGGTTCGATACCCGGTCTCTTTCACCAGGTTACACATTTCAATTAGTCTTTGAGCTTTGATCTTTGTATTATTGGTTGAATACAACAATTGTGGTGTGTACCCACATAAAACAATGAGACATTACATGTTTCGTAAATTTATAATATAAACCACAATCAGTTAATATGTAGTATAATCCTCGACAAGTGATTCGCTCCTCTACACGGCATAATCAAGAGATAGGTACAGGAGATGTTGAGGGTCTGGCACTTACTCAAGAAACTTCTTAGCTAAGAGGGATACTGCATAAAAATATATATTTGCTAATGAGATTTACTATACTACTTATTAGCACTAAATGTTGCCACATTTAGCTTAGAAACTTTCCGCAGAATAGTATAGGAACTATGAGCCTATTGGCTCATTTAAAACATCTTGGTCTACTGTGGAACTTTTATACTGTTTTCATGCTGTTGCTGACTAAGAGATTATGTAGGTAACATAAAAACGGTCCCATCCAGCCGAATATAATCGACACTCCAACAAGGTAAACGTCTATCTTTAGTAGAAAGGATAGGAATAATAAAAGACATTTACGGCACGCTAGCTTATTGTCTTCGAGAACACTGCGAGAATTTTAAGCACAATGATACACTAAACAACGCTTTCTTGGAGGTATCTGAACGCCTTTTTAACATAAATTTACCGAATTCATACAACTAATGGAAACACAAAAAAAAAGAAGAATTCATAAGCGTCTTTAGTTGATAAATACAGATTGTTGTAGGAGTCATGAGCAGTGCCCGGGGGTGATGGGAGGGTGAACAACTTTTCCTATGGCGCCAACCGAAAAAAAAACATCTTTTGGACAGCTGGCTATCAATTAGCAATTAATTAACTCTTAATTGGCTGTTTTTTCTCGATTGCGTGGTTGGCACTATATAGTAAAAGTTGTTCAGTGTGATCCCTCCGTCACCCCTGTCACTTCCGCTCATAACTCTTGAATCAATAAATAAATAAATAGTTTATACTTTCGGAAAGCACTAAATTTATACCTACTTCTTTATTTGCCTTTACTCTCGTACAAAAAAACCGAAACATTTACCACATAGGTACCTAGATTACCTAGTGATAGTGAATATATTCATGCATTATCAAAGCATAGTATACGTATGAAATTAAAACATGATGACAAAAAAAACAAATGCATCATATTTTATTTCAACAGCTCATCTTATAAAAGCCTTTTTCGCTGTTTGTTCAGAATTCTGCAGCTGTATTTTATGAATTCACTAAATTGTCGCCTAATGAATGCAGATGCTGGTGCAGGTGCATAAAACTTGAAGGAAAATATTTCTTCCAACGCCTTTGTATGGACAACGCGACGATGAAAGGTACTCGTAAACCTTTTCTGAAAAGCCCCCAATGTTGTGAAGTAGTTAGGAACCGGCTCAAAAAGCCAGCTATTCATCTCATTTATGGTTTTAGTTTCGCTAATTAGTTGGTAGAATAAGTAAACGTGTTCCGCCTCGTTTCTTTCAGCTGCAGTGTAGCCAGGAAGTAAAGTAAGATATGGTTTCTTATTTCAATAACCTTATTCACGAGTTCCGAGTCTGAAGCCTTAAAAGTTTGTTCGTAATTAGATTGAAGTTCGTCCTTCTGGTAAAATTGGCAAATCTTGGTTAGCTACAGCCGGGTGAGTTTAAGATGAGTGAAATTACGTACGTGAACTTATAAGATAAGAAGTATGCAAGAATCAACAGATCGGGTAATTCAACCGTGACGAGGTACCTATTCAATACATGCATATACTATTAGGTACTTAACATGTTTTTAAATAATAAATAACAGAAAAAATCTTCTAGGTACTAGGCTTGTGTTATGGGCACTAGGCGACGAAATGGGCACTAGGCGACGAAATGGGCACTAGGCGACGAAATACATCATTATCATCTAAGTCGATTTGTGTATGATTGTCCCCTAATATTTATTTATTTATTTATTATAAAAATACTATCCATACTATAATATTATAAATGCGAAAGTGTGTCTGTCTGTCTGTCTGTCTGTCTATCTGTTACCTCTTCACGCTAAAACCGCTGAACCGATTTAGATGAAATTTGGTATATACATAGTTTCAGTCCCGGGGAAGGACATAGGATACTTTTCATCCCGAATAAATGTAGTGTTCCCGTGGGATGAGCGGGTAACACCGCGGGGTACAGCTAGTAGTTATATACTTAGATGACCCAGGAACATATATTCGAGTTCATCACTCAAATATTTGCCGTTGCTGGGAATCGAACCCAGGACCGCCGGCTCAGTAGGACAGCTGAACAACCACTACGCCAACCGCGACATCAAGTTGTAAATTAAATTTTTACATCGCATATGACTCACACGTGCTCACACTATTAAATTAAGTGAAAATTTAACCGAAGTTTTAGTCAGTATTTTTTTCCGGTATTTGTACGTAATCACCCGTTATTACGGGTGTCACAATTTTAAATGAATGACTTTTAATTGCTAGTCAGTCTCAGCATATGTAATTAAAAAATTGGGCAAGTGCGAGCCCGACTCGCGCATGAAGGGTTCCGTACCTATAGGTACATATATATAATCTATAACAAGTTTGTTGTATGGGAGCCCCCCTTAAATATTAATTTTATTTTATTTTTAGTATTTGTTGTTATAGCGGCAATAGAAATACATCATCTGTGAAAATTTCAACTGTCTAGCTATCACCGTTGTTGAGATACAGCCTGGTGACAGACGGACGGACGGACGGACGGACGGACGGACGGACGGACGGACGGACGGACAGCGAAGTCTCAGTAATAGGGTCCCGTTTTTACCCTTTGGGTACGGAACCCTAAAAAGAGTGTCAAATTACTGTATTAAAAAAAAGCCATTGTTCTCAAAGTAGATACAAATTGTAGGCGGTGGATTAATTAAAAAACAGACACCTACTTTAACAAACTCTTTTCTCATTTATGCCGCAATTCGAATTTGAACTCCATCTTGCATCGAACATGGTTGTTATTGTGTTCTCTAATTTATGAAAGATACAAGGTCTGGATAGTCCAGTCAAAATCGAATATTGCCGAAGTTTAAATTGAGCTTGGAACTGTCCACGGCAGCAGCGAACCGCAGTCGTTTGCGACGTCAATATGCGGTAGAGTGTCATACATCAAATGCGGGTTTGGACAAAAATGGGTCACCCGACTTTGTTACATTAACTAATAATCTATTGACGATACAATTTAACGTATGGATATCATGAGGTTCTGTGGGTGTCATAGTACGTCCATATTATTAACAAGGCTAGGAAACGTATGGACGGATAGGTGCGATGCATTTCTTAAATATGCCATGAAATTACAATAAACATACTGAAGACATAATGTTGTTACAGTAAAATGTCACTGAAACATTAATTAAACTAGTGGCTACCTTTCAAACAAATTTTCTGATGTACCTACTGTAGTTAATTCTGATGAACTGAAAATCTATATTTCCATCTCATTACTTTGTTGTCACAGAACCCAAAACTATTATTTTTATTTGGTTATATATATGGTCTAATTTTTTTTTTAATAATTAAAAAAAGGTGAAAGCAGCGTCGTCTACGAATCAGCAATGACGTCACCTTGGAGAAAAGTGAAAGTCGCTAACTACAAAAGAACAGTGGTACAATTTCATACACCCGTCTTAGTAATAGTCCGACTGTAAGATTTTCTGCGCTGTGACGTGTCGCTTACGCTCTTTTAGAATCAAGAACTTTTCAAGAGAATTTTTTAATCATAGATTGGGATATTTTGTAAATTGTAAAAATGTGGTTATATATTTTTTTGTATATATTCTAGTTTTTTATAATATCGGAAAAGGCCTGGTAATAAAAAAAAATGTTGTCAATTGTTGCTTCCTGGCTTGTAATACAGAATATCGGAGGGTGCACCGTGACCGTAAGTAAATGCTGCTAATAAGGCGGACGTGATCGATCTCGTCGCGTCGCGTGGACACGTGACTTACTGGGGATACTTTTAAACGAGGCCCAAACAGCTAGCGGAGGAGGTTAAGAGGCTGCATTTATTACATAATCTGGTAAAAAAAAATTGGTTGTCTGTACTGTCGGTTTACGGACGGTAATTTTACGTGATAACGTATACCGGCCATTGGAGTGGAAGAGAGATAGATGCGTCACAAGCCGAACGCTTAGGCCGATCATTCCCTCCGTCGCTTGTTCCGCGCTCTCGCTTGCACGCTCGGCACAGGCGGAATGTGACAACGAGTCATATTTTTTCGTGCTGGCGTTCATCGATTTATAAGACGTTATCATGTCAAAAATCCTGCATAAGATACGTCTAATACCCCATACTACGGGTTTCATGAAGTAATGAACTCCAAAACGTCTATCAAACTAATACACAGGCGAAGACTGAAACAAGTCGATAGCGATGGCCCGGCAAAAATAAGATCGGTTGTTTCAGTGACTTTGGTACAGGCAATTTGACATGTCTATGTGGTAATAGCTGTCAGCGTCACTAACAATATTAACCGGTCCGTTATTAAAGCGACATATCATGCGAAATTAAAGTGATTGTTTTAGTTTTGGGGATACTACATAACGACGAATTGTTTACAGTGATTTAATATATATTAAAGGTAAAGTTTTGCATTTAATGAAAGTTGATCTGATTTCGAAGATATTGAAAAAAAATCAGAAGTGTCGTTAGATTCGCGTCATATGTCGCATCAAACGGGGTTGATACAACTAGCCCTTATTACGTACACAAATGTATCGTCAAAATAATGTTTAAAATTCCGGGTAATTAATTCATGTTTCCCGTAAACTTAGGGCATAGACCATCACACAACCGTGCCTATCGATTCCGGACCAGTATTAGCATAATCTATTTAGCCCACGCTCCCGATGCTGGCTTGCACCACGATATTTTAGGCAGAGCCGCCATTAGGCGTAATTGGCAATTAACACCCGACTGGCCAAACTAATTTCTTAGGTTCTACCTATATCCTTTGGACGTTCGGTCGTTTGCGTAATCGATGAGAACATGTGACGAAGCCGCGTTAAAAGAGGCTAATCTTTGGCTGACCTATTTTCTTTGAAGGTTTGGCTAATGCACATTACGTATTTGTACATTAGGAGCCAGTAAAAAATGCGTTCAATTGGGGTGGACCATTTATTTAAACATAAAACTTCATGTTTGCAAACTATTTCGAGGAGACATATTTGCTTAGCCTATCACTACATAGTATAAAACAAAGTCGCTTCCTGCTTTTTGTCTCCCCCATGTATACCTACTTAGATCTTTAAAACTACGCAACGGGTTTTGATGTGTTTTTTTAAATAGATAGAGTGATTCGAGAGGAAGGTTTATATGTATAATACATGCATAATATAGCATTGCACCCGTGCGAAGCCGGGGCGGGTCGCTAATATAAAATAAACACAAGTTATGATAGACATGAGAAATTACAACTGTTCGAAAATTAGTTTATCTTCTTAAACATTTTATACGTATTGTATACGTGATATTTAAATAATTGATGATTACGTTTAATTTGTATGTCAGTTAGTCTGAAATTAAGTCATTATAGTATAGGATCCCGATATAAAACGACCTTCACCGAGATGTTTATTTGATGAAATGTATTTTATATTTAAATTAATATGTCAATAAATATATTGCATATGGGTTGCCTAACAAATTTTAGTCCAGGGTGTGTTTAGTTAAAAAAAAAAAAAACATTTCACCGGTTTGATTATTAGATAAATTCGTAATAAAATAATCTTTATTTTATTTAATGTCAATTCAATAATCATACCGTTGCATAATGCTAGTAGGTATAGATTTACCTGTTTATACCTGGATACCCGATAGTTGTAACGGGAAAAGAATAAGCAACCTAACGTTTGCATATTCTATGGGCTTCATACTTACGATTGGTATAGAATTTATCTAATATTAATCAAATCGGTGAAATGATGAAATTTTTTTTTTAATTATTAATTAAACATACACTGTACTAAAATTTGTTAGGCAACCCATATGCAATATATTTATTGACATATTAATTTAAATATAAAATACATTTCATCAAATAAACATCTCGGTGAAGGTCGTTTGATATCGGGATCTTAGACTATTACCTACCATCAACCATTCGCTGTTCAGTATTTTCTTGGTTCATTTTAGCAAGCATTATTCCTGAAACGGCATCAAATGACGTAGTTAATCTCTACTGGACTGAGACTTAAGACTAGATCAGAGATCACACAATATGCATTTTATTATGTTAGTCCACCATACGTCATGAAATATAATCTGCGTAGATTACCTATACGGGATCATACTATTCACAATATTACTAAATAAAAATATTACTTTTTATTAATAGTGTACTTATTGATAAAACAAACGAAGTACCCTGAAAATATTAAAACTGGTATTTGGTAAAGTACTAACAGATTAAATCGTATAAAGTATTCTGTGTGTATCCCTCTTGCGTCCTTAGTGTCAAGTGGCTAATCCTATTCCTTATCCAGCTCGCTTGGACCGCACTGTTAGTTCAAACGACGCCACATGTACCTACAACTTTATAATAGAGTGTTTTAAACAGGGATTTGCTAAAGTACTAGCAAATTAAAACGCATTAAGAGGGAAGTATAGTACGCACTCGTCCATACAAAAAGAGAAAACGTTTTTCCACCTTTAAATATTTTCCAATCTCCATCATTTTTTAGTATGTTATTGACACAGTGACGAACTAGGTTTGTAGGTTTTCCTTTTTTCAAAATTTGCTATAGATTCTAATTTAAAGGTAGCTGAAAAACCTAATTTTTGTGATTAGAACGTTGTTGAATGAAACCGTTTGTATCATAAAAACAATGCACTTTTAAAAAAAAGCGAAACCTATAAACCTAGATTATATTATGCTGAAGCGATCGACATCAAAATCGAAGTGATTTGCTAAGATTTAGTTAGTGGAAAACGTTTTCTCCCGTAACGCAAATTTCATCAAAAAAGTACCTAGTCTCAGTCGCAAGCTGCAACGCTCTCTATCGCACGATTGCGGGTCGGGGGGGAGGAAGTAAAGTATCACGTATTTACAAGGATGTTAATGAAAAAGTAAAAAGGATCCTAACCCGCGTAATCGATATCTAAATCTGTTTCAAAAATTATGGGAGTAGAGTAGGAACTTCTACTAACACTAGTTGGGTTTCAAGAAAAAGATCGATCGGTTGATTATCATTATATGACAATTTAATTTAAAAAATCGGCCAAGTGTGAGCCACCCACGCACCGAGGATTCCGTACAAATTTTCACTTATGCCATCTTAACTGGCCTGGTTAAGTTTGCACCTGGTGCGTATGGCGCCGTATACAAATGAGGTGCAAACTTAATATAACCAGGTTCACCAAACATGATATTTGAAAAGGACTATATTTTTTATGATTATATTACAAATGTATAGTTTCAGGGTGAATTTCAACAAGCTCAAAATTTACCTAATTTTGGTGGCTTTTTTATTTTTAATGTTAGAGTCAAAATTATATACATATCAATAATACGAATCAAGTCATAACCAATATTGTGTAGTAATGGCCCTTTGTTATACATAATAGTTATAAAGTTATTATGATTTTAGTAATTTGCCTGCCACCAAAATTGCTTGTGCCCGCAAATATTTGATTTTTTGGCCACCAAAATTGTACATCTACACCAAAATTAGTTATTTGTGCTAAAAATTAATATTTGTTAATGAAATTGCCTACTGGAAATTGAAAGAAAGTAAATGTTTTATTAATCTTTTTAGTTATACCAAAATATCTATACAATCACTAACTCGTTTATAAAAACAATATATTTTTTTTCTTTTCGAGGACTTCTTCTCTTGATTGTTTTTTTTTTGCGATTAGCCATCCTAAAAAATAAATAAATTATGAATAGCAAAAGTAATAATTTAGATTAATTGTTTGCATGTAATGTATCTAAACACTTTATTGTACACAATAACAAGAAATACATTGCAAAAAAATAAGCATGTCGAAAAGCGAACCTATCCCTCTAAGGGATTTCTTCCAATTAACCTTCAAGTAAATCAGTATTAAACACAAGTAAATGGTAGACAAACCAAGCAACATGTACAATACGATAACTTTACAATAGTATAAATGAAAATGCAAAAACCAAATGAGAGAGAGATAGGCAAACAGTCAATGTAATACATATTACGTAATATCTATATAAATACATATAACATAAATATAATCATAATTATAACAAAAACAGCATCCTAATCAAGTAATCATTCGTTCGACAGCCACAATTTCTGTAACTTCCCCTTGAGTGATGCTACGAACTGCGTCTACCTTAGGGCGGGAGACAATTTATTCCATAATTTCACGGCGCGCACAGCAAAAAACACATCGTAAACATGAGATCTATGCAATGGGATTGATAGATCCAGATTCGCACTTGACCGCAGGCGATGGCCACTACCATCCGCCATGTAAAAGAACTTCTCTGCAAGGTAAGGAGGAGAAGAAGGAATGAAAAGGACATTATACAAAAGACAAAGAACATAGTATCTGCGCTGACGGATCGGAAGCCATTTAAGTTGAGTGCGGTATTGAGAAACATGATCAAACTTGTGGAGACCAAAGTAAAAGTGAGCGGGCAAGCATGATCTTCGTATGAAGAGGAAGGAAATTCTGCAGACACCTCAATGAATGAAGGGACGCGAAAAGTTTTCTATTGATCTCAGAAATAAGAGGTGCCCATGACAAAGTTTGATCCATGGTAATGCCAAATTTGTTTACAGTAGAAGAGCAAGGTATAGGCGTACCATCAAAGAAAATAAGTGGCTTAGCTTGATCTGAAAGCTTGGAAATAAAATGTGGGCTTCCAACGACAATAGCCTGCGACTTCTTAGCATTCTTCATCAAACCAAAGGATCAAGCCCAAGCACGGATTGATTCTAGGTCTGAATTGATATGTGAAACCAAGGAGCCAAAATCCTCAATGCTGGTCGCCGCATAAAGCTGCAAATCGTCTGCATAGAGATGGAACGAGGAGGAGAGTGACTTGGTGATTCCGATGGAGAGAGTATGCCCCCTTGGGGGACACCAGCAGACTGTTCACACCAGCTAGAAAATCGGTCATCAACTCGAACCCGCTGGAAACAGAGGTAATCACGAAACCAGGACAGTGAAGTTGAAGATATATTTAAAGTACTAAGTAAACTCAGTATATCAAAATCAACAGTGTTAAAAGCACTACTAAAATCAAAGAGCACCAATATAGTCACTTTTCTATATTCTATATTCAGACGAATGTCATCGGTGATCTTAACCAAAGCGGTGGTTGTGCTAAAGAATTAAACAAGTTAAGTCTATTTAGATGTGATGAGAGACGTCGATTTACAAAGGATTCAATGATTTTAGATAAGACGGGAATAATGGACATATAGGACGATACTGCGAAAAGTACGACGGATTAGGAGTTTTATAGGGGTTATAATAGTAATATAGGAAAAGATAGGAGCTATAAAATCCGCTACCAGCATAATATCTAAGCTAAGATTACCCTCACCGACAGCTTGTTATATTAGATGTATTTTGTTAATTCTTGACTTCAAATAAATTCACCGAGTCAAAAGTTTTGGAAATGCGAAAAAGACGATAAAAAATGTGAAATGATATACAAAATTATCAATTCTGGTGGCATTAAGCAATTTTGGTGACTTTCAAATTACCAAAAAAACCACCAAAATTAGAATCAGTAATTAAAAAAATATTTTAAATATATACGTATTATTTACTTCCAATTTAACTTTATATTTTAAAAAGGAAACCTTTAACACGTCTTGCACACAATTCCCACACAGTCAATTATTGCTAAGGCACTAGAAACATATACCACAAAAATTGTGTCAAAAAGTATTCCTAGTTGACTACGGAACCCTAGAAAGACATAGTAACTCCGATATCATGTAAACATTATAAGTAAGTATCATAATTATGTACTTTCGTACACAATAACAAAGTCAAATTAAAAATGTTTTGTTTCGTAAATATCAGTAAGTAACTCATTATATAAATACCTTTGAAATACCTAAATAATATTACAATAAAAAATGACAGTAATTTACATCCTACCGGTACATCGGGAACAAACTGATTTATCAAAAATTTATTTAGCTTGTAGGTACATACTCGTTACTAATAATTACATAAAGAAATAAAATACTTCTTTATAATATCGGAATTTCAGTCGCACCACAACAATTCATTATCCGTAGGTACGCAAGAAAACAAAACAGTCCACCTTTATTTATCGCAATATTTTGCTTGTCAATCCGATCGTCAAACTAGCCTAGCAGCAGTAGCAGCGGCGCTGTGTCATTGCTTCGGATGTGTGCGTGAGGCGATTTGTATGTGTTGTGCGCGATGCCGGGGGGTGTGAGCGCTCAGAGCGACAGCATGCGTTTTCGTAAATACCTATTTCGTTACGATCGCGATGCTATACTGTAGTCTTAAGTATTCCGTGTATGTTCGCCTTGTGTCCATAGTGACAAGTGGCTAATTCTATTACTTATCCTGTGCGCTTGGACCGCACTATTAGTCCAAAGATGTTACATATGGGTCAGGACCAAAAAGTTGGATGAAATTAAGTCGTAGTTAGCGAGGAATTAAAAACAATTGAGTAAGTTCCGTTGTGCGACAAAAAATAACGATACAATAAGGAACCTTAAAAAAGAACATTAAGGTACGTTATTGAAAGGTTAACTGTCGTCGCACAATGGAGACTTTGACACAAATATTATTGAGTTATTATTGAGTGAGTTAAGGGTGAGTTAACGTTGCAAACTTTTTGGTCTTCACCGATATCCGACTTTATACAAACTTACAAAGCAGGTAGGTAGGTTATTGGCTATGTGCGAAGCTCACCTCTTTAGGGTGCATCCCCACTGAAGAGCGGAACGGAGACGTGGGGAATCGACCAATCACAAAAGTTAAGCGTAGTTGAGATACAGATGTCAACTCAGGTGATTGGTCGACTCCGTTCTGCTTCAGTGAAGACGCACCCTAAAGCAATTGATGGTATTTCAAAATCCATCGTCTAGCTTAGGACATTCTGCATCAGATGAACTGAACAATAAAAAGTACCTACCGTAACTGACCTATAATAAAACCAAAAATCGCTTACAATATTTTGCATGTCTAAGAGCCTTATCACACTTGCGATTTGCGAGCGTATTTTGTATGAAGGCGATCGCGCAGCGTGTTCGCCGCGTCGCTTATTTGTATAGAAAATACGCTCGCAAATCGCAAGTGTGATAAGGCCCTAAATTTTCCCACAGTGTATTAAGCCATTTGAAAGCAATCTAATATTTTCAAGACAAAAAGTATATTTAAATACTTGCAAAATAAAACAGTTAAGGAATTAGTACTAGAAATATCTAAAAATCAGTAACCGTCTGAGGGCAGGAGGTACTAGGTGAGGGAGCTTAAACGATTGCAGTGAATTAGATTATGATATGATAATCTATGATTTATGATTGTATGGGACATGTGACGGTACTCACTGCGAGCCTTTTTGCCTATTAGTTATTTATAATGTCATAATTTTTTGTTAAATTACTACAGAGGAGAATGCTCTCGGTGAAGCCACTCCATGTGAAGTACAAATATAAATACCTACAAATTACAAGATGATGCATTTTGTTACCGTCTCAATCCCAATTCCCAACGATAAAAAGTAGTACTTACTAATTACTCGTATTATTAGTAAAATATTACCAAATCGTGTTATTAATTCCTAAAATATTGATCGGATATCAAATATTAAAATTGTCTTACCATAAACCTAAACTAAACCACATATAGCTATGGTTACGTCGACTACAGCACCTCGTCAGGCAATCCATCACTTCTTCTTGTCACTATTATTATCAGCCCCATAAGTCTCTTCACAACCGCCGTTAGCCATAAAAATATGTTAAGGGTATTTGTATAGAATCTTTTTATCGATTCATATTTTTTTGATGTGGTAATACCACATTTTTATTTTTATAAGCATTTCAAAAAACATATATGACGCAGAGGGCGCTCCAGTAGCGTAAAGAAATAAGGGATGAAAGATTTGGTGTGATTGACGTAGCGATCGGATAGCTCAGGTGGAAGAGCAATGCGCCGGAAACGCAGAGGTCGCGGGTTCAAATCCCGCTTGGATTGTAGTAGATCGCATTCAATTTTTCTTTCTTAATTTACCTTTGTGTCATTATTTATATGTTAAGGGTGTTCTCCACTAAAGCCGAGGGAGCGGAAACGTGCGGAATAGACCACTCACCTGAGTTGAAGTCTGTATCTCTGTTCCGCTTCACCCTTGTGATTGGTCGATTCGGCACGTATACGCTTCAGTGGAGACCCACCCTAATAGCCCCGCCCCCGTGGTCATCTTCAGCAGCCCTGCGCTTGACAGCTTCAATAATTATCATTGTTCAGCGTCGAAACCGGCGTACGAGCTATTGTCCACGAGATTATCGCCTGAAAGATGGAATTCACATAGACAACTACCGCAAAGACGGTATCTATAGTAGCTAGGGGGCATCCGAAATGAAAAACGTAAATTACGGATTCCCCCTAAATTGTCACAGAATGTAACACTATAGGTTTTGTCTTTTGATCAAATGATCTTTGGAAGAGGCAACTCTACCATCTGATAGCCAGTAAGACGAACGATCTACGAACGCACGCGCATCCATAACGCATCCATCGCGTAATAAGACGAATTGACTGTGAGGGCTAAACAGCCTTGATACAGTTCTAGTCATGCTAAAAAAAGTACAGATCTCAGACAACGCACAGACCTGGACCAATTTTGATAAATTTTGGTATGAAGGTAGCTGACACCCTGGATTAACACATAGACTATTTTTTTATCCAGAAAAATGTAGTTTTCCCGAGGGATGAGCAGGTCACACTACGCGGTGCAGCTAGTTATGTACATTACTCGTATTGTATTAATGACTTAATATTTCAAATTCAGTACTATTTGGAAGTTCTAAATTAAAACCAATAAATATATCAAAGGCATTGAAAATGTAATTTAGACATGATAAAATAATACAAATTTGTTTTCTGACCTCGCGCGTGAGGAACCAACCGCTTACATAATTTTGTCTGCTCGCCTCCGAAGAATGCTGAAACTGTAGCTTACCTAATGGTATCCTGAGTTAATTTTTTTCCGTTTCTTGAATAGGAAGCTCAAAAAAAGTAATTGGGAAATTTTAGTAGGTACTAAGTCAGGGAAAAATTTTTTACATATTTAAGAAAATTTCAAAAAATTACCGATCGATTTTAGTAATTTAAACACTTTGAAGCTCTCTAGTAGAAGTACATTTGGACATATAAATAACCCATCCGTATACCTATCATATATGCGAAACTATAGGCAAATCTAAGAATTTCATAAATCATCTATACTAGATCAGGAAAACATAAATATGTTCAATGTTAAAACACTATACTTGCCGATTATTTTCATATCAAACAAAAGACGTCCACTGCTGGACATAACAAAAGCCTCTTCCAACAACATGTACCCTCATCAAATTATTATTATTAGTATAAGTATGTGTAACAAAGCTGAACGAACAGTTGTAATAGTCGGACCTAAAATCCGTGGCAATATTTCAACAGGCGTCTCCATGATGACTATGACGTCAGCGCCAGCCTAGTTACTAATTGGTACATCATACGGATTGACAAGCACACGTGCCTCCGAAATTGAGGCCGTCGGTAACATGACTGCTATTACTGCGTCATTCATTACCCTTTATAGACGACGCTTTGAATGCACTACACGCAGTACAATGAAGAGGTGTAAAATCACAGTAAAGTAGAAGAAATGTCGCGGCCCACACGTCTGAAATCCTTAAATACTGTAGTCTTTCATTCTGTGACATTGTAATAGAAAGTCTTGGTGGATTGTCTCTGGAAATTTCCTCTATCAGGCACACTATATATGCAATACTCTGATATGGACACTAGAATTCGTGCGAGAAGTTAGACTTTGGACTCATAATGATTATATAAGTATCTACATACCTAAGTATAACAATATTTTGAAGCTCGTCATTTGTATTTTTTTTTACTATAGTGCAATCATTAAGCAAGTTAAAGGTACCTGTACTACTATACTTTGACCTTAAAATTCCAAATGTGTGCTCAATCAACAGAAGCAAAATCTACTCAACTCCTTAAGATGTACCTACGCCAGTAATTAGCACCAAATTGGCACACCAATCAATAACTTATCGCCTCGGTATTATATTATACAATTACTTTATATATGGGCCTTTGATGCCTGAAATAAATGAATTATTATTATTATATTACAATATCGTGGCACGTCAGACACACGTGTCATATTGTGCAATGATATGATGTACTTCAGATCAAAGGTGCGATTGTGGGGTAAGAGCGATGAAGCCAAGCTGTTGGTACTGATGAGAAGTGTTTTACTTCTGCAAATAAATTAAAAAAAGATTGCGACTCCGATGTGTTTATGTAAGTACTTAATTAAACATAATTTATCTATACCACACAAATTCTAAACTGAACCATGAACATTTTTAAATGACATTAGCATTACCCAGGCTACTATCATACCACGATCCTGAAAACTTGTACAAATGACTTCGTTTAGATTATGTGTGTGGAAAGGAATTACTATCTTTGGCAAACTCAAAGTCGTATAATACAAACAAAACTCTAATAACTCCAAAGTCAATTTTAATTAATAAAGTAAAGTAAACTTACATAACTTATTTAGAGTCACATGCAACTGCGCCTATTTCGGTAAATAAGTTTATAAATTAATATCACCCGTTCGCGAGTGTAACCAAACACTCATTTATTAATATACATTTACATAACTTCAAAACGCTATTAACCAATATTTGCTGTTATCCCGATCCGTTGCCATGGAGACGTGTGCTCCCGGTAGCACCCGGTAGTATCTAATACCGCGTTAATGACTTTCCCAACTTCGTACAGTGAATTATATACCGAAGCACCTGAGTACTACCTACTCTAAGTTTCTTCAAGGCAATCCGTCTTAGCAATGTTTCATATTGGAAACGTAATAAATATCAATTACTTGATAACAGTAGACAAGCAAGTTGGCTTTTAATTAAATACTGGTTGGAAATGTTCCTTGAGAACTAGTTGCTAAACGAGGCTCAGAAGATTTAGTGGGTACCAATGGAAGATAACAGAATAGGACAGATTAGAATAGAATAGAATCGTAAATAATTTACAGTAGAGTAGATTGGAGTAGAATATAGTAGAGTAAAGTAGAGTAGCGTAGAGTAGAGTATGATGTGATGTAGATATGTGTAAGCGACACAGGGGAATAGCTTTTTAGGTCAGGTACATTTGGGCGAGCAGCGGGCGATAAATAAAAACAACAGACGGTTAAACTTGACTGTCTAATCAGGAAATACTGCACAACTTTACAGAACATTAGTTTTATATAAAGATTTCAAAGGATTGCAATCTTGATACATTAGGTTAGCGGAATGTCAGAGCGAAGAGGAATGACAGGTAGAAGTATCTCTCTGACATTAGATAATTTGTTGCCATATCCTTTTTTATTCATAAAGAAGGATTTGACAGCTTGCCATATACAAATAGAAATTGTTATAAGGCTTACTATACATTAACACTACCCCTTAAGCCCTTATAACATCAAGAAGTAGAGTCTAAGTTAAGTTTACACAGAACAGAAGAAATACATAACATGCCTTAACATATTACAATTGACAACTCTTAACATTCATGACTCTACAATGTTCATACCAGTCAGAAACTTACTATGTTTTACATAACTTAAAGGCTTTGTCAATACATCTGCTATCATTTCACTTGTTTGTAGATATTTTATCTTAACAAAACCTTTCTGAACCAGATCTTTTACAAAATGATGCCTTAAGTCTATGTGCTTAGTCCTTTTATGACAGTATTCTCTAATCTGTAGTAATTTTTGAGCACTCTGATTATCGTTATATACCAACACATTAATATCACTTTGTACAATTTCAGATATAAAGTTTTTGACAAAACATAACTCTTTACATACGTCACTTATCGCTATGTACTCACTTTCAGTACTACTAAGAGACACGCAACGCTGCTTGCGTGATTCCCAACTGATAACACTTGAACCTAATTTGACAATGAAACCAGTGTACGACTTTCTATCGATAGGGTCATTGGCCCAATCCGCATCTGTCAGAGCAGTAAGATTGAAATTACAACTTCTATAGAAACATAGAGCATAATTTACAGTTCCCGCTAAATACCTTAAAATGCGTTTAGCTGCAAGCCAATGCGTTTTACCAAAGTCGTGATTATATTGACTTAGTTGACTACACGCGTATGCAATGTCAGGTCGAGTACATACCGACAAGTACATAAGACATCCTAACAGTTCTCTATACCTATATACCTCTTCATCTAAGCAATCATTAGTTTCAGCTTTACATAGCTTTGTGTTGACTGGCATAGGTGTAGAGACAGGTTTACATGTTTCCATACCAAAACGTTTTAACAGTTTTAAAATGTAACTCGATTGATCCAATTTTAAAATACCTTTAATTCTTTCACGACTAACATTTATTCCTAAGCAATTTTTCAGAGCACCCAAATCTTTAACATCAAAATTCTGTTTTAAAAGATCAATTAATTCTTTCCTAGTTACAGGGTCGTTACTAAAGATAAAATGATCATCTACATATAATGCAATAATAGTTAGCAATTTATTAGATTTCTTAACATATACACATGGCTCGCATTTACTTTGTACATAACCGTTATTTGATAGTAGCTCGTGAATTGTAGCGTTCCACATGCGACTAGCTTGCTTAAGGCCATATATACTTTTGTGCAACATACATACTTTGCTCTCGTCAGATATAAATCCTACTGGTTGTTCCATGTAAATGGTTTCATTTAATTTGCTATTTAAAAATGCAGTGGTAACATCTACATGATCTATATCCATATTTAATTCATTTGCAATAGAGAACAATATTCGCATGGTGCTGTGCCTGACTACCGGGCTGAAAGTCTCGCTGTAGTCTATGCCTTTCTTTTGTGAAAATCCACGAGCCACTAAACGAGCCTTAAACTTGTTATTACCTAAAGCATCTTCCTTTAATTTATAGATCCACTTGCACTTGACAACGTTAGCGTTTTTAGGACGCTCTACAAGAGACCATACGCCATTTTTAATGAGCGCATTGTACTCATCTTTCATAGCACTTTGCCAATTCTCGCTATGAAGAGAACTTAAAGCTTCGTCATATGTAAGTGGGTCGGCATCAATTTGAGTACACAAAGACATATCATAATCGTCATACCTTGCTGGGAGCTTGCTGCGAGTATTGCGAGCGGGTCGTGGAGTGACAGCCACAGAATCATCTGGACGAGTCACCAGATCCGAGCCGACGGTCACAGGAACACCTGGACTAGTCACACGTCTCGGGCTGACAGTCACAGTACCCTCAGGACGAGTCACGTGATCCGACGCGACGGTCACAGGAACACCTGGACTAGTCACTGCATCAGCGCCGACGGTCACAGGAACCTCTGGACGAGTCACCACTTCTTTCCCTTCACGAGACGACGCGCTTGTCTCCAAGACTTCGCTGATGTCGTCACGCTCCATGTCCTCACAGCTCATTTCCTCATCTCCCGTACAGTACTCCGTTCCTGGAACTGAAATTACAGATATGTTATTATTTGATTCCATACTATTATTTAAATCAGACCTATTACTATTATCACAGTTACTATTTAATATATCACTGGTACTCAAATCATTATTTTTAAAATTCATATTGTAATTGTATAAAATATCCATATTATTATTGCTCTTCTTAATGTCCATATCTCCTAAAAATTTATGTTCTAAAAACACAACATTCCGCGAGTAAATGATCTTCTTGGGATTTGAAGGGTTCACTAGCCTATAACCTTTGCATGTATCGCTATAGCCAACAAAGATACATAATTTTGATTTCGGGTCTAACTTACACTTACGCCTTTGTTCAGGGATCAGTGTGTATGCAACACAGCCCCATACTCGGAGGTGACCAAGATCAATACGCTGTCCGGTCCAAACCTCTTCAGGGACAGATCCTGATAGTGCACTGGTGGGGCTCCTATTCTTTAGGTAGATAGCTGTCATAATAGCCTCCCCCCAGTATTTTTTACTGAGACCTGATTGGAGTAGAATACATCTAGTCTTTTCCATTAAAAGGCGGTTAAGCCTTTCTGAAACTCCATTTTGCTGTGGTGAATATGGGACAGTTGTTTGATGAACAATCCCATGTCGTTTTAGAAAAGATTCAAAATTATTATTACAGTATTCTCCACCTCCGTCAGATCTCAAACACAATATAGGCACACCAATTTCTTTTTCAACTAGAGCTTTAAAATTAATAAAACAAGACATTACCTCGGATTTATTTTTAAGCAGGTATCCAAATGATTTTCTTGAGAAATCATCGGTCAGTGTCATCAGATATCTCGCTCCCCCCATACTGCTTACAGATACTGGCCCTAGCAGATCAGAATGTACCATCTCCAGCGGACGTGAAGCGCGCTTTGCCTGTCCAACGGGGAATGGCAGCGCAGTCTGCTTTCCCTGAAGGCAGCACGCACACGCAGTTACGTCAGTTTCAAAACCATCATCCTGAAACATAAGCATACTTTTTCTCCGCAGGGTACACATACCGTGATAACCAAGATGGCCAAGTCTCCTATGCCAGACACTGGCAGGCACTGTAGCATCCTTTGCGCTCTGTTTACTCTGCACTTCATCCTGCAGAGTGACTGAAGAGCACCCCTTGGGGACCTGCAAACACTGATTAGAGACACAACACATAACACTGCAATTTAATTTATAAATCCCATTTACTTTAGTTGCTGACCCGACTAGGCTAGAATTATTGAAAATATCACATTTCTTATCACTAAATGTGACAGTTAACCCTTTACTTGTTAATTTACTAACTGACAGCAAATTGTATGACAACTTTGGCACTAGCATGACATCTGACAAAGTAAATTTTTCATTACCAAAATTTATATCAATTTTACCTGTACCAACACAAGATAACTTTTCGTTATTGGCTATTACTACTACACTTGACATAGTCTTAAAGTCATATAAGACACTCTTATCATTACACATGTGCGCTGTACATCCTGAGTCCAAAATAAAACCATCACGCAGCACTGTGCTTTCTTCAGTAGATGAAGCCGTTGTGTTGACAGTCAGGACAACATCTTTCTTTTGCTGGTTTCTCTTCCGAGCAAAGCATTTTGATTTTGTGTGTCCTGGCTTTTTGCAAAAATGGCAAATTATTGTTCTTTTCTTCGATAAAAATGCCACACTTGTTGATGTCTCACTAGTATTCGCTTTTCTGCTTTCTTCTTGAAGAATACGTGTTCGCACAATCTCGCTAGACACTTTCTTGTTTAAACTTGCCGTCTCGATGCTTGATACAACGATGTCATATTCTTGAGGTAGACCGCTGAGTAATATTTCTGCAACTTCGTCATCGTCTATGACTTTTCCTATATCTCCTAACTGTTGAACTAGTTTCATTACTGCGTTGATGTAGTCAGACATGTTAGGATAACTTCCATACTCGATGCGATGAAGTTGTCTCAGCAGGAGCACTCGACGATACAGGCCCTTGTCTTCGTAGATGTTCGCTAGATTTTGCCAAGCATCTTTAGCCGTTTTGGCGTCGCAAACATACTGGTATAGCGATGAATGCAAAGCCAAGCAGATTCTTGCCAGAGCACGCTTGCCACGCGTCTCATTGTCGTCAGTACCGGCCACACAATCCCACAGCCCTTCCAATGTTAACAACATTTGCATTGCAAATTTCCACGAGATGTAATTATCAGCGCCCGTGAGCTTCTCGATGTGCGTATTGGTGTGAGGCACATGCTCGGTCGCATTGCCGTCTGTTTCCGCCATACTAATAGGTTATATAATTTCCTATTAATAATAAAAGCCACGCTCTGTAACAAATGTTACCATTAGGTACCCTAAGTACATACCCATGTATATAAGTACTACAGTTACCACTCGCTGGTTTCCACTAAAAACACATTTTGAATTAGGAAGCGATAAATTAAACAATAGGCTCTAATATTTTTTTGGAAAGTTTGACGGACAAAAGAAATAAGAATTGATTGCAAACGTTTACTTAAATGTTTAGGTTCGGATTTATGAGTCTCGAATTCATTGTGCTTTGCGTAGAAATAACTTGCACATGTTGCACACAGCACGGCGGCGTGGATTTAAGACAATAGGCAAACAAGATAATTTTTCAACTGAATAGCGATAGTCTTACACGTGCAGCCCTGTGTCGGCAGAATTTCGGTACCATAAAGCAATTTAATAAACGAGCAATAGAACAAAAGGACTTAGTCGTGAGAATTTTTAGAGGCAATGAAATCTGGGATTTTGGGGAACTGCGTGACAGTGGGGATAAGGGGATGACGGACAGTCAAGGTTTGATTTCTGAAGGAGACGGTAACTCCGAACTGACCTCGTTTTAATATCGGCCCGCGTACGTACAGTGTGATCGCTCTAAGTTCAGTATTACAGAAGTATAACTCGAAATTAAATTCAGTGAAGCGTTAAGCTTATATATGGGCAATTTGTGAATTAAGTGGTGAATATATAAAGGAACTTTAACTTCAGTGCAGCGTTTACAATTTAAGCGAAGGACACCTTATAGACTGTGTAGTTTTATTTACGTTAAGTGTGATTAAGTTAAGTACTAATTTTAGTTTTCTTAATGTAACGGAGTGAGGGCGTAAAGTAGTTCATCTATGTTGTTGTTATTCCTGCAATTTTAGCTGGGGCTGTACGAGAGATGCAGAAAGGAGGTTTCGGTGGCAGTCATCATTCTATCTACGTTTTTCCTTGTGAGTTCTGCAATAGAGGCTGAGATCGTACGAGACACTACAGTGAATTATTAGGAGGATGTTTAGCATTGGCCGTGAATCTGAATGAGTGGATGTACTTTGGCGTTACTTATAAACTCAACAATAATCATTCTTCTAATGTCACTATATCCTGAACTACCTAGTGTTTGATGCTGCAGCTTCTATCGCGTCTCACTTACATAATTGACTCCTGTATAAATCCCGGGCACCACGCACAATCGGACCTACGTCTGACGCCGTCTTGGATAACAGCAGCCAGTGTTTGTAAGTCGACTATTAATTTTGTCACATAGTTGCCTCCTTGCAGAATCTTCGACGATAGCGAAATCAAGCCACGTTTTGACGCTACGTCAGGATAAACGGGAGCTGCTATTGCAGACAGCCTTCTTCTTATCACGCTATTATTTTATTTATTAGTAACAAAATCAGAATCAAACACTAGTCTTGCTTGAGTAGGTATATTGCAAGCTAAGTAAGTCATCACACCTGATAGCGACGTACCAAGGGGAACTCCGGAATTGAATAGATCACCTTCGGCCGGCCGCTCGGTGTTTCCATTCAGCGGAGCGAGGAACCGGGAGACGGAGGCCACAGGCCATCTCACGACCTATCTTTCTTCTTGTTATTGTGCGCAGACTCAGGTGGACTCAACTTAGATTGCAATATTGTTAGGGCATAGCGTAGAAGAGCAAGCGCAGTATTTGAGCATATGCGTAAATTCATTATATCCCAGAGGAATGAATGAACGACAATTGGATGTGTGTTGAGTGAACGTTTCAAACTTAGCTCAATTAGCTTTGTTCTTTATATGCAGGATTTGTCGTACGTCTTGTCTAGGTAGAAAGCTTTTTTCCTCACAGGTACGCGGGGTCCAGAGTAAGGCGAGTTTTGAGAGTTCTGCGTCTTCTAAGCAAATCGTTAGATAATCCTCATCTGCATAGACGTAACTGTCGCATCATTGTTAGGTTAAATTTTATATTATTAGTTATAATATAATTGTAATAGATTTAAGTACAATTGATGAAAAAATGACTTACTGTTGAGTTTCTTTCGGCTTTCTTCTCAACAGCGGTCTCCTCTTGGGAAACGCCGGTAGACTCATTTTCAAACAAAAGCAAAATAAACGCTTTGAATTTAATCTTGATCTTTTGATTTTAAGCTCCTCAATTAGTCGAGTTTCTTGATTTAGTTTAGCAAGTGAGCGACAAGTATTTGTGCCACGCCATAACCATAAGTTACCGTAATAAAAAAATAAGCGTTAGGAAGTGAGCTTAGTGCGCTAAGACCCGGACTATTGGGAGAGAAAGTTCGAGAGACTGAGCAACGTCGTGATCCTGACGCTGCGGTCGCGCTCGCTGAATCGCCACGCCGAGCCGCATCGCAGACGCTGGAGCGCTGTACTTCGTACGAGTTGACGCCGAGACCGTCGCTTACGAGTTAAGTGACCATGATACAAGATGAGTCGGTGAGTGATAATATGAGATATTGAAATTAGACGATCACACAAACGTTATTCTGGCCACTATTATTTCGAGGAAATACACACAACGTATGGGGTCCTTTATATCAGCTAAATTAGGTCGTATATAAGATAGTGCTAGGTAGGCTACATATTATACACATAGATAGGATAGGCTCTAGATAGAGATGATATAGCTATAGTTAGGCAGGGAAGAGACTTTTATTACAGTTGGTGCGCGTGACTGCAGGATATCAAGTCATTAAAAATTGAAATCATTAAATTGTTTCAATTACTTGATTTAAGAATCTGAGTTATTTGGTAGAGATAGTTTCCTAATAGTCATACGTTTTTATTAGTTACTTAAGACGTAGTTTAGTTACAGTAGTTACAACGATTTAGAGTAGGATAAGAAATTAGTTAACGTAGTTTAATTATTTAAGTACATAGGTATTATCATCGTCATCATCATAATTATATTTGCTAGCCAATTGAATTGATGTGTTTAAAGCATATTTAAATAATAAGTGTTTAAGGTTGTAGAGGTTGGTTCTACCGAAATATATACAAATACATCGTAATGTGTATTCGTTATAATACGGACATTATTTATTTAAGGAACTTGTATTTATGTGTGTCTGTTTTAGAATATTTTAATTAACGAAAAAAATACTTTATTACATATCGACACTTAAGAGCACATAGGTACTACGTCCGTCTGTCTCAGGATACTTTGGTTGATGAAAATATTTTAGCCTCATGTTTCATGCTGAAACAAAGCGAACTAGAGTCTGTCTGTCTGTTCAAGATATTTTATATAATCGAAATATATTCGATACTATAGTCATTACTGAAATAAAATGTATGCATATATTGTATGCAATAGCAAGTATGTATGTATTGTTTTTGTGTCATATTACTGGTAATTAGGCTTATTTAATAGGGTTAGCCATCTTAGTTATAAGAGAGGTAGGATACATTATTTAAGAAATTAGTTATAAAAAAATAAATATTTTTTGTTGTAGTTTGGGTGGGTTCGACTCCCGCCAAATGTACATTAGAGTAATATAAGCGTTAAATACAATTTAATAGAGAAACCCAAGGTCAAACCCTGTTGACATATTTCACCGTATTTTTTTTTAGTCTTAGTTAAATTTTAGTTTTACAAGCATGAGGATATTTAGTAAATTTCTGCACGGCTGCAGGTTCAATCCCTGTGTAAATTAATTGTATAGGGGTTCTAAGTTCAGTTCAGTTCAACGCAGGTTCGATCCCTGAGTATATTTTTATCTGTTACTACTTAAGTGTTTGATGACATGCAAGTCTTTGGAAAGTAAAGGAGCAGGTTCAATCCCCGTGTAAAATAATTGTATAGAGGTTTTAAGTTCTTAAGGTTGCAAAAATGCAGGTTCGATCCCTGAGTAACTTAATTTTTTGTCGGTTTACTAAGTGTTATATGACATACAAATTGTAGGACTGTGAAGGCGCAGGTTCAATCCCTGTGTAGTTAAATCAATGTGTTATTTCTGATAACCACTTAAAGAGCGCGAGGGCGCAGACTCCATTCTTACTAAAGGTTATACAACGAACGAACGATATACTGGGTTCGATTCCCACTTTCTTTTTTATGAAATTGACAAATTTTTGCTTCGGTTTCGTTGGCTTATACGTTCAAGTTCGACTCTTGTGTACCATTTTTATGATTAAGTATGAATTTGAGAAATGACGACGCTTAATTTGAGATAGTCATGTCTATTATAAGACAGGTTGTGGTGACTTCTGCGTTAGCATTGCATGTACACTGTACAATGAGAAAATGGTCATCTACATAAAGGTAAAAATATGTCAGCATATTTTTGTGAAAAATTTAGTGAAGCAAGCCTTATTACCACGTATTTTAACACTAAAGATAGCATCGTGAACACAATTATGATTATGACACACTACCCAAAACAAATAAAGTTATTATGGCTTGCTAAAGGTTTAAGCGATGCGAAGTCAGCACTAAATTTTTTTTTTTTGCGAGGCGTAGACGCTATCTATGACAACGACATGGACATTGAAGCTCCCATAACAGAAACCAACCGTGTAAATTCCATATTGGGAACACATAATATAAATGTGTGACGTAAATTAAGAAAAAGGCAACGTCAACGTCAAAATAAGAAGAATAGAAAAGGAAAGCCAAGTAATAAATAATCAATCTTAGATAGAACTACGACATCGATTTAGTTTACGTGAGGTATCATTTGAACATAGTTCAATAGATATATTATATTTAGTTGTTAATAGGTTATGCATAGTTTAATATTTTCATTAAGATTCTATATAGGAGATATCCTCAAAATTTTGTACTCTTCGTTAGCAAAATGTATCGTCTATCTGAGGGCGTCTGTAACAAATGTTACCATTAGGTACCCTAAGTACATACCCATGTATATAAGTACTACAGTTACCACTCGCTGGTTTCCACTAAAAACACATTTTGAATTAGGAAGCGATAAATTAAACAATAAGCCCTAATATTTTTTTGGAAAGTTTGACGGACAAAAGAAATAAGAATTTATTGCAAACGTTTACTTAAATGTTTAGGTTCGGATTTATGAGTCTCGAATTCATTGTGCTTTGCGTAGAAATAACTTGCACATGTTGCACACAGCACGGCGGCGTGGATTTAAGACAATAGGCAAACAAGATAATTTTTCAACTGAATAGCGATAGTCTTACACGTGCAGCCCTGTGTCGGCAGAATTTCGGTACCATAAAGCAATTTAATAAACGAGCAATAGAACAAAAGGACTTAGTCGTGAGAATTTTTAGAGGCAATGAAATCTGGGATTTTGGGGAACTGCGTGACAGTGGGGATAAGGGGATGACGGACAGTCAAGGTTTGATTTCCGAAGGAGACGGTAACTCCGAACTGACCTCGTTTTAATATCGGCCCGCGTACGTACAGTGTGATCGCTCTAAGTTCAGTATTACAGAAGTATAACTCGAAATTAAATTCAGTGAAGCGTTAAGCTTATATATGGGCAATTTGTGAATTGAGTGGTGAATATATAAAGGAACTTTAACTTCAGTGCAGCGTTTACAATTTAAGCGAAGGACACCTTATAGACTGTGTAGTTTTATTTACGTTAAGTGTGATTAAGTTAAGTACTAATTTTAGTTTTCTTAATGTAACGGAGTGAGGGCGTAAAGTAGTTCATCTATGTTGTTGTTATTCCTGCAATTTTAGCTGGGGCTGTACGAGAGATGCAGAAAGGAGGTTTCGGTGGCAGTCATCATTCTATCTACGTTTTTCCTTGTGAGTTCTGCAATAGAGGCTGAGATCGTACGAGACACTACAGTGAATTATTAGGAGGATGTTTAGCATTGGCCGTGAATCTGAATGAGTGGATGTACTTTGGCGTTACTTATAAACTCAACAATAATCATTCTTCTAATGTCACTATATCCTGAACTACCTAGTGTTTGATGCTGCAGCTTCTATCGCGTCTCACTTACATAATTGACTCCTGTATAAATCCCGGGCACCACGCACAATCGGACCTACGTCTGACGCCGTCTTGGATAACAGCAGCCAGTGTTTGTAAGTCGACTATTAATTTTGTCACATAGTTGCCTCCTTGCAGAATCTTCGACGATAGCGAAATCAAGCCACGTTTTGACGCTACGTCAGGATAAACGGGAGCTGCTATTGCAGACAGCCTTCTTCTTATCACGCTATTATTTTATTTATTAGTAACAAAATCAGAATCAAACACTAGTCTTGCTTGAGTAGGTATATTGCAAGCTAAGTAAGTCATCACACCTGATAGCGACGTACCAAGGGGAACTCCGGAATTGAATAGATCACCTTCGGCCGGCCGCTCGGTGTTTCCATTCAGCGGAGCGAGGAACCGGGAGACGGAGGCCACAGGCCATCTCACGACCTATCTTTCTTCTTGTTATTGTGCGCAGACTCAGGTGGACTCAACTTAGATTGCAATATTGTTAGGGCATAGCGTAGAAGAGCAAGCGCAGTATTTGAGCATATGCGTAAATTCATTATATCCCAGAGGAATGAATGAACGACAATTGGATGTGTGTTGAGTGAACGTTTCAAACTTAGCTCAATTAGCTTTGTTCTTTATATGCAGGATTTGTCGTACGTCTTGTCTAGGTAGAAAGCTTTTTTCCTCACAGGTACGCGGGGTCCAGAGTAAGGCGAGTTTTGAGAGTTCTGCGTCTTCTAAGCAAATCGTTAGATAATCCTCATCTGCATAGACGTAACTGTCGCATCATTGTTAGGTTAAATTTTATATTATTAGTTATAATATAATTGTAATAGATTTAAGTACAATTGATGAAAAAATGACTTACTGTTGAGTTTCTTTCGGCTTTCTTCTCAACAGCGGTCTCCTCTTGGGAAACGCCGGTAGACTCATTTTCAAACAAAAGCAAAATAAACGCTTTGAATTTAATCTTGATCTTTTGATTTTAAGCTCCTCAATTAGTCGAGTTTCTTGATTTAGTTTAGCAAGTGAGCGACAAGTATTTGTGCCACGCCATAACCATAAGTTACCGTAATAAAAAAATAAGCGTTAGGAAGTGAGCTTAGTGCGCTAAGACCCGGACTATTGGGAGAGAAAGTTCGAGAGACTGAGCAACGTCGTGATCCTGACGCTGCGGTCGCGCTCGCTGAATCGCCACGCCGAGCCGCATCGCAGACGCTGGAGCGCTGTACTTCGTACGAGTTGACGCCGAGACCGTCGCTTACGAGTTAAGTGACCATGATACAAGATGAGTCGGTGAGTGATAATATGAGATATTGAAATTAGACGATCACACAAACGTTATTCTGGCCACTATTATTTCGAGGAAATACACACAACGTATGGGGTCCTTTATATCAGCTAAATTAGGTCGTATATAAGATAGTGCTAGGTAGGCTACATATTATACACATAGATAGGATAGGCTCTAGATAGAGATGATATAGCTATAGTTAGGCAGGGAAGAGACTTTTATTACAGCTCACTCACCCTGATCGCTTTCTTTGCTTTCTTCGGTACCTGCTTCAGCTTCGACGATACCTGGGCCCATAACCTGATGTGATGTAGATATGTGTAAGCGACACAGGGGAATAGCTTTTTAGGTCAGGTACATTTGGGCGAGCAGCGGGCGATAAATAAAAACAACAGACGGTTAAACTTGACTGTCTAATCAGGAAATACTGCACAACTTTACAGAACATTAGTTTTATATAAAGATTTCAAAGGATTGCAATCTTGATACATTAGGTTAGCGGAATGTCAGAGCGAAGAGGAATGACAGGTAGAAGTATCTCTCTGACATTAGATAATTTGTTGCCATATCCTTTTTTATTCATAAAGAAGGATTTGACAGCTTGCCATATACAAATAGAAATTGTTATAAGGCTTACTATACATTAACAGAGTAGAGTAGAATAGAATGTTTTATTGTCATGTGTGAATGATTTAACGTTGTGCGGGGTTACAATAGGGTGTTCCATTAATGTTACGAAAATAGTAATAAAAAGTCAAAATATAATTTCAATTAAGTACTTAGGTATACAAAATAAACAACCAATCACCTTGAACCTATATCACATTACATTAACAACCTAAAATAAGATAAAATTAAAACGCATCTAAGACACGTACCTACCTATGTTGTGCTGCTATCAAACTGAGCTTGAGTAAACTGGAGATTTGGTCTTTATTTTATCTACAAGAGCAGCAAAGATGAGCTGTTTTGGTAGTGGAAATAAGAAGATGGATCCCTTATTCTTTTTTGGGAAAAAAATCTTAGGTAATGTTTTTATGTACGGTACCTACTTACACAAATAATTTTAAGTACTTTTAATTTTACTCCATTGAATTTAGTGACCCAAATAAAAAGAAATAAATAAGCTGATTTTTATCGTATAGAAGATTCTATACGTATATATATATTTTATGTTACCAAAATGTAATTCCACACCTAGGGAATTAGATTTCATGGACCAAACCGAATCAAACACGCTATATTTACAATTACCAAATATTAAGATCATGCGACTATATTACCTAACAAATAAATAGAAAACGTATTCGACTGGAGAATTTAGGTTTCTGTCAGCTATGTCTAGTGCCATCTTTCGGGCACACTAGGCAATAATCTCTTGGACAATAGCTTGCGCACCGAACAATGCTAATTATTGAAGCTGTCAAGCGCAGGGCCGCTGAAGATGACCGCGGGGGCGGGGCGGGTAGCAAACGGAGCTATTAACATATCTTCATGGCTAACAGCGGTTCTGCTCTGAGGGACACTTATGGAGCTGATAATATTAGTACATTAGCAAAAAGACGCTTACTGCACAGAAAGGGCTTACGAGCTGAAAACGTATGCGTTTTTGACTCCGCCTTTCTGGCACTGCTCTTAGGCATTCTTAAGGTGTGGTCGCCACACCGTAGGGCCGCCATACAGTTTGCGTGTCATTTACACAAACAACCAATGAACACAGTTCTCCGGCAGTTTGGCGAACATCATGAGATAATACTGTAGTCTTTTATTCTGTGGCATTGTAATGGAAACCGTCTTGGTGCATTGTCTGTGTGAATTTAATCTATCAGGCACACTATTAGACAATTATCTGATAGACACTAGTTCGAACGACGAACAGTGACAATTAGTGACGCTGTTTAGCGTGGGTCGCTGAAGATGGCTGCGGGGGGCGGGGTTATTAAGATATCTCCATGGCTAACAGATGTTGTAAGAATACTTATAGGCTTATAGGGTAATTCCGGGGTAGATGGCCATGAGGGAGAGATGGCCCGTCGAAATAATTCCTGAACTGTTGGCTAGATGGCACTTGTAATAGTTTAGTTCGCTTGGCGACACGCGTAGAAGCAAGGGTACGTGCAACTTTTTGGCGAAAAAAAATCAAAAAGTAAGTAAAATCTTTGTTATTTGTTTTGTGAAGTGGAAATATTTTTCAGAGGGTTATTGCTTTAGGTGGTTATGATATTAGTTTCGTAAAATAATGGTTATTTTTGGTTTGGTTACAAAGTATGCGAGTAACAGTTTGTCCTAACCTTAAATTACTCGCATCGTGTAGCGACTTATTTTTTTTTAGTTGTGGTCATCTCTCCCGGAAGAAAAGGCGAGTGTTAGTCGGTATATGATGGCCATATGGCCATCCGAAGAAAAGCTATCCGATGACTATCTGATAGCAGTAACAACGTCCCTTAAAATTGATAGCAAATTAGAATAAGGAAAAGAAGTTAAATGAAAGAGATATTTGCCGCGGATGTGGAAAAAAAAATTATGAAACCCTTCTTTTCGAGAACTGGCTTCAATGAATGGTATGCCAATTTTGGGTACAAGAAAATTGCACTGAATTTGAAGACATGTGCTCTGATCGTGGTGCAGAGAAGAAAGGCTTTAGTAAAAAGGATATAAGACCGACAACTATGTAACAATTAGAATTAAGGATATGGCCATCTTACCCGTTATGCCATGGTCATCACACCCGGACACCCCGGGTGAGATGGCCAATCGTGAATTTAAAAAAATGCATATTTTTTAGGCTATCCTATTAGAAATTAATATTTTTGTTTCTATAATTTTAAGAGGCCTTATTCCTTTTAAAAGGCTGATTGTTTTAGACATTTTTCTCTATGATCAAACATGTTTCTTAACATAATATTTATGTTACTACCTAGAACAGGGCTATTGGGATTTATTGGTATATACTAGAAACCTACAGTTAGAATTTTTCATTGATAATTTTTGTTTCAAAAACTACTCGAAATTGACAAAATTCACGCGGAAAATTTGATTTTTCTAATTATTTTCGACTGCACGCAATAAAAGCATGAAATAGCTACGTTACTACCTAGAACTCGGTGACAAGTGTTATTCACTTCAAAAAATTGGTTGAAATTATCAGTATATTTGTCATAATATGAAAAAAAAAATTTTTAAAAGGAATAAGGCCTCTTAAAGTTGATTGTTGATCGATGAGCCTTATAAGAAGACTCAAAGTCACTCAGAGAGCAATGGAGAGGGCTATGCTCGGAGTTTCTTTGCGAGATCGAATCAGAAATGAAGAGATCCGCACAAGAACCAGAGTAACCGACATAGCCCGAAGGATAGCAAAACTTAAGTGGCAATGGGCAGGGCACATCGCTCGTAAAACCGACGGCCGCTGGGGCCATCGAGTTCTTGAGTGGCGACCACGCACCGGACGACGCAGCGTGGGTAGGCCCCCCACAAGGTGGACTGATGACCTGGTGAAGGTCGCTGGAGTCCGCTGGATGCGGGAGGCGCAGGACCGGTCATGGTGGCGTTCTCTGGGGGAGGCCTATGTCCAGCAGTGGACGTCTTTTGGCTGATGATGAAAGTTGATTGATTAAAGTTTAATCACAAATAAAGATTTCTATAATAATGTGTAAGATTTTTTTTTAACAGCATTTAAGAAAAACTATGGCCAACTACCCCGGACTTACTTATAGTCAGTGCATGAGTGACCGTTTCGACGCTTAAGAAATTGTCTAAGTAACAAAAATACAATCTTACAGAAAACGTTTTAAAAAATTGAATTTCAAATTATTGAAAATATATAAAGACGATTGAAATGATAAAAATGTACTAAAACTATTTTTTATACGAGGCACCTCTGTAACATTGCCCTGAACAACTTTGATTTATTTCCCTATGTTTTGCAAGATTGAACTATTCAGTTAATGTTGTTCTATGTTAACATTTAAACATTCTGTTACTTTCGCGCTATGTTCCAAAGTACTGCTTCAGACCTATTGCCAACATATTTAGGTCATTTAGGATTTAAAAATAAATGTACGTCGGTACTTTAGTTGAGGGGGTTATATTCACTCTCACATTGTTCTAAGTCCATTCCCAACGCTTGACTAGTTAGGTTAGCAATGCAAACCACAACTCGATGTAAGATTCAATCTCTTGATTGCAGCACGTCCATTAACGCTAATGCAGGCGCGCGTTTGCCTTGTTCTATATTCATAGGACTTGAGCCAATTTAGGGCTTAAGATATAGTGCTCCATACCTATTATTACGTTTACTATTTCACAACACGCCTTACTAATTGATAAGGAACGTATTTTGTGATTCCAAGTACCTTTTAGGTTTTAACCAATTTTGCGGTACCTACTGAAATTGTAATAACACTTACAGTTAGATTTAAACTAAACACTGAAATTCATGAGGATATTTTTTAAGTTGTTTACTAGATTAAATAATTTATTGCAAGAAAAACTTAACTTATAATAGTTATAATAGTTATAATAGTTATAAACAAAGAAATAGTAATAAAAATAATAATGTGTAGCAAAAAGTTATAAAACACATCTCTGCAAGTTGCAGTTTAGCTAGTGCTGCGAACTGGGAATGGCTGCTCCGTCGTCAAACCCCAACAGTTTCGCTGCAGGTTTGAATTTGTGACGTGTGCCTCGTATGCACATACTGGAGGCTCGAATTATAGCAGTGCATATCCTTGTTCTAAGCCAACCCAGTATCGTACTCAGCGATTTGTTCCAACGGTCCGAGAGGGCTTCGCCTAAGTGTTTGACGAAGGAGGCCATCTGTGGTGCGAATATGCCATCGACAGAGGTCACGAGGGGGGTGAAAGTAGCATGTTTCACTTCGCAGGCAGCAGAGTATTTTCTTTGTTTTTCAGTCTCAGCAGATTTTAGGACAGAAGTGACATGACGTGCAATGTAAGAGGGAGCGTCGGTGTCTACGACACGGATATCGAATAACGCCTCTCTCTGTGAATTCCATACGCCACGGCAGGATAAGTCACCGCGTAATCCAAGGTCACCTTCTGTGATTATAGGTTCTATTGTGATGTTGCCCCATGCTTGGTGACATAGTTCAGCAAATAGGTCTCGTATTTCGTTGTGCCGTCTTGAAATTAGCCCGCCAGTCTTGCAACAGAGAGCATGGTCGATATTAAAATAGCTGTTGCCGCATCCGTCACAAGAGGGTGGCATTGAGTTTGGGGTTCTGTAATAGCGTATTGCCAGGGCATCTCTGAATTCATGAGGAGACAAGTCGAAGTTATCTTTCTTTGTTGGTATAGCAGATAGCCAGGTGGAAGACTTTGTTTTCATTTTCGATGCGATTGATCTTTCTATAGCTCGTCGTTTGTTAGGGGATAGTTTGGCCAATATAGTGTCTAAAAGTTCGTCGTCACGAGCATCTTTTATTGTTCGGCTCTCTTTGCGTGCGTCAATCAGGGATTTATTGTGTTGGGCTAGGTCTACATGTTGTGTCCTGATCAAAGCCGATGAGAGGATTAAACAGCCTTTTTTGGAAGAATTGTAGCTCAAATTATTCTCGGTAGACGGATTAGATATTGCCAAACCACCTTTATGCACAGGAAGGGAAAACAGATCGGCTTCGTCGGGTGTGATTTCACTGCCCATCAGAGTTGGCATGAAATTGGTCCGTAATGCATGTGTCAGTGGTTCAAAGAGTACGTTGGAATCGGCGATTACACGTTGTAGGAATGACCATTTGAATTGGGCAGCTTTAGTGAGTGCTGTGTAAGCTGCTTGGGGAGAGTCTTTACAGATATGTGTCAGTTTCTCGATTATTGAAATAAATAGCTTTACTTGGTTTCTTATAAAGTCTTCTTTTCCTTTGCCTATGTAACTGCCAAGGAAGGGTGAACCTACGGTGATGGTAATGTTAGTTCCTTTAAAAATCTGTTGTGCTTTATTTTTGTCCGTTTCAGATACGATAAGGATTGTCTTTTTAGGTTGAGGGAAGTATCCATATGCCGGTCCTGTGTTGCAGATCTGTTCCCACCATTTACGAAGGCTTTTGAAGTTTCCCTGGGCCGATGAGTCATCCGCATACCATGCCTGGAGTGTATTCTGTTCTTTTTTTTGTTTGTTGATTATGGGTAATGTTGCAAGAGCATATAGTGGCATAGCAAGTGGATCGCCTTGGGTTACGCCTTCTTTGCTATACAATCTTGTGTCTGAGTTTCGAATAACAAGCTCTGCGTGGCCATTATATGTGTTGTACAGGAAACGGGCACAATGTGGCCAATATATTCTGGCATGCCACAGAGCAAGCTGCCTATTTACACTGTTGAATGCGTTATTAGCATCAACGAGGAGCATTCCCCATTCGGAACCTGGTTGACATTTCTCTTCGAAAGTGTCATTCATTGCATGTATGGCTCCTTCGATCCCGCTGTTGATGCCGCTGCATAGTTGCCATTGTCCACAGGCTTCGGTAACTTCAGAACCGGTTGCTAAGATCATACATTTGGAGAGGATTCTTCGAAGACATTCCCCAATTCCGATGGGTCTCACGCCTGGGCATTTATCTAGAGCTACTAGACGGCTCGACATAAGTCAAAGTCAAAGTCAAAGTCAAAATTATTTATTCCATTGACATAAATTATGCACTAGAATAAGTCTTAAAACATGATATATGGTTATTCTAATATTACACGAAACAAATTATTAAATTATATTGTTATATTATACTTTATAGATGAGTCATTCCATATTCAGTTTTCATTTAATTTAAATTCAATGTCATAATATTCCTTTATGTTGTACAGTGCGTGTTCGGTTAATTTACTTTTTAAATACAATTTAAATTTAGCGTCATTGAGTGAGGTTACACAATCGGGTAGATGGTTGTACATTTTTAGGCTCTGATGGATGAAACATTTTTTAGTCTTAGCCAGTCGAATTTTTGGTAGGCACAACTTATTTCTGTTGCGTGTGGGATAGTTATGAATATCCTTTCTCCTTATACTGCCACCGATGTTTTTCCGTGCATACAGTAAGTTTCTATAAGCGAATAGTGAATAAAACGTCATTATACCAGTCTTTCTGAATATGGCTCTGCAGGTCTCTCGAGCAGTCAGACCAAAAATGTTTCTAAGAGCTCTTTTTTGCAGTCTAAAAACTCTTGATGATGTTGCTGCATGTCCCCAAATTAAAACTCCATAAGACATTAATGAGTGAAAGTATGCGTAGTATACAGTCTTACTTGCTTGAATGCCACATAACTCCTTAATTTTTCTAATTAAAAAGGCAGCTTTCGTAAGTTTTTTGCACAGATAATCAATATGTCTATCCCATTTTAATGCACTATCTATAGTTATCCCTAGAAATTTTGTCTCTTTATTATATGGTAATTTGTTTCCTTCATATTCTAGATGTACATTTTCTGTTGTAGGCTTTAGGCTGTATTGCATAATTTGCGTCTTATTGGCATTCAGTTAAGAGCTTGTATTTGTATCCAGGGAACGTATTCGTTATTCAATTTCATAGTGAGTTGGGCTATGGCATTTCTTAGGTGCAGGCTCGCCTCGCCGAAACGTAAGAGGAAATCCTTCCAGTTTTCAGAGGTTGAACCAGTTGGACCCCCACCGCCGTGTAGTTTTCTTGCAATTTGCTCGACGTGGTTACATGTTATGTCCACTTCCAATAATGGTGGCATTTCGGGGAAATCCTCAGGCAAGACAAATAAGTTAGGGTTGGCGTTTGCCGGGGGTGGATGTTTTTCTCTTAGTACGTCGCTGACGGTTTTACCGGTACAATCAATTTCGTCGTTAGTATTCAGGACTTTGCTTGTATCTTTGGTTAACAGCCAACTTAGGGCCTCACGGACTTTGCCACGTTGAATTAGTCGAGTGAATGTTTGTGTTGCTACGTCATTATTGTTGTATTTTCGACTTGGATTTTATCGATTCTGAGATTAAAATATCAAACTGCTCGTCGGCCCACAGTTTAAGGCGGCGATCAAGTAATCTGCTAATATCTTTAGCTTGTTTAATGTTTTTGTCCCTTTGTAGCATTACGGCTGTGTAAATTAGTAATCGTTCTGAAGGATAATTCAGCTTGGTTAGGTGTTCTATTTCGTCAGCAAGTGTATGAACGAATTTTCTACTAGCTGTGCCAAAAGGGAGATCGTAAAGTTTTCCATGGAGTGAGCATATGTCGTTCCATCTTTTTTGCCATATACCTGTCTTCGGTCCTGTGTTATTGAGATAGGGCGATCCATATACTTCTTCTAGTGGTGATGCAAAATGCGAGTGATGAGTGGAAGCTTGTTGTGAAGAGGACTGCTCGCCGTGGGCAGCACGTATGTGACGCTGCAGGCCATTTCTTTTAAAGGTCTTTGAACAGGTGGGACAGGTTTCTTGATTGCTTATATTGACTGCAGTCGTATTACTTTCTTCAAAACACAATTTTGTTGAGAGCAATTAGCATGTTGACATAAGGTATGAATGTTGATAATTTTGTTTTACGGCAATTTTGAATCAATTAAACACTTTCACTATATAATTTAGATATTCTGGTATATTTTAAGAGTATGTTAGTGTTGCGTATTGCAGAGATGTGAATTATTTGAAAGAAATTTATTTGGATTTTCAAAACAACGGGTGACGTTGACATTGACAGAATTTTTTAAGTTGTTGTTGTGTAAAGAGTGTCTCTAGAGTATTGTGTATTATTTCTAGAGCGTTGAACATATCTAACGTTTAATTTTACCGAGAAACATAATATGTGACCCAGAATCCTCTAGGGTATGTTTCCTTCTAACATGCAAACTGTGACGGCTCAGATCATATATCAATATTGCTAGCGATGTTATCTTATGTATTCGTAGCTCTCCGCAACAGGGATGTTGAAGATCTCGAGTGTTACGTTCAGACGTTTCCTTAAGCTCCGGAGAAATTGTTACCTAGTTACATATAAATTCGACAGAAACTAGCTATTGTTCTTTAGAACAATAATCATAATAACAACTGGATTTTTTTGTTGGTTTGTCATTCTTCCACCTAATACGACCTAACAAACCATACTCGTGTCTTTATGGTGCGGATACCGAAGATACCGGACTTTATGGTAACATTCGTTAATGAAAAACAAGTACAATACATTATCATCACGTAAACGCGCGTCCTAGAAGTAGGTATAGTAAATACGCTTAGCATTTCACGAACAAAAAGTAAAGGTACAGAGGGCGTATTAGCGGAATATAATGCTTAATTTCACGCGATGTGCGTAACGACGCGGTAGCTCAGGGGTCAGAGCACTACTCCGGATAAGTGGAGGTTGTAATTTCGAATCCCATCTGCAATGTAGTGGAATGAATAATATTTATTTTAAACCTCTGTATCAGTGACGTCCACTGATGGAGAAAGACCTACGATTACCACTTCTAGCGCACTTTATTTGGTCATTCGTCCACATTGTTAGAGGCCTAACAACACTGCTTTTCCGGTGCGAAATCGAAACCCCAAAAATCCTTTTTTTTTTGGCAATAATTAGAAATGTATCAGGGCTGGCAAGCCCTCACTACCAGTGAACCGGACTTAGTGTGAGAGTATAAACCCCTCGGTCGTCAGTTTTATGAGCAATGCGCTTTGATACCTTATATCTAGTACTATATCGGGTACTTTGGTTCTTCTACATATTAAAATACATTGGACAAGAGGGAAACCGCAAGGAATCCATGATTACTAACGAAAATGTCCCAAATGCAAAGGTAAATAAAACTGCGAATGCACGAGACAGCGGTCAAGAGTGCGGTTTGGAAAGCAACGTAAACAAGCACGTTTTAGGTTACATTCACTTTTGAGCGAACATTGAAATGGGAGTAGATGCTTTTACATATCTCTGGGGCAAAGTTTATTCAGTTTCAAAGGTGGCGATGAACTGGAGTACGATACTTAAATAGAAGCGATTGGCGAGCTAAAAGGGGACTAAGTAGAAAATACGGCGATCGAGATAATCTTCTATAAAAATCAATATCTGTACCTACGTTGAAGATATTTAACTAAAAAGTACCGAAAAAGATTATATTTTTTAAAGTGCGCCTCATCAGCTGCCCTTTAATGGCTATTAGCTGTCTATAAACAGATAGGTATAGGTTTTTTATTTACTTCAGCTGCAATACTACTGCGCCAATCGCGTCGTCTTTAATTCTACAACATATCGACACATAGGTACAATTACACGTACATTGATATTGGTTTTGCAATTTGATACATTGTCTGGGACCGATCAAAATGTACATTTAATTATCCATTTAATTCAACACTAAAAAGGGGTTTTGCTAACCGCACCAAATTTCCACGTCAGTCCTAATAACAGTATCGATAACTCTCAATTAATTTTTCGTTGAACCCTTGTCATTTTGAGGGATGTAATGTATACGGGATCTTACCCGAGTTTAAGGAACGCCTCCTACAAATGAGAAGGGGAAGCCTGGAGCACACAATAACTCTCACAAATGTCACTTAAACTACTAACTTATACAACTCCTACAAATGAAAGCCGAATAGGAGAACAATTTGCACACGAAATGTATGACAATAGTTCAGCCTTCTTAGCAAGTCAATCTACATTACCAAATATCTTTGCCTTTATTATCTCAATTTCATCATTCGCTTCAAAGAAATGCAGATCAAACGAATTACCTCCTCCTATTTATTTTCGTTTCACAGAGAAAAAAAAACGCGTAATAATATTTTATGTTCCGTAAGAAATCTTCCCGGCTCAAATATGAATCATGCCTACAAGATTTGTTGAAATTATATTCTAATGTTTTTGAATCAAAGATAAGATGATACTAATGATGCGATAATTCAAATACGGTTAGAGATTGTTTTGTCGAAATAAGCTTATTCAGTTATTCGAATTTGCGCATAGCATAGCATATGGGTAAGGGTTTTAGAATAAGTACGGTATGGCAGCAAATTCGTAAAAGGCTTATAAAATTGTACATCTGGAGTATAGCCCTATATGGAAGCGAAACATGGACAATGACACAGCGTGATAGAGAACGGTTGGAAGCATTCGAGATGTGGTGCTGGAGACGAATGGAAAGGATAAACTGGACGGAAAAAGTTACGAATGAGGAAGTGCTTATAAGAGTAGAAGAGAAAAGGTCGTTGTTAGAAACCATTGAAAACAGAAGGGGAAAGATGTTTGGATACCTGCTACGACACGACGATTCCATAAAAACTATTATTGAAGCAAAGATTGAGGAAGGAGGAAGAGAGGAAGACCTAGGAGATGTTATATAGACCAAATCAAGGAGAAAGTAGACGGCGTGTCGTATCAGGACATCAAAAAGAAAGTTGAAGATAGAGAAACATGGAAGTTGCTCCACCGACAAGAGCTAAGCTCTTAAATCTCTGATGATGACGGTATGGCAGAGTTTTGATACAACCGATTTGCGAAAGATGTAGCCCGTTTTGGTTTTATGTGTGTGTCGACGAACCAATCATACTCGTAGAAACGTTATGCTTGTGACATTGACGACGCACACGGACGAAACTCAGCCGTGGCTAATCAAAACTAGCTTCATTTTCAAGCTCTTACTAAGTTTCTAGGAGTATTTATTCTAAGTTAAGGACCAAAAACCTGGACAAAATTTAGGCGTATAGCCACGCAAACCGAAAATTTTTTGAATAGTTCCGTTATGCGACGAAAATTTACGATAAAATAGGAAACCTTAAAATAGAACCTTATCTATATTTTACGATGTTTTATTGTCGTCGCACAATGGAAACTTCGATACAATTAGTTGCAATTTTTATTAAGTGAGTTGAAAGGTGGTAAACGTTTTGTTCTTCACCCAGGGGGGGTATTCGACCAATTTTAGAGATATAATGGAGATCTCTCCTTTTCATCGCCATCCGTCACTTTTGACGTGTGCCTACTTGACAAGTGGCGATATCCCTAGAACATCGCAACTTCGTCAATTCGGACGCGCAAAATTTTCGCTTCCTTTGTATGTGACGGCATAAATAACAGGCGCATACTTTAAATTGACCGCGTAGTACGTGAAATTAGTCCGTTACGTTTCGTTCAAATTAGAAATTTATATACATGAATAACATTTTTGACAATCATTATCGCCTTCGTATTTCCAAAATTGAGATGAGATATGTCACTTTTAAGCTCATCGCATTTAAATGACAGTTCAATGGCGATATAACTGTTATCTAATAGAGATTTGACGTTTGGCGATCACTCAAATGTCAATCTCGAATTAGGTCCCAGTTTTTATAGATAGTTACGTATGAAAAATGTCCTGTCGTGCAGGTTTTATTAGAAATATCAACATTAGATCATGTACTCGTGTGTAAAACTTTAATTATGTAATTAGTTTGAATTCAATTTCCATGCAATATAATCCGAACATATATAATATAATTTTGTTCCTTTTAGGTTCGAGATCTTAGGTCCGTGGGGTCCCAGTGCCCACAAACTCCTAACTGACCTCAGTAAACGGCTCATTGAGTCTATTTACTGGTGACCGAAGAGCTCGCAGCTTCCTCGCACAACGCATCTGCATTGCGATTCAGCGAGGAAATGCTGCCAGCGTCTTCTCCCGAAGATCCTCCTTGCCGGGGGGGCACAGTTTTGTAGACTTATTTTAGCTTAATTTAATTTAGTATAGATTTTAGTTCTATTGTTTTATCTTTTAAGGTATAATTTTAACTTAATTGTCCTTTTATAATTTCCTTTCGTTCAGTAAATAATACATCCGAACAATACGTATTTTGAACATTGCCGAATGACTTGTAACTTGATTTTTCACTGTATTTATTTATATATTGCCTTATTTTTTATGTTTATATGCAATTACACTATATATATTGATTTATAATGCAATTTAATAAATCTGAATCAAGCCCGTTTACATGTATACACACTTACTATATGTATTTATAGGTTAATTACTAACCATCATAATTTCGTTTCTTCATTATATCAATTCAGTATAATCACTCATACATAGGTACATAATACACGGGCGACAGTTTTCAGCACATACACTGATTCACAAGGAAGGGTACTTTATTTCTCTTTATACCTAGAAATCTAGAAACAAGTACAAAATATAGTGCGAGATTATCGAGTGCGATGTATCTTCGATACTTTATTCGCAGTTTTCAATTTAAAGCGAGCTCCTTTGTGAAACAAGGCTGCAACTTTATATTGCACTGTCGCATACATGTATTGTTTTTTTTGTGTACGATTCCTTTGTTTAAATTACCTTGAAGTTTCATGCTACTTTGAATATGGGTTCAGTAAATCCGATTGAGTCTGGGAGAATATGTATTCTGAGAAAAAATGGGTACATTGTAAATAATGCTCACATTTTTATTTTTGATGTAATTTATATTTTGGAAAGCCGTTGGGAAGAGCTAGTTGTAATAAAAATCTGTTATTGTCCAGTTCCTTTGCCAATCCAACCCCTACTATAAAAGATTTACTGGCACACTCGTGTGAAACTGGATGTAATATAACGAGAAAGTATTGCAAAACCAATACAATCACCCCCAATGAATTGTGTTTGTAAGGTTCCCTCAATGTTCTACTCTTTTGTTTTTTAATAATACGAATAATTAAAAGACAGAAACAATTTCGATACAAGGACCTAAACCACCTCAAACATCCATCAATACTAAACTTTCCCTCTTTATTATATTATTATAGACGTGACTTGACAAAGCCAGCAAAGGAGGTGATTTGTGTCAGAGCACAAGCAAAGTTTTCTCGGAACTCGCGAACTCAATATTAATGCCCTTTAGTTCCGAAACTTTTTATCTAAAACGTGTTCTAACTTTAGCCTTGCATGAGTACACCTGAAACGCATTCTGGTTGAAATTTACATCTTGTAATTCAGTTTGGAGAAATGGGAACTGTCACTGTCCTTTGAGCACTAATCGAAGACGAACGAGGTTTTGGAGAGCTTGTACCTAGTACATGTGAGTTAAAGTTATCCAACTTAGTTATAAGTATATGTCATCAGGCAGAGGTCATTACTCAAATAACTGATAGGGATGGTGATAATGACCATTCACCAGAAGGCACTGTATGACTAAGATCCCCACAGGGATTAACTAATTTTATGAAGGCTCAAGACGTTCCTTGCAGGAACACTAGACTAACACGATCGCGGACAACACATCGAGAGACTTATATTAGGACCCTCGTGACACGGCATCACGTCTGTGGACGGTGACTGTATTTTCCCGAAACCGACATTCCGTCTACAGACAGAAATTTCTCATAGTTTTTATATGAAGAGTTGAAGAAAAATTCTTTGTGCCGTTTTTGGCTAGATTTTTTTAAAGTATTTATCTGTGTCGCAGAGTGCAATTTTTAGAATAGTCCGGAGTCCACGATCAATCATGCTAGAATTTCAAACGCACGCCGAATATTCAGGCGTACCTAAGTGCGTAACCTTATACAAACTTGAAATAAAAGTTGAAAATTTCGTTTAGGTATCTCGCTTTTAGATCCTTTTTGTAGCCGTGCTATTAGCGTTTTAGTGCGTCCTACCCAAGTTTAGGATAAACATAAATTTAAACACAAAACTTATTACAAGACAAAGATGAAAGAATTTGGTAATGGTTCCCTAGAACCGAAGGAACTCCTGGCACTAGTATTGACTTATTTTATTCGATTTATGGATGTGGTGAAACCAAATCAGTAAGTCACAATCTACACTACCCACTCAATTGCTTTTGGACACTACAGCTACCTGTCAACGCTCTTATTTTATTAAATAAATTGAGTTCAACTCGAATTTCGAAGCAAGTAAGTTGCTACATTGGGTCGAAGTGAATTTATGTGGAAAGTGAAGATGTTCGATTTTTTTAACGAACGAACGATCTAATAATGATAAAACTGAGCATAGCGGTGGATTATGTTAGTATGGATAAAACAAAGGATACTTAATTTTCCGCGGGTAAATAAATGCTAATAAAAATAAAACAATACATCTTGCATTGTAAATAAAACATTTTGGAGCAAACAATAAAAAAAAATATGTAATGTAATGCTAGTATAGGTATATGAAATAATAAAACATATTCACAGCGGGATCAGTTTGAAATCGAAATCCTAACTTAGAGTGGATATGAAAATTCCGAAACATTTCAGCGGACTTGGGCTTCTTGGAGTACAAAATTCTAAATGTAGAAATCAGCCAGTGTCGTAACTTGCGGGCTTGTACCTGAGCATTTGCAGTTTGCAGTTAGACGTACTCTGTTCAGCCACTCCTTGCGTGGGGTACGTACGTACCGATATTACGTCCAACGCGAAAAGACTGTGAAAAAACTTTTGTGCACAATTAACCAGATTCTGTTAAATAGTTTTCATTTCGCGGATTTGTGTGAAAAAAAATACAAAGACAGAATTTTCCTCGATGTTTTTGTTTTTGGGGGCCTGTAATGGTTCCGTTTATTACGTGATAAATAAGTGACAACGCAATTGTCACTCACACTCGCATTTTGTCAATACGTGATGGTTGCTTTGTTACTTACCTATTTATCGCGTGATAAAGGCAACCATTATAGGCCCACTGCACGCTGGTCGTCATTTATTATGGCCGCCCTCTTAAAGTGAATGGCGGTATCTCAAAAAACAAATTAGTAGGTTATATATGCTATCGTATAACTCAAAACATTCTGCACCTGACTTAAACAAATTAACGATAATTATAAAAGTAAAAGTTAAAAACAAATTATTGGTTGCCAATTGCCTATAAGTAGTAGACGCTAGCAGACAGATTTTCTTTCTCTTTATTGCTTTTGGAGGGCAATATAGACTATTAGTAAAATAAAAATATGTTACGACGTTATCAGTTTACAACCCTTACTTTTATATCCTTTACACGTAAACTGTTTTTGTTGCTAGTCTTCTTATCTTTTTTAGGATGAGAGAATGTAAAATACTATCTTGATTTGAAGTAATCTTGCAGATGACAGTCGTAAGACCCGGCGCCGTACTTAAATACGGCTTTAACCCATACATAAATTTTATTAACCAATTCCCTTCAGATAAACAAAACTCCTGCACACATGAGAAAGTTGCCATAAAGAATTCTTATTTATTTTTGAAATAATCTGAGATATCCCCTGAATATTGGAGAAATCTACGGATTTGTAGTGTTGATTGCGTTTTGAATAGTGAATGTTTTTTTTAACGTTTTCCTCTGAATTGTTTGTTATCTTCATTATTACCATCTGAAAATTCGTATCAAAAGTGTACAAAAGTACGAGTACATTCCGTCTTTTGTTTCAGGACATCTTTGTTAATATTTCTTTTGATTGCTTTTTGAATTTCAGTTTTTTCATTTTAGTTTATAAGGCGAACATTTCTGTATGCGAGAGTTTTGTCTACGTGAAAGTTATTTCATTATGGTTATCCTAGCATAACTTTCAGGAACCGTTCCATTCCGGTATTGGTAACAAGCTGCTGTTGATGATGCTTCCGAGCTGATGTCACTAAAAAAACATTGATGTGTTGCGCTAAATGGCTTAAGATTTGACATGATATCAACAAAGCAACATACATACTTTCACATTTAATATCATTATCATTTTTATCTAAAGTATCCTCTTTTCATGGGAAATGCTCAGGGTTAACTCATAAACTGTGCTCTTCTCTGATTTATTACTTAAACGAAACTCGCTAAGTGTTAACTGGCTGCGAATTTCTGGAAACAATATGGCGTAGATACAAATTAGGAAACTTTTTACTTCATTTATGGTTATTTCATGACGAGTTTCAGAGCGTCTTGTGATTCCGGCTAAAAGTTGTTTGAGTTTTGCATTAGAAGTGTTCTGATAAGGGATTGTGCTCCCGAAGTTTGCGAACATATTTCATTGGTAATTTGTACTTTAAAATGTATTTATTTAAATAAAATATTTAGGCTGAATAATACCCTATTATGAATACATTTTTCAAGCACGTCTGTAGAGAGGGTCTTGTTTGCAGGTGTTGTGGTAGATTTTTTATAGTAGTTCGTATATACGGACGCAACAGAGTAAAGTAGCACCAAAACGTAGTCATTCGGTCAAACAATATAATGTATAACAGAAATGAAAACAATGGTTTAAAAGAAAAGCCAAGGGTTTGGACCTGTATGAGCGCGATGCAGCGCCTCAGGCTTACGCGAACGACTGAAAACGGCGCCGGAATAAGTTCCTCCACTTCTTTCGAATTCCACTAAGACCACATCCTTTTTATGGCCACATTCACTGAGTATGACGGTAATTATACACCACATCTGTAATCTCTGGCCAAGCAAAAATGAAGCTGTGTAGAATCAATTACCAGTTTATAAGACCCGAAGGCCGTTCCCCGACGCTTTCCTAATCGTCTCACCAGTAATGATGAGATCCCCAGATGCTTTCCCCAAAATAGTAATTAAATTTTGAAAGTAATATGAGATGTATACATAGATAGATTAAAGTACAATAAAACTAAACCTAAAAATTTTACTAAACAAAAACACATTAAAATTAAACTAAATCTAAAAATGGCCCCTGCGGCATAGTGTCAATTAAATAAATTATATATTTAAATTAAATTAATTCAAAATGAAACTTCTACAGACTGGGGCATATTCCACGGATTTAAGATTTTTAAAATCAGGAACATAAATATTTTGAGTCGTCACTGGCTTCTGTTCCTTAAGTATTTAAAATATTAATGAAGATTCTTGCTCGACCAAATATCCACCCCTGTGGCACAAGCAAGCAGTACCTGAGAGCTGTTTTGATTTCGCGCTTCTCTCGCTGCAGTTATCATAATAATACCGCATTGATATTCCAACCTCGACTAGCCGAAGTTTACTTCTTAAAAATCCACATCCAGTAGTATTTAAATGTTACAGTGTAAACTTCGAGTAGAAATCCTTAGTTTGTTTTTAGTGAAAACTAATTCGCGTTTTTTATTTATTTACGGAATAAAAAAATATTAATTTTATCTTAATTGACATAATAAAATATCAACCTGCTTTATCTCCATTTTGAAATGAATAATAAGTTTACTCAGTTAGCAACCTATAGATTTTCAGTGGGCTTATAATGGTTGCATTTATCACGTTATCAATAAGTGCTCGTAAACTGCGAGCAAAATTCATTGAAGTTTTGACCGTCACTGGTCATTTCGGTTTTGCTCGCATTTTACTATCCCTGCCCGTCTAGCACAATTGTGGTTCGCGACTCTTGTCGCGCGACATAGCATCACCCGTCACTCTCTCGCAGTACTGTAAAAAGAGATAGATATATGTCTCGCGCGAGAAAGAGTCGCAAGTCACAGTTGTGCTATAGAGGTACTGTTGATCATTATCCGTCACTCTCGCATTAACATTATTGGTCACAAACTGACTGAGCTTTGTTACTTTTTAATCCCCGACGATAAAAGAGGATTGTAATAAGTTTAACATGTGTATTTGTGTATCTGTGAGACTGCCTGTGGCATCGCATTCGCAGCTCGCAAACGGATAGACCAATTTGAGTGCGGTTTTTTTTATCGAAAGAATTGTCCGTCGAGATGGTTCTAAGCTATGTAGTTATAGTGGTATTCATTGGAACAAGTGACAAGATCTCAGCCAATATTGAAGCTAAGAATTCCGATTTTTTTAGTTATGTTCAGTGTAATTTATCGTGTGATAACTGATAATAGTGATAAGAGTAACGATCCTCCAGGCGTCAAAGGCACAATCGACGTATTTCCACACGTTTGTATCGAAGCAGGTCTGGATTCTGGATCCTATTTGTATAATAAAAGAAAGGATAATTTAGGTCGGGATCCAGATCTTCTATATAAAATAGACCCGTATGCTATATCACACAGTGCATATTGAAGTTTGAAACCAAGTGTACCCTTCGACATAATGTATTGAAAAACATGCAACATTTTAAAGTGTTGTGAACATGTTCGCAGGCAAATTAAATCTGAATTTACGTAACGACACTCACGTGTTCAAAATTGCTTCATTCCCGTTCCAATTTACTGCAGATCAAGGTCTTTGAGTTGGCGCACAATTTTGGTTTAAGCCGTTTGGTTCAATAGCCGGAAATATTTAACTTCCTTTAAATGAATACGCCTAGAAGGAGAGTCTTCATACAAGTGATTTGCGAAATATGAAGCCGCTTTTGGTGTGTGTGCTATTTTTTTTAAATAAATCTCACACAAATTAAGCTTAAGAAAACGCGTGTGGGTACTATTTAGACGACAATATACATACTCATATACCTAAATAAATATATATACTTAAGTACATACAACAACCACGACCCAAGCACAAAATATTCGAGTTCATCACACAAATATTTGCCCTGGCTGGGATCCGAACCCGGAACCACTGGCTCAGTAGGCAGGTGCTCTACAACCAGTGCAAACCGCGTCGTCGAAAAAATTGCCTTGTGACATTGACGTTGTGACAGATGCTTTAACGGACGATACTTAAGAGGACGGGTAATGCGAAACTAGCGCCACTTACGATTTTTTATTATATCTTCCAAACCAGATCAATTTTTAGTAATTGCAAGATATTAGGAGCTGGAAAAACACCTTTAGTGTTTATTAAATCATTATACACACAATTTCTTGTTCTTTAGTTGTCTCTAAAAACTTGCCCAAAACTATTGTGGCCGCTTTTGACGTGAACTAGTTTTGTAAGGTAAACTACAGTGAACAAATTGTATATAGTGATTTAATAAATATTAAAGGTGTTTTGCTAGCTCCTAGACTTCAGCTATTTCTAAAAAAATATCAGATTATGAAGGTATAAGAAAAAAAAACGAAAGTGGCGCTAGTTTCGCATTACCCGTCGCCTTAACCCCTGGCTAACCAATACTGGCTTTACTTTAAAGCGCTAACTAGGCTTCTAAGCGTATTTATTCTAAGTTAACTTCATATTTTTGACACATGACAACACGGCCTTCAAAACCTAAAGTACGGTATGTTCAATGAGAAATGCATTGCTTAATGAGAAATGTACTTACTAAGCGGTTGTTTGGTAAAAAAAAAAACAGTAAACTGTTGTAAAGCTTTCCAAGCACCTATAAAATGGATCTATTTACATATCCTTATTGTGTTTCGTTTAGTACAAAGAAGATTGATTTAATAATTCAAAATTACAGTCCGTTTTCGTACCCATACAACTCGGTTTCGGCGTAAAGGGAGGGTGTGAGGCAGCCGTCCATGCCTTGCGTACGTACCTCTCCATCAAACCCTGCGATGCACTGGTCAAAATTGATGTAAAAAATGCTTTCAATTCTGTAAATAGAGACACCCTGCTGGCAGAAGTCAAAAACAATATTCCCGAAATTTACAATTTCCTTCTTCTTTGCTATGCAGATCCTTCACACCTCATCTACCGTGAAAATGTTTTGTCCTCAGAAGTTGGCTGCCAGCAGGGCGATCCTCTCGGGCCGGCATTATTCAGTTTGGCTATTAACCCCATTATTAAAAAATTAAAATCCAAATTTAACGTTTGGTACTTGGACGACGGAACCCTAGGAGGCGACCTGGATACGTTAATGTCAGACCTTTTGACCATCAAAACCGAATTTCAATTAATTGGTTTAGAGCTTAACTTTAGCAAGTGTGAACTTTTTGTACAAAACCCAAACTTAAATATACTTCAAGTGAAATCCAAATTTGATCTTCTAACACCGAACATAAAAATAGTAGACAGATATTCCCTCAGCCTCCTAGGCGCCCCTATTTTCGAAGATTCTTTTCCGAGCTTTATTTCAGAATGTGTTTCGAAATTCAAAAAATACGAAAATCGCCTACTCGAAATTAGTCCTCATTTCGCAATTCTGCCTTTTTGTCCCAAAATTCACGTATGTACTTCGCTGCTGCCCATTGACTAAATTCCAAATTTTACTAACCCAACTAGATGACTTAATCAAAGCCAACCTGGAATCTATTTTAAATATTCAGCTCAGCGAAGAATCCTGGACCCAAGCATCTCTTCCCATTCGCTTTGCTGGGATAGGGATCCGCAAAATTTCCTCCATATCCGCACCAGCTTTTCTGTCCTCTGCCCACAGCTCGGCAGTTCTCATAGGCAAAATTCTGAAGGCATTCTCTGCCTTAAACTATGAGACTGCGGGCTTATCGGAGGCCAAAAGAGCTTGGTCCATTGCCTGCCCGGGAGAGGACTTCCCAGAAAATTTGAAATCGCAAAGGACCTGGGACGACATCCTATCAAAATTAACATATGACTCCCTCCTAAGTCGAAGTACGGGCTCTGAACGTGCCAGAATTTTGGCAGCGGGTACGAAAGAAGCGGGTCACTGGCTGCACGCTTTCCCCTCTGCCAACACTGGTACGTTTCTAGAGCCCGACACACTCCGCATATCCACCTGCCTGCGACTCGGGGTGCCTATCTGTGCGCCTCACAGATGCTCTTGCGGCAGCGCGGTCGATACACTGGGTCACCATGGCCTCTCTTGCCAGAAAAGTGCAGGCCGCTTCTCGAGACATGCCACTCTGAACGACATTATCCGCCGCTCTCTTGCCACCGTCAACGTGCCGGCGCTACTGGAGCCAACGGGCATCGCCAGGGACGATGGCAAGAGACCGGACGGGATGTCCCTGGTTCCGTGGAGGCTGGGACGTGTGCTTGTATGGGATGCCACCTGTGTGGACACACTGGCGCTGTCCCACCTTCACGGAACATCGGGTAGAGCGGGCGCGGCTGCTGAGTCGGCCGAAAAACTAAAGAGCACCAAATATAGGGGTCTCGGCCCCGAATACAATTTTGTGCCTTTTGGGGTAGAGACCCTAGGTCCATGGGGTCCCAGCGCCCAAAAACTTCACAAGGAGCTCTCTAAAAGGCTCCAAGAGACCACTGGGGACCGGAGAGCTGGCAGCTTCCTCGCACAGCGTATCAGCATAGCTGTTCAGCGAGGAAATGCTGCCAGCATTTTCGGTACCATGCCAAAGGGGAGCAGTTTTTTGAATTTGTTTTAGTTTAGTTAATTTTAGCTTTTTTGTACTTAGTAGTTAGTAGTGTTAAGTTTTTATTTTCTGCTCCTTTGTTAGGAATAGGTTAGGTTTTTTTTAGAATGTGTTTATATTTGTAATGTATTTTTTATATTTTACTTTTTTTTCAACAACGAAATAAAGGATGTTCTGTAAATTATAAAAAAATATTGCTTAAAACGAGACATCAGTTCTTTTTAGGATTCCGTTCCTCAATCGAAAAAAACGGAACCCTTATAGGATCACTTTGTTGTCCGTCCGTCTGTCTGTCTGTCAAGACCCTTTATCTCGAGAACGCATGGAGGTATCGAGTTGAAATTTATTCCATATAAGTCTACGGTCCCTTGAAGCTGTGAAAAAATCAAACTTCTACGTTAACGTGAAAAAAAGATACGGCCGTTATGTCGCAAAAAACATCATTTCGACACTCTCAAGGAAATAAAAATGATAGGGTACTTCCCGATGACCTAGAACTAAAATTCGACAATATCGTCACATACTACAAATACGTATAAAAATCTGAAATCTATACATTTGTAATAAAATCATAAAAAATATAGTCCTTTTCAAACATCATATTTGGAGATCTCGGTTGCGTTAAGTACGTAGTGCACCTCGTTTGTATGCGGTGCCATACATTTCAGGTGCGAACCCTCGGTGCGCGAGTCAGACTCACAATTGGCCAGTTTTTTTATTATAATTTTACTGCCGTGGGACTGTTTTCTGCCAAATTTTACGATTCTAGGTCAGCAGTCAAAATAGAGTACCTACTACATAAGCTACACCCTATTCGTCATAAAAGGAAGAAAAATATTAGAGCATAGACGTACGCTTCTGTCCGTTGGAGGAATTTAATATTGGGTGTTCAAAGCAGAATACAGGCTTGTTTTAAACGCATACACGGAATGTAAACATATTTCATAAAATATTTACTGTCCTAGAATATGAATAACCTATTTATTTTGCACTATTAAAAAAGCGACATATATTTCTGCATGGGTGATTCTCGACGTTCATGAGACAGGAAAGTGACGGTAATGTAATTTGAGAAAGATAAGGCTTCTTTAGTTTTTTATTGCGCTCGTGTAGTGTGTGATATAATTTAGGTTCCCACGTACAGTTTCCTTATAACTGAATTAGATATAACTATTAAAAACTACCATGTTTCAGTCCGGATCCCGCGGTTAGGACTTCGCTTTGCCTAGAAGACACGACACAGCAAAAACGCACCCAGTTTTTTAAAATACATTATTACTATCACACTAATAATATAAAGGTGAAACTTTGTGTGTGTGTTTGTATGGTTGTCACTTCTTCAGCCTCAAACGGCTAGAGCAATTTTGATAAAATAGTTGTGGAGGTAGTTAACACACTGTGTTACTGCAAAGGCTATTATTATCCCGGTTTTTTTCGCGCTCCCGTGGGATGAGCGGGGCACGCCGCGGGGCGCAGCTAGTACACTTGTAAAATAGCCTAGAGCTAGACAGATATGTAGTTATATTTTAAATTTCTTTTTGCGGAGACATCATACGGAGGTCCAGGGGATATGGTCATATTTTGCACAGGTTTCGTCGTAAATCATAATTAAACCATTATAAAAAAAGAACATACTGTCCCAGGGAACATTATATTAAACCTTCTCATACGATACACATATTATTGTGCTTCGTTTCTTAAGGAGTGATTCACAGGGTTTTGAATAAGGCAAAAATATATTCAAATCGCTTCCACTTAAAATTTACACGTATTTTTTCATCGACGCAAGACACTAGTACCTAATAATATTTTCTTCGGTTTCCGCGACTGTCACACATTTAAATAAAACAATTTAAATGGGTTTTTTGCACAAATGTAACTTTGACAGAGATAAATTGTGTTTTTCTCAGTCAACCTTTGACAACGGTATCTGTAAAGGTACTGAAACGTCAGGGAGGCTCATATAATTAATATACGCGATATAATCCGTTTAATTTTTTTTATTTAAACGAGTACCTAATGTTTTTTTTTCCGCAAGAAAGCGAAATTTATAATTGAAGTACTAGAGCGGTAAACAAGACGCTTTGCAACTGTTTGCTCCGACGATATCCGGTGTCAAGTGGTTTGCGCTGGCACCGTCCAATCACGACTCGAGATCCCCTGGTCCTAACGTTCAAGTACCTCTGTTCGACACGTGCCAAAGACTTGTCTAAGCTTGGAGATGGACTTATACCTACTGCTGGACAAAAAAGCACAATATATTTTGGCAGTCCCTCCCTGTTTAAATCTGTTTCTTAAAGTTGCAGACCCCAAATTGATCGTATGTTTTATCGTTGTATGTAAGGTTATGACTATGAGTTTGACACGTAAATATGAAGTAGATTATTTTCACATAACCTTAATTCAAAATTTAAAAAATCCGCGATCTAACTAAAGATACCTAAAAACCATATAAATAATCGAATGAAACGACTCATCCATACTATCCATACTAATATTATAAATGCGAAAGTGTGTCTGTCTGTCTGTCTGTCTGTCTGTTACCTCTTCACGCTTAAACCGCTGAATCGATTTTGATGAAATTTGGCATGGAGATAGTTTAAGACCCGAGGAAGGACATAGGATAGTTTTCATCCTGGAAATTATCCCTAAAAAGATTGAAAAGTAAGTAAGTAATTCATGATGACATTGATGACCCTGTCGGAAATGTAATGGTTAGACCAAAAGCACAATTGCTCTTACATTTGCTTAGGCGCTTTAAATAATCCCTTTTATTAACTAAGGTGATTAGGTGGATATTCATCGTGTTGTACGAGGTTGCTTCCATACTTCCAAGTTCCACGCGGACGTAGTCGCGGGCAAAAGCTAGTATAATAATAATGGAACCCCGCTTGAGCTTGTTTGATCATCTAATACATTGTACCTATTACTAAAATAAACTATGTCTAAAAATTGGCCCCGTGGCATTGTACCAAAGACGCTGGCTGTATTACCTCGCTGTATTGCTATACTTAGACGCTGAGCGAGGAAGCTGTCAGCCCTTTGGTCACCAGTGGTGCCGACAAGCCGTTTAGAAAGCTCCTTAAAAAGGACTTCAGGGCTTGTGCCCCACGGGCCCAGGGTCTGCACACCAAATGCGGTGAAGTGGTAAATAAAGAAACATTCAACAAATAAGGTTTTAGATTTTAAAACCGCATTCAAATCGGACCATTCGTATGGGAGCTACAAAGCCACAGACAAACACAAAAATACACAGTCATGTTAAACTTAACACCTTTTTTGTCGGGGTTAAAAACAAGTATGTAAATCACATGTCACAGTCTCAAAATTTCAATTTCCGCATTATGATCTTTCGAAGCCAGAATTTAAATATTTTTTTCTTACTTAGCCATCAATCACATTAAAGTACAGTTACAATCGCAAGATAATCGCGCAAAACTTTGATAAATATATCATACAATAGATCGTCGTAGGCATAGCAATTATGAAATGATTAACGAGAATTTCACGTCAAGGTTATATTTTTTCATGAATAGACACAATCATTATCATTATATTGGCAGGTTCAATAAAATTGACATAAAAGATTCATTAATCAGAGCCGCTGAACTGACGCAGTAATTTTCTGCTACGTTGGCTGGGATGTAGGTAGATATATTATAGCTGACAGTATGGCCCTAATTCGTTATTGGGAGGCAGTTGAAGCTCCAAATTAGATTAACTAGCATTTTATATATTTTCGTAGTTTTTATACTAATGAAACAATTCCTACATTTTGGTGGACATCTGTTCATCTGTTCTAACTCCTGAGCTAACAAAAGGTTGCTTCAAATTATCTGATTTAGAATAATCAGCGACATATAGTGGCCAGCTATTGAAGTAGATATTCAATATCAAGTACATGAATTATAAAATAATTATTCCCATTAGCCTTACCAAAATCACGGGAAGAGCCGTGAAAAAAAAAATCTAAGTCAATGCAATCGAAATCTACGATGCCTTTATTCTACATTTTGTTAACTTTGGCAACGGAATGAAAACCTATAGAGTATTTCCCATTGATCTGAAATCATCACATTTAGAAAGAAGCACTACATGATGCACAAGTAAATAAAACGTCCGAAATCCGTAAATGTTTAATTACATGACAGTAAATATATATTTTTAAGATTACAAACTTATTTGCAATTGATAAGCTTACCGCGACATATGTCGATGTATGGAGACGGTTTTGCAACGGCAAAGTTAAGTTTATCTCTAGTACAGATTATTTTTTTGCTAGAGCAATATTCAGTGCTTGCATCGATTGCAAGGAACCCTCGGTTCAAATCACTTGGCCGGCATTTTTTACGTAAAAGACTACGGTTAATTCAAATAAACTCAAAATCACATAGACTATCTAAAAATTCAAGTTTGGTTCAAATCGTTAGAGCCGTTATGAGAAACCGATTATACATAGTTATATATACAAGTATTGTTTATAGTAAAAGGATATACATATGTGAAAGATTTCATTACTACAAAAACTATGAAAGTGTATAAATAGCTTATAAATCTGATGGTTTAATTAAATTTGCGCATTTATCTTGTTCGAAAATTAAATAAAGTTCGAAATAAAACGTTTGCTAAAATATTCTTCTTTTAGCCTAAGTACGTAGTAATTAAGTTTTTTACTAGCTCTAGTGAACCCGCTTAATGTATTTTTTGGCTGTATAACAGCTGTGCTAACGTACTGGTTTATGACAAGTTTTATAGTTTCAAATTAAATCTACAAAAATGATGATGCAGTATTTCATTCCACGTGACGATTAAAAGCGAACCAACCAAGCGAACAAACCCAACAAAATGGAAACATACGATACGATACTAAACAAAATTTGACAACGTAGCTCGACATCCTAACGGCTTGCAGTACCCCTACCATGAGATTACAGTGACCGTACTCGCTAGCGACTGCGTAAACGATTTGTATAGAGAATTATAGTTCTACAAAGTAACTTTTTCTCATACAAATTGTTCGCGCTATCGCCAGAGAGGCGGTCACGTTAAGACTGCACCGAGTGGGATGTGAAAAATAGGCACTTGCCGTTAAGTAGACAACGTCAACCCTAGTTGTTTAATCCATTTCTTAACTATATATTTAGCACTTCGAGGAATGTGTTAACAACTTCTCCGTGGAAAAATTATAAGATTAACTATTAATATTTTACCCTAGAAAACTAAGTAAAGTTGGACGAAAATTGTAAAATCGTAAGCAGGCGTTAAGTGTTTTTTTATACTTTAGCAATGGAATACTATTCTGATTTTCAGTTCAAAAAGAAGATGAATGTTTACATTACAATTTTTCCGCATCAAATATTTCAATTATTGTTTGGTATTAAAGGTCATACACATTTATCAAAAAGTGCCTTTAATTCTCCATAAATTTTTACTATGGCGGCCGCGCGCCGATCTAAATACGCATTCCCCACGCTCTATGGTTCAGTCGCTAACGCTCGGCGCAGTATTAACTCATGGTAAGGGCACTCCGTCGTATTTAGTGGCGTCAATGTCACGCTCGGAGTTATTGCAGATATCGAGCACACCAGTTATACGCAGCTGTAAGGCCTGTCAATTTTAATTGAAGCCTCGGATCTCCACGACACGGTTTCATGGAGTCCGTGCTAGTTACAGGCCGCAGTCCGGCGCACGTGTCGCCAGATTAATGGCCGAGACGTGACGCTGAACTCGGCGGAGGTAGCATTAAGTAGGTATTGAATATTTCCTTGATTTTAAAGTAGGCATCTGGTTTGTTTGTTATAAGCTATTAAAGTGTACCAGACATATCTCCAAGACATGTTTTTATTTTACAGTAAGAGTTAAATTCCAGTGCGCGGTCGAGAGCCTACGCAATCAATGGATTTTTGGTAGCGTAAAATAGTTTATAATCAGGAACATTTCCTAGACTTTAGACTAGACATTTCGTTTGATGATCATTGACTGCTTTGCTGCTAAAACGAAAGGGCTTATTCCGTAACACTTATAACTGTAAAAGTGTCACGGCTGTGAAGCCTGTCAATTGTAATTGAAGCCTCGGACCTCCACGACAAGGTTTCATGGAGCTAGTTACAGGCCGCAGTCCGGCGCACATCGCCAGATTAATGGCCGATGCGTGACACAAAACTGAGGGTAGAGGTAGCATTAGGCTTATAATATTTCCTGGATTTTAGATAGCGTACCTATCTCGTTAAAATGGTGTAACAAACAAATCTTTACGACATGACACGTCTTTATGGATTAGTGCTACTTACAGATCCAATACAAGTGTCACCAGTTTGCACGAATAGGCGAGATACGACACAGCTCATTAAAATCATCATCATTAAAATCATTAAAATTTGGTAGCACGCCTAAACGAGACATACGCTGAGAAAAAAAGGCCAGTCGATCTTGTATGAAACCATTCCAACTGGATATGCCATCGGCCTTTTTTGAACATCAACCGTACGTCAGCTGCTGCATCTGAGTGGCGTGCAAACTCATTTGCATGACAAAACTATCGTCAGAAGTTTCGAAGGGTTGATCAGCGGAAGGATTTGATTGAAGCTAGGGATAAAGTACTTGAATTAATCGCCTTGAAGCGTTTTAAGCTTTGGAACTTCGTATTTCACGTATTCATCTGCAGATTTATTTTTACTCAGTTATATTTGCCTTTATTTCGCACGTTAGTCAATTTTAAACTTCATAAAATAGTAAATTTCTTTCGAATCATATTTATATAACTATACTCCACTTCGTGGACGGTACGATTAATATTGTTTAGATAAAGTGTTTTAAATAATGTGTAAGGAATTATCAAAGGTGTATATTACAGTCAAAGTACCTGTTAAATATGCTTTGCATATGGATTTAACTACTCGTATTCCTTTTTATTAAAGCATTAACGCCTGCTAGCGTAAACCAAATGTTTATATTAAAGCAAAATAAAATAAAACCGGCCAAGAGCATGTCGGGCCACGCTCAGTGTAGGGTTCCGTAGTTGCTCATCCTTCACAAGAGACGGGCTTAAAACAGCGGTTTTAAGCCCGAGGTTTAAGTTACGAGAAAGATTTCAAGTTCTGTAAAAAGGTCGTAAACGCCAATGTAACTGTAATTACTTATTATCTTATGGAAGTCAACTTACGTCCTTTTAAAGAAAATTATGAAATTTTGCGATAAGTCAAAAATGGCTCAACCGATTTTGTTCAATATAGTTTTCATTGAAAGTACTTATATGGCCTCATTTTCATGAATTTTTCCATATTTTTTTGACCCGTGGTTGAAAAGTTAGAGGGGAGGACACTATTTTTTTTATTTTCGGAGCGAATATTTACAAAACTACTGACTTTATCAAAAAGTAATGTTCTATTATTTTTAAAAGACCTATTTAACGACAACCCACACACTAGGGTTGAAACGAAAAAAAAATTTCACCCCCAGTTTAGGTGTACGAGAGGTATCCGAAAAAAAAAAATTTTTTTGTTTTTATTTTACCGTTTTGTCGGCGTGATACATACACATACTTATACCAAATTTCAGCTTTCTAGTACATCACGGAGCTATGCCGCGGACGGACGGACAGACGGACAGACGGACAGACGGACAGACGGACAGACGGACATGGCGAAACTATAAGGGTTCCTAGTTGACTACGGAACCCTAAAAAATGCTATGCTGGAACAATTGCTTGGTTCAAATCCTGCTCAAGGCCTTTTTTTTGCGTTGTCGCAATAGTATTGTTTTATATTTAAGTAATCTTCCAAATCAGTTGTACAACTGTCTAATTAGTTGTTTTGATTAAACAATGTAAGTACATTATTGTTAGTCCAACCCCGTGAGGTTTTGACGATCAATTGATTCACCTCATAAAATCCAGAGTGTATAGTCACGATTCGGCGTGTACAACTAGAGCAAACTGTCCAACTTTGGAAAAGAGGCCGAATCGTCGAAACCTACAACCTAGCAGCTAGGGTGGATAGTTAATATACGGAAACCATCTATAGGTATACCTAGCAACTCAAGACCAACTCTATGGCGGTCACGTTTTTTATTTTCCTAATTCAGACATAATTATATTGCTTCATCACAGCCACTTAACGGACGGTACATGGATTGGTAATTCTAACTGCATTAAGCGCAAAAATACATGCATCGTGCGTACGAAACATGTATTTTTGCACTATGCCAAGTAGCACACACGTTGTAGTAAGTACCGTCTTTTCGGAAGTGAGTTTATCCACAGAAACTATCCGAAAAACTATATGGTAAACCAAGTCCATAAGAGTTTGAAAGATAAAGATAAGTTGGGTGATTATCGACACGTAATAGTAGTCAGTAAATCCGGACTTTTTCAAAACTATTAAGCTGTTCCATTGGCCGCCGCCGCTGCGACTCCCAAACCGATTCGAAACAAATCGAGCAATTAACTATTCGAGTTAAACGTGAGTAAGTGCGTTTCGATGCATTATTAGTGGTGTCTCGCGATTCTTAATTCGTCAAAACTTATGAATAAAGGAATCTTTAGAAATCCTACAGTAGTTAACAAACTGTAAACTATGTCTGCAGGCGTCCCATCCGGTTATTTTCGTGCGTGTGATTGAGGTATTAACTTTATTGCTGTCGAAGTAAAGCCTTCCGGATTACGACGTCGTTCGGTACTGAGCTCATTCAAGTAGCCATTTGGTGCAACAAATGCTTACGTCTGTCTGGTATAGGCACATCCTACGTAGTTACAGGGTCATAAGAGCTTATACAAATTAGTTATACCTACATGGTGATCAATCCAAATGGATCAGTAGGGAGAAAACGAAAAACTGTAAGAGATAGGGAAATCTGTTCTTAGGAACCATGGCGTCGATTTTGCAACCATTTTTTGTTAAATCTCATACATTCTGTAAGTAATCGCATGTCGTATTGTAACATTATTTACAGCGATTTTGACCGTGTTTTGTATGAAATTGTGTATACGATCAAAAAAAGATGCAGTTTTTAAAATCCACGCCATGGTTCCTAAGAACAGATTTCCCTATCTCTTATAGTTTTCGACTTTTCCCTACTAATCCATCTGGATTGATCACCCGGTATAATCATACACTCAGCGAGCGCTACGACACAAAATGCAACACTTAGAGAATATCCTCTCATGATCTTTGTAAAAGCCCCCTAAGGGCTGTATTTTATTGTTGTGTAAAATGCGACGCAATTAATCGAATCGCTCGATAAATAATACTGCCTTCCTCTTCTTTTCTCGGACGCGTGTGACTGAGGCATTAATGTGATTGCTGTCCAAGCAAAGCCTTCCGGATTACAACGTTGCGCGTTGTTCGGTCCCGAACTCATTTAGACAGTTGATGCAACAATAGTCGTAGCTTACGCTTACCTTGTATGTTCTTCGTTCATCTCGATAAATGGAATAGGTATATACATAGATACAAAGGATAAATAAATAAGAAGCCAAAATTTCATGTGATCCACTGAAGTCAAAGTGTGACACGAACACACGACCTCTGTTTAACCAGAATAGTGCTCTTCTAACTGAGCTACAGGACCGCTATGCAGGCAGTATAAAATAATGCCTTCTAAATCCGCTTTTTTACATAGCCCTCTGTATTTCATGTTTAATATGCTAAGAAATGTGGTATCACTACAAAAATAGAATTAACATTCGTCTGTTCAATAAATGGAATAGGTATTACAACAGCCATAGTTTTTACATTGCATCGTGCAGAAAATTATTAGCATTTTATATACTTTTCTATTGTGACGGTGCTATATAAGAGGTAATCGACGCATTTTGCGTCCCACACCAACACGCGACCCATCTTCTAGGGACTAGAGTCGTCATTGTTTCTTAGTATACAAACTGCGAAAGTGTATAAAATGCTAATACTAATATATATATTTTTATATCTTAATCAAACCAAATAACGCACCTAATACAGTGGTACTCAATTTCAGTAAGTCATTTGCCCATGTTTCCGCACTGAACAAAGCATTTCTACTACGAGAACACTTTATTTCAGTTTACGAACATTCTATTCTGTTTCCCAGGTGCACATATAAAATGTACTGTCGTTACGCGACCCACATTTTTCAGCAAAATCTATAATGGAGTTGAATCGAATAGACAATCTGCATCGAGCGTTGACTCCACTTTGCGTAAGCCCCGTATCGACGTCGGCCACCTCCTTTGCTAATAAATCATTTTCACCCATAAAAAGAGGAATATTAAATCGAAAGATGCCGCACAAAATGAAGGAGGGCGTTGTGAAAAATTGGGTCATAAAGAAGCAATTCGTAATGCGCCGAAACCGAGCTATTTTCAATTACGGACGTACAACGGTTAGTTCGTCCTAATTGTGTGGAACGGCGATGGTTTGGTTAGAAAGTTAATACTTTGAGTCCTCTGAAGTAACGACACTTATTTTTTGTGACGGCAGTATTTTTAGTATTATGAGTGCCTGTAGATTTTAGCGGATGATGTGAATTCTTGGTTAAAATAATGCAATATGCGAGTTTTTGGGGATTTGGATCTTGACATTTAACTTACTTTTTATGTCGCAAAAAATGAGAATAGGTACCTATATGATTGTAATATTTGGCCGCTTATAATAGGTAACGTATCCAGTAAGTTACCACTTTATCTAATACAAATTTGATGCAAGATGTCATAACTGAGCATGAACTGTATCTATTAGACTTTTTTTGTATTATAAATGATTATGATTAGTCTCATGTACAAGTATTTTTACGTTTAAATATAGGTATTACATAGTAAAATAAAAAGTACCCTATAACCTTTGGATGTTCAGCTATCCCTTTACCAAAATTTGTAAAAACCTGTCCATCCGTTTCGACGAGATGAAAGAACAAGATATTTTTAGCAACAGATGGCACTAGGCTGGCGCGCGCGCCCATATGATCCCCGCATCGCTTTGTTAAGATTTTTCCTGAAATAATGAAAAAAAACATCCTTTCCTCTCCATGAAAAACTTAATTAAATGCAATAGTAGAATTTTAAAAAATTGTAAAGAAATCACTGAGCTTTCAGAAAAGTTTAAGCTGAGATATTCTCGAATGTAAAAGGCTATCTCAGTTGAATAAACGGAGCGTTTAACTTCGCCGAGCATTTACACAATAAGCTATAAGCAAGTTGCTGCAGCAACTGATTCCTGCAGAACTTTTCACTGAGGTTGGTGTTAAGAATTAATGAATACTGTAGGAAAATAGATAGTGGAATTTCTTCAGTCCTTCGGATAAGTTAGATGGAACGTTTCCAGTTGCATGGATCTTACTTAAGTGATAAATAAACTTTTATTTTACTGAAACATTAATTGTTAAAATTCTAAATATTTATTTAATACAGTGCACTTGAACGACGACTGATTTCTTGTTTAATGAATAGTTTTATTTTATTTACAAAATTACATAATATATTTTAACCGAATTTAATTTTGTCGGGATGTGGGGCTATCATTACCTATATATATTTCTGACGCCATTTTGCCTTGAATGTTCTGTTGCGCTTTATTGGAAAATTAGCTGGACAAAACAGTGACCGTACCGGTATCATTTTTTCTTCATTTTATAAAAGCAAAATATCTTAAAAGGGATACTCTTCGTAACAAATTAATAATTGGGTATTTTCTCTAAATTTTATCGTTTTTTCGTCAATTTAATGAAAGTTAAGAGGTAGAAGCATCGAATAGATGCCGTCTCTATGGATACAGTTACATCATCATCAAACACTGAATAATGTAAACAACATAATCAAAGCGGCTATTTAACCTCACACAATCAATGCTATATTTTTCCGTTTACAGCACAAATTCTTGAAACAGATTGTTACTTTAATCTTTTCTCCATTCTCAGGATTTTTCCGTCTTCATTAGTCATTCTTTAGAAGAGATAAAATGATTTATTAACGTTCGAGTAGCGCTTTTTCCTTAGGATTGATGTGAGTTCCATGCAAATGACAAAGGACTGGTGTACGGGAGTTCTGTGGGGTGACGGGCCTTTTATTCCAGTTGCCCTTCGGAGGCTTTGTGGCAGTGTGGTAATTGATTGTGACTATGTTAGACATAATAGTTCACACGTACGGATCGCTGCGTCATGTTTTAGGGTTTTTCATATCCATCTAGCATGATTTCTAACAAAATCTAAAACGTTTTAATATGTATATATCGTCGCTAGAAAGCAATAATGCTGTAACTGACAGAAATAAAAGTTTTCACTAGAGCCAAAAAACTAAACGAAAAAAATATAAAAAATCATAACTTCCGAACGGCTACTGCGATTAAGACACCCTTTTGACTCAATATTTAAAAAACATATACTTTTCTAACCATTAACACTACTTTGAGACAAAAGTTATTTTAATGATACTTTTGCGGGTTACAGCATTTGGATTTTTTATTTTTTACCCTCAAGAATGCTGTAACTCACATTATAATATGTATGGAGGTATTATTAAGGATCAAATTCCACAGACGTTTTTAAATGCTGTAAATAAATTATGACCTCTTAAAACATTTTAACTCAAAAATAAACTTATCTTATCAAGATTCATAGATGTTATTTATGTTGTAACCAGGTTTAGGAAGAATACTAAGTTAAAATAAAGTGATGAAAGAAAAGATTATGCAGCTTCATAGGCTTTTGTAAAATGTTAGCACTAAAAAAAACAACTTAGTAAGGAAAAAAATATTTATTTAGGTTTTAAACCAAGGCGATTCTTAACAGAAATTATGTATACTCTTGAAATAAAACAAAAAAATAACAAAAAATGTCCTTCTTTTTATAAAATAATTCTCTTCTAACAATCGTAGAATTAAAGGAAAAGTTGAAAAACGGTATACGGGTTAGGTATAAAATTATTAAAAGTACTTTATTTGTTACAATTCTTACTGTATACCGTAGTTGCTTTTTTAATCAAGTCCTGAAGGATATACCCGGGTTACGGAAGGCCGCCAAAACAAACTGACCTTGGCGACGTATAATGGACGCACGTTACGACTGGACGAGCACATGGCGCAACTCGAGCATGAACTCGGAAAGATTAGGTGGCACATTCTTGGGTTGAGTGAAGTCCCAAGAGAGGGTGAGGACACGGTGACGCTTGAATCTGGCCACCTTCTGTACTACCGAGAGGGACACCAGCTATCCCAAGGTGGCGTAGGGTTCTTGGTCAACAGGAATCTTTGTGACAACGTTGTAGAAGTTTCGAGTGTGTCGAACAGGGTCGCGTACCTAGTAATTAAGCTAACCGAGAGGTATAGCCTCAAGGTTGTGCAGGTTATCTGGAGAACCAATTCGCTGCCCTGGAAACCACAAACAGCGTTGACATTGACCAAACCCTCGAGGGTGTGGTCGGAATCCTCAGGGAGGAAGGTGTGAGATTTTGCGAATTACAGCGTAAAGGCAGGAAGTCGAAGTTTTCGGGAGAAACACTCGGGCTTATGACGGAACGACGTGAACACCCACCAGTCACTTTGTCAGAAAGGCATGCTCTAAACAAGAAAATTGGTAAACTAGTGCGACGAGACCTCCGATGGTCCAACACACGGTCTGTTGAAAGAGCTATTGAGCAAAATCGGGGGTCCAAAGTGTTTGTCCAATCTCTTGGGAGAAGCCATCTGACAAAGCTGACACTCTGATTCTCGCGGAAGTTCAAAACTTCTACAGCCTGTTATACGCTTCACACGCAACTCAACCTGATCCCGGAAATGAGGATTCCAGAGCCACACTTACGCGCCACTTTACTGAAGACTTGCCAGAAATCAGCCTAGGCGAAATCGAGATAGCTCTAAAACAGCTTAAAAATGGAAAAGCCCCTGGAGAGGACGATATTACGACTGAGCTCCTGAAATCTGGTGGTAAACCGGTAATGAAGGAGCTCCAAAACATCTTTAATACTGTCTTCTTTGATGGGAGGACTCCAGAGGCGTGGAGCAGGAGTATTGTCGTGCTGTTTTTCAAAAAGGGTGATAAAACTCTTTTGAAAATCTACCGACCTATTTCGCTCCTAAGTCACGTCTACAAGCTGTTTTAGAGAGCTAAAACGAACCGTCTTGCACGAAGCCCCCGGAACAGGCGGGGTTTCGATCAGGATACAGCACCGTTGACCACATTCATACAGTGAGGCAGATTATACAGAAGCCGGAAGAGTATAATCGACCCCTGTGCTTAGCGTTCGTTGACTACGAGAAGGCTTTTGACTCTATCGAAACCTGGTCGGTTTTGGAATCTCTGCAGCAATGCCAAGTTGATTGGCGATACATTCAAGTGTTGAAAGGTCTTTACAATGCCGCTAGCATGGCCGTCCAAATACAACACCGGCAGTCTGAACCTATCCCCTTGCATCGTGGTGTGAGACAAGGGGATGTTATATCCCCCAAATTGTTCACAAATGCATTGGAGGATATGTTCAAGACGTTGGACTGGAAAGGACAAGGCATTAACATAAACGGTGAGTACTGTGAAGGTTGTGCTTCACGGATGGTGGTTGGCCGTCAACTTAAGAATAAAGTAGTTTTTAGATTTAGAATAAGACGTATGACATTAGTCTTAAAAATAAAATGTATAGTTAGTTATCGTCTGGCCTCTGGGCAATAAACAGTTTTAACGAAGTACCTCTAGTGCTCTATTATTCATCATCTGAAGCTATCCCCCAGCAGTCTTCACACTTGGTGGAGGCTGCGAAATTTTTAACTAGAGTCACGCGAGTATTGAAAGTTTCCCCGCTCCCAATTAATTTTGTCCACAGATTCTTGGGCATCTGTTACAATTACGTACTGGAAGCATACGGTTTGCATAGAAGCCGTACAGGAGCGGAACGCACGAAGCGCAACGAAGAATAAGTGCACATTTGGCAATTGCGAATTGCCATCATCAGTGTGGTATTGTATGTCGTGACGGCACTGCCGTAACGGAGCGAGTTCGACAGACGGGTGAAGTTGTCGAATTATTGAATCACCCATTATCATTTTTCATCCTATGCGATTATAATTTGTTTGTGCATCGTTTCGGACTCCACATTAAAATGGAGACGAGTACTTTTAATGGCTTATCAGACGTGGATGATTTTATTTTCCAATTCAAAATATTGGCGCAAATCAAAAAATATGAACCTGAACAGTCGCAAGCAGCGATCGCAGCGTATTTATCAGGACCAGCGTTACAATTTTATAAGGCGAATCACGCAACTTTCACATCATTCGAAGATGTTTTGACGAAATTAAAAAACGAATTCCCGTCGAGCCAAAATTATGTACAAAGTTTTTATTATCGTCGGCAGGAGACTCATGAATCACCAATAATATTCTATTATGCTCTGGAAGCATTGGCATCTAAGGCTGGGAACATTGTAGAAACAGATTTCATAACTCATTACATTAAAAATTTACATGACAACGTCAAATTATTCTTTACAACTTCAGCGATCAACACGAAGGCAGAGCTCAAAGCGGCTATACAGCGGTACAATGAGTATCATTCGCAAGAGCAAAAACCCTCAATTGTGATCCCTATAAAAGAAAATCAGTATACAATGATTCAAAGCCAACAAGGTGGAAATCCACCATCACCTATATACATTTCTTCCCCAAACGTGTCTACGGCACCCCAATCTGCATTTTCAACACCGATACCAGTACATACACCGGTACCAGTATGTGCAACGATGACCAACGACCAGGCAGTGAACACACCAGTGAACCGAAATTATCCAGCCTATAATTTCAGACAAAGAACACAGCAAAACTATCGTGGCAGCTACCAAGGAAATGCACATTCAAGATCAACGTACTGGAATGAAGAGAATCACCCAAACGCAGATGGACGACGCGGGACCGGAGCGGCGCGGCGTTAAACACACTACGCTCCGATACTATTACAGGCAATAATGCACCAATACATAATAGGTCATATATAAATGTAGAAATATCTAATGACAATTATCTAGCTCTGATAGATAGTGGAGCAAGCGTATCTTGCATTAGTTTATCTATTGTCAAAAGTTTGAATATTAAATTTAATGATGATGATAGGATGTCTTTGAAGATAATCGGTGGCAAATTTGTTTGTACTGAGGGTTCAGTACAATTAAATATAATTGTAGATAATGTAGTATATAGTCACAAATTTAATATAATTGACATCAATTCTGACCAAATCATCATCGGTTATGACTTTTTGGTACAGAATGGTGCCAACATTGATTTTCAGGAGAATGTAATATGTTTACGTGGAAGATTTACCACGACATTGGTAAATAATATAAGGAAGGAACCAAGAAAACCAATGCCACTGGAAGAATCAAATAAAAAAGGCATCCGATGTGAAACGATATATTTTGCAGAAGAGAATAAGGATAGTATACAAATTGGCGAGGAATTAAACAATTCTCAGAAGCAGCAGCTAATGACACTATTGAATAAGTATGAAGATAGATTTGCATACAGTCCATCAAATCTAGGAGCATACAATGCATATAAAATAGACATCGAAACGACTGATGAGGTACCAGTACATAAACCGCCATATCGAATGTCGGAGAAACAGAAGCAAATTATTGAAGAACAAGTTCAGGAAATGCTCAAGAATGACGTTATAGAACGATCTCAAAGCCCATACGCATCACCAGTCGTGATTGTAGAGAAAGCAGATGGGAAACCGAGATTTTGTATAGATTTTAGAAGCTTAAACAAGAAAATTAAACCAGATGCATATCCTATACCGCGCATTGAAGAATTATTAACGTGTCTAGAAGGAGCACGTTTCTTTGCCGAACTGGATCTAAATTCAGGATATTGGCAATTATGCCTCGGAAAAGGCAAAGAAAAAACAGCTTTTATTTGTCAATCAGGTTTATATGCATTCAAGAAATTACCTATGGGATTGATAACAAGTATGGCTCATTTTCAGAGAGCAATGGATACAGTTTTAGCGGAAATGAAATACAAAAATGTTTTGGTATATGTTGATAACATCATAGTATATGCTAAGACTTATAAAGAATTTTTAACGGCACTGGAAAATGTATTACGAAAATTTCAGAAGGCAAATTTAACCTTGAAACCAACGAAGTGTAAGATCGGGTTTACAAGTTTAACAGTATTAGGACATACTGTATCAAAGGATGGCATTGGACCCGACATGGAGAAGGTAAAAGCAATGCGAAATGCAAAGCCGCCATCTAACTTAAAGGAACTAAGATCAGTACTAGGTCTATTTTCGTATTACAGAAAATTTATTGACGGTTTCGCTCAGATAACATTGCCTCTGACAGAATTGACGAAGAAAGGACGTAAATTTGAATGGTCAACAGAAGCGCAAAAGGCCTTCAATATAATGAAAAACAAGATTTGTGAAGCTCCAATACTCAGATATTTCACGACAGATGAAGATGTGACAACAAGACTGTATATAGATGCATGAGATCAATCTTTGGGAGCATGTATTATGCAAGGCAAATCAGATCTACGGCCAGTAGCATTTGCTTCGAGGAAATTAAGCGACGCGGAAAAACGTTATACAATTACGGAAAAAGAATGTTTAGGTCTAATATGGGCACTATCATATTTTAAACAATATTTATGGGGCATGGAATTTGAAGTATTTACGGATCATAAGAGCCTCGTATGGTTACGATCACGTAGAGATATGAATGGACGTTTGGCGAGATGGGCCTTAGCCATACAACCGTGGAATTTTAAAATAATCCATTGTAAGGGAAAGGACAATATTCATGCAGATTTCCTAAGCAGAAATCCCCTCTACAATGATGAAAAACCAGAAGAAAATATCGCACCGAATCAGGACGATTTATGTTTGTATAGCTTTGAAAAAATAGATTTATTACAGAAACAACAGGCTGACGAGGAATATAAAAATATATTTGAAAAATTATCAAATATGAACCAATATAAAGGTTATCACACGAAACGGAATATTTTATGCAAGAAAGTATGGGTTGATAACCAGCTGAAAAGTGTCACAGTTTTACCACAATGTTTATTTACAGAATGTATGGCAGAATTACATGATAACACATGGAGTGGAGGACATTTTGGTTTATTTAAAACCCTAAGAAAATTCAAGAATCGCTATTATATTCCGAATGCAGAAAAGAAAGTAGAAAATTATATAAAGTCTTGTACAAAGTGCCAGGAAAAGAATATTCTACACCAGAGGGCGCCACTGCAAAATGTGAAGATTCAAAACTTTGGTCATCGTATAGCAATGGATGTGCTTGGCCCATTCTGCAAATCAAAGGACGGACATAGATATGTCATTGGGGCTATAGAATACATGAGCAAATTTGCCATTTGTAAAGCGGTACCTAGAGTTACAGCAGAGGTTATCGCACAGTTTCTTGTTGAGAACATATTCTGCACCTTCGGGAGCATCGAATCAATCATCACAGATCGAGGTACAGTCTTCACCTCAAAACTGGTGCAAAATACAGTAGAAGAATTTGGAGGTCGACTTCTCCATACGACGGCATACCATCCACAGGCGAATGGCTTAATAGAAAGATTCTTCAAGACATTGACAACAGCTATGTCAAAATGTATACAAGAAGATCAGAAGGATTGGTCGTCAGCATTGCCAAGAATTGTCTTCTCATACAATACCTCAATTTAAGCATCTACAGGCGTTGCACCATATCATATAGTTTTTGGACGGGAACCGCATTTTAATCAAGATTTGAAGCTAAGACTACATGAGGAAGAACACACTACGTTAAAGGAGAAAGTGGATTACATACAAGAATTATCAGAGAAAGCAATGAAGAATATAGAGAAGGCACAGCGCTCTCAAAAACTACAATATGACAAGAAGACAAAATCAGTTCAATATGAGCCTGATGATTTGGTCATGATTATAAAACCAAGACGGTTGACTGGAAGAAGTTTAAAACTTTGTAGATTATTTATAGGACCCTATAAAATAATCCACCGATTATCTCCATGGAATTATGTGGTGCAAAGACTCACTCCTAATGGTCGTGCCAAGAATGTAATAATTCATGTTAACAGATTGAAGAAATTCTTCAATCGTTAATTAAAAATAAATTTAAACAGTTCTATATTTCTAGGGTGTAAATAATAAAACTATTATTTTTCAGCAATTTTTAATTCAGGCTGACTGTACAAGGATGCAGTTATGTTTGTTGCATTTGCAAGTGTCACTGTTGTAACTATAATTTAATTTCTTTCCACTATATATTAGCTGCATTTCTAAGATATTACTATAGGAAGTTCAATTTTTAATTTCTTGCACTATAAATTTATTGCACTTTAAGTTATTGCACTTACAATACCTTTCCTTGTAATAATAATAACTTATAACTTTCACAGAATTCCAATAATTAATTATAACACTGATTTTCTTTTCAGAACTTTAATGTTTACACATGTTATAATAATCTTTTATTTTCATGTATCACACTGCGGAGGCCATACATAGCTGTCCCAGCTTTCTGGGATTTCAGCTACTGGTGTGACTGAATGCGGCTCGCATTCTTCAACCAGGCGGCGGCAGGATCGTGGGGTCTTGGCCTGTCGGGCCAAGGACTCTGCACCCTGCATCAGGCCAATGCAGACTGAAGATTTCAGCTAGGGATGTAGTAAATAAAATTTTAGTTTCACTTTCACTTTAGATAGGTGTTAGGTAGGATTTTAATAAAAAAAACTTTCGTCTTTTATTAATAGTTGATTTTACGAACTGACAATGACATAGCATTTTGACATGTCATTATGACGTGTACTGCTATGGTCGATGGTCGTAAAATCAATTATGAGGTCGTAATTTCTTTTTGTTTAGGAGTGGTACAGATAGCTGGACTAAAGATAATACTTTAGTCCAGGTATTTATTTAGGATAAGAGGTAATTAAGGTACAGATTTCTGGGGCATATTTAATATATATGCGCCAGGATTCTAATATAAAGCTAGTGGTAGACGATTGTCACTGTTTGTTTGGATGACTGAGACAAGTGTCATAGACAATGTGTCAGGCATCTAATATAAGGGCAGTGACATATCGTGGTACAATTGTTTGGAGCATGCGACGTGTGTCATACTCCAGGCAGTTAAGGTGGGAACATTCGAGGCGATTTAATCGGGTAATTTATTTAAGCCGGTTTTACACCAGGCGATTAAATTGTGGAAGCCTATCTTTTTAATATTGTATCGAATGGTCTATGCTTTAGTCTATTAAGTCGAATGACACTTGGGGTAGTCAGATTGGTGCCTTGCCTTTTTAGCAGGGTTTTTGTCAAGGCGAAGCCAGTGTCAGACAACATGTCAGATTACGTAACATGCCATAGGCTAGTGTCTGCTCATGTCCTGACCCTGGTTATCTCTTAGCAAGAGACCATCTGGGTATGAATGTATGGGTATCCCTGCATAGGTAGGGACTTATTATGTGTTAGGCAGGAGTAGTCTGTCTAGTGTCTCTGTATTAAGATGAATTTCCCTCGTCCACCCCGAGACGGCGGGAAATGTGAAGGTTGTGCTTCACGGATGGTGGTTGGCCGTCAACTTAAGAATAAAGTAGTTTTTAGATTTAGAATAAGACGTATGACATTAGTCTTAAAAATAAAATGTATAGTTAGTTATCGTCTGGCCTCTGGGCAATAAACAGTTTTAACGAAGTACCTCTAGTGCTCTATTATTCATCATCTGAAGCTATCCCCCAGCAGTCTTCACAGTACCTTTCACACTTGCGATTTGCAGACGACATTGTCATTCTGGTGGAAACGCTGCAAGACTTGCAATTTATGCTGAACGGCCTAGCTGAGTCTTCAAAACGCATTGGCCTCCGGATGAACTTGGACAAAACCAAGGTTATGTTCAATGATGAACATGTTAGTCCGGAACCAATTGCGGTACAGGGCAGCTTTCTCGAGGTTGTTAAAGAGTACGTCTACCTTGGGCATATATTTCAGTTGGGTAAAAACAACTTCGAGAGAGAGGCTAATAGAAGAATACAGCTGGGCTGGGCAGCATATGGCAAACTTCGTCGGGTCTTCACATCGCCAATTCCACAATGTCTGAAGACGAAAGTTTTCAACCAGTGTGTCCTACCCGTAATGACATACGGTGCCGAGACGTGGACGCTCACGATTGGGCTGGTCCACAAATTTAAAGTGGCTCAGAGAGCTATGGAAAAGGCAATGCTCGGAGTTTCTTTGAAGGATCGAATTCGGAACGAAGTGATCCGTCAGAGAACCAAAGTTACCGACATAGCTCAACGTATTAGCAATTTGAAGTGGCAGTGGGCTGGCCATATTAGCCGAAGAACCGATAACCGGTGGGGTAAACGTGTTCTTGAGTGGAGACCGCGGATCGGCAAGCGTAGTGTGGGACGCCCTCAGACTAGGTGGAGCGATGATCTGTGCAGGGTGGCTGGCAAAAGCTGGATGAGAGTAGCCGAGAATCGCTTACAATGGCGTGCAGTTGGAGAGGCCTTTGTCCAGCAGTGGACAAGAATAGGCTGATGATGATGATGAAGGATATACAACTGGAACGTCTTACCAATTGTGAGTATAATATAACATTTGATAGGTTTACATGGTGTAATAAATAAAAATAACTTACGATAACAAACACTCCCAACGCGAACTACACGGCGATCCACACTCATCGGCACGCACGCAATCACTAAAGACTGCGGCAAGACGCGTGCCCTTGAGTAGGTGGCGGGGGAAGCTTGGCGTATCAATATAGAGCTCTATTGCCAACTTTCTTTTTGAAATGCGTTAAGTGCTTTAGAATACTAATAACATGTCCTTTGAATTGTCGTAATTCACTAGAAATTGCAGTAAAGAAACTTCAAAAAATGGCATAACTATCCTATCTTGGAATCTCCAAATGGAAAGCAGAAACGCTGTATGTGATGTCAAGGCAAATAAAAGTAAGTTTATATTGTTGTAACTCCTATTCTGATAAAAACGCTGTATTTTTTGTTAATTACAGCATTTCTTTTGTCTGTCACAGTTCAAATTGTTAAAATCACTTGTGCTGTAAATATTTTATTTTTTGCCGTAGAAGCACGAGACCTAGACCAATCAACGCAGACAAAAAAAAATGCTGTAAGAATTTGTAAAAAAACTATTTTCGATGGTAGTGCGGGTTACAGCATTATTGCTTTCCAGCGACGATATATGTACTTACTTAAAGGAGTGCATTATACACGTACCTAATATGGACCAGGGATTTCATTAATTCCGAGTAAATTATCAACCTATTTAAGTAAACGTAGTCAAGGGGGTTTCACTCCGCTGAAGTGTCAAAAACTATACCTACTAATTTCGGGTCACAATTGTGCCCCAGCCCGCCCATCGTCCCGCCTTTATTCGGCTAGGGCCGGCACGTTCGAAGCGAAGACAACGCATCGATTACATTTTTATTATTTACATATTATTGTGATTTTTTATTATTTTTAACCGACTTTAAAAAGGAAGAGATTTAGTGTTCGCTACATTGAATCGTTTTGAACGTAAGTTCACCGATTATCTCCGTAAAGTGTAAATATATATATTTTTTATTAGTAAGAGAATACGGTTACTGCTACGGTTTTCCCATAGCCATTATGTCATGATCTGATGATGGAACTTATTTACTAGATCTCGGGACTAGTTCAACGTAGACAAGTGTGGTTTTTACATTTCGATTCACCACAATGAACATTTGGACTCAGTATCATAAAATTGACCTGATGATGGATCATGGAAGTACCTACTGGATCTCAGGACTGGTTCCACATGAGTAAAGAAACGGAATAGAGACTAAGCTTCATACAACCGCGCTGCGATAGGTACACTACTACAAACTAATAGAAACACTAGATATTGGATAATAATATATTTTAGTAAGTACAGAACAATAACCGATCTTAATCAAGGTCTATGACGCTACGCTGACAATACGCGGCTATATCGCTGTCAAACTCTTGGGTTGCCAGCGCCCAAAGTACGTTCCGAAATAACGTTCTAACAATCGGCCATCCTGAAGAAACCTTCGTCCACGAAGGCCATCTTCAACTTGACCAACAGCATCAGCACGCTCCTCTCAGCAAGCTGCCCTCGCATCAGTCGTAGCGGACTCCTTCTCTGCTCGTCATCTTGGCTCTGCGAGTAGACCAAAGACATATTTAGGGGAACCGTTACAACCGGCTTGAGGCGTACTTGGGCTACGATATATTTACTTTATTCTGATTCAAAAGGATTTCAATTAGAGATGGAATTGTGTTGACATGTATCTAACGTACATTATTCTACCCAAATTATATCATAATTTGACATCACCAATTTGTCTGATACAATGACTAATCAGTTATGATGTCATTGCATTTTTTTTTTATTAATTTCACAATTACAACTCTGATCTCTCATTTGCCCAAAGATTAACTGGAAGAAATCCCTTATAGGGATAAGTTCGCCTTTGTACATATCATCCGTTTAATGTCCTTGCTAATTGCTATTTATATATGTTTTTTTTTAAAACGTACAATAAAGAGCTTACATACAAACATACAACTCTGCAATTGTACGGTATAAATACTAGGATGAATTGACATCAATCGAATCCACCAAAGTGAAGTTCATTCGCGCAGCCGACACTGTTATTCTGAAAAACCGTATACTCATTCACCCAGGTCGATTCCCTATCAGGTATGGAACGAACTCACAGTTTAATCCAGTATAGTAAAGGCGACTTCCACTCGCATAATCAGCCTTGGGTGACTCGCTTTCAATCCACCAAGACGTGCAGAAACAGCTCATGCAGTCTGCCACAGCAGTTCGTACCAGCTCTCGCGTAGCTACAGCTCATGGAAACAAAAGACATTTAATGTACCTATATTCATTGCTGGAACAGACAGTTCGGCTGAGATTAAAGGTTCTTCATCTACAGTCTGCACTACATTGAATATTGGTTCTGGATTAGCAGTTTGGCATATTAGTTGAGTTGATAAATGAGATTAATACATACATCAATGACAGACTAATTCATGTATTCGTACTTCTATTGCAGTAATAACTAGTATATATTCGCTTCCAACGGGATTTAATATTACATCGTACATCAGCTTGGTATTATGGTGTCTGTCTGTCTCTCGCCGACACAATAACATCATCTGTGCATACTCAAGGTGGAGAGAAATACAAACTCGTAGTGTGGTTCGACACAAGCGTTACTGTGCCACAACTTCAAAAGCTCGCGTCATGTCTCCTCTACGTCAAAAACTACCGGCCTCCATATCTACAAAACCATCTAAGAACGCACATCGCCATCAAATTACTGATAAATACGTAAATTAACAACTGAAACGTAAGCCGAAACACAATCCTATTGTCGTCATGCTCGATCTCATTTCGCTCCTACTTCAATTCTTACCGACGACCTTTCTCGTGATGCTAGACATGGCGTTATTGTCATAATACACAGAACTTAGATCAATATGCATATAAATAAAATAAACCACATTTAAAATTATTGTTTGGTCACATATTTGAAATACGTACTTGAAGTTCATAGTAATGTGCCTCAGTGTTCATAATTAGTGGCAACGAGTCTGACCAGATTATGCCTTAACAGTCAGGGTTGACTTACCACCAAAATTATATTTTATGTTAGATCATATGAAGCGAGTAGGTATAAGGATTGGCCTTGCCATTAACAAGTCTAAAACCAAGATCATGGTGGAAGATCGCACGAACCAGTTAGAGCTCAGCGCGACACTGAATCTACAATATATGAACAACTTTTATACCTGAGCTCTACCATATGCAATAATGCCTCGTGTGAGCAAGACATGGGTACGCAAACGTATCGGCATAGCAAAGAGCGCGATGACCCGCAATTACCCGATTCAGCAAGATATGGGCAGACAGATCGATCTCGCTTAAGACCAAAATCGGCCTAGTAAGGACACTGGTGTTTTCAATCTTCCTGTATGGCACCGAACATGGACCCTCAAAAAATAGCTCACGCATTGACGGCCCGCCGCACCAATGCATCCATCCTTCAGGATTTGGAAATCACAATGAGACTGTCCAGCATCTGCCTCCGTAGAATCCTTGAGTTCTTCGGTCATGTAGCCACGAAGAAAAATGTCAACTTGGAAAAGCTCTTAGTGACAGGAAAGATTTAAGGAGAAGATCAAGAGGCAGGAGTCGCATGCGCTGGACCGATCAGATTCGAGACACAACAGTCACCAAGTTTCCCGACGCCATGCGGTCTGCAGGAAATGGAAATAAGTGGAGAGCGATCGTCCGAAGAGTGATTAATAGAGGCCATGACATGACCCACCCTCAGCAATGAGAAATATGATACAAAGAAGATGAAGAATTCAAACAATATTGAAGTCTACTAAACACAAACAGTTAAATATATTAGCATTAGTACACAAAACAGCAATGTTATTTTTAGATATTGAAATGTACATCTTTTTTAACTAGCTACCTAAATCAAATACTCAGTAATAACATTCGCTATCTTAAAACAAGAAGTTTGCAACCAGGTTGCCTAATATAATTAAGTAGAATAAAAATTAAAGTAAGAACATGACTAACTACATGCAATCATGTATGTCGCATCAACATATTCATGCCACGTTAGTAACAACTTTCTGACTGAAAACGAAAAGATTAAATAGTTACATTGACAGTACACAGGTAGGAAATCACACTTGTTAATATTACGTTCGGCCATCCGCAACTAATTGAATGACCCCATTCAATATTTTTGAAACAAGAACCAAGGCTATGGTAGGTCGCAGCTCCACTCACTTGCTTCGAAATTAGACTTGCACTCTATTTATATAATAAAGAGTTATATGTTGTGGTTGCAACTGCCTGAGGTAGGCCACCGTCTTACCATCTTTGTCCAGGGTAGGTACTTTTACCGGGTCTAGCGAACGCCGACGAATACTTCGTGTTATCTTGCCCGGTGCGCTCGCAGGGCGAATCCGCCTTCGGTGTGTAGCCATCGTGTTGTGGAAGGGACTCACGAGGTACAGCAGCATCTCATGTCTTTCATTATGCTTGTTACCGCGTACATGCGCAGGATGTATCGGCCTCAGGCAAGCTTAGTGAAGTTAAATTACCGCGTACACGCACTGGGTGTATCGGCCTCAGCTGAATGTGGAGACTGATTACCGCGTACACACGAGGTGTATCGGCCTCAGCAAACTCAGTAGAGTTAAGTTTGAAGTTATCCGGTGAGTATTCATTGTCGTCTCGTTGCCGCGTACACGCACAGGGTGTATCGGCCTCAGCAGCCGAACTGTGGTCGGGTGAGTCGTCTTGTTGCCGCGTACACACGCAGGGTGTATCGGCCCCAGCAGCCGAACAGTGGTCGGGTCAGTCATCTTGTTGCCGCGTACACACGCAGGGTGTATCGGCCTCCAGAATACTAGAAACAGACACAGAACACCAGAACAGTTTTGGTATGCATATCACACTAAGCCTGTAATTTACAGGTAATGGAAGGTAATCAAACTGAACATTACCATTTAACCAATAGCTTTCATATTAGTCCACAGCACCTCTAGCATAACCGTCATATGCGACTATTTCTCGGGCGAGACAATCACCCGCCTCTATCTGTACAATAATGTGAGAGAGTGACGGGTAGGGCTATCTCGCGCGACAAGAGTCGCGAAGCATAGTTGTGCTAGACGGGCTGGTCTCAGATCACTTTATCAAAAAGCTAAAAAGTAGTATGAGAATGCTTTCTCACTGCTGCTTTAACTTTTAATTTGAACTGCTTTTCCCAAAATTTTACTAAACGGACTATATATTCTCAAATAGGTACTTCTATTACTCTATATCATCCACTGATATCCTTACAAGGTCATCGATCTAGCCCGAAAGGGAACCGACAGAAGATAAGTGTGGTCATGTTTACACTAGAACTCGGGCAACCTTCTCAAAACCTTAGTGTTGAGTTTCTTTCGGCGTTTCTTCTCAACAGTGGTCTCCTCTTGTGAAATGCCGGTAGACTCAGAAATGTAAAGGTGCCCTTGTGTCCTACTTGCAGAATAAAGTTCATTATTTCATTATTATTTCATACCTATTTAGTATTCATTATTTATATCAATGATTTGCCACAAGCAATCGAGTACCCCATGGTTCTCTTTGCGGATGACAGCACCATACTGTTCGCTTGTAAAGATCCAGCAACTTATGAATATGATATATGCAAGACATTGGAAACAGTAATTCATTGGTTAACTAATAATAATTTAAAAATTAATTTAGATAAAACTAAGATAATGCCATTTTAAAATAGACAAGATTTTCCATATAATTTAAATATCACTACATAGTATAAAACAAAGTCGCTTTCTCTGTCCCTATGTCCCTTTGTATGCTTAAATCTTTAAAACTACGCAACGGATTTTGATGCGGTTTTTTTTTTTTTAAATCGATAGATTGATTCAGGGGGAAGGTTTATATCGAAGCCGGGGCGGGTCGCTAGTATCATATAAGGGACAGCAAGTAGAGGAAACAGATGTGACAACATTTTTAGGAATAAGAGTAGATCATAGGTTGACATGGAGGAATCAAATTGACAATATATTTAAGAAATTGAATAAATTTTCATATGTCCTATATAATTTAAGAAAAATTGTGGACCAATCGATAGTTTTAACGGCCTATCTAGCCTATGTAACGTCGACGCTAAGATATGGCATCATATTCTGGGCTAACTCCGTTGAAAGAGATGTTGCATTTAAAGCACAAAAAAAAGTGCATCAGATCACTATGTGGACTTACCTAAGCAACAAGATTCATGTAAGCCATACTTTATAAAATTAAGCATACTAACTCTTCCTTGTCTTTATATTTTTGAAACAGTAATACAATACAATACAACAATTCTTGATTGCACACCAACAAGTTTTTTTTTTTTTTTTTTTTAATGGAAAATTTAATTTATAAATGGTAGACAATAGGCGGCAATATAGTAATGTTTGTTAAAAGAAATTTGCAATTAAACAGTTTAGGAGTGTATGTCTTAGGAATAAAATAAGTTTCATGCTTTCCAAAACAGCATTATACAGAAAAAGTGTACTTGGTATGGCTCCAAAAATTTATAACAATGTTCCAAGTCATATAAGTAGTATAGAGGATATAACTACATTTAAAGCCAAATTGTTTAAATTTTTACTGGACAAAGCATATTATTCAGTAAATGATTTTTTTGTCGGACTGCATTTAATGCTGACTGTACGCCCCGGTGAAACAGTCTATTATAGTTAAAATTTGTATGCCTTGCGGCCCAACATGGTGATGTAGCTTTTTATTTTATAAGATCTGTGCCTATGTACAATTGTTTACCCGTGTGGAACAAATAAACTATTTGTATTTACCTACATAAAAATAATCCTTTTTGCTTTCGTTTCATACATATTGCATAGGTATTCAATGAAACTATTTGTGTGTATAGAATGTGTAATTAATTCATTTAATTGTCTACTAAAAAAATAATGTAATTAATTAATAATGCATGATAAGCTATAATTTAATTTAATTTGTACGTCTGACTTATTGACAGAAAGTGGAGAATCTAGTCATAGTTAAGATTGTTTATGTATACTATTTTTGACAAATAAATGTTCCAAATGCACGGTAACTCAGTTTTAGTAAACAGTCTAGAGTGATATTTTACCATATTAACCCATTTTAATTTTTTTTTGAAGCAGTAAATCATTCCATGACAATTGAGAATATACTGTAAGTAACACACTGTTGACTGTGAAATCAACACACTACAATAATTGTTTTATATTAGGCACTCACTTTTCAAACATCATGTTGATTATGATTTATGATCAATAATCCATGTGAAACATAAGTTCTTAAATGAAATCACAGTACTAGGCTTAATTCACTAACACCATTATTTAAACTTTAAATTTCAACCACTCAAAGCAGATTATTTAAGTGCTTGATTGCCAAACACTTTATGGTTCACTTTTAGATATTCACTTATTTCGAATGAGTACTAAACAACTTATAAGTATCTGCGTAACCTTCAAAAGACATGCACATAGCCAGGGGCCTAAATTAAAACAAAGCCTAATTGACCCCTGTGCAACGACAGTTACCCATATCTTTTGTATGAGCCACCGTCGCAACACAAAAGACGCGACCATAATGCTGCTTTAACCAAGCCGCCAACCATGCACACGCTTCCCAAAATTACTCATTTGACAAATTCACATATATATAAACACACACATAAACACATAAGTTGCACCAATTATTGCAATGAACTCTTGTACATACTGTTCGTCTTACACTTATATTTCACTCTTGACTTTTTCCCATACAAATTGAGTATTTTATGTAACTCTTGTTTAGCCTTTGAATCACTTTTTATCTATGATGATATATGTTTCCAAATTTCTCTGTACCGTTTAGATATCCATGTTCATTACTCATAATGTAATCAATAAATGTTGTCATTTTATATTGTCTTGATGATATGTACCACTTGGGGTACCCAATATTCAGGTTTACTATAAGTTGCTTTATTCCAATTTGTGGTCAATACTATATTGATAATGGTTTTTAAATACATATAAGTACCTAACTTGAATAAGTAATATTAAATAAACAAATACTCATACCTAGTTCTATCTACCATGTTGCTTACTAACAATGCAACCCTTGCAATACCTTGTCTTACTTACCTCTTTTTTTTCTACACAACTGTACTAATTGTTACCTTCATATGGAAGAGCGGTGCCCCTTAGCACAGGTATTATTTTTACTTAACAAGGGGACACCAGCACATGTAAAATAATGTACCTACTACTTAGGAAAGAAATAAATCATTTTTCATTTTCATTTTCATTTTCAACTATTTAGATCGGTGAACTAGATATTTTCATCATCAAACATCCTGTCCGGGTTTCTATAAAATATAAAATACAGTTCACCTGAAACACTTAGAAGCAAAACCACACACCCCACCAAGATTATGTAACAAAATGCATATATATTATGAAAACTTGCTGTAAAACCCACATTAAACAGGTAAATAACAAACCCAGTCATAATAAAATCAGTATGTCATATAGAGCGATTAAGATGCAATTAGTACACTGCCAGGTTGTAGGTATGGCTTTAATTTTAATGTCCCACTCAAAGACACAAAGTGATATTATAGAAAGCCACATTAAATGCAACACACATACAGTTTATTCACCCATAATATCCAAAGAAATGTAAAATACCTTACCAATTTATTATAGATGCAAGATACACCGGCCAATTTCTTATGGATTGCAGTTTTCAAGAACTTAGGTACCGCGTCTTCGCTTACCGACTTACACAAACGAACGCCAACAGAGGAGTTGAAGCAGTCGCCGTGACCGAAAACGGTCAGGAGGATATATATACTTACACAAATTCTTAATGAAAGACTTTCAAATATATAATGTTTCGTTACTATCCAATAAGTAGTGCTCTTATAAAATACGAAGTAGTACAAGAACGCAAAGTGTCATTCTTTTGTTTTACGAGACAATCAAGATTTCATATGATAATCAATTTAGTAGACCGAAATATTTTGTAGGCATGTAAATTAATCGATCCCAGTTCTGATATAATAGAAACACTAGATATTGGATAATAATATATTTTAGTAAGTACAGAACAATAACCGATCTTAATCAAGGTCTATGACGCTACGCTGACAATACGCGGCTATATCGCTGTCAAACTCTTGGGTTGCCAGCGCCCAAAGTACGTTAAGAAATAACGTTCTAACAAAACGCAATGCGCGTGTGGACGTGTCCACAAACTAACGTGTACACGAACAAACAGATTAGACCGTATTGCTGCGTTTAGCGCACAAGGTGCGCGCCGTGTCTTGTTCGACTTCGCTTATGAATGTGAAAATTAGCGAACCAAATTAAATTCAAAATGGCGAATGGCTTTTATTTTCAAAATTTTAAATTGGTGCTAGGGGGCTGAAACTCAGTATCGGGGGGCATTTGGGGCTCACAAATATGAATCTGAAATCGGTGTCCAAAAAAATTCAGTCAAAGTCGGAAAATATCGAAACAACAAGATTTGTATGGAGATTTTTTTTTAAGGGTCCCGTATCTCGTAAACGGCTGGAAACGGGTAGGGGGTGCTCGAACGAATGTCATAGGGGACCCTTCCGAGTACAGTCGTGAAAAAAAAAAACAAAATGGGGACTTTTTCTTGTAAAAATTTCAAGTTAGTCCTAGGGGGTTAAAACTCGGTATCGGGAGGCTTTTGGGTCATCCGAGTCAGAATATGAAATTGGATTTTCAAAATTCACTCAACTTCGGAAAATATCGCACAAACAAAATGTAATAATCCCAGAACATCAAGGGCCGCTAGAAACGAGCTTATTTCTATGTATACAAATATAAACCATATTGTCATTGATCGTCGTCGATTGCATCAATCATTGATGTCAAGTGTGCATAAAAATGAAATGTTATGTAAACGGGTGTAAAACCAATAATAAAATAAATAAAAATGTTTCTGTCTACAAACTTCCAAAGGCTAAAATAAAAATTAAAAAAATGCATTTACATAATATAAACACATTCTCTACTTGCTCATCAAAGTGAATCAGAATACGAAAACTGCACGTGACTGCGTTGAACCAGTCCTGAGATCTAGTAAGCACTTCCAGGATACAAAATCCGGTCAATTTTATAATACTGGATCTTAATGCTAATCAAAATGGTTCGAAAAGCAAAAAACCGCACATGTTTACGTTAAACCAATCCAAAGATCCAGTAGGCACTCTTAGAGCCCATCATTATAAAGATCGCGCTAGGCTGGTCCCTCTTATTTTGAACGTATTTTGTTAAAAGTAGCTTTAAAATAATTACAAACACAGAGAAATAGTTTCCGTTTTGCTAATGTAGGCAACCCTAGGAGTATGACACGCCCCAAAGAAGCAAGAACCAACAGCGTCGTACGTCATTAAAAATGGCCAATCAGATACGAGTAGGCTAATGCTTTTGCAAAAGCGGCAAATAACAAAAGAGTGCGGCTTCTGTTAGACCACATTAGGGCATTATACTTAATAATTATACTTGGTGTAAGTAAGAAGCCATAGCTACAGGTATGGTGGCCGTAGTAAGTAAGCGATAGGCTTGTAATTCCTCAGTCGTTTTAATCTCATAAAAAATATAACAACACATTTTCCCGCCTTTCTGATCAGCATGTTCACGGTGTTCGCGAAACAGGTAGTAAACTACTATATACAGCCCGAGAGAACAAAGTAGTACGACACACGCTTGGAAGTTAAAGACATTGTGTAACACTATTGATTTTTAAGCTTCCATTAGAGGCTGTTAAGGCGGTGGCTCCCAATGGTTAAAAGCGTGTTTATTTAGGACGTTCGCGTAATGAAAAGATAACACAACGGCACTGATTTGAGGCCCTTGTCCTTCTTATCTGAGAAGTTTGGAGCTAAGGGATCCACGGTCATTATTCTCCCATACAGCGAGAACTATCAATATATTAAAAAGACAGTATATATGTACGAGTATCCTTAGTCTTTATGACCTTTTTACTCTGAGCGGCTAAGGACTGGCTTTACATACGTTTAACGTACGTTTTACTATCTCAGCTTGTTATAGTGTAATTTGTCATAGCTATTGTGTGCTACTAGCGTGAAATACATATAATGATAGCACTCTGAGTGGAATGTCTTGTGACATTTCGTGGAGATTGTGGTGAAGTGAATGCCATAAACGACGATATTATACTGTCATATATACATGTCAAAGTTTTAACTAAATAAAGCCTAATAATTCGGGTAATGATTCTTTATCTCAATTTATTTAGTTAATACAATAATGGAAAAATATTTACGCCCCGAGCGATTCGACGCTGATCCAGCGTCAAACGTGGATAATGCCGCTGTTTGGATTCATTGGCGAAAAACATTTGAAAGCTTTTTGTCGTCGATGCAGACGGCCGACAAAAAACCATGCGCTGAAGAATTGAAATACGAACTACTAGTAAACCACCTATCGTCAGGTGTATACAGCTACATACGCGACGAGAAAAAGTATACGGATGCTGTTACAAAACTGGAAACACTCTTTGTCAAACCAGCTAACGAAATTTATTCGCGCTATAAACTGATCAAAAGGCAACAACAGCCAGGTGAGACCATTGATAAGTACGTCCAAGAACTTAAACTACTGGCCAAGGACTGTGCGTTCGAATCAGTATCTGCAGAAACTAACGAAAATGAATATATAAGAGACGCTTTCATAGCAGGCCTGTCGTCAACTGCTATTCGACAAAGACTCCTAGAAAACACCTCTCTTAGCTTAGACGCTGCTTACAGGCAAGCCCGTTCGTTTGAAATGGCGCAGATTAACAATGAACACTATCAACAGCCATCAGTTAGTACATTCGTGAACGCTACCGCTGCGCCTAAGCAAGTTTCGCAGTACGAAACCTGCTATTTCTGTGGGTCAAAAAGACACTTACGTCGAGTATGTCCTGCTTTCAACGCTACTTGTTTGACGTGTGGAAAAAAGGGACATTTTGCAAAGGTATGCAGAAGCAAGCCTCAAACACAGAGTGCCTCTATAACTTGCTGCAATGAAACACAAGAATCTGGCCCAGACGTGCCACCGACATTTCTATCATGCCTCACCGCAGCTACGAATAATGATATCAGTAAAGCAACCGTCGACATTACCTTAAACAATAATACTATCACTGCCAAGGGTCTCATTGACACGGGCAGCTCGGCGAGCTTCATCAACAGCCGACTAGTCGATAATTACAAGCTAAATAAGACCGCTTGTAAACAAAACGTGACTATGGCTGCGACACACATGGTCTCTACAGTTAACGAGCTCTGTATATTAAATATTGGACTATTGGGACAAAGTATTGAGGCTGAGTTTCTAGTACTACAGGGACTATGCGCTGATATCATCATAGGGCATGACATTCTAAAGAAACATAAGGCCCTCGAAATGCACTTTGGCGGGCCACGTGCGCCATTGAAACTATATTCTCTATCACGAGCCAACATCGAGCCTGTCAGTCTGTTCCCGAACCTTCTGCCGGACTGTAAACCAGTGGCCATCAAGTCAAGGAAATATTCACCAGATGACGCTGCATTCATCAGCGCAGAAGTTAAGAAACTTTTAGATGACAAAATCATCGAGCCAAGTCAATCACCATGGCGAGCTCAGGTTTTAGTGACATCAAACGAGAATCATAGAAAAAGAATGTGTATTGATTATTCACTCACGATTAACAAGTTCACTCAGCTGGATGCGTACCCCTTGCCCAGCATCGAAGACATAGTAACAAAGGTAGCGAAATTCAGGGTATTCAGCAAGATTGACTTACGAAGTGCCTATCATCAGATACCAATAGTAGCTAATGAAAAGCCCTATACTGCATTTGAAGCCGATGGTAATTTATACCAATTTTGTTCAATTCCATTCGGAGTCACCAACGGCGTTGCTGCTTTTCAGCGAGCTATTAACTCAATCCTAAGTAAAGAAAAAACCCAAGGGATATACGCTTATCTCGACGACATAACTATATGTGGACGTGATCAAGATGACCATAACGAAAAATTGAAACATTTTTTAGATATTGCTACCCGCTATAACCTTACATTGAATCTAGAGAAAAGCGAATTCTCGAAGCGACAAATTAGCATTCTGGGGTATAATATTCAAGACGGTATTATAAAACCTGACCCTGAAAGGTTACGCCCACTCTTAGAGCTCCCTATTCCGACCAATTCAGCCTCTTTAAGGCGAGCACTAGGACTATTTGCTCATTATTCAAAATGGGTACCTACCTTTTCTAAGAAAATACATCCTCTTGTGGCACATCAAACGTTTCCGCTTTCACTTGAAGCTAGGCAAGCTTTTGATCAAATAAAGAAAGAGATAGCCGAGTCAACGCTACACGCCATTGATGACAAGATCCCTTTTACGGTTGAAACTGACGCATCAGACCACACTATCGCTGGGACATTAACACAGGAAGGGAGACCTATAGCTTTTTTTTCTCGCACACTTTCTAGCTGTGAACGAAATTACCCGGCCGTTGAAAAAGAAGCAACAGCTATAGTGGAATCGATCAGGAAATGGCGCCAGTTTCTTTGTGGAAGAGCATTCAGACTAATCACGGATCAAAAGTCGGTATCCTATATGCTTGACCAAACACATTCGTCAAGAATAAAAAATGATAAAATTCAACGTTGGAGATTGGAGCTAGCTATATTCAAATTCGACATCATATATCGTCCAGGAAAAGACAATCAAGCCGCCGATGCACTATCCCGCGCTAACTTAATAGCTTCGTCAACGACAAAAGATGATTTACGGACACTTCACGACAACCTTTGCCATCCAGGAGTCACGAGGATGAGTCATTGGGTAAGAAATAAAAATCTACCATATTCTATCGAAGAAATAAAACAAATAACATCTTCATGTCGTGTTTGTGCCGAATTGAAACCTCGGTTTCACAAATATAAAGGAACGCTCATAAAGGCGACGTCTCCATTCGAAAGGCTGTCCATTGATTTTAAAGGGCCATTGCCGTCAGAAGGCACTAAAAACCGCTACATTTTGACCATAATTGACGAATATTCACGCTTTCCATTTGCTTACCCCTGCTCAGATCTTACTTCAGAGACTGTCAAATCTAAGCTAACTGATCTTTTTGCAACGTTTGGGATGCCAACTTATATTCATAGCGATCGAGGGGCAACCTTCTTGTCTGATGACGTAAGACAATTCTTACATGAAAAATCCATAGCTACTAGCTATACTACACCTTACAACCCACGTGGTAACGGACAAACAGAACGGTACAATGGAATCATCTGGAAAACTATAGAATTGGCCCTGAAGACGCAAAATTTACCTACGACAAAGTGGGAGCTAGTTCTAACGGGGGCGCTCCATGCGATCCGCTCCCTGTTATGCACGGCAACTAATTGCACTCCTCACGAGCGGATGTTTACACACCCAAGGCGTTCCGCGAATGGCCAATCTTTACCATCATGGCTGTCTAGCTCCGAGCGAGTTTTGCTAAAGAATCACCACAGATCGAGCAAATATGATCCCATCGTGGAGGAAGTAGATCTGCTAGAAGTAAATCCACAGCACTCGCTCGTCCGTTTTTCAAATGGGAGAGAATCCGTAGTCGCAAACCGTCACCTTGCCCCTGGAGGGAGCCGTCCAAGGGGTGACGACGACAGTGACGAAGAGGATTGGGCGGAGGCTGAAGAACAACCGTCCATAAACAATAACGATACGGTACACACACCAGAGACCCCTCAATCTCGACGTTCCGTTAGGCAGTGCCGTCCCCCACTTCGCCTAGGCGACTACGTGTGTAACACGATGCCGGGGAGAATGTGGTGAAGTGAATGCCATAAACGACGATATTATACTGTCATATATACATGTCAAAGTTTTAACTAAATAAAGCCTAATAATTCGGGTAATGATTCTTTATCTCAGAGATATAACGTCGAGCTTTGTCGGAAAGGTAACTCGCGGCCCCTTTGAATATTAACATAAAATTAAGGCCAAGTTCTTCTGAATAATGTTTAAATTTATAAATAAGTTCTTTTATTATTAAGTAACTGGTAATCAACAGTTTGACAGAATAAAACAATATAAAAGGGTTTTTGTTTTGATATTCGCAAACAGCAATCGTGGGATGTGACAACACAAATGGACCAATGCGCGCAACTGGCTACGAACAAAAGCTGGTGACGCGAGTTGAAGGACTACTTCTGAACGCTGTATATTTGGGAAACGAGGGTCGAAGGTCCCTATGTGTCCCCAGGCGATGATGAAAACCAACGCTAACGCTATAGACTTCGGAGGTGCCGCCGTGTGGAGCGGCAGCGCGGAATCACTTTTTCCTCCACTTCTATACACTTCGTTTTATTTATTTTGTTGTTATTTGTGCGCGGGTTTAAAAATAGTCTATTTGGCGATAATTTAATATATTTTTAATGTTTAGCGACATAAACGTCACAACAAATCGTTTTATTTTTCTTTATGTGGCAGACGTGCTTGTGACATTAGGTCGAGGAGGTACTTACAACTAAAGCGGTACGCGGAACCATGCACCATGATGTGCGCTAACGCTTCGGCTACTATTAGGGGCCCATTATAGCGCAGGCAACAAGGCCAATATTTACAAGTAATTTGCATGGCCATGTACAAAAGTTAGTATTTAAACTGGAGAGAGTAATAGAAACGTATCGTAAGTACTGGAGAGAGTAATAGAGCGGCGGTGGTAGCCTAGTGGTTAGGGCATGCGACTTTCAATCCGGAGATCGCGGGTTCGAACCCGGCCCGTACCAATGAGTTTTTCGGAACTTATGTACGGAATGTCATTTGATATTTACCACTCGCTTTTCGGTGAAGGAAAACATCGTGAGGAAACCACCTAAGCCTTAGCCCAATAAGGCCCAGTTTCCCCTCTGGGTTGGAAGGTCAGATGGCAGTCGCTTTCGTAAAAACTAGTGCCTACGCCACATCTTGGGATTTAGGTAGCCGACCCCGATTGAGAATTCATTCTCAAAAAATGGGACAAAGGCTAGGAGGATGATGAGAGGAATAGAAACGTATGATTATATTTAGCGTTAAATCCGTTTTTATTTTCCTTAGACGAAGACCATAGTTGTTGCTTAACGTCGCCATCATTCACATCGATGAGGAGAACCATCTATATGTATATACTTTCAATAACTTTACTTTCAGAACTTGGTCCCGCACTCCCATGTACCTAATCTACTGGAAATTACAGTACCTCTTATCTTTCGTATTCGTATTTAGTATGATTACAGTTGGAAAGCCGAAAATTGTGTTGACTTAAGCCAATGTTCATAAATTTCCTTTGCGTCGGTTAATTATGGCTTGCAAAGAGATAAGGGTAAACCTGATGATTTACTTTGGAATATGGACATAATTAATACTGACTAGAGTTTTATTCGGTTTTACCCACACACGGGACGTATATCGCAGTCCGAACCGCCACTGAATCACTCATTACTAATTACTAGAACGATTTTCTTTTTCGATTTAAATACGGATTCTTAAAAACTAGTCGCGCAGTGAGCTGTAGAAAAGTGCGTACTCCTAGTTCAGGAAAGGCGTGGTGGTGTTGCAGATGTCTATGGACGACGGTAATCGCCTTCCATTAGGCTATCCGTTTGCTCGTTTGCCCCACGTCATAAAAAAAATCTAGAGTTTTTTATTTTATACCCGAAATATGCTTTTTTTACGTTTGTAAGTCATTTCACCGCCATTTAAAAAAAAAACCTAAAAATTGATCGAAAAAGAAAACAAAATTATTATTGAAGCGGGCTCACATAATTACACGAGAAGGTTGAGAAATGCGTCCTATAAGCCACCTGAAGAGCCAAACATCCGGACACACTTGAGAATTTTCGGCTAAGCTGAAACGGAGACGATAATTTAGATTTATCTATGCCTGTTTATAGTTATCGCTCCATCTGGTACGGAAATCGTGAGATAAGGAGTCTCCACATGTAAACTTCGCCTCCCAGCAGGTACCTACTCAAACCGTCCCGAAAGTTTTAATCGCTACCAAGGGGGTTCCACTCCGCGCCAAGTGTCAAAAAATATACCTATTAATTCCGGGTCACAATTGTGCCCCGGCCCGCCCATCACCCCGCCTTTATTCAACTAGGGTCGGCACGTTCGAAGCGAAGACAACGCATCGATTATGTACTTATATTATTATGATTTTTTATTATTTTTAACCGACTACTTTACAAAGGAAGAGATTCAGTGTACGCTACATTGAGTCGTTTAGTACGTAAGTTCACCGATTATCTCCGTAAAGTGTAAATCAATTTGAATTTTTTTTATTAGTAAGAGAATACTGTTACTACTACGGTTTTCCCATTGACATTAAGTCATGCTCTGATGATGGGACACTTGCCAACTAGATCTCGGGACTGGTTCAACGTAGATAAGTGTGGTTTTCGTTTTCTTGCTCACTTTACTGAACATTTACAGCCAGTATCATAAAATTGACCTGATGATCGAACCTGGAAATATGGACTGGATCTCCAGATTGGTTCTACGCAGACTTGTGCGATTTTCACATTTCGATTCACCTCAATGAACATTTTGACCCAGTATCATAAAATTGACCTGATGATGGATCATGAAAGTGCCTACTAGATCTCGGGACTGGTTCAACGTAGACAAGTGAGGTTTTCGTTTTTCTGCTCACTTTACTGAACATTTACAGCCAGTATCATAAAATTAACCTGATGATGGACCCAAACTCAGTATCCTAAATATTTTCCTGATGTTTTGAAAAGCAAAAACCGTACATGTTTACGTTATACCAATCCAAAGATCCAGTAGCCACTCTTAGAGCCCATCATTATAAAGATCGCGCTAGGTCCGTCTTATTTTGAACGTATTTTGTTAAAAGTAGGTTTTGAAATAAGTACAAACACAGTTAAGTAGTTTCCCTGTTGCTAATGTAGGCAACCATAGGAGTATGACACGCCCCACAGAAGCTACAACCAACAGCGTACGTACATCATTAAAAATGGCCAATCAGATACGAGTAGGCTAATTCCTTTTCAAAAGCGGCAAATAACAAAAGAGTGCGGCTTCTGTAGTGTCTTTATTCTGTGTCGCTACTTAAACTTATTTTGCTGAGCGATCCGCAGTTTGGAAGAATATTATAATGATTTTAGAACACGGCCAAGGCTAAGATCATGTTTACTCGTGTTTGAAAATACTGGCTTAAAATTTATTGGCATTACGTGTTGTTTGGAATAAAATCGTTAGCCATAATTCCGAAATCTTAAACTTTAGACGCGTTTTGATGATAAATTAGCTTAGGTTTGGTTAGGTTGTGACAGATGCTCACATAAACGAAAATTAGCCTGTGGGTAAAATATGATAGCAGACAGCCTAGTTTTCCTGTATGAATAGCTATTGCATAATTCATGCAATCAGGAATAAGTAAATTAAGTAAAAAAACATTGATAATAATTACTTAGTAGTAACAGTACCAAGTTTAATTGTTTTATTGTTACATTGATCCATGTTTGTCGAAAATAAAGTATCCGATTCTTTATTATTTTGCGAATTTCATTATTATATCACGATTTATTTTAAAAATAATTACGTTTTTTTATTAATTGCTGATAATATTAAACGAGCAATAAAGTTGATTTGTGTAATGTTAATAAGTCACATTAAGTGCTTAACTTTCATTACATTACAGAACGAGGGATCCATGGCATTAGAAAAATCTGATTCTTACTATTTATTAAAATGTCCGAAATAACTGAAATAAAAATCAACTACTACAACTATTTCCTCCTTTTCAAGCAAACAAATAAGAATCAATATCTGAAATGCACATTGAATAATAACTTCATAAATTCAATGCACGGCATTCGAAGTTTAATCAAAGCGAATTGTTTGATTTCCTTCGACGATGTTATGGATTTTGAAGACGTAGAAAATCAGACGCTGTGTTAAAGGACGGCACAAACCTACGCCTTCTATACAAACGTTTTCTAAACTTGATTTTTTTTTTCACGATAGACATTTTGAGTGTTTTTTACTCAAAATCGTTTGTAGTTTTGACTATAAAAGGTTACTCTGGGGGTCTAAATTCCAAGTTTGTATCATATACAGGGTGTTTCTGACCATGGGGTTTTAAATGCAAGGTTTAATTATGCCCTCCAAACTGAGCATATTTTGTTCTGCAACATTTTAAAAATCTCCAGTATAATATGATGTTTTTCATACAAATTAAGTGTTATTGGACAATATACTGATATAAAATGTTTACCTTTTAGAAACGTCAAGAGTCGACGTTTGAATGTCAAATGAATAATCGCAATTAACGACACACTGACTTAACGATTTAATTTTGAGGTCTAATAAATTACCTAAATTATATATAGGTATATTTTAATGTCATAAATCAAAATTAGATCAGTTGAGTGAGTAAAATCGAACTTTACAATTTAAGCCCCATAGTCAGAGGCAGGCTGTATACTATTTCCCTCATTTTCATGTTAAACTGCTTTTGTGTATTTAAACAAACGGAACGGTATGCCCGTACTTTCAAATTCGAACTTCAGAGGAACCCCAAAGGGAACAGCCACGACTAGTGCGACCAAGGGCAGAAGCAAGCGGTAGAGCGAAAGGTTCGAGCGCGGTGGCCATACGAGTGAGCGAGACACTCGTATGGCTGTCGCTTCACGCTGCCGCTGGTCGCGCAAGTGGAGGCCTGATCCGTGTGACATTTATTATGACGACCCAGTTGGCGCATTGGTAGCGCATCTGCCAACTAAGCTAGCCTGGGTTCGAATCCCGACAAGGGCAAATATTTGTGTGATAAACTCGGATATTTGTTCCTGGGTCATGAACGTTTACTATGTAAGTATGTTAAGATCTATATAAATATGTACATCGTCGTTTAGTGTTTTATAACACAAGCCTTCTAGAACGTACTGTGGGACGATAAGATCGATTTGAGTTAGGTACCTACATAGGTTGTCTGATATTTATGGTATCCTATTTGACCTCCGAAACATTGTTTCCCATTTGTAACGTATCGTCAAAATTTTCATTTGTCCGAAAGTAACTTAAACTTAACCGAAAGTAAACCAGTAATATTTTCAGGATTTTATAAACATCGTTTTAAGAACCCATTAGGTTAGGTTAGGTTTATTTTACAATTGAATTATTCTGAAAAATAACCAGTTTTGTAAAAAAAATGCCTTTCGGACCAATGAAAATTTAGCGAAACGTTAGAGATGGTAAACAAATTAGTGCTTCACCAGTGTGTTCGCGATTTCCCTGCTGGTCCCATAGTGAAAGTTGCTAAATGTGGTTTTCCTCATTAGCTCTTGCTCATGACTCCTGAATCATCCTGTATACCACGGCGTGAACATGCTAATACTTACATTGTGTTTTTTTTTTGTGTTTTAATTTATATAATTACCTATTACTTTCATCTATTTTATATTCAATAGTCACACTGGTGTGACGTAGCTTCCCGGGGGAAGCTACGTCATATCTTCTCGTCGAAAATTCCCCAGTGCCTGAAGACGAAAGTCTTCGAACAGTGCGTGTTGCCAGTGATGACTTACGGAACTGAGACATGGTCGTTCACAATGGGACTCATGAGGCGGCTAAGAGTCACGCAACGTGCAATGGAAAGGGCAATGCTCGGAGTTTCTTTGCGCGATAGAATCAGAAATGAGGATATCCGCAGAAGAACCAAGGTAACCGACATAGTGCACAAGATTGCCCGGTTGAAGTGGCAATGGGCAGGCCATGTAGCCCGGAGAACGGACGGCCGTTGGGGCAGCAAAGTCCTAGAGTGGCGACCACGTATAGGAAAGCGCAGCGTGGGTCGGCCCCCGACTAGATGGACGGATGACCTCGTGCGGGTAGCGGGGAATCATTGGACGCGGTCTGCACAGGATCGCACTTTGTGGCGAGTCATGGGGGAGGCCTATGTTCAGCAGTGGACGTCTGTGGCTGATAGATAGATAGATAGACTGGTGTGAACAAATCTTATGAGCTCTGATAATTACCAAGACACGGAAACACGCCATATTCGAATTCAAATGCGAGAAAATGAGTGACGAGATCCCGGTCTCATGACAATCTAATTTAGTCAAATGGAATTGGCGAATTCTCTGGCGAAAGTCTGACCTTTCAACTGAAGAGAAAATGGAAGAGGGTTTTATTTTTTTTCCTGCGTAAAGATGATTATTTCCCGTAATACAAATTTTAATTATTACGACACCTTATCCAAAAATTGCGTTCTTGAAAGTATGTAACTAGAAATAACAACAGCTACGCTTACATATATATGTAAGTATATAGAATATTACTAATACAGACTGACAAAAGTATTGACGACTCGTAGCAATCCACTAAATGTGGAGATGAACTCTAACAATATACGGAATGTTTATTTGTTTACGAAATAAATGGCAAACGCAGAGACAAAGCCACCTGATAATGGGAAGTTAGATGGAAGCGAGTGATCATCGTCAGTCATCGTGCGTGCTGTTGGAGTCATAAATTGCTGAACCGGATCTTTCACCCGCACTCGCTGTTTAATTTCAAGCGCACCCTTTCATTGCGAGCACCAATAGGGGTGCAGACGATGTTGAATTATGCAACATAATATAGATTAATAAAATTAGCTCAATATGACACAAAGAAAAAAAATGACGTACGCAAATTTTATCTTTTTCGTTATTTAATCCAAAAATAATTTTGTTTTCTTTTTCAGAATCCTCAAAATTTAACAGAACAATATTTGTACGGCAACCATGAACACTTTTTCACGGTGAAAATGGCAAATTACTTATTTTCGTACAAATATTGGTACCCAACCCACACTTCACAATGTACTTGTTAGTGGCCATTTGTATGGAGCGTTTTTAGCGCTCCGTAGGAATGTTGAACTTTGACGGTCATTTCTGACTTTAGAGCAGTCTAAGTGTAGTTAGTGCCATATAAACATTTGACCTCAATAAAAATAGAAAACATTGACATCCCCAAAAAAATATCTACACGCCTAGCTATTCATGATATAAGGCACAATCGTGTACATATGATTTTGACCATAATTATGATAGTCAGTAAGTATTCGTTGCACTAACCCGTACTATGATAACACAGGTTCGCGAATAGTTAGGCACATACGGTATTTATTAACATGTAAATTTGCTCATCAATTAGTGCTTTGTGCGGCCCGCTCCTCATGCATTTCATACGAATTTGCATAATGAAATTGGCCTCGCGTACCTTGCCGGATCACCGTTTTTGTTTACGAATATTGAATATTTTATGGCATACGAGTACATCTAGTAAAGTGATGGGGGAATAACATTTCCTTTTGGTTTATTTTAGTGTGAGACTGCAACTAAGTAAATTAAAGTACGCTTCATTAGCAGAATGGCTCTGTTTTGGTTTTTACCCACGTAGCACAGAGGCTGCATAAATGCTTATACAACCTTTATTCTGCTTAAATTAGTTGTATAAGGGCTTTATATATATATATATATATATAGTCTGTATTTATTTATACAGGGTAGCCCATTTAGATCGGTCAGTATGGGAAAGTCTGAAACTATAAGACATTCGATCTGTTCTTAGGAACCATGTCATCGATTTTAATAACAAGAAAAGCTGCATTCATACATTAAAAAATCTCCTGTATTCAGCTCAGGACTTGAACCAGGACGTTTTGCAAAATAACACTAACATTATTTCTACTTAGATATCAATTGTGTAGGTCTTAAGCAGTAAATTTTATTATGAAACATTATCTCTTATATGAATAAAATGCATTGTTTTCATATTTTTTAGTTTATTTTTATATTTAAGTTTTCAAAATGACCACCATTTTTTTTCAATATATTCAACGAGTTTACGTGCGTAAATGGTCTCTATGGTTGTTTGTAGCTTTTTGCTGGTGTTGCAACTTGTTACATACACCAAGGGGGTTCCACTCCGCGCCAAGTGTCAAAAAATATACCTATTAATTCCGGGTCACAATTGTGCCCCGGCCCGCCCATCACCCCGCCTTTATTCAACTAGGGTCGGCACGTTCGAAGCGAAGACAACGCATCGATTATGTACTTATATTATTATGATTTTTTATTATTTTTAACCGACTACTTTACAAAGGAAGAGATTCAGTGTACGCTACATTGAGTCGTTTAGTACGTAAGTTCACCGATTATCTCCGTAAAGTGTAAATCAATTTGAATTTTTTTTATTAGTAAGAGAATACTGTTACTACTACGGTTTTCCCATTGACATTAAGTCATGCTCTGATGATGGGACACTTGCCAACTAGATCTCGGGACTGGTTCAACGTAGATAAGTGTGGTTTTCGTTTTCTTGCTCACTTTACTGAACATTTACAGCCAGTATCATAAAATTGACCTGATGATCGAACCTGGAAATATGGACTGGATCTCCAGATTGGTTCTACGCAGACTTGTGCGATTTTCACATTTCGATTCACCTCAATGAACATTTTGACCCAGTATCATAAAATTGACCTGATGATGGATCATGAAAGTGCCTACTAGATCTCGGGACTGGTTCAACGTAGACAAGTGAGGTTTTCGTTTTTCTGCTCACTTTACTGAACATTTACAGCCAGTATCATAAAATTAACCTGATGATGGACCCAAACTCAGTATCCTAAATATTTTCCTGATGTTTTGAAAAGCAAAAACCGTACATGTTTACGTTATACCAATCCAAAGATCCAGTAGCCACTCTTAGAGCCCATCATTATAAAGATCGCGCTAGGTCCGTCTTATTTTGAACGTATTTTGTTAAAAGTAGGTTTTGAAATAAGTACAAACACAGTTAAGTAGTTTCCCTGTTGCTAATGTAGGCAACCATAGGAGTATGACACGCCCCACAGAAGCTACAACCAACAGCGTACGTACATCATTAAAAATGGCCAATCAGATACGAGTAGGCTAATTCCTTTTCAAGAGCGGCAAATAACAAAAGAGTGCGGCTTCTGTAGTGTCTTTATTCTGTGCATACACTGCATATCCACAACCTACACAATTGATAACAAAACATTGATATCGGTGTTATTTTTCAAGGTTTAATTAAGTTAGTAGCACTTGCACAAATGCACAGCCTATAACTTATCTGCTCTGTCCAATAGTTGACTGGTAGAGAATGCCCTATGGCATTAAGTCCGCCTTTTAGATGACTTCATTTGGGCATGAAAGATGCTAGATTATATTATAAATAATAAAATTTAAGTTTTCTCATAAAACATAGCAGGCGTGAAAATAATATTTTAGTAGGTATAATATAATATAGGTAGTACGCCTGGTGTTTTCCGGTAAATAATTGTAGTTCTAGTTTTGATGATTCTGGTCGGGTTGCCAGATTATTTTAATGCAGACTGCATTGTCTAAGCTCCTGGCAAATGTTCTGCTCGAGTGGGGAGGTGTCAACCTGGCAATTGGCTGAGTTTCGCTTCGGTAGTGTAGCGAAATCGCAACGAAGTAGCTTGTATAATAAGTTTAAAATGACTATTTTCTCAACATTTTTCAAAAATTAATTTCCCAATCGCATACGCGATTAAAAAGTAAATTACAGCTTTTACAATAAAAATAAAATATATTTGGGCTTTAAATATTATCTGCATTCGCAGCTCGCGTGCCTGTCTCGGTTATTATGCATTGTCGAGCGGCTACTGACAGTTTGTTTACACGACGGTGGTTTATGCAAATATGGACAGTTCTCATTGTTGCAAGTGTCGGTAAATGTCGGCAAACTTTATTTTGTTCGGTTTGAGCAATGAGTGTGAGAGAGCATATTTAAAGTCTGAGTAGAAATATATGTGTATACCTACCTGGCCATAAAAAAAGGACAAAAAACCATTGAAGGGTCGAAAGTATGGTGTCTCTTGGTCGTGCTCACGTGCAATAATACTAAAATATTAAATCATAATGTTCATTAAGAAAACAATAAAAAAAAACATTTACAATAAGAATGATAACATTGTAGGCTTGTTACAAGTACTTACCAGAATTCCGATAAGTGGATTTTAATTGACCTTTAATGATTTTTTCACGGGTCAGAGTAAGGGAGCATATTTCAAGTCTGACTAGAAATACGTTTATTATGCATTGTCGAGCGGCTACTGACAGTTTGTTTACACGACAGTGGTTTATGCAAATATGGTCATTTCTCATTGTTGCGGTGTCGGTAAATGACGGTTATTTTATTCGGTTTGGGCAATGAGTGTGAGAGAGCATATTTAAAGTCTGACTAGAAATATGTGTACATCTGACCATGAAAAAAAAATCACGTCCTTTTTTCATAGATATTTCCATATTGCATACGAGATTCAGTAGATTTCAGCTTTCACAATAAACATTAAATATTTGGGTTAGTACGTTATCTGCATTCGCAGCTCACGTGCTGTCACGGTTATTATGCATTGTCGAGCGGCTACTGACAGTTTGTTTACACGACGTTGGTTTATGCAAATATGGACAGTTCTCATTGTTGCGGTGTCGGTAACTGTCGGCAAACTTTATTTCGTTCGCATTGAGCAATGAATGTGAGGGAGCATATATTTAAAGGCTGGCCAGAAATAATAGGTAAAGCCGTTGCAAGTAATTGTTACTTTTAAAAATGACAATGGTTTGATATTTCGTAAACATAAATTTATCATCTATATATGATATTATCATTCGACCAGGAGGGCAGCAGTTCGATAAGAATGGGGTCGCATTGTAAAGCAGGCCACAAAACCAACGACGTGACGGCCACGACCACTCTGGCAAGAGTGTACCGCCAAAGAAGAAAAAGATGATATAAAAAAAAACTGATTACAGTGAAAGATTATTAACAATGTATTCGTACGCGTTATCACAACAACAATAACCTTTTAGGAGACTCCTTCTTTTCCGTTTTTTTTGGAAATGCTTTTAATCAGGACCTGGCTCCGTCCATGACCTTTGTATAAATAACGACACTAAGAAAATTCTCTCAGATTAAAACTGAGATCCTTAACCCACGGTACAAAGGAGTAGATTTAAATTTATGACAGCAGTTAAAATGTGTTTTAGAGCTCGTATTTCTGTCGTAGCTTTTGTTATACAAAGTTATTTCACCTTATTTAGTTGCTGAATGTGAAGTACTACATTAAAAGAGAATGATGCGGTTCTATGACAATGAAACCAATGAAAGCTTTATTATATCCAAATTACTCATTTAAATAAAAGGTAGGTTACGAGGCGTTTAAAATTTTGTGAAGAAATACATGTTTACAGATGTCGTGAATAATCTTTTTTACATGTATTTTATTAGAGACATTTGTATTTAACTCACTTTTTTCATTAACGTGGCGTTTAAACAATGTGATCGCATTCATACTATAACATGTGTCGGAACTTTTCGACGACTTCGTTTCAACTGCTCAGTACAAGATCTAAACAACTTGCAATGTGAATGCAGTTTAGTCAATTACTTATTTTTACGGCATAATATTTTTATAATTAAATATAGCTCTTCTCACAATAAAAGTCTACGCCGCTCAAATAGTATTTATTATTTTCTATATTTATTGTACTTAAATGTAACAGTATACGTATCCCTGGTATCTGGTAGAAAGATAAAAATTCGACCTCTTAAAGTCACCAGACCGGTAAAAGTTTTATACTCATTAAATTGTAATAAAACGATATTCCCGCTACACAGATCTATCTATATCTATGAATAGTCAGAAATAACGACCATAATCATTAAGTATCGAAGTATTCAACTTACCAATTCGTTTTCTGATCCGAAGGATTAATGGGCACGCCGAATCGGAGTGACGGATAATGCCTTGTAACTGGTATCATTGGAAAGGCTACATTTTTTTTTTTTACAATGGATAAAGCCGGAAAGTGCTACTTCTTTAATGTTTTCAGGACACGAATGATTTGAAGCATGCTGTCGGCCAAATGTCAAATAATCCGTACCCCGAAAATCCCGGGGTATAGTCATCGTGAAATCATGAGCACTTGAAAGTGAACGAACGAGGAGGATTTACTGAGGTATCATTAACAGAGAATAAAGAGCCTCGAGTGTAAGTTTCCAAACCAAAACATTTGAATTGCGCTTAGATGGTCACAAACGCATTCAATGGGTTTCTTGTTCGAAATATGTATTGAAATATCTGTAAATTATTGTACCTTTAAATTTCTTTACAAATCAACGACTCTATGATGCCTGCTTTTATGGTGATATTATATAGGTATGTGACAGTCGGATTGTATAATCCACCGTATTACATTACGGCTAGCCATTATCAAAAACAGGGCCGTTTTGAAATACGGGGGTTAAACGGTTAGCCAGGGGGGGTATTCGACCAATTTTAGAGATATAATGGAGATCTCTCCTTTTCATCGCCATCCGTCACTTTTGACGTGTGCCTACTTGACAAGTGGCGATATCCCTAGAACATCGCAACTTCGTCAATTCGGACGCGCTCAATTTTCGTTTCCTTTGTATGTGACGGCATAAATAACAGGCGCATAGGTACTTTAAATTGACCGCGTAGTGCGTGAAATTAGTCCGTTACGTTTCATTCAAAACAGAATTATCGCCTTCGTATTTCCAAAATTGAGATGAGATATGTCAATTTATAGCTCATCGCATTTTAATGACAGTTCAACGGCGATATAACAGTTATCTAATAGAGATGTGACGTTTGGCGTTCACTCAAACGGCATTCTCGAATTGGGCCCCAGATTGTCATTGCGATACGTTACTTCAATAAGGCGGCCCACGTTTAGCCGCATTGTACGAAGCGCCAGAACCGAACTGCTACCCATTAAAGTAGGTTAGGTTAGGTTAGGAAGAGGCGGCTAATGACTGTTGCTAATGACGTGTTGAAGAACGTATGGCGTCGAATAGCGGATTCCAGCGGATTTTCATTGAGCCGCATTAAATCCGGCTAATTGTTGAAGGCCGCATTTCAAAACGGCCCTGTTTTTAAAAACAGCGAGCCGTAATGTAATAAGGCGGATTATATAATGCGACAGTGACAAATGTCATAACTATTCGATATAAAGCATTCGCCGCTTTCTGATCCGTACATACAGGAATGCGAGAGTTATACAAGCTTTAATTGTCCAACCATCCATCATTGTAGGCCCTAATAATAAACGATGTGACGGGATCTGACGAACCCATCGCCCGCTGGTATAACCTGTGCAGTCAGTCACCGCAGGGCAGCTTATGGCGAGCTGTTGGGGGTAGCGACCCCACGTACCTGAGTGCTCCTGGGGGAATCCTGACGGGGGGTGATGGGTCAGGGCCTCCGCCTCTGCCTTGCCTTAACTGGCCGGCCAGAGTGGATTCGCGAATGTTGCGGCTCGGGGGCGGATGTGGAAACGTAAAGGAGTTAGTTAGCTGCGGTTTAAAGCCAAGTATTACACCTCTCCGCCCTTAGCCTTCCGCATCGGTGTTGCCCTTAGGCCACTTTATGTGTCGCTATTTATGGGGGCCCATCTAGCGGCAGGCGAGTCATCGTCTGCCAGTGTTATTACACTTGAGACTTTTTTCCTGGTAGACGCCCGATTGTCTCAATCCATAGCCCAATTACCCAGTCCTCCATTTTATCCCCATAATGTTATTAAAACTATCGTGAGACATCTTTACTAATTATAAAAACGGTATAAACTCACGTAAAAATTGTCAGAACGGCCCGACATTCGAAACATGTCGGGCCGTTCCTGACAATTTTTACGTGCGTTCATCCCCATAGCTCAATTTGTATTTAGATTCCATATATCCATCACTGGTTCTTGCACCCAGCGAACGCTGTCTCTGTGTGCGTCCCATGACACGGATAGGGATAGCATTCGCTCGATGTATACCTTACATTCCATTAAATTGTCTAAAGGGTTTACTAATATGTTGCATAAAATTGATACTCATAAATTCATTTTGTATAACAACCTTCGACAGAAACATCATTTCTCCGAATTTTATTTTGCATATTTTTTTTCTCATATTGTGATTTCACAAAAAAAAAATATCAGAACACTCATATGGCAGAATATGAATAAGCATAATATTTACATGTTCGAATAGTTATTTCGAAGAAATTTATATCTCATAATATTTAGATTGCATAAAAATTCAAATTCAAAGCAGTTCGATTCTGTTATGGTCGCAGTTCTAACCTAACCTAACCCATTAAGTTCGGTTCTAACCTATCCTACTTTACTGGCAGGAGTTCGGTTCTGTTGTGGTCGCAGTTCTAACCTAACCTACCCTATTAAGTTCAGTTTTAACCTAACCTACTTTACTGGCAGCAGTTCGGTTCTGTTGTGGTCGCAGTTCTAACCTAACCTAACCCATTAAGTTCGGTTTTAACCTAACCTACTTTACTGGCAGCAGTTCGGTTCTGTTGTGGTCGCAGTTCTAACCTTACCTAACCCATTTGACTGGTATCAGTTTAGATAATAATCGCCTATTCTAACCTAAAACCTAAACTAGTTTCCTAGCACCCGTCTGTTCCGTAAACTATGTCTTTATGCCATAATAAATTCGGCGATATTAATGTTCTGCCATATAAAATTACTTATGTGAAATAAAAGTCGGTGATACTAGTGTTCTGCCATTTAAAATTATGCTAAATTAATAGTATGCTAACTGACAATTATGATACATATATGATTATGCTAAAGAATCATTCGGCTAAAAATGTTTCGGTGATAGCTGCTATGCGAAATGTATTTCGGAGAATCGATATTATGCAAGATAAAGGGAACCCTGTCTAAAGGGCCTCTACGCGTTGGCTTTCGGTTCCGTACGCGCCTCCCAAAGGTCCGGGAAACTATTGTCCCGTGAGCGGGTGCGACATACAGGATATTAATTAATATAATCCATACTAATATTATAAAATGCGAAAGTGTGTCTGTCTGTCTGTTACCTCTTCACGCTTAAACCGCTGAATCGATTTTGATGAAATTTGGCAAAGAGATAGTTTAAGATACGAGGAAGGACATAGGATAGTTTTCATCCTGGAAATTATACCTAAAAAGATTGAAAAGTAAGTGAACATTTCTGTTGGGGTGCGGTGACCCTGTAGGAAATGTAATTATTAGGCCGAAAGCACAATTACTCTTACATTTGCTTAGGCGCTTTTAATAATCCCTTTTTATCAAGTTCCACGCGTACAGTAGTCGCGGGCAAAAGCTAGTATAATATATTATAGTAAGTATAGTAGCCAACCCTAAAAACACGATAAATATAAACCAATTTTAAATCCACTACACGCTCATGTGTGCACAATTTCAAGTCGTTTCAGTAACTATTATTAATCGCTGCCATAACTAACAGTTGGCATAAATGAGCATGAATGCTGGCTTCTTGAACTTGGCTGACGTAAATAACAAACGGCTCACAATAAACAAAATGCGCGTTGTTTTCAACAAAATATTACGATAATTACGAACGTGTTACGACTCTAAATATTTCCCAAGATTCTGTACTTAGCCTAAAATGGTCATAGCGAAGTCCATGTACCAATGATGTACCATTATTACAATAGTGACATAAAGGTGTGTTTACACAGTGATGCATTCGGCTTGTCACTGCATATTTAAACGCAACGTCTGCGTATTTTGAGTTATGGTATATTCTTCGTTTCGTTACACGCCATTTTATATTAAAATTCACAAATTTTGTTCCCGTTGTTGTGTATCTTTTGTAAAATACTTATCTCCTTCCAAAACAAGGTCTGACCTGATACACACCATTATTTGAAGTATTTTGAATACCTGGTATAAAAAGTAAATACTCTCAATTTCTTAAGATCTGGGGGCACGGCAGTGCCCCCGCCAAGTCGAGCAAACGCGCTTGCCGGCACGCCGTAACATCCTTTTCTCGATTAAATCTACAAACTGAATCCCAGGAATCGGGACTTGAATTAACAACATCAGTTACAAGACAATTTCCAACATAATAATGGCTGAAATTTCATAGCGGAGCGGCCTAAATGAGGGGTTTGGAAACCTATTTCGGAACATCGTTAAGGTTTCAAGGGCCAAGGGTATCTTGGGAATGAATCTTGGCCGTTTTTGTTTGTCGTCTGCTTATTCAGAAACATGAAGTTTATTACGATCGGTAAACAAGTCGGCTGAACTATAAATTCCAAGTTTGGAACTCGAGTGACCTTCGACTAATTAGTAGTGGATCATATAGATGATGAGGAACGAGAGCTAAGTATTTAAATCACGAATACGGTAAAAATAAAATAGACAATGTATTGTGATGGGTCTTAAATATCTAAAAAGAAGAGATGTGGATATTAATAGCGAGAGAGTAGCAATCCATAAAATGCGCATATGTGCATTTTGTAAATTACTACTCTCTTGCTCGTATTGTTACTCAAGATTAGACTTTAAATAGATATACGATATAGCACAAAATACGGTCAAAAAAAGCCCCAAATGTCCAAACATTTAGGGCTATTATTTTTAAAACGATTTTGATAGAAGCGCGAATTTAAGTACATGAATAATTCCGTGACCTATTTAGGGAAAATTTTAGCGATCGAGGAATACAAAAATTGAGCGTATTTTTTTCCCAGAATCAATTTAGTAGGATGTGGATTTCTCTGACTTTATATTATTAGATTTACGTCAAAATTCCAACGGAACCATCCTTGTTGCTTTCACCCAAGTTCTTTGTGAAGAAATAATTTTCGCGGAAACTTGATAATTTGTGTAACTTAAGGCTTCTGCACTCAAAGGGTGAAGTTTTAACATTTTGCTTGTAAAAGCCCTTGTTTTACGCTTAGTTTCATTCGAGGGGAGAATATTTCTAGACGATGAGAACATCGTACCCTTATTGTAAGTGGTTTTTGGCCTTTTCCATAGTAAACACCACAACAGAAAATGTATTTTGTATTAGGTTTTCCCGATATTTCTCTCAAGTCACAAGTGAATTTTAACTATTCTTCGGTGGCTGTAAAACTTTTGGAGAGGAAAAAATCATTCTCCAGTCAACATTTTATCTTTCTGCAGAAACTCATGTCAATCAATACGTTTAACGTTACTCTTTTAGGTCACGAGCAGGTTTTTTTCGTTACGCTGACTAAAATGGAATTAGTTTCTATTAAAAACCGTTAAATTTCTCTATTAGGTACTAGGAGAATAAAGAACAATATTTATGACGTAGGTATTTAGAAGTTGAGTAAACAAAATAAATTCTTGTTATCTGATGAAACGTATAAAATATCTGTTTATGTTCAGATAGATGTGCTATACCTACCCGGGTTTGTGTAGGCAGCCCGTTCACGTTCAACATTATTATGCAATATATACTACACGTAGGGCAATAATATTCAGCCCCCCTACGAGTATAAATAACTAAAAACAAAAAAGATTATTCGTTCACGTTATTATACATTATTGATATAATATTGTAAAAGTGATATTGAGCAATACATAAAAAATTGGGCAAGTGAGTCCCACTCGCGCATGAAGGGTTCCGTACCATAATCTACAAAATTTTTGTTAAATATTTATTTTATTTTATTTTTAGTATTTATTTGTTGTTATAGCAGCAATAGAAATACATCATCTGTGAAAATTTCAACTAGCTATCACCGTTCTCGAGATACAGCCTGGTGACAGACGGACGGACGGACAGCGAAGTCTCAGTAATAGGGTCCCGTTTTTACCCTTTGGGTACGGAACCCTAAAAAACCTGCACAAATGTATGTACGACGGTTTATCACTGCGCGTAATATCTAATCTACAATATAAACCATGCATGGCCAATTATTTCAGATATATCGTTAATTAGTGTGACTTTAAAATTCAGGGGCTTCTGTGAAAACCAAATGTTTTTTTCTTGACCACTAAGTTTAGTATCTGTGGTATTATAATATTTTCATAAAGACCTAAACTTTAACTTCAAGTGCTCAAGGTAAAATGGTTATAAATGTATGATTTCTCATTGGTTATCGACGTGGCGTTTTCCTAAACTTTACGGTAACACGACGGTGCCTGCATGCAGGCCGAGTACACGGCACGTTGTATGAAACATAAGACCTGTTACTGTATATTTACTGTACTTCTGCAAATAAATAATTTTGACTTTAACTTTGACACGTAATATTGCACATTTATAATGTAAGGTGTAAGCGCCACGTTACAGCTGGTCATATCAATGGTAATAATATTCTGAATTTACTACGAAATCTGACTCAATACCTACGTATTGGTTTACTGGCAATATTACCCATAGGTTAAATAGAGTTTATTTATTTATTCAAAAACAGGTTACATGACATTACAGTGTAGACACCAATGCGTCATGAACCGAGCAAGTTTATTTAGACGGCGAAACGGCGTGGCCCCGTTGTTCCGACATCTCAGGTATTGGATTTGGTAGGTTGCCCCGGAACCGAAGAAACACGACACCTTTCGGCCAGAAATCCGCACATGCGATGGTCTCCTGACCAAGAGTTCAAGGTGAGTTCAAGGTTAAAAAGAAAAACAGTACAAATAGTAAAGAAAAATAGTACAAGCTTTGCTTAGTTTGGGACTAGGTCGATTTGTGTATGATTGTCCCTTAATATTTATTTATTTATTTTTATTTATTTAAATATAATGCAAAAGCCAAAATGGAGGGGTTCTAAGTTACTGGCGCTGTGAATCAGCCGCTGCCGACTGATCGATCGACCTACACTACTACAAAAGACCGTAACTAAATATGGGTTTCACAATACAACACAATACAACACGGCTCTTTACCGAAGCACGCCAAAACGGCTGGCGCCGCGCCAGCTGGTCCACGACCGAGTGCCGACACTTTAATACCCGAAAAACTTTATGAAAATGAAAGAAGGACCCACTTTATAACCTAACTACGAATCTCGGCGGTCCTTAATGGCACAAGTTTCAAATAAATGCATATTTCACACTTTCAGTTTAAAATATTCGGATATGTAAATGTGATACAGTAATATGACAAGAATCATAAAATGTAAAATAGTAGTATCGCATACGTACGAAGTTTCCGTCTGTTTTGAAATGCAATGAAATAAGAAAACTTTTAAAGTTTACTATTTGATTGTTTAGCGCATTCATAACAAATAAGTTTGTATATTTTAGAAGGGATTAGATAACATATGTGAAATAAGGTTACAGAATTTAAGTTACGAAGTTATTGAAGGTAGGCCCAAATTCATGGCTGATATGTCCGGTTTTTATTTTACGAACTTAATTTTCACTATGCTATGTGTTTAAAAAGTACCTATTGTGTAAGCCAGAAACTGAATCAAAAGAAAAACATCAAGGAGGGCTTTGCAGTTCCCGGTGCTGATATAGCACTACCTGGGCTGCGCTAAAAGGCCCTATGAATTTCATAGTAAGATTCGACTTTTCCCGTAGCATAGCAGAGCAGCTGGCACCGCGCCAACTGGTCCACGGCCGAGCACCGACACTTACCCGCAATACTTAATGAAAATGGAAGAAGGACTCACTTTCTTACTACGGTATAGGTTAGGCCCGTGATAATAAAATAACTAATAAAGTGTAATACGCCTTCATGGCGGGATTTACAGTTCTCAGCACTGATATAGCGCTGCCCTGCGCCATAGTCGTATTTTTATATGATTTTCGTAGTAAGATACGGCGTTTTAACCATAGCACGGCAGAACGGCTGGCTCCGCGCCAGCTGGTCCACGACCGAGTGCCGACACTTTAATACTCGCAAAACTTTATGAAAATGATGAAAATGAAAGAAGGACCCACTTTATAAGCCCACCGCGAATCTCGGGAGTACTTAATGGCACGAGTTTCGAGTTATATTGTATATTTCGTGCGCTCTTTGTCAAATGCGCACTATTGGTATTGCATCTATGGTAATCGTGAAACAGATGGATGAGGGCGGCTCACAACCGATCGGTGCGGAAAACTGGGGAGGTCTTTATCCAGCAGTGAACGTCTTTCGGCAGATATGATAATGATAATGAAAATGTACTAAATGTGCTTGTAGTAGGTAACTGTTTAGCATTTTTATGTATGTTTTGAGGTTTCATCAGATATAACCTCTACAGGACCACACTTGAAGTCACCATTACAATTTCAAATATTATAAATATCCGTTCACAGTCGCAAAGATATCTAGAGCCAAAAACAAAAGTAGCACCATACCATACAGTCAAATTGAACCTTATTTTTAGGGTTCCGTAATCAAGGGTGCTAACGGGATCCTCTTAGGTGTAGGTATGTAGGACTGTAGGTACTAAGCCTCCGCTGTTTATCCGTATGTCGGCTTGTCAGTGTACCTACAGACTTAAAATTTTCGCATAACCAATATCTATGCCAAATAATGAAAATAAAATTAATTTCAAGCTATACCTACAGGATAAAAAAAGTTATATCTTGGGCTTTCTACTTTTTTACCCTAGCTAGTTTTAGTTGAATGATAATAGGCAGACAATTGAAATATTTATTGAAGCTTACTATGGACTTTATAACAATATTTTACTCTTTTTTTTGTTTTTAATTGATAGTACGGAATCCTTCGTGCACGAGTTCGACTCGCACTTGGCCGGTTTTGAAGTTTGTTAAATACAAAGACATTTCATCATCATTTCAGCCATAGGACGTCCACTGCTGGACACAGGCCTCCTCAATTGACTTCCACATGGGCCGGATAGAAGCGACCCGCATCCAGCGTGTCCCCGCAACCCTGACCAGGTCATCCGACCACCTTGCGGGTGGCCGTCCTACGCTGCGCTTGCCGGTACGTGGTCTCCACTCGAGAACCTTTCTGCCCCAACGGCCATCGGTTCTTCGAGCTATGTGCCCTACCCATTGCCACTTCAGTTTGCTAACCCTGTTTGCTATGTCGGTGACGTTAGTTCGTCTACGAATCTCATCATTCCTGATTCGATCACGAAGATAGCCCTTTCCATAGCTCGCTGAGTGACTCTGCGCTTCCTTAAGAGGCCCATAGTTAGAGACCACGTCTCGGCTCCGTAGGTCATCACCGGTAATACGCACAAGACATTTAGAAAACTACTATAATTATTTCTCCTGTTTGTTTAATTTATGAACATAAACTGTTAATAGATAAGGGTATCTATAATTAGCTTTTAAGTATTCAAAATTCAGACAAAACGCGCCTCAACCACGTGCTTAATAATAAAGGACACTTTACGCGACAGTAAAATTCTTGGAAATGTTACTTAAACTGTCGTATGAAATACCTTGATGAAATAATTAAATAACACTGAAAAGCTTTGTACACGACACAAAGAGCGAGTCAACTCTTCGCAGAGAAAACCGCGGCGAGAACATTTTGTATGAGCCTCGAATTGCTGGCTATAAATTTTCCGTGAGCTGAAATCCATTGTGACTTGTATAATAAAGCTATAAAAAGAAAGTTGCGGCATCCAAGATGCGTTAAACATGGCTAAACAACTTTGCCCATAAATAGCGATGCATTGAGTTGGGACTACCGGGGGTTGGGATTGTGGTAATTTTGCAGCTGCTTTTGCATTTTTGTTGCCCGTATAATAAGCAAATGCAGCGTTTACAAGCCGTGTTTGAACTTTTTCTCGTTCATATCGTCCCTTTAGCGGGTTTAACCTGTATTTGGGTGAATTTCAACAAGCTCGAAATGTACCTAATTTTGGTGGTTTTTTTTATTTTTGATGTTAGAGTCAAAATTATACATCAATAATACGAATAAACTCATAACCAATATTGTGTAGTAATGGCCCTTTGTTATACATAATAGTTTTAAAGATATCATGATTTTAGTAATTTGCCTGCCATCAAAATTGTACATCTACACCAAAATTAGTTACTTGTGCTAAAAAATAATATTTGTCAATGAAATTGCCTGCTGGAAATGAAAAGAAAGTATATGTTTAATTAATCATTTTAATTAAGTAGGGGAACCCGGGGCAATATGGGCCCCTTAAGGATATGTCGTGATAAAATGGGAATGGAGTAAAATACATAATTCCTTAAGTAGTAATTTATTACACTAACTAACAGTCGTTAATTATAACACAAAATAATTAGCTCAGTCTACCATTTCTGTGGTCAATTAACATTAAACCAAAAAATGCAATTTGCTCATATTGCCCCGTGCTCGGGGCAATATGGTCATACCGGGGGCATTATGAGTCGGTGCACTATGGGCAAGAAACAAAAAAGTATATAAGCTGAAATATAGCACAAAAGGAACAGATTATAAGGATTCATCATCGTTGTCTTCGTCTGCACATGAACAATGAGCCTACGCTCACGTGTCACGCTTTTAAAAGCGCGACAAGATACCCAACCCTCTTTGGATTGAGAGTACCAATTTCCACAATTTAGGCACTCTACATCTTCATCATTTTTCTTTGGGGCTTTGATTTTTCCAGTTCCATTTTATAGGGTTACCTTATAACTCCACTAACTCCATTTTTTGACTGTCCCAACCACCGCGATTAGCATTCCTTTTATAATCTAACCATGTTTGCTGCTGCAAGAAAAATATCATCAGATTATTATAATTATCTTAAAACTTATCCCAAATCAGAGGCCCCATCACTGCCCATATTGCACTTATTAATTTTAGCGGGGCAGCACGGGCCCTGCCCATATTACCCCGCCCATAATGCCCCAACATGATAATTTTAACTAACTAACCCTGAAATCTATAAACCTTTATTTAAATTAAAATTACTTTGAGTCATATACAAACTAAAGATATTTAAGTATTAAAACGTTATTGTTGATTAAAGAATAACACAAATATCTATCAGATTCAGATAACACAAAATATAGAAAAATTAGATCCAAATTCGTACTTACGTAAATTTGTCGCTGGCTTCGGGAGACGCGCACGAATGTCAACATCACCAGTCACCGCGCGGTCGCGGGGCCATCTGACGCCCGTCTAAGCTCTAACCTTCGGCGTTCGCGGGTTGGTAGGGGGAGGAGATAGAGTGTTCATATTGCCCCGGGTGCCTGTAATGCCCCGGTTTCCCCTATACCAAAATATCTATGAAAATACAATCACTAACTCGTTTGTAACAACAGTAAGTATATTTTTTTCTTTTCGAGGACTTCTTCTCTTGATTGATTTTTCTTGCGATTAGCCATCGTAAAAATTACATACATTTCAAAAAATAAGCATGTACAATACGATAACTTTACAATAGTACAAATTAAAATGCAAAAACCAAATGAGAGAGAGATAGGCAAACAGTCAATGTAATACATATTACGTAATATCTATATAAATACATATAACATAAATATAATCATAATTATAACAAAAACATCAACCTAATCAAATAATCATTCATTTGACAGCCACAATTTCTTGAACTTCCCCTTGAACGATGCTACGGACTACGTCTGCCTTAGGGCGGGAGACAATTTATTTCATAATTTCACGGCGCGCACAGCAAAAGATACATCGTAAACAGGAGATTTATCCAGCGGGATAGATAGAGCCAGATTCGCACTAGACCGCAAGCGATAGCCACTACCATCCGCCATGTATAAGAACTTCTCTGCAAGGTAAGGTCCTGAAGAAGGAATGAAAGGGACATTATACAAAAGACAAAGAACATGTAAGTCTCTGCGCTGACGGATCGGAAGCCATTTAAGTTGAGCACGGTATTGAGACACGTGATCAAACTTGCGGAGACCAAAGCAAAAGAGAGCGGACAAGCATGATCTTCGTATGAAGAGGAAGAAAATTCTGCAGGACGTGAAAAGTTTCCTACTGATCTCAGAAATATGAGGTGCCCATGGCAAAGATTGATCTATGGTAATGCCAAATTCACACCAGCTAGAAAATCGGTCATCAACTCGAACCCGCTGTTGCCCCCCAAAGAGGTAATCACGAAACCAGGACAGTGAAATTGGAGATATATTTAAAGTACTAAGTAAACTGAGAAGGATATCAAAATCAACAGTGTTAAAAACACTACTAAAATCTGGGAGCACCAATATAGTCACTTTTCTATATTCTATATTAAGACGAATGTCGTCGGTGATCTTAAGTTAAGTCTATTTAGATGTGATGAGGGACGTGGATTTACAGAGGATTGAATGATTTTGGATAAGACGGGAAGAATGGACATAGGACGATACTGCGAAAAGTACGACAGATTAGGGGTTTTAGGGAGAGGAATCACATGGGCGCGTTTCCAAATTGTAGGAAACGTGCCAGAGGAAAGTAAAATAGTAATATAGGAAAGGATAGGAGCTATAGAATCCGCCACCAGCATAAGCATATCTAAGTAAAGATTACCCTCACTGACAGTTTGTAATATTAGATGTATTGTGTTTATACTTGACTTCAAATAAATTCACCGAGTCAAAAGTGTTGGAAATGCGATTACAAATGTGTAATTATATACAGATTACAGAATTAACAATTCTGGTGGCATCAAGCAATTTTGGTGACTTTGAAATTACCACCAAAACCACCAAAATGAATCCACAAAAATTAGAAAAAGTGATTAAAATAATATTTAAAAAATATCTGTATGATTTACCTCCAATTTAACTTTATATTTTAAAAAGGAAACCTTTAACACGTCTTACACACAATTCACACATAACCAATTATTGCTAAGTCACTAGAAATATATACCACAAAAATTGTGACAAAACGTATTTGTACCCCACCAAAATTAGATAATTACGTGCTGAGTGGACAGATCCAGCAAGATATGACATGTGTGTCATCGCTCCATGCCGGAGCGGAACTAAACGAACAGGTTAACACACGTTTGCTGGTCTTGTTGCGTTTCGTTCATCCATAAACACATTTTCAATATTTACCACCAAAATTGAAAATTTCACCCGGACAACTTTTAGTGCTCAATTTTGAGTATCTATTTATGTATTAATTTTTATTTATATATCCTTATAAGATACTTAAGCTAATAAAGATTATAAATAAATGCAATTTTAGTTTAAAACATTGATGATATGGTTCTATCAAAGACATTTATGAGAAACAACGAATACTGGACGCCGCACCAAAATTATCATTTTACCGCAAAAAAAAAATTATTAAACATAAATGACTTTTACAATACTTTGCGATTTGGCTTAAGATAATAATTTGTGTCTTCTTTTCAGAAAAAAATTAAAACTTTTAAAACAATTGTTTCACACTATAGTTATCAATTCCGCTGCAATTTTTTTTCGCTGAGATAATCACCCATTCAAGAAACTCTAGAGTTATGAAACTAGACATTAAAATAAACTTGAAAGTAAAAATTTAAAACTACACTTAAAAAAACTATTGACAGCGTGCCCAGAAGGCTGGCAGCATTGCCACGTTGTAAGGCAATGCTGATCCACTGTGCTAGATATCCAGCCCAAAGAGAAACCTCCTGACTATGTGCGCCGTGTCCAGTCTGTCTATGATGGTTGCGTTTATCACGCGATAAATACATGAACATGAGTAAGTATTCGTCACATTTTGGCAAAAGTACCGCCATCTGAATTTGACCCTTGATCCAACCATCTGTACCAACCAGCGAATCTCTTGAGTTATTTTGTCGAGACTCATCGTTATGGGACCGTTCCTTGGCTAAATATTATTATTCCGCATTCATATATTTTCTGTCTTAGGCTAAGTTTCTTCTTACATAATATATATATAAAAAGTAAAGTACAAAAAACAACAAAGCAAAAACCTAACCTAAGGGAGCTTCTGGCAACGGGGCACGGCCAAAGCTACCAGTGGTTAGGACTGCAGAGTGAACAGTGTGCAGAGGGAACAATCTGGCCGTTCCATCCTGCCATCCAGCGAGTCTCTTGAAGTGTTTGTCAAGAAAATGTCAAAGGTGAAAAAATAATAACCAGTCCATTTGAGTAGGTACATACCAACTTGCGTCCTTATCCTTAAACATAATATACTTCCAAGAAAATTACATAACCTTCGTTCCATAATGAAACGATGGGAGAGATAAATAATTCTCTTATTGAGTTATCTAAGCATATCATATTATACTTTATTGTAATATATGCGAAGGTCTATCGTCTTGTTTATTCGTTTTCGATCCCGTCCCGCTACGATAATAATGCGATATTTCGCTGATTCTCAAATATTGCAATATGTTGGTCTGGCATGCTCCTTCAGTATATCCGAGGGGGCTTACCGTGGAATGTAATAACAGAGATAGCAACGTTTCTCCAACATAATGCCTACAATTTGAAATCGCGGAATGCCTTCAACGGCAATTCATGAGATATTCTTACCGGTGTACGAATAAAACGGATTTTTTTTATCTCCTCATGGCATTTTGCGCCATGGTTGCAGAGCGGTTTAACGTCGTCGACTTTTAGAGCCCCTTTTTATGTTTATTTGTAATATTAGAACGCATTTTGTAAAACACCGCTATCGTTAAAATGGACTGCTTGTGCTTTGCAAATGTCTTCGTTTCAGTTTGGCCAAAAATATGAGTGCGATAATTTTATGTTTTATCAACTTAATTACTACTGAGCTATCAACTATTTAATTAATATAAGTTTTCTTCGAAGAAAGAAAAATAAGTAGGTAAGAATATATAGCTGTAAGCTTCTTAGACGTCTTCTATCGTGACCATGTACACCAGAGGTTGTCTCTTAAAATCACAGCCAGCAAATCTAAATCTAATTCTCGAACATCGAACAAGGTATTTCAAGGCCCAACTTTATCAAACGGCTCCACTACATCCATCAACTATGAAATATGTTGTAGAGACGCAAGCCCGTACATAACCCAACTCTATTAACATTACACATAATTTCCAAACGCTGAAGGCTCTTGGGGATAATTTCCCCGTAGCACGGTTGAGGAACACTGGCCTTTGATGAATCGTCCGTTACTCAGTAACTGTATGTAGATGTGTCTATTGTCCCAGGCTGTCGAATATGTCCCAAAGTGCCTACGTAGTCCGTTAGTCGGATAGGAGTTTACCTTCCTCATCGGCGGGTCGGTAAACCTATCTAGGTATGCTAGTAATATGACACAGGAAGCTCGAGTGTTTAAGTTTGAAATTCGCAGCTCAAATGTTTGAACTGCATTTGAATATAAAACCTCCCTAAATTTTCCATTGATCTTAGATGCCGAATTTGAAATTGGAGGTGATTGATCAGTCAATTTAAGATGTAATCTTAAATAATGTCAATGTGCAATTTACGGTGTAATCCAAATGGGTCAGTAGGTAGAAGAAAACTATAAGACATAGGGAAATTTTTCTTAGAAACAATGGCATTAGCAATGGAAAATTTGCATCAGCTGTTTTAAAATTAAAGAAATTAATTGTACCTAATCGCAAAGTAATACATTTCAATGTATCACTAATTAACTTGAAATTTGTATAAGGAGTCAGGTGCAACGAGTACTGAAAAAAAATAAACAACTGGTTATACAGTTCTCAACAGTGGTCTCCTATCGTGAAATGCCGGTACACTCAGATATGTAAAAGTGCCCTTGTGGCCTACTTGCAGAATAAAGTTCATTATTTCATTTCATTGCTTTTAGATTTAATAAAAACTGCATAGAATTTGTTTTACAATCTCAAACGTATATCTCATAGGATCTACTATAATAACAAATGCAACATGCATTAATTACATAATTAAAACAAAATTCGTTTCCCGGTTATGTATATCAGCAAAAAAATATGTAATTTTAATTAAAATCTGAAATCGACGCCATGGTTCCTAGAAGCAGAAATTTCACTATCTCTCGTTAACTCTGACTTCTCCAGGGTACTTACTTTTTGACGACGCGGTTGGCGCAGTTTGCAGATACCTGCCTACTGAGCCAGCGGTCCCGGGTTCGAATCCCGGCCAGGGCAAATATTTGTGTGATGAACTCGAATATTTGTCCTTGGGTCATGGATGTTATCTATATATGTATTTATATATTATGTTTATTATCGTCGTCTAGTACCCATAGTACAAGCTTTGCTTAGTTTGGGACTAGGTCGATTTATGTATGATTGTCCCATAATATTTATTTATTTATTATACTGAGTTGTGAATTCTTAGGTTATCTGATTAGTATGTTTCATCTGTATTTATTTATATGTGTATATATTATATGAATATACGTATGTATCTAAATATTTATTCATTAAAACTTGTTTAAGTTAGTTGCACCGCCCACAATTTCTCTGCTTTGCCCGAAGGTTGACTGGTAGAGAATGCATCATGGCATTAAGTCCGCCTTTTGTACGATAAGTTTTCTTTTGTGCAATAAAGATTAAATAAATAAATAAATACTGATCCATTTGGATTGATCGTGCTGTATTACACACTGAGTGATGTTACAGCTAATAGTACCTCATCCTTATCTCGCAGCTATTGTTCTGACGTCAAAGCTCGACCTTTTCATAATATGATGTCCAATTATTCCTGTCGTACTCGCATTCTATATGAGGTCTATTAATAGATGACATGGTAAGCAAGTGCGCGGCTAATTAATTGCTTAAATCAATACTTTGATGTAAAGGTCTCGTGAACCTTTTTGAGATACTCCCTCTTACAAACTTATCTTTCGTGCGATTATTTTATCTGGGAGAATAAAGTGTCTTGTGAAACAGTTTGGGGTAGATGGAATTTTCTATGAAATATTCAAACCTTTCTAAAGTCGTTTAATCCTATATTTTATGGCTATGATCAAACTTCGAAGAATTGAACTTCAGACGTTGGAATGATGCGATTTATGGAAATTGGGACATATAAATGGATCAAAATTTCATTTCGTGCTCAGGCTGATTCATGAGACGCGATATGAGCCAATCTGTTAGGTAAGCGATATTCATGACAAAAACCGAAAACAATCATAAAACATTAATCTCCATACGTGGATTGTGTTAAGTAATAAAATTTTATGTAATTAAAGCACTTAAGGTGAGGGAGGGACACTAGGATAACCTGATGAAAAATAAAAAAAAGTGTAAAGATCGGTGAAGAAGGAAAACACAATCTAGCATCTCTATCTCTATCTATTCTTGAATTATTATGTGTATCGCACACGGCAGTGTGACATATTTGCGAAGTTCAAAAGGCCTAATAAAGATGTCAACTGACGTTGAATTCTAGCACATACATAGTCATGTGCAGTTATGTAAATAAAATAGATAAACAAGTCATGCTATGAAACAAAGAAAAAAAAATTAATAATACTGTAAATAAACAACAAAAAAAAAGATCGATTGAAACCTCAACAGAAAATACAACACCTCAATTTAGCATTATTCTTGGCCGTTTGATACTATTGTTACGCCGGTAGGTCAAAAACTTTGAACGTCAATTTCAGTGCTTTAGAGGCATTTTCAGCAGGCTGAAAAGTCATTTCAGGCCGATTCAGAAGTTGCTCTATCACATATCTAAAGATTGAAATTTCACCCAAGTTGCCGTCGTTTTCAGGCGCCTGAAACATGTTTTCAGTCCGTTTCAGGGCACCCTCTATCAGATGACGCCATAACCTGAAAACCCGTTTTCAGGCATTTTCAGGACCCCTTATGCCCCCTCTGAAGCACAAATCGTTCTATGGCGAAATATCCGGTAGGAGTGACAGAGATAGCACTACTAGAAAGAGATAGCTATACTCGGAACATTCGAGAAGTGTGTGACAGAGATAGGACTACTAGAAAGAGATAGCTAGACTCGAGAACATTCGTTTGGTCTTCAGAGGCCCATAAGGGGTCCTGAAAACGCCTGAAAATGGGTTTTCAGGTTATGGCGTCATCTGATAGAGGGTGCCCTGAAACGGACTGAAAACATGTTTCAGGCGCCTGAAAACGACGGCAACTTGGGTGAAATTTCAATCTTTAGATAAATATGTGATAGAGCAACTTCTGAAACGACCTGAAATGACTATTCAGCCTGCTGAAAATGCCTCTAAAGCACTGAAATTGACGTTCAAAGTTTTTGACCTACCGGCGTAACACTACCCCCTCCTAAGACACAAAATGTTCACAGCAATTTTTACACCTACTAATTGGGTCTACATTTAGTGTCAGTTTTTTGAGGTGATTATTTGAGCGTTTTAACCGTCGTATTACTCTATCCACAATATTAGCCAGTTCGTAAAAGTAATCAATATTGTTTTAGACAAGCAAAAATGACGAACTAATTTATTACTAATTTACTATTTACTTTTACTAATATATATAAAACTCAAAGGTGACTGACTGACTGACATAGTGATCTATCAACGCACAGTCCAAACCACTGGACGGATCGGGCTGAAATTTGGCATGCAGGTAGATGTTATGACGTAGGCATCCGCTAAGAAAGGATTTTTCAAAACTCACCCCCTAAAGGGGTGAAATTTAGACTATTTTATTCGAAACTTCACAGGAGTATTTCTAACAATAAATGAGTAAACACGTGTCTCAGGTTTTTGAAAATTCACCCCCTAAAAGGGAGAAATGTGGCGACAAAGTCAATCAGCATGGGTATTGTTTTTAGGGTTCCGTACCCAAAGGGTAAAAACGGGACCCTATTACTGAGACTTCGCTGTCCGTCCGTCCGTCCGTCCGTCCATCCGTCCGTCCGTCCGTCCGTCCGGCCGTCCGTCTGTCACCAGGCTGTATCTCAAGAACGGTGATTAGACACTTGAAATTTTCACAGATGATGTATTTCTATTGCCGCTATAACAACAAATACTAAAAATTAAATAAAATAAATATTTAAGGGGGGCTCCCATACAACATACTTGTTATAGCTATATTTACATATGTATATATAGGTACGGAACCCTTCATGCGCGAGTCGGACTCGCACTTGCCCAATTTTTATGGTTTATCGGATCGCTGATTACGAAAACCACAACGATTTTAAAATCCAACGTGGCGGATGTGAGTTACCATCTCCCCTGTTGGGGTGAAATGGGGTTGAAATGTCTAAATACTAAACCGCTGGTTCTAGAGAGTTCAAATTTGGCACGTAGGTTCCTTATAAGGTGTAGGGGTACACTAAGAAAGGATTTTTAAAACTCACCCCCTAAAGGGGTGAAATGGGGTTCCAAAGTTTGTATGGGGAAACAAGATTAGTTAGACTATTTTATTCGAAACTTCACAGGAGTATTTCTAACGATAAATGAGTAAGCACGTGTTTCATGCTTTTTGAGAATTCAACCCCTAAAGGAGGAGAATATGGTGAAAAAGTCTGCAAATCAACAAGGGTAAGGTTTCTATGGTTTATCGGGTCGCTGATTACCAAAACAACAGCGATTTAAAAAACAAACGTAGTGGACGTGAAATACCGTCTCGCCTGTTGGGGTGCGATGGGGTTGAAATTACTAAATATGAGTATGGGTGTAATTTTTATGGTTTCTTGGGACGTTAATTACGAAAATGCCACCGATTTTTGAAATTTTATATTGTGGACATGAAAATTCTTGAAAGCATTTGCGCCAAATTGCAATTTAATCAGTCCAGTAGTTTTGCAGCAAATCGGTTGTAAGAGACGGACTGACAGACAGCTAGAGACCCGCGTTATCCTAAAAGATTAAAAAAATTGTATTTGTTGGCATCTCGATCGTCGTCAATCGGTACCTAGGCGGGCGGCGCGTTGAGACGGGAGGAGTAATGATCGGGAAACTTCTTGCATCCGTAATAAATACATTCAAGTTTTTAAATAATTATGTTAAGTCATTTCAGAATTAATTACCAAGTTGAAGTGGCAATGGGCAGGCCACATAGCACGCAGAGCAGATGGCCGATGGGGCCGTAAAGTGCTCGAGTGGAGACCTCGGACCAGCAAGCGCAGCGTAGGACGTCCACCTACGAGATGGACAGATGACCTTGTAAAGGTCGCCGGAAGGCGCTGGATGCAGGTCGCTTCCAACCGGTATATATGGAACTCCAAAGGGGAGGCCTATGTTCAGCAGTGGACGTCCTATGGCTGAGATGATGATGATGATGATTTCAGAATTCTGAATTACGTTTATCTGGCTCAGAATAATTCATTTTTCATTCATCAACGAAGAGAACCTCAATATCTTACAATAGAACAAGACGTAACTTAGAACATGGCTTAGAATCATTAAACCAATCTCGAATATCCCAAGTCGATAAGCGGAGGCTTGGGACATTATAAAAGCTTTATACAAATAAAATGCACACATAACCCGGTGTCTTAGCTTCACTTCGAGTTAGGAATTTTGAAGTGAACTTTATTTGGATACAGTAAAAGCTGAGATCGCTTGATTTGAGTGCTTGAGTTTTCGGTTTGATTTGTTAAAGTGGAGTTGTGATAACATAAAAAGTATTTCCCAGTAATATCAGAAAAACGAAAGTCTTGTGTATGTTTGTTACTTCTTCACGCTAAAACGGCTAGACGGATATGCATGAGGGAAATGCAGATTGCAGATTATACCCTAACTTAACAAATAGCTTACTTTTAAACCTGAAAAAAAGAGCATTGTTCCCGTAGGATGATGTATATTATATAGGCACGCGAGCGAAGCCGCGGGTTAATGCTAACTAGTTACTAATAAAACACCCAATTAATTTAACCCTTTGATGAACTATTATTTGCTAATAATCGCCACGACACGTGTTTAGAACTTTAGAACGCCATTTTACTTGTACAATTAATAAAAAAAAAATAAAAAAAACTAGAGGCAACAGGCATTTTCCCTTCCAGAATCAAGGTGCTTCGTTAATATTGTAATATCGAACGCTCATCAATTTTTCCGCTTCATACATTTATCCCGTCACGGAGACTGTTTAGTGCAAATTGAATTTGATAGAATATTGGACAGAGTTCGAGACCCTGTTTTATGGGACCTATAAATTTAAAGCGATTGTTGCGCGGAACCCTGATATGAATACTTTATGGTATAGGTGCCGATTTTTTGATTTGGCGAAGACGTCGATAACTACTTGGAAAATTATTATTCGTCTCAGGAAGCAAAGATTTTTCTACTGAATTATTCCAATGCAATATGTAAAGGTAATTGCTACAGAATACATACAGAAATGATCAAGTAGCAACACGCGAGAAGTGATTTTTTTACACAGAATATAGTGAAAAGTGGTATAGGCAACATGTTATCACACAGTCATTTGGAAAGAATATAAAAAATATTTTTTTAATCTTTACTATTTAAACCACTGGAGCTAATTATGGTCCCACACCGGTGTCGGTTAAATATATACAGAGATTTACAATTGTTTTTAATTTTTATTGGTTAGCGCCAAAAAAAACATATTGTACGTATTTTTTTATATATTTTTACCATTCTCGTCCTAATTTTTTCGGTTTTCAATTGTGGTAATAAAACTACGACCTATCAATGCTCCGCGCTCTCGAGTAGAGAGAAGAAAATACGTGACTAGAAGCTCAAGACAACGCAAGTATCTTCGCCATCTACTCTTATTAGCAAGAAGAATGAGTTTTAATTTTAACTTTTGCACTGATTCTGCTTTAACAGTTCTTGTTTAACAAGATCGTGCTGCTCTTTTGTAGTCGATTCTAACTTTCGCCTCCTTCGGGCGAACCAATTTTAACTTCTTTAATTTGAAAAAGATCGCGTTATTTGCAAATCAGACGTCTAGTAGTTCGTCGACGACACTTTGCGTACAATTTGTTGGTGGAAACATTCCTATTTGTAACTTACTTAATCGAGAATTATTGTAAGGTACTTAGTTGGCGGAATGTTTGGTTTGAATCTTTCTTTGCTAACTAATACAAATTTGAGTTTCTTTTATTTTTTCTGTAATTGTATACTGTATTTTTATGTAGGCTTCAACGTGTAATAATTAATTATAAATTTTCCAAGATTTGGGACGCCTATCCGTCGAACGTATTTTGCTTTCGAGGTTGTATTCGAAAATTCAAAAATCGCCTTTTTTTAAGGATATGAAAGACAAAGAGCGCAATGAAATTCGAATGTATCGAAATTCAAATTCTGTAACTGACCCAACTCTAAGTAATGCCATTGCGCTGACAGTGTTCTAAATTAAAAAATTTAAAAAAACATGATTTGTTTCAATGTCAAAGCAAAACCTCGCACACAGTTTTGTGAAAGCAAAGCCATGTTTTGACGACGCGTTTGACTCGGTTTGTAGACACCTGCCTACTGAGCCGGCGGTCCCGGGTTCGAATCCCGGCCAGGGCAAATATTTGTGTGATGAACTCGAATATTTGTGCTTGGGTCATGGTAGTTCTATGTATTTAAGTATATATTTATCTATATAAGTACGTATATCGTCGTCTAGTACCCATGACACAAGCCTTCTTGAGCTTAATTTGGGACTAGATCGATTTGTGTGAGTATGTCCGATATTTATTATTTATTATTATTTATTAAATGTTTGAGTAAAATTAAAGGAGATAATACAAATGTATTATTGGAAATTTTGGACCAAATAATATTTGTAGATGCCACTTCAACTATTATTGATCTAAATTCAATGCAGTAGCTCTGGATACATTATCAATATTACCCAAGCATATCCACTGAGGGAGTACACTCCAATAATAATATGTAAGGCAAACAATCCAGGTATTGACACTTGGCTATACCATGAAGCACCTGCAACATAATATTGCATAAGCTGTATTAATCCCACTCTTCTCTAAAAAGAAAATAGATAAAACGAGGCGTTGAAGCAGCACCAACAGCAGAATTGTTACGTAAATTGTTGTTGTTGTTGTATTTGTAATAAGTTGAAAAATAATGATTAGGAATGTGATAGGAGCGTTAATTCGTTATTGGTTTATTATAAGAGGCATTTTTTAACGTTATATTTTCTTCGGTTTCCGTGACTCTACAGGGGGGCTCAAATAATTAATATACGCGATATACGTAATCCGTTTAATAATTTTAATTTTATAACATATTTTGTTCCGTACATTTTTATTTTAATGTACCTTATATAAGTGAATACTAATGACTTTAATTATTTATGGAACATCTCAATTGTTGGAAATTATTTTTATTTTTATTTTTGCCTTATTGGTAGGTAATAATAATTTTCTAGGGTATTAAAGGTTAAGTATTAATTAGGTTAGGCAGATAGGCTGTGCTCGTTTGTCATCTCATGATGTATAGTGATGTACAAAACTCTTATCTTTGGTGATATAGATCGCTGAGTTGAAAAATATATTTTCTATTTTTGGATGTTGAATATGTCTCTGTGTATGTGTATGCATGCGTCATTAAAATGTCAAAATGGTTGAACAGATCTAGGTTGACATACTCACACCTTAAGAAAAAGTATTTACCGATCTAACTGAAATAAATTACAATTAGGCTGCTTAAACTTATAAGCATTGTTGATATCTTTGGATAAAAAAAATTAACAAAAAAAAGACCCAACTTCACTCAAACTAAAAAGAAGTCGTCCCTTCTAAGTCGATCCCAAACCACTCAGTTCTTATACTTATTTATATATTATAGTTTACGCGAGGTTTGGCACCGACTTCGAAGGGTGAGTCAGATGTAATCTGTACTTGAACGGGTTATTTTTGGCTTTTTAGTTTGACTAAAGTCGGTTCTTTTGTTAAAAATTTCGTTTTTTTTTGCTTTTTGTCATTCATATAAAAGTTCTAGTGGCCATCTGTGGTGTTCATCATCAGTTTCCTTACACCAAATTCTATTTACTGAATGTAAATTCTTGACTTTATCAATAAATTATTGAAAGCGCCGTACATGTCCCTATAACATTTGAAGAGTTCCCTCGATTTCTCCAAGATTCCATCATCAGATCCTGACTTTGTGCCAACGGTACCAACTCGGAGTTATACCCTTTCGATAAAAAAAAAAAAATTGAAAATCGGTTCACGGTTCTCGGAGATATCGAGTAACATACATACCAAAAAAAAAAAAAGTGGACAAGTGCGAGCCCGACTCGCGCATGAAGGGTTCCGTACCTATACATATATATAATCTATAACAAGTTTATTGTATGGGAGCCCCCCTTAAATATTTATTTTATTTTTAGTATTTGTTGTTATAGCGCCAATAGAAATACATCATCTGTGAAAATTTCAACTGTCTAGCTATCACCGTTGTTGAGATACAGCCTGGTGACAGACGGACGGACGGACGGACGGACGGCGAAGTCTCAGTAATAGGGTCCCGTTATTACCCTTTGGGTACGGAACCCTAAAAATTAGTTCGAATTGAGAACGTCCTCCTTTTTTGAAGTCGGTTAAAAACTTTTTCGGACAGCCTTCTGAATCTCCTTGACTTTATTTGTTAGCACCTGAACAAAATTATGACACTAATTACACAAATTGAATCAACACTTTGAACAATTTATTGCAGATTAGGTAGAATCTGCTGCTTAATGGAGTCGGAAAGCGTTAAAGCTCGTAAAGGGAAATGTTTTAATGGATATAGATAAGGAACGCTTCAAAAGCGTAATTTAATACAAATTGCGAGCATCAACATAAATACTCACTGGTGTAGGGAATGCACAGCTGAGGAACAGAATTGCTCTAAAATAATAGTTAACATTTTGATGTTTTTTTTGAGGTAATATTATTTAAATTCAAAAATAAATCGTATTGTAATGAAGGTAAATTATGTTGTGGTTACCTAAATCGCTACATACTATAAAACAAAGTCGCTCCCTGCTGTCTGTCTGTCCCTGTGTATGCTTAGAACTTAAAAACAACGCAACGGGTTTTTAGGCGTTTTTTTATATATAGATAGAGTGATTCAAGAGAAAGGTTTATAATATGTATAATACATGCATAATATAGCATTTTACCCGTGCGAAGCCGGGGCGAGTCGCTAGTTTTTATTATATGAGAAACTTACTTATTACATAAATATGAATACCATGGATTTAGATTCATGGTAACCATTTGATTGTTTTGTCTTTAATTGCTACTGAATTGAAAATAATGTTATAGAAACAATTTTTTAGTTTTTTATAACGCTGTACAAACTTAATTAATTTCGCTCGAGCACTGTATTTATTTTATTCGTTATTGGTGTAAATTGCGACCTAGTTTGTCGAGGGGCATAGGTAGCAATACTACTGGCTGACGTGCGAGTGCCATTACGACTACGCGCGTCGACTTTGCCCGAATAACGATAGAAGCAGCCAAGCAGTATGACTCGCGTTTATACGTAGGCTGTGAGTGCGATTCGTGGCGCATATTAAACTAATCTTGCCGTAGGTTAGTTTTTGAAGAGGAGGAAGAGATATTTTTTTTGATATAAAAAAACATATCACACACAGCGAACTGCATTACCATTGAACATACAAAAACCAGCTAAGTGACGCCGGCAGTGTGTCGCGAACAGGCGTGGCGATAGCATTAACGAAACGACCGTCGTACAAATAAATATGCGTCCATACAATTGCTAACAACGTCGCTTTACTGACAAAAATGTCAAGCTCGTTTTTCACTAGCTGTTATTGCGAAACCAACTTTGAGCGGTAGCAATACGAACTTCAACTGAGCATATCGCAAACAGATACGAGATGGTGGAATTAAGCAACATTTCAACAACTGTTCATCCCTGATAACTGTTTATTGGTATCACGTGTGACTTGTGGGCATTAAAAGTGTTCATTTGTTTCCGGCGTGTTTTGTTTCCGTCAAATTTATGGTGTTGCTTTGTTTTTCAAATGGCATTCAGGCGGTTATATATTAGCTTTTTTTATTGAATTGCATAACATTATTTTTTGAATCAAGAGGAAGAGATTTTCAAAAGATGCCCTCAGAATTCCATCACTCATGGACGAATTATATTTTTTTATTTGAAAGATGAAGCCAATAAATGGTCCCAATTTAGTTAGAATTTAGATCTAATACACTAATATGAAGCATATACGAAACCCCTATTTTTAGGGGGTTCAATACGCTCACATGGGAAAACCATTAAGTATGATAAAGAATAACTTTTTATGAAAGTAGGTAGGTGCTAACCTTAGATATTTATTCATAAATGTATGTGAAGCGAGATTGAGAAACACAGGGCCTAATGCTCAATGGGGTGCATCCGCGTGGTTCATTTGAAAGTTTGCTCCAAAGATTTTCTACATGAATGACGTTTATGTTCGGGAACGTTCATTCTTCACATCAGAGGGAGACAAAGGACTATGGAAAAGAAAAAGCGATCCGAAGGGTGACATTTTTATAAGGTAGCTGTCATGTCGCCAAAAAGTTATATTTTCAATTGGAGTACGATATGCAAAAACTAATCGATCGACACTTAGCCGAAACTGGAAAAACATATTGAACGAGTACTATCTTTTATTCCAATTATCATATTTCATGTTTGTGTGGCTTGATTGATTTTACGACACGTGGTAGGTTCTAAGATTGAGATCAATAAATTGATTGGTGACTATTACAGGTCAAATCAATTTATTATCATGCAATAGATAAAAAGAAACAGTCATAACTTTCACATTATTATATTCAAAACTTTTGGATTTGTGTGAGGTGGCCTGAAATTATATGGAAACTAGTAGAACTTGGAAACATCTCCAGTAAAGTATCCTGGAGGTAGTCCTTAGGGAAGTTAATTAAATTGCGGGCTGTTTCACACCGGACAGCAGCCAGCCCAACCCTGAAATAGATACAACTTAAAAACCAAATCATCTGCTCACGTGTAAACCTTACGTAATTATTCAACTTTCATTACTTCTTAAAACAGTAATAAGAAACACGGTTCACTTAACTCATAAAGTACCTGATACTCTTAGTAACCTACTATCTCCAGCCCGTATTTTATGAGCCTTATGCTGTTTGTATTGAGGTTTATTTCATATCAGTAAAGTCCGGGGTTATGTAAGTAATCAAGCAAAATGTTATTCCAATGTTGACTTTGTTTTTGCAGCAAATTGCCTCTCGAATTGAACTAATTCTAAATGCAAATCGGGCTTGCAGCGTCTGGATTTTACTTTGTTACCGCTTTTATGGAAAAGAGATCCTTAGAGAGAGTTCAAGATGTGTTCAATTACTATCATATTATAAACTAGTGGTTCTATGAGGTTTTAGACCTCGCGAATCTGTTGAGAAATGGGTGAATAATTTTATTTTTTACGTTATTATTTCTCAGGTTGAAGAATACCTTGCCAATCTTTTTAAATTAGCTACATGATGTTTGCTAATAACAAAATTTATTTGGAAATAGGTATACATATTATATTATGACTACTGGCTCTGTAAGCTGTAGATAAAGTGATGTTTTAGATCTCAAACTTTCATTCGCAATTAAATTCTCTTATCATTTCTTTAAAATAAACAAACATTATTCAACTCTCTATTCCCCGCCGATAAAATAAAACAATCGAGACACTTACTACCGATATGTATAATCCATTTTAAGGTCTTTTTTTAATTATTTTCCTTTTTCGGCCCCATCAAATTGGCATAATCCAATAACATGGAGTTCAGCGTTACCTACATCCAAATTCACTTTGAACCATTTTAAAAGTATGTTAAAAATGTAAAAATAAACACCAACTAGGCTCAATTTCATCATGCAGATCCGAAACAGCGTATCAGCAACGAAGGTTCTATTATACATAGACTCTTTTGGTTTAGGATGTTGCAATTTTACAAAGCACCGTTCGGGATCAGAGGGAATAATCTGTAATCCGCACAGGTGTGGTAAATTGAAATTCCATGTAGCAACGCTGCAGGCCCGATCTGCATTTAGAATTAGTTTGTTCCGGAGGCAATTTGTTGTAAAAACAAAAATCTGTGGGCTACGTAAAACCAGAGAGTACCATATGTGAATCTTACTAGGTATAATGCTCCATGATGTTGAAAAGAAGATATTATGTTACAAAGATATTTCTTACCGGCGAGGTGATTTAAAACGATGCGGGATTAGAATTGAAATCAGCTGTCCGAGTCTTTTAGAAATGGTTATTAATAACCACCGCGAGCCCGCGCATTTTCACGATGGCCTCAAAAATCTCACTAGTGCAAATTCTGATATTTTTGATGAATTAGTAAGGAATCGATAAGTAAGGGATTTCAGAATATTCTGGTTGATTTCATCTACTACAGTACAGGTACCTGTTAATGTACTGTAGTACAGTATGTATACTACACTAGGTACAGATTAGAAGACAGGATAGTTATATAGGAGCTTCCATTTTTAGGGTTCCGTAGCCAAATGGCAAAAAACGGAACCCTTATAGATTCGTCATGTCTGTCTGTCCGTTCTGTCCGTCTGACCGTCCGTATGTCACAGCCATTTTTTCCGAAACTATAAGAGCTATATTGTTGAAACTTGGTAGGTAGATGTATTCTGTGAACCGCATTAAGACTTTTATGCAAAAAAAAAAAAAAAAATTGCGGGCTCCCCATACTTAGAACTGAAACTCAAAATTTTTTTTTTCATCAAACACATACGTGGGGTATCTATGGATAGGTCTTCAAAAATGATATCGAGGTTTCTAAAATATTTTTTTTCTAAACCGAATAGTTTGCGTGACAGACGCTTCCAAAGTGGAAAAAAGTTGTTCCCGCCCCTCTAACTTCTAAAATAAGAAACTGAAAAATAAAAAAAAAACATATCCGTGCCTGGCGTGAAGAACTTGATAACTCGACTTATACGTTTTTTTTTTATTGGCGTAATGGCTTTCTACGGCCAAGGTTTTGTAGGAAAAAAATTGACAACTCGATATCTATGATACTTTTGAAGATATGGCCTGTGACATCATATTGATATCTCGATATTTAGCGGATTTTATTTAACAAAACGAGATATCAGCGCGATGAGGCACAAAAAATATTGCATATCAACTTATCAACAAATTCTCAAAAAAAAAAAAAGCGTTCGTAACTTGACAAATCAAGATATTAGAATGAAGACAAGCACACTTTAACGATAACAAATGAATATATCGTTTTATCTCATTATACACAACTACCGTAAATTCATATGTCGATTTATCATTTTCAGGTTGATGGACACAGCAAATAATAAGTTGACATAATTAATTATTCATAATTTATCGAAATGTATATTTCGATTTGTCAAGTTATTCTCACATCTGAGGTGTACTCTGGTACAAAGGAAAACACTGATAACTGTACATTTGTGAACATAATATAAACCTTAGTACAATGTGTTAAGGTCCATGGGGTATAGTTAACAGTGTCTTCGTATGTATCATTCACATTACCGGTACCTTGTCAACCATCGACCAGTTTTATTTATTGGATCAGAAAAACAAAGATGTTGCCAGTTAAAAATAAGATGAATTCATCTAGTTTTTCTGTAGAATAAGTGCTTTTGCATTACTGAATTAAAGACGATTCATTTACTACAATTTATTCAATGTTTTTATAACTTTTAATTTTATTTTCTTCGGGTTTCGTGACTAAAATAAAACAATTCAAACGGATTGTATCATATTTATTCATTGTTTGTGCCTTTCTGACGTATTTGGCACCGAAAATTTGTGTTTTTCTCATCAAAAATAGTTGCCGAAACGTCAGGAGACTCAAACAACGAACACACGCGATATAATCCATTCAAATCGCCTTATATAAACAAAACAGTTGTATAGAATCGATAGAATTGTTTAATTGATACCCTATATTCTATGGTGAATATGTTGATAAGTCTAATATCTCACAAAATACAATGATTCTACCAAAATAAATAAGATAATTGAAAAGTTTGCATAAAATTACCCTTAAATCAATTTAGACATTTCAATTATACAGAAAAACTGATTTTTAGGGATTAAATTAAAAAACATTTTCACCAATTTGGGCACTAATGTATGGGGAATAACTTGATAAGTCGATGGTGAACTTGATAAGTCGATGGTGAATATGTTGATAAGTCTAATATCTCACAAAATACAATGTTTCCACCAAAATAAGTAAAATAATTGAAAAGTTTGCATAAAATTACATATAAATCAATTTAGACGTTTCAGTTACTATGAAAAACTGATTTTTAGGAATTAAATTAAAAAATATTTTCACCAATTTGGGCACTAATGTATGGGGAATAACTTGATAAGTCGTTGGTACCTATGTTGATAAGTCTTATATCACAGAAAATAAGAGGATTTTACTAGAATACGTAAGGTAAATGAAAAGATCGCGGAAAATTATCCATAAATCAAGCTTTAAACACGAGTTAAAGATGAAAATGGATTTTGGAGAAAATGTCAAACTTTAAAATCGACGCCCTGAACAATTGCCATTTTGGACTTATCAAGTTCTTCACGCCATGCACGGATATGATGTACATTACTATAAAAACTACCAACGAAAATTGTTTTGAACGAGATCTAGTAAGTAGTTTTTTTTTAATACCTAACTTTGCACCTAATTTATATGGGGCGCTATACATACCAGGTGCAAACTTAACTTAACCACTTAGGATGGAGTGTTTGTACGGAACCCTCGGTGCGCGAGTCCGCACTTGGCCGGTTTTTTAAATATATGGTCAATTCGACGGCCTTATTATGGTTGGTTACTCTTCTCACATTTGATTGTGTAATCGACGATGGGTGATAGTGAATGTTAATCTGGTTTACTTTTATTTTAAGGATCTTGTTTAGGTATAGCCTTGCAGGGTGTTTTTCAACGCACACCTTAACCTCCTGACGACCAGCATTCATAATTTGTCAATTTAATTTTAGCCTTATGACACATTAACACAAAAGTTTATAATATGAATATATTAATATTCTTACTGCACAAAGGTCACACTTTGCCGCAGATTTTTTAAATTTCCCGCCAAAACTTTGAGTAATATTTCATTAGCCAGACTATATGACGTTTGATAATGCAAATACATGACGTATGCTCATTATCGCCATATGAAAGCTGTTTTAGCGCCACTATACCTGGGCTGGACCGACAGTTGCTAGACTATACATTCATTTTATACTTAGATGTTGACACTATACATTCTTTACACTGTGGTAGAATATAAAAAGTACCTACAGCTAATTGGCTCATTATTATCATTATATTTATTAGAAAATGATTTGATCAGATTGTAAGCAACAGGTGAGTTATCAAAGAGAGATCCCTTGACATCCATAGCCATAGGTTTCTCCCAACATCCAAAATCACAATAGATCATAAACTTGAACCGAATCGTCAAACCACAAGACATCATCAAATTAGTTTTAGTAGGGGGCTCGAGATGAAAAACGGCGTCTCGTCAAAGTGAATCGAATTAGGTAAAGCGGGTCCTCGGCACGGGCTCCTAAAGGTCAAGAGGCCCGCGGCGCTCACTTTGAATGTTTAGCGGCCCGGTTTAGCGCTTGTGCTTTTTTTTTAGAGACGCTGAAATGGAAACTGTCTTTCATTCACTATAGCACTTGACTGTGATACAGAGACAAGCAATATTAATGTAGCAAAATATGGAGTTGCTCTGCTAGTGCTCTGCTGTTGCTAATGCAACAGAGCTAAATATTATGAAGTTTTATGATCCTGACCATGCATTACGCGGCCTTGTCTTCAGAATAAAATACTAAGGTAATTTCTTTTCATCTTGGCAAAACCCGCCTGAAAACTTTTTTTGGGAAATGGCAACGCGACGCGACTGACCTGCGCGTGTGTATTGCTATGACAGACTACTAATGTCAACCGTTTGGCTCGAACCAAGCGGAAGGCGGAGTCGAGCGTCTTAGTTAGCGCTTGCACTTTGGTTTTTAGCATATCCTGGGGTTTTCGGTGCACAACTCTAACACTAGGCATTAATCATTGGTGCAAAGAAGATTCTTTCGGACGGATCTGATAAAGACAGCGACGGACACCAGCATTTCAGAGTGTTCTCGAAATGCTGCTAATACAGTAAAATTGCGAAGGCCGCCACCCGACCCGAGAGGACCGCGGACGAAGATCACCCGTGTTAAAATACATCATCATCGAGACCACGACCACTCTGACAAGAGTGAGACGACTAGAAAGAAGAGAATCATTGGTGCACCGACAACCCCGAGGTTATGGTTATTAGTGTGTTCTTGTCAGAGTTAACGGAATTCGGTGTTGCGGGTTCTTGGCGTGGACTCCTATAGGTCTCTAGGCCTGTAGCTTGTAGCGTTTTTGTTATTTCGACTCTAACTATTGAAGCTCTTCCCCGGCTCCGCACAGTCCGGAAGTTGGCCGAAGCGAAGTCGGTCGAAGTATGAGTTTCCGCAGCCGAGTGCCTCTCTACACTATCATATTCCTCCAAGTTTGGACCACTTCGCGAGTAGTGTGGAGTTAGGGTTAATTCGCTGCACTTAAATGTGTTACAGATAAGCAATACACCCTTGTATTGCTTATCTGTAACACAAGAATATTATGGTTAACTGGTCCAAAGTTGACTTGCTAGTACCTACGGGACCAAAGAAGAAGTTTTCTGGTTCTGCTTAGTTGGACTTTTCTCGCCTGTCGACCTCGGCTCTTAAAACTTACACCCTCAGAAACAATAAAGTTTGCATTGTTTTTACATATGTAAGAGTAACGGATAAGTTTTCATTTAAGTATTTATCGACCCATAAAAGCATTTATTATAGGCCCGTCACCTGAATTCAATAAATGTTACTTCTGTATCCATCTATGGACAGGATTCTAGCAGTTGTCAATATTGCCTAGGGTTCGCAGTACCGATTTTTCAATAAAATAAGTAAAGTTTCAAAATCATCTTGTTCTATGTTTTTTCGTCATTGGTAAATATTTGGGTTCACTATTATCTTGTTGAAACTTTTTTGACATATATTTTTTTTGCATAACGATACTTGGCAGAAGTAACGTTTGGCAGAAACATCTTACGCAGAGTATGCTTTGGCATAAATCATTTTGCAGATTTCTATAATACCGAATCTTATATTGGCATAATGTTGATGAGCATAACAGTCTTCTAAATGAATAGTACTTTCGCAGATAATTTTTTTGCATAATATTTTAGGCGGCATGAAGTTGTCAAGCCGAATACTATTTGATTCCAAGATAGACTTCATTGTCTTATCTTGTTGTACAGGACATATGCGGAATACCTGACCTAATCCAAGTCAGACCTGCCCTAAGGTGCAATCAGTACCTAATTTATGCATTACAAATTGTTGTGATTACACATTTTGTCCATGGAGTAGTATGGTAGCCGGCCGATGTCGTGCGGCTCGCTCGCTCGTTAGGGTCTCAGTTCAACCTAACACTCCTCCTCGCTTCGCTCGTCGTCGTACGTAACCTAATCCAAGTCGGACCTGCCCTAAGGTGGGATCAGGACCTAATTTATGCATTACAATTGTTGTGTTTAAAAATTTAGTGGCAGTTGCCCCGCGGCGGCAAGATATACCTAACACTGCTCCTCGAATCGCTCGTCGTCGTACCGTTAGGTTCCCATTCTACTACGTAAAGTTTACTTAACGCACGGCTGCCCTACATCAAAACCTAGTAAGGGACAAATTTTTGGATTTTTGTTTTTTAACTTATTTGTACCAACCTAGTAAGTCCTCAGCTGGTAACAGAGACACCAGCTCGAAAATCGTTATAATAACCAGAGTTTTCAATGCGTCGAAACCTAGTAAGTAACATGTCTAGTAACTGTTTACCGTTGTCAAACCCAGTAAGTCACATATCCCATATCAAAACATAGTAAGGGCGTGAGACATACTAGGTTTTGGGTTGGTCAAAGGGCCTTACTAGGTTTCTGATCTGGGAATCAATGCGCCGGCAGGGGCGCGCGGGGCACCTAGTACTATGTTCGGTCAGTCCACGGCAAGGCGCCGGCGCAGCCACATCGCCTGCTGTGTAAATTAACTGTCGTCTGGATGGTTTTGAAGTATTGCGTGCAATATGAAGCGCTATTTACAATTTCATAGATCGAAGCTGTTGTTAGAGGCAGCTATTAATAAAAATAAGAGTCAAATCTCCGAAGATGTCGGGTAAATGTATTTAAATACCAACTTTAATTTCCAACACTTCTATTTATTATTTTTTGTTACGTAGGAATAGCATACATCATCCCTTGAATACATAATTATAAAACTTCGCTACTACAAACATATATGCGAAGTGTCTTTGTCTTCGCTATTAACGTATAATACCTACTTAAGTACTTAACTAGATCATTGTTGTGTTTACAGAGTTAATGTTCATAATAGTGAGTAGTATGGATGACGGTACACACACGTGTTGCAGTGCGAATAAATTTAAAATACAATAAAATAGTGAGTTAAACGTTTTTTGCACACATTCAAGAAGACACAGAAAGATTTCCAACTGGGTGAGTTTAATAAATTTAAATGGGCTTGTAAAGAACTTATATTTTTCTCTTTATAATTTATTATCATGATAATTTATAATAACTGTACCTACCCACTCATGTAATAAATTATTTTACTTGCATATAATAACATTGAAAATGTTCATACGTACATTCGAATAAGTTCAATTGGAATTTCAGCTGGAGTTTAATGGTTGATTTGTTTGATTTTGGTAGGTTTACATTTGAATAAAACAATTTACACGGATTATATCGCGTATATTAATTATTTGAGCCTCCCTGTCGTTTTGGTACCTTTACCTACAGATACCGTTGTCAAAGGTTGACTGAGAATAACACAATATTTCTCTGTCAAAGTTACATTTGTGCAAACTACCCATTTTATAAATATTAATTTAAAATAAAGGTATTCCATACCTACATGCCAGATGGGCCTAATGTGCAAAGACAGTTCGGTACACATGTGCCAGAAGGGCATTTACTATTTTATTTAAAAGGTTTTGTTTTAAATATCTCATATGTCGACGACAGGAATACCAGTTAAGACCTAGTAAGGGCTCCCTTACTAGGTATGAAGCTGGTTTAATGTAAGAAACTATCACTGGTAAATACATTTTCAAAGTTAGTAAGGGGTATGTGCATATATAGTATATATTATAAAATGAAGTTATTGATACATACATTTGTTAGTACTCTACTAATTCATGTACTTTTTATTATTATTATTAATTAAGAGTTCTTTTGAGGCTGCCACGTTTTGTGTTTTTAAGCTCTCCTGTAAAATTTGGTCTGGAGCCCTTACTAGGTTTTGATATAGGGCAGCCGCGCACTTTTCTGCTAGTAGAAAATAATTATGCTATTGTAATCGTATGCTATAGGATTATTATGGTACATAAAATTATGCTAAACCAAAGTCGGCCAAAGAGATATTCTAGTTACAAAGCCATGTGCTGCAAAATGTGTCGTATGCGAGGTAGTAGTAATGCCAACTATTTATGCCATCTTACCATTCGACCGAAAGTGTTTCTGCGAAACGTGTTATGCGAAGTGTATTTCTGACCAATATTATTCTGCTAGATGAGGGTAACCCAAATATTTGACTATTGTGAAAATAAATTGAATTATTTTAACCACTAAACTCAGATTCAAAAATACACGAAAACATAATGATACCACAATTTTTGGACTTATATGTTTAATTTTATTTGGACAAAAACTAAAAAGAAGACGTGTTTTGATTACTGTATTTCAACGTCACAAGCCAGGGGCCCAATTCGAGAATGCCGTTTGAGATATCGCCAAACGTCAAATCTCCATTAGATAACTGTTATATCGCCATTGAACTGTCATTTAAATGCGATGAGCTTAAAAGTGACATATCTCATCTCAATTTTGGAAATACGAAGGCGATAATGATTGTCAAAAATGTTATTCATGTATATAAATTTCTGTTTTGAACGAAACGTAACGGACTAATTTCACGTACTACGCGGTCAATTTAAAGTATGCGCCTGTTATTTATGCCGTCACATACAAAGGAAACGAAAATTTAGCGCGTCCGAATTGACGAAGTTGCGATGTTCTGGCGATATCGCCACTTGTCAAGTAGGCACACGTCAAAAGTGACAGATGGCGATGAAAAGGACAGATCTCCATTATATCTCTAAAATTGGTCGAATACCCCCCCAGTATTTTCAAAGAATCTTCATTCATACTATGTATAACAGATCGTTTTTGACATTTTATAAAGATCACCTCAACGACTGGCATATTTGTTGATCGCGTGGCCACGCCGCACCACCAATTGACTACTGCATGTGTCCTTTTAAAGTATAGTTGTCGGCAAACTTTTTGAACTAAAATGGCGGATCTGCGCATATACATTTGTACGTAAATCGGCTACTGCGCAGTCAAGGGTATGTTCTTAGTTTGTTGGCAGCTGTACGCATTAGAAGCGCGGTCATTATACGTGTTTTATAGTTTTTTTTTTATGTGAGAGAGCTGGAAATTAATCTGTACTGCCAACCCTATTTTCAACGCATTTTTTTATTCGAACAACATGACGCTTCGGTTTTCGTTTTTGACGTGCGTCCGCGGGCCGGAACAGTGTTTACAATACCTATTTCCATTTGGCCCACAAAAGTGCTAGCCCGAGTTTTATGCAAATGCCTCAGATTATAAACAAAAGCTTTAACGTTCGTGATGTTGCAAATTTTCGACGAAATAGCCCAGTTTTTTGGAGCTAACGGTCACGCTGTAAACAAATAATCGCTGAAATGATAAAATCTAAACACACACAAACCGAACACAGCTTATAATTATGATTATTTGTCAAAGGGTTGAGAAAATTGAATTTTTGCTTATAACCCGTTCAGACTAATAAGTGATCGAAATCGGCTTATCGCATCCGTTTGGGATCTACGATGCCACAGACAGACTTTACATGAGTATGATAACAAATTGAAACTAATTGTATTTCGTTTCCGGATTTGCGGGTGTTTTGGAAAAAACTGCTGTTTTTGCTGAGGGTGTGTTGGAGAAAAAAAATTGTAGTAATAGTAATGACTATATAAGACTAGTGTTTTTTTTAACTTAAGTGAAATTAAGTTTTCTTTCTCCATTTATTCAGAAGTATAGGAAATAAAAACTGATAATCAGTGGTCGATGCGGATACCGCAACATCGTGATGTTCGTTTAGTAATTTTAATATGGACTTAATTATATATAATGCCTGGAGCTTGTTTGAAACATACGTTCTAATGAGCGTAATATGAATGTTAATTAATACCTATAATATTATTATTATGTCCGTATATTTTAATTACGCAAAATACCGCGGTGTTGGTCGTGGTGTTTGTTGGGGGTGGTGTAAAGTTAGATAATTCTCAATTTTGTTACGTTAAGTAAATTTCAATCACGACTACAACCAATCAACTCTAAGGAAAGTCTGTAACATCGTGTGTATTTCCAGAAAATTATAATTTGGGCCGCTTCAAGGCAAGAGTGAATAGGCTATTGTTGAACCACCGAGCTACATCCTCGAACCCGTTATCACTTACCATTAAGACAAGTGATACTGTGGTCAATCGCCGGTCAGTTTGTGAATTTAAAAAAAAATCATCTTTGCCATTATAAGGCGCTCTATTTTCTGAACCAAAAAAATAATTAAACCTCAATATCGAGGGGTCACGTTATCTAAGCCTTCTATTCCGTAAGCTAAAATGCTTTCATGTTGGAAAGTATCAAAGATTATAGTGTGGCCATCTCCACTCGTTGGCTGGTCGACACGGCGAGAATTTTCCAAAGTGTCGCCTTTCCACCGGAAGGTCCTGGGATTAGAGTTTTACAGATTTTCACTCTAAGCTCTGAGGAAAATGTTCCGTGTGAAATATTTTTGCACCGATGTGCATAAAATATAGGTGAATTCATACTAGTAGTCTATAGAGCCCCTTCTTTATAGACAAACGTTTCATCTGATGTTTCATTTTATCGAATTTTCATTACACAGATATTTTTTTCCTCCGAAGTCATAATGTTTTCACTCATCTTAGAAATATCGTATTGATAGGTTTGGTTAGGTTTGTTTCATAACAATCCAAAATATGTTATGGTTTCAGAAAGAAAAATGCTTTCGATGAAATCATACGTCTATGAAATGAAACATTATATGAAACGTGTGTCTATAAAAGAAGGATAAACTAGTAGCTGTACATGTGTGAATGTACCCTATTAATTTAATCATGTGTCCTTTTAAAATAAAAGTCATTAATAATACGTATGAACTATTTATTACTAGTTAAACACAACATTTATTATTCCGTAATTAAACCACAAATTCCATTCCAATACACAAATAGTTACCTAGAAATAAATAATTTACGCAGATCCTTCTACCCCCTATGATTTTTAAGCACTTTGCTTTTTCGCGCGTGGTATCGGAAAAAGCTTTTACTGCTGACTAGAAGGCCCTTACAAATTCCGCCTGCGAGCTTTCATAGTCCTTAAGCGTTCTCGTATCTCTATTACTTAGGCATCAGTGTCATATTACAGTTAGTAAAATATTGCGTAGCTATACGTTTAGTATTTTATTCGAAGGTACGTCATCTCTGATTATGCTAACTAATATTCTATTATAAAGAATATCTATAACGATATTAATAAATTATGCACATTCTCTTAAAAAATAATACTCGTAGCACATCTATAATGAGCAAAAAGAGCATAAAATAAATCTTAAGTTATTTATGTACACGAGATAAGCCTACGCCTTAAACTAAAATGTCTTTTGTTAAGAACCACAAATTTACGAAACCGTTCTACCGATAAATTTTATCGTCGTACGGCGGCAAGCTAATAAAGTAGGGTGCTGGCGGCGGTGGAGCCAAGTATCGGACGGATCCGGGGCCTGATTGCACCTTGTGCGGCAAAGTGGCCGTAGATAAAGAAGCAGGAGGTAATGTTGCGGCGTATCCGGGCCAGGCTGCCCCCCAAAGCGGAGCTCCTCCCGCCGCCGGACTGCTGGCTAGCGGTCCGCCTCGGTACGACGTCGTCGTCATTCGCAACCGCACAATACAAATTACAACTATCAAAATCGCTATAAACGCTACCACGCCTCCTACAATACCTATAATTAGATTGTCGTCGTTTGTTGAGGACGCCACGCCGACCACGGGCGCTCCTTTCGGCTCACCGGCTTTCGGTCGTTCGTGAGACGGCGCAACCGACCAGATAATATCCGGCTCGACGGAAGTGCGATGAACTAAACGCGGTGGAGCCGTAGTGGACATGCTACTCGATGACGAGGGTTGTAATGTCGTTCGTCTTCTAACGTCGCAAGTGAGTTCATCGTCACCGATTTCGGTTAGTAAAAATCCATTCAAATAGTCTGGTGACTCGCATCGTACGTCTTCAATACCAACGTTCGGTAGCCACCTTCGTAGTGCGCGAGCGTTGCAATCACAACGTATCGGGTTTGTGTCGAGACCAAACATCGACAAATCGGCTCGACGGTCGTCGAGAGCAACTAATAGCTGTGGCTGCAACGTAGACAGTTGACTGCCCGCGACGTCAATCGTTATTTGAGAAGATCTTGGCAACGGAAATAGTAAAGCTGGTGGTAAGTTTGTCACTGATGTATTCCGGAATCGTACTGTAATTGCCGGGGCCTTCAATCCAGCCAACACTCCTGATGATACAGTCTTGAGCCTTGATCCTCGTACGCCCAGTTCTTCGAGTCTTGGGTGTAATATTGAGTGCAGTTGATCCGCACCAATTGTTGTATCCTTAACTTCAACGTCTAGTTTTTCCAACGCCAATAGATGCTGTAAAGTACCTTGGACATCGAAGTAGCCCAACCTGGGGAACCCAAACGCTCTCAGTTCAACCAAATTAGGCAGTGGTCTAAAAGCGTTTTTCTCGATCCTTGTACATTCGTCGAGATATCTCATATCTAGCACTCGTAATGATGAGAGACCTTCAAAGTTTCCATCAACAAGTATCGCGATTGGATTGCTGGATATATTGAGACGTTGGAGGTTTTTCAATTTTGGCCAAGAGATAGCAAGTGATCCAGACACATCGACAATTTGATTATTAGATAAATCCAAAGATTCCAATAAGGTCGTTCTACTAAATGTTTTGTCGGTAAGCCTTGTAATATTATTGTATGATAGGTTTAAGTTATATAAGAAAGGCGTCTCCAGTTGATCCACTGAGTTCATTCCGGTACCAGCCAAATTTAAGTCTCGAACTGTTTTGGGTTCCGTCAGTACATTTTTGATAGCCTTTTCGGACAGAGGATTAAATGAAAGATCCAACTTTTTAATATTTACCAGGACGCTATCTTCCGCTGGTATATCAACAATTTGATTGTGTGATAAGTCAACGGACGAAACAAAGAAGTATTGTTTCTGTAAAGCTTTCAAAGGCGCGTGCTCGAATAAATTATTGCTTAGTGAAATTTTCTCCAGCATATTCAATCTCGATCTATCGAAAATGTTGTCTGGTAATTCAGTGAGTTGATTGCCTTCTAAATTCAAATTCTCCAACCGAATCAGTCCTTCGAATAGCCTGTCTCCCAAGCGATCTATTTTGTTATTGGACAGGTCCAACTGTTGTATTTGGCTAGAATTATGGAATGCCATTTCACTAATTGTTTCAAGGTCGTTTCGAGCGAGCAAAATCGTTCTGAGCTTCGGAAGCCGGGCAAAATCAAGTTCATCGACATTCTTTAACGCGTTTCCAGATAAATCTACAAATTCCAAATACTGTAAGGTACTTATAAGTTCGGATGGGAAGAAATTGAATTTATTGTCCGTTAATATAATTTCTCTCAGACGGGGATGTATTTTAAACGATGATGGGAACAGGTAGCTGAGCTGGTTTTCAGACAGATCTATAACTTCCAAACTTGTTCCAGTGTTAAAGAATTCTCCTTTAAATGCATTCAGCTGATTACCCTTGAGAGACAAATACTGAATGGACATTACGTTGACAAAAGCGGGGGTCCTTATGTTTACAATGTTGTTGTACGACAAGTCCAAGTAAGTTAAATTTTTTAGATTCTTGAAAGTATTCTCTGAGATTTCTTGTAAAAGATTATTTGACAGGATGATGCGCTCCAAGTTTACGTTCTTTGAAAATAACTTGACAGGCAACGCTTTCAAACCCATGTAACTTAAATCGACGCTCAGTAAAGCTACATTTTGTTTGAATACATTTTGCGGTAGAACGCTTATGTGGTCGTTGCGGCTAATATTCAGGTGCGTTAAACTAGGAATCGATTCAAAAGCGTTTACTGGTATTTCCGATAGTTGATTGTCCGATATGTCTAGGAACCACAAATTGATAAATTGTAGCTGCTGGCCGGTGAAACCTAATATTCTATTTTGGCTGAGGCTTAAAAAGTCGAGAGATGCTTCAAGTCCGCTAAATACATCGGCAGAGATGGAATTCAGTAAGTTTCCGGATAGGTCTAATCGCTTTAGCATTTTGAAGTGATTGAAAGCCGCAGTCGGTAATTCCCTAATGACGTTTCGGGAGAGAACTAAGGAGGTTATTCTGTCCGAGACTGCCCGGAGGATGTCGCTGGAGAGGGCTGTAACACGGTTATACCCCAAGTGTACGGACACAAGGTTTGGGAGGCGAGAGAGGGCGGTCGCTGGGATCAGCAGGATGTTGTTATCTCTTAATAGCAGCGTGTTTAGACTCGTCAACCCGTCGAATGCGTCGTCTTCCACCTGAAAATAAAATAGTTTTATAGATAAGTTCTTAAACATTTTCACGTAGGTAGATAGAGGTGTTTAATTAGAAAGAAGATTAGGTGATTGTAATTATGTAATGATAAGTTTAAGTTGAAAAAAAAAACTTTTTCTAATCTACACTTGCAATACCTACAATTATTGTAGGTAAAATATCTGTTTACAACATACAAAGGAAAATCCATATTTTCTGAACCAGATGTTTATTTTAATAACAAAAGCAATTTAGCAATCAACTATAAAAATAAGGATTCGGTAATATCGTGTTCCCTACAATGTACATTTTTATTTTGTGTACCAATTTGATAAAAGCCTCGTATATATTTTGTGTATCGCGTCGTTTTATCTCAAAGGCTCGAGAGCCGAGAGATTAACGTTTTTCAGTAAAATGTGTGGAATTTCGCTGCGTGTGAGGTTTAAAACTACTTTTGTAACGAAATCCAAAATATCTTTTTAGTTAAAACTGCAATATTCTTTGTTGGTTGTATACGTACGTCAGAACAACACACGATTTGAAACATATTTTTTGCATTTGTGTTTCTGCTGTCTTTCGACTAAAAGTCTGTAGTTCTCATTTTCATCTACACTTTTCGCTATTTTACTCAAAATTATGTTATAGTTAGTACAGACACGATCTATATGTATGTCATATAAATTGTTATGTTCTATAACATCTTAACATAGTAAAATGTTATTTTCCCTCATTAGTATTTTTTATAGAACATAATATGCGGCGTAATACAGTATGCACAAAAAACAATGTATAATAAAAAATGTACATACAGTTCGTAAAGAATTAACTCCGACATCCAAGTACCGCAATTCCGTGAGTCCCACGAAGGTGCCCGGCATCAGCTTGACGAGGTTGTTCCGGCTCAGGTCCAGGATTTGCAGCGAGACCAAGGCATTCAGGTGACTGCTATCAATGTTCTGAAAAAAAAAAAGAAAAACGTTCAACGTTTAAACCGAATTCAAATAAGCAGAGCTTCTCAAGTCAACGAAATTTGTAACTTTTATTAACCGATTAGAAAGTTTTTTTTCTTATTTTTACTTTACTTAAAGTGTAGTTTCCCGAACATAATGTTGTCGGAATTGAGATGACATGGTGATGGGTACGTGAAGAATCAACGAACATCATTTTTATTCATCATGAAATAATCTCGACCATCAAAAAGGTGGACCATCATCCAGCGAATTTGATAATTACATAATCTGTGGGTAAATGCAAATAAGATCTTCGACGTCATAACAGTTGTTTACGTCTTAGTCTTACTTATCTCTCAACTTGAGTACAATTACGAAGGCCCCTTGTCAAAGTTTTTGTGACGCTGACGTAACATCTAATTCCACCCGGTTCATGCGACAGGTTTGGGAATTTCCTGTTATAATTCGAAACCGTTATTAATTCAATAAAACTCAATAATGAACGACAGTAGATTGAACAAAGCCAATTATGTCATTTCGACAAATTGTTTTCAATGAAATAAATTGTTATATCATATTTTAGTAATTGTTATTCAAATTTCGGTTAACAAATTGAATCTGCAAAGTTGGGTCGAGAGAATGAAAGAGGATTGCGTGGCAATAAAAGTTTGCCTAAAACGTCCTAATAATCCTTGGGGCGACCCAAAAAGCCTTGTGCCAGCTTTAATGGGCCGATTTTCATTACCAACAAGCTGTATAAGACGAAGTCTCTCTGTGGTCCCTTCATGTCTGAAGATCGTGATTATTGGAAAGGACGACTTGTCTCCAACGGCTTCTGTTTGTGGCCATTCGCACCACGTCCCATAGCTTACTTTTTTCCTTTAACTGGTCTGTCCACCTAGGCAGAGATCTATCACGTAATCTTCTTCCTTCTACGTTTCCGACTATAGTAAGCAGTTTTTCCAGGTTGTTATCAAATAGTTAAAAGACTGAGTAGGATGGTGGAATAAAGTATCACTTCGATTAACCTAGCGAGTGCAGCAATTATGTAAAGTTGTGTCTTACCGTGATCATGTTGCTGGATAGGTTGAGATGTTTAAGCGCCGCAAAAGATTTAAGAGCAACTGTAGGGAAGTCTGTTATGAAGTTTTCGGAGAGATCTAACTTCTCCAGATTTTCGGTGCCCTGGAAGACGTCGCTGTTGAACTTGGAGAGCCTATTTCTTCCCAGGTCGAGGGTCTGGAGCTGGCTCAAACCAGCAAAAGCACCGCCTTCGATGGCCGAGATCATGTTTCCGTGTAAATCTATTTCTTCTAGAGTCTTTTGCGAGACGAATGAGCCTTGGCGGATGAGAGCTAAAAAGAAACAGAAAGATTTATATACCTCATTAAGCTCCAGATTTTCTGTTATGATACTTTCTAAAAAAAAACGACTTAAAAAAGAAGAGTTCATTATTATTATTATTCATGTATGTCGCTCCCGCTCACGGGACAATAGTGTCCCGGACCTTTGGGAGGCGTGCGCGGAGCCGAAGCCAACGCGTAGAGGTCCTTTCGACAATTTAATAAAATGTAATGTGTACATCATTATTATTATTATTATTATGTTCGACATAGTTTCCGCAAAACCAACATGCAAACGAAAATTGGTTCATTCTGCTAAATCAAACTATGAAACCAATATAGGAAATGCCAAAATTTTCAATATGAAAAACTTATCAGCCTCTTTAGATACGTATACATAATTATGCTTATTAATGAGCGGATGGGTTCTTCCACTGTTTCTATACTGTTATATAAATAAAAAACTTTTCTAGAATCAAAAGTTTAAAATTTTATAGGCAAACACCATTACTTAATTTCTACTAAGACCGGATATTGCTTTCGGTCGTTAATTTACTTACCTAATAAAATATCCCGAATTTAACTAAGATTTATTTCAGAGGCACTCAAGACGCTATCCAATTTCCCAATAGACATTTCCCATTTATTTGCCAGTATTGGTAACAGTTTCTTGTTTACCTTGGCAATTTGTACGTACCGATTCTGTTTCCCCTTAGCGAGAGCAGTTTGAGCGACCGCGGGCCGTTGAGCGAGGCCGACGGGACGGAGTTCATATTGTTTCGGTCGAGCCGCAATACCTGGAAATGTTTTGCTTCGATAACACATCTATACGACGGGTGGATCAATTTGGATTGTCTATATTTGTAAAGGGAATTTCATTTAGCAGGCCCGCAATAATTTTTGGGTGGCCTTAGTGTTTGAAACCTGCTGTTGGAATAGGAATATAAGTTCCTAACCTTTATTATCAATTTGTCTAGCCACATAAGTTGGCTAGTTAATATATGCCGCTAGAAATTAAATATACAATATATATAATTACGTATTTATCTTAAGAAATAATTCAAAAAACTTATTGAGCATTGTTCACGTTTTTATAATCTGTATAGAATAATCCATACTCCATGGAGCATTGTTGGAAAAGATTTTGATATACTTGTAAATTCATATTCAAATAACAACTAACCTTCAAAAGGCCACATCCAATCAGTAAACCTTCCTCCAATCCTCTTATGCTATTCCCGCTTAAATCCAGTTCTTCCAAGGCCGGCAAATTGTGGATCTCTGTCGTCGAAAAAATTGGGTTCAGGTTGTCACCAAGAAGGTTGTCAGTTAATGCCAACTTGGTCAAATTCCCGCGGACTCCCGCCAGGAGACGATCGGGCAACCGACGCAAGCTGTTGTAGGAGAAGTCTAGTTCTTTTAGAGGAAGCCCGTATGATGAGAAGATCTGGAACCAAAGAAAAAATAAATGTAAAAACAATATAGTCGTGTTGTATGAGGTGTGTAATAAATTACCAAGCTTTAACTTATACCTTGTATTATTCACAGCTAAAGCAAAAAATAAACCTGAACCGTAATAAATGCGTGGTTATCGCTCATATTGTTCTTTTGGCTCATATTGGTCTAACTAAATCATGAGAAGACCTTAGTGCAAAGTTTCAGTTCTTTTTAGGAATCCTAGGAATTCGGGTAGGCATTACTGTGCTATTATATAAAAACAAATGATCAAAACCGTTACGTGTACTATTTTGAGAGCAAAACGGTTTTGAAATGTCGGTGCTTTGATGCCTTAGCACGTATTGTTCAATCTCTGAAACCAACGGTCTGTAGAGCCCTTTTACAGTCACAGAAAAGGCTCATGTTATCCACTTTATGCACTCGCATTGTCTACCTAAGCGTTGTTGTCGCCTCAATGGAGGCGGGCCACCACTTGTGTCACTTGTGGTGTAGTTGCGGCAAGTGCGGAGTGGAGCGTCAGTTAGATAATGTATTCGAGATCACAAGTTTGTGAACTCCCGGGTCGGCGTCCCAACACGATACCAAGTACCAAATCTTGGAGATTTGCTTTCAAACTATTCTCAAGTTAGTTTGACAATCGAGACGAGTAGTTTAGATTAATAGAATCTGTGCTGAAATGGAAGACTTGGCACGGTTTGACGTAAGTTTGATCGGCTGTCTCGCAGTTGATTTGCCAAACAGTTGAATGTGCGCAACGTTAGAACGTTTGCGTTGAATTATTAACCAGATCGGTATCATACAATTTGACACAAACAAACTTCCTAAACAAACAACCGCAACCGACAAAGCAAACTGTGAAATAGCACAACTAATCGTATTTGCCAAAACGGAATTGTCTAAAACCACGTATAGATTGGCCTCGGGGAAATGGTTGTTGATTTCATTGGAGTCTGTGGTTGTGACAAATTAAAACGAAGTGAATTAGTAAATATTTTTGTCGATTAACTTTTACTAAATGTTGAAAAATACCTAAAAATACTTTCAGGCATTTTGAATAAAACTCGCGCGGTCTTCAGCTCACATTAATATCGGTTTTACTCGAGGGAAATATGATTTCGACATTTTGACGGCAAAACTGGCTAACAAATCGAACAAAATTAAAAGAAAATAGCTAAGGAGATTAAAGAGAGTTTTCGCCATCGCCTTTTCTATCGATAAATTTTTCATTTGTTTCAGAAACGGAATAAATCTATTAACCCGAATATATAACGACATTCAACAGAGCTCGGGATGATTTATACATCGGAGTAATCAAATTCAATGAAAAATTCTAATAAAAAAATAGTTAATAAAAAAATAGTTACATTTTGTAATCCGAAATAGAAAAGTTTATTTTCGCTCTTTGTCATAGTAGTGTCCGGTACCATGTATTGATTTAACGCAGACATCGTTCCTATTGAATCTATGTGGTTATCAGATCATGAACGGTTGCGTGCAGAAATAGAAATCGGCGGACATTTTATCGCGTTGATTTTTTTATCGGACATCCAATAACTGGGGACGGATAATGCATCACACGAAACCATTTCTGCTACCATATAATTTGATTGCCTATGTAGTTTTTTTTTGTGTTCATCATCATCATCATCATCATCATTTCAGCCATAGGACGCCCACTGCTGGACACAGGCCTCCTCAATAGATTTCCACATGGGCCGGATAGCAGCGACCCGCATCCAGCGAGTCCCCGCAACTCTAACCAGGTCGTCCGACCACCTTGCGGGTGGTCGTCCTACACTGCGCTTGCCGGTACGTGGTCTCCACTCGAGAACTTTTCTGCCCCAACGGCCATCGGTCCTTCGAGCTATGTGCCCCGCCCATTGCCACTTCAGCTTGCTTACTCGGTTTGCTATGTCGATGACCTTGGTTCGTCTACGAAGGTTTTTTGTGTTATTGACTCACATTTATATTAACACCTAGGAGATGCTTGCATTTTTATTACGATTTTTTTTCTTTACCGTACTCGTATAAAAAAATATCCTAGAACCATCTTTCGTTGTCTACCGGGAGTCGAACCCGGTACCTACATCTGCATTGCGGGTAGAGCGCGATAACCTTTCCGACACCCTAACGCCCAATGCATTGTTTATTTGAAATGCTTTACACCTTAGCGTGGTTTAATATAAAAATTGTGGTGTGCCGTTTTGACAAGATGAGGTCACAAAATATACCAACCGAAAGATAAGACTGTAATTAGAGATGTGGCGTTTCCGAAAATTTCTGGAAACTTCCTTTATTTTGTATGGGAAATGAGGAATGTTTTCGGTTTTTTTTTTGTAACGACAAATCACTAGTTGTAAACAAATATAAATGCTCATAAGAAACGAAAGAAAACAAGCATATCGCTGTTAAGTATTTCCCAGAATTATAACCTCTCCGTCAAAAATGTTTACAATAAAATTTAGAACTTTATAATCGCATATCCACTAATATTTATAATGTAAACCAAGAATCTCTGATTTATTAGAAATTCTAGCGGGAGCAAAGCCGCGGGGAAAAGCTAATTTTCACAAGATACAATAACAATTTTCATAAATACCGTCTCTGGTAATAAATATCGGTACAATTTTGTATATTCAAACTAGCTGAGGACCGAGAGAACTCCGAGAAATACATTTATGTTCCGCTGACAAGGAAAATAATATTTTAGGTTCTATTTATTGAAATAATAACCTAGGATGTCTACCGTTATGCTTTTATAAAAAATAGAACAGATTAAAACAGCCCCAAGTTTTGTCTGATGGGTTTTTCTTCCCACGGAGATACACGAGGACTGAATAGAATACGAAAACTGGGGAGAAATAACAAGGAAAAGAAAAAATCTAAATGATCGACACAAAGTAGGTACCCTGCTCTTCCCAATGTGACACGCATGATTTCAATAGATACTTTGTTGAACAAAATCTCCTAGTATTTATACTTCTTTCACATAGTTACGTATACTTGTCTTATCCTGTAAACTTTTATCCCAATCTCGAAATCCGTGACCGTAGTGAATTAACCAAAAACAAAAAGTCGTATCTCTATTGTTAGACTTCAGGTCTAACAATAGAGATATGATTTTAATATAAAGTCTAAATATAAATCGACCTACGTAAATGATAGACAGTAACTCAGTAACTGTAAATATGCTTATAATGCTTTGACGACAATAGTATCATCATGTCTGCTGAAAGACGACCACTCCTGAACAAGGGTTCTCGACATCGACCTGTTGTGCCGCCTCCATCTAACGGCTTTCTGCCGTCTGGACCAGGTCATCAGCCCACCTCGTTGGGGGTCTTTCTACATTGAATGCTCCTGATTTGGGTAACAGTCACCTCTCAAGAACGGTTCTAAATAAGAGAGTGTGCCCTCACACTGCTACTAAGTTTGGCAACTCTCTGAGCTATGTTAACGACCTTGGTTCTTTCCGAGCGTAGCTCTCTTCATTGCTGCTTAAGGAAATTTTGAGCCTTCTTATGAGATAGATAGATAGATACAGATAATGATATAATAAATTCTATATACCTGGGTGGGTAATGTCTGATGTCCAGCGTGCCGCTGCCTGAACGATACTATCGGAGCCGCATACGGCAGTGGAGGAAAGTCTCCAGCAAAGACCACCCGGTCGCAGTCCATGTGAATGGTGAGCTGCAGACTTTTGTCCACCTTCACCGCGCAGCGGCAGGGGTACCGGACATCGTCGTGAAGCTCGGAGCATGGGTACCATGGGTGCTTCGCGATGGCAAGCGGTAGCAACGCGAGGATGAATAACTTCCACATTGTGATCTGAAAACAAACGACTCTTTAATATTTGGCACATCAAACACAATACAATCGATGTAAAGATGAAATATAACTTGTAGGTAATTCGTTCATGTCTATTGGGAACAGAACTTTGGAAATCTCATGTTCTTTCGTGAGCAGGCAAGTAAAACAATAGTTTATCAACCATGTCATCCACAAAAATCACTAGTGTTGGATGATATAACGTCAAATATAATATTTTATGATATTACCCAGGTGTTCGACCATTACACGCTGTGCCGCTGCGACCCTCTGGGTGATTTTAGTGGACAGATTGACATCCTCTAGAATCATTTAAAGAATCATTTGATCATTGATCTCTGAGCTTTCCTACTGGATATACATATGTCCCCTAAAATCTCCCGAAGGATCCTGCTGGATATAGTGTCCAATAGAATCACCTGCGTGGTCTCATGAGATATATTTATCCAATCAAAACAATAACATTGCTTTGCTAATCTGTGATACGAGAACGTGCCAATTATTTGCTCATTTGGTTAGTGGACCTCGGGCGTTCACGAGAATCGGTTGAGAAATGTGACCTGTAGAGGAGAACAGACGAAAACCCGGACATTCGGAAAACGGAGCATTTGGACATACGAAGGCATTTTTAGTCGAGCTGAAACGGCGACGCTTCACTCGCTTTGCTCACTCGGCCAATAACAACGCACTTTCGCATTTATAGTAAGGGTAAGAATAAGGTCTATAACGGCTATAACCATGTACACGGTTGTAGGGCCAAAACATAATTCGACTTTACGTTGACGTCGTGTGAAACACATTTTTATAACAAAAAGTGACTTAATCGCGTTCAAAAAGTCTCGTCTCGAAGGGACTCGTAATATCATAATATTCATAATAGTTATTTCTCAATCAATAATTAAGTAAAGACTTTTTGAAAGCGATTTAGTCCCGTTTTGTTGCAATAATGTGTGAAAATTATGACGTGAAACTTTGTGTCGACGTCAGGTTAAAGTAGGGTTTTTTTTTGTCTTCTGTACCTACTTTAGTTATTTTTTTTGAGTGCTTGCAGTGATGATTTTAATGAATGCTCTAACTGATGAAAATTATTTCAAACTATGTCTGTCTTTACTTTTAATGTACGTTTGACATTTGAAGTATTTAATTTTTTGTTATGAAAAGAAAATGTTTTTCCTCGATTTCAAATATTATAACCAGACTCCACTTAAGTTCCAAGAACCAGAATATAATAGAAAAACGGCGAGTTTTTTGTATAATATTAAAATATCAGTCTAGTCTATATTTTGACCTTGAAGGTATTATTTAAGGTTCAATGTTAAGTTACTTACTGAATAGGTAGATAGACTAATTAATATTTAGTTATTTCAGTTAGTAGATTCTTTAACAAAAGGGGCTAAAATAAGCCGTATCGACACGAAGTGATTATTTGGACGAGCGAACGAAGTGAGCAAGGAATTCGTTACTTGCAATGAGCGTGCCTGCTTGTCAACGAGCATTATGCCCACTGCTGGACACAGGCCTTATCAATAGACTTCCACATGGGTCGGAGAGCAGCAACCCGCATCCAGCGAGTCTCGGCGACTCTAACCAAGTCGTCCGACTGCTTTGCGGGTGGCCGTCCTACACTGCGCTTGCCAGTACGTGGTCTCCACTCAAGAACCTTTCTGCCCCAACGGCCATCGGTACTTCGATTAGTTCGGCATTAAAACTTTGGCTACTTAAGTAAAAAAAAATGTTTTGACTTTTACAACGTCAGACGGAGACGATCTTAAAATACACTAGTAAGTAAGTATACGAAAACGACCAAAGGTTTAATATTTTATCACACTAACATTATAAAGGCGAAAGTTTGTGAGTGTATTTATGAGTTTGTACGTTGTTACTTCTCCACGCTAATGGCTGGACCAATTTTGGTATGGAGGTAGCCGACGCCGTGGTTTAACACATTAGGCTACTCTTTATCCCGGAAAAATATAGTGTTCCCGTGAGATGAACGGGTAGCACCTTTCAACATACACATATAAACGTATATAGCGTATAGATTGAATATAAATAGGTAATATATGTGGTTGTAGTTAACACAATAAAAATGAAATACCTACTTGCTTTTGAATATTTTGACCTTCCCAATCTTTATTTATTTGATGATCTATCTATATCATCGATAGCTACGCTTCAGTATTGTCTCACCAACTGTTCGCAATCGGTATTCATTACCATAAACGAGACCTCAAAAGCCAATACAAACATACAGGTCTACCAACTTATTAGAACTAATGTCATAGTTCTTAAAACATTGCCAGAAGGTCGATTGTGCCTTGATTCATATGACGGGTAAGATGGCGTGTGTAGAAACGGTTTGAGACCAAGGAACACCTCGTAAACAAACTCGTCGTAAGCAGAATTTACGAGGGCACCATTGTTTGTTTGTAACGTCGCTTTAACTTCAGCTTATTTGACCGAAGTTTCGTGATTGATGAAATTCGAGACAAGCGTGGCGTTTTAAATGTATACTCGTAAATGTTTTATTTGTTTACAGTTTAAATCGGTACTTAACGAAGTAAGTCAACACAAATACAAATACGTTAATCGAGTTAGACCCCAAGTCAACTTTCAGACAAAATAATAACGAAATCAAGATCTTTGCATTCATATTAGGACTGGGCCTAAATTTGGCGTTTAGAGTTTAGAAATAAACTATACGTCAATATGGACACTTTTGAATATACATATATATATATATATGCAAAAGTGTCAATTTTGTAATATGTATACAGCCTGTTACCGGCATGCAGGCATTTATTAAGACTGATAATAATATGATCCATTAGTAATTGTTTGACGACGCGTCTGGCTCGGTTGGTAGACACCTGCCTACTGAGTCGGCGGTCCCGGGTTCGAATCCCGGCCGGGGCAAATATTTGTGCAAATATTTGTTCTTGGGTCATGGATGTTTATGTATGTATTTATATATTATGTATATCGTCGTCTAGTACCCATAGTACAAGCTTTGCTTAGTTTGGGACTAGGTCGATTTGTGTAAGATTGTCCCTTAATATTTATTTATTTATTTATTAGCTAATCATAATTATGTAAATTAACTGCACAATTAAATTTCTTAAATCCGCACATTCAATGTAGTGGGTGTACAGCGTAATTGTCGTTACTCATATCACGCTGTCATTTAACACTCACTTGTCACTTTACTGTACATTACTGGCAATTAAAATTTTTGTCAGAAAGTTAATGAAGCCTGAATTTAAGTTAATTAATTAAATTAAGGTCATGGATACGTTAAAGATCTATGTTACTTTACTTTACTTTAAGAAAAGCCTACTTGGCGGTAACACACTGTTCTCAAAAGTGTCCATAGAAAGGCGTTAAATTGGTCGCGCTACTGTGTTGAACAGGAATCACGTTACCTACTAACTGTTTGTTTATTCATTTTTAATAAAAGTCATCGTGAACGACACTATCTTTCTTTCCTGTATACTTATACTTAAAAGAACTAAGTAGGAAATACTCCGGTCACCAAAAATATTAAATTTTTCAAGTCGACACAATTCACTCCATCTGAAACTGCGTTTATTTCGTATAATCTCGCTAATATAGCGAGCAACTTTATTATTTACTGCGTTCCGCTGGTCATTTTTAGGGTTCCGTACCCAAAAGGTAAAAACGGGACCATATTACTGAGACTTCGCTGTCCGTCCGTCCGTCCGTCCGTCTGTCACCAGGCTGTATCTCAAGAACGGTGATAGGCTGTCTAGACAGTTGAAATTTTCACAGATGATGTATTTCTATTGCCGCTATAACAACAAAAAGCGCCCTCTGTGTCATGTGTGTTTAAAATGCTTATGCGCATTAGCCATACCCTAGATTTTAAAATTCCGAATAGCGAAAATGCAATATATATATGTCCGATAATAATAACATCGTGATAAGCCCTAGATGACATATAGCTAAATTTGGGATATTATAATGCGTTAATATTATTAAAAGTGGAGTGGGCCGCGAGTTGCGCAGCAGCACGAATAGCTGCCCCTAATGAAGAGCTCCATATGAGTTCGAAACATGTCGGGCCGTTCCTGACAGTTTTTTACGTGAGTTTAAACCGTTTTCATAATTATATCGTATTATCAAATTTGGTCCCTGATGGAAGCTTTGCAAGCCATTCCGTTATCATCTGACAAACAGGTGAAATTCTGTTCCGCCCAAATTCCTCATTAATTACATTCAAATCCTGTCTTTTGTTGTTTGAATTTAATAATTCAGTCAAGTCTCCAATCAAAATCTAAGAGCTATTCATAGGCTGACAACAAACGGATTTCGAAATGGTGTTAATACCAAATAACACTGATTAACAGAGGATTTGGTACTATTCATTTAAAATACATTTTTGACAATCAAAACAATCCTTTAATTATTAGAGATTGTCTAGTATTTTATTTAACATGGTTGGCCCAGTTGTACTTCAGCTGCCTACTAAGCTGACGGTCCTGAGTTTGAAACTCGGCAAGGGCAATTATTTGTGTGAACTGATGAATCCGAATATTTGTTGGGTCTTGAAAGTTTTCTATGTATTTACCTATATAAGTAGGTATGTATATTGTATATCGTCGTCTAGTTCCCATAACACAAGCCTATTCGAGCTTACTGTGGGGCTAGATCGCAATGTGTAATTGTCTTAAACTGTATTTTCTATAATACTAGGTTTTACTATAGAATTAGTAACGCAATAAGTCCCAAATGCGGAAAAAAGCTAATCTGGTAAAGATGATTAAAACAAGTATTTATTTCAAAACAACTAAACGCATAAAGCAAAAATAAATTTAAAGAATGCTAAGCAATTGACGCTATTAAGAACCAATACAAATCCATTACTCAATAATAATAACCTCATTATGGCGATTTAGGAACTGTTCCGTTCGGTCTACTCAAGCCGAGCGTAACTGTTGCATGAATAATTCCTTGATGTAACTATTATGACTGTTAACTAAGTCTTCACGCTGCTTAGTTATTCGGTGCCGACCGGAATAGGTAAACGCAGTTTCTAAGCGCGTGGAAAGCATGACATTCTACACAAGACTTTCCTTATTAAACTTTCAAAGAATCTCGTAAATTAATACTTAAGAGGACGCTTGAGATAATATACTGGAAAACTTGTTTATAAAGTTATCTTGTTTTAAGGGTGCGTTCCCAATAGCAAGACGTAACCGAGTGGGCCGCAAGTTGAACTCCTCCTCTTGAGATTTGTCTGTGTCAGTCAAAACAGTGTGAGTCAAGTGGAGCGGGGCAGAGCGGACTGTCGAGGGGTGAACAGTTTCCTAAGTCTGTACGCGTATCAGCAGAAGAATCGGAGTGGAGTTGAGCGGATTTTCAAATAAAACGTGCTGTCTAGCTCCGTTCCAGGTGAAACATACTATCCATACCACGTTATCGAAGTCTAAACGCTACGTTGCAGATAGTAAAACTTGTGGTTCATGTTCTAAAACCTCGTGACTTCAACTGTAGGAAAATGAGAAAACTAGTATACTTTAGTGTCTTTGGTGCTCGGATGAAAGTATCGAGGAATACCGAATGGGTAAATTATTAATGTAGCTAGATTTATGTGCAAAGTTGGCCCGCCGGATCCGAAACTGGCTTGGCTTGTTCTGAACTCCGCCCGCCATCATCGGGGCTGCATCGCGAATATTCTTTGATATTTCAAGACGTGAAATTTTAACGAGAAAATGAAACTTTAACTGGCGTATATCATTGTGGCGTTTATCTGAGCTGCATTTTGAAAGTTAATGTTGTGTATTGACGTGAAATGGAATTAAAGTGATAAAAATATTAGAAGACGATTTTATGATACTACTAAAATGTTCCAAAAATAGATTTGGGTTCACTTAGTAGTTTAGGATGGATTTACATACTTAGTAGCTTAAATAAACTTCATATGCTATAGACATGATGTTTTAAGGAAAGCTTAAGAGATACGATTTTTTGCGCGATATGATTCATATTTTAGGAAGCTTTGTATTTTTTTAGTTAGGTGATAATTTTTCATAGATGCAGAATATATTCTGCAGTTGCTTTCGGCTCCTTTTGTCCTGAAAAATTAACACTACTGAAGGCTACTTCAGTAGTGTTAATTTTTCAGGACAAAAAAGTGACAAGCGTGTTATATAGCCTCCTGACTTCCCGTGTCCTACACATAGTACATAAACTTCAATTAATAGTTAACTGTCAACTATTTGTCATAAGGCTAAAATTAAATTGACAAATTATGAATGCTGGTCGTCAGGAGGGTATAGCTACATAACACGCTTGTCACTGGGAATAGAATATACATCTTAAATATATGATAATAGCTTGCTTATCACGCACACGTGTGTAATGTGTATACACATAGAGCCAAGCTTGCACATTGCAGCATAAAACAAAGGCTCCGTGTAGACAGGCAACAAATTTGAGGGTATAAGTCATAGAGATCTACCATTCATATTACAATATTAACATGTGTAATAGCTTGCTTAACAGTTAACACGTTTACGTACGTACACTCCGAGCCCAGCTTGCACATTGCTGCACGGAACAAAGGCGATAATTCACGTCGGAGACACGCAACAAATTTCAGGGCATCCACGGGCACGTCCAACTACCTACAGAGCATACACAGATATACCATTCAATGTGGAATATGGAACACGAAAATCGCTTTTGAGTTTTGAATATTTTCTGTGTGTTTTATATGCGTCAAGTCTGATTAGATCGATTGCCAATTCAAAGTATAGGTAAGCCTGACTTATTTGATCTGTGAGTTGAAGGATGTTTGATTTGATGACAAGATTGCCTCGTGATATTTCCATACAAAAGGAAGAAAAAATATTAAAATATATTTAATTTACCCTCCTTTTAAATGTTAACATCAAGGTATCAAGGCAAGGCGAGAGAAAAGGTCTCAAAGAGTGAAAATCGTTATAGGATCGTGATAGTTCATGAAGTCGATTACAAATTGGAGATATCGCAATGTCTCGTAAAAAAGGGTCCTAGGCAGCGTCTTTGCAATAAGCTGAAAAGGGATTGCATAAGTGCTTAAACATCCTGTGTTCTGTGTGGAAAAATAAATATTCAATTATTCATCGCGACTGCGTTTTGTACAAGACATAACATCACCCATCACTCCCACACTGTACTGATTGGAAAAGGGATAGATAATATTTTGTCAAGTGAATTACAGCTGCACGTTGTCTGTGACGGTAGTGTAACTCATAAAGTTTGCCGCCTGCACCGCCAGCTAAAACTCTGGGCGCGGGCCAAATTGCTACATTACACTAATATTTGATATACACGCGGGACAATATTAGCTTAGATAGCCAAGTAGCTTAGATATTATTCAGAAAATGGAAAATATTTCATAAGTTTTGATTAGCATTATGTTTTTACGGACGCGATGCGGCGGTGAAGTAAGGGCCTTATCACACTTGCGATTTGCGAGCGTATTTTCTATACAAATAAGCGACGCGGCGAACACGCTGCGCGATGATCGCCTTCATACAAAATACGCTCGCAAATCGCAAGTGTGATAAGGCTCTAAGAGGCCAACTTTGACTTTTCTCATGATATCTGTGCGAAAGAACTGCTTTAGCGTTGTGCATAATTTTATTTTTAAAAACATCTCGTTAATGTAATTTATTGCAGGATAAAAGGATGACATTAAATTTCAAAGACCATGCCACTACATTTTTACATTTTAAGCTATGTGCTCTATTCGAAGTAACGGTTGCGATTAGGACATTTTATTTCCCATTGAGATGATTATTCTATTTTTTTTTAATACACGCATTAAATCCAGAGTCTAACCTCGACGTTTATATTATGGTGCCCGTCCGAAATGTACAATTTAGCGATGTGCTTTATGGCCGTAGAATAAGATACTAGGGTTATCGCCACTTCGGAGTTCTCTCGAGATATCAGAGATTAATAATATTCATATAGAATTAGGGCCCGGGGCCGAAATTCGACGTTTGGCACTGACTGACATCTTCCGAGATCCCACCAGTATAAATTTATAGTGGCATAATAATATACATATCGTGTGTATGAACATTTACTAGCGTTTGTTATTTAAATTAATCATTTAACACCCAAACGTTATACGAGTTAAACGGTATAAGTGTTATAACTTACTTACATTACTCGCAATTTCTTTTAAAGCACACTTTTATAAAATGTACCTACCAATGAATCACTGAACAGGATTTCGTTATCACATAATCACTAGGACGTAAAACAAATCACAATTAACTCTAAATTAAACTGTCAGATCTGGCCATATCTGACTAACATACTTGACAGACTGCAGACAGTACATATTATTATTAGCCTGCTCAAGTTTTGGCCAATCTATTTAATCTGGTTTCTTAAATAACTTGAAGTGCAAACTCGTCACTGTATCATTAATTGTTAATAAATTTCACAATGACTTAAGAGAGTCTACTGATTTTATTTACTGTTTAATTACTATCTCATTAATGACGCAAGCAAGACCTTTTGGTCGCTAAGAAATAATTCACGAAAAAGTAGGAATATTATTTTATAGTAGAAAACGGCTTTAAAAATTATTTCCTCAGTCATAAAACACATTTATGATGCCGTATATTACTGACAAAATATGAGTTACGTGGTACGAAATCAATGCATTTTATTTTTATTTTATTAATTATACATATCTTTTTAAATAAGATTTAGGTAATAATTAAATACGAATAGATCACATCATACTATAATTTGATTACGAATGGATTACATTACACTATAAAAACCGGCCAAGAGCATGTCGGGCCACGCTCTGTGTAGGGCTCCGTAGTTGCTCATCCTTCACAATAGACTTAAGTTATGAGAAAGATTTCAAGCTCTATAAAAAGGTCGTAAACGCCAAAGTAACTGTAGTTACATATTACCTTCTGGAAGTCAACTTACGTCCTTTTAAGAAAATTATTAAATTTTGCGATAACTCAAAAACGGCTCTACCGATTTTGTTCAATATAGTTTTCATTGAAATTACTTATAAGGCCTCATTTTCATGAATTTTTCCATAACTTTTGACCAGTGGTTGAAAAGTTAGAGGGGGGGCGCTATTTTTTTTATTTTCGGAGCGAATATTTACAAAACTTTATCAAAAAATTATGTTTGGAGACCCCTATTATTTTAAAAAGACCTATGCAACGACACCCCACAAACTAGTGATGAAACGAAAAAAAAAATTCACCCCCACTTTAGGTGCTCGAGAGGTACCCGAAAAAAAATATTTTTTTTAGTTTTTATTGTACCGTTTTGTCGGCGTGATACATACACATACTCATACCAAATTTCAGCTTTCTAGTACTAATGGTCACGGAGCTAAGCCGCGGACGGACATACGGACAGACGGACATACGGACATGGCGAAAGTATAAGGGTTCCTAATAGTTGACTACGGAACACTAAAAAAAGGCGAAAGTTTGTGAGTGTGTTTGCATGTTTGTTACTGCTTCACGCTTAAACCTTACTTTGATAAAAATTTAGTACGGATTTAGCTTACACCCTGGATGTTAATCCAGGTCTATGTGTTAACTATAGGTATATACTCACATACTTCCACAAAAAATTGGTTTAAGACAATCTACCAAAGATGTATTCATAATTAAAGTTTTTTTAATTCATAAAAGTATCTTTATTAAGCAATTGAATTATAAACGTCATAAGAATGTAAGAATGTTGGTTTAGTAAACAACCATAATTGACATTATTAACATTACGACTAACTATTAACAATGATTTAAAGAACATTACGCTACTAAAACATGAAATGTTCTTGTGTACCCGTTTATAAGTTTAGTTAATGATTTTTAGGGTTCCGTACCCAAAGGGTAAAAACGGGACCCTATTACTGAGACTTCGCTGTCCGTCCGTCCGTCCGTCCGTCCGTCCGTCCGTCCGTCCGTCCGTCCGTCCGTCCGTCTGTCACCAGGCTGTATCTCAACAACGGTGATAGCTAGACAGTTGAAATTTTCACAGATGATGTATTTCTATTGCCGCTATAACAACAAATACTAAAAATAAAATAAAATAAATATTTAAGGGGGGCTTAAAATAAATATGTATGGGAATACAACAAACTTGTTATAGATTATATATATGTATAGGTACGGAACCCTACATGCGCGAGTCGGGCTCGCACTTGCCCAATTTTATTTTTAATACAGAGTCGTTTTACAAAAGTCGTTGTTTTTTACTTAAGCCGGATTCAACCAAATTAACGCTTACAGATGGAGTGAATAATAATAATAAAATAAGTTTTCCATTGTATTCTGTCGCAAAAGCTGGTTTTAGCATGTTTTCTCTATCAACTTCGGTGAAAAAGTAGAGATCGAAACATTAAAACGAGCTTACACGCCAAAATACGATGGAAAACTATTATTCACTACATCTGTACTCCCAGAAAGTAATGTAAGTTTTTATGGGGTTTTGACATTACGATACGAGAGTAAGCGTTATTTTTGGAATTAAAGTTTGATCAAATCGAGCCTGAGACATTTATTTTTAAAGTATATCCACATAAAATTATTTTCTACAAATGACTGTATACGGACACACAAATAACCAAATGCACACTCTAATTCACCTCTGATGAATAACTGAGGACTGCCTTTGATGGGAATTTGCAACGAAAACTAACAACTAGTTACTAGCGTCACAGACCAAACTTTAATGGCGCAGAGTGGAGCCAGCCACAACCGGCAGAAAGATTTGATAGCTTTTGCCTTTCGGGAGCAATCAGTCTATCACTATTGACTGCCGCTGCACTTTTGACTTCGCTTTTCGCTTTTTGCTCTGGAATTGACTATCTGATGTGAAGCATTCTATTGTATAGGTACGAAAGTTTGCAAGAAATGAATGAAAAACTGAAACAAATCGCTAGGTTCATTAATTTTTTAAATGTGTGTTACTTAGTCATTAATTCAGTACCAACACCAGATCATCTATTTAACTAAGGAAACGTTAACCAAGCATTTATTAACCAACTATGTGGTAAATAAATGGTGGGTAATGTTGGCTGCACATAAATGTGGCTCCTTTCAATAGCTAAAATTGACAAAAATCACTACTATTTGCAATATACAAAGTTATTTGATGTGATGTAATTTATGATTACATTATTAAACGCAGCCACACACCCGCCCGCCCGTGTGTCCCGTGTGTATGGATACCCAGCCTCGCGCAACTCTCAAGGTATAAAAAACGATCGACAACGGCTGTATGAAACGGAGGTGAATTTTTTACCTATCTAAGTTTGAAAGAACGTTGAAACCTACAAAGCATTAGATAATTGGCGACAATCGAATTTAGGCGGGTTGTACTTCAGCCGCCATTTTTGTCCGCCATGCCATGTTAGTTGACGTTTCTCTGTTGTTGTGTAGTCTTCTGGTTCTGTCAAGGTTCTGCGATCTTTTCAAATAATTCAAATTTCACAAATAATCTAATAATTTGCATTCTTTGGGTGTAGTGGTCGTCTAGAAGGTACACAAGACAATCACAATTGCAAAAATGAGTGGATTGAAAAGGAAAGAGTGCGAAATATGCAGAATGAAAACGTGTCGAATGGACGGTCAAAAAAGACTATTCATGGCTAGATTTCCACCGTTCGAAGATCGGTAAGTAAAAAATATACTTAATTACTGCGTGTTATAACCATGTTAATCGTAAGTTTCATTGAAAACTTGGTATTTCGGGTAAAATAATACATACCCTTATACGTATGTAAACAATAGTGCTGTATGTAAGTTTTATCGATAATTTTCATTTGAAGTGAAAAATACCTGGGTAAACACGGAATATCTTTCTTCAAGCAAAAGCCTATTGGTATGTGTACTTATACAAAAGTGTGCACTTGAATACAGCTGTTAAAGCCGTCTCAGATGAGAGGATAAGACATTATTATCACTACTTTTTATGCCAGTTTGAGTTAGATTATGGTCACAGAAATATTTTACGAAAAATCTTCAATGGACTATGAATGGTACGGTTTCATCTGGACAAACAGATTCATTTTTACTCTGTAATTTTCTGTTTACCCTGTATTATTTGTGTTGCAGAACTTCCAACCTGGAGCACAGACTGGAGTGATGAAACGGCTTTTTTCGTCTATGTTTATCAGCAAGCCAAGCAAAGTTTGAACGAAATAAAATTATTTGCACACTTTTGTTTTTTTTTTATGAAGTCAGTACCCTAAAGTAAACCAAATGTTTACATTGAACCGAAATATTTAATGATTTAAATTACCGGAAAGCCGTTGGAGACGCGGGTGCGAATGCGAACCCCGCCTGAACCATTTTTTTTAAATACCGATATCGATATCGATAATTCCATAATTTGTGTAACATGTGACATCCCTATTTTGTTCTTGATGTTGGCATTATGTCATGAGTTGACACTGACACTGATATTGTTTGCGGCTTCATATTGGCAGCATGTTTCGCCCCCGTTTCATACTAATGCGAGTTCACGCTTTTTGTATGGCACTCCCGTCTCTTAAAACGTAGTGATTACATACTCTTGGCCACCGACCAACATAATATTTTTTTTATTAAAGCAGTAACATCTGATAGCGTAAACCAAATGTTTATACATATTGAGGTCCAAAATTTAAAGATTTAGATAGCGCTACGGTGCCACTCTAAGGTATATAAGAAATGCAACAACTGGTTGAAAATTCGATGCTTTAGCTACACAATAAGACAGAGGCTTTGTTATAACAATTGGCAGCTGTTCCTGGTCTGGAAAACCGCGGAGACTTGGGTTTAAATCCCACTCAAAGCATACATGTTGAAATCATTCGCTTCAATATATTTACACAGTTACAGAGTCGAGTGAAACACAGCTTGCTTGTAGAAAGAGAGCCTTTTGACAGCTCTGCCTTTTCGGTGAAATCACTCATCGATCACGGCTGATCCTATAGTCATGCCTGCGCTTTGCCTGCCATAGTGCATTTCTATTCGCAATATTGACTATATGCAAAATTCGTGGTAGGTATACCGTAAAAGATGCCGTGGTAAAAAAGTGAAGTGTTTGTCGTAATAAAGTTGGTGTATATCATAATCTGTAGTGTACTTTAATTGCTGTTGCATTCAAGTTTTGGTGGTACAAATTATTATTTTCTCCAACTTGCTTGGAAATGTTCCCATTAATGTAGTAAAACTGGACCGCGAAATCGTTCATTATTTTTATAAGGCGTTAATAATAGCCGGGAAATCAATATTATTTAAATAAGACGATTAAGTAAAAAGCACACCTTCCGTTTATGACGTCTCATACAAATGAGGGTACTCTTAATTTGGCCGGTTACTGCATTTTTACTTTAAATTTATTCAAAGGCTTTGATAATTCACCATACAGCCAATTGTCCACTAAATTAAAAAAATAAAAACTAGTATAAACTTTTTAATTGTTCTCTGCGTTTAGTTCTTCCACTGAACATTTTTCTGCTCTGCTACTGTCAATGTATTTTAAATGTCGACAAATTCCGAATAACGGATAAACAATTTAAATAATAATCTTATTTGCGGTTAATTTTTTTTATTTTATGAAACCTTAAACAATAACATTTAACAATGTAATATTACTCGCCAAACTGTGACGTTTAATGGCGAGAGGCGCTCAGTTTTAATAAATATAATAACAACTTAGTATGCCTAAATTAAATTAATAATAGGTACAATTACAATAAACAATAAATAATTTATTTTCATGATTCTTAGTTATTTATTAGAGATTTCTCACGAGTTTTAATTTTAATAATATGATGGTATTAAATGAATGATGAGTTGAAAAATAATTAGTGTACCAAACGCAAACAAATTAAAAATATAACAGAAATGATTGTGTCTAAAATCTAAATCAATATAAAAGTTATTTTGAACTTATGATCTTCTCTGAATGATAAATATGGTATGGTTTCTAAAATAAAATCAGTGCCTTTAGAAGTTGTTGTTTTAACTAAAATTAATAATTAGGTATGTGCATATTTTATATTATTGTGTTTTCATAAAATTTTAATTCTTATTCAGATATTTTGTTTGAAATCAAACATAATGATTCGGACCCGAATTTTTTTCATTTTCCTAAAAAAAAAATAAGTACCAAATGAACTTCATGGCACTGATATATTCAATTAAAAATGTAGATTGGTGATTATTTCCAAGCATATTTGGAGAAAAGCACTATACAAGCCTCGGCGGGAATGTCAGTTCGCAGATTCGTATTATTGAAGGACTCGGCTACGCCTCGTCCTTCAAAATCATACTCGTCCACGAACTGACTTTTCCCTGCCTCGGCAGTAATGTACTATTTTTTACTCTTCGGGAAAGGAACCCTTACAGTCCTATTCCTATCACACTGGCAATTTGCGAGCGAGTTCAAAGCTAAAGGTGCGTCTACGCTAGGCGAACCGAGCACGAGCGAAGCACGAGCGGAGCTGTTCTCGGCTTCGTCGTTCGCGGCGTCAAGTGTGGACGTACAACGAACCTGCAACGATTACTTCCCTCGAACGTAGTTTTCCGCAGTGTGCTCGTGGCACTTGGCGAATATGGACGATATTAATAATATTGCGGCAGCCGCTGCTGTTGCAGCGATTATTATAGCAGTAGTCAGCAAAAAAGGAAAAGGCCAAGACGATGGGGATCTACAAATCTATATAAAATGAGATCCAAGCAACAAAATTTAGATTTGCTAACCATTTTGAGAGGTCAAGAAGCAACTGGCCAATTTAAGAACTTTCTTCGAATGACATCGACAAACTTTGAGAATTTACTACGCTCAATTGGACCGCACATTTTTTTATAGTAATCCTCATGTTTTGGGTCCCATATCATAAAATAAAATTATTTTGATACAATTCAATTAATTGCAAGGAAGCATCTTCGGTCCACGTTTCCATGATGCTCGGCTCGAGCGACCGACGTCTGTCACTAAACACGTCCACGAGCGCACTGCGAGCGCGAAGCAAATCCCTTTGTGTTCGTCAAAAAACCGACAACCGGCGGAACGCAAACGAGCACGAGCGAAACGCTCGCAGCGCGCTCGTTCGAGGCTTGTAAGTCGGTCCACATTAGACGAATTGTGTTCGGCTCGTGCTCGGCTCGTGCTCGGTTCGCCTAGCGTAGACGCACCTTAAGCGAGCGCGCAACGCTGTCGCCACGAATGCGCCAGTCACACAGGATTCATCGCGGGCGCGAATTGATTTGCTGCAATTTCGCTGAGTGTACATATGCCATGAGTGTACATATATGAAGAACTAAGATCCGCATTTACAAAACGGTTATCCGTCCGATCTTGATGTATGGATGCGAGGCTTGGACGCTGACACTTAAGGAAGAGAATAAGCTCTTGGTGACGGAGAGGAGGATTTTCCGGAGGATATTGGGGCCGATCTCGGAGAACGGCATCTGGAGGCGCCGAAAGAATGCCGAAATAGAAGATCTTGTGGCTGAGCCCAACATTATCGGTGAAACCAAATCGGCTAGACTGCGCTGGCTTGGCCACGTGGAAAGGATGGATGAGGATCGAGCTGTGAAGAGAGCTTATACCGGACAGCCACGCGGGAAACGTCCAGTCGGACGTCCCCGATATCGGTGGAGTGACCAAGTCATTAAAGACTTGATTGAACTTCATCGACCGGAATGGCGGGAGGTAGCTCAGGATAGAGGAGGATGGCGTTCTCTGGTGTCGGAGGCCAAGATCCACTTTGGGTCGTTGAGTCAGCGCAGTAAGTAAGTAAGTAAGTAAGTAAGTAAGTACATATGGCACCCTCACCACGAAACCGATGCGCGTTTGTTATAAGAAAACAAGGTATGCTACTCCGCGGAATGACAGGCGGAACTTTCCACGTCATCACGCTATGATTGGTTGGTTAGTACTATGATACACTTCTGTGTTGCCAGTGGTGTATCATAATTCATAATACTCCCCGATTCTCTTGTTGTATAATTCTCATAAAATCATGAGTTTTTAAATCAATTATTAGAACAAAATAAAATTTAGTCAAGGAACATGACAATTTTAAGGTCTTAACATGTCATTAACTCATTACGACTGGCAGTTTTAAAGCAGCAACTAATCAGTGACGTAGAAAGTCTCACTAGCCGGAGTGCCATTCCTTGTGTTCTTGTGAAAACAAGGTATCCGTCTGAGACGGCAAGCGCGCGTCTATGGCATAAATCATGGATGCGCGCTTGCGACGAATACGCTACTCGCTCGTGATGTGATATTAAGGCTCTTAAAATCAGAAACCAACAGAAATACGATCCACGATTGCGGTTAATCAATTATTGAATGTCCTTTTTATACACATATTCAATTAAGTTTCGGCATCAATTATCCCATTAATTAATTAATTAATTACATACTAATATTCAAACCAAAGTGGCGGGTTGATGCCAATTTGTGTGTAAAATTAATTGTTTCCATTAAAATGTAGATAATGAAAAATAAATAGTTTTCTGTACTTTCGAAACAAAAGTAATCATGTCATCCTTAGTCTATCATGAAGCTTAGATGAATGCTCATAACAATGAAAAAACCTATAAAAAAATTTTTTAGCCGCCAAAAATCGTATCATATTTTAGAAATGCATTTTATACCTAGTTATTGGTTTTATTACAATTTCCGAAAGTATCAGACTATCCAGACTAATATTATAAATGCGAAAGTGTGTCTGTCTGTCTGTCTGTCTGTCTGTCTGTTACCTTTTCACGCTTAAACCACTGAATCGATTTTGATGAAGGCATGGAGATAGTTTAAGATCCGAGGAAGGACATAGGATAGTTTTCACCCTGGAAATTATCCCTAAAAAGATTGAAAAGTGAGTAAGTAATTCATGATGACATTGATGACTCTGTAGGAAATGTAATGATTAGACCAAAAGCACAATTGCTCTTACATTTGCTTAGGCGCTTTTAACAATCCCTTTTATTAATTAAGGTGATTAGGTGGATATCTATCGTGTTGTACGTGGTTGCTTCCATACTTCCAAGTTCCACGCAGACGTAGTCGCGGGCAAAAGCTAGTAAAGTATAATTTCATGCAATTTCCGTGCAGTGACGTCGGTTTTCAGTTGGTTTACTCTGACTTCATGTGTTATGTGACCACGTACCGGAAGACACCCAATGTTCGGATGCCCCCAACAAGGTGAACCATCACGGATATTCGTTGGATGAGGATTGGCGGAACTGGCCAAGATCAATCGTGGGGAGCCCTAGGGTAGGAATTTGTCCAGTAGTGGACGTCATTCAGTTCAGAACGACAACAATTACTTTGAAAAGACCTTTATAATTAACCAAAAAAATATGGCAATTAAGTAGGTATGTTAAATGAAATAAACGCACATGCGTATAACTGAAGATAAATCTTGAAAATTGACAAGTAGAAATAACGTATTGTTTGATTAGATTACAGAGAATAACTGTTTACTTACGTTACCTTTTAGACTAGTTCATCAATAGATCATAACCGAATTCTTGTAAATAAATAATGCGGGTGTCGTACTCAAATCGGAATATTTTTATATAATGGAATAATATGTGACTATTTACATTAAATAGTCACATTTTAAATATGCATTTTTACTATAAATTGATTCGTAGCTTCATAGTTAAGTGATGAATATTTTGCCAATTTATAATAAAATAAGTAGGTACATATTTAACATGTAACTATTTGAAGACATTAACTTTATTTGAGCTAATAAATATTTCCTTAGAGTTCTGTTATCGCCAAATAAGCAATATCTCAGGTATATATCATTGACAGGAAATGGCAATAACAATAATAATTCCACAATTCCATTAATGTCAATTGATGAGCTGCAATAATAAGTTAGGTACATTTGAAAAAATATATTTGAAACGGCGTAGGCATTCTATTGACTGGCTAACTTTAACCAGTTGGCTGTTGTCGATGTTGGGTTTTACATGTAGATCCTAAAAAGACGGCAAAATGGCTCATTAGGCATAGATACAAATTGACGCATGTTCAGTAGTAGGTACGGCCAACAGGAAATCTAATTACCCAGTCGGTACGCGTAATGACGTGCAGTTGCGAAGCGGTTGTTGCCCCCCGCTAATGAACCGATGTGCAACTGCTGAGGAAGTTGATTGGCTGTTATCTAGTTACCGTGCAACCTTCTGTACCTTTTATAAAATAATTATCGACTATGAGTCAAATTTGATGCTACATGTGTAAGTACTTTAGCGATATGCCTTATTAAAATCTGAATGACAACTTGTTCCTCCTCCTCTAGTTATTTAATTAGTTGGTGCACCTATATACGTCACGCCGAAAAAAAAACACGTGGTTATTTTCACCATTAAAATATTATTTAACAATTTTCAGTATCAAAAAATGTTGAATGTTAGGTACTTATTGCCTTTTACTGTCAATTGAGCTACAATAATAAGTCACATTTCGAAAATTACAATTGAAACGACCTAGGCATTTTATTGACTGGCTAAAACCAATTGGCTAATGTCGATATTGGTTTTTACATGTAGATCCGAAAAAGATGGCAAAATGGCTCATTAGGCCATGGCTCATTACCATGCCTTTTACATATTTATATGACATGTATTATACATATTTATTACAATGGAAAATAAATTAAAAATATACATACCTACTAAAACTTAAAATTAAAAAGAATCCCCCAGTACTGAATCCGTCTGAAGCATCGTCCCCAGCACGCTCGCCGCGTTTCCCCTTTGAATGGTGAGGCTCAGTCTTTGAGCGAAAAAGGAGCCCGCTCTGATATTTCCAGATATTGCGATTAGTTTATACATATTTATAAACCTTCCTCTTGAATTACTCTATCTATTAAAAAAAGACGCATCAAAATCCGTGGCGTAGTTTTAAAGATCTAAGCATATATAGGGACAGACAGCAGGAAGCGACTTTGTTTTATACTATGTAGTGATAGTGATAATGATAATGGACTAGGCGTCACATTCGATGCTACATGTGTACTTTGGCAATATGCTTTATTACACTGAATGACAACTAGTCTTGATAAAATGCTTATTTCAGGTCTTGCTCCTCCTCCTCTAGTTATTTAATTAGTTGGCGCACCTATATATACCTACGTCAGGTCTGAAAAAAACAAAACGCGGTTTAAAAATAAAATAAAAAAAATTAATTACTTTTGGCATGTAAAATGGTTGAATGTTACAGAAATATATTCCCACCCCACCCGACGATTATTAGTTCATAACGCTCAAAATAAGCTTTATTATCATTATCACAACATTAACTAACATCACCCCAGAAAATAGTTGAAGATAGAGATCTTAAAGTCAATATGATGTCGCGCTTGTTCCGACAGGACATAACCGTTAAATTTTATTATGATAGCGCTACAATACTTAAATTTTACGGCTGGCTATAAAAGACGTCAGATTTTGATATACAAGTTGACCTATATTCTCAGCGGGAATGTTCAGCCCTCGTCACTCAAACGGTCATTCCCAGGAGGCTGGACTGATGAGGAACCAGAGGGACACAGTGACAACGGTTTGTCAGTGAATGTATTTATAATACGTAAATAGATGTACCCTAGTTATGATAAACAGGGTACATGCATGAATTTGGAATCCATAGTTATTTTAGTTGTACCAGTTTATAAACTGTGAGTGAACTCAAATGAATTATATCCTTACAATAAATACTACTACAACAAGTCTACTTCAGTAAAGAGTATAGGAACTTAAAATAAAAATAAAACGGTAAAATGTGTAATAATAAAAGACGTGCATCTTTCCTCAATCGCAGTCTCAAATATAAAATAAATATCAGACAACCTCACACAAATCGATCTAGTTGCAAATTAAGCTCAAGAAGGCTTGTGTTATGTGTACCAGACGATGATATTACATAATTATATAGATAAATATATACTTAAATACATAGAACAACCATGACCCAAGCACAAATATTCGAGTTCGTCACACTAATATTTGCTCTGGCCAGGATTCGAGCCCGGGACCGCCGGCTCAGTAGGAAGGTCTCTACAAACTGCGCCAACCGCGTCGTCTATAGTATCCTGAGCACGATAGCCTGCCTCTGGGACTCGCCGCTGCTGTAAAGTTGTGCCTGTAAAGCAAGTGCCCAGGCGCCTTTAATAGTTTCAGTGAGCATAATTATAAAAATACTAACCAAAACTCTAAGTTAATTTAAACAATCGGATTCAAAATCTGAAAGAAATTATTTGCATTTGTATAATACTATCAAATTCTTCACACAAAAACGTAAAAATAAAAGTATGACAGCTATATACTTCAACGCAATATTTTAAAAACTAGATTGTAAAAATTGGTCAGTATGAGATATAGGTATGATTCGTACGAAAATCTCACATGTTGCATGTTCCCATTGTTCCCTCTTATTGTGATAATTGTCAGGTTAAGTTTTCCATGAATAATTAAGTACCAGGAATTGTTGTGGCAATATTGAATACTGAATAAAGGTTGGAATAGGGCAGCGCACGTTGTACAATGATATTGATAGGTTACTAGAGTCTGGCTAGCCAAATAATGTTGACAAATATTTCCTTGTGGTATCACCAATTGTCTATGATTTAATCAATTTAGTAGGTGGGTCCTCTATAAATAATTTTGACACTTTATGTTGTACTAGTACTAATTCTAACATTCCGATGGAGTTGAAATTTGGCATAGTACTTATGTAAGTTTTTTGGTGATGAGTGATGAGTTAATATTATTATGATATTATCGAGCTAGGTCTTATTTATACTAAATTTCAATTTTCACCTTGTATATCGTTAGAAAGTGTAAACATATGTGTTTGTCGTTGACTGCACTGTACATAATGGTAGAAATTATGTGAGCGGACTAACTATGAGTGCATTTAACTTATTTTAAAAATCTGAGTAAATTTAACTTATTTTAAAAATAAAAATATTTTCTAGTATTAAAACTATAGTTGCTACTACATAAAGTGTGACCAGCCGCAGATTTTTAAAATTTCTCGCTAAAACTTTGAGTAGGTAATATTTCATTAGCCAGACTATAGCACTCCAAAATTGAACAACTTATTGCAGTTAAATGGCCCAATTGGTATGGCAACGATTTTGTTGATCTCCGGAAAGTGACGTATGCGTTTGTACATACTCGTAATGTGTCAAGTTAAATTCTAGTTGTGTTTTTTTAGGGTTCCGTACCCAAAGGGTAAAAACGGGACCCTATTACTGAGACTTCGCCGTCCGTCCGTCCGTCCGTCCGTCTGTCACCAGGCTGTATCTCAACAACGGTGATAGCTAGACAGTTGAAATTTTCACAGATGATGTATTTCTATTGCCGCTATAACAACAAATACTAAAAATAAAATAAAATAAATATTTAACTGGGGCTCCCATACAACAAACTTGTTATAGATTATATATATATATGTATAGGTACGGAACCCTTCATGCGCGAGTCGGGCTCGCACTTGCCCAATTTTTTTGTTTATTCTTATATAGGAATGGCTTCTCTATTACGCAATTTGATAACGTAGGGGTATTTAAACAATAAAATTAAATGTCAATATGTGCTGCTGTGTGGGAAGTAAAAATTGCAGCTGTCATGTTAGTGTATAACGTATCATATTTATAAAGTGGACAAAGATTTCCAAAATAATAATAAATACTCATAAGAATTTTGCCTTTTCGAACTCCGCACCCAGGACCGCTAGCTAGACATCAACTTTCAAGGAGCTGACCGCGTCGTCAATAGTATAACAATTTGAAGGCAGATTAAGTTACCTAGCAACCTTCGTTTTGACATAGATGACAAAAAGCAGCCAGGACAGAACGACGGTGTCGGCAAAAAATATCGCTCTATTTCGATTAAATCCTCGTATAAAGATTTCGACAAGATATTTAACACGCCTCTTACAAGTTTAGGTCCGAGGTCTACCCTTGGTTTTTGTGGTATGGAAAGATGGTTACAGCAGAACACATCACACATATATGAAAGAGATTCCTCAGTTCTTAAAAACTCATCCCGTCACATTCCCGTGAATTGCAATACTTATTATTAAAATTATCGATGTTTGAGAGTTTGTGAGAACCAGTGGCACCAGCAGTGCACTGACTTCAAAATAGCTTTGAAATGAAACTGGGTTCATGTCTTATTTGGGTCACTAGAAATATTTCGTACAATAGTTTCCAATGGGACTTGTATTTTCATCGGATAGTATAATCTGTCCCAGAAGGCGTCTGAATAATTGAACCAACGGCTCTGCTAGCCACTGCGTCCCAATTTTTAGGATTTTTCTATCAGTTACAAAGAAAAACTTTATAAATATCAAACAAAGGACGCCAAATTACAAACATTGTCATCATCATATTAATGACCGGACAAATATTGTTTCCGGCATAAAATCAAATTGCATAATGTTGGATACAAAATAGGTTTTGACTACAGCGCAAACAACGCGGAATCAACGAATCAACATAAATAATCAATGCAAATACCTTATTGTTAACTCCCGCTATCTAATAGTAATGTTAAACTATAATGATCTATTGTGCGCTGCAACTAAAGCCAATATTTAGGGTTATCTGTAAAATGAATAGTTATTTGGAGTCAGGAACGTAATATAAATTACATTTTGTGGTAGTTAGGTAGGTAGCTTATGTTATCATTTTATGTTTTGCTTCCAGGACAAAGGGGAATCTTTGAGAGACTTAAGCGGAGCTCAAGCCAATGCATAGGGTACCTATCTTTCAACCTGAAGTTCGTATCGACATTTTATGTATTTTCGTCGGTGTACGCCAGACCGTTAACATGTCCAAAACAGAGGCAGAAACGTTACGCTTTTTAATAAAATGAGAAGGTGTTAACATTAAATGCATAAGAAAATACGCAGGTATAACGCAAACCAATATTATTGTTTTAATTAATATGGATTTCCGCAAAGTACTGATTCAATTAATGACTCATGGAAATGCTACTCAATTTACAACATCAGATTTTTACGGATAGATACTAGTTAGCCCTAATATGACCGATTAGTGTGACAACCTATCAGTGCGGGCATACATCATATGGATACGATAGCATAGTTCCGTGCATGGCGTGAAGAACTTGATAAGTCCAAAATGGCAATTGTTCAGGGCGTCGATTTTAAAGTTTGACATTTTCTCCAAAATCCATTTTCATCTTTAACTCGTGTTTAAAGCTTGATTTATGGATAATTTTCCGCGATCTTTTCATTTACCTTACGTATTCTAGTAAAATCCTCTTATTTTCTGTGATATAAGACTTATCAACATAGGTACCAACGACTTATCAAGTTATTCCCCATACATTAGTGCCCAAATTGGTGAAAATGTTTTTTAATTTAATTCCTAAAAATCAGTTTTTCATAGTAACTGAAACGTCTAAATTGATTTATAGGTAATTTTATGCAAACTTTTCAATTATATTACTTATTTTGGTAGAAACATTGTATTTTGTGAGATATTAGACTTATCAACATATTCACCATCGACTTATCAAGTTCACCATCGACTTATCAAGTTAATCCCCATACATTAGTGCCCAAATTGGTGAAAATGTTTTTTTTAATTTAATCCCTAAAAATCAGTTTTTCTGTATAATTGAAATGTCTAAATTGATTTAAGGGTAATTTTATGCAAACTTTTCAATTATCTTATGTATTTTGGTAGAATCATTGTATTTTGTGAGATATTAGACTTATCAACATATTCACCATAGAATATAGGGTATCAATTAAACAATTCTATCGTTTCTATACAACTGTTTTGTTTATATAAGGCGATTTAAATGGATTCTATCGCGTGTGTTCGTTGTTTGAGTCTCCTGACGTTTCGGCAACTATTTTTGATGAGAAAAACACAAATTTTCGGTGCCAAATACGTCAGAAAGGCACAAACAATGACTAAATATGATACAATCCGTTTGAATTGTTTTATTTTAGTCACGAAACCCGAAGAAAATAAAATTAAAAGTTATAAAAACATTGAATAAATTGTAGTAAATGAATCGTCTTTAATTCAGTAATGCAAAAGCACTTATTCTACAGAAAAACTAGATGAATTCATCTTATTTTTAACTGGCAACATCTTTGTTTTTCTGATCCAATAAATAAAACTGGTCGATGGTTGACAAGGTACCGGTAATGTGAATGATACATACGAAGACACTGTTAACTATACCCCATGGACCTTAACACATTGTACTAAGGTTTATATTATGTTCACAAATGTACAGTTATCAGTGTTTTCCTTTGTACCAGAGTACACCTCAGATGTGAGAATAACTTGACAAATCGAAATATACATTTCGATAAATTATGAATAATTAATTATGTCAACTTATTATTTGCTGTGTCCATCAACCTGAAAATGATAAATCGACATATGAATTTACGGTGGTTGTGTATAATGAGATAAAACGATATATTCATTTGTTATCGTTAAAGTGTGCTTGTCTTCATTCTAATATCTTGATTTGTCAAGTTACGAACGCTTTTTTTTTTTTGAGAATTCGTTGATAAGTTGATATGCAATATTTTTTGTGCCTCATCGCGCTGATATCTCGTTTTGTTAAATAAAATCCGCTAAATATCGAGATATCAATATGATGTCACAGGCCATATCTTCAAAAGTATCATAGATATCGAGTTGTCAATTTTTTTCCTACAAAACCTTGGCCGTAGAAAGCCATTACGCCAATAAAAAAAAAAACGTATAAGTTGAGTTATCAAGTTCTTCACGCCAGGCACGGAGTTAATCATTATTACTGTACAATTATAAATAGCAACAGAGGCTACAATGATGTCGTTCCATACGCAACTTATCGACATGTTCCGAGTGATTGATTCCAGCGGAACCACGAGGCGTTGATGGATGCCCGCGCCCTTTGATTGATACAGACCTACCAATATAACTGTACCACCATTTGCACGATACAGACTGTATCCCAAAGTAACAAGAACAGGAACGTGATACAGGTATTTTGGTCGACCTGTGCGTTGTTCTTGATTGAACTACACGTATTAGATTGATGTTGTTTGTTTAAAAATACTGGCTAAAATATGACAGGAGGCTTTGACTGTATGTTACATGGTACCTGTTTGACGCATAGGATATTAATTAATTCAATTTCCAGAGGAGTCTATTTTTTACATCGGTGTTCCAGTTCCGACGGCGGCTAATAGTTTTTCCACTTTCAGTCCGTGGACTCAATATTGAGTTATTTTAATTTTATATAGACTATAAACACTGCAAGATATCTTACAAATAAACTAGAATAAGTCCACTGCACCATTAGACCTTCCCTAACACCAGCTAAGCCATTTTCTGTGTCACTTGCATCTATTGGACTCATAATTATAGTCATCACTATAAATTATCACTATATTATTATGGATCCACCTTTTTGGTGAGTTATCCTCAACTGTAACGAGTACATACTTATTTGGAAATACGGTTAATTATGTACACAAAGTTTAGGCCAAGATCAGTGCCCAAGTAGGGCAGCCGGGATTCCCTTATTTTATAGACAAAAGTTTCATACCGCCACGCTCAGTGTAGGGTTCCGTAGTTGCCCATCCTTCACAATAGACGGGCTTAAATTAGGAACTCTATAAAAAGGTCGTAAACGCCAAAGTAACTATAATTACTTAATTACCTTCTGGAAGTTATCGATTACTATACGCGCCAGATTTAGCGGTATGTTTTATTGCAATACGGAACTTAACTAATATGTGTAACGTTCGAAGTATAAGGACACCGCGAGGCACTTCTTCTTCTTTGGCGGTACACTCTTGCCAGAGTGGTCGTGGCCGTCATGTCGTTGATTTTGTGGCCTGCTTTACAATGCGACGCCATTCTTCTCGTACTGCTGCCCTCCTGGTACATTCGGCGGTTTTTACTTGATCCGTCCACCTCACCGGTGATCTTCCGCGTGGTCTGGTTCCCTCGACTTTGCCTTGTACCACCATGCACTCGATAGATTCGCATCCGCCCCACGATACGTGTCCAAAGAAAGTGAGGATTCGAGCTTGTACTATGCTTGATAGCCTCTCTCTGACGTCTAGCTCTCGAAGAATGGACTCATTGGTTTGGAATTCCGTCCATGATATACCGAGCATTCTCCTCCAGCACCACATCTCTAGAGCATCGATACGCTTCTTGTAACTTACGAGGCACTTACATCATTTTAAAGAAAATTATGAATTTTTGGAATAACTCAAAAACGGCTGATCCGATTTTATTCAATATCATCGGCCTCATTTTCATGAATTTCTCCATGATTTTTTGACTCATGGTTGAAAAGTTAGAGGAGGGGACGCTACTTTTTTTATTTTCGGAGCGAATATTTACAAATTTGCTCTTTTATCAAAAAATTGTGTTTGGAGACCCCTAGTATTTTTAAAAGACCTATTCAACGACAACCCACACACTAGTGGCGCAATAAAAAAAAAATTCACCCCCACTTTAGGTGTTCGAGAGGTACCTACCTGAAAAGAAGTTTATTTTTTAGTTTTTATTTTACCCTTTTGTTGGCGTCATAAATACACATACTCATACCAAATCTCAGCTTTCTAGTACTAATGCTCACGGAGCTAAGCCGCGGGCGGACAGACGGACAGACGGACATGGCGAAACTATAAGGGTTTCTAGTTGACTACGGAACCCTAAAAAAGATGATATTTGGAAGGTAGAATGGTAATTTACATAAACTAGGTAAAACACCTTATTTGCCTGCGACAGATGTGCATAACATTGTTCAGGTCTGTTTGACCGCTGGTCATTGTCCAATGCTTAATTAGGGTGATTGATTCGTTCTGCCAATACAATATGAACGGATTGCAAAGCTTGTGTTAAACAATGCGCCCGGTCATAATTCACTGCTTTCGGGACAATGCTAACGGACTGATTCTGCCGATGCTGCAAAAAAACTGTTACAGAATAATTTTTTGACAAAAAGATATAAAGGTAATTTATTTATTAAAGTATACAACTTAAGTAAATACAGTTCCCTGCAAAACTCTTTCTACAGTTTGTCTGCAGGTGCGAATCTCCATACAACACTTAAAACAAAGGTATTGCTAAAAACTTTAGTGACACTTTATAAACAACTTTATCACTCAAGTGTATACATTAGATGCTTTTAAAGTACATTTTAAATTTAGACTTACTTGGCTCGTGTCGGATATTCTCGGGCAAACTATTGAGTCTATAGGGAATTATTTTGCTTAAAGTTCTATCTCCATAGTGACTCCTTGTACCATAAATTTGCCCGCGGACTCCGACCTTGTACAATGCTTATATGTATGCTGTATGTTCGATTAGTATTGGGTTAATAATAATATTATTGTATTGGGTTATGGTTATAATAATTATATTAAATATTAAAATATTATTATAAAATAAATATAAAGGGACAATCATACACAAATCGACCTAGTCCCAAACTAAGCAAAGCTTGTACTATGGGTACTAGACGACGATATACATAATATATAAATACATATATAGATAACATCCATGACCCAAGAACAAATATTTTGCACAAATATTTTCCCTGGCCGGGATTGGAACCCGGGACCGCCGACTCAGTAGGCAGGTGTCTACAAACCGAGCCAAACGCGTCGTCAAATATTGCCCACATGCTAATACTAAACATCCATTTATGATTTATTTAATTAGTGTTTGTGGGATTGTTTCGGTATTCAACAGTTTGCTAAAATTAATCGTGCATTACTAAAAAAACAATTGATGCTTTGTTTTAAGAAAATGCAGAAAAAAGTTAACAAAAGTACACATACCGTAATTAAATTGAGTTAGAACAATTTAAATACAAATTTCATTACGCACCATTCTTCAAACCAAGCGTTAATTGTTTCAGAGACTGATTAATTTTTAATAGTTCATAACTTAAATTCCAACTAATTATATATATATATATATTTATAAACTAAGTCAATATACTTTTCAACTATTGAAGATTTCGAAGAATTAGGGCTAAATAGAACAAAAGAATATAAGTCTTTTGAAATACTGCAGCTAAATTCGACATTTCATTTTAACTTCTGTCCGATATCTCGCTATATTATGACGGTGTGAAGTATGAAGTATGAAGCTTAGGACAAGCTTGACTCATGGAAATTAATTTCATAGAAACAGGTTACGCGAGCAATATAGTATCTTATTTTGATATATTACTTTTGAGGTCACTCAATGCAGCTTGAATAGTGAACATCTTGAATACAGTTTAGTTCTTTTTAAATACAAGAACGCTTAATGTAAAATGAGCTAACTTAAGGATTTAAGGCCTTGCCTCCCCGGGATCCATCTTTCCCCGGTTTTCCTCGGGGGCTACAGCATGCGGTTCTTTAAAAGGGGAATAAATAAGTTCTTAATGGGTCGGCAAATCGCGTGTGATGCTCCTGACATCGCAAGCGTCCATAGGCGGCGGTAACTGCTTAACATCAGGCAGGCCGCATGCTTGTTTGCCACCGTCGTAGTTTTTTTTTCCAGACATGTCCGTGGTCCGTGTATAAAGTCAAGATATTATTAAAATGGGAATGTCGCAAACCTTTGCCGAACTGGGGCGCTTACGGTGTAAACCGTACTTTGTTTTTGTGTCAGAATCAGCGCTCTGTTTGCCCGAGCCTCGAGCTCTCGATATTGTATCGAAATTGTAAACCCAGAGTTATCGTGCCAGAGCTATCGTGTCCCGATTTAACGGGAAATGTTTTCCGTCAATGCCATACGGCGCCTTTTATTATCGGATGAGTTGATAGACCCGAATCCGGCCCCAAGTATCGAACGACGTAAATATGAGAACTTATTTACGCTTTCTAATAATCAAGGGAGTTTTTTTACCATACGAAACCACGAAACTAACATGACAATAATTATGTACAGTGACCCTTGTCACCATATATCTGGAGACAAATCGGTTATTTCAATCAATATACATAAATCCGTCATATTTCAACTCCATGCTACAAAATTCCAGTATCATCAATCCATTGACTAATGGATTGATGATATTTATGTGTACTGGAATATAGGCTGTAGTTGCAATACTCTAGAATGATGTCTGGTATGAAAATGCTACAAATTTTATGAATTTTGGTTAAATTTTATCCCTAACCTTAATTTTAACCAAACTTCCTAATCCGCTTGAAGGATTATTTTAACCTATAATCTAGAACACGTGTACTCTAATGTAGAGCCCTGATTTCATATATATATCTCACTGATATCTCGGAAGTGGAGATATACCTAATACATCGCCACTTTAGCAACCCAGTCGCGTTAAGTTTGCGCCTTATTTTGACGTAGCCATAAATATCAGGAAAGGTTGCCTTTTGACCGGGTAGTAACGTGAAATTTCGAATCGCAGACATCGTGTTTTAATGATATTTAAAGGCATTTATTTATTTTATTACCTGCACCTCTAGAATAACTGCGACATGGGACTATTTGTCGCGCGACAAATACTAGGTAGTATCACTTTCCTTTCAATACCGTGCGAGCAAGACAGTTGATGCTGAGTCGCGTGAGAAGCGGAGTCGCAGCCAGATATGCTAGCCTGTATACCGCTAATCGACGCTTAAGAATCAATATTGTCTAAGCAACAAAAATACAATTTTACAGGAAGCGTAAAAAACGTTTTAATAATTTAATTTTAATAATATTGAAAATATTTAAAAACGATTAAAATGATAAAAATGTACTAAAACTATTGTTATACGAGGCACCTCTGTAACATTGCCCTGAACAAAGATATTTGTAAGTTAGGTGGTATTGCTTCAAAGTAAACTTATATTTTTATAATTTGTAAGATGAGTGGTTAGAGTAAAAAAAATCAAACACATGTTTTTATTAACGCTACACAATATTAATTATAAGAAAACCTTGATAAAAATACTTTTATACCAAATTGAAAATATCACTGCTGTAGTAATATAACCGTACAAAAAGTTTGTGTAAGTTTGGTGGTATTGGTTTAAATATAGGACTGTTTTTATTTAGTTGGTAAGATAAGTGGCTGTAACGAAATTATAAATTCTTGGCTTAATTTAACTTATAAAAAAAGTATTTATACAAATAACAAGTCTTTGCAAAATATTTTGAAATACCGTTAATGGCACATAGGTGTAGCATTGCCCTAAACAAAGTTTTTGTAAGTTAGACAGTATTGGCTTCAATATTTGTACTTGTATGTATTTTAATTTTAATGTAAAGATAACCTGGATTAAATCAAACAATTGAATGAAATATAAATATAGACCTCAGGCCTTGGTACAAACAGTTCAACATTTCTACTGCAACAAAATTACCAAAAATATGACTAAATTAAGCCGTTTGATTACAAATTGTATGTAATACTGACAGAATTTCACTAAGTGTTTATCACGATTCTTCTGGAAAGATTGTCTATCTCAATTTTCAAATATACGGCTACTTTTTTGTAGAAATACATGAAATTAAGAAATATAATCATGCGTTAATTATAAAATACACCAAAACATACCTTATACGGCTTAAGTAGTCACAAAAAATTATGAATTTATCACATTTTACTATTTTTAGGGTTCCGTACCTCAAAAGGTAAAAACGGAACCCTTATAGGATCACTTTGATGTCCGTCTGTCCGTCTGTCAAGACCCTTTTTCTCAGGAACGCGTGGAGGTATGAAGCTGAAATTTATATCAATTACTCAGGTCTACTGTCCCTTGAAGCTGTGAAAAAATCAAACTTCTAAGCCAACGCAATCAAAAGATACAGCCGTTTATGCCGCAAATTTTCGACACTTGCAAGGGAATCAAAACCTACAGGGTGCTTCCCGTGAACTCAGAATCTTGAAATTTGGTACGAAGCAACGTCTTATAGCATAGATAAAGGAATAATTACGAAAACCATAAATTTTTTTTTTAATACCTAACTTTGCACCTAATTTATATGGGGCGCTATACATACCAGGTGCAAACTTAACTTAACCACTTAGGGATGGAAAGTGTTTGTACGGAACCCTCGGTGCGCGAGTCCGACTCGCACTTGGCCGGTTTTTTCACTAGAAAATTAACGTTACGCACTTGCAGAAACTTGAAATACTAATAACACTGGCGTCGTCACGGGATAGCTGAGCCGCGCTCTATTGGTCTCTTTCACACGCGCACAGTACCTGCTGACCGCAGCGCCAATGTTTCGGCACTTTCGGCACCACTCGCGGTGCCAGTCGCGCACTGCAATCGCGGGCAAGCAACAGCGGAGTATAGACGTTCGTCAGGGCACATAGATGGTATTGGCAGAAAAGTAAACGCGTTAAATAGTTAGATGATATTTCCATAGCGGATTGCTCATCCAATTCATAAAATAAAATTTAGACGATTTTGGCATGCTATTCGTTTTTTTTTTCTGAACCTAACTGTATTAAAAAGTGAAAAACGTCAAAATGTTAGTTAGCCGGTATTGATTCTTAAGCGTCGTAATGCGGCTATTACATGCACTTTCCTAAATTAGTCACTAACGAGAGGGATGCAGCAATATGTGAGACACGTATGGAGATAATTCCATCTCACTCCTTCGTATTGCTGCATCCCTCACTTAGGATGCTAAATTTAGCCAAGTGTGATAAGCCTTTAAACTATACCTAGGACATGCCCAATATGTGATATCTCAAAGTATTTTTCTGCTAGTGGTATAAAATTTGTTCGAAATAAACTATTAAATAAACTATTCCGTGCCTATTGCAATGTTTTTTATAACTTAACCATTTATAAGTACCTATATTTTTCACAACAGTAGTGCCGTAAATAACAGTTATTTATATACTTAAAATAGTTCGCACGGGTGTGTAAGGTTTATTTTATAAGTACACCTCAATTTTATCATGACTGCCAGAATAAATTAGACCTTAAATAATTTTGTACATTAGAATATGATTTTAATAAAATGATATCGCGATATTTTTTTTTCTATCACAGCGATACTAAGAAAATGAAAATTAAATATTCAGAGACTTCAAAGCGGCTTAAATCTGTTTAACCACATTTGAAAAGATTCTAACTTAATACAGGCATTATTCAAAAAGAATTTGATGTTTTTTGTTTTCCATGACGGTCTTTGTCATTCAGCTTGTTATTTTAACAAAATAAAAAGCAAAGGAGACGCATTAGAGTCCCTCATGGAAATTTAATTTAAAAAATACGTAACATATTTGGGAGAAATATTTACAAATGCGCCCATAATATACGCCGATTATAATAACAGCTTTTTAGACCAAAATGAAAAGAAAACATTCTTTCGGCATTGTTATTCACGAGCGTAAACTGAAAAGCTGGGAGATAAGGCACGTATTGCACTCTGCACAGCGTACTAACCTTATGGAATATTACTCGGAATCTTGAGATGAATGGATAGAGCTTACCTGATGCTAAATAACCTTGTAATAAAAACTTGTTTCGTAGATGTTTCGCGTATATCGTTTCACGGAATAATCATTTCATAGAATTTTAGTTCTACGAAATTTCATACCAAAGAATATTCATTGATCTTGCATCTATCTCTCTGGCTATACCTACTCGGCAGGCAATCTCCATCTTCCCTGCCTCCGTTACTATTCAAAAAAATAAAAAATATAACATTGGTCGAGTATCATTTCTTTTAGGACGCAATTTTTGTTTTAATCATCAACACTGACATAACTGCGACAATTTTCCTCATCTCGGCAAACTTTGTTTGTTATTACATGAAAATCTCTCTCTAAATCCCTGGCAGGTGAATTTTTTGTGTCCTCCTATAAGTAACTTCGATTACACCCGGACCGATCATCGATCATGTTTAAGGAAAACGTAACGAGACACGTGCCAAAACAAAATCTATTCCCGGGACAACCAATAATTCTTCCTGATTCTCCCTTCTGGCCCCTGGAGAGAACAACTGAGCTTAATTTGGTGTGTGGTTATACGTACACTCCAAAATATCGTATATCGTATTTAATTAACCGTTCATTTTGCTTATGTAGCCCTATAAACGTACTTTGAAGGGCATGAAATTAACTGCTACAAACAAACGCCTAACTTTGTCGGATCATGACGTTTGCTATAATGTTTTTCTCTCGTTTAGAGCTTTTGAAAGGAAAATCTGTTGGCGCTGCCCACAATCCAGGCGTAAGCCTAGTGACCTTCGTTTTCTACTTGTTAGGAAAAACAACGAAACATTCTACTTAAAGTAAAACCAAGAAGCTTAGATTTCTGCCGTTTTGCTGAATGAGGTCGCTGCAAAATCCCGCTGATGGTTCTTTGGCTAAAAGCCTTTTGTTCGTCGTAAGGGTAGAGTATTATCTTGGGACTGCTTACTAGTAACTCCAAGACGACAGCTTATCATTTTGTTTATTAATCAAATGTCATAAAATCAGTAGTCATGTTTCTTAACGATTTTTTTTAAACCGGGCACCCTTGTACTTGCTAGCCAATGTAGACCTTTTTATAGCATAACTGGTTACAAGATTTAATTAAAATATCTCTGAATGTGTAACGTACCTCATTAAATTATAAGTTGAATTCTGAATCTGTAATATTTTACCAGATTGATGTACGTCACAAATTTGAAAGAGATTTATTGTCAATATTTTATCAGTAATATTGTGATGGATGTTCAATGTGTGAACACATCAAGTCCGCTCGGGCCTTTATTAGGATTTATGGCATATTTATTTATGCTTCATTTAGTGAACAGACAAGCCTAAATTCCTGCACATTCCAAAGGGTATTTCTAAGCATTTGGTGTTTAATAAAATAACTACGAACACAAAATATTGACGGTTAAATTATTCTAACATTTATTTCACTCACATATTAATATACGATTCTACGTTACCCATTTCTATAGATTTATCTCTTCAAATGTTTTGCTTCCTGTTATATTTACTGATGTTCAACCTAACGTTAAAAACCAAACACTCCCTCCGATCACCTATCTTCAGTAAAAGAAGGACTCAACGTACTACGACAATGATATTGACATACGCCTCTGTAGTTCTAAGACTACGATCTAACAAACTCCTTATCATAATTCACATCGCACCTTCAACTTTTTCCGAGCCGAGTAGCATCGACAAAAAATGGCCTCTCACGCAATTCCCCGATCCTCCCCAGGAATGCCTTCACGGCACATAAACCCTTTATAGAGAATGTATGTGTAGAATGGTCAGGTATTCGAGATGCTGAGAGTATAGACGGGCTTGATTTATTCAAACATCTATTCTTAAGTTACTACAATATACACCACATTCCAAAATAACATGCATGAAGTGTTTCTTTGCTGGTCAGCTTGAGGTCAAGCTGTACCCTCCATTTGATATCAAAATATAGAATTTCATGGGATTGCAAAAGATTCGATTAATCGTTTTAATTTTAATTAAAGGTATACTGTAATAATTAAATTGTGATTGGTTACTTGAATGTCACTCGAACGTGTCATGATTGGTATATACTCGTTACATAAAAAAGGTTAACCATAGTTGCACGTGTGAGGTACGAACGTAGAGTGTTTTAATAAATAAATATAACTTAATTATTTTCTTCATATTCGAAATAAAGTAGTGTTTAACTCGGAATAAAATAAATCAATTTCACTCTCGAACTATTGGCGCTCTCACTGCGCTTGAGCGCCAAAATATCTCGAATGAAATGGGTGTATTTCAGGGTATCCTATCGCAATTCCGAAATATTGTTTCCCATCTGCCATACATACGTTTCGCCAAATTTTTATTTGTCCGAAAGTATTTTTTTCCTGAGTCCCGTAATATTTTCAGGATGTTATTAACATCATTTTAAAGAACACATTAGGTTAGGTTAGGTTTGTTTTATAATTATTCTGAAAAATGAACAGTTTTGGAAAAAAAATGCTTTCGGACAAATGAAAATTTGGCGAAACGTTACAGATGGGAAACAAAAATTTGTGTTTCAGATAGGTAGGTAACCGTCTTTCAGACCTTGTCTAATATTCTATTATTTTATGACTTTACCTGTTTTGATAACCGCACTCAAACTGTTGCCGTCCTGCCGACCTGAAACAAATAAATATAATTCTGAAACATTACAAATTAAAATGTCTGCGTTGAATTTAAAATAAGGACTTTTAACACAATTGAATATTAAATGTTTACAATGAAGCGAAAAATTTAAAAAAATAATGTAGATGGCGCTACGATGCCACCCTAAGGCATGTTGAGGCATCTGGTTGAAAGATTCAATGGCAATGACATCTGGTTCGTGGTCCAGTTGGTAGGACGCCCGAGTTGGCCCGGAAAGCCGTTGGAAACGCAGGTTCGAATCCTGTCCGAACCATTAATTTTTTAAATTTTTCGCTTCATTGTAAACATTTGGTTTACATTAGCTGACGTTACTGCTTTAATAAAAAATAATCAATTGAATACTTAGGTATAGAAATTACCTACGATGCTTCTAAGCGAGATGTTTTGTCGAAGTGCTTTATATACATTTACATAAATGTGAACCCAAAACTTAATGAAAATCAAAATTCGATATATATATATGAATCACTCAAATGGCTATACATGAAAAAAAAAAGCTTATATCGCACTTATTTAGACTGTGTATCTAACAGTAAAGGCTGATCATAAGGAAAACGAATGTTCCCAAAGCAATTGTTTCTCATCAATCAGTTCCTTCCGCCACGGTCCTAATGAGTCTGTAGGAGTTTGGCACTTGGCACAAAACGAAATGATCTAAAAATAAATTATTATAAGATTTATAAGTAGAAGACCTATTTAATAGCTGGCTTGCATTTCCTTGCCGGACCTCTGTCAATCTCAATACACTTTATAATTATCATTTATAATGAATAATTGAATATCCTATCTTTCTGTTCGAGGGCTATAGCAACCTCACATTCTTTTAGCTAGGAACTGAACAGTGGAAGAGATAAGAACAAAGATAGACAACGGAATCTAGAAGAACGAAGTAAAGAAACCGTCTATTCAGCAGCACAACTATCCATATCCTATCTACAGGCCTGAAGAATTCCAAATAACACGCTGCTAACAAAAAAATCTGCCAAAGCGGTTATCGTAATATTGGTTGTAAAATACAACAATGGACCAATTAACAAGGGAAATAAAAATAAAATCTTAATCTAAATTAGTGCTAACAAAAACAAGAAAATGTTAATAAAATAATTTACAACTAGGTATTTAACTAGTTTTGTCGAATACCTACTATGGTTTTATCTTGCCTAGCTGTTCGACCAGGGGCCCTATGATGGTTGCTTTTATCACGCGATAAATAAGTGATAAAGAATCCGTCACGTTTTGACACATTGCGAGTGTGAGTGACAGATGCTTTGTCACTTATTTATCACGTGATAAATGCAACCATTATAGGCCCCCTGGTGTACTGTGACGTAGTCAGATTGCAAGCCGGACGGCAGTTGTATCCAAGCGTTTTATGACCGGCTAGTAGGATCTCCTAACTTAGGAGTCCTAGCCTCTTGCACCGGATGGCTGATATTAAATGTTTTATAGCTTCCTAGACTGCCCAGAGATTTAATCTACGTAGATTTTTGAATTTTGCGTGTCTGGTACTATGAAAGATTATGTGGTAACTATGAAGATTTATACGGAACACTTTAAAAATAGCTGGCTAAATAAACAACTAAGACGTTCCGTATTAATAAGCGAAATGGAAATTATTATTTAGTTATGAATGAATGAAGATTCATAACTCACTGCGAGCGAAAATTGTTAACATATTAAATGTCTATGAATATTATCATAGCTCCTTTTCCCATACTATCAGTTTACGTTAAGATTGCACCTGGTAACTATGGCGTTGCATACAAATGAGGTCCAAACTTAACGAAACCGCGCTACATAAATCGCACCCTTGGTAAAATAATGCAACATGTGACTTTGCGTCAAAAGTGGTTTTATTACGGAAATATCCTTAGAATTATGCGTTCTACACGGTAGATTTTTTTTATAATTTTACCTTTTTTCGTTTCTGAGATATTTTAAGCGGAAAACGACGCAAGTGAAGAGGCGACGTAAAATAATGGTACAAATGCGTATGCGTCGTTTTTTGACGTCGTTCCTGTGAGTGCATAACGGCGCTCGCGTTGTCGTAAAGTCAGATGCGTCGGTGTTACCGGACTGTGATCATGCGTTGCGTTTTGGATCTAAATCGGCGAGAATGGATGCGGAAAACGAAACCGGTAATGATAAGTAATTTTTACAGGTCAAGAAAATTATCTTGTAATAAACAATCATATGTGCACATACGACTGTTTGAGTTCTAATTATTGAGATTAAATAGCCAGTCGCATGATCACATTCGACGTTATTTATCGATTTTTAACTAATTAATATTTTTTTAACAAACATGATAGGCAATATTGCCATAATCTTATAAGAAGAGTTTAAGGTGATTTAATAGCTTTTTTAAATTATGGTCGTATATTCATTTGCGTCGTTGTTGTACAAACTATTCATAGTCGCATCGTAACATGTTGCGTTATTTTAGGTCGTAGTTTAAGATGCGTCGTTATCAAAAAGTTTGAAGGTATAAAAAAGCATGTTATTGTAAAAAAAATCTAACGTTTTATTAATATGTAATAACTAAATGCCTTACCTGTAATTCCGACCATTTTAAACCATTAAATTTATCGTATTCTATTTTTATTACCTATATGAACTGTACGAACTTTACCTACTAATAAAATCTACTTATTTGTAGATCTTAACATATTTCATCATCATCATCATCAGCCTATTTTTGTCCACTGCTGGACATAGGCCTCTCCAACTGCACGCCATTGTAAGCGATCCTCGGCTACTCTCATCCAGCTTTTGCCAGCCACTCTGCACAGATCATCGCTCCACCTAGTCTGAGGGCGTCCCACACTACGCTTGCCGATCCGCGGTCTCCACTCAAGAACACGTTTACCCCACCGGTTATCGGTTCTTCGGATAATATGGCCAGCCCACTGCCACTTCAAATTGCTAATACGGTGAGCTATGTCGGTAACTTTGGTTCTCTGACGGATCACTTCGTTCCGAATTCGATCCTTCAAAGAAACTCCGAGCATTGCCCTTTCCATAGCTCTCTGAGCGACTTTAAATTTGTGGACCAGCCCAACCGTGAGTGTCCACGTCTCGGCACCGTATGTCATTACGGGTAGGACGCACTGGTTGAAAACTTTCGTCTTCAGACATTGTGGAATTGGCGATGTGAAGACCCGACGAAGTTTGCCATATGCTGCCCAGCCCAGCTGTATTCTTCTATTAGCCTCTCTCTCGAAGTTGTTTTTACCCAACTGCAATATTTGCCCAAGGTAGACGTACTCTTTAACAACCTCGAGAAAGCTGCCCTGTACCGCAATTGGTTCCGGACTAACATGTTCATTGAACATAACCTTGGTTTTGTCCAAGTTCATCCGGAGGCCAATGCGTTTTGAAGACTCAGCTAGGCCGTTCAGCATAAATTGCAAGTCTTGCAGCGTTTCCGCCAGGATGACAATGTCGTCTGCAAATCGCAAGTGTGAAAGGTACTCACCGTTTATGTTAATGCCTTGTCCTTTCCAGTCCAACGTCTTGAACATATCCTCCAATGCATTTGTGAACAATTTGGGGGATATAACATCCCCTTGTCTCACACCACGATGCATGGGGATAGGTTCAGACTGCCGGTTCTGTATTTGGACGGCCATGCTAGCGGCATTGTAAAGACCTTTCAACACTTGGATGTATCGCCAATCCACTTGGCATCGCTGCAGAGATTCCAAAACCGACCAGGTTTCGATGGAGTCAAAAGCCTTCTCGTAGTCCACGAACGCTAAGCACAGGGGCCGATTATACTCTTCCGTCTTCTGTATAATCTGCCTCACTGTATGAATGTGGTCTACGGTGCTGTATCCTGATCGAAACCCCGCCTGTTCCGGGGGCTGAAACTCGTCGAGTCTTCGTGCAAGACGGTTCGTGATAACTCTCGAAAACAGCTTGTAGACGTGACTTAGGAGCGAAATGGGTCGGTAGTTTTTCAAAAGAGTTTTATCACCCTTTTTGAAAAACAGCACGACAATACTCCTACTCCACGCCTCCGGAGTTCTCCCATCAAAGAGGACAGTATTAAAGATGTTTTGGAGCTCCTTCATTACCGGTTTACCACCAGATTTCAGGAGCTCAGTCGTAATACCGTCCTCTCCAGGGGCTTTTCCATTTTTAAGCTGTTTTAGAGCTATCTCGATTTCGCCTACGCTGATTTCTGGCAAGTCTTCAGTAAAGTGGCGCGTAAGTGTGGCTCTGGAATCCTCATTTCCGGGATCAGGTTGAGTTGCGTGTGAAGCGTATAACAGGCTGTAGAAGTTCTCAACTTCCGCGAGAATCCCTGGCCTTGAAGCAACGACTACTCCATCCGCGGTGGTCAGCTTTGTCAGATGGCTTCTCCCAAGAGATTGGACAAACACTTTGGACCCCCGATTTTGCTCAATAGCTCTTTCAACAGACCGTGTGTTGGAGCATCGGAGGTCTCGTCGCACTAGTTTACCAATTTTCTTGTTTAGAGCATGCCTTTCTGACAAAGTGACTGGTGGGTGTTCACGTCGTTCCGTCATAAGCCCGAGTGTTTCTCCCGAAAACTTCGACTTCCTGCCTTTACGCTGTAATTCGCAAAATCTCACACCTTCCTCCCTGAGGATTCCGACCACACCTTCGAGGGTTTGGTCAATGTCAACGCTGTTTGTGGTTTCCAGGGCAGCGAATCGGTTCTCCAGATTTGACTGGAACGTTTCAGATCCCATTATAGTTTGGAGCGGGTTAGGTCGGAGCCTGGACTTCATCAAACGAACACGTTCTAGCTTGAAATTGATATTCAGAGAGCCTCGTACAAGTCGGTGATCACTACCGGTATTAAACCTATTGATCACTGAGACGTCTCTGAATATGCGCTTCTTGTCCGTTATGATGAAGTCGATCTCATTTTTCGTCATGTTGTCGGGGCTCTGCCATGTCCACTTCCTTTGAGGTTGTTTCTTGAAAAACGAATTCATCAAGAAAAGCCCCTCCTTTTCGAGAAAGTTGACCAGCATTTGCCCCCTATGATTCCTGCTACCATAACCATGGGACCCTACTACCGATTCTCTGCAATTTTGTACTCCCACTTTGGCGTTGAAATCTCCCATGACAACGTTGTAGTGGGCCTTAGTGGTGAAGTGTAAGGCCTTCGATATGTCCCCGAACATATCCTCCACTTCATCGTCCGAGTATGTCGAGGTCGGTGCGTAAACCTGCACAACCTTGAGGCTATACCTCTCGGTTAGCTTAATTACTAGGTACGCGACCCTATTCGACACACTCGAAACTTCTACAACGTTGTCACAAATATTCCTGTTGACCAAGAACCCTACGCCACCTTGGGATAGCTGGTGTCCCTCTCGGTAGTACAGAAGGTGGCCAGATTCAAGCGTCACCGTGTCCTCACCCTCTCTTCGGACTTCGCTCAACCCAAGAATGTGCCACCTAATCTTTCCGAGTTCATGCTCGAGTTGCGCCAGGTGCTCGTCCAGTCGTAACGTGCGTCCATTATACGTCGCCAAGGTCAGTTTGTTTTGGCGGCCTTCCGTAACCCGGGGATTCTTCGCACCCCCTACCCTGCCGTTACCGAGACCGCCGCCGTGATCTGGAATAGCAGGGCGGCCAGGAACTGGGGGCCGTGTGTCGTTGGAACTTGCCATGGGAGGGTTCGCTCTAATTGCCACGCTGAGCAGGCGGGTTGGCAATCGCAGTATAGTTGTTGCACTAGTGTCGCTGCTGCCCGACACCAGTCCGACCCATTAGTAGGTGACATTTGCACGGGTCAAAATCTCTTAGTCGCCTTGACGACACCCACGAGAAGAGATGGGGGAATGCTATTCTTCAGCCGGCACTCCACGGCAAACATATTTATCATATTTTATTTATTTCTATGATGCCGTTTTTAGAGAAGTGATTACTCTTTTCGTTATTTGAAGTTTCTAAATTAATCTCGAAATGTTGGGACACGAGGAAATCTTCGACAAAGCGAACTTAGATGAATCTGCTCTACCCGGCCGTATCAGCGAAAAAATAACCTGTTACTACTTACTTGCTAGCATATAATGTGCTTGTAACAGTAAAAGCAGAAAAAGATAAGAAGGAAGGCCCTGCTCTCGACAGATGTCCACCAAAACTTTTAACCTAGTTAAATCTTTCCACGCACGGTGCTGTTGTTCATGACAGCCGGACTTCTGCTTTGACATGACAGCCGGACTGCGGCCGAGTATTGCCACCGATACTTTTCGACATCTTTTTCCCTGCTTCTGAAGGTTGCATTTGGGAACTTTAGTTTAGGGAATACACTTTACACACAAGAGCAGAAACTTTTTAATTTTTCCCTGTTGAGGTCTCGTCGTAAACGTATACATAGATTCACTGTTATTTTCCGATGATGCCGCATTCGTTGCCCAAGACCATTTCCCAAGAGTTACAGATTGTTTTTGATAAGTTCGCACACCCTTGTTCTCTCTTTTCCATGTCCATTAATGCTAAGAAGACAGTTGTTCTGGCGCAAGGTTTTCACCAGAAACCAACTATTTTGTTGGATAGTGTCGTGTCCCTTGATGTTGTTGATCAGTTCCCTTATCTATCAATCCCACTTGTCAAGCAATCTGTCGCTGAATGTGGATATCGAGAGCCGGCTTGGTAAAGCGGTTACAATGTTTGGGAAGCTCAGTGGGAGGAGTCTAGACTATAGTCACTATCTGACAATCAAGATCAAAGTGTTTGTGTATCAAACTTGTGTTCTGAGTATAGTTTTGTGTGGAACTGAAACCAGTACGTCGTATGCCAAGTAAGAAATAAGGCTGAATATTTTCCACTTGCGGTGCCTTCGTAGCAGTCTAAACATCACTTGGCGAGACAGGGTCACGTATGAGTGTTGTAAGTCACGCAGTTTCCCAGCATTACTGCAATGCCGGCATTTGGCATCAGCCCAGCAGACTGGGAAACTCTAGCCGACGAGCATAGTAAGTGGAGAAAGTCTTTAGCCGAAGACTGTAAGACTGAGAAATCAAAGCTGGTTTCAGGTTTTAGCCGCAAAACGCGAGAGGAGACACCATAACGAGAGGAGGGTTGTTTCACCAGCTCGATCATCTAACGACCCTTTATTTTGAAATGTCAATCTTCATCATTGTCACTCCCGCATCGGACTTTATAGTCATTCTTAATCTTAACACTGCTACAAAAATGCTGCAGTTGTATATACTATTTACTAACAAAAAGTTTAATATTATCTAATGTTTAATAGTACGGATATTTCATAAATAATATTTATATAGTGTTTAGTATGAACGAATTGTTACTTACTAGTTTCAGTTTTTAACGCTTATTTTTTTTGTGGAGTACATATTTTATGGAAAATATTATGTAAGTGATGATACCTTATCATGCCGATAAAAAGTTAATATGTATTAAAATTAATAACATTGTTTTATTTTCTTGCACTTACTATGTTCTAGTAGCAAACCACAGTATTTTTACTGATTACTGCCTAGTTATTTAAGTAAATAATTCGGTAAAATAAGTTCACTTGAAATAATATTCATTTACAGATACCTAAATCTTTCAGATTCTATAGAAATATAATATTTTACACATATACGACCTCATACTTTCAAGGGTTATTCATAAAACAAAGACGTATGTGCACATGCGTCACGTAGATTTTTGTAAAATAATGACGGATCTGCTGATACGTCGGCTGATGCTTCGTAATAAATAGCCGTATGTGCACATCCGTTACATTATTTTGAAAAATAATGCGTTAAATTAAATGGGACATAACACATTTAATTGATTACATTAATATAAACCTATATGCAAAAGTATATGACAATTCGACGAAACGCAAAAATGTTATCAGCAAAAATCACTTGCAGAATCTTAAAACTGCTCTCCTGTAAAGTACACATTTTGCAGATGTGGCTTTGTTTTACCAAGGGTGCGAAATCGAGGTAGGTTTCGTTCTCGTCTGTTTCCTTCTCCAAAACTTAACCTTTATGCGCAAATGATTATAGAATTTGTGTACTAGAAGTTGTATAATAATAAACGCAAAAATGGAAACAGTCCGACATAGAAAATTTTCTTACCATTCAGGTCCTAAAATTTGGTAAAGATTGGTCTTAACCAATTGGAGGACGAAAAAGACGAGAAATCTCGATTTGTATGATAAAAAAGGGGAAGTGGTTTCCTCTTCACACTCTCATTTGTTGCACCTCTCATAATGTATGCTCGAGCATATTCCCTGCAGGTACACAAGCGCAGCAATTTGCGTACCGCCCGAGGAATAATATCCGCTCCGTAAACGCTTACGTGGAAGACAGTGAGCGAGGTAATTTGCAGTTTAGTATTTCATTCAAACTTCTTACACACTTTATTAGTCTAACCCGTGTAGTTTGTGTAAGCGCGCGTGTAATACGATATTCTGTGGTATATTCACGAATAGAAAATGAATTCTTGTTATCATTAAATCTGGTTCAATCGATCATCATGTAGGTTGTGTTTACGGAATACGGATCGTGGTTACTACTTAATTTATATTTACTGTGAAAATACTATGTAAATGTTTCGATAAGTATTATTTACTAAACCGCTGTGTGTCCCTGTGATAAATAGACTTGAATTTTTTGCATATTTTTTATTAGTTTGGCAGCTATAAAAACATATACTAAAAATAAAAAGTTTGAAAGTAAAAAGTATTTTTATAGGTATTTCTTCGTAAAATTAATACAGAATCCTCCGTCTTTGAGTCCGACTCGCACTAACTTTTAGCTTAGTTTTAGTGTACATCTTTAGTAAAACCTCGGATCAGAGTTTCAAATCTGTGAAGCTACTTCAAATTCAATTACCTAACAAGAATGAGGCTCCAGAATTGAATTTCTTGTGCGGGGATACAATACCTGGGACAAAAAACTCCAAATAACTATGTTTGTGTTATACTAACATCCCGTTTCACAAAAACAAAGTTACTTGGTCGTGTTACATTAAACAATACGCGTACATTTATGTAAATAATTCAAAGGAAGCTTTGCAATTTAGGCACATTTTAAGTTACGATGCAACGAGGACAATCAGCATCAAATAGTTGCGACTGAAGTAGCTAAATATACAGATCTTTATTTCATATTTTCTTCGGTTTCCGCGACTGTCACACATTAAAAGAGACTACACTAAACTTTTTATCTCCTGCGTAACATCGGTAACTCGAAAGTTGCCGAAACGTAAGGGAGGCTCAAATATAATGCGCGATATAACCCGCTGAAATTGTTTTATTTAGATCTTTATTTGTACCTATAGCTGTAAGGATGTACCTACTATACTAGTACTATAAGACGTTGATTCGTACCAAATTCCAAGATTCTGAGTTCACGGGAAGTGCCCTGTAGGTTTTGAATCCCTTGCGAGTGTCGAAAATTTAAATAAATAAATGAATATTAAGGAACAATCTTACACAAATCGATCTAGTCCCAAACTAAGCAAGTACAAGCTTTGCTCGGTATAATCGGTACTAGACGACGACATACATAACATAATATAAATACATGTATGTATAGATAACATCCATGACCCAGGAACAAATATTCGAGTTCATCACACAAATATTTGCTCTGGCCGGGATTCGAACCTAGGAACGCCGGCTCTGTAGGCAGCTGCGCTACAAACCGAGCCAACCGCGTCGTTAAAGTTTGATTTTTTCATAGCTCCAAGGGACAGTAGACCTGAGTATTTGATATAAATTTCAGTTATACCTCCATGCGTACCTGAGAAAAAGGGGTCTTGACAGACAGACGGACAACAAAGTGGTCCTATAATGGTTCCGTTTTTTTCTTTTGAGGTACGGAACCCTAAAAAAGCGCTAGTTCGTTGACTTAACTGACGGGTTTTTTTTTACCTAACCGTGTATCAGTAGTGATTTATTTATTGGTAAAACTGCCCTTTATTATGCGATGCCTGAATACTGAAACCAGATAACTTAATTAATTACACCACAAAGGTTTCACAAGCCTGTTAAATTTTCCCAGTATTTCGTTTATAATCTTAAGCTTCCCAAATGAACCGTATCTGACCAGTCCTATATTATATTTCGATTTGTCAGAATGTCTATTCAAATTAATTTTAAAGACGTGATAAATATTACTATACGTCATCGTTACTTACTTGGTTTTGTAATGCCCCATTTAGAATAGTACCTATGTGGGGAAATTGATAAATGATTGTGTATACGCCTAATGTAAACTCCGCCTTACCTCTACTCCAATGACAAAGTGACATAAACAGTTATGCAAGTAATTCCGTCAGCTCGGGACTTTTGTAAATGAAGTGTGAAAGTTTAAAGTACCTGCTTACTCCTTAAAAGTAATTTAGCCGCGCTTCTTTCTTGAAAATGTAAATGGCTATTATAAAAGTTTGTTAGAAATCTGTCGTCACTCTTCTTTAGTTCGCTTCTGCAACATTTTCTGAAGAGACAATGTTTTCTTTAGAATTTTAAATGTGATAGTTTTAAAACTGAAATTGTAAAACTGTTTCAATTAAAATGTTTTCTGTATTAAGCGACTCAAGCGACCATTAGTATAGTTGGATAGATGGAGAGTGTATATTGAGTGTTTACTTACAATGAATTTGTGTGGATATAGATATTTTCCCATTAAACAGTGGTGTAAATAACAATGTATATACTATTCTATACCATTAATTCAAATTCTCGATAATTTCAACCCTTTAAACAGTAAATAAATAAATATCGGACAACCTCACACAAATCAATCTAGTCCCACAGTAAGCTCTAGTAGTAGGCTTGTGTTATGGACACTAGACGACGATAAACATACTTATATAGATAGATACATACTTAAATACAAATAACATCCATGACCCGGGCACAAATATTCGAGTTCATCACACAAATATTTGCCCTTGCCGGGATTCGAACCCAGGACCGCCGGCTCAGTAGGCAGTTGCTTAACCACTGCGCCAGCCGCGTCGTCAAGCTAACAGGCTATGTGCTACTTGGGGTAAAACGTTCCACATCGTCTGTTTTGTTCGTAGCTTTTAAAATACCCAGTCAAGTGTTGTTGGAACCACTCCAGGACGAGCTTAGTTCTAACTAGGGTGTCCAAGCAATTTCCCGGGACTCCGGACTTCGCGAGTGCCGTGTTATAACACTACTTACGGACGTCGAGATTCCGTCCGTGGAATACGGAATAGTGAGCACCATTTCATGACTTAAGCGCCCCACAGACTTTCAGTACGATGGATAGGCACCAAGTGGGTGGGTGTTGATATATATATAAGTAAAAACTATCAAACAATATTAAATGATGCAGGGCTACTGAGAAACCATTTCTAGGTATGACTGTCAATAATTGCGTTATAAAATTAGTGTCTTAATTTAATTTTTTTTAATTATTATTGGATATTCGCTGACCCAATATACACCGTTCTGTCAATAGGACGTTTGGAAAAGAGAAACGGTTTTTAAGTTTTCCCGGTTCATTTTTCATAAAAACCTTCCTTGAACCTCAAAAAATTATTAAAGAAATAACTAAATTGGCCCACACAGTGCTTGCGCTTGGCGAAACATTAATTTTAATTTACGAAGTATAGTGATGTTTAGTTTAAGTATAGATATTAGGTAAGTAAGTGATTGCGTTTATCACGGGATAAAATAGGTGACAAAGCATATGTCACTCGCACTCGCATTTTGTCAAACGTGACAGATGCTTTGTCATTTATTTATCGCGTGATAAAAGCAACCGTCATAGGCCCGCAGGACATTAATATTTTTGACACATTCCATTTGTTCAGAAATATTAACGCCCACGATATCCCTGTCGTTGACCGTGAGAATTAGAATTTATATCAGTATTGGACGACGAACTGATAGTATGTAGGTACTTTAGTCATATGTGGGTTCATTAACACGTCTTCTACATATAGACTGACTGTCAAAGCTGGGCATTGATAGTGTGTAGTGTGTTGACGTTATTGGGAGCATTCTTCATTTTGCTTGCAATTTATTTCATCAGTTTAAAGGTACCTATAATTTTTCATGTTTAATTAGAATCATTTCCCATTTGTGATATAGTCATCATCATCATCATCATCTCAGCCATAGGACGTCCACTGCTGAACATAGGCCTCCCCTTTGGACTTCCATATATACCGGTTGGAAGCGACCTGCATCCAGCGCCTTCCGGCGACCTTTATAAGGTCATCTGTCCATCTTGTAGGTGGACGTCCTACGCTGCGCTTGCTGGTCCGAGGTCTCCACTCGAGCACTTTACGGCCCCATCGGCCATCTGCTCTGCGTGCTATGTGGCCTGCCCATTGCCACTTCAACTTGCTAATCCGGTGAGCTATATCGGTCACTTTAGTTCGTCTACGGATTTCCTCATTTCTGATTCGATCACGTAGAGACACCCCGAGCATAGCCCTCTCCATTGCTCGTTGAGCGACTTTGAGCTTTGAGATGAGGCCGATAGTGAAAGACCACGTTTCGGTGCCGTAAGTCATCACTGGTAACACACATTGGTTGAAGACTTTCGTCTTGAGGCACTGAGGTATGTCGGATGAAAAGACATTGCGTAGTTTCCCGAACGCTGCCCAGCCGAGTTGGATTCGGCGGTTGACCTCTTTCTCGAAGTTGGACCTACCTAATTGGACCACTTGTCCTAGGTAGTATGAGTCAACAACTTCGAGTACCGAGTTTTCAACAGAGACTGGGATGGGCCTTGGCATTTGACATGAGTTTCGTCTTGTCCATGTTCATTTTTAAGCCCACCCGTTGAGAAACTCGATTGAGGTCATCGAGCATCATGCTGAGTTCCTCCATCGACTTTGCCATGACTACGATGTCGTCGGCAAACCGAAGGTGAGTGATGTATTCGCCATTGATGTTGATGCCAAGTCCTTGCCATTCCAGGAGCTTGAAGGCGTCTTCCATAACGGCCGTAAACAGTTTCGGGGAAATAACGTCCCCCTGTCTTACGCCTCTTCTCAATGGAATGGTCTTTGTGCTCTGCTCCTGAACTCGGACCGACATGGTGGCGTTACTATACAAACACTTCAACACTTCAATGTACCGATAGTCAATATGGCATCGCTGAAGTGACTCGAGCACCGCCCATGTTTCCACCGAATCGAAGGCTTTCTCATAGTCCACAAGCGCTAAGCATAATGGCAAGTTATACTCTTCAGTCTTCTGTATAACTTGCCGCAGCGTATGTATGTGGTCTATGGTACTATAGCTTCTTCGGAAACCGGCTTGTTCGGGAGGCTGGAAGTCATCAAGTCTATGTTCGAGACGGTTCGTGATGACCCTTGAAAACAACTTATAAACATGGCTTAGAAGCGTGATGGGCCTGTAGTTCTTCAATAGGCTGTTATCACCTTTCTTGAAGAACAGTACCACCTCGCCTCTATTCCATGCTTCAGGCGTTTTGCCCTCGGACAAGACGGAATTAAAGAGCTTCTGGAGGACCTTAAGTACCGGTGTTCCACCCGCTCTCAGAAGCTCTGAGGTGATTCCGTCTTCGCCCGGCGCCTTGTTGTTCTTAAGGTGCTTCAGGGCCATCCTAATCTCGTACAGACTGATGTCCGGGATATCTTCGGTATAATGTCGGGACAGCTTGGCTCTTGGATCGCATACCAAGCTGTCAACGGGCTTTGCGACTGAAGTGTATAACTGACCATAGAACCTCTCGATCTCGCCTAGAACCTCTGCTTTGGTCGACGCTATGCTGCCATCTTCCCGTTTCAGCTTGGTCAGCTGGCTTTGTCCAATAGACTTGTCCTTTGCGAACACTTTGGAGCCTTTGTTCTGCTCAATGGTCTCTTTAACACGGTTCGTATTAAAGAGCCGCAGATCATGTCGCAAGGACTTCGATATACGTCTATTAAGCTGCCTATATGACCTCGCGTCATCGGGAGACTGCAACTGTAGCGAGCGTCGTTCAGCCATGAGGTTTAAGGTTCGATCAGACAATTTCTGAGGTCTATCTTTACGGCGGGGTCTGAAAAACTTAGACCCTACCGTGTGGACAGTTTCCACTAGCCCGTCGTTGATCTCGTCCACTGAGACAAAGTTCTCCAGACAAGCGAAGCGGTTGGAGAGCTCGAGTTGAAAGCTCTCGGGGTTTTGAATATGGGCCCGAGTAGGTCGGAGCGTAGACTTCATCAGACTGGACCTTTCCAGTTTAACATTGATATTCAGTGTGCCTCTTACGATTCGATGATCACTGCCGGTCTTTACCCTATTGATCACAGACACATCACTGAAAATCCGTTTCTTGTCGGTCATGATGAAGTCAATCTCGTTTCTCGTGGAACCATCGGGACTTATCCAGGTCCATTTCCTGTGAGGCGGCTTCTGGAAGAAAGAGTTCATCATGTAGAGTTCCTCTTTCTCCAGAAAGTCGGCCAGCCTCTGTCCCCTAGGGTTCCGTTGCCCGTATCCAAATTGCCCCACTCTCAACTCATCACCGCTGTTCTTGCCCAACTTTGCATTGAAGTCCCCCATAACAACAGTGAAGTAGGTTTTGGAAGTATGTATGGCCCTACTTACGTCCTCATACATAGCCTCTACTTCCTCATCAGAATGTGACGAGGTCGGTGCGTATACCTGAATGACCTTCAACGAATATCTTTTGGATATTCTGAGTATTAGGTATGCCACCCTGCTCGACACACTGTCGATGGTAGTTATGTTGTTAATGAGGGACCTGTGAACGAGAAACCCGACACCGCCTTGGGACTGTTGGGCGCCCTCCCGGTAGTAGAGCAGGTTACCAGACTTGAGGGTTACGGTGTCCTCCCCCTCTCTACGGACTTCGCATAATCCTACAATGTCCCAGTGTAACCTGCTCAGTTCCTCTTCCAACTCGCAAATCTTTTCATCAGTCCTCATTGTGCGTATGTTGTGTGTTACCAGGGCCAGTCGTCGTGGGGCCCATCCCCAGCCGGATTTCGTCCGGGGATTCTTAGCACCCCCTGCTCCGCCATTACCTTGGCCGCTACCCACGCCAGGGATAGCGGAGCTGCCGGAGACTGGGGGCCTGGTATTAATGTGACTTATCATTAAGGGGGGTTTTGCCATACGCGCCACGCTTGGCAGGCGGGTTGGCGCGCGCAGTTTTTTTAAGGTCTCTGGAAGACGCTGCTGCCCATCTCCCGGTATATTATTATTCCCTTAGCAGGCTTCTACTGCAACCACGGGACGAAATGGTGGGGGACAATTCTAAGGCCGGTCACCCCACGGCACACGGCACGGTGATATAGTATATCAAAGAAAATATTTATACCGAAACATATAACCAGGGGGGGCGCACTCCGCAATTAACGTTTCCCGCTACAAGTACATGCCGGTGGCCGCATGCATGCGGACTATTCAGTGGCTGACACGCTCTGTCTCGGAACGCACGTAACCTACACGATTTTCGCGCGCTCACGATTTACGTCGCAAGTGAACGTTCCGCATTCATCTGTTGATACCAGTGTTATATTATAATAGTGTTTAAATGAGTAAAAAGACAGCGAAAAGATATTGTATCGCAGCGGGTTGTAGGAACAATGATCGAAATTGGAATCACGCATTTTTCCCACTCCCAACATGTCCGAAGGATGCCGAAAGGTAAGAAAATGAACATAATATATAATAATTAGTTACTGAATAATAATAAAAAACATATTGCAGGTTACTTCCATATTTAACACTGGTAATACTCAGAACATTTTTAATTGTTAAGTACTTATGTAATTTTGAATTGATTATTTGCTGCTATTTGTCAATTTAAATTCTAGTAAAGTAAGTATGTCTACTAATAAATCAACAATCACAGAGGTTTTTATAATAATATTTGATATCACGTTTGTAAAATTACCAATAATGAATAAACGATTGAGTGATAGTTTGATAGGTAAGTATATAAAGTATATAAATAATAAGGTACAATAAATGTATTGGAAGAGATCCCTAATAGGAATAAGTTCGCCTTTGTACATGTTTTATTTGTTACAAGCGACCCGCCCCGGCTTCGCACGGTACGCGCCGTGCGTATTTTTAAAAATCTAAGCATGCATAGGGGCAGACAGACAGCAAGAAACGACTTTGTTTTATACTAGGTATGTAGTGATGAATATATTATATGAATAAATAAATAAATAAATATCGAACAACTAAGCAAAAACAAAATTAAGCTCAAGAATTTAATTGCATGTTAAGTAACGCATTCGTTGCATTATTTATTTTTTTATATTATACGTATTAAAATGTTTAAAAATAAAGCTAAAATGTTTTGCGGCCTGGTGGTGGATTCAATTCGTCCAAATTCTGAGATTGATTATTTTATAGTTAAATAATGAAATAATAAATATAATTTATGAAGAATATAAATATATTGCTCTCTATATTGAATGCCAGAAATAAATGAATTGAATGGGAAATACATTTTTATTTTTAGTCGTTGACAGCCCTCGCTCTCGGCGACGCGGCAAGCGAGACAATTCATTTTCACCGTTGGCACGCAGCTTTAATGTTCCGTTTGGCTTGCGCTGGGGACGACGACTTTAGAAGGGCCATAAATCATATTTTTTTGGCTAAAAAAAGCGGCTTTTGTAAAGATCAAAGCAGTGTGCCTTCTGTACTTGTACTATTATCTATTCTGTGATATAACTAGGTTTCAACATAACATGTCCACTTGAGCTCGATTCCGAATTTCCGACACGTCTAATTATTTTATTATACAATTCATAAAGTTATTTAAACAAATAAACTGAATGAAGAGAAACTCTGATTCGGTCTTATTTATAAGAATAAATTAAAACTAAAATGTTTTTACCCGATCCGCGTGCCACGCCTGAGATTAAGATTTCTAAACACATTTATTTTATACGGTAATTAAATTGTGTATATGAATCGACCAGTACGTTCTATGATGCATTGCTCTAATGATGTTATTTTTATATTTAAGTATAATAATGAGAGGTACTTACTCTAGAGAAGGTTTAGATTAGTTTACGCCATATGGCAATCTAAAATACATCGATTTATTTTCTAAATCAGATAATTAAAATTCGGACACAGGCCTGCCAGCCTTTATATAAAAAATATGAATAATATTCGGCTGTAGACAGAGTGGCTGTTATGCAAAGGTATAAGTCACACTCCACAGACGTTACAATGCTCCTAATTTACGTCCCTCGACGTACTGTCCGTAAAAGTGTTAAATTGCACTATTTCTAATCTCTCGCCGTATCAACAGGTGACTAAATTACATAACATTAGTACTACTGTGCTGTACTATGTTCTCTCTCATTTGCTCAAAGGCTAACTGGAAGAAATCCCTTACAGGGAGAAGTTCGCCTTTGTACAATAAAGAGTTTAAATACATACATACCAACAACGCAATATATATATAACCACTGAACTCTCTCAAAAACACTCGCAATATGAAAATGAGTTCAGAAGTGCCGCGGGCGACACAAACTTTGATGAGCGCACGCCATTTAGATTCATGGCGTTTGTGATGGCATCTGGATTGCTTATTCGGGACTCTAGTTTTCTATTTACATTGGGATTCTCGTGATAGTTTTCTGATAACTTATTACGAAATCGCATATAAGTTCTCTTCGCCGCAAATATTCGTGTTGCGTAGCTTTTGTTTTCTTTGTCAAAAGAAAGAATTTCTTTTATGAATATTGATACAGAGGTTAAGAGGCCATATTCCTTTAAAAAAAAATGTTTTTCATATTACAACAAATATATTGATAATTTCAACGAACTTTATGAAGTGAATATTACTTTTCCTCGAGTTCTAGGTAGTAACATAGCTATTTTACGCTTTCATTGCGTGCAGTCGAAAATAAGTTGAAAAAACTAATTTTCCGCATGAATTTTGTCAATTTCGTGTAGTTTTTGAAACAACAATTATCAATGATAGATTTAAACTGTGGGTTTCAAATATATACCAATAAATCCCAATAGCCCTGTTCTAGGTAGTAGTAACATCAATAATATGTTAAGAAACATGTTTGATCATAGAGAAAAATTTCTAAACAATCAGCATTTTAAAAGGAATAAGGCCTCTTAAATAAATAAAAATTTACGCCATCCACTACATTGCAGGTGGGGATTGAACCCTTATCCGGAGTAGTGCTCTGACCCCTGAGCTACCGCGATGAAAAGAATGTCACATATACTTGTCATAACACACAAGGGAATTAAAGAAATCAACTAAAATAGTTTTTTTAGGGTTCCGTACCTCAATCGGAAAAAACGGAACCCTTATAGGATCACTTTGTTGTCCGTCCGTCCGTCTGTCTGTCTGGCAAGACCCTTTATCTCGAGAACGCGTAGAGGTATCGAGTTAAAATTTAAACCACATACTTAAGTCTACGGTCCCTTGAAGCTGTGAAAAACAAAACTTCGACGTTAACGTGAAAAAAAGATACAGCCGTTTATGTCGCAAAAAACGTACATTTTAACACTCTCGAGGGAATCAAAATAATAGGGTAGGTACTTCCCGATGACCTAGAATTAAATTTGGCAAGTAGGTAAAATAAATTATTTATATATCGTCACATACTACAAATACTTATATAAGTCTGAAAACTATACATTTGTAATAAAATCATAAAAAATATAGTCCTTTTCAAACATCATATTTGGAGAACTCGGTCGCGTTAAGTTTGCACCTCGTTTGTATGCGGTGCCATACATTTCAGGTGCAAACTTAACTCAACCAGGCAAATTAAGATGGGATAAGTGAAAGTTTGTACGGAACCCTCGGTGCGCGAGTCAGACTCGCACTTGCCCGTTTTTTTTTATTTAGACCAGTTTTTTAATCACTTGCTTATTATGTTATGAACAATGAAAAGTCTTTTAATTATCTCACCAGCATTGACTTAATTAATTAGCAATTTGTTTACGGACGAAGTTCCAAACGATTTGATAAAAAAATAAAAGAAACGGCTTTTGTTGTTCTAATTTCGACATTTTGTGATCCGTCGGGATATAAATAGAATACGATAGGGATGAAGGCCCTAACTGAGTAACTTTGATTAAACGCTGCGCTGCAGAAAATGCACATCGCACTTCTAATTGACAACATTTAATTTTTTTTAAATAGTGTTCAGTTTAAACTAAAATCATTATTTGTTATCATAGAAACCAAAACTATTATTTTTATTTGTTTATACCGACTAAATTTTTAAATATAAAAAAAAATGTTAAGGCGACGTCATGTACGAATAGGAAATTGACACACACATGACCTCACCATGTGGAAAATTTAACACAACACACAAAAATAACAATGGTACAATTTCCGTACCAAATCCGCCTTAGTAATAGTCCGACTGTAAGATTTTCTGCGCTGTGACCAATTACTGGATGCCTTCGCTCTTTCAGAATGACTTTTCAAATGAATTTTTCAATCACAAATTGGGATATTTTCGAAAATGTAAAAATATGGTAAAATATATTTTTTTAATATATTTTTATTTGAATATAATGAATATCGATAAAAAGCCTGGTTAAAAAATTAAATTTTGTCAATCGATATTCTTTTTTTTTACGACTTACGTTAATTATATAATATTACTGGGAATAGGGCCAAAATAAACAATTAGATTCAGACAATATCACTTCTGTGAAAAGTTATTCATATCATATGTATTTGATTTTTCGACTTTTACATGCGCTTGCCTTCTTGCAGCACAAATAAGTCAATATAAATACCTAAGTCAATAGTGACGTCATTGTGATGACTTCTAAGGACAAGAAAAATGAAACTTATGAAAATAGCAAACGAATGAAATTATTATCTTAAATTGAACTACATTTACGATTTTAATAAAAAGGGGGGGCCTTTATTTTGTATGTTACCCCGATTCAATGGAAGATAGAAATTAATATCAACATGTATAATATTACTAGGATATAATAATAAAATTATGTATTTAAACAGCATTTTAAGCCGTCGGAAAAATCATAAAACAAATCAGTTTAGGTTACGATTCTTATTCCATTACACTTTTGTTTCTGTTTTAGCAGCAAACACGGCAGCTACCGACTCAATTTCATTCCGTTCCCGGAACACTGTAATAAAGTTATTGTAAGTACATTTTTCATTGGCATAAATTATACTGAATGAGGAAAATATGTGTATATTTTAAGCAAAAAAGCAATTTCTAACAAGATAGGCGAAGATATTAAACATCGTGGTTGGTAGAAAAGCTTATAAAGAAAAGCTTTATACCTGCTTTGAATATATCTTTTAACTCAATATTCATTTATTTATAAAACGTTTTGCACTTTTACACGTCACATATATTAAATTATCAAATTAAATTAAATTTACACCTGGTATGTATGGCGCCGGATACAAATGAGGCGCAAAGTTAACGCAACCAAACACATTTGTTGTACGGAAGCCCCACATAAATATTAATTTTATTGTTTTTATAGCAGCAATAGACATACATCTAGCTATCGCTTTGTGGAATACAGCCTGGCGACAGACAGACAGACAGACAGACGGACATAGTCCTAGTCTTAGTAATAGGGTCCCGTTTTTACCCTAAAAATGGTTTAAATGACTTGTATTGAAACAAATTACTAATAACAATAATCGCGATTCACAAGGCTCGTGTATCGCAGTTAAATGAATTCATGTAGGCTGGCTGTTTGAAAAACAGTTTCCCGAGTACTTATTTAATCAACTTGTGTACTGGTAAGTAATAATTCAATCAGTCCGACGGTGTCGCCGGCAGCCGGCGCATGACGAAGCACCGCCCAATATCAACGTTGCAGTTTAGATAAACATGGGCCTAGGAATTTATAGCATTGTTTTAATATACGACGACTTTGCTAGACAGAATTCGCTGCGACCTTGTTATGTCACGCTGCAACAATGAAACCTAACAGTTGATTATTTTTATATCAATTAATCCGAAAACTGCAGCCCCAGTTAACAAGGGACAATAGTATAATTTAATTAATTAATAGACGCGTTTTACCTACCAATAAAACGCATATTAATTTACTTACCTTATTCGAAGCTTATTTAATTGAGATAGGCTGTACGTTTCCCGCCTTATATTGCTATCTCTTTCTAATGATATCCCTTCCTTTCAAATTTCCCTCCACCTGGCAGTGGGGGATGACATTTGTTCATTCCCCAATTTTATTTGGTTCTTCATTGGATCGAAATTAAACCAGGCAGAAATTACTCATAAGCTTCGAATAAGGTAAGTAAATTAATATGCGTTTTATTGGTAGGTAAAACGCGTCTATTAATTTGACTTGACCGTTATTCGAAGCTTATTTAATTGAGATATGTTTGTTATCGCCTGGTGGAGGAGAAAAGATGCCAATGTGACTAGGATGTTAATAATATATGACAGTTTGTACTAAGAAAGCAAACAAAAATGTCAGAACACTTAATTATTTATTTCTAAATTAAGATAGTTTAACAATACGTTCGTTAATACATCTCATACAAATAATAATGAACCCATGAAATGAATAATTCTGTAGGCCATGAGCTTTATTTTAGCATATTGTATATAATTATTTTTAGCTAATCAATTGGTGTAAATGAATTTGCAAAACATAAACTCAAAGAATTATTTAAGGAAGTAGTAGGCATAACTTCGCGTCTGTAAAACTTACTGAAAGTATTTTCAGAACGCCAATTACCTCGTGATAAAATATCATCGATAGAACAATTGTCTAACCAACTTTTTGATGCTACTGCACTACGTACGCTCCCAGGCGTTGCCGTTATGCCTGCTTCTTTTAACACAGACTTAATCCAACCTGCTATTACAGCACGGGATGCTTCCTTCACTTCTCCTCTCAGCGAGATAAATAAACTAGTGCAATTACCCGATTCTCTTCTTTCTTTCAATAAATTAATTACTTGTCTAACCCAAAAAAGTGGGTCAAGGTTTTGGCATGAATCATTACAAAGTATCCTCCAACCCGATTGCCTATAATTAGCGCAGTCTGTTTTTGATCCAAAGACTGGCCAAAAAATTATTGAATTATCTGAATTAAGACAATGATTAGGATCAACATTTAGCAGGGTGAGATCATGAATTCTCCTGCCTGAGCAGAGTAGTAGGAGTATAGCAGCTCGTCTGCAAGCCTCGTAAATATTCTCGTGATTAATCTGAGACTTCTTAAGATTATCAATTAGGACATCAACATTCCAAATAGGGGCCTTTTTATCTTTTGGTTTCTTTAAGGCTATTGATTTCAATACGTGTTTAACCAAAACGTGAGAGCTTATTTTTTCTGATGAATCTGTATTGCACAAAGTTGATACTACAGATTTATACAAAAGAATCGTATTATATGATAACTTCTCTATTAGGAAAAGATCCGATAAAAACTTTGCAACATCCGCACCTGAGGGCCTGGTTGCTTCAATTTTATGCTCCTTTGACCAGGAGATCCACTTTTTCCAAGCTACATTATAAGTTTTTTGTGTGGATGGACGCCATGAAGATCTAAGCAGATTTATCTGATCCGAATTCCAGCCTTTCAATTTTTCTGACCACCCCCACACTTCCAGACTTCTAGCGTCATCTCTTGTACATTTGGGGGCGGTAATCCCGTTGTCACGTCCAATAGGACCTTGTCCAGGTAGCGTAGTGTGAATGGGGCTGTCACAGCGCGAGCCTTGAGATCCGCTCTCCAGAAAACTCGGTCCCACCGTGGAACTACCACTAAGTAAGTTCCCATTGCTTGGTTCAGGTGAGCTAGCACCTTCGGTATTAGATAAGGTGGTGGGAAAACCCATGCCAGATCGTAATTCCATATCTGCGAGAATGCGTCGTGAAAAAGTGCTTCGTGGTCGTTCTGGTCTATCGACACGTAGTTGAACACGACGTGAGCTCTTTTTGAAGCAAATAGATCTATTACAGGAATACCCCACTTGGAGAATACCTTCTCTGTGCTTCCTGGAAGAAGATGCCATTCCGGAGTCGGGCGCAGTCTTGATAGGCGATCCGCATGACTGTTGTATATTCCTGGTATGTAGAATAGGTTTAGATGAATTTGATACTGATCTAGTAAGTGAAACACCCTGTACGTTAGTTCTAGCAGCGGTTTTGACCTTGTACCTCCTTGATTGCGAAGATAAGCAATTACAGTCTTGTTGTCGCTCTGGACCAGAACTGTAGAGCGACGCAGGTACTGACAATGATCGACTAAAACGTTTAGAACTGCAAGCATTTCTTTCTGGTTGCAATGCAGGGACTGTTCGGCTTTTGTCCAGAAACCCCAGAGAGGATGATGGTCTAATTGTGCTCCCCAGGCCATGTCTGATGCATCTGTAGTTAGAAAATGTGTTGGGGGCGGTACATGAATCAATGAGTGACTCCGGCAATTGTTCAGCCACCAGATCAGATTTTCCCTGGCAATTTGAGGCAAAGTATAGGTTTTCTTTGAAAACTTTGGAATCGTGTTCAGGAGATTTAGCAGGGCTCGGTAGTTGAGTCTTCCCAAATGAACAACGAAGCTCGCAAAATTTAGAAAGCCTACCAATTTTTCCAGATCCTTCCGGTTTGTTTTGTTGGCAAATAACATCTGGCGTATTCTGATGATTAAATTCGGTATTTTTTCTTTCGGCAGACATTTTTGATTGGTCCAGGGATCCCAATAAATCCCTAGATATACCAGAGCTTTCTGAGGAGTTAATATTGACTTTTGGTAGTTGACTATCCATCCCAACATTTCTAGCCTTTCTAATACAATATCTACATGATTGCGAAGAGTTTCCTCGTGTTGATGGGCAACTAAGAAATCGTCGAGGTACACAATCACTCTTATCTCTTGTTTCCTCAAGGTCTGTGCAATCCAATTTGTGATTGACGCAAAAACTTTTGGGGCCGTACTCAGGCCGAAAGGTAAACAAGTCATTTCTAACATTTCTTGCTCGTAAATAAGTCGTAAGAAACGTCTGTGCGGTTGAGCAATCGGTAAATGAAAGTAGGCTTGTGACAGGTCTATTTTGCACAACCAGTCCCTTGGTTGGAGAAAGTCCGGTACACGGTGTACATTCAGTAAACCGAATTTTTCCGTCATAACAAAGTTGTTCAGGGCCTTTAAGTTGAAGATAGGGCGAGCAGTCCCGTCGCTCTTGGGCACGAGAAATATTTTGGAAAGAAAACTCGGTGACGGTTTCTGTACCTCCAGCACGCCTTGACTTTTCATTTGGTTGATGACTGATGTCATCTCGTTTGAATGTGGGCATTCCAAACCGTTCGAGAAAAGACTCGGATGGACGAGTGGCGGCTTCTGGAGAAAAGGTATGCGATACCCTTTTATGATCCGTAACAAGAAATCCGGGGCTTCCATTTCTTTCCAAACCTTGTAAAAATGTGCTAGACGGCCGGCCCTGAATTGCATCGAGTCAATATCTCTTTCGTTTGTTGTATTTCGGCCCGCCAGGGGACAGTGGGCGCTTACGTCCTGCGCGTTGTTGCGATTTTTGTTGATTGTACCTTGGCTGGCGGTCTCGAAAGGAGGAAGGTGCATTGCTTGGCCCGGCATTAGTATTGGCACGAGCAGCTTGATATGTACCATGACTGTGGTACCCTTGCGAAGGGTACGGGTGATGGTAGCAACCCCGTGGGGGAGGAATATGCTGCATATCAGCACAGGGATATTCACGATATTCCTGATAATTACCAGCAGCATGTGCCTGATTGAAGCGAGTACCCTGCGAGAGTACTTTACGTTGCGCTATTCCCTGCGAGGGCGCGCTTGTGGCCTTTGACAGACCAGCTTGCGAAGCCGGGTTCTTTTGTAATGGCCAAAAACATTTTCGTATTCCTCCATGTTTTTCAATTGTAGCTGTAAAAGCTTCAGCGCTAAATAACGTCGTCCCAGATGGAGGAATCTTACGCAGTGCCGATTTCACTAGCGGGTCCTTCACGTGCTTTGTGATTCCATTGCGCCTCATTTGTATTACTTCCGCTCTGTGGCCGCAAATAAGCTGTAAAAAGTCTTCTGAAACTTTGTAAAGATCTCCACCTAGAAAAACACTATTGAGTTTATCACGAAGAGCCTCGTGTGTAATTTCAGAGCCACCAGTAGCCCAGGTCAAGACATCTTGTACGGCAGCGTGTAAGGCTTCTTGTTGCTTCACCACACAAAATGATAATGCCCCAAAAGCCCTATCTGACTGGACTAAGTGAGGGTACAGATCGTATTCCTTGACTTCATCGTTCGTTTCCAGATCAGTATAACCGGGAGTATGATTATAATTTTTCTGAATATCTGCATAACGGAGATTAAACCACTCGTTGTGATTTAATCTTTGCATCTCACACAGTAATTTTAATTGGTCTTCCGAAGTTTTGGGCATTGCAGGCTCCTTCAATTTCGTACCGAGACCGAAAGCAAATGGTTCTGGTTCTGGCACCGGCGCTGGCGGTCCTGACGCAGAAGGCCCTGGCATAGAAAGCGCTGGTGCCGAAGGTGCTGGCGCAGAAGGCGCTGGCGCTGAGGGCGCAGGTGCAGAAGGCTCTGTCGCCAAAGGCGCTATTTCAAGATCGTTTCCTACGTAAAGATCACGACTACAATCGGAAATTATTGAAATATTATCGCACTGACGATCACAATCATTCACGTTTGAGACCTGTGTCCGCAACTCATTTACCTGCTTTGCCAATTTTTTTAGTAGTTTATTAGCTTTATTCTTTGTCCGGCGGCGACGTCTACGCTTCGAGCCTGATGACGAAGAGCTAGAGGAACTGCTACTACTGCTCGATGAACTTGAACTGGACGATCGATCACGATTACGATTCCGTTTTGGGGCTGTTTGTGAACCTGAAGGGTTATTACGCGCCCCCGTCATTTCATCCATGGCTCTAAACGAAAATTAATTATTATAAAATCTTTAAATTATAATATAAAACACTTGAAGCCAACAAAAAACGAACGGCAAAACCGTTTATCTTATATTTCTTTATTAAAAATAAATGAGGGTAGTTTTAGCACGACTAAAACCGCCTGTGTCCCAAAGTATGGACGTAACATGTATATAACTGACAATGATATATACGGAATGAGAATATTGCATAAGAATCTTGTTTTAAGAGCACAGTAATAGATTCTAAAACTTACGTGAATTGTTCTTCACACTTAGCCTTGTTATCTAAGTATATTTGTTAAAACTTTGTAACTGGTCGTACCTTGTTCAATATTGTAAGAATATGAAGTTCTTTGTTCAGATTTAGATCGTAGTAGATAGTAGTTGTACGACCTCTCACGGCGGGAAACTAGATGCCAATGAAGAACCAAATAAAATTGGGGAATGAACAAATGTCATCCCCCACTGCCAGGTGGAGGGAAATTTGAAAGGAAGGGATATCATTAGAAAGAGATAGCAATATAAGGCGGGAAACGTACAGCCTATCTCAATTAAATAAGCTTCGAATAACGGTCAAGTCAAATTAATAGCATTTATTATTTTGGATTTATAAATATATTTCTATTATAATATTCGGAACGTTATCGCCAACCCCTTTCAACGTGATCGTAGTGAGCAGGTTCTACTGTACCTACCTATAGAGAACGTTCATGCTTTAATAACCATAATTCAACTAACATCATAATATATCCTTTTTTAATTTCAACAAGTTGGTCTAAGCACATATACAGTGTGTATATTTGATATAACCGCATACTTTACGGGGGCTTAGTATAGGCACTTATTAATATATTTATCAGTAAATTATAAAAAAAAACGAACATTTTTTTTTTCATATAAAATAAATCAGCAAGCAATGTACTTGTTTGTTGTTGTTTGTTGACACATAACATCGTGATGTCACAACTGTCACTAGTAATAACTACGCCATACATTGCTGCTCAGAAAATTTTCAAAAATTAATTACGCTATGGCAGTTAACGCTAAGTTAATAATTGTTATAAATATCAGATTCTAGCACTAAAATCTCCGTCTGGCTACAATATGCGGTCGTATCAAATATACACGCTGTATGCTGAACTGCGTGTTAACAGTAATTTTCGAAATTTGAAACCTTACTCGACAACTGCTATTACTTTTAGTGTGGACATATTAATGCCGAGTGCCTGAATAAATATAATATTACACACAAACAGGACACGTTGAAGTTTGTTTTTTAATTCTCATTTTCATTCTCTTATTATATTAGGGATTGGCTCCGTCAATTAATAGGTTGGTTTTCTTTTGCAATAGACTATACTCGTACTGTAACTCATAATGTAACTATTATATTGTTATTGTGGTTTTCCTATAATTCGTTCTCTACTTTACTTTTCCTCCACTTTAACGGTACGAAATCATATACTGAAGATAGATGGCATTACAAATAAATCTTCGCAAGTCTCTCAAAGATCCAGAAAAATGTTGACTTTAATATTTCCAGAATTATTGGAAATTCAGTGGGAACTCATTTCTGCCAATACTCACTGGCCGTGTCGAGGCAAACACAAAATATACAAATAGCTTTTTAATTGACTTGGCGCTGTTTAGATTACTTCTCGCTTCGGCTTGAATAATGTTGTAGACGTATAAATATCACTACATTATGTGTGCTTTAACGTACCGTTGTATTGTAAAATTATTACTATAAAAATGCGCATTTGACTTTTTTTTGATGATAATGTTCTTTAAATATACGGTCATTTGAGAATAGCCGAGCCATGTTGATTGATGAGCTCATTTAACCACGAGGTTGGCACAGTGGTAGGTGGTGGTAGTGCAACTGCCTACTGAGCCGACAGTCCTGCGTTCGAATCCCATCAAGGGCACATATTTGTGCGATGTATTTGAATATTCGTGGGTCATGATGGAACTTTTCTATGTATTTATATATGTATATGTAGAGTCAGATATGTATTATTACAAAAGGAGATACATCTTGATTTTATATATGTTTCGCTGAACACAAAAAATATATAATGATCTAGGTGAAGGTAGTAGAACTTCTCAAAAGAGGGGAACGCATAAAACAACTGAAGACATAGGCAAGCCATTGTTTTGCGAAAAACAAAAGCCAAAAGAGCAAACGCTCATTAAAATAATGAGCGAGTTTTTCCTTAAAAATTGCTCACACTGAGAGGTCTTCTGTTTTAATATAGGTATCAGTACATAGCTACAATTTATGTGTATATTCATTTGTAATTTAAGACACCCTCGGACAAGTAGGTGATCATTATGAGAACTAGCTAACTAGCTAGTAGCTAGGTGGTTCAGCAATAGACTCTTATTTTGAAGTTTTAGTTGCAATATAGGGTGAGATACGAAAACAATGAAATATTTATTAACGATGAAATATTTTTTTTTGTGGATTATCATGGAGGCCTGACTTAAAACTAATTATAATATTGTGTAACATACTATTTATACCAAATATGATCGTTTGGAGTGATATGTTACAAAAAAAGAAAAGCGCACTCGAATCGGTCCATCGAATTTGCAAATACATATGTTGGGGGTGAGCAAAGCAGGAGTTGAAAGTGTATAGGCACACTTTTTCCTTATATGATTGCTCGAGTCGGAGGTGCACTAATTTAGTACCTCATTTGGGAAAGTTACTTCACAATCTCAATAAATACCTATTAAATACAATCAAAAACATATTATTGTTTACCGATGTGTATGTTTGAAACGAAAACCTGGCGCAGGGCCAGCCTACCGTCGATATTGCCCCGCTTCGGATTCGGACAACCAAATACCTATTAAAATAAACAACACAGTGATGGCCGTAAACATTAATATAGACGTGTGTGAACGGTTCCAGTGAAATTAATAACGGATACGCGGTGTTCGATTTTATTTGATGATTTCAACTCAACAAAAAAATCAACGAATCGAGCAATGATTGCTTATCACAAGTATGATTTGTAATCGATGGTGTTGGTCTTTTTTTATAAAATGAACACTAAATATCTTTAAATAAAATTCAATGAATAGAGGGTACTTGGGAATAAACATATTATTGTGTAGCGATACTCCACGGCTGTGCTTCAAATGAAAACCGGCTGGCGCCGCGCCAGGCCGGCGACGATATTGCCCCGCTTCGCACAACCAAATACCTATTAGAATAAACAACACGGTGATGGCCGTAAACATACGTGTAGTCATGTATACCGTACTTCAGCAGAAATACCAGTAATAAGAACATCGGCGTAATGTAAGTATTTTATATGGTTTTTTGGTGTATAGTAGGCAAACATACCTATTTATATAAGCAACCAGATAATACACGGATTATGCCATGGTTGTCTGGGCATTTCTTCCAGCGTTTCCTTCGCACTGACTTCAACAGTCACTTTATTTCCGGAATTCCGTGTGCTTCAGTTTAATCTCTTTTGGCAATTTAGTTAAAAAAATAAACACTATAAGATAGCAGAAAAAATCACTAATTTCAAGGAATCCCGACGAACATGGAACTAGTTTGATTACTATTCTATTACTTACCTTACCAGTAATAGACAGAAAAGGTGTAATGCCTTATAGCCCACCATTTATGATCTTCATAGTTACGACCATCATTACCTTCACTAGTTATGAACATAGTGTAGTAAATATTTGTATAGAATCTTTTTATCGATTCATATTTTTTATGTGGTATCTATTACCACATTTTTTATTTTATAAATAATCCCGCTTGGATTGTAGTGGATCGCATTCAATTTTTCTTTCTTAATTTACCTTTGTGTCATTATTTATAGTGTAGTAAGTTTAAAAATATCTTGAGTCAGTTTCTTAAATGAGTACCTACCTATACGGAAAAAATACCAAATTATTTCTTGTCAATTACTGGTGCTGTCACCTTAAATAAGTTTCGAGGTTCAAATTTATGCGATTTATTTTGTTTTCTCAATTTTTCAAATAAAATCGTAAATTTAATTAAAATAAACGAACCCTCGACTATTCTGTTCCTCGGCTCATAAATGTTTTATTACAATCCCACACTTTTAACAGCTGCCGACTGCGTGGGTGACTTCGAGGTTGCGATTAACCCTTGCTCCCAAACTCAGTTCTTACCTAATGTAGAGTCAACAGACCCAGCCAATGCGACTATTTTTAGAAGGGTGTTCACCCTCGATATTCTGTATGGCTTTACGTCACTTGTGACTCGAGGTTACGTTACGTTTTATATCAAAGCGTGGGTGCTAATTGAAGTGTAATTTATATCTCCAACCCAGATATATCACCTTCAGCTATTATTAAAATACGATGTTTCCGATTCAAGCTGCGTAAAATGAATTTCCCAGGACTACCCGGACAATTTAAGTGTGCGTTTGATATCTATGGCGCATATAAGTAAGGCGCAAAGCAATCTTAACGCGGATATCTCGCTGAGATATCATAGAAATATAATATATGGAATTAGGATACTGAAAGCTAACCGAGATCTATCCGCTATACTTTTACTTTATGCGCTGTCCAACCCTTAAGGGGTACTTCTACTATTAGGCGTACTTCTACCATATATGTCTAGCCATGTTAAATTTTACACCTATACTTTATTAAAATAGAATAAGTAGGTATAGTTATCTCAATTATAACTATGCTCTAACAGATAATTCGTACACATCAGTAAAGTAGACATAAATAGATAATATGATATTTTGGACATATGTTAATAGAAACGTCGTAGTTGGTAGTAGTTACTCCTTTGTATTTCCTTTTCAGCGTTATAAACCCTAAATGCTTATGGATAAAGTTCCTCAATTGTTACCAGTATATTAAATCAAATCTACTACGTAATATCGTTGAACCAAACAATAAGGTAATTTGCTGTGCTTTTATTGGGCTGTGTTATTCCCAATTTCCCATATTTCCACTCGGCTTTCCTACCTTCTGAACGAAAGAAAATAATATCTTAGATTTACTCATTTTAGCAACGTACCTATATATGCCCTACCTTGCTTTCTAATCTAACAATAACCTACATTTACAGATATCGTGGAATGAGATCCGCGAGGCAGTATTGATCACAATTTTTAAACTATAAATAAAGTTTAATTACTTGGATGCCAAAGGATGGGCACGGTCTCTCCATCTCCGGAGGCATATAGGTGGAGATAGAGGGACGATCTGGACACCTCACGAGCTGGCCGGAGGAGGCATCTAACCGGGAGTCGTGGAAATTAAGGATAGAGGCCTTCGCCAAGCAGTGAGACTCATTTGCTAACTAAAAAAAAGTTTGTTTCTGAACGCTAACGTACATGTGACTTCCGCTAAGATCAAAAACGAAAACCTCCTGTACTGATGTAATTACTAAATAATGCCAGCAGCTTCACTTGCTTTAAAATTACATACACTATTCTACGGAAACCTATTTTTTTCTAATCTATCTCCGTTCCAAATTTCATGCAAATCCGTCCAGGCGTTTCAGCGTGAAGAAGTAGTAAAAAAGTACACACGTCCAAACTTTTGTAATATTAGTGAGATTTATTCTGTGATATGATAAACGAGCAATGTTTATCATATCATATAGCGCACCGTGCAATGAATTTAAGTAATTTCGCAGCGCAATGAGCCAACACTTTGAATTGAAATTGGCATTTCAGAATTGAAAATGAAAACTAATGTTATCAAATTTGTGATTTTAGAGTATTATATATTTAGAGAGAGCGAAAACGAGAATGTTCACAGTGTTTGGCCTACGCATATTTTAATTTTTTTTTCTGGAAATACAGTTTCGAATGATAAGAAGGTTATGTTTCTAGTTATGTTCATCAAGTTCTAAGCTATCTGTCTATATTTGTTGATGCGGGTCCTTTGTAGTAACTATACCTCACCTATTTGTGCAGAAATCGTTGTCAATCACATCTTTTACTCATAATGTGGACTGGAAGGTACTCGTAACTTCTGCCGCGAGAAACTTTTTTCTTCATCATACTCGTAGTTTTGGCGTGATAAGAGATCGCCATACAAATCCTTTGAATTATTTATCTTTGAATTTACAAAAAAAAATACAGTTTTATGACTTTATATATAGATAAGACTCTATCGAGAGCTGAGTAAAACTGGTCTATAACATAAGAACTCTATGCGAATTACATATAAATAGTTCCTATATCAAAAATATTTTTTTCGACTTATCGGGTTTGACTACACACGCAACCCTCGCTATGTTTTTAATTTAAGGCAAGATACATAACTCCCCCGAATCAGTTAGCACTCTTACCATGAGTTTGCAGTGAGTGTACTCGCTAAGCAATTGGGTAAACGATTTGTATGGAGAATTGTAGTTGTACAAGGTAACCGCTAGGGGCGCTGTACTATTCTCCATACAAATTGATTACGCTATCGCTAGCGAGTACGGTCACGTTAACCCATGGTAAGGGTAGTGATACCCGTTGCAGCATTTCACCTCGAATTACTACTCTAAAACGTCGGATTGGAAAGTACGAGGGCAGATATTGGTCCGATAGAGGAGCGAATCCGAGACAAATAGGTGAAATAAATTTAACCCGGACAAGTTTCAGTGCAGAAATTGAAAGCTTTACGTCCTTCTTGGTTTTTACTTCGCTTGGAGGTAGGTAAAAAAGTACTTTGATAGTTTTATTAAATTCCTAATGTATTTTTTTACTATGAAAATGTCCAATAATTCGTCCGCGCATTTTTTATTTTGGTTAAAAGTATCCTTTAACCATCTTTGACTTTCACTGTACCAAAACTAGTTCATCCAGCCGTTTCAGCGTGATGAGAGGAAAAATGTGTTTTTACCAATAGATGGCGCTGAACAACAAGACTTGCCTCGCGCTGCTAAGTTTTCCCTGCTATCTGTAGAAACCTGATTTTCAACACAATTTTAGAATGTTATAGTAGTATTAGATAACCATTATTTTTCGTAGTTACGTAAAAAGTATAATATAACCATATCTAGGCGTCCAGCGATTCCTGTACGTCATTCGGTTAAAATCCGTCAAGCCATTTTAGCGTGATGCTTCATCACACATCGAATTTTGATAAGATTTTTTTTCCTCTGATATGAGACAAAAGAAAACGTGAACGTGTTAAGATTATTCCTTAAATCATGACATCTCCCTATGGAAATTATTATTTATACCATGCGTTTACTAACTTTTGTAATAGTATAGAACAGTTACAGCAAATAAGTTGCCTTGGTTCTGATCCTTATTACCCGGCTGTAGGGAACAACAAATATCGGGTTATTTGCAAAGTTTACGAGAAATAAAAATATCCCCCATCTTATATTTATCGATCATAATCCGCTTAAACGTTCCGAGTTTACCCGTTCATTAATTAAATAACTTAAGTTACTAAGTTAATAATCTCGTTAAGGTAAGCAGACTTAATAAAATGGCACTCAAACTGCGCTTAATGCTAGAGTGGATATGACACTTCGTTGTTTCGTCTAAGGGTTCCGAAGTTTTGCAGTTCATTATGTGTAATTAGGCGGCGTAATCGCACCAGCTTCTATGCTAAAGTATGTTTAATTATAAGGGGTTTTAATTACTCTGGAGTTGCTTACATCAACCATTTTAAGGCCTTTATACACAAGTGTGATGGTTGAATAATTGGGATATATACCAATTTTTACGACACATTCAGAAACCATTTCGCGGAATAGGGCTATTATACGGCAATAAATAATAAGATAGTGAGAATTATGACACTTGTTAAAAGTTATTAATTTTTAATAGGCCTTATTCCTTTTAAAATTTTTTTTATATTATGACAAATACATTGATAATTTCAACCACCTTTATAAGTGAATAATACTTTTCCCTGAGGTATAGGTAGTAACATAGCTATTTCATGCTTTCATTGCGTGTAGTCGAAAATAAGTTTTTGGAACAAAAATTATCAATGAAAAATTCAAACTGTAGGTTTCAAATATATAACAATAAATCCCAATAGCCCAGTTCTAGGTAGTAACATCAATAATATGTTAAGAAACATGTTTGATCATAAAGAAAAATGTCTAAAACAATCAGCATTTTAAAAGAAATAAGGCCTCTTAATTTTTCGACTTTTATAAATAAATATAAATAAATAAATATCAGACAACCTCACACAAATCGATCTAGTCCCAAATTAAGCTCAAGAAGGCTTGTGTTATGGGTACCAGAAGACGATATACATACTTATATAGATAAATATATACTTAAATACATAGAACAACCATGACCCAAGCACAAATATTCGTGTTCATCACACAAAAATTTGCCCTAGCCGGGATTCGAACCCGGGACCGCCGGCTCAGTAGGCAGGTCTCTACAAACTGCGCCAACCGCGTCAACTTTTAATTATCCTTACCGTTTTTTTGCAGTACAAGTTAAGTCAATAGCGACGTCACTACAGAATTATTACGAAGGAGAAAAATAATATTATTAAACGCGTCTAATTGGCTAACGGATGAAATTATTACCATAAATTAGCCTATATTTTACGATTTCAATAATAAATCTGTATCTCTATTAATTCCCAAATTACCCAGGAAATTCTTTTTTGGCGTGGTATTTATGAATAAATTACATTTCAAACATTAATGTCATTATAACATAAATTTTTCGCTAAAATAAGCCTTTGAATAATACGGGCTTATTCTTTACATTTGGATATGTCGTAATAATTGATTTAAAACACTCACGATACAGAAACGGATTGACAGGACCAACCAACCAAGCATAATAGCGTGATGACGTCGAAAGTCCACCTGTAATTCCGGAGTGCCATTCCTTGTTTTCTTGGTTCTCCATGGTCATAACGATGTCCACAAGTCAGCCGAACCACGCGATAAAAATGTAGGATCGATTGACATCCTCAACATAAATTGACATCATGCCTGGCAAGCCGGTGAAAATCAAGTTCTATGGACGCTATGTACTATTTAGTACGTAACCACTGCTTGGGGCAAAACTGAAGTAGAAATAAAAAGTTTCTGATAATAAAAGTTGGTTGACTCGATACTTTTTAAATTGGTTTTGCTTCAAAGAGAATATTCCAGCTATTAGTGGTGGTATTGGCCCTGCTAGGAAGTGGAGCCAGCGAGTAGCCGGATATTGGCCGCGAGCACATACCCGTTATTGCCATTCTTCATATTGTCAAGGAAATTTATCATAGACTGTTTTGTTAAGCACGTTTTTAAATATTTAGTGAGTTAGAATATTTGAGGGTTTAAATTACAATGAGTACCAACTTCCATCCGTGGTTAAAGGCTTAGAAATAAGTATTATTGGTCAGTTGTAAAAAAACTTACTATCTCACAGTTATTGCTGACAAATCAGTTCACAAATTTAAGCTTAGAAACGGTTTATCATCATTTGCTAAACAACTTTTTACAAATAATCGCTTAACAAACAACGATTTACAAACTATTCATTTCACAAACCAATCATTCCTTAAAATGCTCATTTTACAAATAATTACTCGACAAATATACATTTAGTAACTTAGACGCTTTATAAATGTATTGAATGACAAAGTTTCATTTAAAAAATGTTCACGAATAAATCGTTTTAAAAATCAGTTATTTTGCAAAACATTAATTGATAAACTATTGTTTCATAAAAATATTAAAAATAACTCTCTATGTAACGAAACGCAGGACGGTATGAAGTTTAATACTCAAAACACTTGGGCCAAATATTAAACAAGCAAGTACTTATTTCGGTCAGATTGTACCAAAGAGGGGCAGTTTCTGGGACTTAAAATTTTTTTTACACTTTTTTTTTGCTGTTTTTGGACTTAAATTAGATTGAATCTTGTAGATTACACTAAAATAAGCATGCTTTGTTCTTTAAACTTTTTCTCTCAGAGCGATATTTACCGAGATATTGGGGTTCAAAAAAATATATTTTTCAATATTTGCTTTTTAGTTTAAATTAGATTGAGTGATGTTCCATTTTTTAAGCAAGCATTTTGACACTCCGCTATACATGGTCATAAAACAAACCTAACCTAACCTACAGTTTTCGGTTTTTGAGCCATGTTACCTAAAAAACCTCAATAACCTGAACACTAAGACGTCTGTATGCTCATCAGAACAATTATACTTTGTTAAAAATTAAGTATTTGTACTCGTAGAAAACTACACATATGAATGGCGTTCACACCATGATGATTTATTAAACGAAATGTTTAACAAACAATGCATTTTATTAACGTTGTTTTATCATTCGTTATTTTGTTCATTGACTAGAATAATAAATGAATAATTTGCGAAATAATGTTTTTTGATATGATGTTTTGTCCAATAAATAATTTGTATCATAATCTATTTGTAAAACTATATTTTATGCAACGTCTAATTTGGGAATCGTTCATTTGTCTAACGTTGTTTGTAAAATGAATATTTATGAAACGTTGTTTAGCAAGTGATTGGCTACCCTTAGAAACACGTGAAGGAATGCGTATGTAAATTTCGTAGTGTAGTAGACACGTTTCTAACACATGAATTCTTTCACAACTATACACGATGATTTTTATTCGGTGATCAGGAGTAGAAAAATATTTATATTTAGCTAAAATTAAACTTAATACGTGAGGTCGCGTGCAATTATCTCACTGTTAAATTATTTAAAAGTTAAGACATAATTAAAACTAATAACCACTAGATACATGGTCATCCTACATAAATTAATGAAGTACGATACCTACGTCAAGTGTCATCGCTTTGGCGGGAAATTTTACGAAATTTTCTACAACTTTGTTTATGTAATGACAATGACAATGACAAGTTATTACTCATAAATTGTCATTCCCATTAAATTATTAAAGAGGTTGTAAGCACACCGATACAGATTAGTTGGGTGACAAGGAATTTAAAACAAAATTGGTTTCAAAATAAAAATTATCATAGAAAAATAAAAGTTTGTTTTCATGTAATTACGACTTCAACATGACCGCCATCAATTACTGAGTTAGAAAAGTTGGTACCTGATCACCGATTAAAAATCATCGTGTATACTCGTACTCTCGTATATAGTTGTGACACAACATTCTTTCAACTATATACTATCCCACCAAACACATTTCATGTAAAATTGGCGGCCAAGACTCTCATGCTCATAACGCTTTCGCTGTAAATAAGTTATCAGATCCCTCGAAAAGCTAAGCCCCTAAGCCCTGAGTTTACTAATCCTACACCTTGGCTTCAAAAGTATGGCTTGGCCGTTTCATAGAGTAACGTAAATAAATAATACGGTATCAAGTAATTAAATTTATGTCTTCATGATAAAATGTATAAACTTAATTCCTTACCATATAGGCTGGACAGTCCGTTAGACTTATTTACGGTACTTCGGAATGTATTTCCAGTATCGAATTTTCCGGAATTTCCCATACTGGTCATACTAACCAATTCCGGGATTGCAAGCCCTGGACTTAACCACTTAATATCTCTATTGATTTCGCTCAGAGATAGGTCAACTAAATGAAATCTTCAGCCCAAACCTAGTTACCAGCAAACGTCCAAAACGGCCCAAATAACTAGAACCCTGACCACTAACCATCGCCGGTGCGGTTGCGGTCGGGCCGCTAAGTACAATGTTCACTCACTATCATTACACGATTACACGTTTCTTATTAATAGCCCATATAGTGACATTGCCGTTTTACAAATAACTGTAAATATTTTAATGAAAATAATTATAGTTAAGCTCAATATAAATTCTGACAGAAGTGGTAAATGCAGATGTGACCTTCTCTATCCAAATAATCGCAGATGAAATTCAAAATTACAGATGAATTTTTGCAACAGAATTATCGACCAAAATTTTAAGCAAAATGCCATGAAGACATGGTTTTACTTCACATTGATGGGTCATCTTTACTTAACTTTTTAACGCATTTTTAATAAGTTTTGTTTATCATTATTATTGAATCGATACAGTTTATTTATATATTTAAGTTTCTTTATCATTAAGAAAGTAGAACATAATATTCGCGTGTTATCGACGTTACACGAAGTCTCTTTCTAAACCCGAATTGCATTCTGACTGCACACGGACTTTATATTATGTTTATATATTTGTGTTATAAATAGTGCACTAGCTGAATATATCTGTGGTAAGCAGATCGCTACAAACGGCTACGAGTGTAGCAATACACCTCCGAATCACTCATGAAGGCGCACTCTTTTGTGTCAATGCGAATATTGTCGGGAGCTTCTCGAACAGGCGCCGTCAGCAATAGAGCGCCCTATGGGAGACAACGCTGCAAATTGAAAACTGAACGAGTTACCGAAGCCGGGTGCGGCTCCAGTTTTAGCGGCCAGAGCGGATAGAGGTAAGTGACACGGTTTAAAAAGAGATACGCGTTTTTTGGAAAACCAACAACAGATGGCGTTACTATTGTCACTCTTTTGTTTCAATGCGAATATTGTCAGGAGCTCCGCTAAAAGGTCCCGTCAGCGATGCAGCCGAGTGCCCCGTGAGAGACAACGCTGCAAATTGAAAACTGAACGAGTTACCAAAACCCAGCTCCTGTTACAGTGGAGAGTTAAATGGAACAGTGTATGGAGGATAATAATGCTGTTAAAAAATATAAGGATCTCTGGAAAACTATGAAAAATGGTTTCAATATAGTTGTCAGTCACTGTCCTTACATTCATTGCATTTATTAAAAAAGCCCGTAAAATCGTCTCATGCAAGTTTGTTTGTCTCCAAGTTTTTGTCATGTTTTACGGCATCAAGTACAGCACCTCTGTCGCAACGGTGACACGTGAGTCTTTGTCGCCAGACAAACATTGCTTATTTCGTTCTTTACACCATGTAAGCAAAAAATATGTTACTAAGTCGCACGACAAACGAAGTCGCCCGAAGATATGCTAGCCCCGCGGGTTCAATTTATTTTCCTGAGAAGCATAAATTCTGTTTGAAGTATAATAATGAATAAATAATAAATCATATTATTGTGTCGTTGGGAACACATAAATATGACTCAAAATTGTAGTTTAATCTACTACTACTAATAAGCATCTACTAAACGCTATGTAAGCTGTGTCAATAATTAAATAAGTCATAATGCCTAATGCCTAACCTATTTTGTTCTTGACATGTACTTCATCCGCTATAATAGTGACTCAACCCTATGCGATACCTATGGGGGGGAAATTGCACCTCTTCCATCGCAGTGTCCTGATACTGCATACAGGAACAGCGGATACAAGAAACACCGCCTCCGCGAACTATATCCGATTGTCAGGTGACATCGAGAATTCAGTGTTAGGGTTGTGTTTTGATCTTCAAATGTTTGTAGGTACCTAGCCATACCTATGTTAAAACTCTTATATTTGGATCGCATACTTGGCTCATAAGAAAAAGTCGAAAAACTTATTTCTAGTATCGGACAGCTTTTGATGTTTGCGAAAATTCAAGACAAAAAAGCCGGTCAAGTGCGAGTTGAACTCGCGCACCGAGCGTTGCGTATCAACTATGAAAGCACTGCATATTGCTCTAACGAAAATTTGAACTTTACTGAGCGACAAACTTTACTTTACCGTTGGAAAACTGTTTTACTTACTTGAAAGTTTTTTTTTTATTTAATTACAAATGTTTGGTTTCAGACTCTTCCTTATACTTGTAGTAGGTATAAGGCGGTCCGCCTCCTTGCGTCGGTTGCCTCATTTCTGAAGGTTGTAGCAATTTTCTTGGAACAGTCTCTCCGGATGATGCGCCGCCATCTACTTCAATCAGCAGCCGTGTGAGGAGCATAAAACGATATAAATAAATAAAATAAATAAATAAAAATGTATTTAACTATTCAGTAACACAGAAATTTAGCTGACAAACAGTGTTGGTACCCCTTTTTAAGTATTTCATACTTGTGCTAAGAGGCACCGCTCTTCTAGGTGGTAAATTAGTGTATTATTGAACAATATATTATAATTAAAATCTCACTAACTATTCTTAACTAGTTTAGAATCAATTTAAATATGCGAAAAATATTATGTGTGTGTGTGTGTGTGTGTCTGTTTGTATATTAATTATTGTATAACTTACTAAATTGCATAATACTAATTCAACGGAAAATAACCTATAGATTTTTATTCCTTTGAGACTGTCAAAATATACGTTTTTTGCGGTATATTAAACGGCCGTATTTTTTTACGTTAACTTAGAAGTTTGATTTTTTACAACTTCAAGAGACTGTGGACTTGGCTATATGGTTTTAATTTCACCTTGATATCTCCACGCGTTACAGAGATAAAGGGCCTTGACAGACAGACGGACGCACGGACGGACAACAAGGTGATTAATCCATACTAATATTATAAATGCGAAAGTGTGTCTGTCTGTCTGTCTGTCTGTCTGTTACCTCTTCACGCTTAAACCGCTGAACCGACTTAGATGAAATTTGGTATGTACCTTTCATCCCGAATAAATTTAGTGTTCCCGTGGTATGAGCGGGTAACACCGCGGGGCACAACTAGTAGATTATAATAAAATTAGAGGGGTTCCGTTTTTAGGGTTCCGTACCCAAAGGGTAAAAACGGGATCCTATTACTGAGACTTCGCTGTCCGTCCGTCCGTCCGTCCGTCCATCCGTCCGTCCGTCCGTCCGTCCGTCCGTCTGTCACCAGGCTGTATCTCAAGAACGGTGATAGCTAGACACTTGAAATTTTCACAGATGATGTATTTCTATTGCCGCTATAACAACAAATACTAAAAATGAAATAAAATAAATATTTAAGGGGGGCTCCCATACAACAAACTTGTTATACGTATATATACATATATATAGCTACGGAACCCTTCATGCGCGAGTCGGACTCGCACTTGCCCAATTTTTTCCTTTTGAGGTACGGAACCCTAAAAAGAACTAGTTTTCCGTCTTTTCTGTGTCATAACTATTTTGCTGTTAATACTAAAACCACTGATGGACACTGATGCATACAAAAGGCATATTCCCCGTAATACCGTAATTTTCTTGCTAAATTGTGGTGTTCATGGTCAAAATTCAACTAAATTATTTATAAAGTTCTGAAGTTGTTCAACCGGTCCAATTTCATGAATTCTCAACTTTGCTCTAACGCAAAAAAATTTACACCCGAAGGTAGCGACCCTTCACTGTGCAAACTCTAAATCATTACAATTAATAACTTGAAATTTTTAGTTTAAGTATTTTTTAGTACTTACTAACTAATTGTTAGGTATATGCATCTCAGCAGATATTTTGTCATCATTGTTTTTCAGCTAATCTTAATTTTCACACTAATGTTATAAAGGCGAATGTTTGTGAGTGTGTTAATGTGTATGTTTGTTACTTAGGTACACAAACGGCTAGACCAAATTTGATAAATTTTTGTATGAAGGTAGCTGAGCTGACACACTGGATTAGCACATAGGCTACTTTTAATCCCGAAAAAATAAAGTGTTCTCGTGGGATGAGCGGGTAACACCGTGCGGCGACACTAGTTTAATAATAATTTCAACAAAATAATGAGAATCAAGTTATCATTTATTCGCCTTAATAGATTAGATTAGATTTATTTATTTTATAATATAAAATGTCAGTATAAATTACGCTAAGACAATTTACATGCATTAATACTATGGTCGTCATAAAAATAAATATTTGTTATATCATTGTAAAATATAACAATTGATTATAATTTAATGTTTAAAAAGCCACGGTTCATACCACCAGCACAGCTACTTATTTAAACAATGTTGAACTTTGAACTTTTAAAATAGAAGGCAAACAGAGAATTCCTGGCTCCCTTGACACAAGCTGCAAAAACGGCAGGCGACACAGCTCGCTAAAAACCTTTGCCAAATTTGCTTTATCGGGCTCCTAGTTGGAAATTTTGCTGTACAACGGTGTTTGGATTTTAAGTCGAAACCTTTAATGGATCAATTTTTTGAACCGGCACTATTTGGTCCTGTAACTACTACTGACTGTAATAATAGGCGTGCGGACAATTTGTTTTTGGGAATGTCAATCGATTTAATTTTTATTGGGATCAAATGTCTATATGGGACTAGGTACCTACACTTAGACTGATTTAAAAGTCAGACATGACCGTCAATGTTCAACATTCCTACAGAGGACTAAAACGCTCTGAAAAAGGGCGTTTAAGTTCATGGCTGTCATACAATTATTGTTTTGTTAAATTATGAGGATTCTAAAAACAATTTCAAAATTTATTTTGGGTAAAGAAAAAACATAATATTTTGGTACCTTTGAAGTCACATATTCAAAAAATTGTTTTATGTTTTTATTTTTATTTCTTTGTTTCATATCATACCTATTGAGCTAATTTTATTCGTATAGAATACCTATGTTGTATAATTGAACATCAGTCGCATCCCCTATTGTATATTAATGTATGATAAAACAGTTTAAACTCTCGTAAAAATTGTCAGGAGCGGTATGAGTTAGAAACATATCGGATGTTTCGAACTCATATGGAGCTCTACATTAAGGGCAGCTGTCGGGCCGTTCCTGTCAATTTTACGTGAGTTTAAACCGTTTTTATAAAAGATTGAAATACAAATCTACCTGGGGGATCCAAAACCGTGTTTTGGTCATAGTAAAACCGGCATAAAACCCTGTTTAACAATGACAAAAACCGGGTTTAGATCCCCTACATCTAACGTAAATAGATTTGTCTCTGGACATTCATTTGGTTTTGTCTGCGTCGCACCCAAAAGACACGTATTTTTATCATATGAAATATATTTTCCCTATACCTGTAAATATTTCTATTTTTCTCAACAAAGGTTTAGGTTTGGGTTTGGGTATAATCTTATAAAGTGCTAAATAACAGTGTAATAAAAGATGATGTTAGCACGTTACGAGGTTGCATTTCACATTTTGTTTACTATATTTTCTGATATACAAAGTAAAATACATACATACATGATATACCTACCAACGTATATTAAAGTGAATCTACATATATATGTACATGAACAGGTAAAAATATCACACCAATTTGAAAAAATGTATAAATATAGGGTTGAAACTTGAAACTTGATATTAATCATCACATTATATAAACAACATGATGTAAACTCCGAACGTGATTGACGACGCGGTATTGCAGCTGCTTACTGAGCCGACGATCCTGGGTTTGAATCCTGGCAAGGGTAAATATTTGTGTGAATTACTCGAACGATCGTTCCTGATTCCTGAGTGTTTCTATTTATTTAAGTATGGATTTACCTAAATAAAGTATGCATACCACCATATTAGTACCCATAACACAAGCCTACTACTAGAGTTTACTTTGGGCCTAGATCCATTATTGTGTCGTCGTCTGATTCTTCCAACGTGACAGCTTATTTTTTCATAATACGAGGGTGGATCAAAAAGTACCTGTGTTGAAAATGAAGACGCATATATTTTTTTAAAGTTTTATATTATTTTTGAACATAATCTCCTTCTAGGTCCTTACACTTTTCCCAGCGTTCCGGTCACTTCTTTAACCCCTTCAAAAAATAGGATTTGTCAAACTCTTCAAAATACGCTTCTGTGTCAGCTATAGCCTCCTCGTTTGAGCTGAATTTCTTTCCCCCGAGCCATTTTTTCATGTTGGAGAACAGAAAAAAGTCACAGAGAGCCAGATCCGGTGAGTAAGGCGGCTGTGGCAGCAATTCGTAACGTAGTTGGGTTAATTTGGCAGTGGAAATTTTGGATGAATGCACTGGTGCGTCGTCATGATGGAACAACATTTTCTTCTTTGCCAAATGGGGCCGTGGCTCCTTTCTTTTTTTTTTTACCGGTCCAATAACTGACTTTAGTACAGCCCTGTGATAGTTTTCCCTTTTTGTAAGAAATCTATAAGGATTATTCCCTTACTATCCCAAAAAATCGTGGCAATGACTTTTCCGGCTGATGGGACCGCTTCCACCCTCTTTGGGACAGATTCGTTAGAAAAATCTATTGTTTAAACTGCCGCTTGGTCTCAGGTGTATACTAATACATCCAGGTTTCACCAACAGCAACGACACGACGGAAAAAATCCTGCGGATTTCATAAACAAGCCCAAAGACTCCTTCGACATTGATAGCCGTAACCGATTATTTTCATCCGTGAGCAATCGCGGCAGCCATCGGGCGGCCACTTTTTTCATATTTAATTTATCGTGTATTATATTAATTGCTGTTCCGTACGATACCCCTACGACCTCTGCTAATTCATGCACTTTGGTACGTTAATCGGTGACCATTTTTTTAATACCTTTCGCACGACTTCTTCGGTAACCACGTCTGCCGGGCGCCCTGAGAGGTCCTAGTCGAAAACAGATGTACGACCTCCTTCAAACTCACTAAACCAATATCTCACGGTTTTCATAGACGACGAAAGACCTCCGTAGACAGCATCTATTATAACTTTTATTTGTTCGCATGTTTTTCCATCCAAAAATAAGAAGCTAATTACGGAACAATATGGCTCTTTCTCCATTTTGTACGAAAAACAAAACAAGTCTTACAAAATTTGCCGTCAGAAAAAAAACTGAACCATAAACAAGTGATAGTTTTCATTTTATTATTTGATAAGGTCAATACTACACGATGGTAATGCCAACTTTCCTAAGTAACGGCACTCGCCATCAAACACGCGTACTATTTGATCCACCCTCGTATAGCATGACACAGGTATATTCCCACAAAAGGTGTCGTTCACTTCTTGTCATATTAGAAACCTCTATTACATCTTCCACTATACCCGCTGTCCGCCCAATATTGTTTTAGGACGGTTCTGTTTACAAAGGATACCCAGAAATACATTCAAAACCTAGTGTTGATCGATCTCTTTCGCTACTCGTGGATCAAGACATAACAAAGACGAGTTGGGACCTGTGTCAACGTCTACTATCAGGACGTAAATCAATTTACACTAGATTTGAGCGCATCGAACAATACGTGCAACCGCCTTTGTCTCGCGATCATGTCGTATTGAGTAATACTTCACGCTCCGTGTACCGCGTCCATTGTGCTCCCGATTATTGGAGAAATTTTATTTCAAATATTAAATCCCGAAACAATTTTATTTCGCAGTCCTTATTTAGCCAACGTGTGGGCGGAATCCGCTAAATAAAAGAGAATTATCCAAACTCACTGAACTGGTATCGAATTCAATAATGAAACCAAATAAATATATTCTAAATTTATTTTAGCTGGCGTATTAATTTAATAGCTAAAATGATTTTCCAATGGACGGAAATCGGAAATCAAAAATGAAATCAAATTAACGTTGACCCACAATAAAACAAAGCCAATATAATGAACGGGAAGTGACATTTGAATTTAATTAACTTCACAATTTACGTCTGAATATAATAATTCGTTTATTTAATCCTCTTGCTTTATGGAACATAATAAATTTCTTAGATCTTATCTTTGGTTTGTTTAATTATATTTTCATACTTCAGATGGGTAGGCCCCCCACAAGGTGGACTGATGACCTGGTGAAGGTCGCTGGAGTCCGCTGGATGCGGGAGGCGCAGGACCGGTCATGGTGGCGTTCTCTGGGGGAGGCCTATGTCCAGCAGTGGACGTCTTTTGGCTGATAATGACTTCAGAAACGAGGAGATTTTTAATCCCGTCGTTTTTAGGGTTCCGTACCCAAAGGGTAAAAACGGGACCCTATTACTGAGACTTCGCTGTCCGTCCGTCCGTCCGTCTGTCGCCAGGCTGTATCTCAAGAACGGTGATAGCTTAACAGTTGAAATTTTAACAGATGATGTATTTCTATTGCCGCTATAACAACAAATACTAAAAATAAAATAAAATAAATATTTAAGGGGGGCTCCCATACAACAAACGGGATTAGTTGCGTTAACTTTGCAACTCATTTGTATGGAGCGCTATACATACCAGGTGCAAACTTAACCGCTTAAGGATGGAAAGTGTTTGTACGGAACCGTCGGTGCGCGAGTCCGACTCGCACTTGACCGATTTTTTCTTTATGTCTATCTATCTATCAGCAACAGACGCCCACTGCTGAACCTAGGCCTCCCCCATAGCTCTGCGATCCTGTGTAATGCTCCATGGAAACGGGTTAAAATTTGGTTAACATTCTTCGTCTTAAGACACTTTCTGTGTTTCTGTATTAAAATATTAAGCGGCTATTGTATTATGAAAGCAATACCTTCTTGAGTGGCGACCATGCACCGGACGACGCAGCGTGGTAGGCCCCCCACAAGGTGGACTGATGACCTGATGAAGGTCGCTGAAGTCCGCTGGATGCGGGAGGCGCAGGACCGGTCATGGTGGCGTTCTCTGGGGGAGGCCTATGTCCAGCAGTGGATGTCTTTTGGCTGATGATGATGACCTCATGGAATAAATCGACCGAATGTCTCTTACGTTATTTAGAGGTAACTAGGTATAGTTACTTATATTCTATACATTTCTGAAACTCATTAGATCATTCTGGATATTTTTTTATAAGTAAGATGTACAACACCTTATTTTATGGAACGAGTTTGAGAAGTAAAATAAAATAAGAAAGTTTATATTTCACAAAGGTACTCCTAAAAATATCATAATTCTTTTCTAATGTCCATATTCTTTTCAACGCAGGTATTAAAAATGTACAAAAACATCCAATAAATACTTTCTTTGAGAAAGTAAATTGTTAGCTTTGAATGTTGAATTTGGACAGACGCGTAACAAGGAGGCACTGAAGGGAATTACTAATAATCCAATTACTCATTCCTAATTTTTGCATTTTAATAAACGGAATGTAGCTTGCTTTTGGATAGCATAATTTAAAAGTCTGTGCAAAATGTCAGACTCAGATTTCAAACAAAGACTGCCCAGTGCATATATATTGTATTTAGGTGATGCGGTGGGGTGGAGGTTCATTTCTTTGTCATATCATCCTAAAGGCGATACCCATAACACTTCCCCCATGACGAGAACCTTGTGAAGGCCGAGAAGGACAAACTCAGCAAGTACCTTGACTTGGCTCACGAGGTAACCGCCATGTGGGATGTTGATTCGACGATCATTGTCCCGATACTCGTTTCAGCGAACGGTCTTATAGCGAAGAGTCTCGACAAACATCTTAAGAGACTCTCGCTAGATGGCTGGATCAAGGGTCAGATTCAGAAGGCGGTACTCCTGGACACGGCGCGCATAGTCAGGAGGTTCCTCTCTCTGTAGCCCTAACCACCGGTAGCCTGGGCCCTGCCCCGCTGCTGGCGGCACCCTAGGTTAGGTTTTTTATAATGTATTTATATTTTGTAATTACTTTATTGTATTTTACTTTTTACATAAATTTATTGTAAAAACCCTAGCCTAAGATACAAGATAAATCATCATCATCATCATCATCTCAGCCATAGGACGTCCACTGCTGAACATAGGCCTCCCCTTTGGACTTCCATATATACCGGTTGGAAGCGACCTGCATCCAGCGCCTTCCGGCGACCTTTATAAGGTCATCTGTCCACCTTGTAGGTGGACGTCCTACGCTGCGCTTGCTGGTCCGAGGTCTCCACTCGAGCACTTTTCGGCCCCATCGGCCATCTGCTCTGCGTGCTATGTGGCCTGCCCATTGCCACTTCAACTTGCTAATCCGGTGAGCTATATCGGTCACTTTAGTTCGTCTACGGATTTCCTCATTTCTGATTCGATCACGTAGAGACACCCCGAGCATAGCCCTCTCCATTGCACGTTGAGCGACTTTGAGCTTTGAGATGAGGCCGATAGTGAAAGACCACGTTTCGGTGCCGTAAGTCATCACTGGTAACACACATTGGTTGAAGACTTTCGTCTTGAGGCACTGAGGTATGTCGGACGAAAAGACATTGCGTAGTTTCCCGAACGCTGCCCAGCCGAGTTGGATTCGGCGGTTGACCTCTTTCTCGAAGTTGGACCTACCTAATTGGACCACTTGTCCTAGGTAGATGTATGAGTCAACAACTTCGAGTACCGAGTTTTCAACAGAGACTGGGATGGGCACAACCTTGGCATTTGACATGAGTTTCGTCTTGTCCATGTTCATTTTTAAGCCCACCCGTTGAGAAACTCGATTGAGGTCATCGAGCATCATGCTGAGTTCCTCCATCGACTTTGTCATGACTACGATGTCGTCGGCAAACCGAAGGTGAGTGATGTATTCGCCATTGATGTTGATGCCAAGTCCTTGCCATTCCAGGAGCTTGAAGGCGTCTTCCATAACGGCCGTAAACAGTTTCGGGGACACAACGTCCCCCTGTCTTACGCCTCTTCTCAATGGAATGGCCTTTGTGCTCTGCTCCTGAACTCGGACCGACATGGTGGCGTTACTATACAAACACTTCAACACTTCAATGTACCGATAGTCAATATGGCATCGCTGAAGTGACTCGAGCACCGCCCATGTTTCCACCGAATCGAAGGCTTTCTCATAGTCCACAAACGCTAATCATAATGGCAAGTTATACTCTTCAGTCTTCTGTATAACTTGTCGCAGCGTATGTATGTGGTCTATGGTACTATAGCTTCTTCGGAAACCGGCTTGTTCGGGAGGCTGGAAGTCATCAAGTCTATGTTCGAGACGGTTCGTGATGACCCTTGAAAACAACTTATAAACATGGCTTAGAAGCGTGATGGGCCTGTAGTTCTTCAATAGGGTTTTATCACCTTTCTTGAAGAACAGTACCACCTCGCCTCTATTCCATGCTTCAGGCGTTTTGCCCTCGGACAAGACGGAATTAAAGAGCTTCTGGAGGACCTTAAGTACCGGTGTTCCACCCGCTCTCAGAAGCTCTGAGGTGATTCCGTCTTCGCCCGGCGCCTTGTTGTTCTTAAGGTGCTTCAGGGCCATCCTAATCTCGTACAGACTGATGTCCGGGATATCTTCGGTATAATGTCGGGACAGCTTGGCTCTTGGATCGCCTACCAAGCTGTCAACGGGCTTTGCGACTGAAGAAAGATAAATAAAGGAATAATAATAACAGTACTTAACAGTCTTTTGTCCGGTGGCAATAAGGCACGCGCCTTCAACGCTTGGGTGATGCCTCTGCTCACTTACTCCTTTGGCATACTAAGGTGGACTCAGACTGAGCTGGACGCCCTGGATACGAGGGTCCATCAGCTGCTCACTACACATTTATTTATTTATTTATTTAAACTTTATTGCACAAAATACATGAGTAAAAGTACAAATGGCGGACTTAATGCCATGAGGCATTCTCTACCAGTCAACCACAAGGTCAAACAGAGACATTATAGGTGCGGGAAGGACACATCGCATGAGGCACCCACGCTCGTCAGTTATGAGAATGTACATCCTGCGTAAGTGTGGAGGCCGTGGCTTTTTAAACGCCAAGGACCTCCATAACCGCGAGGTGTGCAGTCTTAGGGAGTATTTCCTAAACAACGAGTGTGGGATTCATCGCGATGTAGTAGCAGTTGACAAAGGCCTCACTCTCTCCTTGGCAAACGAGAACTGGCGCAGACCGAAGGTGCTTAGCACCGATGACCGCAGGGCTGTATGGAAGAGCAAGGAGCTACACGGGCGGTTCTACAAGGCCCTTACGGGGCCCGATGTAGATCTGCCCGCGTCGGTGAACTGGCTACGCTTCGGGGATCTCTTCAGGGAAACCGAAGGTTTTGTCTGTGCAATTGCGGACGAAGTAATGATGACGAACAATTACCGGAGATATATCCTGAAGGACGGTACGGTCGACATTTGTCGGGCATGCCGCCGTCCCGGCGAGTCACTCAGGCATATAATCTCCGGTTGTTCTCATCTTGCTAACGGCGACTACTTGCACAGACATAACCAAGTAGCCAGGATCATTCACCAGCAACTTGCTCTTAGATACGGTCTTGTGGGGTCTGAGGTGCCGTACTATAAGTACGCACCGATGCCAGTTCTTGAGAATGGTCGTGCCACGCTCTATTGGGATCGATCGGCGGCACCCTAGGTTAGGTTTTTTTTAGAATGTGTTTAAATTTGTAATGTACCTATTTTTTATATTTTACTTTTTATAAAAATTTATTGTAAAAAAAACCTAGCCTAAGTATAAAAACGAATAAAGGGAATAATAATAATATTCTTTATTGTGCACCACATGAAAAAGGTTCATAACAAAGAAATAAAGCAACGTTAAATAGGGTAACAACAGGCGGTCTTATCGCTAAAGAGCGATCTCTTCCAGACAACCTTTGGGTAGCAGAAAAAGTCGGAGGATACATTTTAAAAAGGTTGTGCAAGAAACTGATAAAGAAATTTAATTTACACATACATCTGAATTGTTTGTAATATATAAAATAAATATGCATACACATATAACCCATAAAATACATATACATATATTATATATAAATATAAAATATACATTCATGAAGTAATAACGTACTTTCGAAATTCGACCATAATGAATGTTAGTGATAATTTTAAAAAGGTACCCATATTATATTTATGCCTTCCCATACTGTATCGCTTGTTCTAAATAATTACAGTCTAAAATCCTAAGTCATAACTTATTTCAATCATCACATCAATTGTCCTAATTATTTTGGTTAATTTCGAAGTACTAAAACTAAATTGAACTAGAAATAAACTAAATTTATAAAACGTAATGTCTCATTTTTTTTATGTGGGTACACACCACAATTTTTATATTCAACTATTGATACAAAGGTATCAAAGCTCAAAGGAAAATTAAAATTAGTTACCAGGGACACACGAAGCATAAGGAAAAATTCGAAAGGTTGGTTGGAGTTCGGGTAGCGAAGTGGTTAACGCAATCCAGAGATACCAGGTTCGACTCCCGGTCTCGTCCCCCAGGTAACTCATTTAAATTTTTCTTTGAGCTTTGATAAATCTTTGTATCAATAGTTTCATAGAAATACACTTGTTAAACCTAATATTATTTTCTCCTAAAGTTGATGGTCCTAAAAGTATTTTACTGAGAATTTCACTTTTTAACACAATGTAGGTGTCTTAATGAAATGTTCGAAAGAAACTATTTTCATTTATTTCCTTTCAAATCTATCAACTTGCAAGATGTCAGATGAGTAAGGTTAGGTTACGTTGGATTAGGCTAAGTTAGAAACTTTAATAGTTTCAAAACACATGTAATATCAAACGTTACATTAGGTCAATTATTACATTCAATGAAAAATTATTAAATAAAACACGCCTACTACGTCAGTTTAGCATACCTGGCTGGTAGTGGCTGTGGCTGGAAGTAGATATATTGTCATACTACGAACATAACTGATATGTCTAACACAAAATATTTCACAAGTCTGAATAGCTAAGGTAAATGTAGACTAGACAAATAAAATTTTATTTAGTTACTGACCTTTGATTCAGCTTTGACTCGGATATGTTTAATCTGAAACAAATAAAAAGTTATTAATATTAGCCGTATAACACGATACAATCACTCGTGTTGAATCCATTTAATTGAGCAAAAATGAATCTTTGTATTTTTGTCTATCAGCTAACGGACGTTTTAACAGATCTGTACCATAATCATAATTCTATAAAGTAAGTAAGACCGCCTATTGTCTACCATTGTTTAATTTAAGATTTCTCATGTAATATTTTTCTTGTTGGTGTGCAATAAAGTATTGTTGTATTGTAAGTATTCAAGTACCATATATTGAAATAAGTATACTTATAAATAAATATGTAATAGTTAGATAAAAGCAAAATAGTGCAAGTCCCTCCGCGCGGAAGAAGTGAAACTTCGTAATGTGGAAATGAAAATAGGAAGGGGTAGAAATTGATTATTAGTGAACTCATATTGTTTCTTTAAGACAAACTTCTTCACTCTCACTCTGTCTCCTTCTATTTAACGCAACCTTGTTTCACTTCAATAAACCATGTAAAGCACGGTAGGTATAACTTATGACTATACAACACAAATTGCAAGTTACATTGCATATTACCAAAACTGTTAATTACCAGCGCAAATAGAACTACCCTCATAATGAGGTACGAACAATATGAACATGCAACACGCAAGCTCAGTTTATGATGCAACTTACAAATAGTGCGGTTAATACGTAGTTATAGTTCACGAACATTCGCCTGAGACCTAAACAACTTCTGCGATCAAGTCTCGAACCCAGATCGCTCAATCTTGACAACTTTAACACAACTATTTATCAACATATAACTTAATACAGAAGTTGGAAACTTATGGTAAGTTTTTGAAAATTGAGAGAAGCTTAGTAAATACTTATCAAACTGTTAATGATTTCTGAGGCATAAGGGATTTAAAATTAAAAGAAAGTGATTTGAACCAATTATTTTACTATAACTAAGTAATTTTTGTATGTATTAATTATTTGGTTTTCAATTAAATGTGTACCAATGTCCACCCAGGTTTATTAGATTCCAGGTTTTGTACCTATCTTTAAATCGGGTGTTTAAATTAAGCCCGAGGGTGTATGAGAACATCATTATTGGATCATTAATATCATTATGGATTAATTCAAACAAATAAATAGCAGGGTCGCATTTATCACGTGATGGATAATTGACAATCCACTCGTCCCTTTTTGTCAAGTATAAGAGTGTAAGAGAGAAGGATAATACATTATCAATATTATCATTTTTATATCGCGTGAGAAAGACAACCACCATATACCCGCAGGACGAAAATGCAATTCTGACAAATATTATTATTGTATATGAATTCGCACGTTTGCAGTTTATTTTCGAAATACGAAACAATACAAACATTTACTTGGTAATGCGATGAATTTAAATTTTAAACTTGCGTTTTAATTTTTGTACGCTCCGTAAAAGTTGAGCTCGTAACAGTCGAGCTTAATTTTATTTTTACGGGCGTAATTAGTGGACGGCGTGCATGCTATTTTATTGTCCGGTCGTGGTAAAATTTATTATTTGGATGGTTTCTATGAAATATGTATTGATTTAAACTCACACGTTTTTCATACAATATTATAAAAAAATGGGACGTAATCCCGTTACCTCGACGTTTCTGACGTGATATTACGTCCATGGTCTAGATGAGACTCGCGTCGAGGTACTTGAATAGACACCTTTTTGAACGCGATTAAGTCCCGTTTTGTTATAATATCGTGAATTATACTTTATAAATATAAAAATAAAATGAAGTAAGGTAATGAAAAAATTATGAGCAATGTAATACAATATGAGACCAGTGCTGCAGCGCTGAGGTAAAAAGTCGTATTAAACTATGAAATCCATTTAGATATACGGCCTTTTTACCACATCGGGAAATCTTATACAAATCTACCTCATCCCATTCTAAACTCTAATAGACATGTTTATTAGACACAGATATACAGGCACTAAATAGGTAGCAGAGGGAGTGTAAACTACAATAGTGAAAAGAGTCGATTTTTTTTAACTGACTTATAAAGGAAGAGGTTCTCAAATCGGTTGTATTCATTACAGAATTACCCTTATTTAAGAACAAATTTCAAAATTTGTTCCCAGTTAATTAGTAATTAGAGAGGAGGCATTTCTAAGTTGGTTCCATAAAATTTTGGGGAAGATCTGATGACGAGATTCATGAGGAATTGAGGGAATTCCTCAAATATTATAGTCCTCATTCAGTAGTTCTAGAAAATATAGTTTCTTCTCGTTGAAGTCAGTTATTTTTAAGTGATTATCTTGTAAACGACTTTTAATTTCTCCTAAATCGTACGCACTTGTCAAAGTGATCGAGGCTGTTTGGATGATGTACACGGTTGATCTTTGCTCCATTTCCAATTTTGTCTACGTTTGAGGACTCAATGCTTTGTGTTGCAATGGTTTTGCACGTCGCTAGTTTTAGTATGTCTGTCCATCGGGTCGGATATCATCCTCTGCACCATTTTCCTTCGACCCGTCTCTACCAGCCGCTCCATTGATCCCTCTTTCCTCGAGACATGACTAAAAAACTTGAGTATTCGAGCAAACGAGTTTTACCCGCGGTTTTTTTATGCAACAAAACCGATTCCATTTCCTAATCTGCATGGTTGCTTAAACACGAAATTATGCACGCACGATCAAAGCCAAACGCGGCACTCGACACTTTCCTTTGCAAAGAATAGATCGTTTGCTATTGTCAAACGATTCTTACTGCATTTGCATGACGCTGAAATCAGGGCTGACACATACTTTATCTTCGGTATCAAGCTTCCAACCAGGAAAAGAAAATTGTAAAAGATTTCCTCAATTTATAAGTCCCACATGCGACGACGCAAAGAGAATGTGATATAGGTATAGAAATAATATATTTTTTTTTTACTTTTTTCTTCAAGTGAGATTTAGGGGCATTTTTATGAGAGATATGTATATGATCTCCATATATATGTTATTTTTGTTGTACCAAAATCCTCTGTATTGCTTGTAATGTAGTATCTATGAACATTTGAATTTACTTTGTTTTGACTAAATACAAATACAAAATGCTTTATTGCACACCAAAAGAAGTTTACAAATTAAACACAGAAACAATCATTTTAATAACGGTAGACAACAGGCGGTGTGGGTGTGGACATTAAAATGTATTTTTTTTTATTAATTATATATTTTTTTATTAAGTAGTCATTTCAAATGGGTTCTGAATTTCCTGATTGTTAACGATTAATATAGCCATTTGTTTAACTTACTATACAGGAAATAAACGCGCATTCACTTTTTAAAGTCCCACTTTCTCAGATTATCGCTTGAAAAAGAGTTACACTTTACACATTATATATTTCTATCTGAACTTTCGACGGAAATACTCATAAAACACTAAAAAATCAGAATACTGTCAGTCAAATTACTCCACATTCCCATTTTGTCCGAACCATCCATTAACTGTGATGACCCTATCACAATCAGCACCAAACAGACAAGGCATATTTGCAATCGTTTGCCTGCAAACACGCCAACATTCGTATATATTTCCAAATCCACGTGACAGAGGACAAACAAGCCAAAAAAGCACCTTATTCCTGAATAGTTTGAGTTTGGAATAAACGAAAAAGTGTGATAAAATCAGCAACAATCCCTCGATTCGGGCTTTTGGTAGCGATGGATAGCAGCAACGCAATTAACTCTTTGTTAACTGTCGCATCAAATTTGCAGTGGTGTTAATATCGGGCTCAAATTCGCTAACAATTAATGAGCAAACTAGCCTATAATCATTGCTAGTGGCATTACGTTACTGGGTAGATAAGTGCGGTATAGTTAGCTGTAATACGGCGTTCACAGAACCGAAATATCACATTATTTCAAAGTATCTAAACGCCTTTCTCATAAAAAGAACATTGCGCTTTTACGTAGTGAACAGCGGTCACTAGTATTGCTCTTCAAGGAATGCCAAATCGGCTCCGAGGAATTTATTTGATGCAATCACGCACTAAAAACGGTCATCACACTGGTTAAAAACAGCACTAAAATTTTGCTCGTTTTGAGCTGCAGAACTGAGCTGTATCCGTATTATGCAGGCCCATATCTGGGGCCATGGCATGGTGAACAAAAAAGAAGGCGGGGCATTACCTACCTTTTCTCGAACGGTTTCGCCGCATTTTTAGGACGACGAGTATGGCCTGGCCTTTTCATTTATGAGAAAAGCACAAACACAAGCCTTCTTGATTTTAATTTGGGACTAAATCGATTTGTGTGTTTCTCAATATTTATTATATATGTATTTAAAACCAAGGTGTAGGTTTATTACAGTCAGGGTTAAGGACCTTGTATTTTCTTGGGATCTGTTTTTAAAAGTAAAAGCATATGGCCGCCAATTTTACATAAATAATTTTTGTAGGGATCTAGATTTTTAGTCTAGAAAAATCTAAGACGGTGACGATGGTAGTGCATAATGCCTGTTTTGTCGCGTTGATTACCATCTGCGTCATTGTCAGATTTACGTAGGTACGTGTCTTTCCGGTGGGCATTTGGGAAATTATAAGGATTCCAGGGCCTAATTTTCTAATTAGGCATTTAATTAGAAAATTAGGCCCTGGAATCCTTAATTTCTAAATTTAAGTGAATAAAGAACGTTCCCTTTTCTATAAACATAACCTAGATTTATACAAGGTCTTAACTTTTGACCACCAAAGGGACGAATTTTGTTTTTGGAACTGACAATGACCCATGAAATTATAAATACCAGCAAACCAACGCACTGAATCAGTCAGATCCGTGTTTAGACACGTGAACCACAGATGAGCTTTTCCACGGGCTTGAAACAATCCTCTAAATGAGGAAGCTATACGTCCATACATGTTTAGATTATACAAGGGATCCCACAATATTCAGGTGAACTCATTTGGCTTAAAGCGGTGTAGCGGAAACTGACCCAAATAACAACGGGCCTTTGATTCGACCCAATCGATGGAGGCCGTATTAAGAGTTCTTTACAAATAACTATAGTAGAGTAAGTATTATTTATTACGATGACGCGGTTGGCGGAGTTTGTAGTGCACCTGCCTGATGAGCCCGCGGTGCTGGGTTCGAATCCCGGCAAGGGCCAATATTTATGTGATGTTTTCGAATAATCCTTTGTAGCTCACGTTTCCACGGCTTTCCAGGCTAGACGGACAAACATCCAATTGTTCCACAGAAGTTCCACTGAAGCATCGAAGTTTTATGTCTTAGGGTGGCATCATCAATCACACAATGTTTGCAACCATCGGTCTGCTTCAAAGAAACGTCTAGAAATGCTCTGTCCATTCCATTTAAATGTCTCCAGAATCGAATTAAAGGCCTAATGAATGTAAAGAACGAGTTGTGAGAAAAATCTGCAGCACCGTTGGATTTCGCAGAAGTAGAAGTCAGTCGATCCTCGAACGGTCGCGAGTCCACTTGGCCGTAAAAAGTCGACAGCCGGGTCCACACCTACCACTTCACGCTTCAAGGTTATGACTTTCGTAAAATAAATAGATATTATTATATTAACTAATAACAAAAGTACGTTATAGTGAAAGTAAGTGAAGCCATTCAGCTGAATTGATATAATGTGTTGCGCGGAGCTTCAGTCAAGTGTCACACAGGCTTATTAAAAATTGTTCTTGAAAGCCAGTGTTCAACGTGTTTTTATTTTCACTTTATTATATTGCATGATTAAGTGCTAAAACGTAAAGTATTAAGAGTTCAATTTCAAAGTAGGAGGTAGGTTCCATCATGATGTCATTTGTACATTGATTTACGTTGCACTTTTATTTATTTACTTACACATTTAACTTAGCTAAATCGTTCGTAATGATTCATATTTGTCAGAAATAGTTAAAGGTATATATGTGACGCACGTTTACAGCAGATTACAGTTACTCACAACGTTAAAAACAAGTACTGATTGACACGTTTCGTTTCGTTTTTTCGTATTATTATATCTCATTTTTATTTTGTTATGCCGATCATAGTATAATTGCATTTTATATGATGAAATAAATAAATGTAATCTACTCTATATCGAGGACTTTAATCTTAAGTATGTATCTCACGGTACTTTTCTAGTTACAATAAATATAAAATAAATAAATATTATGGGACAATCAAACACAAATCGACCTAGTCCCAAACTATGGGTACTAGACGACGATATAGATATAACATCCATGACCCAAGAACAAATATTCGAGTTCATCACACAAATATTTGCCCCGGCCGGGATTCGAACCCGGGACCGCCGGCTCAGTAGGCAGATGTCTGCAAACTGCGCCAACCGCGTCGTGAGGCAATAGCCCTACGTCGCAGAATCGCCCGTGCGGTAGATATAGACCCGGCTATAGGCAGCTATCACTCGGCTGGTCCCCGCGGTCCCGTTAATTCTTAACAGCCTTGATAAGCAACGGGGCAATGCCGCAGCCTTAGATACCACAGCCTTAGATATGCAAGCTTCATTCATATTCTAAGTGTGCCGCGGGGGTCGCTGACTGGCGAAAACTGGTTTGTTAACGTAGATATGAGACATAGATCATTAAAGAAAATAACGTTATCGTTAGGTATCGAAATAAATAGGATGACTAAATGTGTGTTTCAGTTCAAATTGTTCGCTTCCAGAATACGTTACTAAATACAGTCAAGTACAAATAAATTTGTAATACCCATACTCTGTACATTCCAAGCAAAAAAAGAGGCACAAGAGGCCTTATTCCTTTTAAATTTTTTTTTTTATATTATGACCAATATTATTGATAATTTCAACCAATTTTTTGAAATGATACTTTTCCCTGAGTTCTAGGTAGTAATATAGCTATTTCATACGATGCAATCGAAAATAAGTTGAAAAAACTAATTTTCCATGAAAATTTTGACAATTTCGACTAGTTTTTGAAACAAAAATTATCAATGAAAAATTCAAACTGTAGGTTCCAAATATATACCTACCAGTAAATCCCAATAGCCATGTTCTAAGTAGTAACATCAATAATATGTTAAGAAACATGTTTGATCATAGATATATGTCTAAAACAATCAGCATTTTAAAAGGAATAAGGCCTCTTATCGTTTTGCTTACTTTAGTTTGTTACATAATTATGGTGCAATAATCAATGGCAATAAACATTTATTATTCAGTTACTACCATTCTTATATTCACTTAGGATTATCATGCTTTAAACAAATGTGAATATTTTGAATGGTCAGACCCTAAATGTACGAAAAATGCATTCACTAAAATAACGTGACCCAAGTCCCAGCAAAATGCCGCGTCAGTCGCATTGTGCTTTAGTTTATTTCGGGGCATTCGTTTGCAAGACTTGTCCGAAATCAGAACTTGTTTTTGCTTGTTTTTTTCACTAGTGCAACGAACATTGCAATAGACAAGCCTGAGCTGATTGCGAGCTCTGAAAAGAAGCTTTTATTTTATCGAGTTTCATTTCGAGTATGCTACATTCTGCGCAATCATTTTAAATGTTATCTAAAAATGGGTGTGGCATATTGATTGTAGAATGGATGGTGCTTGGGGCAGACATGCCCGTCTAGCACAGCTATGGTTCGCGACTCATGTCGCGCGACATAGGATCACCCGTCACTCTCTCACTGTACTGTACAGAAAGAGATAGTAGTATATCTCACGCGTGAAAGAGTCGCGTGTCACAGTTTTGTGCTAGTGGCGCTGGGCTCCACACTACTCGCGACGTTGATTGCGGTTGGACGAGGCCATGGTATAAGATAATACGGTATGGCACTCCGGCAAGTCAGCCTTTCTACGTCACTGATTTAGTGGCCGCTTTCTGGTAAAAAATTATAATAAGGAAAAGATCGCCGCCAGCGTACAAAAAAAAATTGCATTACAATTGTCATGTTCTTTGAATAAATGTTATTTTTTTATTGAAAAGTAAGTGAAGCCATTCAGCTGAATTGATATTATAACAACACAACATTTATTCAGCTGAATTGATAGTAAATGTTATTTTGTTGCAGTAATTGATTTTAAACAATTACGATTTTATGAGATTCATACAGGTAACAAGGGAATCGGGGAGTATTATGATACACCACTGGCAACACAGAAACAGATTGACAGAACCGTCCAACCAATCATAGCGTGAGTTTCGCCTGTCATTCTGGAATGCCATACCTTATTTTCTTATTTTAAATTATAAATACCGACCATTGTCCTAACCTAACGTGTGATATGCCTTCACGTCGACATTGGCGAACTACATCTTCCTAACGCAGCAAGAAGTGAAAGACATAGAGAAAAAAAAAACGAAGCGAATTTGGCCGGAGTATGGCATTCCGCAGCGAAGTACCTCTCCACACCATCATATTCGTCCAACCTCGGGCAACTTCAGTGAGGCAATCAGAATCTGTGGCATAATTTAAGGAAAATTTGAAAAAGTTATGGATTTTCAATCCTTGATCTCGTCTATTAATATTATAGTTCAATGTTAATAAGACTGAATATTTATTATTATTATATCATTTATATTTATTAGTTTATGTTTAATACAATATATACGTTTGTAATTATATGTATATTTATTTATCAGTTATATTTACATTTAGTATATTTGCACGTTTTAGTTTGTTCGTTCTATCACTTCAATGTCTAGTTTTCTGTCTCATTTGCTCAAAGGTTAACTGGAAAAAATCCCTTACAGGGATAAGTTCGCCCTTGTACACATATATTGCTTTTGATTTTTTGTCAATATTGTTTTATGTGCAATAAATTTACATACATACATAATACATACTTCGCGGGTTTTGTGGAGCCGCAAAGAGACGTTCTTTAATGATCACACGCCGAAGTCGTTTGTGTGAGTAGACATACATGCACATTGGCTCTGTGTGGGTAAGCTGGCACTGAGCGCTCCCGTGCTCACCCACATAGAGCCAATGTGCATGTACACTACTTACACAAACATGGCTCACCCGCGCTCGTGAGATAAAAGTACTGTAGCTTGCATCTAATGGGTAGATGGACGATGACGTAAGTGGAATACGACGAAGCGATTGGCGCAGTGATAGCGTAACTGCCTTGTCTAACTGAACTGGCGGTCCTGGGTTTAAGGACAAATATTTAATTTATGTGATGAACTCGAATATTTATTCCTAGGTCATGGATGTTTTCTACGAATTTAAATATAAAGTGTACTCGGATAATTCCGAATATCGGGTAATTCCGATTTTTACTGATGTCTAATAAACGGGGTAACATTTTTGCGCTAGCAACACTTCCTCAGATACTATACACTTCTACAGTAAGAAGAAGTGTTGCTAGCGCAATAAATGTTACCCCGTTTATTAGATATCAGTAAAAATCGGAATTACCCGATTTTCGGAATTACCCGAGTACACTTTATATTTATCTATATTAGTATGTATATCGTCGCCTAATACCCATAACACAAGCCTTCTTGAGCTTAATTTGGGACTAGGTTGATTTGTGTGAGGTTGTCTGATATTTATTTATCTATTATTATTTATTTATTAAAAAAGCTGGACTCGCGCACCGAGAGTTTCGTTGGAACTGTAAAAGCACTGCATATTGCTCTAACGAAATGATAAATTGTACCTATTGAGCGACAAACTTAACTTTATATACCTAGTCTTTAAATTTTCCCCTATACTTGTATACTCGTTAAAATTTCATAGTTCTAGGTCAACGGAAAATACCAGATAAACTTTGATTCCCTTGAAAGCTTCGAAATATAAGTTTTTTGCAACATAAGCGGCGGTATCTCCTTTTTACGTTAACTTAGAACTTTTAATTTTTTACAGCTTCAGCGAACAGTAGGCTTGAGTATATGATTTTAATTTTAACTCGATACCTCCGTGCGTTACCGAGATAAAGGGTATTGATAGACGGACCGACGACAAAGTGATCCTATAATGGTACCGTTTCTTCCTTTTGAGGTGTTCCGTAACTACCCTAAAAAACAAAATACCTCGCGGAAAACCTATATAAGATTGATAAGAAGAACGGTCGATCGATGAGGAGATCCTCATTGTGATTGACGTTTAATAATTATGTAATCTCATTTTTTCACAAAGTGCATAAGAAAACGTTTTTTGATTTTATTTTATCAAGTTATCTTGGTTCGCAATAGGTTAGTCATGCAACAAACCGCGTAACCTCTTTAAATTAATGCCTTAGTTATTAGATTGTGTCCTTTGTCACCATATAAAATTGGTAGCGTAATGCGTAGCTAAATTTGTGCAAAACATTAAACAACTCTGTGACACATGTTAAGTGGCAAATGACTTGTGAAATGGTACAAAACATACAAAACGACTGTTTAAAACAATGTCCCACTAAACTTGGCGGCCGACACTCACTAACATAGATGAACAAAACTAGGGCGTTAGTACGTCTCTAGTCGCCTGCTAGGGTTGCCAAGACATAATTGGATATTTGAAATTTAAATTTAAATTCATGCATCTCACGAAAAGCGACATCTATCGGGCACATCAGTACCAAGGTTTCTAATATTAATATGGGAGTGGTATTTTTTATACAACTGTGGTAAATGCGTCTTATTCATTACGTGTAATCAGAACTAGAAATCTCTTACAGAGTCGCAGTCCTGAGATCATTCAATATTGATGGCGCACATCGTGAGTAGTTTGGAGCCTCGTAATAAGTAAGGAAAATGCATATTGCAGAATTACATTGGCACTGCAAATGCACACTACCTCACCGTATTAAATTATAAAATTAAAAAAATATTTTTACCGAAATTCCTGTACACACTGTCCCTATACATACCTACGTGTATGCTTTACAGCCCAAATAATCAATATTAATTTTATTTGAACATAAAGTCATTTAAGTCCAATTTGACCACTTTCATAAAACTCTGAAACTAAAATTCGAACAATACGACGTTTAACTAAACACTGTCACACAGACAAAAAAAATTTTTTCATAAGCAACCCATTATTAATTGGTACTAGTAAGGCTGGCAACCCTAGGTCGTTCAAATGGATGCGGCCGCAGCAATTACCGCTATGGGCTCGCCGGAAAGGCAAAACCGATTCACAGGCCCCGTGTTTACGTAACTGTACAGACGGCAATCACCACACTACTACAAGACATGATTATAATTAGTTATATTTTGTGTGTAAATGTTATTGTTGTTATAGTCCGTCAGAGCCCGATATGTAGCCGTTTTGCGAAATGTCTTGTGTATCCAAAATTTTTGACGAATGCCTGACGCATTACTTCGACTCGCTCGCATTAAAAAAGGTTAATTAAAGGTTACAGCAATGTTCGCATTGTTGTGTTCCGGTGTGGGGGTAAGATAGCCGGTGAAATTACTAGCATAGAGGCATTCTATCTTCGTCCTCCGGGTAGGCAAGCACTTGTGACTCCTCTGGTGTTGCAGGTGTTTATGGGCGACGGTAATCGATTTCCATCAGGCGATACGTTTGCTCATTTGCCCCCTATGACATAAAAAAAAAAAAAAAAAATCTTATTGAGTTTTGAATTTGATGCTATGTCGAGGTAAGGTCAGGCTGAAACACGTTTTTGCTTTTCTGACCAAGATTTTTGACAGACCCCAGTTTTGAATAGGCAAGCACAGAAGCGCCGGAGCTTCGTAGTTTGACTACAATATTATACTGAAGCATGTTTAATACTTACAGCAAAATGAAGATAAAATGCTTAGAGGAATTTATTCCATCGTATAGGTAGAAGGGGCAGTAACAAAACTGACGAGCTATGCCAATAACATTGCCAGAAGAGTAGGCGTTAGGGTGGCGCAGGATTTCCGATCTAATTGAGAACCTTGAGACAGGCCTGTATTAAAAATATCAGTGAAGAAGTTATCCCGCCGCTGTACGGTTAAGTCATAACTCATTTATTCATTCACTCATTTAACAATAGGTATACATTGCGTTTGAATGTTTAATTAGGGTAAGACACAGGTTACAATTTTACGGAAGAAGCGGTGGTAGCCTAGTGGTTAGCGCATGCGACTTTCAATCCGGAGGTCGCGGGTTCGAACCCGGCCCGTACCAATGAGTTTTTCGGAACTTATGTACGGAATGTCATTTGATTTACCACTCGCTTTTCGGTGAAGGAAAACATCGTGAGGAAACCACTTAAGCCCAATAAGGCCTAGTTTCCCCACTGGGTTGGAAGGTCAGATGGCAGTCGCTTTCGTAAAAACTAGTGCCTACGCCACATCTTGGGATTTAGGTAGCCGACCCCGATTGAGAATTCATTCTCAAAAAATGGGACAAAGGCTAGGAGGATGACAGGTTAAAATTTTACAATTATTCGATTCCATACCTGTAACAGTACAGTCACGTATTGTATATGGGTAGCAGTCACTGATGAATCCATACGAATTTGAATCATGTCGGGTGGTTCCTGACAATTTCACGTGGGTATAAACCACTTAATACAATAATTAAATATAAAAATAATAAGATATAGGTACCTACTTAAATAATATTATTATATTACTCTTGAAAGTTACTAGAGATTATGTAAATTAATTTTAACGAATTTCTATAAAAAAAAAACAATAAGCAATCTGTTATTCTATTCAATTCTTACTGTCAATTAATTAGTTATTAAAATAAGACATCCATTACTAATCACTGTACACACGAAACAGGAATCCTCATTAAACCGGCACTAGCGAGGAAAGGCGCGCGCGCGCACAAAAATGTAGATAATAACCAGTTACCGTGCCGCGGGCAATGAAATCTCGTCAGAGGAACCGCCACCGACTAAGGAATTTACAGATCTAGTGGATAAAGTTTTGTCATCGTATTTTGACAAACTACCTATAAGTACAAATACTAAATTACAAAATTTGGCGAGACCTAATTATCACCAAGCGGCTCTCAACTATCTGACAGGAAATATTCGTTTTCGAGCATATCATGCAATCCAAGCAGCACAATATCGAAAAAAATCTCATACTAAGTAATGCGTAGTTCATAACTGAATAAACATTTTTCTGTTTTTTTTTCTTTAGGCCAAGTCGGCCAAGACAGGCAAGATGTGCAGACACCATGAAAAGTCGTGGTGTCAGGCAGAGCGTAGCCCATTTGGCCCTTGACCGCGCCAAGTGGAGACGCTTTACATGACATGTTGGTCACGACGCCATGAAGGAAGAAGATTTTGTCGAATCTAATTTTTTGAATGAATTAATTCGTAGGAACGATTCGATTATCGTGCTGTGAGGTTGTTTTTTCAACAACAAGTACAGCAGCCAAGGTTGTTACTTGTTTAGTGCCACCCGGGGGACACGTGCAGGGTTTTGGTGGTAATTCCTGCGGACGTGAGTAACTTCATCCCCCTCCATCCCCTTCATCCCTGTGGCGAGTTCATGTTCAGGTGTGGACGGCGTGAAACACCGAAATGTGATTGCGGGGCACCGGTTCAGTCCATACACCACATCGTCCACGATTGCCCACGACGTAAATACCCTGGAGACCCCCTGGACTTACTAATATTAGGTGGAAACGCAGCCCAATGGGCGAAGAACTTGGATGTTAATTTGTAAACAGACTCGAAAATAAAGCCATACGATAATAATAAGAATAATGAATTAATTTAAGAACGCAAACTAAACACGAATTATAACTTTATACACGATAAATTACAAAACTACAATGGTAAAGCATAGAGGTGTCGATGCGAGTCAATCTTTATCGAACAGCCTTCAGACTGAAACCGCCGATAGGTACTTCAAGAATAAAAGACTACTAAATGGTTTTCTCCCTTAGGTAGGTATACTATACCACGTAGCACAGGTACTGCATAAGAGCTTATACAGCCCTTGCTCAGCTTATTACAGCTATGTAAAGGCTGTACAAGGGTTTATACATCCTATTTGCTACTTAGGATTGGATGTTTATACAGGGTGATCAATCGAAATGGTCCAGTATAGGGGGAGAACGAAGAACCATGGCGTCGATTTTAGATTTAATCGAAACTGCATGTTTTTTTTTTTAGTTAGGTTATGTATGAAATTATGTATGAGATTTATTAAAATATAATGTTAGTTTGTATTAAATCTAAAATCGACGTTATTGTTCCTAAGAACAGAATTTCCTATCAGGAAAAAGTATTATTCACTTTAAAAAGTTGGTTGAAATTATCAATAGACTTGTCATACTATGAAAAAACATAATTTTAAAAGGAATAAGGCCTGGCAAGCCCGCATTGTATCTACGTAATCTCGGAATGCGCTACGCCGGTCTCAGTACGTGTCTGCGAGAGTAGTACAAGTAAGGCCGCAGTCCAAAAAACCGGTCCCTGCACCAGACCTTGCGCGATGAGTCAAAGAAAGCCACTCCGCTGACCTGAAAACCTTACGATGTATGTAATTAATCTCTTGCCATTGTGTTTTTGCTACGATTCGCTAATTCAAAGGCAAACTAGCCCGCGATTACCTATAAAGTGTTGGTTGAGACTAATTTAATCCCAGTCCAACACATTTTATTACGTTTCTAGTAAAACGATATTGTAATAAATCAAATTGTATATCGAATAAAAAATCCGGCCTGGCGAGTACATTTATTAAATATTTGCTGTTTGTATTTATTTAATGAATTATCGACAGCATTGCGCGTACTTGTTTGTATTGTATTAATCGTACTATTAATTATTTCGGCATCTGACTTGTTCACGAACTATTAACAACTGGTGGAATTTAAATTCGGCAATAAAGTGCATTGTATTCACTAATTATGAAGTGGTTAGGTTACTCGGTCACTCGATAATCGTGCATGTTTAATGTAATTTTAAATGTTGTGTAATCCTGGATTGAACAATTTCGATATCGAGGCAAATTATTGTGATGAATAGTTATTAATAATTAACTGCTTTTTAAAGTATCAACATGGTACATATTTAAAGATAATTTTTATAACAATAGGGGACTTAATCATGTTTAAAATAGTGTTTATTTAATCACCTCGACGTTTCGAACGTGACGTGTTGTTACGCTCATGGGCTCGACGGGACACGTCCCTTCAGGGGAGTGGGATTATTAATTACCTCGACGTTCTCGTTCCCCTGAACATACCCCCCCACTTTCAGGAGAGGGGGCGATTTACACGATTTTCAAACTATTATAATAAAACGGGACTTAATCGCGTTCAAAAATTGTTTATACAATTACCTCGACGTTTCGAACGTGCGGAATTAACAGTTCATCAACAATTGATGCCGGCCTTTTCAGTTCCTTCGAGACGTCGAAATAATTAAATAAACACTTTTTGAACGCGACTAAGTCCCTAAATTGAATTCTGTCAATAAATATTCCATAATAAGAGCATGACCTACCCTCGTCATTTCGCTTTTACGCCGATTCTCCACCGTGTCACGGCTAATCTAAACCTCGGCTATCGTTGGAAACAAACGCCGACCCTCATCAGAGCCAAACGCCGTATGAAAGGAGCAATCATTCGTGCATTTTAATATTCAAAATAGACTGCTAAAGTCCCAAATATGGCGTCCCGCGGGGGCCTATACCGACACAATCTGCCTCTAACTGTATTACACGGCATTCGATATTTTTTCTCCCGGATTTATTGCTCTAGAGCGAGGATTTACAGCGTTGACCGAAATGCTTACCCACAGCATTTTGTTAGCTTTTTATAGGCAATTTGTTACCTTGTGTATCTTTTTGGGATTCGTGATTACCCCCACAAATTGAACTCTTGACATCGTTTTCTGGTTTAGTCGTATTGGACGCTGAGGTTTATGTGCTTGGTTGCTTAAAGTAGGGCAAGTCTCTGAGTAAGGGTAGGGATTTACGGTTCCGTACATAAGATATATGACACAAATAATACCGGAAACTTTTTTTACTGGAAAGTAACGTCTAAATGTACCTATAAATAAAAAATAACTAAAAATATATACTACAACTTTACACAAACCGATGTAATCCCACACAGTAAGCTATAGTATAGGCTTGTGTTATGGGCACTATTAGGACGATATAGATACTTAAACGTATGTAGATAAATACATTCTTAAATATATAGAAAACATCCATTACCTAAGGAACAAATATATGTATCCATACTAATCCATACTAATATTATAAAAGCGAAAGTGTGTCTGTCTGTCTGTCTGTTACCTCTTCACGCTTAAACCGCTGAACCGATTTAGATGAAATTTGGTATATAGATAGTGTCAGTCCCGGGGAAGGACATAGGATACTTTTCATCCCGAATAAATTAGTGTTCCCGTGGGATGAGCGGGTAACACTGCGGGGCACAGCTAGTATTATAAATGCGAAAGTGTGTCTTTCTGTCTGTTACCTCTTCACGCTTAAACCGCTGAATCGATTTTGATGAAATTTGGCATGGAGATAGTTTAAGATCCGAGGAAGGACATAGGATAGTTTTCATCCTGGAAATTATCCCTAAAAAGATTGAAAAGTGAGTAAGTAATTCATGATGACATTGATGACCCTGTAGGAAATTTAATTATTAGACCAAAAGCACAATTGCTCTTACATTTGCTTAGGCGCTTTTAATAATCCCTTTTATTAATTAAGGTGATTAAGTGGATATGGATATCTATCGTGTTGTACGAGGTTGCTTTCATACTTCCAAGTTCCACGCGGACGTAGTCGCAGGCAAAAGCTTGTATGAAATATAAAAATATTTTTAACTGTAATGTTTAATATAACTCGGGATTTCAATTCTCGAATATTGTCGGCCTGAGGACTGAGGTCAAGAGTGAAAATAATAATTCAACATGAAACGGTAAAAAAAAAACTTACATTAAACTTTGAAGTCATAACTCTCTTAGTACATTTTACAACTAGTGTGAAAAGAATGTCTTTTTACCACTAGTACCGAGGTATCTTGCCACGAGCTGAAAGCGAGTGGCAAGACTCGGTACGAGTAGTAAAAAGACATTTCACACGTGTTGTAAACGACGTTTTTTAATGCAATTGCGAAAAAATAATAAATTAATATATCATTGCGATAAAATATGCTTGCTTCGAAGTTATTTTTGAACGAACCCATACTTTACAAATGACACTGACAGTGACAACATACTATTGGAATCAGCGCCATCGGCCTCGAGTAGAGAAACTAAATTGACACTTAGCAGTTGACACTGACAGTATTTATAAGGATAATATTTAGCGGTCTTCCGGTCCGTGACTTAAGATGGCCGCATGCGTTTAGGTTTTGTTGTTCGTTATTTATTCATTTTTGTCGTTCAATGTGTAGTATTGATAGCGTATTGTGCAGTGATCAAACGAATGTGTGAATAGCTAATGAAGAATTCAACTTGAAGCGTACATAGCCGTTCCTGGGTCAAGGCCCGATAGTCCGTGTGGTTTTTTGTAAATCGCTATCACTTTACAAAAAGCACGATTTTATCAACTCACCGTACAACGTGGTATCAATCCTCTATCTAGTCGCCGAGTGCGATTGGCAACGAGACATTGGCAGTAATGGTCGCTTAACTGTGACCGGTTGCCATTAAAAAAAAAAAAGAAAGAAAGATAATATTTAGCTTACCACAGCCCAATGCACATAATTATAATACTGAAACGACATTAATTAGAACCTTTAACATTATCAAAACAGAAGTACAAGACATTACAGTATCAACAAACAGAAACAGATCATGCAACAAGAGTTTTAGTGCCAAATTTGTGATCTGCGACATGTGACCAAGGACACGTTTACAACTAAAATATCATGAATTGTTTGAATATTTGAAGACTATCAAGGATAAATAGAGGTAAAAGAAACATTAAATCACATTATTAGTTATGTTTCAGGTTATTTTTTTGAACAAGAAGCTGGTGAAATCTATAAATGTTACTAAATTATTAACATTTTGCAGGTCCCTAACAAATTGGCGGAAGGATAATATTCACTCAAAGCGGCTCCTAGGAAGTCAACCAGTCAATTACTATGTACCTACAACTGCTGCTCAAGTGCCACGTTGATGACCATGTTTAGAAGAAATCATGATTATGTTTAACATTACGAAAAGACAACTATATCAAATGAAATCTAAGAAGAATTACTTGCTTTTGTGATTAAATGAGAATAAAAAAAATATATATTTGTATTAAAACAAGGTTGATATCAGAAATATTTTATTTTCAGTAATAATTATAGTTAATGGTACGATTAGTGCAGTTCATAGTTATGTTGTGAGTTCTTCCATGTAAATTAAGTGTCTGACTAGTCAGGCATGGTGTATTTTCAGATTCCTGCTGTTGTGATAATTCCTGTGGGTCAAAGTTAGAGGGGCTATGTGTAATCCAAGTGTTGTTGGCACGTGACGGTCCTGGTTGGTTAACAGGGCTGGGTGTAACCAAAGTGTTGTTAGCATGTGACGGTCCTGGTTGAGGTTCAGTATTAACAGGTACATTAAGACCAGATTGGAATGTGGATGACGAAAATTCTGTGGACTCTTGCGACTTTACTTTACATTAATTGATTTTGCAATTTGTTTTCCAATTTTTAATTTGTTATCAATGGAGTTTTCTATGTATCCTTCCGCTACATTACTTGACCGCCGACCTCCATGCCTCTTCAAAGTTGTTATGTCAGCTCCTGAGTCGGGAAGTAATGTAGCAGAGGTTCTCCTAAATGCATGTCCGGTGTAAAGATTTGCATCAGGCAAATTTAAGTACTGAGCGATATCTCTCGGCATATTCCCAAACTTGTTTAAGCCTATTACCTGGGCAGTGCACCTTCCTCTTTGAAAATTCTGAAAGAATCGGTCACTTTTGCCCTTAGAAGACCGCAGACTCTGATATTTCTTGACTATTTCTGCAAATGGGCCGTCAATAGTGAAGGACCTGGGAATTTTATTTTTTGTATTTGGTATTTTGACAAGAAGTATGTCCCCATGTGTTTCTATATCTTTTACTGATACATTTGTGAGCTCTTCGCGTCTGCATGCGCCACAGTTTCCAAAGATAAGAGCAACCTATGAACAAAGTTACATATTTATTATATATTGTAAGACAATTGTTTATTTCATTCTATTTTTTTTAACTTCCTACTTTATTTTTAGAGTTAATTTACTTAAATTGTGTACATATTTTATTAGATTTATATTTAAGTTTATACCTTTGTATATGTTGCTGATCTGGAGCTTCATTAATAAACGTCTCAATTTGTTCAGCTGTTAGTACCTTCGATTTTTTACTCTGAAATCCTGCACTTTGCCTTTTTAAGAAAGCAGTCAATCTGGTGTAAGTTTTTATATCTATGTCATGTTTTAACTTTATAACAGCTTTCAACATAGAATATTTTGACCATAATGTTGATGGCCGATAGGTTTCAGACAGCTCTTGAAAATAGGCCATCAAAACAGTCTCTGAAAAAGACTTTGCGTTATGTAAGGTTTTCCACTCGATAAATTTTACATAGACGGCATTATATTGGTTTTTAGATTTTTCTGGAATAACACAGTCATTGGCAATTGCTGCTCTAGCACGAATGTCTGGTGGTGTCATATTAATGTTTGAATCACTCATTTTCAATATTTTTTTATAACTTCTCGTACCAAATTATAATATTTATATGCGTTAATGTGTTTAAATAATGTTAGAAGTTATTTCAAAAGGGCGGGCTGATTTGCTTTTAAACTTTTTTTTTCTAGGCATATGCTTGTATCAATCAGCCAAATCAAAGAACGATTTTTAGGAAAGTAAATATTTCATACATAGATACCTAAGACAGAGTAGGCTATAAAATGCAAATTCTTAATATTTTTTCGACATTTATATATTAATGAATACTTTAAATAAATACTCCTAGTATTCGTTAGCGTTTTTAATTTCATAATTTCCAAGTAAAAATCTAATATAAAATTACTGCGTTTCGAAAGTATAGTTTGGAACTAAAAAGTAAAAAGCACTAGTTCGAGAAATTGAGCTTCTCGCACGCTACGCAGCCACAAAAAGTACCACTTTTTGAGCAACTGTATTAAAAAAATTATTTTCAAAACAGTACGACTTATTAAATATTCTTCTCAAGTTTCCCAGAGCTGACCTAAAAATGATGGATTGGGTCCAGATGAGCTAAACAAATAGAAGTAATGTCGTATATTTTCAGCAAATCAGACTCCCGTTTATTAAAGTCGGATTTTTAATTAGCTGGAGTAAACTGACGCAATTTTTATGAGCGCAATTTGATTAACTTTAATTTGGTTTCAACATATCACTTTTTATCAATAAAAGTTAATCTAATATCAGTAATAGAGAGTATTCTCAATTACTGTTCTTCAATAATAATTTCTGAATAATCTTAATAACGAAAATATAAATTACGACATCTGTCAAATCACTCTGGCTAATTAAAAATACAACTTTAGATATTTTGTTATAAAATGATTGTTGGGAAATGTTGTCTATCTTAATTATTTTTTTCTATTAACATTTATTGTATCCAGAATTTACCTTTAAATGTCAACTTTTCAATATCACCCAATGCCGGCCGTTACCTATACGACTGATATATCGCTCATATTGTAAATAACAATGGCATTAGACCCCAGCCCGCATGCTTCACGTCTCTTGTCACGCGACATAGTATCACCCCTCACTCTCTTCCAGTACTGTACAGAAAGAGATAGGTAGAAAGTGTCGCGTGTCACAGTTGTGCTAGAACTGCAGGGCTAAATAAACAAATTTGTTTTGACGACGTGGTTGGCACAGCTGCTTACTGAGCCCGCGGTCCCGGGTTCGAAACCCAACAAGAGCAAATATTCGTGTGATGAGCTCGAATAATTATTTCAGGTTGATGGGTTACCTATATTTGAGGATGTATAATTGTATATTTATGTATCTCACTTAAACCAAAACTCGTCTTTTAGTGTTAATCAAGTGTAAGATACGAGGATTTGAGAGCAGCCAAAGATATTTGAACGAGCGAGCGAAACGTCGCCGTTTCAGTAACATTACCATGAGTTTACAGTGACTAGGTACTCGCTAGCGACTACGTAAACGATTAGTACGGACAATTGTAGTTCTACAAAGTAACCACCAGGGGTGCCGGGCGCTGTAATATTATCCATACAAATCGTATAGTATACGTACTCGCTAGCGAGTACCGCCAAAACATATTTCGTATGTCTGGCTCAACGCGGCTATAGGCCGCATTTCTTTCTTTATTTATTCAGTTTTTTCTTAATCAATTCTCGTGAAATTATCGCCCCCTGCCTGCTATACGGCCACATCTCAAAAAACCATTTTTTCGAGAAATCGCTTGTTAAAGTTTTGGCAGCGTAGTGCGTGGTAGTAAAACGGAGATTACTCCCTGAGTTTTGGGTCAATTAATTTTTGATTTAGCTCTTTTTACTCAAGATGATATAATGCTTTAAATGAATACATTTTTTTTGTATAAAACATGTATATTTTTTAAGATACAAGGCCTTTAAGTCAGGTACTTAGAGTTGTGGCCGTATTGCAGACACGTTTTGTTGAAATTTTGAGATGCGTCCAAAACCGCAGAAGAAAATTATGGGAAAATGGTTACGTGAAAATATAAATACACCCACCAAAATAGTTAAAATACCTTTATTAATCAACTTTTGTTTACAGTAAGAACATCACTGTAAGCGATAATCAGTGCATCCAGCTTTTCTAATTTTAGGTTCAGGAATACTGGACGAAGACTGGTTCGATTCAGAGTAGCAATTTATGTGAGTCGGTATTTACTCACAGTTCTATTCTGGCATAGTCTCGAATAATAGAATTCCACTTAAGTTCAACCGCTCCAAAAAATAGCCATACTGAAACCAGGTAAGCCAGGCGACGACCCAAAGAGTTACCGACCAATTGCTCTACTTAGTTACGTCTACAAACGTTTGGAGAGGCTAATCTACATCGAATCGAATCTATTGCCGACAAAATAATTCCTTTGGAACAGGCTGGATTCCTTAGTGGCCGGAACTGCGTGGATCAGGTAATGCAGCTCACAACGTCACAACACACATAAAGGCTGGGTTTGAGAGGAAAGAGAAAATTATCGACCTCTCAGCTGCATTCGATACCGTATGGAGACAGTGACTTTTCTATAAGCTCACGACCGTGGTGCCCTGTAGAAAGATTGTGAGACTAATTAACACTATGCTCAGCAATAAGGGAATGTATCATCTACCTTGAAGCACTCCAAGCAAAGTCAGGAAGCTGATAGACTCCCGCAGGGATCGATCCTGGCCTTGCTCCTGTTCAACCTACAACTCGCGATCTTGAATATCTTGGGAAATACTTTAAAAAATGGCGACTGCAGTCCGTTGCTAGTAAAACAGAAGTTGCGACATTCCATCTCTGCAACTAAGCAGCAAATTATGGGCCAAAAATCGGCTTCAGAGAGACGGCGATGAAATTAAATCCTACACCAAAGTACTTGGGTGTAACTCTAGACCGCAGTCTCACCGCCACATATTAGTTAGGGAAAAAGCTACAGACGCGGAATAACATACTCCACTGACTAGCGGGAACTGCTTGCGGAGCAACAGCTGATGTGCTACGCACTAACGGTTTTAGCCAAGTTTACTCCACGGCAGAGTATTGCGCGCCAGTTTGGCTCAACAGCGCACATGTGCATCGGGTGGACGTATAGCTAAACCAAACCATGCGATGTATATCGGGAACCATCGAAATGTAAACCTCTGGTTTGGCTGTGTTGAGTCATATAGCTCGCGCCGAACTAAGAAGACATCAGGCACTGGTCCACGAAGCACAAAAAGTCGTGGATCGTCCCGATTTGCCCATTCATGCAGAGCTCGCAAACTAGTGGTGGGTCGTTGACGGTTTTCGCATCAACGAAACGAAACGTTAACGTAGAAACCGTCAACTAGTTGACAAACTAGTTAATTTGTCAACTAGTTTCTTACGCCATTTCTAAGATATGTGCGTCGCACTCGCAAGAAGTTAAATCATTAAATCAACGATGAACGATAGCAGCGCTGGCGACATTTCGTTTCGTACGTGAACTCGTTGACGGCGTCAACTAGTCGAAGCGTTCATTCGTAACGTTTCGTTCGTTGACGAATGATAGACGGTTTAATCAACTAGTTCGTTGAATCAACGACCACCACTATCGCAAACCCGCCTCATCGGTTGAAGTCGCGGCACCCACCGTACCATACTGCTCGAGACCTGCTGCAATCAAATTCTAACCTATTTGCAACTCAAATCACCCGACTTACTTAGAGATGCAAGTATAAATCCCACGGCAAAACCTCCTGGCTTCATTCTGCCTCGAAAACAATGGATCTGGTCAACAGGCTCAGAACTGGGAGTGGGCGATCCCGAGACTTCCTCTACAGATGTGGTTGGAGAGACTCACAGTATAACGGCGACCCTGCAGACTTGTTGGTCCTCGGTAACGACGCAATTCATTGGATAAAAGATCTTGAATTTAACTTATAATTGTATATAAATGACTACATAATGGGAAAAAATTATTACAAATAAAGATAAAAAAAAAACATACAAAAAGGCGGCTAAAACTATTAGAAAATATTATGCTACACGAATAAATTAAAATAAATAATAAGTACTATACGTACTTACTGTTGTGACACAATCATATGCCCTTTAATTCGCTTATCTTTAAAGAGATTCATCGGAATAACACTCGAATAATCTTTTCACCTCACTAGCTCGGAAAGCCCAGTTTGTTTGTTTGATATCTATTGAGAAAATCGCTTTTTATCCACATGCGCCTACAATTTCTCTGCTTTGCCCTAAGGTTGACTGGTAGAGAATGCCGCATGGCATTAAGTTCGCCTTTTGTACGTTAAGTTTTTCTTTTGTGCAATAAAGTTTAAATAAATAAATAAATAAATGTGGAGAAAGAGTTTTGACATTTGAACGCAGCTAAAGTAAAATTTGACATCTAACAAAACGTAAAACGTTAAAAGCTTAGATTATATAATAGACATAGATAGAGCGTTGATGACGTCACAGCGTAAGGAGCATAAACGTCAAGATGGGCTGTATCGGTCAAATGCGGCTGTAAATGTCAAATTATTATGCTACCATATTAAGTAAACGAGTAAGCATGCGATGATGACAACCCTGACAATCCTTTTCAACTTAGTCGCATTATAACGTCTGTTTTTGGCGAAAAATAAACATTATTAATATTTGTGTTTTTAAACGAAAAAAAAGTGTGAAAGTGCGTGCAAAACTTAGAAAATGTCGGGCATTGTGCGCGGATGCAATTCGCATTCTGGGAGAGAAGAAAACTTGGGTGAAAATATAAGTTTTCATTAGTAAGTAATTCAGTATTGTTTTTTCAGCAAATGTACCAGAAATTATGTTAATATTAAAACTATAAGCTTAGAAATAGGATTATTATTGCACGCAAATGATATCTAAGTAGGCTACAATTAAAATAAACATAGAAATAGTGATAAAAACAATTATGTTAATTTCTGTCGTGAGGTTACTAGTGACGTAGAAAAAGTTATCGATAATTTGCGATTCTGTGAATCAGTCACTTTGGTCAGGTGTATATTTAAAAAAATCAATGACGTTTTGGTGGACATTTTTGATACCGTATGTTATATTTGTTTACATACATATAGAAGGTTAAATTTAAATAAATATTTTAGTGTGTCCACGACGCCAAGCTGTCTAGATATCTTTATTAATTTTCATCTGTTAGAAATATGAAATGTTATCAATCTTATGTTTAATCAGCAAGGTGAGAGAAGGGAAGACTGTAAAATAAATGTATTATAAATGTATAACAATTTCAATTGTTTTTTTTTTTTTGGTTCATTCCGTTAGTTTGCATAATAATTTTCTAATAACCACAGTCTAGTTCCATCGTCAGACGTAACCAATATACTAAATTTCAGCTTGATCGGTGCCCAGAAGAGTCAATTTTAATCTACTTTTCCCTTTTATATTTACACGATCAGACAAAAAAAATGCCTAAAAACCTACAGAGTTCGCTAGCCGTGCAGTGCATAATTGATTATAAATGGGTACTTTACGTCCATTAAGAATATGAGTGAATGTCGAAGGAATTATTTGTATTGTACGATAACATCGTATCTGTTATTAAGTAATCAGAGCTTTGACTTGGCTTTTTATTGAATCTTCAGCTAAAACAGCAGTCAAGTGGCTTAGAATTATTTTCAAAGTGAGACTCAATTTAATCGCAATACTTAATCTTGTTCTTTTTTATAATGCTCTGTTTTTCATATTCTCACGAATATAATAATAATAACGGTCTTATAGCGAAGAGGCACGACAAACATCTTAAGAGACTCGCTAGATGGCTGGATCAAGGGCCAGATACAGAAGGCGGTACCTACTCCTGGACACGGCGCGCGGTTCCTGTCTCTGCAGCCCTAACTACCAGTAGCCCGGGCCCCTCCCCGCTGCCGGCGGCACCCTAGGTTAAGTTTTTTTATAATGTATTAATATTTTGTAATAAAATATCGCGATAGACCCGGTTCAATAATTCTTAATTATGTGTTCAAACCGCGAGAGTATAGTGTTACATATTTTGTAATAACTGTGTATATTTGTGTATTTTTATATACCTAAATTTATTGTAAAAATACTTAACCTAAGATATTTAATGGATTTACGAAATAATAATATTTAAGTGAAACCAAAGCTACGGACATAAAAATCACTTAAAAATCCGTGTCAATGTTTTTCTTTTCATATAATCTTCAATGTAAAGCCTTAAATTTAAAGACGTAATTTTTTTGGAACAGCATCAAATCAATCCAAGTTAAAGCTGTTTATTTATTTAATAAGTTGATGAAGTTATTAACTTGATAACTTTATCAACTATATAATTGTAGTTTTATCGATATCGGTACGATATCGATAAAATGTATTCGGGCATCACTACAACGAAAATTTTGACACATGGGCTTGTACATTTTTTTAAAAGACGTAACTGACAAATATACTGTCATCTCGTTTTTTCTTGCGGAAACTTGACGTGCTTTACAGAGATAGCAATATTGTCGTAGGTTTCTACTAAGTAACACGCTCTCTATTAATTATTCCTTACTCTAAGGTTAAAAGTGCTGAATTTTGAACATCACAATGACTGACTTGCATCGAGTAAAAAACACTAAATGCAGTCTTATACAACTTGATTTTAATTCATAAAATATCATCATTCAACATTAATCTTCATTTTTGTTGTAAACACGGATAAAATGTTCTGACAGTCCAAGTAAGTCAAGTGCGAACAAAACGCATTCGAAATAATTAAAAAAAAAACTTTGAATTCATAACTTTTAAAATTTTTCAAGTAAATATTCGTAAGTTCTTCTAGTTTGCTTTTTTTTTTAAGTGATTAAAAATGAGTGATTCGAGTGACGAATTACGGAAAACCGTGCAAAATGCGGACATGAGCTTATTTCCTGAAAAATCCCGTTTAAAATACCTACATGAAAGCTAATTAGACCTTAGTTTTAATAAATGGGAAATTGTTTGATTATTGCAGATATTTTTCAAAGATATAGTACAAACCCTTTTTCTTATTTCCTCGCTGTAGTGAGGTGAAAAGTTTTGTGTTATACACGGGTGAAAAGTTATTTTACGTCTCGTATATTGAAACACTCGCTACGCTCAGGATTCTATTTTGAACCACTCACTTCGCTCGTGGTCAATCATAGGATCCTTTCGCTAGCTCGTGTTTCAAATAAACACTCGCGGGTAAAATACAACTTTCCCCCCTTGTATAACAAATAACTATTACGCCTTTAGGACGCAACTCAAAAAAAATATTATAAATTAATGTTATACAGCCATAACTCCAAAGTGGCTGTCTTGCAGGGAGTCAACTGACAATTTTTGGTCAGATCCATAAGGCCACTGGTGGAAAAAAGGCTTTTAAGGACACTTTTTCTTATATCTCTCGAAATAAGGTCGTAAATTAGACAATTCTGAATACGAATAAGCAATTATCCAAAAAAAATTTTTTTTTGAGATGTGGCCGTATAGCAGGCAAGGGGCGTTATATGTGAGTAGAGCCGGTTCAATATTTAGCTACTTTTTGGCGTGTCAGTTTTTCGAAACTTTTCAAAATGGCGGATGAAAACGTACAAATTCAAATTTCAGCCGTTTGGAATCAAACGGGGGGAGGTCTACAGCTCATAGAGCCATAAGTTTAGTGAGTCATGAATATCAACAGACGATTGTGTGCGCATTAGTGAACTTTACCGTTTACTGTGACAGTAGTCGCTAACGATTGCGTAAATGATTCGTATGAAGGATTGTACTTGTAAAAATTGGGCAATTGCGAGTCTGACTCGCGCATGAAGGGTTCCGTACCTATATATATATATATAATCTGTAACAAGTTTGTTGTATGGGAGCCCCCCTTAAATGTTTATTTTATTTTATTTTTAGTATTTGTTGTTATAGCGGCAATAGAAATACATCATCTGTGAAAATTTCAACTGTCTAGCTATCACCGTTCTTGAGATACAGCCTGGTGACAGACGGACGGACGGACGGACGGACGGACGGACGGACGGACGGACGGACGGACGGACGGACGGACGGACGGACAGCGAAGTCTCAGTAATAGGGTCCCGTTTTTACCCTTTGGGTACGGAACCCTAAAAAGTAACCGCTAGGGGCGCTGTGCTATTCTCCATACAAATCATTTACGCTAACTCTAGCGAGTATGGTCACGTTGACACATGGTAAGGGTATCGATTCCGGTTGTGGTTAGTCACACGTAGTACGTGACTTATGTTTATTTATGTAAAATAACTACATACTTAACTCGAATATTCGGTAAGAACTCGTTTCACCAAATTGGGAAAATATAAATAACTTAAGAATGATGTAATCTACTATTATTAAATCAAAATGAAACAATATATATATAAAAATATAATTTATACTCAATTTTATTTATGTGGCCCTTTTTATAACCAATTTTTATTTGGACTTTATGACTGCAATACATTTTCATTACAAATATTCCAGTGAATAAAGAGGGGTTGTAAATTACAAACGGTCCCGTAGTTTTGAATTTTTGATATGTTTGAGGAGGGGTCCTCCGCGCCCGCCGCCATATTGAAAAAACCGGCAATTTCTGCAGATTTTTGGTTATACATCGTTTAGGAGCATTTTAGGTAGAAAAAATCTGAGACAATGTTGTAGACAATTAAATTGACTATAATTTACATTTTAAATTTTGTTTCAAGGAGAGATAGTTACGGCGATATGCACTTTTAAAAAAATATAAAAAATCGCAATAACCAGAAATGTATCAAACATAGTTAGTTATATATATTATATATTCGTTTAGGAGCATTTTAGCTAGAAAATGCTTAGGCAACGTCATACAGAATTAAATTGACTATAATTTACATATCCAAATTTGTTTCTAGGACAGATAATTACGAAGATAGGTATATAAAAAATAAAGTCACATTTTCCGGAAATGTATGTTAAAAATGTACACGGGTTTTTTAAGCAATTAAATTTCCTACAAGTTTTATTTTGATACTACTTGTTTTCCTAGACTAGTCCGTAACTAAATTACAGCGTTCTAAAGCCTGAACTTCGACTAATTTCCGGAAAATGCGACTTTAACAGTTTTTTTTATTTATGCATAATTATCTCTGGAACTAACCGTCCTTGAAATGTAAATTATAGTAAACTAGCTGTGCCCCGCGGAGTTACCCGCTCATCCCACGGGAACACTAAATTTATTCGGGATCCTATGTCCTTTCCCGGGTCTCAAACTATCTCCAAACCAAAGGGTATAGCCGTGTTTGTATGGGGCATCGGCCCCAGAAGCCAAATCGATTGCCGTTTTGCTAATATATTAGCCCAGATGTAAGATGCAATTTTCCAAAAAAAAGCTCCCTGAAATACTTCAGGTTTTTGATAAAATTAAAAAAATCGAAAATTGGTTTTCATTTTCTTTTATCTAAACTACTTAACAGATTTTTTTGTAACTTATACCTATTATGTAGATAATAGAGATGTATTATTTAAAAAAAAAATGGATTTCCAAATATCCTTATAAGTAATGAAATTTTCACTTTTAATTTTTCAATAATTTTTTTTTTTATATTTCGAGATAGGGACCCACCAATTTTGGCTATTTTATGTATAAACTAATATTCTATGATATATATTTTTTTCAAAAACATTCACTTGGATCAACATATCCAAAAGGAAACAAACTTATCGCCTGGTGTCAATTTTTCTGACAGTACTTTTCAAAACCTCGAATCTAGTTTGTTGATTGATACTGAGATACGAGCTTTATTTTAAGTAGGTATTTGTTACTTAGTTAGTTTTGGTTGTCAACAGACGTTATGGTATACCATACATTTATTGGATTTAATATGCCTAACTACTCGTACAAGAATCGAATAAAAATAACATAAGAGCATCGTCAAAATTAAAGGTATATAGTACAAACAGCAACACATCTATAGTCAGATTTTTTTTAAACACACATTTGACACATTACAAGATTATGTATTATAGCGTAAATCTGCACTACCGATTGAATTTAATATAAAAAAAAAAACAAGCAATGATAGTGGTTTTTGAGGTATCTATATCTATAAACGTTTTTAACTTTCTATTTGATACAATTGAGTTCATGTTATATTTGTTCTTATCACGGTGTTGAAGTATTTAAGGATAATAGATTATTACATACGTGCATTTTTTTTAAAGCTGTGTTGTGTCCAAATCTTGCGTTTCAATTCATGTGCTATTTTTCCGTAAATTGGTAGAAATCAATTAAATCGATAAATTGATAACCTGAAGAAAGAACAATAAAAAAAATTACTATTTTACATAGAGAGCTCCAGTGAGTCCGACGGCTCGTAGCTCAAAAAATATTGATTTACACAAAATACATGCAGATTCAAAAAAAAGTTCGTCGATAAAATCGATTCGATCAATCGTTAGATCACTACCAACATCAACAGAGAAGTGTCAAATGTACGCACGCAATGCATGTCAACGTTGATATGGTCTTCCGATGGTCAATTAGATGCGTTGCTGTTTGTACTATAGACATTTTATTTTGACGATGCTCTTATGTTATTTTTATTCGATTCTTGTACGAGTAGTTAGGCATATTAAGTCCAATAAATGTATGGTATACCATAACGTCTGTTGACAACCAAAACTAACTAAGTAACAAATACCTACTTAAAATAAAGCTCGTATCTCAGTATCAATCAACAAACTAGATACGAGGTTTTGAAAAGTACTGTCAGAAAAATTGACACCAGGCGATAAGTTTGTTTCCTTTTGGATATGTTGATCCAAGTGAATGTTTTTGAAAAAAATATATATCATAGAATATTAGTTTATACATAAAATAGCCAAAATTGGTGGGTCCCTATCACGAAAATATAAAAAAAAAAATATTGAAAAATTAAAAGTGAAAATTTCACTACTTATAAGGATATTTGGAAATCCATTTTTTTTTAAATAATACATCTCTATTATCTACATAATGGGTATAAGTTACAAAAAAATCTGTTGAGTAGTTTAGATAAAAGAAAATGAAAACCAATTTTCGTTTTTTTTAATTTTCTCAAAAACCTGAAGTATTCAGGGTGCTTTTTTTTGTAAAATTGCATCTTACATCTGGGCTAATATATAAGCAAAACGGCAATCGATTTGGCTTCTGGGGCCGATGCCCCATACAAACACGGCTATACCCTTTCATCTAAGTCGGTCCAGCGGTTTCCGGTCCGCGGTCGCCACTCAAGAACCTTACTGCCCCGCCCAAACACGATCAAACTGCATAGGTAGGCCACAAAATTTGTTGTTGTTGCGTTTGTTGGTCACAAAATTTAATTCTTCTTACAAAAATTTAACATTTCAGTATTTTATTGTTACCCAACCTATAACCTAAGCTAAAGGGTTTTACTTACTACTCGTATACATTTACACTCTAAAGTTAACAATTTCAAAATTATGACTAACAATTTTATGACAAGCAATATATGTCATGACTTTCAATGTGTATGCGAGTAGAAGTGCCCGTTCCCGTCGTATGCATCGTTATTAGGTATTAAATTGTAAGTACTTGCGACTGATTGGCATGCTCAATTGAGGTGTTTCTTTAGCAAAGATTTAGTTCAGAAAAAGTAAACGAATAAATACGGTTCAATCAAAGATAGACAAAAGTAAAGTTCTTCCTTTGTGCCGCAATCACTCACACGTAAATAAGCAAACTACCTCTATTGTGCTTTTGTTTTCGTTTCGTCAGTACGAAAACAAAGCACAGACAGTAGTATTTTCTCACATGGGCTATAATTTGGAACGTAGGTATTATCCGGTAGTGTTGATTTGGAGATTGCCTCTCCAATATTTCCATATTTTTTACTAATTTGATAATAACGGCAGAGGCGGTATTCGACATTACTAATGTCATTATATTTCTACTTTAGCAATGTTCTCTATTTAAAGTGTCCGTTTAAAGGTAGTTAGTAATAATTACGTTGTTGCGTTCCTGTATATTGATATGCGTGGAATTAAGACAGGTTACATATTGAGACTTATCTAATTTAATGGTGCTCGAAAGGTAGAAAAATAGGTATATATGTCCTAATTAAATAGATAAGGTTCTATAACGTATGGCGCGAGGAAATCCAAAACACTTATTGTCTAATTAATTACGCAGTTTTTATTCCTATGTAGTCATACATTTTTCATAATTCTTGCAAATATCATCCTATTAGATTATCCTATTAGATTTAGAGAGATTAGGTTTGGTCAGGTTAGGTTTGTTTTATAATATAACAATCTCAAATAGTTTACGGTTTGCAAAAAAAAATACTTTCTACGAAATTATTTTTTAGCGAAATAAACCATTCGACGAAAAATAATTCTAGGAGTCTATACCCCGTAATAGGTATCTCATTTAAGAAAAGCCGAATCACAGACACTTTCAAAATTAATTGAGTACGAATTATTATTTGTAAGTCTTTAGAAGTAACTTTAACGCTATGATTCTTAGCTAGATCTCCTTATTTGGTATAAATAGCTGCCAAACAGTTTCGAGTTTGCACTTTAGTTGTATGTGATGCCATATTCATCAAGAAGGTACTCACATTCAGTGGGGTGTCTGGAAACAAAGAAATAGCATTATCATTATAAATTCAAAAAGCATGACGCAACGACCATGCTTGCCTCTAGTCAAAGGACGCTGACATTTCTCAAGCAATTACCTAATCGTTAATGCAAATGATCGCTGCGCCCAAAATTTGGCAAATGGGCTATTGAGGACTGAGGTTTCTTTATTAAAACGAAACGGGACGTAATCAGTCCTATATTCAATAAAGTAATTCATATTTAATTATCATATATATATATTCATATTCAATATTTAATTCATTAAAGACGTATATTGGTAAATTTTGCTTTTGATGCCCTTTTTATAGACGCAGCCCCATATCACGTAAATAGCTGATCAGACAACTAAATGACCTATTACTCGAACAAAAGAAAAAGATATCGACAGGAATAGAGCATCGAGCGTGACGCCGACAGATCGAGGGTCATCGGCAAGGGATGGGAATGGAAAAGAATTTGAAAATTTAGAAGTAATTTCTTCGTACAGATGTAACAGTCACTTAGGTACAAAACAAGGTAGTTGAGTTTGATTTTAGGGAAGGATACTTTTAATGACCAAATAAATATTTTCTGTATCCTCAACGGAACCTTATATTATAAGTGTGTTCTTTTTTTTGACTTTGCAAAATGTTTATGGGATCATTGGCACTCATTTCCTGTACAGTCGCCATCAGATATATCGCAGCAAACAACGCTTTCATAAATATCTGACTCTTATTGTCAGTGCGTTTAAGTGCGTGTTCGGATACTGATGGGTACCTCGTTCACTTCGATGTTTGATGGCGATGACTGTACATGGAAAATAACTCATTATATATCTATCTCCAGATGGCCAGTCTATCTCCTTTGGCCTACCCACCCATGCAAATAATGATAAGTAGAGTCTAAAGTTACCAACTATAATAGATTATAGACGCCAATGGTATATGAAGCTCCCAAGTGATATTTGAATCCTTATCCACTCCTAACCCATTTCTAAAAGATGTAAAACCTCATTTCAGCACAAGACTTACGTAAAGCAAATGACAGTACTCACGGGTCGATTCTGCGGCCGGCATGTTTGTGTTTGCTCAGCAAAGATTGGGCCCGCTTTGCCACGCTGTTTACACGGTCAACATCATTGTGCATAATCACCCTCCTGACTTTTCCTGTGTTTACTTCAGTACAAATCGTTTTTATCCAGAGTGCTCTTTGAGATTCGGTTGTAAACGTCTCGAGGTTTCGACGATGTATATTAAGTAGGGGGGGGTGTTGGCTTAGTAAATTGTAAAACCTTCCTCGCCTGTTTCGAGGAGCTTCGCGATCTCTTAGTATTGAAGTGATTAAAACTTCTGTCGGTTGATGAGTATTTATTCATGAGAACTTAATATTGAAACGTATTAGAAAAAGAGGGGCATAGTCATATTAGAAATTTTACGACACTCATAAGACTTAAGCAGAAAATGCCCCCTTATGGTATAATTATGATAGTCAAATGAAAACAATCAATAAGTAACAAATCCGCATTAAAACGCCCTGGACCTTTTAATAACAAATCGGCAGCCGCACAAAACTTGGTCCTTCCAGCCGGATAGTGGTCTCATGAACATATTACGCTATTTCCAATCTAAGAATGCTCATCGTCAACTCAAACACTCGTGACTGATATCTCTGTAGACATTTACGGATTGGGAAACCCGCTAAAACTTTTCCAATAACGCTGCGCAAACTCTGAGGCGAAATTCTTTGATAAGCGATTTGTAATCACTGCCGCAGAACTCGCGTACCCCGGGGAATTAAAATATTATCCGCGATTACAGCGGCTAATTTACAAAGAATCCGAGAACGCCCACGGCTCTAGAGAAGTCCGGGAATTATTCTCGCTTCCCACCCGGACTGGATAGCGAAATGTCCTTTTAAATTTATATCTTGTTATGATAGTGAATTTTTAACTGTGATCGAGTATAAACTACCTTAGATTTCTGTGAAATTCTGCGGCAGAATCAAAAATACCTGGCAATGTAAGCGGTAAGCGGGTATTTAAAATACTGAAAGAAATAGATACCTGCCTATACTTAGTGCTCGGCTGATTTAGAAGTCAATCCTGCTGAATCAAATTAAATAGATTTTTAGGTTAGAAAATTTTGATATTTCGGGCTATATAATGGCTGAAGGGTGAAATAGAAACAGACGCGTAGATAGAAACAAAAAGGTGTACTAATGTTTCTCGTATAAACTATTAAGATAGACCTATACGAGTATTATCAAAACGGTTGGCCAAAAAGAAGTTCGTCTTCGGCCTGAATTTTGTGTGTATTATAAATGAAATTAGAGAGAAAGGTAATGATGCGAGTGGGCCGAAATTCGGTCGTCAAAGGTCCTGAAGTTTGAAGGCGAACTTTACATTCGCCAATATTGAGCTCTGTGGTTTCCTTGTCTCTGTGTGCTCGGAAATTAATTTAGGACTTATTTATTAGTTTCTCGCCTTATTTCAAACAGGAATTCAGCCGCCCACGCCCGCCCTGTCAAACTTGGGTAGCAAGATTGTCAAGAGTTTTAAACTGTTATATTTTTTGTTTTAAAGTAACTACAGGAAGTTTGTAATGTATGTTAATTTAAGGGGCGTCTTCATTATATTTCATTTATTTTGAATCGTAAAAATTTTCAGTTACAGATAAAAAATACAGAAACTTAATGCATCTCCAGTATTATTTTAAACGACTTCAAATTCGTAACCTTTTTTAAGCATTTTTAAGGATTTCTTTGCAAATTGTGAACGGATGTTCATAAATATAATATCTTTTATATCATTTTATTAAGTAGTCATTAGAAACGAAGAGAAAAGAAGAGTCATTAGAAATCTATCTGTATTTATTAATAAGAATTAATTTTATTTATTTCATATTTTTATGAGATTACGCAATGCTTAAATTACATCAGAGCGTATTACGAGTATGTATATTGATTAGAACTACAGTTATGTGTGTGTGCCATGGACCACAGAATACAATTACATCGGTAAATACGATGGTCGTTCTAGGCAGGTAATAAAAAAATATCCCCAGGCTATCGAATATTCATATTTTAACTTGCCACAGTTAATTTATTGTCATAAAATACGCCACATAAAAACAGCACGACAAAACCGCAAAGTAGCATTGATCAATGCAATAACGTTGGTGCGAGCTGCATTCCAAATACGGCTCTTGACATTTTTATTTGGCATCGTACACAATCAAATCTAGCATTTACTCCTTTATCATACAGCGCAAGTTAAGGCACGTATTTATGCCGTCTAAGCTTTGATACGGAACCTCTCACAGATTTAGAAATGTCAAAGTTTGGTCGAGGCCGCCCGCTTCACCCACATGCGTATAAAGTCATGTTTGTACTCCAATTTGATTGTATCTTAGCTATCGAATCTGTATCGGTACCTATGTTGTACATACGAAAAGGTATTTGCTGGATGCTGGTTTGTTTCTCTTGCACAAACCATCGGTATTTACTATATTATTGTATAATCCAAAGTTATATGAATGTTATCGTAAAATAACCGGCTGTTTGTAGTTTTTCGGGTACCGTACCCAAAGGGCAAAAAACGGGACCCTATTACTAAGACTCCACTGTTCATTTGTCTTTCTGTCTGTCTGTCTGTTTGTCTGTCTCTTCGTCTGTCTGTCTGTCTGTCTGTCTGTCTGTCTGTCTGTCTGTCTGTCTGTCTGTCTGTCTGTCCGTCGATCTGTCACAAGGCTGTATCTTATGAACCGTGATAGCTAGACAGTTGAAATTTTCACAGATGTATTTCTGTTGCCGCTATAACGACAAATACTAAAACCAGAATAAAATAATACATTCCAGATGCAAACTCAACTTAACCCGGCCAGTTTAGATGGGAAAGTGTGTACGGAACCCTTGGTGCGCGAGTCCACCTCGCACTTGCCCGGTTTTTAAACCCTAGTATTCAGTTGTATTTCTTTTTGGTGCCTTGTTTCATTGTAACTGGATTATTTAGTGCCAGTGGAGCGTGAGTAAAAAAGTCAAACACAAAACTGGCCGGTGATTGTCAAGGCTGGGCAAAAAAGTTGGAATGATTTAATTGACAGTACGGTTTATTACATTTTAAATGTTAGATGATACTCGTTTAACAGGAAGTTATTAACCCAATTTAACGGCAGATCTAATACCATATTAATTTAATTTTGAAGGAAGTCATAATATAGTACCTATAAATTTCGTGTACAGTTATTATTTACGAGGCTCGTAATGCTGCTAAGCTTGGGGAGGCACTATATGATCTGTGGGGAGGCATTTGTCTAGCAGGCATTCGAACGAGATATTGAACATTATATTGCCAATGAATTAAACTTCTATGGCTCCACTATCTTTATGTCATATCCAGAGACCGGACGGATGGGTGTCATAATTATGGGTGACACGATGTCCTGTTTTTAATTGACAATCTTCTAACCCCTGATTAAGTAATCATATTTGAAAAGTTGGCCGCTCTGGTCTTCATTCAAAGTTGCTGGATTTGATTAATTAAGACCTAGATATTTAAAAATAATCTGGCTACCATAAAATTCTGATACACGCCAGTTGACATCACTATCAAAGAAGATTTAACAAACAGAACGAAATAATCTCTTCATCTGTGGCCTATATGGTCATCAGAGTGAAACAAAGTCCCATTAAAATATACATTAGTCCAGTTATCTCAAAAACCATGGGAGTTTTAATAGAGCTAAAACGAGAAGACTTTTTTCTGGACCAATTTAAGCTCTATCGGAGGTTAGATGGTTGTCTATTAAACACATGACGCCGTGTATAACGCCCATTCGTCCAATCTCTTGTTATAGCACGCAACACTCAATAGATCTTTGGAACGGCGAAGCCATATTTTATAAACCAAGTTGAAAGGTTACTCTAGTAAGGGTTAGGGGGCTTGGCTTTTCTTGGGTTCTGATTTTACAGCGAGAGCGTTGTAACTTTGTGAGTCTTGGCTGTCAATTACACGTGAAATATTTTTAGTCCAAATGACTATTACCTATCCTTCTGCTGTACCCATAACAATATTAACATTTAGAAATGCAAACGGCAACGTAATCTTATGAATGTGAGAAGACGTTTACTTCTTGTGAATATGCTAGTAAAATAATACTCATTGCAGTTAAAGTTTGTATTCGTAGTTGGATATTTAGTAAAACTACTCAGAAACTTAAAATTCGTAATTAGTTACCACAAGTAAAACCAGGTAATAAAGTTTCACGGCAGCAGTATCGATCCGACATAGGTGAACTGTCTTATCCGACACGGTTATAATATAACTAACATTGCGTATGCAGATGTGGAAACAAATAATAAATACAACATGCAGTTATTCAAAGCTGTCTTACCGACATAACTGTTTTGGAATTATGTTAAGAGGCCTAGCATTATATTTAGTTGGACAACTTACATAATTACCTAGCTGCTTCAATGTCACCGCCGCCGTGAAAGGTGCAATGAGGAAAACCGTCGCACAACCGTTGCAAACAGCGCTTTGCATAACCACTGCTACGAAGCCTCATGATTCCAGAAATTAGTGTAATATAAGTGGGTGTTAGAGATGCTGCTCATTCCATGGACGGCCAAGAGAGAGAATATCTATGCTTAAAGCTATTTACTTTTTATCTAAAGTTGAATTGGGTTAGAATATCATTTCTTACATATACTCAATGAATTTATAGAACCTGTAGTCTGCTGAAAATCGATATGAAATCAACCAAGAATGCACTTGATTCGATTAACTTGGTGCCATTCAGCATGGCAAAAACGGCCATTGGAAATATACGTTTCAATGAAGGGGGCGTCAAAGGCCGCTATTGTGTTTGAAGTATAGAAGCAATCGTCCTGCCTGACTTATAGAAATTCTTCATCATTATTCATCATCATTTCTGCCATAGAACATCCAGCTGATGGACACAGGCCTCCTCAATAGACTTCTACATGGGCCGGATAGATGCAACCCGCATCTAGCATTAGCAGCTGTGGGGTGGCCGCCTACGCTGCGCTTGCCAGTAGGTACGTGATCTCCACTCGAGAACCTTTCTGCCCCGACGGCCATCGGTTCTTCGTAGTTCTATGTGCCCAGCCCATTGCCACTTCTGATTACTTACCTGGTTGGCTGTGCCGGCGACCTTGGTCCGCCTACAAATCTCCATATTTATGTTTTTTACCCAGAATCCAGATTATGGAACTAAATTCACACCCAACATCAGTTAATTCGCCAAAACCTGACCCGAATGACCTTAGCACCATGTAAGTACTGTATGAGTATACATTGTACTTGGAACTCTAATACTGTGTTCGTGTTTGCGATCGTATAATTCAATTACACCCATGCCTTGTTGTACCAGTTTCGATCAAATTGTACCTACGTGATTGTGTTCAGTTATCCGATTCTAGGTATGCATCGAGTTACCCGAAATGCAAGTTATATTGCAATGAAATATATGCTTCAATGAAGGCTATAAAAGTATACGCAATGTGGTGAAAAGCTCATTCGTATACTTGTTTACTTCAAGTAGCACACTTAATTGTACCTTTCTATGTATGTTGTGTTATTAAAGTTCAACGATATCTCAATTACAGTTAATGTTTTAGATGACTTATAAGGAGCAATCTACTGAAAGTGTTGCCCTCTTTAACAACATGTACTTTGACGTATAAAAGACCTTTATAGAAAGTAAGAATAGGTGTCTTATATTGTGCGAGCTATTATTAACATATGGCATACAGTCATAAGTATGTAGTTGAATGATTAATAAAAAAATATAAAAGAAGTAGACGTACAGTCTTACACACACGCTTCAATGCACATGTTTGAGCCAATGCGACAATTTCCACCCAACTGGAATCTAGTCCTTATTACTATCAAAACAAGACATAATAAATCGTAGTTACAAATAAAACCGCACACTTTTACTTTCTTTCCCATTACAAATGCGCTATTCGGAACATTAATCTAAACACAAAACGGTACTTTAAATGAGAAAAGGGCATCGTAAAAAGTAGTAAAAACCTCTCGTGTAACCGCCTTCACTAAAGCATCTCATAATAAAAATAACTCGAAATTTTATTTACAAATACGTCGCTTCTCAGAAGGGGAAATTTGCTATCCACATATCACTTTGGGTCTCACTCACATTAATTGAATCTTCCGGATAAAACCGTACCGATTTCACGTTTTACGCCATTGTCTCAGGCACAAAGAGGTCCATTCGGTGTTATTGTTCCAACGTGCTTTTGTGCTAAACGGGAAAAAATAAAAAGGAATCATTCCTAGGGAAATAATATGAGATTTTCCATCCAAGTGCTCACAAAAAGCGTAATACTTAGTAAGATTGCTACGTCGTATATTTCTTTGGAGCTCGACTCTTAATTTGATGAGGAGAATGTAAAAACGGCATTAGGTTATGCGGAGGGCAAGTGCGGAGGCGAGCAGGGGCGCCGGGGGGGAGAACCACGATTTATATTGCTCTAGATGAGATATGATGTGACGCGAGTCGTAAACCTTAGAATTTTTGTGGCCGCCTTCAAAATTTTCTTTCCGCGCCGGCGGCATTTATTCTAAACCTGCTCTCAAACATAACGGTTAGATAGTGCTAAGGCTTATCGCCTCGTGGGATGGAGTGCTAGGTTTATACGTGGCATTGACATTGCGGTCTTTATTTTTGTCTGAGAATCCAGCTAAAACCAGAAAATCAGGTATTCCGAGCGAGTGAGACACGGCTTATGATCATTACGCGCAAATGTTTCTTTATCTTAGGTTATTTCAGTCCGCTAGCAATAAATACTAAGCTAGTCATAATTAAATGAAATGCAAAAAAATCTATGAAATATTTTTATCTGCAAACTTTTAGAAATAAATAATCTCTCAATCCTCCTATAATTCCTTCCTGGTGATTATCGGTTCTCAGCATTCTGAAATTAACCTTTTCCCGGTACATCGTTACGCTGAAATCCCCTTGTAAATTCACGGACCCTCACCAATTGGCTTTCTTCACAATTTACCCGAATCACAGACGGCTCACAATTAATCTCCCTGATTTCTCTACTGTTTGTCGAACTTCGCAGAAAGTATTTAATTACGGGACACTAATATTTAATTTAGGTTACTTACAACAACCTAACAAACACTTTGAGCTCGAATTTGCAATGAAATCAATTAAAAATACAGTATGTCTTTGATTAAATAAGTTTGTTTATTTCTAAACTTTCCTAATTATTTCTGAGTTTTACATTACTTTTTTAATGGAATGTCTTTAGGCTGTAATGAAATTCGATTACAAAAGGCAACCATTGCTTAAGCCTCAATCAAAGTATCTAGCATTTTAGATATTGTTGATATCGTTTACTATACAGACATTATTTTTAGGAAACATAATTTTCTGATCATGGGTAACAAACATAATGTAGGAACGGATCCAAGTTTCCTGCCTTACGTAACGCTCTTTTGTCTTTTGTTTGTAAGATTAGTGTGCAGGGCCTTTATTCAACACTAGCTGTGCCCCGCGGTGTTATCCGCTCATCCCACGGGAACACTATATTTATTCGGGATGAAAAGTATCCTATGTCCTTTCCCGGGTCAAAAACAATCTCCATACCAAATTTCATCTAAGTCGGTTCAGCGGTTTAAGCGTGAAGAGGTAACAGACAGACAGACAGACAGACAGACAGACAGACAGACAGACAGACAGACAGACAGACAGACACACTTTCGCATTTATAATATTAGTATGGATATGGATATGCCTAAATCATGTACATCTCTCTCATGATGTTATCGTTCCCTCTCACACTAAACGTGCAAGAGATACCTTTAGGGAAGATAGAGATAAGTGCCTATGCAATTGGCTACACTCATGTTGCAACACACAAACTTTTCAGTTACAAAAATGTCGAATATATATTTAAAACTGTGCTAGTAATACATGTACCTTCTTAATAATATTTAATAACTATGTGCATATATACAAAATGGATTGAATGTTAACAATAAGACTAAAACAAAAATAATATAACCACAATATTTATAAAAAGCCAGAATAACAGACTACAGTCAATAAACTACGAAATTAATTAAGTTTATTTAGTGAAAATTAACTGAGTTTGTGTAGGTAATAACATCAACTTAATTAAGAGATTATTTAATTGCGAACTTTGGTTTCAAGAAATAAATAACGACCCTGTAAATTGATGTATAAATTAATGGCTACTTAAAATTCTTAAGCAAGAAATGCTCAAATCGTAATTTGGAATATTAATAGACAATCTTCACTGATACAAGGTGACTAAATAGAAATGACAAAATATTAAATTAACTAAATATAATTTTTAACTATATCGCTTTTTGTAAATAAGCGTTAGTCTTTTACCAGTCCAGGTGCCATTATTAAACTGTAATAAATGTTTGCTGCATTGAAATCCGTATTTTTTTTATCAAAACAGTTTTTTGTTAAGAACAATACTATACCTATTTAGATTGCCGTACACAATCTAATAGAGCCTTGCCGAACTCCACTATTGTTGCTGTATGTACAATTGTACATCAGTATGTATCCTCTCCTCTACCTTGGATTGGATAATATATGCGAAGCGGTCCAGCACAATTTCATTATCATCTTTATTATCTTAGGCATCTCCTGCAAGCCAATAAAATTCTGTAAAATTATTTTACTGTCAAATGTGCTAACTATGTTCCTGAACTATTAATTTCTTAACGGTTCCATTTCACCAACTAGATTTTCCTCTGTAGGTAATCGTAATGTTTTCAGAGCTATCATAAAAGAAACGTATCCTAACCTACTTCATTGGTTCTAGACAACTTCAAAAAAAAAAGGCGAAGTTTTGGTCACACAGAAAAGTGTGAGTTGTGAAATTGTCATGGAATCATATGGAAGTGCATCTGATTTAACATTCAAATAACTATAAATCTTGTGAAATGAAATAAAAATTGCAAATAATATTTAAGATAGCGGCCACCCTGTATAACTTCTGTTCTCGGCAGTATACAAATAAGACAACTAGACTGAGTTTCTATTTAAATGAAACACTTTGATATTCAGCTAGACAGAGATTCTGAGAACTTAAATTGTACTAAACATTCAAAGAAAATGTTTCAAGTGTCGTCCACAGTAATTAAATTTTAGGTACTCGTTTTCTAGTGAAAGTCATATTTATCCAGATTCGTTATTTAAAAGTAGGTCATGTTTAACCAACTTCAAAAAGGAAGAGGTTTTAAGTTTAGCTGGGTTTTTTTTCGCATGTTCACCGATTTCTCCGCCAATTGTGAACCGATTCTCAAAACTCTTATTTATTCGAAAGAGTATATCCCTAAAGTGGTTTCAGTGTCACCAAGTCAGGATCTCATGGTAGGATCCCAAGAAAATCAAGGACAACCCTCAAATATAGAATTACGAGTCCCTGAACCGAAAAATGTATTTTTAACGCGTCTTGGCGGCTTCATCTCGCCAAAATGGCCGGACATATTTCGACTGTTTTGATACACGGGGCATATGAATTTTCACCCCACTTAAAACTTCATCATAATTATAGTGGGTTCTGCCCTAATCGCCACGCTGGACAGGCTGGTTGGCGATCCCAGACACGGCGCGGAGTCGCACTTTGTGGCGAGCTATAGGGGAGGCCTATGCTCAGCAGTGGACGTCTGTGGCTAATAGATAGATAAAAGTTTCAGGCACGCGCCACTAAGTTGTGCCTTTATTTTCCAACTAACAAAAATATGGCAAAGTTAACGTTCAATATTACAATTATTTATTAAGTAATTAAAATTACTGTAACGAGAAAGTTTACATAATATCACATTATATTTCTACATTAAGGGCCTTATCACACTTGCGATTTGCGAGCGAGTTTTCTATACAAATAAGCGTCGCGGCGAACTCGCTGCGTGATCGCCGCCATACAAAATTCGCTCGCAAATCGCAAGTGTGATAAGGCACTAAATTCGAATCTTTTGATGTGAAAATTATAGGACAGCGATCAAGTATTTCATTAAATATTCCAACGACACTTGAAATTCCTTTGACGACTCATACAGTCGTGTCGTGAGCGAACTTAATGAATACAAGGGAACCATTATTTGCCAATTCTTTTTCATTATATTTGGTCTAATGTATTGGTTAAAACGATAGGACATACGACCAATAGGTTTGGGCTTTCGGCGTTTAAAACCCGTTCAACGTCGAGTAAAATCCAATAATGACCGACACCCACCCTTCATTAAAAGGCGAATAATCGGAAATACCGTTTTATGTATTCGTGGCTAAATTGCCGGCTTCAACGATATCAAATTTATGTACAATCAGCAGCACATAGTAGCAATCAAAGTGGCATATCGTTACACATCCTTACTGCTACGTAAATAAAGTCACTATTTCACATTAATATCCAACTATTTCACGTTGACTGTATTTTTTTTTTTTTTTTTACGAAGATGACAAACAAGCGAGCGGTCCGCCTGATGGTAAGCAGTTACCGCCGGCTATGGACGATTGCGATGCCAAGAGCATCACATACGCATTGCCGACCCTTTTAGAACCTATTTACTCCCATCTTGAAGAACTCTGTTGGATTTCCCTACCCGGGAAAATCTCGGCATCATTCCACATGCGAAGCGTTCGCTGTAGGAAATTCCTTTGGAACCAAACAGTTCTCGGCCATTTGGGCTTCATTGTGCGAGGATGCAACACCCTGCCGATGGCGAGTAGTGCGAAGCACGATGGTAGAAAGTAGTTATAAATAGCCTGTCTATCAACATATACATTAAAGTTTTCATACACTCCCCAAGCTTCAGGCTTCGTTGCCTTTGAATCGGTATAAATAAAAATTGAAATGCCTTCAAAGGTAACAAAGTCAGAACAAAATAATTTGATACATTACTAAAAATTCAGTTGTCATCATACAAAGATTATTATAGCCAGATGATATTGAATCTCACAAAAATTATTCAGTGTGCGGGTTGAAAAATACTGTCCATATATTTAGCTTGTCTATGAAAGACATGAAAAAAGGCATTAATGGCGGAAGATATGCCGCGGAGACGAACACGTGACGGGAAAGTCAAATTCGGGATCTTGTTGGGACCAGGGCACTTTCACATTGTTCGTTGTGACCTTTGTGGTTAATATTTCAACTATTTAATAATCAAGACATACTCATGTTTCCATCGGTTGGTGATCATGAGCGATGAAAAATTCGAAAATTATTAACGCATGATATCATCCTGCTGATTAATAAAAAAATGCCACAGTACAATTTGGAATGAGAACGTCCTGTACACAGATACGAGGCACATTCAGTTCAGGGTCGGTTTTTTTTATATATAATACTGTAAATGATAAAATAAAGCTTTATGTATTGGATTCACGAATTAAATTGCGTTTCTAAAAATTTATACAAACTTAAGTGTATTTATTTTTCGAAAAAAGGGTAGGTACTTTATACTACTAATAATAAGTTTGTATAAATTTTTATAAACGCAATTTATTTCGTGAATCTAATACATAAAGCTTTATTTTATCATTAACAGTATTATATATATAAAAAAAAACCGATCCTGAACTGAATGTGCCTCGTATCTGTGTACAGGCTGTTTTTTTTCTCTGTGGCTAGTTACGCGAGCAAGGTGAGCGGTTGCCACATGAACATGAGGCTTTGGCTCTGGGCCACAGTGTAATGCTTAGCTAAAAATCCTGTCCTATTTGGATGATTTTCAAAAAACTTACCTTTTGGCGTAAGCGTAGCGCACTTCCTAAGATTAAAAAAAGGTATTCAGTCATAATAAATAATCATCATCATCATCATCATCATCTCAGCCATAGGACGTCCACTGCTGAACATAGGCATAATAAATAATAATAAATAAATAAATATCGGACAACCTCACACGAATCGATCTAGTCCCAAATTAAGCTCAAGAAGGCTTGTGTTATGGGTACTAGACGACGATATACTTATATAGATACTTATATAGATATACGTACTTATATAGATAAATATATACTTAAATACAAAGAACAACCATGACCCAAGCACAAATATTCAAGTTCATCATACAAATATTTGCCCCGGCCGGGATTCGAACCCGGGACCGCCGGCTCAGTAGGCAGGTGTCTACAAACCGAGCCAAACGCGTCGTCAAAGTCATTCATACAAATAAAAAAAAATCTAAGATGCAAAATTTGGGACACACTATTTCTTGTGCGAAATATAAATAAACGATTCGGAGTAAGGTAAGCCCAAAAGACTTAAAAATTATTAATTTGCTGTTATTACCCGAATGCGTCAGAAAAAGGATCATGTTGTTCGTGCCTATGTATTGTACTATATCGGCTATATATATATGCATATAACAGTACATTACTGCAGAGGCCGCGAAATAGGGGATTGTCCGCCGAGTAGTAATAGATGGCCGAGTGATAACGAGGCCATCTAGAGATACGAGGCCGACAATCCCTGTTCGCGCCGAGACTTGTATAGTGCTTTTCTCAAATAAATCCAAGGAAATAATACAAATTTCAATGTTCAACTTATAATATTTATAAAAAAAAAAAAAAAATTAAGCTGTTCGGGTTAATGTTTTTGCTACCAAATGTTAAGATGATTTTATTTATTAAATAATGACAACACCTTATTAATTACATATTGTCATATTTTTTTACAACAAACGTGTTTGTTTGTTTATTTTATTGAATATCTGTTTTAATCTAATTGAATGATCTAGTTTAATATAAGAAATAAAACGTAAATAAACATGCACCAACAATTTTTTTTTTTGTTATGGCAGTATGCCGTAGATTATCAATAAAAGAAATAAACCCTACTGAAACAAAAGACAATCTCTTTGTTGGCCACGGCCATAATGTTGTATGAAATTCCTTTATTGACCTCTAATTTGAAATTAGAACGAATCTTCAACAAGTGCTATACAAAGACGTATTTTGCGTTCTATTACCACGACCATAAGAACGACATTTCCTTGGATGTTTGAGAAAAACGTATATGCTGTCGCTAGCGAGTACGGTCACGTCAACTCATGGTAAGGGACTGATTGTCTTAAAGTTTCGATTTTCTAACGAATCTGTGGTTTCGAAACTTTAGCATGACTTTAAATATCATCGGACACAAGTTTTGTTGAGATAATAATAACGAAAAAATGCATCAAAAATGGTGAACATTCACCCACGTTTGAAATGGCGTCAGATTCATCTTAGCTATGTTATCTCGGCTAATTAGGTAATTTATTATATTTATTTATTTTACAACTAAAATTACGGCAAAAAGAAATAAAGCTTTTACTATATCATGCACCTTTCTTACCAGGTTTTCATAAGTTGCCTCTTATTTATTTTCGAATGGTGTTTATTCCATGTCTATCATAATAATATCCAAATACGTCTCATATTGAAAGTTAAGATATGGAACAATAGTTCTCAGAAAGACATCTATTCCCATTATCAGCGACGTAAACGCATTTTATACTAACTCAAAGAATAAAGCTCTTTTATGAACACTTAATCAAAATTGATCCCTCTTAAAGATAATAACTTATATAAATTCAATAAGTACCGAAGCTGCGCCTGATAGAGCCACTAAAGATAAGCACGAGGCAATTTATTAAGCGATATGTGCTCCCTAGATGCCATACAAAGCCCAAGATAGCAATAATTACCTACTATATTACATCTATTTAATTTAAGCACATTCTCCTTAATTTACTTTCACGTTTTCGTGAATATTTATCCATCCAATATATTTGCGTAGCTTGTATCATTATTTAGTTTATCATATTTTTTTACCTCGTTGAAACGAGCTTGGCCCAAAAATTCTTTGGTATATCCGGATGTTTGGATGTTTGGATGTCCGTTTGTACAGATTTCCGGCTGTTCTTGCCTTATGGTCGCATTTCTCAACCGACTCTCATGACATGCTGTGAGTAGGATTGTTATTTATTTGTTTTTTTTTTGTCAATTTAGTTCATCGAAATTTATCAGAATGGCGGGGATATGGGGATTGATAACGTAAAAAATTACAACCATGTAAATTTAAACTATTTCAAAAAAACTCGCGAGGCCTATACCACGCAGAGCCATTATTATTTTATAAGCAACTTGGTTTATTGGCCTTAGGGTGCGCTCCCGTTGCCGCGAAGCTGGAAGGGGCGAACTGTGTTGGACCAAAGAAGTTCTTGAACATTAAGTGTGCGCGTTCATGACCACCGTGTGATTCAAATCACGGCCCGTTCCGCCCAAGCTCCGCGTTAGTGAATAGGCACCCTAAAGGGATGTTTAAAATGAATTTATGGGAAAGCATACACGTTTTCGCAATAAACTACCTAGTACCAACCATGTGTCTGTTTGGCCTTAGGTTGACTGGTAGATAATGCCTCATGGTCTTGTACTTTTTTGTAATGAGCAATAATGAGTTTAAATAAATAAAAGTAGCTAATACTCCACTCCTCTGATATAATTAAGACTTATCCAATGTTTAACGGCGCACGTCTTCAATAGGTTAAAATGATGATGATGATGATGTATAATAAGGATTTGTTTTTTCAGCTTATGGGATTGTCCCACTGATGGGCCAAGGCCTCTCCCCTATATTTCCCCACATCCCGATGAAGTGCTACCTCCGACCAGTTGTTGAGAAACGATCTTCCAGCCATCTTCGTCTAGGTCTACCCCGTCTGCGCTCACCGTCCTGCGTCACCCAAATATGATACTTATATTACAATTTAGAATTAAAAGCGTTTTATTTGGGAGTGACCCTTCATGAAAAATACAAAAAATATATTATGTACCATGCACCTAATCCCGATTCACGTCTGTTATCTGATTTATGCTTGTCCTTGACACGAGAGTGGAATGCATGAAAAAAATTTAATCAAGCATGGCAAAGTATAACATCAAAATCATAGATAATACGAACGAAATCGATAGACATCGAAAAAGTGTAGCCTTTTAAGGTAACTTTCATACACCTGGGACGTACATTTATTACTTAACTTCAACTCGTTAAATTCTTAAGCCGAGATGATGCGGTCAGAATTTTAAACTTGCCGGTTTAAATAATAAATGGTCACTTAATCTGAGGGCTCAACGCGTAATGTTTTAAGCAATTGGCTTAAAACAAACCCTCGTTTGTTTTCTGAAAATACGGTTGCTTTGAATGGTTTTGTCAATCTTATTATTACTAAGATTACCGTATATTTTTATGAGTAAGGTTGTTTGAATTTCTAGAAGCGAATGAAAGGTCGGTACATTGAAGATATTTAGAAAAAACTTAAATAGGTATTTGGAAACCAGTGAATCGAAAAATGTTTTATTTTGGATTTTTGTGTTGTATGTCCACATGACTCGCAAAAAAGTCGAACATTGTCTCTTTGTTCGTTCATCACTTCTAAACTACTGCTAAACCGATTTCGACTTTTTTGCGAGGTAGAAGTACCCGGACACCTTCTAGTGATAAATAAATAAGTAATCTATACTATAAGTTTTGTTAAGTTATAACTTACGCAATTTTTCGTTCGCACGATCAAATTACTTTCAGCAGCCTCGAGATGATAATAGGGGGTAATAACCATATTTTTATATAAAGTCAAGCCTCGGAGTAAATTTCCACACACGTCATCGCCACTCGCAGAAAACGTTATTTATACTCAAAAGAAATTATACGAAGACGATAAATAATGTCGGCCGCGACAAGTGTCAAAGCGGCGTTGAAATTAAGTATTCCCAAGTATTAATTATTCCAAAGGTTCTTCGCATCTGGCGGCAAAATAAAGTACGTAACAAGCACACATGTTAAGGTTTATGAGTAAAAATTTATAAACTTTGTGAAGAATTTCTTGGTAAATTGTCTCAAACAAGTGAATTATTTTAAGCGAGTCTTGCTTATGTTTCAAGTAAAATAAGGTTATCGTACATCGCCGTATCTATTTTTGTAGTACTCCATACTAGATATTTCCAGCCACTTCCTCCGTGAGTATCATCATTTAATCTGATCTAATATTATATTAAATGCATTTTGTACGTAGCTATTATTTAATTACAGATAGCTCATAACGACACAATTAGATGAAGATTCTCAAATGTATTGTCATGTTGTTGTTTTATGGAGTGGCATATTCGCGCCAGCGAAAAAACTCCTTAAATAAAGAAGAAGAAAAACGAGACATTAAATAGAGAATGATCGTGCGACCAAGCTAGCAGGGAAAGAACTTACCTACCTTATCTTATCCTATGATTATGATATACCCTTATTACGATATTATTATGATATGCCAACCCAGATTACTAGTTTTCATAATCACTACGTAGTATACAACAAAGTCGCTTCCTGCTGTCCGTCTGTCCATATGTAGGTATGCTTAGATATTCAAAACTACGCAACGGATTTTGATGCAGTTTTGTTTAATAGATAGAGTGATTCAAGAGGAAGGTTTATATGTATAATACATGCATAATATAGCAATGCACCCGTGCAAATCCGGGGCGTGTCGCCAGTTTACTATAAACGCAACGTAAGCAAATAATTCGTTTAAATAATAGGCGATTGGCCGTGAAATCATTATTCCACTCGCGTACGATCGCGCACTTCATCAATTCCATTTAATGAAATACAAAATGGACTTATTCGTTTTCACCGCACGATCCATTATTTATTTATGCTATTATACCTTGGAATTCCCAGATATTCGAATTCTAGTGTGTGCTAAATGAACTGTTTCATTTCTTAAAATGAATAAATATATACAGTCGCCATCAGATACATATATTATACATACATAATATACGAGTAGGAGCGAACGAGGCGACTATAAATATCCGAACACACTCCTTTTGTTGAGGATTAGAGTGCTTGTGACCACTTAGTTCGCTCCAAAATAATTTGATGGCAGCTGTGCAATTGAAACTTCACATTCCCACATAGGTAAATCTATGACAGTAGGTTGCCAACCAAAGTAATTGCCTAAACTGGAACAAGCCTGAAAGTATCCCCAAAATATGCCGGCTTGATTGTGCACGTTGCGCAAACACTAACTTATTTTGGTTTGTTTGCTCAGAGAGAGCTCTGGATAGTGATCACGATCAGGTGCATTAAGGCGTTTATACGCTATCCGCTATCCGATCGGGTATTATTATTATACCTATACTGTTTTATCTATACCCATAGGTATTGTTAAATTCCTATAACAAGTTCAGATACTATAGATATAAAGACCTACATTATTTGGCAGCGACGGCGGTGGTCTAGGATAACTAAAAAAAGAGATGTTATTCATAACAATAATATATCACGGGTGAGTTGTTTCATTAATTTCTCCGCTCCGCGAGACTTACTGATAGTACTGAGTACTTCATATATTCACATTTTTTTCATAATGAGTGATCTTAAAACATTAATGTAGTTTTAATAAAGGATCACATGAGTGAATTAAGGCCCAATTAGTAATTATGTATAGCTGCATGCCAATAGCCATGCCATGCTAATTGGAATGATATATTTGAAAAGTATTTATACTTTCTTCTTGTGTCACCTGACGTTGACACTGACAGTAGTGACAGGACCTGTCGCTGCACCAGTGCGGAAGATCAGCGCTGGTTTCCGAGCTTACATTAAGGGGCTTCTAAACGGGCCATGTTTTGCTGCAATTTGTGGCCCGGCCATTATTTGCATCTTGCTCTAGCGTATGGTGTCCGAGACAAATTGCAGCAAAACATGGCCCGTTTAGAAGCCCCTTTAGGAGGTGTGACTCTTTAAAGTTAGTTTAAGTTTTGTTTAATTAAGGTAAAAAAAAAAAAACAAGTACATTTTATTCAATAAAGTGGATACAATACATATACAACAAATTGTCGTAAAAAAAACATTCAGTCGATGTGTGGGAGGGCAGCACCGTCGTCGAATCCCAGCCATTTCACTAGTGGTTTAAACCTATACCGTGTGCCAGGAATGCACATGCTAGTTGCACGTATGATGGCAACGCTTACCCGTGCTCTAAGCCAGCCCAGCACGGTACTTAAAGATCGGTGCCAGCGGTCTGATATGGCTTCTAACATGTGTTTCATGAAAAAAGACATTTGTGGGGCAAAGAGGCCATCTACTGACGTTACTGGGGTGAAGGTGGCGTGTCGCATTTCGCAAGCGTTTGACTATTTTCATTTCTTTTCGTCTTCAGCTGATTTCAGGACGGATATTACGGATTGCGAGATGTAAGAAGGAGCGTCGGTGTCAACAACACGGATATCAAATAACGCCTCACTCTGAGCATCCCATACTCCGCGGCAGAATAAGTCTGCTCGTAGACCGTTGTCATTTTCAGAAATAATGGGTTCTTTCGTGACATTGCCCCATGCGTGTTGACATAGTTCGCAAAAAAGGTCTCTTATTTCGTTGTGACGTCTAGTGATTAAGCCGCCGGTTTTACAGCAGAGGGCATTAGACTGGTAGTTCAAATAAAAAAAATCAAGTCTAACGGCATTTTGTGAGCCATTTTGGCAACATGACTTTTCCGATGTAAAAAAGCCTGCTGAATTCGATTCTGGATGTTGCCAAGCCGAATTTTGCCCCCTTCCCCTCATTTCCCCCCTTTTTACCTCAAAATATGCCCCTAATCACGGTTTTTACGGTTTTATAAAAAAAGCCTTACAGTTAGAAAAAAAGTGTCAAAGACAAGAATGATCTCTATAAAATTTCCTATAACATGCTATATAAACTTTTTTAGTAGGCCTTATGGTTCGTGAGCAATATCTTCCGGAACTTCATACACTGGTAGAAAATTCTAAATATCTGCTTCCTTTACCGTCCTAACTGCATTTTGGGATCCATTGTGGCAACATGACTTTTCCGATGTAAAAAAGCCTGCTGAATTCGGTTCTGAATGTTGCCAAACCGAATTTTGCCCCCCTCCCCCCATTTCCCCCCTTTTTGGCCTCAAAATATGTCCCTAATCACGATTTTTACGGTTTTATACAAAAAGTATTACAGCTAGAAAAAAAGTGTCAAAAACAAGAATGATCTCTATAAAATTTCCTATAACATGGTGTACAAACTTTTTTTGTAGGCCTTATGGTTTGTGAGCAATATCTTCCCGAACTTCATTATTTTTTTTTAAATTGATAAACATGGTGGAGGCAGGGAATTACACTTATTTTGGGATAGTTGGTATCGCACAGGATCCAGCCGCTCTGCAGCTCTTGACGCTGACATCCAGTTGGCGTGCTGCTTATTATATGTCAAGACTTACGAGGCTTTCAGTCATAAGCAGTCGTCAGATTTACACGCAGAACTGTATCCAAGTCGGGCTAAAAGTGACGTAGAAAATAAAAATGCTTTACTTCTGACCATGAAGTTATTCAAAATGCTCAGTTATACGCCAGATTCTCCAGAAACGGGCCTGAGAAATGCAGTTACCCAGGATCTTGCAGCAGAAAAAAATAAAGTGTCACTTCTCACTGCCAAGCAGCTTGGCTCACTCCAAGTAACGAAGTTTGCTTCCGAAAGGCTCACCAACAGCAGGTCAGCAACTGCGCTAAGGTCAAAATTAACAAGGGCCCAACCTTCAAATACAAGGCAGGTCGTTCAAAATCTGTCATTGCTAAAACTACAAATAAGAAAAACCGTAGCGTCCAACAACGCTTGACAGCTGTTGACAAGGCTGGGAGAACTTTAAGTCTGCGAGAGATCTTGAAACATGAGCTACATGCTGTCTCCATGGCTATTTACATCCCGGATGGATCCCTGAGGGGCGGGAAAAGTCTAATGTTTTCAGGCTATTCACCGAAATAGTAGAATAGCCGCAAGTTCTTGAATCACTTGTGGATGCTCACCTCATTAATGATGGACAGGTGCTGGGAACTAAAAGATGCCCATACTTTCGGAACCTTGGCCTTTGCAGTGTGCTAACGCATAAAAACTGTAAGTGTAGGGTTCCAAAGAGTGGACTTAGTGTTCGATAGGTATAGACCATTGCACACGTACCTGTATTTTTTTGTTCTTTTGTTTCTTCATGTGTTAATTTTTATAATTTTTTTTACGAATACTGGTCCCTTAACATTACGGCTGCAACGAAACAGAAACGGTAATTATCCGCTCGCCAGATCCTAAAGAAGACTGATTCAAGAACCATGCCATTCTTTGAAAATTACTCAATACCTTCAAACAAGGTTGGGCTCGCAGTTTTTATCCCGCGAAATTATCGCCTCTGATTTTGGCGGGACTAATGTGGTCGTACTCGTACTCATACCCCGTGCAAGGCCCATGTTTGTCCATGCAATACCCCCCACATCAGACGTAAATATGGTAGATTTTGAACGACCTGCCTTGTACAGGTCTTGAGGGTCCGGCCTTTGTTCATTTTGAACTTTGCGTTGTATTGTAGACCTGCTGTTGGTGAGCCTTTCGGAAACAAACTTCGTTACTTAGAGTGAGCCAAGCTGCTTAGCAGTGAGAATTGACACTTTATTTTTTTTGTTGCAAGATCCTGGGTAACTGCATTTCTAAGGTCCGTTTCTGGAGAATCTGGCGTATAACTGAGCATTTTGAATGACTTCATGGTGAGAAGTAAAGTATTTTTATTTTCTACGTCGCTTTTAGCCCGACTTGACTGAAAGCCTCGTGAGTCTTGACAGATAATAAGCAGCACGCCAACTGGATGTCAGCGCCATGCGCTGCAGAGCGGCTGGATCCTGTGCGATGCCAACTATCCCAAAATAAGAGTATTTCACTGCCTCGACCATGTTTATCAATTTTTAAAAAAATAATGTAGTTCGGGAAGATATTGCTCACAAACCATAAGGTCTACAAAAAAAGTTTGTACACCATGTTATAGGAAATTTTATAGAGATCATTCTTGTCTTTGACACTTTTTTCCTAGCTGTAATACTTTTTGTATAAAACCGTAAAAATCGTGATTAGGGACATATTTTGAGGTCAAAAAGGGGGGAAATGGGGGGACGGGGGCAAAATTCGGCTTGGCAACATTCAAAACCGAATTCAGCAGGCTTTTTTACATCGGAAAAGTCATGTTGCCACAATGGATCCCAAAATGCAGTTAGGACGGTAAAGGAAGCAGATATTTATAATTTTCTACCAGTGTATGAAGTTCCGGAAGATATTGCTCACGAACCATAAGGCCTACTAAAAAAAATTATATACCATGTTATAGGAAATTTTATAGAGGTCATTTTTGTCTTTGACACTTTTTTTCTAACTGTAAGACTTTTTGTATAAAACCGTAAAAACCGTGATTAGGGGCATATTTTGAGGTAAAAAGGGGGGAAATGGGGAAAGGGGCAAAATTCGGCTTGGCAACATCCAGAATCGAATTCAGCAGGCTTTTTTTCATCGGAAAAGTCATGTTGCCAAAATGGCTCACAAAATGCCGTTAGGACGGTAAAGGAAGCCGATATTTGGATTTTTCTACCAGTCGATCGATATTAAAATTATCATTCCCACAGCCGTCGCATGACTGTGGCGTCGCATGGGGATTGGTATGCGGTGGTAGCGTATTGCTAAAGCGTCTCTGAACTGTTGGGGACGGGTCGAAATGATATTTCTTTCTGGGTATCACAGACAACCAGTTAGAGGATTTTGTTTTAATTTTAACTGCGATCGATCTTTCTATAGTTCTTCTCCCGTTGGCGGTGAATTTTGCGAGTGTGGTTTCTAGGAGTACCTATATCTTTGAGGGTTTCTTTCTCCTTGCGACTTGCACTTTGTGCGTCTTTTAGAGACTTGTTGTGTTGAGATAGGTCGATATCCTTGTTCTCTATTAGAGCGGTGGTTAGTATTGCACAGCCTTGCTTTTGTATTTTATGCGTTCGAATATTTTTTTCGTTATTACTTTCTTTTTTGTTACGGGTTGTAACAAATATAAAACTCGAACATATGGTTACTTTATTGTAACCTTAATCAAGTTTACCTCGAATCCAGACCAAACGTTGTGCACCGTCGCTTTTATCCGATTTTCTTTGTCGTATCCTGTGCTCAATTTGTATCAGGTTTCAAACAAACACAAATAACGTGCTCTAAAAAACTATTCTTGTGTCGTAAACGGATTAAACCATTGTATGTATCGCATTGTATCCATATGTTTCGGGAGCTTTGTATTTTCTAGACAGCTAGATTCTTTAGAAGGTTCTAGAATGTATATATTTATGTGTGTACCTACCCACTGTGTACGTGTAGCCCACTATCGTTTTAGTGAAGTCTATAATGGAATTTCTAAGATTATTTACTGTATATTTTCCACTTCTGAGATTTGTCCTAATAAAAGTCTACACTAATCTAAACTTAAAGGTTGTGTAAGAGATCACTTTTTAGTGATAGGACTGTTGTTTACTTCTATTATTAATTTAATTGCTCTCATGTTTGTTATATTTCTTGTTGAGGTGTGCAGTAAAGAATATTCCATTCCATATATATTTTACTAATATGTATTCAATATATATTAAACATTACGCTCGATCTGCTGACACTATTCCATGGGATATACTAACACACTATACTACCTAAGTATTTTCAAAAACTCGGCAAGAATCTGCAAGCTGCATTTGAGAATAACTTTTATTAACAACCACATTATTTACGCTATAGTAATAAATAAGTACATTAAGCACTCGTAAAGGTTGTACTGTATCGCGATAACCTTCTAAATATGAACGTCCCCTTGAACTTAAGAAGTGAGTGCGTTCCAAGCACCGTTTGATGTCGTCGGGACCAATTTACACGGTTTAGCACGCCTGTTTCAATAATTGTGGCGTAAATCATGAATTGATATAATAGTGGATAATTGATAAAGCCATGTCACTAACAGCAATCAAGGAAATAAAATCTCACTAAAAACATTAAATGTGCAAAGATGCCAAATCTCGTAATGCATTTGTTTAGCAACTACAGCTCTACTGATTAACAACACTCTTATTGGAAAAAGCTATTGGCAAATCAAATGTTACAGCTAGAAAGTTTGTGCAATTAAAAATTATCGATCACTTATTGCAATATCTCAAATGTTTTTTTTTTTTTTTTTTATATACTACGACAGTAACGAACAACCATGTGACCTGCCTGCTGTGAAGCAATTACCGCCGCCTATGGATGCTTGATGGATGCTAGCCAGAAGCATCATAAGACGATCCTTTAAGAACCTATTTACTTCCCTCTTGAAAAACCCCATACTGCAGCCCCCGGTGAAAACCTTGGCAATTGGCATCATTCCACATGCTGAGCGTTCGCAATAGGAAATTCCCCTGGAACCGCACAGTTTTCGACCATTTAAACCCTTCTCCTTCATTTAGACTCCTCACACACTGAAGATGAACACCCTGTCGTGCTCTGCCTGCTGGCAGTGCGATGGTAGAAAGTAATAGCCGTGGGCATCATGTCGAACAATTGTTCCAAACACATCCCATTCTAAAGACGGTAGAACACACATAAGAAGTTAAACTAAGGTTTTCGGAAAGTATTATTTATATCTCGATTTGCTACGTAAAAAGTCAATGACCATCATACCAGTCTTACCAAGGAACCATTGGTATTATATCATTAAGTAATAAAATAACTGTGTAGGACAACAATATTAGCAGGTAAACGCCATATTTCTAAGCGTGTATATATTTTTCACAACGGGTCATGGTCGTCTGCCAGAATCATTGCACAATCGTTACACTTCGCACTATTGTACGGCACGCGAGAGCACGAGGTGAATGCTGATCGCTTTTTTTACCCGACTACGTTAGGGGGATATGTTTTTTGACTGTATAAATGTAATTTTGCTCGCTCCGCCGGCTTGATGGATTTTAACGTATGAGGTGTTATCTGATTTAGTTGAGGAAGTATAAGCTATAATTCCTAAGAGGTCTTAATTATATATTTTTTTTCAGGTTATGACAAATATTATAATAATTTCAACCAACTTTTTGAAGTGGATAATACTTTTCGCCTGTTATTTAATCAAACTAAATTAAAGCCATTTAGACAGCGTCTTATGATGAAGCTGACAACAATAGTTCAGGTAAGTACCACAGGCAGTCAAGCCTGTTCACGAACATGTTCAGGATGATGTTGGCACTTAGTACGTACTCTCTTCACTAGAGATGCACATCGTTTCCGCATATCTATCTATCGCCACAAAGTGCGATCCCGTGCGGTACTCTTACCATGAGTTAACGTGACTGTACTCGCAAGCGACAGCGTAAACGATTTGTATACAGAATAGTACAGCGCTCCTATATATATCCATCGTTTCCCCGCTACCCTCGCGAGCTCCGTCTACCTCGATGGGGGCACATCTCTTTTAGTATCTTTCTTCTTCAGCAGAAACGAAGATGCCACGACTTTGGGCGACCGGCGGCAGTGACAGCGTTGAGCGTCGAGCGGCAAAAACATACATTATGTATGAGGCATGCCACGGACCGCCGCGCGGTGCCGCTCTAGCGGTTTTTACCGAGCGAATTACGGCGCGGCGAGCGACGCGACGCAAAGCGGGAACAAATGTACTCGTATCGGCGGATAGGAAACCTGTAGGCCTATGATGGTTGCGTTTATCACGTGATAAATAAGTGTCAAAGCATCCGTCACGTTTTGACCAATTGCGAGTGCAAGGGACAGATGCTTTGTCACTTATTTATCACGTGATAAACGCTACCATCATAGGCCCCCTGCCACGACTTCCGAGCGGCGCGGGCGGCGGTTCGCGCGGACGGATCGCACGGTGTACTATGGGCTGCAAGAATGCCCATTTATGAATGAAGTGCAGCTCATTGTACGTGGCATGATCATCACCCCATGCGCCGCCCGCCGCGCCGCTCGCCGCTAAGACCAAAATCGTGGCATTATCGTTAATCTAAATCCGCTTAGTAGCATCCAACAGATTTGTAAAATAATTCTTGAAATAAATTATGTCACCAGCGATTTTATTTTCCCACACCCCCGTTTTATGGTCAATATAAACTGCAGTCGTATCAACAGAAATGAAATAACAGCAACCGTATTAAGTCAAAACGTCGTATCTTAGTACGAGTCTTAAAGATAGTTACGCCCTTTTAACTTGGAAATGTATAAAGCAGTGGCTGAATAGATCTTTTATTGCAGGTCATTATAAAATCCAAGTTATAGTTAAAGAACCATTGCTCTTTATTACAGTTCGTCTAGATTGCCTTTGAATATTGTACATATAATAGACGTTGCCAATTCTAGAGAGCCATGTGGATTCCATACAGAATAGAAAGCGAATGCTTTCAAAGCAAAAAGTATATTTTCAGTAATTTGTAACGCTTACGCGCGTCAGCACTAACCCGAAAAACGCCAAGCAAATGAACACAGAAAAACGTTTCAAGCTCAAGACCCAACAGTACTACCATTTTGTCCTTTTCACTCTTTGTCTTTACACAAACATGCAAGAGAGAAAGAACGATTATACTCTTGATTCTGGAGCTACATAATGACCCCTTTCGGCTTCGCTTTATTTCGTCGAACGCGGCTTAGAGTTGGTAACACTAGATTAACGATCGTCTTTTGTTTTTTTCACGGTGCGCTATCTCGGCGAGCCTTAATTCTTAATTTCTATGACGCATCAGTTTTACCACGGTTATTATAAGGTCGGTTATACACTCTCGCCCATGCCTAGAAAGAAAAGATATAAAAGAAGAAATGGGATCTATGATATCGTAACTCTCAAACTTATGGGTATGCCGACTTTCTTGCGGGTGGCTCCTCGCTACGTACATAATAAGCTCAGATCAATCAATTTGAAGACAACGACGATTATTAGTCATGATAGACATGACAAAGACGAAAGGAGTTAAAGTGGAATGATTCTGCTACGACTTTGTTTTTTGACAAGAGTGTAACACTCACATAACGCCTGGGAAGAGATAGTCGGTGTAACCGATTAGTGTAATCGCAAGTAATTTGATTTGATCGGTTATAATAAACTAAAGGCATTTTAGATATCGATGCACGAAACAAGAGATGCGAAAACGGCGAAACGCCTATTTATGCTTTAATAAAATAAAATTTAAACTTGGTTAAAATCAGTACAAAGTGCGGATTTAATGCCACGAAGCATTTTATATATACCATTGGGTCCAACAAAGATAGGTAGCGGCACGTGAAACCGTGTTGAAACGTCAGGCAATGAAGGTAAATCAAAATATCGCGATAGACCCGGTTCAATAAGTTTTAATTACCTATATGTGTACAAACCGAGAGAGTGTTATAAAGATAGGTAAGTACTAGAAGCTGGAACAGAGCAGAAATCTAATTGTACTGAAAGCGCCTAAGATACAAGTAGCTATTTTAATTTACTGGCTCTGTGAGCTCCTCGAAAGTTTGATTCGAAATTGTTAAAATTTGTATTAATTTATGACGTTTCCGACCTCCATATTACCTCCGCAATTTAATAAATATTAAAAAACTGAATCGTAAAAAATCTAATTAATTATCGAATTTCCTTAGTGAATAATAAATATACTTAAGTTAAGGTGGAGTATAGTAATTTATTGTCTAATGGGGTAAGACTAACCGTTAGTTAGTTATTGAACTGTGGCAGTCTCCTGGTGGTCTTACCCCACCTTGCCTCAATCAATTTATTACAAAGCATTCGAAATAGAATGATTTTTCAGTATACAGTTTCACTTACAATTAAAAGAAATATATATCACTTGGACATGGACATATCTAATTAAACCTTAACGCTCTAGCAACCGAAGGAAATGCCCAAAACTAGAGATGCGTGCTCGTGACGTTGCGCACTGAAGATAATTTCACTTGCCCATTTCTTTCTTTCACTTTCTCTCTCAGTACAAGTAGCGAATTAAAAAAACCTATGCTAATTCAACCTGTTTGGACAGCTCATCATGACAAGTGAGAAAATTAATTATACAATATGCGCATTATTTTTTTATTACCTCTACATTACGAGCAGTTTCTCTTAAAAGTCTAATGATGATTTTATATTACAACGATTAGGTGCTTTGATGGCCGGAAATTAGTACAAGTTGCTCCATTTAATGTGACAACATATGATATGCTTGTTTTGATTGGAGCCTCTTAACGGTGAAAGCGAATAAAACTTCCGGTAAAATGATATAAACTTACACGGTTACACGATTTTCACCCATAATCATAATGGAACTTAATCGGGTTCAAAAAGGTGTTTATTTAATGACCTCGACGTTTCAGCCGTGACGTTACGTCCATGGTATTAATGTCGCACGATTATTCCAAACTACCCGCACTTAAGACTTACCGATACGACCTTTAAGAAAAGAAGCTCAACCTAAAAGGCCGGCAACGGACTTGTGACTCCTCTGCTGGTGTTGCAGGTGTCTATGAGTGACGGTAATTGCTTTCCATCAGGCGATCCGTTTGCTCGTTTGCAAACATATGAAATAAAAAAGCTTGGTCTTTATTATTAGTTTGCTCATTGGAGTTACTACTCGGCCCATAGGTACACAACATTAACGATACTTGTAGCTTAGTTACAGCACATAATAAAAAGATATATCGATATTGATAATTATCGAAGTTGTTAACATGATAATATATAACACCAAACACTTTAAACATATAATAAATTAGGCCTACTCATGTGCCAACAAAAGAAGTGATAAATATCGATAAGACCATTTAGCAATGAAGCTTTGATAGTCGAAGCAAATCTTAAGCCTTAGCCATCGTGATTTGATTTCGAACAAGGTATGAAAGTCCGTTAATGTGTTCAGCAGTTCGCAACAACCTTGAACGCAAATTGTTATTAATTAACATGAGAAGTTAAAATCTTTATTACAGCTATCAACACCTCATAATTATACGTTCAAAATGTGCAGATACTAGATAATTTCCTAAACGGACCATTCATATCGCCATTATTTGTACCATTTATAATAGCTGGCTAGTTATTAATCCAGCTATATTTCTTTGTTAATTTACTTTTAAAGTATGATGTCCTTAGCAACTGCTTCCACTTAACGAAGTGCTGTGAGGAAAGAAGTATTTATTACCCACATATTTTCAAAGCAATAGGAGTGTGTTGACATCCAAGGAGGAATGTCAGATCTTAAGGGAAGCATAAGTTTACTTAATGACAATGTTCGCAAAAACTTGAAAACTGGACTGTTAAATTATGGCACGTGTTTCCTTTCTCTACGGCAGCGCTAGCTAGGTACTTCTAGAAAATTTCTAAACTTACCACTAAGTATCGTACCCGCCTCACAAATGTTTGAAACTCCGAATTCCCTAAAAGGGTTGTTAATTTTTAATGGCGGAGAACTGTGTGGCTCTTCAACAAGATTCGTTAGGCGCCAGAAATGGAAAGGTTCGGTCAATGGCGTTTTATATTTTTTGATACTTTCACTTCATAGGTACTTATTAACAATTTATAACCCGATTTTCTAAAACATAGACATCGAATTCGAATAATGTGTAATCTGCTTATACCTGTCCAGTCACCGATGACATGCCACTAGGTCTTGACTATCTGCTCGCTCTAGAATCGTACAAAACATCAGATTCCGTGTCATTAAAACAAATAGTCAGCTGTCATAACTATATTAAATAAATGCAGTTCTTTTATGTGCACAGGATCAATGTCCTTTATTCGTTTCTTGAGCGAGAAAATTTTGATGACCTACAGATTTTCTCTTTGACGCTGATCAGACTAACGGGCAGAATTATAATAAATAAAAAAAAATTAAAAAAAATATAAGGGGACCATCATACACAAATCGACATAGTCCCAAACTAAGCAAAGCTTGTACTATGGGTACTAGATGACGATATACATAATATATAAAGACATATATATATTACGTAAAAATATTTGCATAATAACGTCAATCCAAAAACAGTCCGCATTATAAATATTCCGCTCATGAGTGAACATATACGTAGTAGCCAAGTGGTGAAGATTGCTTTACCATTTTCTGAGTTTTATTTGTCCTCGTGTCATAATTGCTGTGTATTATAAGCAAAACGAAAATAATCTAATGCCCATGGGACGGACGGGCCATCAGGAAGTACAACAAGGCACATCGCAAATGTGTTACTGTCCCCGGGGACCAAAACAGTTCTTGCTTGATATATGATATTGCCTAAGTTGGCATCTCTAACCGAGTAGCCTATATGTGTAAGTATGCTTTATTCAATGATAGTATTTGCTTGCATCATCGCTTGTAATGTAAAAACGAAATAAATCCATAATGTCGTATTTTCTAAACAGCCCTGTTTAACCAAAAATATAGATTTTAAAATTAGTATCTTTACTAATTTTAAGCAGGCTATATAACTATTCAATTAGTTACTTTATGTTTAAACAAGCTGATGTAGTAGTATTGTCTTGAAAACATGACTGTCATTGTCCTTATTTTTTTGGGGTTTTTTTTTAAGTTACTTTGAATTATGCATTTTTCTAATATTATTGAATAATGATCAGTCGCAGAATCCAGCATAATCCGATTTTTTAATAATTAAGGTACATAAAAATATACCAGAAACGGCGAAATATCATTCAAAACATAAAAACCGTCTGATCATTGAACTTTCTCTGTAAAAACTAAGTTTTTTGTCTTTTAAGGCGACTCCTAATCCCAACGTCCTAGAGGATCTGGGCGGAGCCTAACGTTATTCCCCCCGCCGACCGTGCGCCCCCGGAACATTACTTCGTTCATAATCTCGTTGAGTGGCGTCCAAGCAGCTTCATACACTCGCATAGTCCAAGCGAGAGTTGAAGATCAACAAACCTTATAGGTATAATATTTAAAGGCAAGTAAAATAAATCATTTAAACAATGATATAATTATTGCGGATTACTAAATATCTAATATTTACCCACTACAGTAGAATATTAAAAATAAAATGCGTTAAAGCTATTTTCCAAAAAAATAAGTGAAATTGGCCATTTGGAAGTCTCGCATCGAAAAATACTTTTTAGTTTCTTTTGTATGTGTAGGTACCTACCAAAAATAGTTAAAATGCCGACAAGATTCTTGATTATACGTGTAAAATCATGCAGAAATAAAAAATACCGTTTTTTAATAAATAAATCATATCGTGACCCAGCGGATGAACCGATATTTTAACATAAGTAGTAGTGGAGGTACAGCTTTATCCCCCGGGTCATGCTGCTCTAATGAAAAGATAAACTATAAATAATAGAGCGACAAACTCAACTTTACCGTTGGAAAACGGATTTACGTCCTTTACCTACTTATAAACAGTGATAGTTTTTTATGACTACATTAGTAATGTTCTCAGATTTTCCCCTATACTTGTTGATATTGACGATATTTTACTAGACGATTTTTTGGCTAATTTCAATGTTCAAGGTCAATGGATACCCTATAAATGTTAATTTACTTGAGTGTCAAAATATGCCGATGCTGGAAAGGAGAACTTATCTAAGCGACATTTTTGGGGATATTGAGTTATACACACTGTTGGGATCGGCAGATTTTTCTGCATCGAATGGGTTGGGTCTCGTATACATCTGTCTGACGACTTTTGTGTCGCTTATCCCGTCGGTGATTTAGAGAATCTCTACTTTTTTTTCTACTAAACGACTTGATTTTTGAGTTTTTTTTAGCAAAATGGAGATAACATAAAAAGTTTTTTGCATAATAATGAACCTTAGAGCTTTTTACTTATTTGTCAAAACAGATCAAACAACTTGGATAATTTTCTTTATTGCAACTAACCTAAAATATATTTTAATGTCGTTTGAGGCATTTTACCTATGTCTTTATGATAAAATTAACATAAAGGTAAATTATGAAAGAAAAATTGAATGTGATCCACTGCAATGTAAGCAGGACTCGAACCTGCGACCCTAAGTTTCCGGCGTAGTGCTCTACCAACTGAGCTATCATATCGTTACGTCAATCACACTAAATCTTTGATTCCATAATTCTTCGCTACTGGAGCGCCCTCTGTGTCATGTTATGTGTGTTTAAAATGCTTATGCGCATTAGCCAAAAAGTAAAAACGTGGTATTTTCACATTATTAAACAGAATCGATATAAGATTCTATTAAAAAAATAACATAGATAAATTACCTGATTGTCTATCTTAACTATCTTAACTATTGGCGTTTATCCAAATTTACCTGCTTTGATACTATGAAACCATTGTCGCTTATCCTTTTTTACCTAATATGACTTTGATCGACTACTGTCGCTTATCTTGAATTGCTCGAATGACAATTGAGTCGTATTTGTAGCATAGAATGTACTAAAAAACAAATATTTTCGTTAAATTGGTAGTTAGACAAATTTACCGGTTCTGTTTTATAAAATATCACACATTTAGTAGTAATTCAATATATTTATAAAGGCCGTTAGGCCCATCTGCGGCGTAAATCTGTGTCTGTGGCGCTAAGGCATTACTTTGGACTCGCTTGATGGACCCAAACGCCATCTCACTCAAACAGTGTCTTACGAGACGTCACTTATACCACACAGAGTTGTAGGTAGTTTTGTTATTCTTGTTAGGATAGGATATTATCTCATTGCAATTGTAAAACTTGAAATTTCACGTAGTTCGTGATTTAAAATTCCTTAATGAGTACCGAGTGACTTCAGTCTTGAGAACTCTTGTGCTGTTCTCATTAGTCATAGCTATCGTTTGCTACCATACATTGGTCTAGAACTACTGGAAATCAGCAGATCACACATAAAATTTATAAAATTGAAATTTCACGTGATATCTGATGAATAAATCTTTAATTCCTAAAGCAGTTTTTTTTTGTATTTGCGTAGTTGGACCATAAGTTTTTGTCTTAGAGAACTTTAAATGTCACTTCATTAATTTTAATGTTTGAAAATAAATATTTTTCTCTAATTAAAACATTAATCGTGAGGTTTTATTGTACGATAAATAGCTTTTCATGTCTGAAATATTTCCTACAAAGGCGATTAGATAATTTTTCTTGATTTATTTCATGCTAATTTATGCACATTTATATATTTACCTGACTATAAAATGAGCATGCACATATATATTGTTAACTGTGTTGATTGTTGTGTAATAGATTATACTATTTTACCTGACTAATTTCTCGGGAAACGTGTCGTTTAGATAATTTTACCTAATTCTATTTTGACGGCCATTTTGCGTAAGCGACGCTAAATCCTAAAATATTCCATTAATAGACAAAATAACAAAAGCAACATGTAAAAAACATGATATTGTTTATATAAAATGAGCATCATATGCACATAGATATTGTTTACTGTGTTGATTGTTGTGTAAAATGTAGATTATACTATTTTACCTAATATCTCGGGAAACGTGTCGTTTAGATAATTTTACCTAATTCTATTTTGACAGCCATTTTGCGTAAGCGATGCTAAATTTTAAATTATTCCATTAATAGACAAAATAACAAAAGCGACATGTAGAGAACATGATGTTGTTTATAATTATAAATGCTTCATTTAAAAAGTAGGTCCACAGAATATTTAAAACTTTTTATTTTTTTTAAAAGTTCGTAGTTTTTTAGATGTCCTGTAAAGTTAGCTCCGTGTCTCTTGGATAATTTTCCTTTCCAGCGTAGATTAGATACGTTTTTTTTTGCGGCATAAAGAGCCGTATCTTTTTTTTACGTTAACTTAGAAGTTCCGAATTTTATTGGGTGGGTGTAGATTTCTTGATCTGCAGATCGGTTGACATGCGGCAAACGTGTCAGCCCTACTTTAGTTTAGCGGTTGTCTGAGTTACGTAAGCTATTTGGGTTTTGGCGTTCCTTCCGCGATCGATTAATTTGATCCAAGATCGTTTCATTGCCCTCTGGCAAACTTAGAGAGAAAAATTCTGAGCATTAGTCAAAAATCAAGTCTGGGCATTACGATGAGTCTAAATAAAGTTATATATTTTTTCATTAATTCAACTGTAATCCGATCATTAATATATGGCTTTTAAACGGGTGCGTAACGATGGCTATAACAACTTTTGATATAATTTCAGTCGGTATAACGCTCATTTGATATAATGATTGAATGATATAACAACACTTAATATATCAACATTTGATATAATTATTGTTTCATATACTGATCATTTTATCGAATAACATTTAATATAACATTCTTTTAGTATAATGCATATTTCGTCTAATGAATTTATGGTATAACGTTTATTTTATCTAACGTTCAAATGGCATAACTTATAGGGTATAGAGAAATAGGGGGGCGGGGGGCGGAGCCCCCACAGGGGGGCTCGGGGGGCGAAGCCCCCCGCATTAAAAAAAAACTTAAACCGAAAGTTCAAGAGAAACGTAGGTTAGGTTAGGTTAGGATAGAAAAAAAAAGGAAAAAAGGGTAAAAAAGGAAAAAAGTGGCAAAAAAAAAGGGATGTAATACGTTTAAAGGCTCAATACCCGCTCAAACTGCTCAAACATGAAAGTTAAATTGTAATAGAGTCATGGTTAGGTACGACGACGAGCGAAATTATACCAAATGTTGTTATACCAACTGTTGTTATACCAAATGTTGTTATACCAAATGTTGTTATACCATATGAAATTATACCAAATGTTGTTATACCAAATGTGTGGTGAAGTGAATGCCATAAACGACGATATTATACTGTCATATATACATGTCAAAGTTTTAACTAAATAAAGCCTAATAATTCGGGTAATGATTCTTTATCTCAATTTATTTAGTTAAAACAATAATGGAAAAATATTTACGCCCCGAGCGATTCGACGCTGAACCAGCGTCAAACGTGGATAATGCCGCTGTTTGGATTCATTGGCGAAAAACATTTGAAAGCTTTTTGTCGTCGATGCAGACGGCCGACAAAAAACCATGCGCTGAAGAATTGAAATACGAACTACTAGTAAACCACCTATCGTCAGGTGTATACAGCTACATACGCGACGAGAAAAAGTATACGGATGCTGTTACAAAACTGGAAACACTCTTTGTCAAACCAGCTAACGAAATTTATTCGCGCTATAAACTGATCAAAAGGCAACAACAGCCAGGTGAGACCATTGATAAGTACGTCCAAGAACTTAAACTACTGGCCAAGGACTGTGCGTTCGAATCAGTATCTGCAGAAACTAACGAAAATGAATATATAAGAGACGCTTTCATAGCAGGCCTGTCGTCAACCGCTATTCGACAAAGACTCCTAGAAAACACCTCTCTTAGCTTAGACGCTGCTTACAGGCAAGCCCGTTCGCTTGAAATGGCGCAGATTAACAATGAACACTATCAACAGCCATCAGTTAGTACATTCGTGAACGCTACCGCTGCGCCTAAGCAAGTTTCGCAGTACGAAACCTGCTATTTCTGTGGGTCAAAAAGACACTTACGTCGAGTATGTCCTGCTTTCAACGCTACTTGTTTGACGTGTGGAAAAAAGGGACATTTTGCAAAGGTATGCAGAAGCAAGCCTCAAACACAGAGTGCCTCTATAACTTGCTGCAATGAAACACAAGAATCTGGCCCAGACGTGCCACCGACATTTCTATCATGCCTCACCGCAGCTACGAATAATGATATCAGTAAAGCAACCGACATTACCTTAAACAATAATACTATCACTGCCAAGGGTCTCATTGACACGGGCAGCTCGGCGAGCTTCATCAACAGCCGACTAGTCGATAATTACAAGCTAAATAAGACCGCTTGTAAACAAAACGTGACTATGGCTGCGACACACATGGTCTCTACAGTTAACGAGCTCTGTATATTAAATATTGGACTATTGGGACAAAGTATTGAGGCTGAGTTTCTAGTACTACAGGGACTATGCGCTGATATCATCATAGGGCATGACATTCTAAAGAAACATAAGGCCCTCGAAATGCACTTTGGCGGGCCACGTGCGCCATTGAAACTATATTCTCTATCACGAGCCAACATCGAGTCTGTCAGTCTGTTCCCGAACCTCCTGCCGGACTGTAAACCAGTGGCCATCAAGTCAAGGAAATATTCACCAGATGACGCTGCATTCATCAGCGCAGAAGTTAAGAAACTTTTAGATGACAAAATCATCGAGCCAAGTCAATCACCATGGCGAGCTCAGGTTTTAGTGACATCAAACGAGAATCATAGAAAAAGAATGTGTATTGATTATTCACTCACGATCAACAAGTTCACTCAGCTGGATGCGTACCCCTTGCCCAGCATCGAAGACATAGTAACAAAGGTAGCGAAATTCAGGGTATTCAGCAAGATTGACTTACGAAGTGCCTATCATCAGATACCAATAGTAGCTAATGAAAAGTCCTATACTGCATTTGAAGCCGATGGTAATTTATACCAATTTTGTTCAATTCCATTCGGAGTCACCAACGGCGTTGCTGCTTTTCAGCGAGCTATTAACTCAATCCTAAGTAAAGAAAAAACCCAAGGGATATACGCTTACCTCGACGACATAACTATATGTGGACGTGATCAAGATGACCATAACGAAAAATTGAAACATTTTTTAGATATTGCTACCCGCTATAACCTTACATTGAATCTAGAGAAAAGCGAATTCTCGAAGCGACAAATTAGCATTCTGGGGTATAATATTCAAGACGGTATTATAAAACCTGACCCTGAAAGGTTACGCCCACTCTTAGAGCTCCCTATTCCGACCAATTCAGCCTCTTTAAGGCGAGCACTAGGACTATTTGCTCATTATTCAAAATGGGTACCTACCTTTTCTAAGAAAATACATCCTCTTGTGGCACATCAAACGTTTCCGCTTTCACTTGAAGCTAGGCAAGCTTTTGATCAAATAAAGAAAGAGATAGCCGAGTCAACGCTACACGCCATTGATGACAAGATCCCTTTTACGGTTGAAACTGACGCATCAGACCACACTATCGCTGGGACATTAACACAGGAAGGGAGACCTATAGCTTTTTTTTCTCGCACACTTTCTAGCTGTGAACGAAATTACCCGGACGTTGAAAAAGAAGCAACAGCTATAGTGGAATCGATCAGGAAATGGCGCCAGTTTCTTTGTGGAAGAGCATTCAGACTAATCACGGATCAAAAGTCGGTATCCTATATGCTTGACCAAACACATTCGTCAAGAATAAAAAATGATAAAATTCAACGTTGGAGATTGGAGCTAGCTATATTCAAATTCGACATCATATATCGTCCAGGAAAAGACAATCAAGCCGCCGATGCACTATCCCGCGCTAACTTAATAGCTTCGTCAACGACAAAAGATGATTTACGGACACTTCACGACAACCTTTGCCATCCAGGAGTCACGAGGATGAGTCATTGGGTAAGAAATAAAAATCTACCATATTCTATCGAAGAAATAAAACAAATAACATCTTCATGTCGTGTTTGTGCCGAATTGAAACCTCGGTTTCACAAATATAAAGGAACGCTCATAAAGGCGACGTCTCCATTCGAAAGGCTGTCCATTGATTTTAAAGGGCCATTGCCGTCAGAAGGCACTAAAAACCGCTACATTTTGACCATAATTGACGAATATTCACGCTTTCCATTTGCTTACCCCTGCTCAGATCTTACTTCAGAGACTGTCAAATCTAAGCTAACTGATCTTTTTGCAACGTTTGGGATGCCAACTTATATTCATAGCGATCGAGGGGCAACCTTCTTGTCTGATGACGTAAGACAATTCTTACATGAAAAATCCATAGCTACTAGCTATACTACACCTTACAACCCACGTGGTAACGGACAAACAGAACGGTACAATGGAATCATCTGGAAAACTATAGAATTGGCCCTGAAGACGCAAAATTTACCTACGACAAAGTGGGAGCTAGTTCTAACGGGGGCGCTCCATGCGATCCGCTCCCTGTTATGCACGGCAACTAATTGCACTCCTCACGAGCGGATGTTTACACACCCAAGGCGTTCCGCGAATGGCCAATCTTTACCATCATGGCTGTCTAGCTCCGAGCGAGTTTTGCTAAAGAATCACCACAGATCGAGCAAATATGGTCCCATCGTGGAGGAAGTAGATCTGCTCGAAGTAAATCCACAGCACTCGCTCGTCCGTTTTTCAAATGGGAGAGAATCCGTAGTCGCAAACCGTCACCTTGCCCCTGGAGGGAGCCGTCCAAGGGGTGACGACGACAGTGACGAAGAGGATTGGGCGGAGGCTGAAGAACAACCGTCCATAAACAATAACGATACGGTACACACACCAGAGACCCCTCAATCTCGACGTTCCGTTAGGCAGTGCCGTCCCCCACTTCGCCTAGGCGACTACGTGTGTAACACGATGCCGGGGAGAATGTGGTGAAGTGAATGCCATAAACGACGATATTATACTGTCATATATACATGTCAAAGTTTTAACTAAATAAAGCCTAATAATTCGGGTAATGATTCTTTATCTCAAAATGAACATTATACCATATGAAATTATACCAAATGTTGTTATGCCAAATGTTGTTATACCATATGAGGGTTATAGGAAATAAGTTTTATACCAAATGATAAGTATACGAAATAAAAATAGATATTTTGAAATTATACCAAAGGTTTATTATATCAAATGAGTCATTATACCAAATGTTGTTATATCAAACATACTTATACCATTTATTTTTATATCGATCATTACACACCCCTTTTAAACGATATGTAATAAAAATCAGGTTTTTATTTTATAAACGGTAAACAATTGGAACAGAACTTATGGCCAGGCTAGGTATGTCTAGCTAGGCCCGGCGGATATGTCAATAATTACTAACGCTCATTTAGATTTAAATATGAAGTGGGAAATTTATTGATGCAAATATGTGTTCTGACTATATTTACATAAATAAGCCCTCATGCCCAGATTGTCACTTGCCTTCTTGAACTAGAAAATTATTGTAATTTTTGATAATTTATTTTTATATCATATGTCATGTACTGTACTAGTGACGCAACGAATGTGAAGACTTACAATAAATATTCGTATCCGTAAATTAGCGTTTTACCGAATATTACAATGGTATTCAAACGAACAATACTTGTTCTGCATTATGATATTCATATCTCTTAGGGTTGAATTAATAAAGATCATTAGACGTTATCATACTTAAATATCTGTATTATCAGAATTTTTTACTAACCGAAATACCTACGGTACTCTAATATTACATAGAGAAGGGCCCTAAAACCCACACCAAAAGTGTTATTTTCTGGGAATCCTGTCTGGTGTGGGCCCATGACTGAGAATATCTAAGTATCCAAATGTGTCCGGGAATGCTAAGCTATGACAATTTTTATTATAAGTACTTAAAATTAATAGATACTTAAATACGAAAAAAAAACAGTTACATTTAATTCTATATGAAAATGAGTGCTTTTTGTTATGTCGCATAGCGTAGTCGTAAAAAACGAACTACACTCTCTTAAAATACACTTCAAACGCACGAAGACAGATCGAACCTCCGCGGTATCCGGTACTATAACAATTTTCCGTAACTAGATGGATCGCGAGAGCAAGTGACACAGCCTTCCCCTTCGACGGTTAGATTTACACTGAGCTCGCAGCCCGGGCACCGCCGCGCTCGCGGAAATTCAGTTTTTTTATGCTTTATTAGACCGAATTTACATTTTACAAACTTTTAAACAATACGATTAAAGATCAATGAATTGTCAATATTCTTGCGAAAGAGCCGTGTAAATATCATTTGTAGTTTAGAAGCCTTAGGGAATTGAAAATTGAAAACGACCCTATTTCAACATTATTTTTTCCATAGTAATTATTGCTTTAAAAAAAAATCCAACTATAATTTTTTAGAAGAAATAGTCAAAAATAACATATATTTTTTTCAGATTTTTCCGTTGGCTAGATTACGAGCCTTAGGACTTTAAAAATCACCATTCCACGTACGGAGTCGCCTTAATAACCAACAATGAGCGATATCGCATCACAGACATGTCATTTCTAATGCACCGTATTAGAAATGAACACCAGTGAAAGTTACGACTCGTTGTTCATCGGCAGTACTGTTGTAATGTTGTGTCATATAGTTTATTGTCTTACAACACGCAATTAGTTATTGGAAACTGTTATTACAAAGGGCTACCAAACTTGGACTCGCATTGCACACGTCTTCATAAATAGACGATATTATCATTCTATTCGATATGGATTGATGTTTGTGGTAGGCAGTAAGTGTCACATTATATAACTTTATACACATTCTCTATATTCTCTCATACATTCTCTCCCATATTATTTTATAAAATAGCCAGTCAGTCAGCCCGTCTATCACAACTATGCTTCGCGTCTTTTGTCACTCTCTCACAGTACTGCATGAAAAGAGATATAGATAAATATCTCTTGCGAGAAAGAGGCACGTATCACAGTTGTGCTAGATATGCAGGAATGGTCCGACATGTATTGTTTTGAACTTGTATGAAGCTCTTCATCAGCCCGCCTAGCACAAATAAGCTTCGCAACTCTTGTCGCACGACACGGCGCCGCCCGTCACTCTCTCACAGTACTGCGAAGAAAGAGATAGGTAATATTCATCGCGCGAGAAAGAGACGCGTGTCACAGTTGTGCTAGAGGTGCTGGGGTAGCTATCCATGCTGTTTCGCACCAAACGGCTGAATTCATTCACCTTCATTCATTAAGGATGTCCATATAAAATTTTATTGAGTTAACTAATGTTGCTTTAAACTAGAACCTCAATAACGGATGCGCGTTATAAAGCAGATGTTTGTCTCGTATGACCAAACTAGACCATTTTTTTGAGTCAGGAATTTGTGTTACACCGCGCTTTATTGTATACTATTGTTATACAGATAAAGTGAATAAAGGTGGAAAAATACTAATGCACTTATTTGTACCGTAAATAACATAACATCTTACTATATGCCATTCAGCGCTGCGAACGCTTCCTTCGTACATATAAAATATCATTGAGGTAATTATGTTGCCTCGAACGAGGCCTACCTCAATTACGGATACGCGTTATACAGGGTGCGCATAAAAACGTTATGCGGCTCGATGCTTGCGTGAAATGCCTACGAGCGAAGACGTGTAATTACATTCGGTGTATGTGTGCGTAGGAACGCTGGTCTCTTTAATAATTAATGAACAAGAGTGTGAAATGAAACAGTACACTCCTAAATAAGTTACTTAATAACGAAGCAGAAATACAAAGGTGGTGCTTGAATGATGATGACTCAAAAGGTCTAAAAGCCGAGTGCGAGAGTTGTGCCATTCTCGTGAACCTAACGTAGTTTGGAGAGACATTTCTAGATTATGTTGTTACTAAAATTGAAGCTGGCTGCAAATGTACAAAAAAAAACAAGATAATATACAACAAGTTAAAATTATTATTTTATAGCCATGCCTATAATTTGCTTTTTGGTTTGCGGGCGAATCTACGAGTGTCTGAACAGCCCGGTTTTGTCACCATTTTGGTCTACATTTTAACATAACTGTTAATATCACAATGGAAAACAAGACGGTATTACTGTGATCAAACTAAACTAAGACTCCGTGTCTTTCGGATACATAAGAAAATCAAAACTTTAATCATCATCGGATCTAACATTTGTTGAGATAATATCGACGGAAAAGAATGTCATAAAAATAATATTCGACCTTGCCGTATTGAAGTTAGCTTTTTTTTATGTGGACATTTCAGTTGTAAAAAACACAGTCAAACTGAGAACTAAGTTCTTTTTAAGTCAATTGGAAAAATCATCATCAAAACGCACAACTATGAATAATATAAGTTACCTATGTTATATACTTACATACTTATACATCTCTTACTTCTTGCGAAGGTATTTTATTATAATGAGCCTGTTTTGTCCCACTGCTGGGCAAAGGCCTCCCCCCTCTTCCTCCATCTCTCGCGGTTCCGAGCTGTATCCGGCCAGTCCTTCAAAAATGAGTCCAAGTCATCCCGCCATCGCCTACGAGGTCTGCCGCGTCTTCGTTTCGAGTTGTGGGGCTTCCACTCTTTGGTTTTTTTGGCCCACAAGTCGTCCGGCATGCGACAGACGTGACGAGCCCAGTCCCACTTCAACTTGGCCGCCTACCAAGCTATATCAACAATCCTGGTTTGTGAGCGCAGCGTGGTGTTCCGGATTCGATCCATCAGTTTTACACCTAACGCAGCATGCGCTCCATAGCTCGCTGGCAAACCCCGAGTTTGAACTTCTGAACTTTAGCCAAAGACCACGTCTGAGCACCGTAGGTGAGAACTGGAAGTATGCACATGTCCATGAGCCTACGTTTAAGTGACAGTGGTAGGTCAGGGTCACCTTTCATTAGATGTTCCATGGACCAATAGCCCTCCAGGCGTTTTCGGTCCGTCTTTCGACCTCCATTTCCTGACGCGCCTGGAAGAAGACTAAATTGGCCCAAGTAGAGGTATTCATGGACATATGCAATAAGTTCTCCGTTTATATCTACCCTACGTTGTGTGCTATTAGTCATGACTTTGGTCTCTGAGCTTATATACAAAAAAATGTGAAGATATTAAAGCCTTTTCTAGATATATGTGTCCAACATACAAGCGTCAAAATGCAGAAGATCAACATTTTTTTGGAATTTTATGCAAACACCACGACATTCTTAACGCAATACGCAAACAATTGCTGAACCAATGATGTCCTCACCATATTGAGAAATACATATTTGTAATTACCAAATACGGTTAGCATACATGTACGGCGACAAGCGATCCTGTCATGCATATCTAGGGACCGCGATAATTTTTAACGGTATCTATGGCCTGCTTGCTACATATGTGAGTGACTCGGTTCAAATTGTCTGAAACAACACACTCTCACCGTGTGAAAATGTACACTGACAGTGTACGACAAAGTTGATAATCCAAATACGTAAGTTTACTTTTAAGACTTTGAAGATTGACATGTTTCGTTGCAGCGTTACCATGGTTACACAACTCACGCGATTCTCCTTCAAACGTGTCAGGCTTCGCTTTATGAAATTCGAACGCAAATATTATTTCGGCTTGGCTTATATTTCACTGTTATTAGATACGATGTTTGGAGAAATTTAATGAGTTTCAGTACCTAAACGCCCAGTTTCGATTTTATGTGGATTCGTGGATTGCATTAAATGAAAATCGTATATTTGATGAAGCGAAATAAGATATCAAAATAGAGTAAGTATATTCGTCTCAACAAGAAAAAAAGTTCGTTACGGTTACTTTACTACGTGAGGAACGCATCTCTAAAGTAGATGTATGATATTATAGTGACGAATGTCAGACATTAGGATCTTCTCCCGATTGTCCTGTCTGATCTTATATTATCATTAAAAACGTGATTTTTACCCCAAATCGAAAGTGTTTTGTCATCTTTATAAATAACGAGAGGAAAATTGTTTCCTCATACTAGGCGTGTTTTTTCATTGTAATATCAAAATGAGTTTGCATGTATTTTGTTCTCGTAAATAAAGGAATCCTCACAAAAACAAGTAAATCAGAAAAGTTATCTCTGTGGCATATTTCTGTGTATTCTTTTAAGAGTGTATTTTAGAAGAAAATTTTTAACAGATTGTAAGTGCGTTAGTAGCATATAATAAGTCAATTGTAGTCACAACGAAAATAAGTAGGTAATTCTTTTTTATATTTTCACACGCGTTTTGTACTGCCAGCAGTACAATACACCGTAATTTTCAATGTCTCAAAGTAGTTCAAATAACACAATATGGTCTAACAAATTGGTTAAATTGTATTCATTCACAACACTTGTCAAAAGAGTTACCATCGCCATGCATGACAGTGCCTTTTGCCATTGTAATCAAATATTACCATCGTAATTTACACAAATATTAACTTATTAAAATACTAGCGGCCCGCCCCGGTTTCGCACGGGTGCAATGCTGATAAATTGTGCCGGTATTATACATAATTATAAACCTTCCTCTTGCATTGTGACACCCAGAGACTTTATACATCTCTGGGTATATTTAATATTATGAATTTATCGTTAAAATTTTATTTTAATGTTCCTACTTAACATTGATTTGGAGTATCTATAATACATCTCCTTGACGTGTACCAGTGTAATTAGTTATAACACAAATGTAATCATTGTAATTGTTTTAAGTATTATTTACGAAAAAATGACTTACTGTTGAGTTTCTTTCGGCTTTCTTCTCAACAGCGGTCACCTCTTGCGAAATGCCGGTAGATTCACAATCTGACTTGTAAAAGTGCCCCTGTGGCCTACTTACTGAATAAATTATTTCATTTAATTTCATTCAATCTATTTAAAAAAAACACAACAAAATCCTTTGGGTAGTTTTAAAGATCTAAGCATACATAAGGACAGACAGCCGGAAGTGACTGTGTTTTATACTATGTAGTGACAAATGGAACTGGTTTGCTCACGTCGTTGAAGTCGAATATTGCCCGTCATGTTTCGAATTGGTTCGCGATTCATCATCAGGAGCTCCGATCAGTAGCGGCGGCGGACAATCGAAAACTCACAATCGAAAATGTCGATATTCAAAAACGAGAAAACGCGTTTCATCTGTATTTTAGACCCACAGGCGTTTACCTTATTAACTGTTTGTAAAATAGCACAAATCTAATTGTCAATTTATTTAATCCTTCGATCCTCAAACATTACACAGGTCTACAAAAACAAAATTTTTTTTTGGGTTTCTGTTCTAATGCTTGAATTCTGATTCCAAACATCGAAAAACACTCGGATATCCATTTTTAACTCTTAAAGTTTGCTTTTGTTTAAATAAAATTACAGAGAAAATATAAAAATTAGTATTTTTTTTAAACTCCGTAAAATTGCTCTAGTTTCTACAAAAGCAAACTTTGATCGGAACAGATATTTTTTTATTTATTTGTGACATAGGAGAAACCAAAATTTCACATTCAGGAGCCAGACCCAGAAATCGTGTTGACCGGTGTTATAGATAGAATCGAGTTCATAAATGGCAAGATCAAAAATATGTGAACTCGTCTTTATTGTTAGCGGTATATAGGCATGTTTTGATATTATTGATCTCATTTTTACTCATAAATTTAAGAAATCCATGAAAAGGTTGTCAATTAAAAGTGTTGAAAAGATAATGAGGTAAAATGGTAAGGTATCGAAACCATCACGGAACTTTTCCAGTTATCACCTGTTCCAAATTCTAAAAATCTCCTCCTTAAGGATATGAATATGATAACGTATACAACTCGGCTACACCTAAACTTCGTAATGAATTCGTAAAACACTTAAACCTTACCTTTCCGTAAACATTCAAATCAAAAGATATTAAGATAACTCAACCTTAAATATAATACTGCTAACAAAATACGTATATTAATGTATCGATTACATCAAAACTAACGTGTCACCTGAAGAAGGGTTGGCTTTTACATATTCAATAGTTACGTGACGTTAATATTGAATACCTTCCGCCGTGGCGCATGATTTTGTCTTTACTTTTTTTTATGATACCGACCAGCGGTTAGACAAACTAGGCTTCTTCACGTTTGACTCTGACGAATTTTCAATTTTTTTAATATATTTTTTCTAAATGGGCGACGGTAATCGCTTTCCATTAGGCGATACGTTTGCTCTTTTTTTGCCGTATGACATAAAAAAGGTATAAGTTAAGTGGTCGAGTTCTAGGCCCTAACCCAATAGATAGCTGCCTCAAAGTTAAATCACAGCAAAAGAGTTGACAGACATTATTGAAATCATATTATGTCATTTACTATAGTAAAATGCATTTTTGAATACAGTCAAGGTCATACTTATTTTATAATCAGACAATTAAACTAAATGCCATATAAGTTTATCTATGTTCAAGACAAATTAGTACACATTTTTGACGACGCGTTATGGCTCGGTTTGTAATAGACACTTGCCTACTGAGCCGGCGGTCCCGGGTTCGAATCCCGGCCAGGGCAAATATTTGTGTGATGAACTCGAATATTTGTGCTTGGGTCATGGTTGTTCTATGTATTTAAGTATATATTTATCTATATAAGTATGTATATCGTCGTCTAGTACCCATAACACAAGCCTTCTTGAGCTTAACTTGGGACTAGATCGATTTGAGTGAGGTTGTCCGATATTATATTTATTTATTATTTATTTCGTACCTATCCTTATTATACTAAATAGAAAAAAGTATATGCAAAAAGTTAGAATACCCTAAGAACCTCCGTCATCTAAAGCTGGAATTTATGGAAATAAACCCCACATATTTTCTAACACTTTCATCCTTATTGAGTACGAGTATTAGCCGGATAATATTTCAAGACTCTCTCCGAGAAAGGCTCACATTTCTTACTCATGTATTTACTTACTTTTTAGTCAGTTATACGTGACATTGTCATCATAAAACATATTGTCCACAGTACTTCGAACCTTGGAAAATATTTTACTACAGAAAACTTTTCGTGACTACTTTCAAAGAGGTAAATTAGATACTTAACTATCGTTATGTAACTTGTGTATTAAAACCTGCGTAGACTTAATTGTGAGTGTTGAAAGTGGTTTTCTAAGTAGGCAATAAGAAAAAAAAGCTGTATAATGCTTATAATATTTTTTATGAGTGGCGTTTTAACTAGCAAGATATGATGATTATCTTGTTTCTGCTAACTTAATTTTAATCACGTCTCACGCAAACAAACCTCATTTTTATTTCAAGATTCTTACACTTATAAGAGCAGTAGAGAGCCCTTAGACATATGTTCAATACTTAACTAATTAAGTTTTCTTTGGAGCTAATGTGTAAGATCGGAACTTTTATCGAAGAATATTCTAGATTGTTGACCTACGGTTCGAATCAAAGTGCCTGTTGATCCTTTAAGTATTATAACTTTAGGATTTGAACTTACGTTTGTTCTGAATACTGAATGATAAACCTTCGATTCGATTTGTGTGAGGTTGTCCGATATTTATTTATTTTATTTATTAATTAAACCTTATATAATATCTTGAACGTATACTAAATAAAATAAAATAATAAATCTGAAGCAAAGTAGAGTAAATCAACTCTCAACCCACGCTTTTTGTTTCTCGTGTCCTTTTAACGAGATGATTATTGTTCTGTATATTTCTGTAGGTGGTATACCTAGCCATTAATTACAAATACGAAACTCCAGACAATATGAAGCATTATTTAACGATTAGGTAGTATATTAATTTATTGTATTTAGCGTTTTACACTTACATGAAATTGTCAGGAACGGCCCGACATGTTTCGAACTCGAAACATGTCGGGTCGGGGTTATTTTGGGTTTGAACTCGTATGTACCGTTCCTGACAATTTCACGGAAGTGTAAACCGCTTAATACAGTAATAAAATATATTTCACGAAACTTCTAATAAGATTAAGTAAGTAGTATTTTATCTAAAAGATTTAACGAACATTACATTATTGTCTGCAATATTTGACATTTTAATTTGAACAAAATGACAGGCAATGTGGAGGACAGGGTCGTTAACTTTTCTGTTAGTTTTACAGTAATTTTGCCCCAAATTCAGTAAATGCAGACTGTACCAAAAAACGATGATTTAATATCCCTCTGAAATGATCTGCCCTTGTTGTTCGTCATATGGATAAACACGGACCCAGCCAGTACAATTTCGAAACATTTTAATTTGCTCTTTGGCAGTTCACCGAAAGTCCAATATTATCGACGACGCCGACGTTGTTTCCCGCATGAAATGGGAAAAAAATATTGCGTACACTTCAATTTCCTGAGTTCAGCGACTGGGCAAGAATTGGTTTATTTTTCGCCGATATTTATACTTGGGTATACGGAATATTTTGCTAGTCTTGAGACTAAGAGTTATTAATTTTGAACGAAACAACAACTTGTGCCCAAGTAACATCATAATAATGATTATTTGTTTGTTTATGGAAATACCCTATATTTAGTTATATATAGCTTCTTGGTATAAATCACTATTCCTAAATAATTTTGTCATTTCGTGAGAAATTCAATATTCAAGCATGAACCAATTTGTACATCGACGCAATATGTAGGCTTTTCATTACCATTTCGACGACAAACGAACCGTGGAAAACTGTGCCTTCCATATATTATAATAACACAATTATCTATTGGTACCCACAAAAGCATCCCTAATACAATCATAATAATGAACGTTTTCGAAAACCTCCCCACCCTCCCCTAATTTGGCTCGAAATTTGGCACGAAACACGAGCATTTATACGAATAGACCGCTCGCCTGTTTAACGGACTTGTACAATTTCAACAAATATATTCTTCAGAGGACCCTTTTAGCGAACGCTTGAAGACGTTCATTCATATTGAAAAGTGCCCGCTTAAAATTCATAACGCAGGCCTGAAACTCACCTTTGACGCCGTCTCGCACCTGTAAGTCCAATTAGTGTGTTTCTTCCTTAATAATTCACTCCACTTTTACGCTCAAACACAAATCACAAATCGATATGCAAACATAAAATCTCCATAATTGGCAACATTTCACGAATCACATTTTATTCCGAGCTTTCGGAGGGGCGAAAGGCTGTATTGACAAAAGTTCTTACACGTTCAGTAATGGGTCACATTAAAAGTTTAGCACCGGGACAACTTCGAGGATGCAGAAAGCTTCGAGTATCGGCGGATGGGAAAACTTTGTTTTAACGCGAGTGGTTTTTATTTTTGTGTTAAAGAATGTGCGCCGGCGCAGCGACGCGTGCAGGCGGCGCGGTAGGGGGCATGGACCTGCGGAGCCGGCGTCTTGAGTACCAGGGTACCGTTGTGTGAGAGTGGGAGCGAGCTAGCTTCAAGTTCACTTTGTTTTACGGCCGAGATAGCGATGAGATTGATAAACTCGAAACATATCAACACTGGAAAGCTCAGATTTTTATCTGGCACTATTGAAATGTCAGTGCCTAATGAGTTTCTAAACCTTTCAATTTCTTAGATATTTTTCCTAATTAGATTCTTCAGATTTATGGAACTGATATATGAAGCAATTTGCTATCGGGGACGCGCTAACTCCCAGGCTGACAGATTCCGTTATCCTTAAATTACCGGTGCGAAGTGTGACGCGATTAGAAGCCGATTGACCGATTGAATGGTGGCAAAAAAGGTTCGAGTTGACCCACTATTTTTCTACGGAGCTCTATACAACAAGATTGCCTTTTCCCTTAATACGGGGGTATTACTGAACTATTATGACTTCTTACAGATATAGATATAAAGCGCTACATACAGATACAACACACACACACACACTCCGAGTTTTTGTTCTCCGATTAATCGTAGAGCGGGTCGTTCCGATACAAGCACACTATGGTTACTGAAAATGTCACAACTTTTTATGTTGTGATAATTTGAAAAAAAAAGTGATACCTATATATAATATTGAATTTTTTGCCTATTTATTTTTATGTTGCAACACGACATCATAATTATTATACCTAATGACAATAAATTTTAATTTTAATTTTAAATGTTAAATTAAAACATTGGCCAATGGGGAGTGCTTCGAACGCATCACGGCAGAAAAATGTTAACTGCTAGACAAAGGCTAAAGCAAAAATTAAAGCATTTATTTGTTATAACTATACCAGATCTCAGTGTTGACCTAAAGACCGTTGAGTCAAATAGACAAGAAACTGGCATAGTGAGCCAAGTTAGTGAGTGGTGGCATTTCAGAGCTATTTTGTTACTTAATACCGAAGTCGTGACACGCGTACGCTGTTGGCACAGATATCCGACTGCTTACTTCCCAATCCTCTCATGCAAACTGAATGTACTCTTATAAAACCAACCTCACTATGTTTTAAATGGAGTTAATTTTTGCAACAATTGCAATCGATATTTGTGAGGAAAGCAAATATGCGACTAGTATTTTGTTGATTTGAACTAAATAATTGGTAAACAACTAAGATTTCCTATTCACCAAATTTGTAAGAAATAAAGGCATCATAAATTTGTTTAATTATTGCATGAACAAACATACATAGTTGTTTTCAATAAACTTAATGTTTTGATATTGATGTCACCCTAGGCCGTAAGTAGGATTTTCTGCCCGCTACGCGCCTAGGCGGGGAGAAAATCTCTCTTCCTGGCCAAGACAAGACGTAAAACTTTAGACAAACCACGAAGTTTTGCAGTACTACTACTCTAGTAGTACTACTCTGACGTCATCACAAAATGATTACTGAGGAGAACAATAATTAAACGTATTTATTTGGCCAACTGAGGAAACTATTATTTTAGATTGGCCTTTATTTTACGATTTTATCAAGAAATGGGGTGTTTATTTTTAGGAATATCCCAATTAGTAACGTTCCAATTAGTGAATATTTTTATTTAATGATACAGAAACTGTTATTCAGATGAGAATGATCATAAGCTCAAATATTCCAATTATTTTCTCAAACGTTCAGTATTTCCTTGAGAATAAACACTTCTTTAATAAGCAAAGTCTCAAATTAACGAATATTTTCATGGGACATTCACCTTTTAAATAAAAGTGCCTGGTGTCAGAGGTACGTTGACCCTATTGCTGAAAAAGAAAATCAGAAAAGATACTTAACTCGATAATTTTAACGATGTTATGTGAGGACTCAACTCGTAAATATATCTTTTCACCTCACCAGCTCAAACATGGCGGCTTTGCTGTGAGATAACAGTGAACAAAAATGCGATTTTGTTTCGAGCGTGAGTAGAAAGTAGCTTTTTATATTTTATTTTTTTTGAGTATGTATTGTCATTTCTCAGCCACAGGTTCATTATAAAATTCGAATCATTCTAATTTCGATGCACTCTGTCTCTTTCATACCCATATGAAAAAGAGAGTGATAAAGAAATATCGATTCGAAATTCGATTTTCGAATCCGACTTCGAATAAGAACACGTTCCGATAAGCGTTATACCAAAAAATAAAATACCTGATGAAGTTTTTATTGCAAAATATTGTTTTTAACGACCGAATGTTTAAATAATTGCGTCTTTTATATAAATCAAATAGAACATTGTTTAAATAAATAAGATTTTTCAACTTTATACTGTAAATATCTGTCCCAATAATTTATGACTTCACCAATTTATCATAGACGCAGATTCGAAACGTATTTTAAAAAATATCGATATTAATTTGTCATTTTCTTTTGTATTAATTTTGTTTAATGCTTTACGAGTTAAAATATTAATTAAACTATAAACAAAATCGAGTATTAAATAAACAAACACGTAATGTATCTGCTCAATCTTCCAATTTGATCAAATAATAAACCACGACACATGACAACCATGGTGGTCGTGAGGGACTGGTACAGTGTTGGAACGTATTATTTCAATTTAAATATATTTTTATTTCATTTCAAGCAGCGGGTATATATTTTCTAATTTAATAATGTCATTGAAATCAGCAACAAAGACAATACACATACCTACACCTGAATGGTTGGAAGAAAAAGTACAAACAGTCGAATATGTTCTCGCTGTTGAGGTGAAAAGTTGTGTGTGCTACACGAGAGCAAAGTCATCTCGTGCTGATGAGTCTCTCGCTACACTCAGGATTCTAAATTAGAATCCTTCGCTTGCTCGGGACTCAAAATCAGCACTCGCAACAAAAAACAACTTTGCTCTCTTGTTACACAAATAACTATTTTTCAAATATGCTATGAAATATTAACATTATGTTCCACGTTTTGGGTGCTGGGGGGGAATTCGCCGGGAAAAGCAACCTTTTTTTGTTTCAATGTCAATCTTTGACACAACATAATGTAGCGTCCACCCAAAAAAAATCGAGCATTCCGAAAAATATAAAATGCTTAAAACTTTGCTGTATCGTCATCAGCCGTTTAGGCTTGATGAACGCACAAAAGAGCATACTAACGTACAGACAGACATACATACTCGTATATACAAAAAAAATACAGACAATCAATTATTTAAAATTTTGTTATGCCATAAATTAACAAAAAAAGCTTCATCAAGAAAATGGATCATTGAGAGGAAGAGGTGAGTACTGTCGTATATTGCCTTTGCTGTCGTATATACCGTACAACCCCGTAACTTCGCCTGGGATACCTAACAGCGCCTATTTTTATAAAAGTTTAAATTCCCGCCTAGTTTTTAAATTAGCTACAGCTGATGCGAGAATATCGCCATGCATATAAGAGTAATTTTTATTTAATAGTTTTAGTTTGTAGTAGTCTAAAAACTAGACGGAAATATCAGGCGAAGTTACGGGGCTCGATGTTTACGATTTGAGCTGTATTAATTGACATTTCACGTTACTACCCGATAAGGTTAAGCTTGCGCTTGATATCTATGGCGTCACATATAAATGAGTCGCAAACTTAGCACGACCTTGTGGACAAAGTGGCGATATTCTAGGCATATCACCACTTGGGAGATCTCTCCGAGATATCAGAGATATATATGGAATTAGGGTCCTGGTTTTTTATTGTAAATAAGGGGTTCATAAAGTAACAGACATGGCTCATTGAGCTCTTATAATTATGATACCCATATCTTTCCTTGCTAAGTTCGTGGAAATGAACCGAATAACCTAAGTGTAACAATTTTAGGGGAACCTCAATTTTATCTTTCGCGTTCAAATTGCTCTTCGTGAATATTTATGATCGACACGACCAAAATATTATGAATATTAATTTATACCTACCTGCCAAATACAATCTGGTGATGAAACTGATTAATCTTGGAATAAATTAAAATTAAATGGTGAGGCAAATAAGCAAGGTACGAGGTGAAGTATTTTTACGTGGATTTTATGGAAAATCTATACATCAGCATTTCCTAAGCTAGTTGACATACCTATAGAACAGATTTTTGTCAAGTAACTTTTGTCCAGCAAAGCACATAAAGTTGGTTGAATTTTACACAATACGGTAGTTATGTATATGGATAAAAAAAGCTCAATATGTCATGAAATAAAGAAAAATTATAAATAAATTAAGTAATTTGAAATATGAGATTTGTTTTATCCAAATGTTTTTAGAATCCTCATAATTCAACGAAAAAATAATTGTGAGACAAATATGTACAGTCGAGTTCATTTACATCTACACACTTACGAGAGCAAAAATATCTGAACACGATTTTATGCTCCTGACAATAGGGTCGTGTTCAGATATTTTTGTTCTCGTGTGTAGATGTAAATGAACTCGACTGTACTTAAATGCATTTTTTTTTCAGATATATCGGTACCTTTACCACTCAAATAAGACGTCGCGAGTTCGTGGCCATTTGTATGGAGCGTTTTCAGCGCAATCTCTGACTTTTAGAGCAGTCTAAGTGTAGTTAATTGTATACATTACGACATTTCGATCCAAATAAGAAATAGTGGCGATTGATATGCTGGGAATTGAAGGGTGTCGCCAAAATCATCACACACAGAGCATTCGAACGCAGAGACACTGACTCGAATGAAGTTTTAGTATGACTGGTATGACAGTCGTATTTCCTAATTTCGCCGTTTCACAGTTAAGTTGGTCTTCGGCCTAGGTATATTAGAGACACGTTTTAAAGGCTTATTTTATGTAACCAACTATTTTGAGCGCCTTTTCTACTCGTTGTGTATTTTAATCGCGCCATCAGAACCAAAGAGTGATAATACCATTTCTAGAACAATTCAGCGACTTAAATTTCACAAACATCTCTTAAGTAATACCGTTGCACACTAATCATTGTATCAATCAAGAGCAAGTTTGCGAGAAACCGCTGTCTACTGGAGCCTCGTTAATTGTACCAGCGTGAGAATAACGTTGCGCACTAAACGTTACTCCACTGATTTTTTTACAAGTTTTGTCATTTATCATAACATATTGTTGACGACGCGTTTCGTTTGGCACAGTTTGTAGTCACCTGCCTACTGAGCCGGCGGTACCGGGTTCGAATCCCGGCCAGGGCAAATCGCCCCTTGCCTGCTATACGGCCACATCTCAAAAAAAAATTTTTTTTGGATTATTGCTGATTCGTATTCAGAATTGTCTAATTTACGACCTTATTTCGAGAGATATAAGAAAAAGTATCCTTAAAAGCCTTTTTTCCACAAGTGGCCTTATGGATCTGACCAAAAAATGTCAGTTGACTCCCTGCAAGACAGCCACTTTGGAGTTATGGCTGTATAACATTAATTTATAATCAATTTTTTGAGTTGCGTCCTAAAGGCATAAAGATTATTCGAGTGTTATTCCGATGAATCCCTTTAAATATAAGCGAATTAAAGGGCATTTGATTGTGTCACAACAGTAACTACCTATAGTACTTATTATTTATTTAAATTTATTCGTATAGCTTAATACTTTCTAATAGTTTTAGCCGTCTTTTTGTATAAGTTTATTTGTTTTTTTTTTTAATGTTTTCTTGTAATAATTTTTTTCCCATTATGGTAGTCATTTATATACAATTATAAGTTAAATTCAAATAAACAAACACGTAATGTATCTGCTCAATCTTCCAATTTGATCAAATAATAAACCACGACACATGACAACCATGGTGGTCGTGAGGGACTGGTACAGTGTTGGAACGTATTATTTCAATTTAAATATATTTTTATTTCATTTCAAGCAGCGGGTATATATTTTCTAATTTAATAATGTCATTGAAATCAGCAACAAAGACAATACACATACCTACACCTGAATGGTTGGAAGAAAAAGTACAAACAGTCGAATATGTTCTCGCTGTTGAGGTGAAAAGTTGTGTGTGCTACACGAGAGCAAAGTCATCTCGTGCTGATGAGTCTCTCGCTACACTCAGGATTCTAAATTAGAATCCTTCGCTTGCTCGGGACTCAAAATCAGCACTCGCAACAAAAAACAACTTTGCTCTCTTGTTACACAAATAACTATTTTTCAAATATGCTATGAAATATTAACATTATGTTCCACGTTTTGGGTGCTGGGGGGGAATTCGCCGGGAAAAGCAACCTTTTTTTGTTTCAATGTCAATCTTTGACACAACATAATGTAGCGTCCACCCAAAAAAAATCGAGCATTCCGAAAAATATAAAATGCTTAAAACTTTGCTGTATCGTCATCAGCCGTTTAGGCTTGATGAACGCACAAAAGAGCATACTAACGTACAGACAGACATACATACTCGTATATACAAAAAAAATACAGACAATCAATTATTTAAAATTTTGTTATGCCATAAATTAACAAAAAAAGCTTCATCAAGAAAATGGATCATTGAGAGGAAGAGGTGAGTACTGTCGTATATTGCCTTTGCTGTCGTATATACCGTACAACCCCGTAACTTCGCCTGGGATACCTAACAGCGCCTATTTTTATAAAAGTTTAAATTCCCGCCTAGTTTTTAAATTAGCTACAGCTGATGCGAGAATATCGCCATGCATATAAGAGTAATTTTTATTTAATAGTTTTAGTTTGTAGTAGTCTAAAAACTAGACGGAAATATCAGGCGAAGTTACGGGGCTCGATGTTTACGATTTGAGCTGTATTAATTGACATTTCACGTTACTACCCGATAAGGTTAAGCTTGCGCTTGATATCTATGGCGTCACATATAAATGAGTCGCAAACTTAGCACGACCTTGTGGACAAAGTGGCGATATTCTAGGCATATCACCACTTGGGAGATCTCTCCGAGATATCAGAGATATATATGGAATTAGGGTCCTGGTTTTTTATTGTAAATAAGGGGTTCATAAAGTAACAGACATGGCTCATTGAGCTCTTATAATTATGATACCCATATCTTTCCTTGCTAAGTTCGTGGAAATGAACCGAATAACCTAAGTGTAACAATTTTAGGGGAACCTCAATTTTATCTTTCGCGTTCAAATTGCTCTTCGTGAATATTTATGATCGACACGACCAAAATATTATGAATATTAATTTATACCTACCTGCCAAATACAATCTGGTGATGAAACTGATTAATCTTGGAATAAATTAAAATTAAATGGTGAGGCAAATAAGCAAGGTACGAGGTGAAGTATTTTTACGTGGATTTTATGGAAAATCTATACATCAGCATTTCCTAAGCTAGTTGACATACCTATAGAACAGATTTTTGTCAAGTAACTTTTGTCCAGCAAAGCACATAAAGTTGGTTGAATTTTACACAATACGGTAGTTATGTATATGGATAAAAAAAGCTCAATATGTCATGAAATAAAGAAAAATTATAAATAAATTAAGTAATTTGAAATATGAGATTTGTTTTATCCAAATGTTTTTAGAATCCTCATAATTCAACGAAAAAATAATTGTGAGACAAATATGTACAGTCGAGTTCATTTACATCTACACACTTACGAGAGCAAAAATATCTGAACACGATTTTATGCTCCTGACAATAGGGTCGTGTTCAGATATTTTTGTTCTCGTGTGTAGATGTAAATGAACTCGACTGTACTTAAATGCATTTTTTTTTTCAGATATATCGGTACCTTTACCACTCAAATAAGACGTCGCGAGTTCGTGGCCATTTGTATGGAGCGTTTTCAGCGCAATCTCTGACTTTTAGAGCAGTCTAAGTGTAGTTAATTGTATACATTACGACATTTCGATCCAAATAAGAAATAGTGGCGATTGATATGCTGGGAATTGAAGGGTGTCGCCAAAATCATCACACACAGAGCATTCGAACGCAGAGACACTGACTCGAATGAAGTTTTAGTATGACTGGTATGACAGTCGTATTTCCTAATTTCGCCGTTTCACAGTTAAGTTGGTCTTCGGCCTAGGTATATTAGAGACACGTTTTAAAGGCTTATTTTATGTAACCAACTATTTTGAGCGCCTTTTCTACTCGTTGTGTATTTTAATCGCGCCATCAGAACCAAAGAGTGATAATACCATTTCTAGAACAATTCAGCGACTTAAATTTCACAAACATCTCTTAAGTAATACCGTTGCACACTAATCATTGTATCAATCAAGAGCAAGTTTGCGAGAAACCGCTGTCTACTGGAGCCTCGTTAATTGTACCAGCGTGAGAATAACGTTGCGCACTAAACGTTACTCCACTGATTTTTTTACAAGTTTTGTCATTTATCATAACATATTGTTGACGACGCGTTTCGTTTGGCACAGTTTGTAGTCACCTGCCTACTGAGCCGGCGGTACCGGGTTCGAATCCCGGCCAGGGCAAATCGCCCCTTGCCTGCTATACGGCCACATCTCAAAAAAAAATTTTTTTTGGATTATTGCTGATTCGTATTCAGAATTGTCTAATTTACGACCTTATTTCGAGAGATATAAGAAAAAGTATCCTTAAAAGCCTTTTTTCCACAAGTGGCCTTATGGATCTGACCAAAAAATGTCAGTTGACTCCCTGCAAGACAGCCACTTTGGAGTTATGGCTGTATAACATTAATTTATAATCAATTTTTTGAGTTGCGTCCTAAAGGCATAAAGATTATTCGAGTGTTATTCCGATGAATCCCTTTAAATATAAGCGAATTAAAGGGCATTTGATTGTGTCACAACAGTAACTACCTATAGTACTTATTATTTATTTAAATTTATTCGTATAGCTTAATACTTTCTAATAGTTTTAGCCGTCTTTTTGTATAAGTTTATTTGTTTTTTTTTTTAATGTTTTCTTGTAATAATTTTTTTCCCATTATGGTAGTCATTTATATACAATTATAAGTTAAATTCAAATAAACAAACACGTAATGTATCTGCTCAATCTTCCAATTTGATCAAATAATAAACCACGACACATGACAACCATGGTGGTCGTGAGGGACTGGTACAGTGTTGGAACGTATTATTTCAATTTAAATATATTTTTATTTCATTTCAAGCAGCGGGTATATATTTTCTAATTTAATAATGTCATTGAAATCAGCAACAAAGACAATACACATACCTACACCTGAATGGTTGGAAGAAAAAGTACAAACAGTCGAATATGTTCTCGCTGTTGAGGTGAAAAGTTGTGTGTGCTACACGAGAGCAAAGTCATCTCGTGCTGATGAGTCTCTCGCTACACTCAGGATTCTAAATTAGAATCCTTCGCTTGCTCGGGACTCAAAATCAGCACTCGCAACAAAAAACAACTTTGCTCTCTTGTTACACAAATAACTATTTTTCAAATATGCTATGAAATATTAACATTATGTTCCACGTTTTGGGTGCTGGGGGGGAATTCGCCGGGAAAAGCAACCTTTTTTTGTTTCAATGTCAATCTTTGACACAACATAATGTAGCGTCCACCCAAAAAAAATCGAGCATTCCGAAAAATATAAAATGCTTAAAACTTTGCTGTATCGTCATCAGCCGTTTAGGCTTGATGAACGCACAAAAGAGCATACTAACGTACAGACAGACATACATACTCGTATATACAAAAAAAATACAGACAATCAATTATTTAAAATTTTGTTATGCCATAAATTAACAAAAAAAGCTTCATCAAGAAAATGGATCATTGAGAGGAAGAGGTGAGTACTGTCGTATATTGCCTTTGCTGTCGTATATACCGTACAACCCCGTAACTTCGCCTGGGATACCTAACAGCGCCTATTTTTATAAAAGTTTAAATTCCCGCCTAGTTTTTAAATTAGCTACAGCTGATGCGAGAATATCGCCATGCATATAAGAGTAATTTTTATTTAATAGTTTTAGTTTGTAGTAGTCTAAAAACTAGACGGAAATATCAGGCGAAGTTACGGGGCTCGATGTTTACGATTTGAGCTGTATTAATTGACATTTCACGTTACTACCCGATAAGGTTAAGCTTGCGCTTGATATCTATGGCGTCACATATAAATGAGTCGCAAACTTAGCACGACCTTGTGGACAAAGTGGCGATATTCTAGGCATATCACCACTTGGGAGATCTCTCCGAGATATCAGAGATATATATGGAATTAGGGTCCTGGTTTTTTATTGTAAATAAGGGGTTCATAAAGTAACAGACATGGCTCATTGAGCTCTTATAATTATGATACCCATATCTTTCCTTGCTAAGTTCGTGGAAATGAACCGAATAACCTAAGTGTAACAATTTTAGGGGAACCTCAATTTTATCTTTCGCGTTCAAATTGCTCTTCGTGAATATTTATGATCGACACGACCAAAATATTATGAATATTAATTTATACCTACCTGCCAAATACAATCTGGTGATGAAACTGATTAATCTTGGAATAAATTAAAATTAAATGGTGAGGCAAATAAGCAAGGTACGAGGTGAAGTATTTTTACGTGGATTTTATGGAAAATCTATACATCAGCATTTCCTAAGCTAGTTGACATACCTATAGAACAGATTTTTGTCAAGTAACTTTTGTCCAGCAAAGCACATAAAGTTGGTTGAATTTTACACAATACGGTAGTTATGTATATGGATAAAAAAAGCTCAATATGTCATGAAATAAAGAAAAATTATAAATAAATTAAGTAATTTGAAATATGAGATTTGTTTTATCCAAATGTTTTTAGAATCCTCATAATTCAACGAAAAAATAATTGTGAGACAAATATGTACAGTCGAGTTCATTTACATCTACACACTTACGAGAGCAAAAATATCTGAACACGATTTTATGCTCCTGACAATAGGGTCGTGTTCAGATATTTTTGTTCTCGTGTGTAGATGTAAATGAACTCGACTGTACTTAAATGCATTTTTTTTTCAGATATATCGGTACCTTTACCACTCAAATAAGACGTCGCGAGTTCGTGGCCATTTGTATGGAGCGTTTTCAGCGCAATCTCTGACTTTTAGAGCAGTCTAAGTGTAGTTAATTGTATACATTACGACATTTCGATCCAAATAAGAAATAGTGGCGATTGATATGCTGGGAATTGAAGGGTGTCGCCAAAATCATCACACACAGAGCATTCGAACGCAGAGACACTGACTCGAATGAAGTTTTAGTATGACTGGTATGACAGTCGTATTTCCTAATTTCGCCGTTTCACAGTTAAGTTGGTCTTCGGCCTAGGTATATTAGAGACACGTTTTAAAGGCTTATTTTATGTAACCAACTATTTTGAGCGCCTTTTCTACTCGTTGTGTATTTTAATCGCGCCATCAGAACCAAAGAGTGATAATACCATTTCTAGAACAATTCAGCGACTTAAATTTCACAAACATCTCTTAAGTAATACCGTTGCACACTAATCATTGTATCAATCAAGAGCAAGTTTGCGAGAAACCGCTGTCTACTGGAGCCTCGTTAATTGTACCAGCGTGAGAATAACGTTGCGCACTAAACGTTACTCCACTGATTTTTTTACAAGTTTTGTCATTTATCATAACATATTGTTGACGACGCGTTTCGTTTGGCACAGTTTGTAGTCACCTGCCTACTGAGCCGGCGGTACCGGGTTCGAATCCCGGCCAGGGCAAATCGCCCCTTGCCTGCTATACGGCCACATCTCAAAAAAAAATTTTTTTTGGATTATTGCTGATTCGTATTCAGAATTGTCTAATTTACGACCTTATTTCGAGAGATATAAGAAAAAGTATCCTTAAAAGCCTTTTTTCCACAAGTGGCCTTATGGATCTGACCAAAAAATGTCAGTTGACTCCCTGCAAGACAGCCACTTTGGAGTTATGGCTGTATAACATTAATTTATAATCAATTTTTTGAGTTGCGTCCTAAAGGCATAAAGATTATTCGAGTGTTATTCCGATGAATCCCTTTAAATATAAGCGAATTAAAGGGCATTTGATTGTGTCACAACAGTAACTACCTATAGTACTTATTATTTATTTAAATTTATTCGTATAGCTTAATACTTTCTAATAGTTTTAGCCGTCTTTTTGTATAAGTTTATTTGTTTTTTTTTTTAATGTTTTCTTGTAATAATTTTTTTCCCATTATGGCAGTCATTTATATACAATTATAAGTTAAATTCAAGATCTTTTATCCAATGAATTGCGTCGTTAATGAGGACAAACAAGTCGGCAGGGTCGCCGTTATACTGTGAGTCTCTCCAACCACATCTGTAGAGGAAGTCTCGGGATCGCCCACTCCCAGTTCTGAGCCTGTTGATCTGGCACCATTGTTTTCGAGGCAGAATGAAGCCAGGAGGTTTTGCCGTGGGCTTTATACTTGCATCTCTGAGTAAGTCGGGTGATTATGAGGTGCAAGTAGGTTAGAATTTGATTGCAGCAGGTCTCGAGCAGTATGGTACGGTGGGTGCCTCGACTTCAACCGATGAGGCGGGTTTGCGAACTCTGCATGAATGGGCAAATCGGGACGATCCACGACTTTTTGTGCTTCGTGCCTTCTTAGTTCGGCGCGAGCTATATGACTCAACACAGCCAAACCAGAGGATTACATTTTGATGGTTCCCGATGTACATCGCATGGTTTGGTTTAGCTATACGTCTATCCGATGCACATGTGCGCTGTTGAGCCAAACTGGCGCGCAATACTCTGCCGTGGAGTAAACTTGGCTAAAACTGGAGGTGCGTAGCACATCAGCTGTTGCTGATGGGAACTACTTGGGGGTTCCCGCTAGTCTGTGGTGTATGTTATTCCGCGTCTGTAGCCTTTTCCCTAACTAATATGTGGCGCATAGGTGAGACTGCGGTCTAGAGTTACACCCAAGTACTTTGGTGTAGGATTTTATTTCATCGCCGTCTCTCTGAAGCCGATTTTTGGCCCATAATTTGCTTCTTAGTTGCAGAGATGGAATGTCGCAACTTCTGTTTTCCTAGCAACGGACTGCAGTTGCCATTTTTTAAAGTATTTCCCAAGATATTCCAGATCGCGAGTTGTAGGTTGAACAGAAGCAGGGCCAGGACCGATTCCTGCGGTAGTCTATTGTTCAGCTTCCTGACTTTGCTTGGAGTGCTTCAAGGTAGATGATAAATTCCCTTATTGCTGAGCATAGAGTTAATTAGTCTCACAATCTTTCTACAGGGACCCACGGTCGTGAGCTTATAGAAAAGTCATTGTCTCCATACGGTATCGAATGCAGCTGAGAGGTCGACAAGGACTGCCACGGTTTTCTCTTTCCTCTTAAGCCCAGCCTTTATGTGTGTTGTGAGCTGCATTATCTGATCCACGCAGTTCCGACTACTAAGGAATCCAGCCTGTTCCACAGGAATTATTTTGTCGGCAATAGAATCGATTCGATATCTACATTCATCATCATCATTTCAGCCATAGGACGCCCACTGCTGGACACAGGCCTCCTCAATAGATTTCCACATGGGCCGGATAGCAGCGACCCGCATCCAGCGAGTCCCCGCAACTCTAACCATGTCGTCCGACCACCTTGCGGGTGGTCGTCCTACACTGCGCTTGCCGGTACGTGGTCTCCACTCGAGAACTTTTCTGCCCCAACGGCCATCGATCCTTCGAGCTATGTGCCCCGCCCATTGCCACTTCAGCTTGCTTACCCGGTTTGCTATGTCGATGACCTTGGTTCATCTACGAATCTCCTCATTTCTGATTCGATCTCGTAGACAAATCCCGAGCATAGCTCTTTCCATAGCTCGCTGAGTGACTCTGAGCTTCCTTAAAAGGCCCATAGTTAGAGACCACGTCTCGGCTCCGTAGGTCATCACCGGTAATACGCACTGGTTGAAGACTTTTGTCTTCAAGCACTGAGGTATGTTGGACGAGAAGACACTTCGCAGTTTCCCGAACGCTGCCCATCCGAGTTGAATCCGCCGATTGATCTCTTTCTCGAAGTTGGACCTACCTAACTGAATTGTTTGTCCCAGATAGACGTATTCGTCAACAACTTCGAGGACCGAGTTACCAACCATTACTGGGGTGGGTGCTACATGGACATTCGACATAATCTTCGTTTTGTCCATGTTCATCTTAAGGCGACCGTCATCTTGAGGCGGCGATCTTAAGGCGAGACCTTCGAGCATCGTACCGAGATCCTCCAGCGTCTCTGCCATGACCACGATGTCGTCGGCAAACCGAAGGTGCGTGATGTACTCGCCGTTAATATTGATGCCTAGTCCTTGCCATTCCAAAAGCTTGAAGGCGTCTTCCATTGCGTTGGTGAAGAGCTTCGGAGATATAACATCCCCTTGTCTCACACCCCTTCGCAAAGGAATCGGCTCCGTACGCTGGTCTTGTACTCGGACCGACATAGTGGCGTTGTTGTACACACTTCTCAGCACCTCGGCATACCGATAGTCAATCCGGCATCGCTGGAGTGACTGCAGTACTGCCCATGTCTCGACGGAATCAAAGGCCTTTTCATAGTCCACAAACGCTAAGCAGAGTGGCAGGTTATACTCCTCGGTCTTCTGTATAACCTGCCGCAGCGTGTGTATGTGGTCTATGGTACTGAAGCCTTTTCGGAACCCGGCTTGTTCGGGAGGCTGGAATTCATCAAACCTACTTGAGAGACGATTCGTGATGACCCTAGAAAACAGCTTGTAGACATGGCTCAGAAGCGAGATGGGTCTATAATTCTTGAGCAGTGTTTTATCACCTTTCTTGAAGAATAGCACCACCAAACTTCCGTTCCATGCTTCCGGCGTGATGCCCTCGAGCACAACGGAATTGAAGAGCTTCTGAAGCACCTTTAGTAGCGGGGTTCCACCCGCTTTCAGAAGCTCTGAAGTGATTCCGTCATCGTCCGGCGCCTTGTTGTTCTTAAGCTGTTTTAGGGCCATCCTAATCTTGTACAGGCTGATGTCCGGGATATCTTCGATATAGTGTCGGGTAAGCTTGGCTCTCGGATCTTTGGCCAATTTGTCAACAGGTTTCGCAACCGAGGTATATAACTGCCCATAGAACCTCTCGATCTCTCTCAACACCTCTGGCTTCGTCGACACTACGCTGCCGTCTTCTGTCTCCAGCTTCGTCAGCTGGCTTTGACCAATAGACAGATCCCTCGCAAACACTTTGGAGCCCTTGTTTCGCTCTATCGTTTCTTTAATATGGTTGGTATTAAAGAGACGAATATCGTGTCGCATGAACCGATGGATCTGTCTATTGAGCTGCCTGTATGTGTCAGCATCTTTAGAAGTCTGCAGCGTCATTGAGCTACATTATCTACATTAGCCTCTCCAAACGTTTGTAGAACTAAGTAGAGCAATTGGTCGGTAACTCTTTGGGTCGTCGCCTGGCTTACCTGGTTTCAGCATGGCTATTATTTTGGATGGGTTGAACTTAGGTGGAATTCTATTATTCAAGACTATGCCAGAATAGAACTGTGAGTAAATACCGACTCACATAAATTGCTACTCTGAATCGAACCAGTCTTCGTTCAGTATTCCTGAACCTAAAAGTAGAAATTAAGCTGGATGCAATGATTATCGCTTACAGTGATGTTGTTACTGTAACAAAAGTTGATTAATAATGGTATTTTAACTATTTTGGTGGGTGTCTTTATATTTTCATGTAACCATTTTCCCATAATTTTCTTGTGCGGTTTTGGACGCATCTCAAAACTTCAACAAAACGTGTCTGCAATACGGCCACAAGTCTAAGTACCTGACTTAAAGGCCTTGTTTCTTAAAAAATATAGATGTTTTATACAAAAAAATGTATTCATTAGAAGCATTATATCATCTTGAGTAAAAAGAGCTAAATCAAAAATGAATTGACCCAAAACTCAGGGAGTAATCCCCGTTTTACTACTACGCACTACGCTGCCAAAACTTTAACAAGCGATTTCTCGAAAAAATGTTTTTTTGAGATGTGGCCGTATAGCAGGCAGGGGGCGAAATATTTGTGTAATGAACTCGAATATTTGTGCTTGGGTCATGGTTGTTCTATGTATTTAAGTATATCTATATAAGTACGTATATCGTCGTCTAGTACCCATAATGCCATGATGTGAGGCAAATAAGCAAGGTACGAGGTGAAGTATTTTTACGTGGATTTTATGGAAAATCTATACATCAGCATTTCCTAAGCTAGTTGACATACCTATAGAACAGATTTTTGTCAAGTAACTTTTGTCCAGCAAAGCACATAAAGTTGGTTGAATTTTACACACATGTTGGACGAGAAGACACTTCGCAGTTTCCCGAACGCTGCCCATCCGAGTTGAATCCGCCGATTGATCTCTTTCTCGAAGTTGGACCTACCTAACTGAATTGTTTGTCCCAGATAGACGTATTCGTCAACAACTTCGAGGACCGAGTTACCAACCATTACTGGGGTGGGTGCTACATGGACATTCGACATAATCTTCGTTTTGTCCATGTTCATCTTAAGGCGACCGTCATCTTGAGGCGGCGATCTTAAGGCGAGACCTTCGAGCATCGTACCGAGATCCTCCAGCGTCTCTGCCATGACCACGATGTCGTCGGCAAACCGAAGGTGCGTGATGTACTCGCCGTTAATATTGATGCCTAGTCCTTGCCATTCCAAAAGCTTGAAGGCGTCTTCCATTGCGTTGGTGAAGAGCTTCGGAGATATAACATCCCCTTGTCTCACACCCCTTCGCAAAGGAATCGGCTCCGTACGCTGGTCTTGTACTCGGACCGACATAGTGGCGTTGTTGTACACACTTCTCAGCACCTCGGCATACCGATAGTCAATCCGGCATCGCTGGAGTGACTGCAGTACTGCCCATGTCTCGACGGAATCAAAGGCCTTTTCATAGTCCACAAACGCTAAGCAGAGTGGCAGGTTATACTCCTCGGTCTTCTGTATAACCTGCCGCAGCGTGTGTATGTGGTCTATGGTACTGAAGCCTTTTCGGAACCCGGCTTGTTCGGGAGGCTGGAATTCATCAAACCTACTTGAGAGACGATTCGTGATGACCCTAGAAAACAGCTTGTAGACATGGCTCAGAAGCGAGATGGGTCTATAATTCTTGAGCAGTGTTTTATCACCTTTCTTGAAGAATAGCACCACCAAACTTCCGTTCCATGCTTCCGGCGTGATGCCCTCGAGCACAACGGAATTGAAGAGCTTCTGAAGCACCTTTAGTAGCGGGGTTCCACCCGCTTTCAGAAGCTCTGAAGTGATTCCGTCATCGTCCGGCGCCTTGTTGTTCTTAAGCTGTTTTAGGGCCATCCTAATCTTGTACAGGCTGATGTCCGGGATATCTTCGATATAGTGTCGGGTAAGCTTGGCTCTCGGATCTTTGGCCAATTTGTCAACAGGTTTCGCAACCGAGGTATATAACTGCCCATAGAACCTCTCGATCTCTCTCAACACCTCTGGCTTCGTCGACACTACGCTGCCGTCTTCTGTCTCCAGCTTCGTCAGCTGGCTTTGACCAATAGACAGATCCCTCGCAAACACTTTGGAGCCCTTGTTTCGCTCTATCGTTTCTTTAATATGGTTGGTATTAAAGAGACGAATATCGTGTCGCATGAACCGATGGATCTGTCTATTGAGCTGCCTGTATGTGTCAGCATCTTTAGAAGTCTGCAGCGTCATTGAGCTACATTATCTACATTAGCCTCTCCAAACGTTTGTAGAACTAAGTAGAGCAATTGGTCGGTAACTCTTTGGGTCGTCGCCTGGCTTACCTGGTTTCAGCATGGCTATTATTTTGGATGGGTTGAACTTAGGTGGAATTCTATTATTCAAGACTATGCCAGAATAGAACTGTGAGTAAATACCGACTCACATAAATTGCTACTCTGAATCGAACCAGTCTTCGTTCAGTATTCCTGAACCTAAAAGTAGAAATTAAGCTGGATGCAATGATTATCGCTTACAGTGATGTTGTTACTGTAACAAAAGTTGATTAATAATGGTATTTTAACTATTTTGGTGGGTGTCTTTATATTTTCATGTAACCATTTTCCCATAATTTTCTTGTGCGGTTTTGGACGCATCTCAAAACTTCAACAAAACGTGTCTGCAATACGGCCACAAGTCTAAGTACCTGACTTAAAGGCCTTGTTTCTTAAAAAATATAGATGTTTTATACAAAAAAATGTATTCATTAGAAGCATTATATCATCTTGAGTAAAAAGAGCTAAATCAAAAATGAATTGACCCAAAACTCAGGGAGTAATCCCCGTTTTACTACTACGCACTACGCTGCCAAAACTTTAACAAGCGATTTCTCGAAAAAATGTTTTTTTGAGATGTGGCCGTATAGCAGGCAGGGGGCGAAATATTTGTGTAATGAACTCGAATATTTGTGCTTGGGTCATGGTTGTTCTATGTATTTAAGTATATCTATATAAGTACGTATATCGTCGTCTAGTACCCATAACACAAGCCTTCTTGAGCTTAATTTGGGACTAGATCGATTTGTGTCAGGTTGTCCGATATCTATTTATTTATTTATGTTACAGAATTGCTGTTTTTTTGGTAACAACGAACGTGTAAGAATTATGTGCTTATTATATTCCTAGTTTTCATTCCGTCGTCGGAACTTGGTAAGTAGGTACATTAAGTACCTACAAAGTGTAGTACCTAGTATTAAGTATTATCCTTATTAAAGGATATACCAGTTTTTTACGACCTAAATTTATTCAGAATCCATTTCTGGGCATTGAGCTCTTATAAACCGTAATAAACGATTAAATTGTATCGTCACTACTTAACTACCGTCTCGTCACAATCTGTAATACATGTGAAAAAAAATTTAAGTCTTTTTTAATACCTACTAAATTTACACCGTTTTAGCGCATATTTTAGTCAGGTACTTAAGTTATTAGTCAATGTAGATTTATGTAGATTTAGGCATAAATATTATTTATATCAAACAATAAAATGTATAATTATGTACATCATATATTTCGATACTTAACAAATAATATTTTAAAAAAATTCCGTAAATAATTTATATCTTTTTAATTATTGAAATAAGTTCCGTGAAATACGCCAACTTTGCCTCCACAGGGAACTTTGCCCAAAACGCTACTTAAAGAAAGAAACGTTACTGTAGACAATTTCAAGATGATTATGGCAACACTACTATTTTTAGTGGAAAATAGATTATATCTGTGGTATCACTGGGAATCACATTTGCACGCAACTTCATTCCGTAACGTGTTGGGACTAGTCGAATAAGGTGCGTGATTTGGCGGGCCAATTCTAGGTGAAGTTCTGGTGTATTTTTTACAGAATGGGGAAGCCTCAGGTGAATGTATCTTATTGCTTGTTATAAAATAAGAACTGTAGATTATTTTTATTGTAGTTTGAACTAAAAATACTTATTAAAACCGGAGTTATGATGGTGGGCAATGTTATCTAGTAACTTGCTAACCTATGAATGCCAACATTGCCCAGACTAAAAAAAGGGTTAGGGTTGTCACCTTGTCGTAATTTTACCTGACTGTGTAAATAAAGGAGGGTTCTGTATTTAAGGTAAGGTAAATTATATTTCTATTAAGCCGTTGTACTTTTAGCATTAGCTGCATGTCATGTCATGTCATGTCCATAAAACAAAAAAATATAGAATATTCAATTATGACCATTTTTATTTAGATTATTCTAACGTGAAGTAAAAAAATAACCGCCAAACTATTAGTATCGAATATTAAGCATACATTTTTCATTTTGATAATGGTATTGGTAAAGATGGTTTACTCAACCAAAAGTGACAACCCTAACAATTTCAAACTGCTTGATTCGGCTTGTATGGAGAAAAACAAAATACCTATGTAACATTGCCCACCCATATTGCACACGTGTTTGTACAGTTAAGACCAAGATATTAAGTAGAACGCCATTATTACCCCAGATTTTATACTGATCCTTATCTTAACGTTGTAGGGGCTATAGTTACGAAAATAATCGATTTGGGCAATGTTTGCAAAAGTTTAGATAACTTTACCCAAGGTGAAAATTGATAAAAAAAAATGGTTAAATGTAGATTTATAAATTGTTTCTCGTAATAAACGCATGCATATGAATACGATGGATGCGTTAGACAACAAAAAACTTTATCCCGTCATAGAAAAAATGAGAGAAATTCGGGTTTTTACGAAAAAAGCGGGCAAAGTTGGCATGTTTCACGGTTCAAATTAGGCATTAACTTAAAATAAAACACACTGGTTCTGGAATCAAAATGTAATAATGACAATACGTCAATAAAAAGAAGTCCAGAATAAAAGTATAAAAAAACGTCAACAATAAAAATCTTATCATAATGATGTGCACCTTGCACAGCCATTTTTAGGGTTCCGTAGTCAACTAGGAACCCTTATAGTTTCGCCATGTCCGTCTGTCCGTCAGCGGCTTAGCTCCGTGATCATTAGTACTAGAAAGCTGAAATTTGGTATGAGTATGTGTATGTATAACGCCGACAGAACGGTAAAATAAAATAAAAAAAAAATATTTTTTTTTGGGTACCTCTCGAACACCTAAAGTGGGGGTGATTTTTTTTTTCTTTTCAACACTGGTGTGTGGGAGTTCATTTAATAGGTCTTATAAAAATAATAGGTGGGTCAAAATCAGAGAGGTGAGCATTTCAGGTTTTCAAATATCTGAGAAATTGAGTTTTCTTTTGAAGAAAACTAACAAGTGGAGTCTGTTGTGTCATTTGTCATGAAGCTTTCCTGTGAAGAGGCACGCACAAAAATATATATTTTAGAAATTCTACCAGTTAATAAGAATAATGCCAGACACAAAAGTCATTTCGAGAACACTTTTAAATATTTTTTTTAATAATAATATAACCAACGCATTTAAGAATCACCTTCAAGAAATTGTAATTAACCAGTTCCTAAATCGTATAATGTTGTTATTTTGTATATTTTTATATTGAAAACATTTATTTTTCAAAGTACTCTCCATAAATTTTCAATTGGTGTAAATTTCGCTCCGAAATTTTAATTTATTGTATACATTTTTGCATTACGTTACATTTTAATAATATAAATACAAAAGTGTAAAGGTCATTTCATATTGTACATGCAAGATTTAACTATAGTATTACTTATTAGTGATTTATTTGCCGTTTTTGTTATGTTCCCGAAAATGATGGGAGTGTTCCCAAAATGACAAGTTCCGCTGACAACGAAGAAAGCTGACTTTTATTTCTCCATCTTCATTAACTGAGGTGTCAGCGACTGCAACGTATCTGTATTGTATTTTTTATTTTCAGTTGGTACATTTACTAGCAAAAATGTCTTTGGACGACGTATCACGTTTGGGTGGAAGTTCTCATTATCATTGCCGTACGATGTACCAGCACAAATATCGTCATTTTTTTCCATGAATTCAAACTGAAACCTTTTGGAAATTCTCATCATCTGAACTGTCTGATCCGTATACGGCGTCATAAATACTTTTTCTGTTGATGTGAAGAGAATTCAGAAACTCTTCATTCTTTTCTATGTCTAAGTCTATCATTTCTAATGGTACTGGACTTTCTTTATCTCTCTCTTCGACTGAAAATGCCTGCAGTTTAATTTCTCGCAATTTGACTTACAGTTGTATGGAGAGTTGTATGGTAATATTCCCTATCTTTCAGTCTCTTCATCTCTCTTTGTTCAGGTGTCATTTTATTTAAAAACTTGCGCTGCCTTTTCACGATATTTTTTATAAGCTATACTGTCCTCTTTTAATCCCTTTTTTGACTTCCTTTTATTTTTATTTTTATAGTTTTCCATGTTGCTCGTACTAAATGAATACCTAAAACCAAAATTTTGAATAGTTATGCTTTTTAAAAGCATTAGAGCATCATTAAGCCCTAAAATTGTCATCTCGGGAACGCCCGTGTCATTTCGGGAACGCCCGGCATATACGTAAAGGTTCCCGAAATGACAGTTCCCGAAATGACTATTTGATGAATATTTTCATGTCGCGCTTGACGCCGCCATGTTAGCTATTATTTTTTGAGGTTATGAACAAGTGAGCTGTAATATTTATTAGAATTTTGCAAAAAAACATGCAAATTTTCGAAAAACTAATATTCAAACAGCGTTCCCGTAGTGACAGGGAATTAAAGTACGCTTCACACATATCAATTTAAAAGGTACTTACCAACAAAATCAATTATTTTTTTCCGAAAACACGAAACACGCCTGTTGCTTTGACTAGTGAACTTCACGCTGTTGCTCGCTAACGCCACCTAGCGTGTGTTCTTGAATTTACATAGATCGATATCCACCGCGTTCACGGAATGATTTAATAAACGTCAGACAGCATTTGAATAGTCAAAATATGAAGAAATTAAACTGCTATTAATGTATTTTATACTTATATTCTTAATTTGATGTTTTTCAAAGCTAATATTAGGATATGACAGTTTTAAGTCTTAATTATAAACATTTTGGACTTGTTTGAACTATGAAACATGGTATAAGGACGCATTCCCGGAATGACTATTTAGACCTTTTTTTGTTTAAAATCAAATAAAATATTAGTAAAGAAAGACAAATAAACTAAGTGCCGTGTAATTATGGACAAAAACTTTATTTTGAAATAATTTTTTTAGTAATATCATGTTATTTTATTTACAAAAACTTTCTCAGAAGCATAATGCTCACCTCTCTGATTTTGACCCGTATCTTCTAACATTACTTTTTGATAAAGTCAGCAGTTTTGTAAATATTCGCTCCAAAAAACAAAAAAAAAATTGTCCCCCCCCCTCTAACTTTTCAACCACGGGTCAAAAAAATCTGAAAAAATCATGTTAATGAGGCTTTATAAGTACTTTCAATGAAAACTATAATGAACAAAATCGGTCGAGCCGTTTTTGAGTTATCGCCAAATTTCATACTTTTTCTTTAAAAAGTCGTAAGTTGACTTCCAGAAGGTAATAAGTGATTATTGTATTAAGCGGTTTACACTCACGTGAAATTGTCAGGAACGGCCCGACATGTTTCGAACTCGTATGGAGCTCTTCATCAGGGACGGCTGCCCGTACACCTCCGCGTAATAAGCGCGCGCGGTAATAAGTGATTACAGTTTCTAGGGCGTTTACGACCTTTTTATAGAGCTTAAAATCTTTCTTAACGTTAACCTCGGGCTTAAACAGCAGTTTATTGTGAAGGATGAGCAACTACGGAACCCTACACTGAGCGTGGCCCGACATGCTCTTGGCCGGTTTTATTTACTAACATTGATTCCGGTCTAACACAATTCTGTACCTAACAACTAATCTCAAACACATCATTATACACAATACCCACACACGACCCTCTACTCGTGCAACCCCACAATAAGCCTAACTTCATATACATATACCCCACAATATGGCCGACTTGATATACTCATACCCTCAAAAGCCTAAGAGGCTCAGATAGCAATAAATTGTTTCATAACAAGCTCGCATGTCTGTGGAAAGTTGGAAATTACTTAACAACCAAAACAAAACTTGTCAAAAGCCCTTACGAAGTGCCTTCGGATCGTGGATGAAGTAAATAAGGGCTGCTATTCGGCATATTGAAAAGTGGCTACGTAATGGGTCCGTAATGTCTGTGTCCATAATTTCAAAAACTAAGTTACACTCGATATACAATAAATTGACATAAAGTTATTTATTATAATGTAACGATTTATACGTTACCGTTCGGTATTAATTGATATACATACTGTTAGAACATTAAATAATGATGAAACCCTGCTTCACGAGGCCTCTATTTCCACTCTGAGGGAGGTAAAGTAACCAGACAAACTAGTATAGTGCGCCATTTACTGGATTATTTGAGGCCTTTGAGGGCACATGGCATATGATGTGAAAATATATTTGTTGTTAGTTTATATATTTTATAGCATTCACAAGCAAAGATCTGAAGAAGGATCAATATATATGAGCTTGTTTCTGTTATTGCAATAGTTGAACGTTGTTGGCGTGTTAGTTACCTACTTAAGACGTAGTGGGGGAGCCATATTGTCGCAGAATGAAAGGCCGATGATTTCATGAATGGCAATCACGCAGGATGCATCGTGGAACGGCTCTACCATAAAATGGTATGATAATCTCGAAAAGATCACGGAATCCACGGCTGTGCAGGACCTTCCAAGGAGGCGTTCTATGGAGGAGGCATGTGAGCAGTAGTGTAATTCTTTCGACTGATAATGATAATAATTACGTATGGTGTATTATTATCGTAATTTTTTGTAGCCATTTCCGACCTTATTATATTATTTATACCATATTTTTCATTACATCGCAATTTAGGCAGTGGATAGCGTAGTGTCTATTGAGATTGTCAGTCCTTATATCGTTACTCCGTGTTCGTCATACAATTGTGCGGTTTCTCTTATTTATTTTTCGTCCTCTGATTTATGTAGACTCCGAAGCCCGATAAAGTTTGTCGTCGGGAATAATTAATTAAATTTAGAGTTGTGCTGTTTTCGTAGAACTTAATGTGTATGTTTTTGCTGAGCTCACGTCGTTCAAGGAGTTTTGGGTCATAAAGTAAATAAAGTATATCGTACACTTGACCTATACAGGGTGCCCATTTGACAGCAACAGTAATTCGTATGAAATAACCTCTTGTGAAATGTGAACCAATATAAAGATGAAAGTTATAATAGAGCCACATTCATGTTCGTAGATATTTATCAAATCTAACTAATATGAAAAACTGAACTGACTGATATGAAAAATATGGAAGCAAAGTTCACCTGTACCTAAGTAATGTAACGTTATAGATTCGAACCATACATCAGTGAGGGAGGAGAACCTCGCAAGGGACGACTCATTTTGACGACGTGGTTGGCGCAGTTTCCAATGCAGCTGCCTACTGAGCCCACGGTCCGGGGTTCAAATCCCGGCAAATATGATGATGAACTCGAGTCTTTGTTCCCAGGTTATGGATGTTCGTGTAGTTAAGTATATATTTATTTATAGGTATATAAAATATGGAACTCCTTGCCGGCTCATGTGTTTCCTCCTTCTTATAACTTGGGACCCTTCAAACGAAGCGTGAAGAAGCATCTCTCGGGCCAACATGGCAGAGTCAACTGAAATGGCACCGTTGGTTTCTCGTCAGTTGCCATTGTGACTTGGGCTCCCCTTTTTGCTTACCATCAGGCGAAGTGGAGCCACTATGTTGTGCCGTTATAAAAAAAAAATGTCGTCTAATATCCATACCACATAATCCGGCTAGAGCTTATTTTGGGACTTGGTCGTTTTGTGGGATGTTGGCTAATATTTATTATTATTATTCCGTATTAAGTGATATTAGACGTTTAAATATGAAACTTATTTTCTAAATGTTAAAGGAAAACATTGGGATTAATTAGTAATTAGATAATTGCAAGCGATATACAGATAATAGATTCCAGCAACTCGCGTCTCGCATGCTGCATTAAATATCTCACATCTCGACGGACGAAGCCACGCTTTCGCGATTCTAATCTCTCTCTCTCACGCCACCCGTGCGACGGAGATAGCGCTATAATTATGGATGCAAATTCCTTTACTGTTTAATAGTCCGCAAGCGGGTTGGTCGTGAGAATGGCCGTGGTCACCCGTGTGAATAAGTACTATGGCGCTTGTTAGATCGCTTAAATCTAACATGAATTCCTGTCCTTAAGGTGCTGCTACACTATCATCAATGAAGAAGTGAGAAAGTTTCAAGATTTCGTGATTAGATCCTGTAACTTAAACTGTGATTTTGTATAAAGCGACAATTATTATTGTAGTATTGCATTATTACTTTCTTACGCATTATTGTATAATTATGCATTTCGCTCACTGTATATATATATATATATAGTTGTAAGTTATTGTAAGTTTTTCTCATATAAGTGAATTGTAATTCTTTTGAGAAAAATAAATAATCTTTGAACCGAACTTAGTTGCTTCAGAGCGTATTGCCTTGACATTGTTTAAATAACATATTAGCATTTTAGCATTTATAATCCATTTTCATTGCCACAAAGTTGCCAGCTTGGCAGTTTTCTATTGGATATAATTTGGAGAGTGTGCGCAGGAATTGCACGACTCGCTCCCATCGTATGTATTTTCAGAAAATTATAATTTGGGTCTCTTCAAGGTAAGAGTGAATAGGCTATTACTGAACCGGCGAGCTACATCATCAACCCGTAGTAATCACTTACCATCAGGTGTTGCTGAGGTCAATCGCCGGTCAGTATGTAAATAAAAAAAAAACTGTACTTCACCACTACGCCAACCGCGTCAGAATCGAATTTACTTTGATAACTAACAATTACAAACCGTTAAAAACAACCAGACCTAATTCTTTCCGTACCTATTCTATCAGTCTTGTTCACGTAATTAAGAATCAAACTGCGCATAGAGGAATATCATTGAGAATACCTACTTCCTTTTAAAGTTCGCATTAGGGATAGGTACTTAGTCCATCAATCTCACCCGCTCACGCTCACTTATATGTAACGTGCCAATACGGGTTATAAATAGCACTTGCGGGACAGAAAGACGTCAGAGACACGCCCCAGCGAATCCATCAGTGCTGGGCTCTGTTGAGGCAGTTGCTAACTCAAACTTCGAAACTTGCGAGCCTATTCTGGTAAGGCTGTGTTCTTTGGGGCATAAAAATAGGAATTAATACATTTTACTTAGAAGAGATATGATGGGCAAACTGCGAATAGACACGCCCCAGCGAATCCATCAGTGCGGGGTACTGTTGAGGCAGTTGCTAACTCAAATTTCGAAACTTACGAGCCTAATTAGCCTTGCGATTCTAGGAATTAATATATTTTACAATAATAAATAATATATAATGATAGTTTCCTGCAACTCGTATTCTATTCATATTATTATATTTAACTAAATACGTAATATGAAAACTATTATAGCACAATGCAGTTTCTCATTACAATCTAATTGTTGTTCACGTCATGGACATCGTAGCTACTTTAGTACCTATTATATCTTACTGTTAAAGCACTTGGATTTTAGTTGATCTCGCTACACTTGTTTTACAGATTCACGGTCCCAGTAATACGAGTATGAATACACTCATATCATCACAGTATCTTGAAAGTCTTTGCAACTTTCTTTGGGTTGTATCTGCGATTCGTATAATCGCTGCCACGTTGACCCTTGCCTTACATGCGACACGCGTATTCCAGATTCACGGTCCCTGTCATATGAACACACTCGTACCTCCACACAGTATCCTGAATGTCTTTGCTACTATCGTTGGCTTGGATTTGTATAATCGCTGCCACGTTGACCCTAGACTTACATGCGTCACGCGTGTTACAGATTCACGGTTCCTGTCATATAGAAATACTCGTAATTTCACAGTATCCTGAGTCTCTGCAACTTTATGTGGTTTGTATCGGAAATATGTGAATTAGATGATGTCAACCGCGTGACCCTAAGTGGTGGAAAGGTTAAACTTGCTATGAAAAATACTGTTTTACAGCAAGTTTTAAAGTCGTGCAGAATGTGATAAATATTTTGTGACAATTATTATTACGAACGGTACAAATCAGCGAAAAATACATATTAAGTATATTCATTTAAAATATCATTAATTTTAAATATGTATATCTTTCGGTATCTACTTATTAAAAAAATCCATGTCATCCGCATTTAAGATAAAATAATACAAAAACATAATCTTACTACTTATAAAATAATGTAGGTATACCACATTATGTTGAGAGTAATCAAATTAACGCAACTAACCAATCACTCTGAGAATAAAAGCACCATACAGAATAATAAGCCTCTTAAATTTGGTTTCAAAACTTAAATTGCCAATTTTAATAACATACTTAAGTACACCGTGTTGCAAAAAAAAATGCATTTTTTAGGAAATATATTTCAATAAGTCTACGAGTACAATGTATAGTGATATAAATTTCAGATTGCATAACATTACCTGATAGCACAATAAACAATGCCCAGTATTTTAATTTGTGCATTGAATTAGAAGTTTAGCGAAAAATAAGAGAACCATATTTATTTTACATTTAAGGTTTGAAAAAATACAATCAAAACGCAGTGACGCTCAGTAAAACTTCTAATTCAATGCACACATTACAATACTGGGTATTGTTTATTGTGCTATCAGGTAATGTTATGCAGTCAGCAATTTATATCACTATACATTATACTTGTAGACTTATTGAAATATGGTTCTCTTATTTTTCGCAGAAAATTGTTTGTTACTCCCGTTTTGCGGAATTTTATTTCGCCGACCGTTCATTTCCCAACTTATTAAATGTATTTGTTTTATTTGCCAACCTTACAGTTACCAACTTAACATTTGGTCTGTGTTTTATACTGTAAATTTTTAAAATGCCACTGTTGCGGACAGCTAAGCGTATTTAGACTTAAGTATAAATAAATAATATATTTTGTACGAACTGCTAGGCGAAATTAGATTAAGGCAAAATAAATAATTAATATATTCCTCATTTACCTAAATGCCCTAAAAAGCGGCCATACTATGTGGGCGATTCTCCGGGCCGAGCTATTTTGCTTGACTTCGGTGGTCAATTTTATTTTTCATATTTTTGATTCGTGACTTTAATATATAAAAACGGCCTAATTTTAAAAAAATATTGGTAGCAAAGGCCCTCTTCTGAACTTAGTGGTTCATAAGATATTTAAGATTTTACAATCACCGAAATCAAAGGCTCAATACTTCAGAGTTTTCGATGTGTAGCTCGCTGAAATGACGACCCTTAGGAATATTTGTAGTGTCAGGCTGTTGAGGCATAATACCCTGATGCACCAGTTCAACGAGATGGGTAAACCATGTGCTAAAATGCCAATGAGATGCCGGTGAAAGCAGCCTAACGAATAGGAACCCACCGAAATTAGTAAACAAGAGAAGCACAGTCAGAACTATGCTGCATTAACAAAATCACGATTATAAGCATTGAAGAACCGATTGAGGGGCATGGCAATATAGAAATAATGTAAAATCTGTTGGTTTTATCGTAAAAATTGATAGCGGTGGCAATTTTTATTGACTTCAGTGGTCAAAAATTACACCGAATCAATGGAAATCAAAACCACCGATTTCAAAATTTAATGTTTTTTATCGATTTAAGGAAAACTAAAAGTAATATAGACACGAACAAATTATTATGGACTTACACTCTCCCGGAGATAGTTTATTCACTTATAAAATTGCAGACACACAATCACTGAACAACACAAATTGTTCCACCGAATTCAACAAAACACGTAACCAAATCCACCGAATGACGAACGAACCCACACGAACTCTACCTACAAGCCATTGAGCCGACGTCTACTCTCGGCGGCGGTGAGAACACAACTGAAGCTAGCTGCTCGCGAGCTGCGGGGTTTCTAGTATACTTCTTTAACCCTTTGACCGCCAAAGACGGCAAATCACGTCATCGGGAATTCGTGCCACTGACGCCAACGACGCCTATTGACGTCAAAAATTTTTATGGTCAAAAACATGCTAATTCTAACCATTATCTGTGTTTTTCAATCTGTTGATTTTGGAGCACTTTTTTTTTTTTTGGTTTGGCGTCTGTGGCACGGTGAATTGCTTTGCCGCTTGGCGCTCAAAGGGTTAAGGCAGTGCTGACGTGTTTTAAAGTTTACACTGAAATCACTAGTTACCCTCGGACGCTCCGAAAAATAGTTTTTATTTAAAATGTTTAGCAGATAAATTATATCTATAGGAACAAAATGATTAATAAACTAATGCTGAATACGGGAACACATTTGAAATCATAGTATCCAGACCCAATATCCAGTTATGATTTTTTATTTCAACAAATCTGGCAAGCGGACGCTCCCAGTGAACGTCAATTTTTGTAATAACTTTTTTTTATTGTCATGTTAATGAATTATCATGAAATGTTTACATAGCTCGCCAGACGAAACAAACCGTTAGGTACTAGCTTGATTTTATTCAGAAATATTCGATGGTAAATTTAGCCATTTTCAAGCCCGGACACTTAAAAATGCCACTCCTGAGAAATGCCCATGTGTGTACACCACTTATTTTCCTAAAACATTATTGTAAGAGAGCTCCCAAAAATAACTAACTAAATTATTGAATAAAAGACCACGGCGTCTGAGAGTAAACAAAGATGACTCATCGTGGTAATTTCCACTCGCAGCGCGAGACAAAGGAGTCATGTTTGTTTACATTAGTTGTAAAAGTTGAGGATAAAAATTAGATTATTCTGAAACTGTGTAAAATCATTCCTTATGAAAATACAAGTAAAATCTCTATACATTATACCGGCCGCAACTTGCTGCGAGCACGGCAAACAAAGAAATAACACGACGCGCCGAGCGCGGCGCGATATGAGGGAACAGGAAGGTGTGTACCTATCTGGACCCGTGTGAGCGAGACGGCCTCTGAGTCGAGACAAAGAAATGATGTGAATTTTATATAATTGTGATTAAATGGGAGCTCTCACATCGAAACCACATATAGATTTGTGTTCTATAAGTGAGCCTTGTCATTATCTATAAGCTAGATTTAAGACAAATATTGTAATTTAACTGAAAATCAGTAAAATGTAACAGAGCGGGCGTCCCTCTAAGACATGTAACAGATCAAATAAAAGGACGCCCATTTTCCGTAAAATTTGTAGTACAACTTTAGTCTGCGTAGAGTTACGACTCCGTAGTAGTACAACTTCAGTAAACATCGAGTCATCACTCTGTTACTCAGTGCGTAGATCAGCGATCCGCTAGTACTTCCGTTCAGTCTCTTACTCCCGTGTATACCATCTTGTTAGTCAGTAGTGCGCAGTGTTAGATAAAGGACAACATTAGTTAAGATTTAGTTTAATTCGCGTTTTTAATTGGTGTTAATTTGTGTGTTAATTAGTTTACGCTCCGATCTTTAATTTTGTTAATTGTTTGTGTTCAATATATAATATCGATTCGTTTACCCTTGTGTTTTTCTATTTCTACTGAGCTATCGTAGATGTCAATGTGAGGACCCGGCCGACGAGGCATTCCTAACAGCCACCTTTCATGTAGCAGAATGTTTTAGTTGGCATAATAAACACTTAGTTGTTTCTCTTCTTCGTAGTCGTGCACTCTTGGCAGAGTGGTCGTGGTCATGGTTAGGTCGATTCTTTCGCCACAGCTTCTCTCGTGATGTGCATGTTAGTTGTTTATTGTTTACCAAATTTTTTATTGAGTAGCGTTATAATTTTGTGGCAAAGAAAATTTAAGTTTTAATATTCATGACATATATTTTTAAATTATACACGATGATTTTTAATCGGTGATCAGGTACCAACTTTTCTAACTCAGTAATTGATGACGGTCACGTTGAAGTCGTAATTACTTGAAAACAAACTTTTATTTTTCTATGATAATTTTTATTTGAAACCAATTTTGTCTTAAATTCCTTGTCACCGAACTAATCTGTACCGGTGTGCTTCCAACCACTTTAATAATTTAATGGGAATGACAATTTATGAGTAATACCTTGTCTTTGTCATTGTTGTTACATAAACAAAGTCGTAGAAAATTTCGTAAAATTTCCCGCCAAAGCGATGACACTTGACGTACGTACTTCAATTATTTATGTATGATGATATGTATGTGGTTATTAGTTTTAATTTTGTTTTAACTTGTAATTCATTTAACAGTGAGGTAATTGCGCGAGACCTCGCGTATTAAGTTATATTTTAGCTAAATATTAATATTTTCTACTCCTGATTATCGATTAAAAACAACGTGTATATATACATTATCCATATACTTATACAATTCTAATGGGTTAGCTCCGTCGCTACGGGATGTGCAACCATTCTGACGCTCCGCTCGCTACGCCCGCTCCGCTATCCATGGTCATAAAACAAACCTAACTTAACCTACAGTTTTCGGTCTTTAACCTAACCTACTAACTGCTAAATTTTGACGCTCCGCTATCCATGGTCATAATAAACCTAACCTAACCTACAGTTTTTGGTTTTTGACCCATGTTCCATTTTGTCGCAGTTACTCTTACTTGCCAGAGTTTGGTCCAACCAAAAATATGTAAGTATTGGTAGGTATCTTTTTCTTATTTGTAACTTGCCTAATGTATGAAAAGGAAACTGTTGCATCAACGAAACGTTAATCGTCCAGAAGTTGTTCAACCAAGTGAAAGATTTGACTAATGATAAGTCTCCCAAAAGTTTAGGCATAATAATAATCTGCTTTACAATAATTCTACCAATTGAAACGTTGTCATACAAAAATTTGCTAATCGTTAGTTGTCAAAGTGAAACGTCGCCGAAATGTTGGTTGGAAAATGAAATTTGGTCAAAAATAGTTCTGCGAAAAGGCAGAACACCATAAAATATTTCTATGAAAAATCCCACTACGAAAAAAAATTCAATATGATATAGACACTCGTGACATTTCCAATATGCAAAATGTGCTTGAAACTGAAGAAGGGTAAGTAATGATTTTTTTATGGAAAATAGTTTCCATACAATAGTTGGAAAGTGGTTCAGCATCATATATCTCTATCATATTTCTTGATGATTTTTTTTAGACGTGAAAATAAAAAGTGTGTACTGATCGCGAAACGTAAGAAGCTAAAGCTTAACTCTTAATTTTCGGTCAACTCTTATATTCGGGAGGAGATGTTTTAAAAGTGTATGCGTTTATTAGTAGGTATAGAGAAAGTTATAAACCGCATTTTATGGAGCATGGTAATCTTACGCTACCATGTCTATATATATTTATGAATTATGTATGTTTGTGCGTAAAAATTTTCATAAACAGCAAAATAAAAGATTCTAATATAAACTTACATTACCCGTACCAACAATAGAACTTTTTCGAAGTAGCCCATGTTATGCAGCAGTTAAATATTATAATCAAATCCCGTACCATATTAAAAAAGAAGCAAGTGACAAAACATACGCAAAAATGTGAAAGTCATTCTTAGCACAAAAATTTTTTTACACAGTACAACTATTTGAGATCAGTCGTTAAAGATTTTTTAAATTTGCATTTGTTGTTATTTATCATTATTTATTTTTTGCAATTTTAGTGAAGTTTCATTAGAATCTAGTTAACAGCGGCTGTGTCAATTTTGAATGGATTTTTTGGAGACTTAAGATGTCTGCTTAAGCAGGCTTAGTTTTAAGATTCTGCAATACCCTTGCAGGGTCCATGTGATACATATGTATATTTTTTAGAACACATTACCATGGTATGCAATAAAGAATATGAATATGAATACAACTGTGACCGCGCAAGTCTTGCCAAAAGTTTGCCACCTACGTCAAACACCTGAGAGCTCACGAATGACGCTCTCGGTAGTAGGTACCTAGATGTGGTAAAAGTCAGATAACGCTAACCAATCTCCATGATCGAAATCAGTTTGTCAGAATGTGATGAATGTTGATGATGATTAGTTCCATGAGGTAAAATGCTTAACCTATACGTTATATATTTATTGCACAAAAGAAAACTTATCGTACAAAAGGCGGACTTAATCCCATGAGGCATTCTCTACCAATATATAATTTTTACTATCGTGCGTAATTTTCTGTCGATTTATCGAGAAAAGTCTTCTACATTTTATTTGTCCGCAAGTGTAGATGAAAGTCGACGCGCCATTTCACGCATGGAGTCCGTAACTTGTGAGATGAGCGTTCCTTCACAACTAACTGAATTCTGAACAACTTTGACAGCGTCTTTGTGCTTGACTTTTCGTGCCCACTTACAAGTTTCGGATAAAAGGGTATATAATATATATTAAGTAATGCTTACATATTATATTTAATCCATCGTATCTTAGAGTTACTTCTTGAGCGAATAGGTATGTACGTGTAATTGTTTAGTTATGGATTTTACAAAACCTAAAACTGATTATTATTAATTTGTATGACTCACAGTCTTATTTATGAACCTACACATTTTACAAACTGACATATAATATTAATAATAAAGTTAAAATTAGGATACGAATTCCATTTGGCCCTATTTCCCATTGATGTTCATATATTGTATGTCTATTCAAAATGGATAAAGAAACATTGATTAAGTTATTATTTGATGATTAATTGTCTTATTATATTACTACGTCTCTCTATTTGGATTACACCTACAGGGTGTAACCGACGGTGTACCGAAAACGGAAACCATGGCTTCAGACCATTATTCTGGCCTGGAAAATCGTGGAGATTTCTTTGAGAAAATTCACAAATTTTCCTCGCGAGTTTTCATTTTTTCTTTATTTTTCCGTTAATCGAACTCTATCGGTAACAATTTTTCATGAAAAATCGCATGAAAATTGCATTTTCCGCAAAACACGCAATGTATCACAAACAGTATTATGTAAGCTTTACGGTACAACACAGAGAGTGGAGTGGGCAGATAACGGTACTGGCCGGTCATTGATCCGCCAGGCCAGTCAGTGCGCTCGCGCAGCCCGGACGGCGCGGTCGGTTGCGGTCGGACGCATGAATAATGTTTACCTACCCGCACATTTTATTTGCTTTACTTGCTTGAATGAAAATCTTGTTAGACTGTTTTAATTTATCGGTCAGTTGTTATTGGTGTTAGGTAGTACACTAGTTGTGATCTGTGGTTGCGTTGTTTTTGTGGTTGCATTCATTCATGTCATTCGATGCGCATTGGCGTAACGGTATGTTTTGCGCTGACGCGTGAGTGGAATGGGGAGCGCCCGGACCGGTCGATGCTTGCCGCGTGCCTCCCTCCCCGCGCGTCTGCACCAGAGAGAATTGGACGCAATACATTGCGCGTCGAGTTTTATAATTTATTTTGGAAAATCTTATCCTTGAGTGTTCCGAGAAAATGAACACTCGTTTTCAGTTCGTGATTATGATCTAAAACTACAGTTTTCGTTTTCGGTACGCTGTCGGTTACACCCTGTATTAAATAGAGTTCAGAATACGTTCTGATGAGAGTCCAAAGCAATGAGAAATAAAATGTCATTACGGTGAGGCTCGAATGGCACATATATCGCTAAAGTAGAAATATAGGGAAGATATTTCAATGCCAAACGACAAATTGAGGCCGTTATTTATTTTAGTCTTCAAATGCGCAACGCAAAGGAGGGTAATCTCTATAATAAATACCGACAAAAACTTGGTAACTTCGTTCATTATCCAACAGTTTTTTCTGCCTGTTATTTTAATGTATCTAGCATGGTGTGTTGTGTATTCCTTGATGTTTGAGGTGTGCAATAAAGAGTATTTGTTTTTTTTTTATGTGCTTGATTTTTAGGTGTAGGTACATGTACATGTGCTAACTTCAAATTGACCCCATTATCTTTCGTCCGGTCCAAAATACCTACCCCCATTATTTTTTATCTGAAAAACCCCTTCAGAATTGTTTTCTACCCCGTTTGCAGCGCAGGAGACATAGGAATTAATTACACAGGCCTAATGGGGCCCTTAGCCATTAAAGTCGATTGTGGGGGAGGGTCAAAATTAACAAAGGTTACCGCAACATATGCGGATCCTGCGCTGCGCCAACTGCTCCGGTTATAAACTTTGAATATTTCATTGGCGATTAAATAATTATTCTGCGATGGAAATAACGCCTAAATATTATATTTGGTTGCCGCTATTGTCACACATTTAGTTTGAGTTCCTAACGTTTTAGAACCGTAGCTTCTGTTTGACGTAAATTATTTATTGAGGAGCTTAAAGTGTCGCACTGTTAGGCAAATGCCTCCCTCTCGTTCTTCCACGTGTCCCGGTCTTGAGCAATCTTAAGCAAATAACTAATAATAAATATGAATGCCTTCGCCCCCTATCACTTTTGACGTGTCATGTCCTTAGAAGATCGCAACTTCGCCAACCCGGTCGAATTAAGTTTGCGTTTCATTTGTATGTGGCGGCATAGATATCACACGCATATTTAACTTGACCGGGTTGTGCTTGAAATTAGACAGCAGTTTAGATTTGGTACGTCATCGAGGTCTATAGTAGCATGCGCAAGCAATCCTGTGGATGTGGGAAAAGCGAAGCAGAGGGAAAACACGCTGAGTTTGCAGCAAAAAAAGTTACTTACTTCAAAAATTCAAACGTAGGTTAGGTTTTAGTAACTCTTTTTATCTATAACTGATTCATTCATTCGAAAAATTGATTCATTCGCTTACAAATTGCCTGTGACAAATATAACTTGATCAACAAGGACATGAGGAAGGATCAGAGAGAAAAGCATTTTTTTATCATAAATTGGGATATTTTCGAAAATGTAAAAATGAGGTAATATTATTATATCGGAAAAAAAATGTTATCAATTGTCCTAAGACGGCGGTAAACCTAATTAGTGTCAAATCAGATTTCCAGAACTCGGACAAAGAAGACAGGCAATTAGGAACCCGTTTGGATAATTAAGGAACTACTGTTATACCTAAGTGATTGACGCAAATTAAATGTGGTCACTAATGATGGAGAACCTTTTACTGTTTATACTTCTTTATAGGTTCTTTTCTGTACGAGGTTCTGAACGATTCTGAGTAACATAATTAAAAAAAAAAACTTTTATCCTGAAAAAAGTTAATGCTTGTACTCTTACACTTAAAAAACGCTCAATTACTAAATATCAGAACGAACAAGGAAAACTCTATTAGGTTTCATTAAAGACAGAATATTCTAACCGACATCTTAAATCGATTATCAAGATATAATGGAATCTTAATTGAATTCCGTTAATTTGTTATTACTTTGAACCGTTACTCAAATTATATACCGACCACAAAAGGTGACGCTCAACTTCAAAACTTTGTAGACGGTAATATTCCTCAATTCTGTTAAGAGAAAATGTAAAATAGAAACCATACAACTGGGGAATACTAAATACCAGTGTAAATACGTTTTAGGCGCGATATCAATTTGAAAATGGGCTGCATACTAGTTTTTTTTTTATTTTGAGTATTTTACGAATTTTCTACTCAGAATCACGAGCCCTCTCGACGTTATAAGTAGAAAAAAGTGCCCCAATATGTTTACGTTCCATTTCGTTACTATATTTCCATACAACGTACTATATAGCGGTAACGAAATGGAAAAACAAAAAATATAGGTACTTGTATGCACATTGTGGGACACTTTTTTTCTCCTAATTAGATCGAAAGAGCTCGTGATTCTGAGTAAAATATACTTAAGGTGAGTCGGGGCTATTGTAGCTATGGGGTTATTGTATCTTCTTACCATTATAATGGTCTGTGACCATTATAATGGTCTGTGTATATATAGGATACACAGACCAATGGTATATATACACAATCCTATATATACACAGACCATTTTAAGGGTCACAGACCATTATAATGGTAAGAAGATACAATAACCCCATAGCTACAATAGCCCCGACTCACCTTACCTAAAATTTCCAAAATCTATAAATAATGGGGGTGTACACCAAAAAAATTACCCAAATACGAGTGCGTTATTACTTTTTACTTTTGTGCAATACAACACTAAATGAGGGGGCTTGATTTAGACTTTTTCGATAGTCACATCAAAAATTAAGTCTCTCTCTCTCTCTCTCTCTCTCTCTCTCTCTCTCTCCTTGACTACATATCCCACATGGTGGTGGGGTCAGCCATGTTAACATTAAGTACCTATAAGTAATTATGGCTTTATGGGCGTATTCTAATAAATAGTTCTGTCGTAAGTACGTACCTACACCTTAGTTACCTAGCATATTGCCCATATAGTAGAGTTGTTAGTCCGCTGTTTTCTAACATAATTGTGCGCATCGGGTTACAAGCATGAAATTTCTACCACAGATAGAGTGTTCCACGGTGATTATTTTCAGATGTGGAGGGAAGTCAGATTCGTCCCCTGTGAGGCGGGAGAGTGGAGTGAATAGGGCCAAGTATCCCTCTTTTCTTTCTTTATTGCTGGTCAGTTAAGTCTACCAGGACGTGTTTGGTATCATTTCCGTGTAAAACAAATATCAGAAATGAATTTTTTATGCTATTTTTGTATAGTTCTATATAAAAATATGGGTGTATGGCCGAAAAGGTAAAAATCACAACAAGTTTTTTTATTCAGTGAGGTAAATTAGTTCAATTTCGTGAACATTTGCAAATTATTATTATTATATTAAAAATCTCATTTAATCTAGTTTCTAAAAATATATGCATGTTGGGCACTTCTCATACAAACAGTAGCTTAAAATATATCTTTACGTCGGCGTAACCAACGTAAATCTCCGAACGCATCCTATTTCGCTTCATTAAATACATTAAATAATGATTATTAACATGCTTTTACATATAATATTTACTATATACGTCCTAGAAAAACAAATTAATGCAATTAAAATTTTTTTTTTTTTGCAAATGTGTCACGAGCACACGGGCTAATCTCAACATTAACAATTTATTTAAGTTACTGTTTGTATGAAAAGTGCCCAATATGTATATGTTTTTAGAAACTAGATTAAATTTGCTATTTGGAAATATTTTTTTTTGTTGTAAATATTCAGGAAATATAACTAATTTATCTCCCTGAATAAAAAAAACTTGTTGTGATTTTTACAATTTCGGAAATACAACCATATTTTTATATGGTACTATGAATAAATAACATAAAAAATTAATTGCTGATATCTGTTTTACACGAAAACGATACCACACAAGTCCTAGTAGCGTTATCTGATCAGTAATATATAAAGAAAAAGAGGACTCCTTTGTCCCATTCACCCCGCTTTCCCGCCGCACAGGGGACGAATCTGACTTCCCTCCACATCTGAAAATAATCACCGCAGAATACTCTATCTGTGGTAGAAATTTCGTGGTTGTATCCCGATGTACACAATTTCGCGACTTAGCAAAATGTACTAGAACACGCAAGCTAAGCTTAACATCAACATTTTTTTCAAGGTATTTTTTGTATTAGATGTGCCCAATATGTATACATTTTTAAAAACAAGATTAAATTTGCTGTTTAGTAATATTTTTTGAAATTGTAAATATTCAGGATAGATAACTAATTTATCGTTCTGAATAAAAAAAACTTGTTGTGATTTTTACCTTTTCGGCAATAAACCCAAATTTTAATAAGAAACTATTCTTAAATAACATAAAAAATTAATAGCTGATATCTTATTTACACGAAAACGATGTAGCACAAGCCCTAATAGCCTTTACTGATCAGTAATAAAAAAAAGAAAAAGAGCAGTACTTGGTCCTCTTCACCCCGCTCTCCCACCACACAGGGGACGAATCTGACTTCCCTCCACATCTGAAAATAATCACCGTGAAACGCTCTATGTGTGGTAAAAATTTCATGCTTGTAACCCGATGCGCACAATTTCGCGGCTTAGCAACTCTACTAATACAAAAACAATAGGCGCCCAGCCCAAGGTAACGCAACTCCGGACTTTCTCAAAACTAATAGGAAAACAAACACAAAGATCGGTTGAGATGCCAGAGTAATCAGAACACATCAAATGGAAATAAAAGTTCAATAAAATGACAACATTTCCTTTAAGGGAAATACAAAAAACATCCGTCAAACAGAAAACGACTTTTTTAAAGTCGGCTCTAAATGACACGTATCGCTTTAAAAGGTTTTCCTTACATACTTATAAGCACGTACAAGTTTAGTTTACATAGAAAGCGGCCAAAGCGGTATTCTTGGCGTGAATTGACCAAGATGAGTACGGCAGGGTTTTCTCATTACTAGACTTGAGTGTACATATGTCTTGTTTTTATGTAGGTACTTAGTATTAGTACGTCCGCCGAGAAGATGCAACTAGCTTTTCCAGTGAACTTGATCGATTAGTTAAAATAGTTTCTTAACACGTTCACGGACAAAGGGCCATTTTGAAAATTACATGCTGCTGCACAGGCAAAACTCATACAGAAAAGTTATAGTCAAAAACGGTACAAGGCATTTGGCTTCGCATAAAATCTAAGAAAAATGTTCGGTTGCGAACGGAGATGCAGTTTTGAAAAAGATAAAAGTGGCCGTCCACAGACATGGTGCCGTATCAATTTGATCCTAATTTACTAAATTACATAATATGTCCTAATTTACTAAAAACCGGTATTTTTTTTTAAGGTTGAGGAATTGACATAACGAACGATGGGTGCCATTTTGAAGGAGTTTTACAATTGATCATCATCATCACCATCCAATCCTAGTCGATTTCCGCCACGGCGACTGAACACACTAGCTAGTCAGAGCGTCGTTCGTGTGGTCTCAGGTGACTGACATAGCCAATTGCTCCCTCCGACGAAATTATAATTATAATATGACCACTGGTGCTCGGGTCTTCAACTCGTCGCGCTTTTTACAATTAACATGTAGTATAAGTATAGGATGGTCGGCTTATAGCCTAGTGTCAAATCATTCGTCAGGCCATAAAATTCCCCCAAATCATTCGTGCACCGGGGGTATATTTATCACTAATACTATTATGCGTAATCAACTCCTGAAAGGCGGGTGATCTCATCCATATTACATTCATATTCTGAAAGCAACGAAAACCGTCTTTCAACCATTTTACGCGGAACTCCAAACATCTGTTTTTCCGTTCCCGTAACTGCTTTCATGAAAACTCCGCTCAGATAGTTCCGCAGTTGAAAGTTATGAATAACTTAAAATTACCGTTACGCGGTATAAGTTTACGCCTGGTCTGGTTCCTACGATTTTATTTCAACGGGTAAAAGTTTCGAAGGATCTGGAATATGGATCAGAGTTCAGTTGATGCAATATAATAGGCATGACGATTTTTTTTGAGGATGTCAATCGATTCCTTGTTTATTTGGATCTTCTTTTATGGTTTTCTATATGGGAATAAGTACTTAGACTGCTCTAAAAGTAAGAAATGATCGTCAAAGTTCAACATTCCTACGGAGCGCTAAAAATGATCTATATACGATCGCCACCTAATCGTAACGTCATCATAATAGGTTATGGGTACCAATATTATATTTGTGGAGGCAATAAGTAAAAGGTGCGTTTAAGTTCATAGATGTCATACAATTATTGTTTTGTTAAATTATGAGGATACTCAAAACAACATTTCTCGTTTCGTTTCGTTTCGTTTCGGTGACTACACCCAGCCAGCAGTTCTGCTGCAAGGACGCGGAAGCGTTGAGCATGCAAGAGAGGGAAAGACAAAGAAGCTCAACGAAATGACTCAGAAGCGCATACTGGCACAATACCGAAAGTCGTTCAGGGTAGTATAGAAACCTTAACATTCCCTGGCCGGAGCTTTCGGTTCTGAGACAGGGCACGTATCCGGGTCCTCTCGTGTTCCCCTCCGTCTTTTGCCGCTCCGGTAAGATCAACTGGCCCTCCTATCCGAGGCACCGGGGAGCCAAAAGTTTACAGGTTGGGAGTGTAGGTTATTTTGCAGTCAGGATGAGGACCGACGGGAGAGATCCGACAAGAATACCAGCATCGAGCCAGAAAGGAAATAGACAGATAGTTGTGTAAATATATACAGGGAAGGATATAAATGCAGTGAAACAAAGAATTTCTACAATTGGCGTGTAGAGACTTTCAACAATCTTTTATACCTTGACATATTGACACATCGACATGCCTACTTTCTGGATTCAAACCAAGAGTTGTCTTATAGCGTCGATATGTTTAAAAGAAAGTCAGGGGAAATTAACAATAATGGACTAAAACATATTTTTATGAAACTGAAAAACAATATAACGGAAATCGAACACTGCTCAAATCAAGACATGGATGAGTATTATGATGTAGATGACGATGAACTACAAAGGAATCAACACAACACTACGGTAGCCACCAGTAAAAACGACGTCAACTCCAAGAAAGAAAATTACTCCTTACATCGGAACGATAAGTCCAACGATAGAAGTGATGTAGAAAACACAGGAATAACAAAATCAACTAACACATTTTTTCGTGAATAAACAGCATGCTAAAAGTATCACACCTAAAATATCATTAACCATACTACATCAAAATATTAGATGCTTAACCCACAAGGTGTATAAATTGGAGGCAGCAATTCAGGCAAATGATCTAATCCATATTGTATGCTTAACTGAACATTGGAAATCGAGCGATGAATTGAATGTGACTAGCATCATGAACTACAACCTAATGTCTTCATATTGTAGGAATTTGCACATACACGGGGGAGCCTGCATTTATGTTCACAACAGCATCAAAGCAACAAATGTACCAAATATTGTAAATCTCTCTGAGGAAATGCACATAGAGATATCGGCTGTAGAAATAAAACAAAGTAATTTAATTGTAATTTGTGTGTATAGACCCCCATCTGGCAATATAGCCAGATATTTAAAAAAAATGAATGCATTATTGAACTTCATGAGCAAATCTGAAAATAATCTGCTAATTGTTGGGGATATGAATATAGACCTGCTAAAGGAATCTGTAAACAGATCCAAGCTGCTAGATCTTGTTAAATGTTGCAATTTGAAGAGCCTCATAAAACACCCAACTAGGATACAAAATGATAACGAGGCATGCTTAGACCATGCCTACTGTAACGTTGATAGTAAGGCAATACAGTCGAAGCCATTAAAACTTAATATATCCGATCATGATGGTCAAATTGTAACAATTAACCTTGATACTGTACAATATATTAATTCGCATATTGATTCACATGTAATGATGAGACTAATCACACCATACAAGATACACTGCTTTTGCGAATCTCTCACATTATATGACTGGAGTAAGATCATAAATTCTGGGAAACACTCACATGAGTTGCTAGATTCAATTGTTAATGTATTTGTTCATACGTTTAAGCAAGCTTTCCCTTCTCGTAAATACCCTATCCATAGAAGAGATAGTAAATGGGTAACGCCGGAGATAAAAGCGAAACAAATGCTACTAAAAGAACTAACTGAGTTAGTTCATAAATTTCCTGACAATGAATTGCTTTATGATACAAAAAATGAACTTAAAGTGTCATATCTTATGCTGACAACAAAAAGCCGTAGTAACTTTTTAAAAAATAGAATATCGCATGCTTCCAATAAAGCCAGAACAATATGGAACATTATAAAAAGTGAAACCATAGCAAGTAAGAACGCAAAAGATATGGCCGACAGTTTAGACCCGAGCGAGATTGCGAATGAAATTAATAACTTCTTTATTAAAACCGTCTCAGAGACTAAAAAGGATGTAGACATTCAATCGTCAATGCAGTTTCTTGAAAAATATATACCCCAAGTAATTGAAGATGCAAAGATTACACCATTCACAATCGGTGAGATATACAACCTTCTAAAAAACATAAAAATGAAGCCAACGAAGGATGTATATGACATTCCCACCAATATATTACAAAGTCTCCCACCAACATTTATAGATGTACTTTGCTATGCAATAAATAAATGTATTGAAGATGGAAGATACCCTGACTCTCTAAAAAATATAAAAGTGATCCCCGTATTCAAGGGAAAAGGAAAGAAGTCAGAATTGAAAAACTATCGCCCAATATCAATAATACCAGTAATTTCAAAGCTATTTGAGCTGGGTATTGGTAATAAACTAATGAAGCATTTAACAAGCAAAGGTCTACTAGCTAAGGAACAATATGCTTATCAGTGCAATAAATCAACTGTATATGCTACTAGAAAATTAATACAAACTGTAATTGATCAATTAGAATTAAAAGAACATACAGCTATTGTGATGTGTGATTTGTCGAAGGCATTCGACCTAGTTGATCACAAGTTAATAATTAAAAACTGAGCCACTATGGGATAAGAGGTAAATTCTTGAGTGTCATCGAAACTTTCTTAACTGATAGGCAACAATTAAGTGAAGTGGATGTAAATGGAGTGAGAGGAAGATCCAGCTTTCAGTCCCAAGGAACAACATCTATTCCTCAAGGGTCAGTTTTGGGTAATTACTTGTTTTTAGCACTCGTCAATGATTTGCCTTCATGCACCACGAATGGCAAATTAATAGCTTATGCTGATGACAGCGCATTTATCGTATCTGGGAAGGATTTTGCTGACCTTCAAGAGAAAGTGAACAATTTAATACTAGACGTAAGGGCGTGGTTCACAAGTAATGGAATGATATTAAATCTTGAGAAAACGAACGTAATTCAAATAAACCTTAAAGGTGCCCCAACTAATAAACTAGAGATACAATTAAATAATCTGGTGGTACCATGCGTTGAAAGTGCAAAATATTTAGGATTTGTCATAGATGCTGGGTTAAAGTGGGATCAACACATTGATATTGTATGTGATAAACTAAGTAAGGCCTGTTTCGCCTTATCGCGTCTTGTTAAAATGTTGGACATGTCTTGCGTGAAAGACTCTTACTTTGCTTACTTTCAGTCTATCCTGGCATATGGAATTGATATGTGGGGTAGAGCTGCCGAGAGACAAAGGGTATTTGTCATTCAAAAGAGAGCGATTAGAATAATGGCTGGTGTGCCCTGGGATGCACCAGCAAAAGAGCTTTTCTGTGAACTGCAAATACTAACGTTACCGTGTCTGTATATATTGGAAGTATGTAAAGTGGTTAAAGGCAATCTTGAATCATTTCAAAGACGTGGTGAGAATTCCCACAACACACGCAGCAATAAAAATGCACTAAGGCTTATACCCCATAAACTAAAAAAAGCAGAACAAAGTGTATGGTACATAGGTCCATAAATTTACAATCATCTGCCCTTGGACTTAACTAGAGATGACATATCATATGCAGTGTTTGTCAAAAGACTTAAAAATATTTTGATACAAAAAGCATACTATACTGTAGAAGAGTTCTTGGAAGACAAATTAGAAGGTAAATACAAAATGAGTGCAACAAATCAATGTTCGATTTTAAATTAATTGCTATTGTAATTATTGTGTAAAATATAATGTTGTTTAATATTGAATAATTAATTGTATGTAATTTAGAATAAGTTGACATGTAACACTGTTATCAATAAAAATGAATATGAATATGAATATGAATATGATAGTGGACTGCGTCTCGTCGTCCAAAGTTTCCGGTTACCACGTAGGATAAGTTTTTGTGTTGTAGGCTGATGTCGCTGAGCCGTCGCTATTTGTATGTAATTGTCCTCCGGTTTTGATTCCGTGTCTGTTTCTATCTATTTTAGATTTTCCATCCACACTACAAGTGGCCGTGTTGAGTCCATGTTCTGGGGATAATATTTATTCGTTCTGGCTGATTACTCTAGTGAATAAAATTTGCTTGTGCTTTTCCTTCAACTTCAGTTCAGATAATATTGGACGTCTTTGTAGGTAACTTCTTGAAGTTTCTTTAGTGATAACTAATTGAAGGAAGGCTGTCGCGAGCCAAATCAAGTTCTATGGCGGGGTCTTATTAGATGTCTGTATGAGATCTCGTTGGATTCGCCCCATGTTGGGTTCTTATAAGACACATTCTTCTTCACCTTGTGACATCGTGGTTATGGCCGTTTGATGACGGTTCACTTCCTTTTGATATTTCTTTACCATAGCTGTTATTGTGAGGTAGCGTGATAGCATGCGTTTTTAGTTTATTTTAGGTTGTGCGCCAATTAGTCAGTAGCTGCGCATTACATCGGTCGTGGTTTGGTCGTGGTTTAGCTGGATTGTTGGATCAATGATGCTTCAGTGTCAGGACTGTTGAAGTGGACGGAGCTCCGCGAAGTCGTAGAAAACATGAAGATTTGGCATTGCGGTATTCGTAGGTATATGGGGTGTCCTATATTGTGTTGATCGCTGATGATTCATATGCACATAGATATTTACCGTAAAGCAACCCACGGCGGCAAATATAATCATATCTTCTCCATCCTGAAAACCGTTTCTAAACTGGTCCCAAATGTGTTATCAATTTGTTCCGCGAAGTGAGAAGCATTGTAACCGGGAGACATTAAGTCTGAAACACTGCCATTAATGCCTATTTGGATTTGACTCTTATTTTTCTCGTCGGACAAGTGATTAGCGAGCAATCCTCGAACCTCCATCGATGGTCGAAATTGGTATCAACACGATTTTCAACTGGTTCGCTATCGCCCTTATAGGTACAGACAATTGCCTCCCTTGGGAATTGGTAAAATTTCCATCGTGATAAATGAAGACAGTTGAGTTTAATGCTATGGATGAGCCGGGCGATGCACTTATGTTTATGTTAGTCCCTCTTTTTTTTTGACAATGGCTAATTGTTGCTAGCTGGCGGTGTCCGCACGTGTTCGGGACAAAGTGACTTGGCCTTTAAGAGCAATGAAAAAAGGGACCTCTTTGTTCTAGGAAGTTATTGCTTGCAAGCTGTTGCATTTCTTGATTACTTAGCCTCTAACGAAATTATTACTGTAAAACGGTTAGTATATATTTGTAAGTTACGCAAACTATGCTATTTGAGTCCTACGGCAAAAATTAGAGATGTGTATCATACACCACACTTGGTTAATATTCGATTTAAGGCAGGACTTTTAGTATAGTTTTGGTATTACATAATGTAACGAGCATAATTATAATGTAATATACAAAAAAAGACACTAAAACAAAAATATAAATGAATAATTATTTAGCTGGCCGTTCACCTCTTCGTCCCTTACAACTTTACAAAATTACAAGGCATTAATTACACCATCGAACCGAAGTAGTTTATATCAGCAAGAAGCACGCGCACGCCGGAATCTTTCGATGATGGTTGTAAAACATAAAAGGATAAAAAACGTACAGTAATTATGACTAATATGCCGTTTGTAATCTAACCAGTAACATTGTAAACTGACGGATAGGTTAGGTTACTTTATTATTGCACTAGAATCTAGATGAATTACAAACTGTCCACAATCATCTACTAAACCTAACATAATTTAATTACGGTTAGAATTATAAGTTTTATGGGAAAGTAGTAGAAGTACTGAAGTGAGGGAAAGTCCCTCGAGTAGGGAAAAGTACTTAAGTAATGAAAATTACAGTGAATAAAACCTAAAACTACAGTAATTAATACTAACGATTCCAATAAATAAAGCCTGGATTTTGAACTAACTGGCCTATTTATTTAAATTATTACTAATATTTTATTGAATGTTTGCTAATAATAAAATGTATTAAAAAACAAATATTGTATATATTTTACAACAGCTCCTGATGTTGTTGCGGGTATTTGCAACTTAAAATACCTAAAGATATAATTGTTCTGACGAATACCGTGAGACGGCTGGGTCGTACTATATTACGCTGGTCCACAGGTAGAGGTTGATGAAGTGTGGCCTTCCCAAGATTGCCAAGAAAAGGTGCATAATAATTGACGTTAGTTAAAGAGTGTTTCTATACGGGCCGTGCTTGGCCTTATGTCCATCTAAACTTGGTACTGGTTTTAGCTTCAACTCCGTATCCTTTGGGCTCGCTTAGCTTTTCTTGTGGCGGGCCTTCATAGCCAGGTCGTAGACAAGGAGTAGGTATAATATCATTGCAATTGGCATTAGAAAATGGAGCGGTCTCACCAAATTAAGCTGCTGTGGTGTGGCCGGCGCGGCGGAGGGGTACTGCAGACTAGGAATCGCACACACTTGATCAACACTCACAGATAGGCCGAGTGATATAGACGCACCAAACACTAGGCTATCTACTTAGTAACTAAATATTTGAAAGAAAGACAGACGAAAGATATAACGCGGTGAATTCGTTTACACGCGGTAAAAATTTAACAGGCAACCATGCAAACATCTGGTCGAGCCTTGTTTTTGTCTCGCGACTCTATTGTTTTGGCCGGGTTTTTACGATGCCAATACAGATCGGCAGAGGCTAAGAAAACGCGTCCGCTCCGTATGGTGTCCCAAACGGTTCTCCAGGATACTCAAAACAACATTTCTATTTTTTTTTAAGTCTCATAGTTATTTAAAATAAAAAATATCGATATTTTTTCTTTGTTTCATGACATATTGAGCTTTTATTAATGTAACTACAGTATACTGTAGAATTCAACATCAGTTGTCATCAATGCAGCTGTTCATTTTGTAATCTGTGGTACTAAGGAATGCTTTCTTGGCGACATTATAACATCGTTTAACCGTGTTTTTTTGGGCAGTAGAGTATAGACCTTTACAAATTATGAAAATTTGTCTTTATGTTAGAGTTAATAACTAAATAAATGACAGAAAAAATACTGGAGTTGAAAAACACATTTATACAACGTATAATAAATATCTAACAAAAATTCAACAGTTAGCCCTGAACCCTTCCAAACACCACTTGATACATTAAAAAAAGAGAAAAAAACTATAAAATTAAGAATTATCACTTTAAGAATATGTAGAAAAAATACATAATATCTATTAATAATTTTCATTCCATAAGTCTATCATAACTGTGACATTGACTCTTTGTCGCTCGACAAATAGTCCCTGTCACTTTCCTCTCAATACCGTGCGAGCAAGACAGGGCATACTGAGTCACGGCAAGATATGCTAGCTCTGCTGATCTAATCTTAGTTCTATTGTACTGTTACTAAGCATACCTGCTATGGTGTTACAGTTGTTTCTGATAATAATTTCTAGGTACTTACTCCTTTGGATAAAACAAAAACCAATAACAAGCAGTAATCAAATGTATTGTGATTAATCACAACGAACTACAAACACGGGGCATCGCAGCTAAGTTTCTCGCTCTGTCTTAACTTCACCCGGATGTGCTAACGATACAGCACATCTCCCGCTAGAGGCGCGTACATACGAACGAGAGCAGTATTAATAATTTACAGGTGTAATCATTAAGTGTAATCAGGCGATAATTCGGTAGATATAACGGATACCAAAAAACTTTAAGCTGATATGGAAAATACGTTACCCAAAGAGTAAAACCACATTTTAAATATTTTCATAATAAACCTAAAAATATTAGAAAGAAAAAGAATGAAGATACCTTCAACGTAAAACACAGTTACATAAAAAGAAAACCAACATAATATAAACAATTAACGTCGAATAGGACCCCAATCAGCATGATGCCGGGGCGCTGGTTTTCAGTGGGGATCTGCTTACCTACATTACAACTACCTACTGATATCCTAAAATACACACAGACATTTTTAACAAACAGGAACACAAGTAGATAAAAAGCAAAGAAAGTGATAACAGAAATACGTACATTAATGTGTCATCTTAAATAACAATTTCACAGCCAAAATATTAACACAACAAGCAACAAAACAAACAAATATTAGAATGAAACGTTTCCATACATTTTGTATGACGTTAATTGAGAGGTTTTTTGGGTAACACTTAAGATTCTGGCGTTTCGTTCTGATGTTTCTACTATCGTCTTCACAAGGACAACATAACATTTTTTTTGTCAAATTTACGTTTCTGCAGAGAAGCCATTTTTAGGGTTCCGTACCCGAAGGGTAAAAACGGGACCCTATTACTGAGACTTCGCCGTCCGTCCGTCCGTCCGTCCGTCCGTCCGTCCGTCCGTCCGTCTGTCACCAGGCTGTATCTCAACAACGGTGATAGCTAGACAGTTGAAATTTTCACAGATGATGTATTTCTATTGCCGCTATAACAACAAATACTAAAAATAAAATAAAATAAATATTTAAGGGGGGCTCCCATACAACAAACTTGTTATAGATTATATATATGTATAAGTACGGAACCCTTCATGCGCGAGTCGGGCTCGCACTTGCCCAATTTTTTAAATACCTAAGAAAAAATTAAGGTAGGTACATGCAGATGAGAATTCCCTTCTGGCACATGTCTCCGGCGCATATTTTTATATATATGTGTACATTCCGATATAACCGTTATTTTGTGTCAATGTTAATCACAATAAACCACAGTGTACACGTAGCCTAACAATAGTTACCTGTTCTAATTCCTCCAGTGCCACTGGAATGCAATGTTTGTCGACCAAGTGCCAGAAGCCCAAGTTTGTGGTGGGAGAGCGCTCAGTTGTACTATTGTTAACTTTGACTGTAAGTAACTATGTCAATGTGAATCGAATTGGGCCACAGTGTACACACAGCCTAATATCTGTTCTAATTTTTCCAGTTAATCAGCATGCACTGGGTCGGCAGCAAGTGTTAGAGTGTCATAAACAACATTGTTTGGAGCACTTCTGTTTCACAAATAGTTGACTTTGATTTAAAGGTTCCTTGCATACACGTTTTAAAAAGAGGAACACAAAATAATCTTCGTGTTAAAGCTATAGGATTATCCCATACTATACTTACTTACGCAAAATTACCTGTGATGATAAATAACTGTAACTACATATTACGAAAAGGGGTCGCTGTTTTGCTGCAGTAAGTGAATGGTCTATTATCAGGAGTCAGCTTTAAGATATTGAAAAAATGGCGATTTGAAAGCCTCTTCTAAACAGAAACATGGGAAATCGGGAAATTTAGACATTGCTCAAATTGTTGCAGTATGTATGACTATTTTTCATTCAACGATGTTTTTCGCAGGAACTTACCCTCCCTCACTCGCTCTGCGAGCGATCACGGCACGAACCGATTTGAGCAATGTGTAAACAGACATTGCACAAATTAATCCCGATTTGCAATACATTTTATATCATACCTAATAATAATAAAGCTTTATTTCATTCCATACAGATTAAATTAAATTCGATTATCAACATACATTTCAAATTATTTTACATTATTCAAATAAAAATAACATAAAAAAATATTGAAATTTTATATAGGTATACATCATTTGTGGAACTTAGTAGGTACCTAATAGGTATTTAGAGATCATTTACGCAATATGAAATGAGGTCGCAGTCTCGTGACCGAGAACTTCCAACATCCGAGCCCCGCTAGTTAAACACAAAAGTCTCGAGAATTCTTGTTAACACAACACTCGGGCTTAAGGCCTGTTTACACATGGCACCCTCGTGTCCTTTCCCAACTTTGAGAGGTAACCCGTTAAGACCGCTTTTCATATTGAGTGTTACGAGTATTATTATTGCTCAGTGAAGCACCAAGCGGCGCTACGCAATTTGCAGTAACTATAAGCAAGTTTTAAGAAATGGCGCGGCAAAGTTGCTTGAGGCTGTTTGTGCAGGCTTATTAGACTGACAGGAACCTAACGGCCATACTGCGTCGGGGCTTACGGAGTCCAAGGAAGGCAAATACTTAATTTTGTTTCTGTAAGGGTGCGATTCCATAGACGCAGAGTGGAGTAGAAAGCAACCAGCCGTGAGTTGTCACATTTCTTGATTTCGCATATGTACAAAATATTGTCAAGCGGTTTGAAGCGAAGGGAAGCGGAATGGAAAGGAACGGACCGTGAATAGAGAATTCTCATTGCTCTAAATCTTCACTTCGCTTACACCAAGCGGAGCGGAGTGTGGCAAAGCGAACTTTCGAAATAACACACTACCTAGCTCCGCGTCAGTGAAAACACTTGTCACTTTTCATTATTCTTTTCCACTCCGTCCTGCTCAGCTCCGCATCATTGAAGACGCTTGACACTTTTCACTACTCTTTTCCACTCCGCTCTACTCAGCTCCGCATCAGAGAAGACCCTTGACACTTTTCACTACTCTTTTCCACTCCGCCCTGCTCAGCTCCGCATCATTGAAGACGCTTGACACTTTTCACTAGTCTTTTCCACTCCGCTCTACTCAGCTCCGCATCATTGAAGATGCTTGACACTTTTCACTACTCTTTTCCACTCCGCCCTGCTCAGCTCCGCATCAGAGAAGACGCTTGACACTTTTCACTACTCTTTTCCACTCCGCTCTACTCAACTCCGCATCAGAGAAGACGCTTGACACTTTTCACTACTCTTTTCCACTCCGCCCTGCTCAGCTCCGCATCAGAGAAGACCCTTGACACTTTTCACTACTCTTTTCCACTCCGCTCTACTCAACTCCGCATCAGAGAAGACGCTTGACACTTTTCACTACTCTTTTCCACACCGCTCTACTCAGCTCCGCATCATTGAAGACGCTTGACACATTTCACTACTCTTTTCCACTCCGGCCTGCTCAGCTCCGCATCATTGAAGACGCTTGACACATTTCACTACTCTTTTCCACTCCGCCCTGCTCAGCTCCGCATCATTGAAGACGCTTGACACATTTCACTACTCTTTTCCACTCCGCCCTGCTCAGCTCCGCATCATTGAAGACGCTTGACACATTTCACTACTCTTTTCCACTCCGCCCTGCTCAGCTCCGCATCATTGAAGACGCTTGACACATTTCACTACTCTTTTCCACTCCGCCCTGCTCAGCTCCGCATCATTGAAGACGCTTGACACTTTTCACTACTCTTTCTCACTACGCTCCGCTCAGCTCTGCAGCAGTGGAAATGCAACTTTCTGCTAGGTTCTCACTTATTTGGATTATTATTCATGTTCATAAAACTAAACTTTTACCCGTTGAAAGCCCATCTAATGTACGCGTATTTGCATGAATCGAAACTTTGTTGTTGCTATAATTACTAAAGTGTAACTGACTAACAAAAATATTTCATGGATTTTTAGAGGTAATCATAGATAACATTGAATTTTGTTTAAAATCACAGGAATACATTAGAGGCGCGTTCAGCTTTAGAGATTCTCTTTCTAGTGTCTGCCATGGCAGTCATACATATCATTGGTAGCCCTAAGATGATCGCAAAAATTGACTTCATAAACCTCCCACCTATTTTGTTCAATGGCATTCTGATTCCTTTCTCTCATCAGGTTAAAAACCTGGGTGTTATTATAGATTGCACACTTTCTTGGGTGCCACAGCTTGGTGAGGTTAGTAGGAAGGTGTTTGCCGCAGTAGGTTCTCTGAGGAGGCTTCGTTATTTCCTACCCATTGCTACAAAAATTACGCTTGCTCATACATTACTCCTCTCTATTTTAGATTACGCTGATATTTCCTATATTGACCTTTCCGAGGAGCAGCTTAACAAACTTGAGCGTATTCAAAACATCTGCATTAAGTTCATATTTGGGTTAAGCAAGTATGACCATGTTTCCAGTTTCCGTTCACAACTCAAGTGGCTCCCTATCCGTCTTCGTCGTAACTTTCACACACTTTCACTTCTCTATAATATTCTTTTTAACCCTGCAACTCCCCGCTACCTTAAAGATCGTTTTAGTTACCTCACATCTGCAAGGTCCGCTCAAAATTGTATACTCACTGTTCCGGCATCAAAGTCAAAATTTTATTCTAATTCTTTTACTGTGCAAGCTATTTTACTGTGGAACTCGCTTCCGCTGGATCTTAGACAAGCTAAAACTTTGGCAATTTTTAAATATAAACTTAAAGATCACTATTTATCTCTACCGTAGCCTAATCCTTTAATAATTCTATGCTGTCGTTTTTCATTATAAGTCTAATGTTGCTGTGATATTCTTTTCATTCTTCCTTTTTGTTATGTACGTTTAAGTATGTTTATATATATAGATATTATTTGTGTATGTGTATGACCTATCTGTCTTTAATATTTTGTTTGTCGTTTATTTATTATTTCTCAAATTACTTAAAGTTCTTATCTCACCACCTACTATTTTCTGTTTAATTTTGTTTTCTCCGCCACCCAAAGGTTGTCTGGAAGAGATCGCTCGTTAGCGATAAGACCGCCTATTTTCTACCATTATTTAATTTATGATTTCTCATGTATTATTTTTCTTGTTGGTGTGCAATAAAGAATTGTTGTATTGTATTGTATTATATGGCCCATCACGCTTCTAAGCCATGTTTATAAGCTGTTTTCAAGGGTCATCACGAACCGTCTCGAACATAGACTTGATGACTTCCAGCCTCCCGAACAAGCCGGTTTCCGAAGAAGCTATAGTACCATAGACCACATACATACGCTGCGGCAAGTTATACAGAAGACTGAAGAGTATAACTTGCCATTGTGCTTAGCGTTTGTGGACTATGAGAAAGCCTTCGATTCGGTGGAAACGTGGGCGGTGCTCGAGTCACTTCAGCGATGCCATATTGACTATCGGTACATTGAAGTGTTGAAGTGTTTGTATAGTAACGGCACCATGTCGGTCCGAGTTCAGGAGCAGAGCACAAAGGCCATTCCATTGAGAAGAGGCGTAAGACAGGGGGGACGTTATATCCCCGAAACTGTTTACGGCCGTTATGGAAGACGCCTTTAAGCTCCTGGAATGGCAAGGACTTGGCATCAACGTCAATGGCGAATACATCACTCACCTTCGGTTTGCCGACGACATCGTAGTCATGGCAAAGTCGATGGAGGAACTCAGCATGATGCTCGATGACCTCAATCGAGTTTCTCAACGGGTGGGCTTAAAAATGAACATGGACAAGACGAAACTCATGTCAAATGCCAAGGTTGTGCCCATCCCAGTCTCTGTTGAAAACTCGGTACTCGAAGTTGTTGACTCATACATCTACCTAGGACAAGTGGTCCAATTAGGTAGGTCCAACTTCGAGAAAGAGGTCAACCGCCGAATCCAACTCGGCTGGGCAGCGTTCGGGAAACTACGCAATGTCTTTTCGTCCGACATACCTCAGTGCCTCAAGACGAAGGTCTTCAACCAATGTGTGTTACCAGTGATGACTTACGGCACCGAAACGTGGTCCTTCACTATCGGCCTCATCTCAAAGCTCAAAGTCGCTCAACGAGCAATGGAGAGGGCTATGCTCGGGGTGTCTCTACGTGATGGAATCAGAAATGAGGAAATCCGTAGACGAACTAAAGTGACCGATATAGCTCACCGGATTAGCAAGTTGAAGTGGCAATGGGCAGGCCACATAGCACGCAGAGCAGATGGCCGATGGGGCCGAAAAGTGCTTGAGTGGAGACCTCGGACCAGCAAGCGCAGCCTAGGACGTCCAGCTACAAGATGGACAGATGACCTTGTAAAGGTCGCCGGAAGGCGCTGGATGCAGGTCGCTTCCAACCGGTATATATGGAAGTCCAAAGGGGAGGCCTATGTTCAGCAGTGGACGTCCTATGGCTGAGATGATGATGTTGATGATGATGATGGTATTATATGTTTGAACATAAAGTTTAATTGATAAAAGTCAGAAGCGCTTACATCTATTGTTACATATATTTTTGTTGTATAACTATAAACTAGAACACTACGAGCTGGCCTACGCGTTTGCCAATCAATCAGAAACAAAATAGTTTACCCTAAACAAACAAACCAACTAACATTTGAAGTTAAATAAAACCTTGAATTGAAATAACTCCATAGTAGCAACACCCTTCTCTCCAAATTTCCTGTTTGCGGAAACATCGACTTCGGTATATTTGTGTTAGAAACACCTTCAAGCAACTTCAACAACAACAATAATTACAGGTTAAACGGCGTTCTCTTGAAGTTTAAAGTGCAGTGGTAAATTCTCAATCGTTAGCATTTCTCTTCAGAGTTTTCCCGAATGCAAATACTATTCAACATCTCCAGTTTGTACTCTTAGAATAAATACGCCTAGAGACCTAGTTGGCGGTTGAAAATTAAGCCAGTTGAGCCACGGGCTAAGTTTTGTCCGTGATGCGCATTGTCACAATGTCAATGTCACAAGCAAACGTCTCTATGATTGGTTCGTAGTCACGCACACATAAAATCAAAAGCGGCTTAATTTTTCGCAAATCTGTTGTATGAACACTCTCTCGTTTTAGGCGTACATATTTTAAATTTGTACTTAAAAAAAATAGACAGATAATATTTATGTTTACCAAAAACTACTAAACTACAATAGCTTCATTTTCTTCGCTGCGGATATAACCTCATCGAGGTTCCCGAAGAAAAACTCTGTATATTTATAATCAAGTAATCATAATAACAACATCAAATTGGCTTGTATTGTACTTAACTATAACATATATAAATCCACTCAACCTACGTCACATCAAAACAAAAAGTATAGTCTGAGTACCGAAAATAGCATTCACAATACCTACTTGAAAAGGTCACCTTAAACCAGACAATAAAATAAACATTCGCAAAGAAATGCTTCTAATTAGCAAAATCAAAATAACAAAAGATAGCGCATCCAAAGGCGAAGTGGAGCCGCTATGTCCAGTATCCTTCCCAAACTCTTTCCTTGCTCAAACGCCAGATTGCAAAAGGAACCCTGCCTCTAACAGAATGGAGCTACATTTGTTAAAATGGGGAATGTACAGGAAGAGCTGATGAAATTTTGTTCTGATAAGTATGCAACGAGAGCTCACCACAGGCAATGAGGTCAGGAATTCAAAGTTCATCGCAGTGCGGAAACTAAAACTACAAATGAGCGCTCTGCTTTTAATTAATTCGGGAGCGCTGGCCGGCGTACAAATGCGCTGCCACAATTTGTAGCGTTTTATTTTATTATAAATCCATTTGCAAATAAGTTTTAAATACCTATTTTACCTATTTTTCGTCAAAAATTGGGATTCTATTTCGATTCGTATTTTCCAATCCCTTTCTCCTTCTTAGTTATTATTCACCACACAACTGGTCGCTCTGGAGAACCATGGATGGAGTAACCTTTGTCCAGTAGTTGGCAGTCTTGGGGTGTTACCATGTTGATTTTATTTGAGAGGACGAGTTCTACGAAAAAAGAATGGGATCAGGCGCGCGGTGTAGTTTGGATATTGTCCGAGGAATTATGATATTTATAATTTTTTACATATTTATTTTGTAGCTGCATTCCTCAGAATTTAAATATTAAACCATTGATACAAAGCTCAAAGAAAAAAAATGCGTAACCTGGTGGAAGAGGCCGGGAGTCGAACCCGGTACCTCTGCATTCAATATTGAAGTATTTACATAGAGGTCGCTAAGGGGTAAAGCCTTTCAAATAAACAATTGGGTCATGGATGTTATCTATATATGTATTTATATATTATGTATATCGTCGTCTAGTACCCATAGTACAAGCTTTGCTTAGTTTGGGACTAGGTCGATTTGTGTATGATTGTCCCTTAATATTTATATTTATTTATTTTAATTCAAAGATCGACACACAAAGCATGAGGGAAATTCGAAAGGTTGCTTGGGCGTTAGGGTGGCGAAGAGCTTAACGCGCTGGACCGGCAATCCAGAGGTACCGGGTTCGTTCCCCGGTCTCTTCCGCCAGGTTACGCATTTCAATTTTTCTTTGAGGTTTGATCTTTGTATCAATGTTTTAATATAAAAAAGTGTGTGTATCCACATTAAGAAACATGAGACATAACATGTTTGATAAATATATAGAATTTAAATAAATAAAATTCGTAGTATCAATGATCGGCGATCAGTAAATTCATCTAAAATATATCGATTCGGAAGCCACCACGCAGACCAGTTCCTTCCACCCTGGTCTTGCACAGCAATAGCAAAGACTAAAATAGTAAGAGCATAAGCTGATAATTTTATGTGAAGAGGAAAACTGTATAATTTTTTTTGTCATCTCTCTCTCTCTCTCTCTCTGACATCTCTGAAATATATTATAGTTTTATATGTAAAGCTAATTTTCCGTCAGCGAGACTTCCACGTGTTTGAACATGTTGCGAATGCCGCCGGTGTCGCGCAAGGAGCAAGTTACGTGATTTGCAGTATTCATCTTGTATATTTAGACTACAAACTACGAGCAATGAAATGCTTAATTTACAAGCGTAATTAACGAATGTTTGTTTATGAGCTGGTCTTGTCTCTGGAATACCTAGTGAACACTTCATTTGCGAATCGTCATGAGAAGTACTTACCCAAGTATTTTATTTTCGATCGAAACTGGTGTGTTTCAACTGCATATTATAGAAATATACAATGTATAGAAACTTGTATTAGCTCGTGATTTTTAGGGTTCCGTACCCAAAGAGTAAAAACGGGACCCTATTACTGAGACTTCGCTGTCCGTCCGTCCGTCCATCCGTCCGTCTGTCACCAGGCTGTATCTCAAGAACGGTGATAGCTAGACAGTTGAAATTTTCACAGATGATGTATTTCTATTGCCGCTATAACAACAAATACTAAAAATAAAATAAAATTAATATTTAAGGGGGGCTTCCTTACCCTTCGTGCGCGAGTCCCACTCGCACTTGGTGTATACTATTATTTTAGCAACTTTCATAGCGGTTACGTAAAATTTCATTCAAGACATTATGTCATATAGAGAGCAGAAACATAATTACCATCCCAAAACACGAAATAAAACGTAATGCCTTACACAAAACATAATTACATTATTCCCGCGTGGTTATTACAATGAACAGTACCTATTCCCGTTCTTAATAAGACACAATTAATCACAAGATCCTGCGTCTCTGCGGACCATTTCCTTGCGCGAAACGCCAACTTTGTATTGTTAAGTTGAATTAATGTGAAAGATGTCAGAAAGCGATATTAATTGCCACGTCGTTACACCTAATATTCACATTTGGGAGGCAAGTGCAGCGCCATCTCGTGGTAATTACGACATTAATATCAGGAACTCCACATTGTAACGGTTGATAAACTGTGACACGACACGACTGTTCCCATGTATTTGCTTAAGAGGCGTCACTTAACAAAAGCGAGCATATTCGTGTAGAAGGAGTTCTTATTAGGATAATGGAATTAATTTACAGTCAACTTTAGATATTGGTAAGTCACCTGCTATATACATAACGTCGCCCTAGCCCTTGAACAGACACATTACTATATATTTCCGTGATATTGCTATTGAGCTGGATGAATTGTCATTGGTAATTAGCACGTCGCTAAAATACACATAGCTAGTTATCAGTGTGTTTTTTCACGTAGATGACATTAAATACCGTAAGGTCGGGGTACTTTCACCCTACAAGGTTACTTTGTCTATCCATAAAATTACATGCATTTTTATTGAGTCCATAAATAAATGAAAAAAACGACCAAGTGCGAGTTGACTCGCGCATCGAGGGTTCCGTACAATGGTAGATTAGTCAAATGAAGTCATGGTTTTCTATGGGTGGACAAAGTTACCTTGTAGGGTCAAAGTACCCCGACCGTACGGTACCTCAAATTCAACCCCCGGGTCTTTCTGTACGGTTTCTTCGCCCCTGTCAATACATGTAATGGAAAGTGTCATTTTAATTCCTAACTTTTATTGCATTGGGTATCATTTTGACTTCCGTTAGCACCGCCGCTCCACTCGCTCTAATCTAGAGCCTAGAGAGCTTTTTACTCACGCAGGGGAACATAAGCATCACCCGTCACTCTCTCACAGTTCAGCGAAGAAAGAGATAGGCAATATTTCTAGCGCGAGAAAGAGTCGCGTGTCACAGCTGTGCTAGAGGTGCTGATATCATTTACTAAGGAAAAGCCTCGATGGACGAAAATAAAAGACGGAATCAAAGTGATTTTGTAATATATTATTTTCCCTTTTCAGCTTTGCGGTAAGACTGATGATAAGTCAATATGTAGTAGGTATATTTGAAGAACTCGCTCCTTAATTATATTTGCTTAAATTCATGTTTAAATGGCATTGTCTTTGTTAAACGTGACCGTTTCGTTTGAATCATTACGCCATTAAAGCATTAAAACTTTATATCAACCGAGTTGAGAGTTCGTTATCTCTTCGAGATTTTAGCTCGTTTGTTACGATTCGTGCCTATTCAAGAATATTTCGATTCGAATTCGCCACACGATCAATAAGGTTTGAAGCGCCAAGACTTTTGGAAGCTTTAATGACCTTTTGTTCAGAAGATTACGTTAGGATAGATTCGCTGATCGCTCGTTTAACTTTCTCACTTGAAAACATTTGAACTGATCGGTTTTTTTAGTAAAATATTGAGAACGGACCGTGTAGTTTGCATTTAGTTTACTTTCAGAGAGAAGGGGGTGTTAAGTTAGGTGGTATTACCGTAGGTACTTAATAATAATTGTTAAGCGTATTAATATTAATTGTTAAGTGGTATAACCGTACTCGATATCTCTTATTGGAAGGTAGATTTGAGAGTTTGATGCTTGAAAGGCTCGCCTTTTTTCAGTAACGTAATTACGATCACTTTATTACACCATTTAATAAGTCTTTATAAATATTATAAAATAATAAAGTGTGTGCGATTTTATGTTATTTTGTCCGTCTTTTATGTGTTTACCTACGTGGAAATGGGACCAAGTTTTAATTTTTGTTTTTAAAGACTGCACCTACCTAGAGAATTAGGAAGATACTTACGATTGACGCGCGGGTCAGCGGGTACGAGCTGGTGCAAAATTTGACTTAAAACGTACGAATTAACGTACTCAAATCATTTATTATTAGCAGATTATACACGGTGAAATACCTACTTATTATTACTTTTTGACGGTGAACATGTACACAGTGAAATTCATTTTATTGAAATTGAAACACAAATTCCACGATCACGTTGACAACTTCTCAAACTGTGCGCACGTTTGTTACAATAATGTCATATACTTACTCGTAGCTAGGTACTCGAAATTATCCATCCAAAAGAATCGCCCTAAATTAAGTCCAAAAACAAAAGCGTAATCAGAAATAATAAGGCCCTGAATTCAATTAAGTGGCTATCGTTAACCGAGAGGAAGAATACCGCCTAATTTGAGGGAAACGGTGCCTATTGCCACCTCGCTCACGTCTCCGCAAATTGATACAGTGTACGTGATCCACTCACAGAGATGGCGCTCATTTAGGACTCATGGCTACCTCCGAATGACTATATGGTATAACGTGTCTATCTTAACTCCAACCGATAAATAAATAAATAAATATCAGACAACCTCACACAAATCAACCTAGTCCCAAATTAAGCTCAAGAAGGCTTGTGTTATGGGTACTAGGCGACGATATACATACTTATATAGATAAATAAATACTTAAATACATAGAACATCCATGACCGAGGCACAAATATTCGATTAGATTGAAGCGTCGGTTTTGTCGACGTTCACTGCCTCTCAGGTTGCAAACAGTCTGTTTAAGAGCTGAGCCATTATAACTCTAATTTATAATAAAATAATAATAATAATAATTCGTTTATTTCAGGCATCAAAGACCCATAGATAAATACCTTACAATCTAACATACATATTAAATAAAATACTAAACAACTAGGTCACGATGTCTTTCGTAAGTCCGTGATGTTGGGTAGCCGACCGCGGAAACGCCGGAATAAAACACCTTTCGGCCAAAATTCTTCCTTCATGAAGGTCGCTAGCTGGTCAGTCGGAAACCCCAACACATAAGAATTAAAATTCACTTTATGGCGAGACTCCAACTTCACGACCCTCAGGATGATTCCGGTCTTCACACGTACATACTCTACGATCTCCTCGGCCTTTGTAGAGTAATGTAGACGGGACACATACAATTGCGTCGTCGGCAGGGCGGGACGCAGCAGGTGTTTGGGCCCAGTCTAGTCGGTGTGGTACCGCACTGATTTCGGCAGGCCGGCTTCTTCCTCCTTTCCACCTTGATGAAGCCATCCTTGTCACATTTTGACTCCCGAGGAGCCGGTTTAGGCTGATCCTTGTGAACGGGTTCACGCCGGTTCTGCACCCCTTTTGATGATTTAAGCTGCATAAAGGTTATATAAGTGCTTATACAGCCTGTGTGTGCTACGTCAGCTGAGTCGTGCAGCTGGAACCTTTATATTACCTTAACGACGCGGTTGGCTCGGTTTGTAGAGACCTGCCTACTGAGCCTAAGGTCCCGGGTTCGGATCCCGGCCAGGGCAAATATTTGTGTGATGAACTCGAATATTTGTGCTTGGGTCATGGTTGTCCTATGTATTAAGTATATATTTATCTATATAAGTATGTATATCGTCGTCTAGTACCCATAACACAAGCCTTCTTGAGCTTAATTTGAGACTAGGTCGATTTGTGTGAGGTTGCCTGTAATTTATTTATTTATTTATATCCCTGTAAACAAATAAAGAATTCAGAAACGTCAACAGCACAATTTTGTATATTATGGAAATGATATCAGCGTTACATATCATGGATGATGATGATGATGTCCTCTTCATCGGGTCCAATGATAGACGCGCGAATATGAATCACAAAACTAGTATGTTCATAAATGTCCTATGGCCCTAGCACGGCTGTGACACGCGACTCTTTCTCGCGGGAGATATACTAGCTATCTCTTTCTGTACAGTACTGTAAGAGAGTGACGGGTGAAGCTAATGTTCTCCTGTGCGAGTAAAATTCCTTTAGGGTAGAGTGGAGCGGCGGTGCTAATAGACGTCAAAATTATACCCAATGCGAATTCGAGGACATACATTATAAGCCTAAATTCTTAAGATAGGTTCATATTACTGTAATATGCTTTCTGAAAAATTGCTGACTATTGAGTTTCTTTCGGTGTTTCTTCTCAACAGTGGTCTCCTCCAGACATTTAAAAGTGCCCTTGTGGTCTACCTACAGAATAAAGTTCATTATTTCAATGGACACAGGATGCCTACAGGTAAACGCCCTGAAAACAGTCCTAAATACTTTTTTTTATTCTTCCAAGTTTATTATAATACGAATACATATATTCATTATCTACGTAAACGTAAATAATGAATCCTGTCCCGTTTAAGATATTCTGCAAACGCAGGGCGTTATTAATTAGGTAATTATGGCTATAAATTAAATGAGCGTTCTTTACACCTCCATATTTTATAAGATGAGGCCGGATTGTGACACTTTCTTTTTAATGAAAACGCACAGGCATGAAGCCGGTATCTTCAATTTATTATTATTCACGTCACTAAACTTATTATCGAATAGAAATACTCAGAAGTGTTTAAATAAGAATACTACTACATTATCTTACTATGTATACAGGGTGTAACCGACAGCGTACCGAAAACGAAAACCGTAGTTTTAGACCATAATCACGAACCGAAAACGAGTGTTCATTTTCTCGGAAAACTCAAGGATAAGATTTTCCAAAATAAATTATAAAACTCGACGCGCAATGTATTGCGTCCAATTCTCTCGGGTGCAGACGCGCGGGAGGGGAGCACGCGGCGAGCGACCGGTCCAGGCGCTCCCCACTCCACTCACGCGTCAGCACAAAACATACCGTTACGCCAATGCGCATCGAATGACATGAACGAATGCAACCATAATAAAAACAACGCAACCACAGATCCCAACTAGTGTGCTACCTAACACCAATAACAACTGACCGATAAATTAAAACAGTCTAACAAGATTATTATCATTCAAGCAAGTAAAGCAAATAAAATGTGCGGGTAGGTAAACATTACTCGTGCGTCCGACCGCAGCGGCCTGCGCGGGCACACTGGCCTGGCGGAGCAATGACCGGCCACTACCGTTATCTTTCCCACTCCACGCGCCTGTGTTGTACCGTAAAGCTTACATAATACTGTTTGTGATACGTTGTGTGTTTTGCGGAAAATGCTATTTTCATGCGATTTTTCATGAAAAATTGTTACCGGTAGAGTTCGATTAACGGGAAAATAAAGAAAAAATGAAAACTCGCGAGGAAAATTTGTGAATTTTCTCAAAGAAATTTTCACGGTTTTCCAGCTCAGAATAATGGTCTGAAGCCATGGTTTCAGTGTTCGGTACACCGTCGGTTACACCCTGTATCACACTGTGTAATTTTCCTGAAAGTGCGGTCACCTATGTTTTACTTCTTCAATACTTGTCATCTTATAGATCTAGGGAAGAACTAAAACTTCTGGGAAGGAACTATGTTTTTTTTATGCTTAGTTTTTAAGTTATTTAAAGTTTGCTGACATCAGCAAAAAACTGATTTTATTTGTACACTTTAAAATAATAATATTATTGTCATGAATACATGTTTTATTGTAGTAACAACATAATATCTAACTCCATAAAAAGTTTAGGTATTGCAACTACGATAGACAAAGAGAAATCGCATTTTTTTGTATTTTCACTAAATTTGAGTTTTCTCCGTAATCTTTATGATTCTGCAACTGATTTTAAAACGGAACATGCACAATATATTTAGCAATAACACAGAATAAAAACCAAATAAGTAAACATTGGGAATTAGGAAATATTATGTTTCTAAAGTTCCATAGATTTTCTATGGAAATAGGGTTGTCCAATTTCAAATATTTATTTACTTAGTTAAATAAATTCAAACTGAAAAATGTTTTAATACAGTTGCTCAAAAAGTGGTAGGTACTTTACGTAGCTCTAGAACGTGCGCAAAGTTCGATTTCAGGCACTAGTGCTTTTTACTTTTCAATTTTATTTAAACGGGTATTGGTCCAACCCATACATTATTATGCACTAAACGGATTTATATCGTGTATATTTTGTAAGTTAAATTCACACCAAAAAGTATTCTTTAATCTTCGACATCCGAAGATACTAAAACTTCTTCTGATGGTAAAAAAACATTTTCATCGTCTTCGGTGTCAAAGTCTTCGTAATATAGGACATTTTGCGTTGATGATTTTAAAAGCTCACGAACTTTGTCAGGAAGAACCAAACTCTTGTGCTTTTCTTGGCGTGTACTGAGTGACATCATAGACAAGAACGGATCTGACGATTCTAACACACGGTGAAATAGGTCAAGCACAGTTGTCTGCGGGTCTGATATCCTTCACAGAATAAAGTTCACAAAACATTATTAAAACATTCATGATACTATGCAATTATAATTAAAAAGAATATGTAGAATATCTATTAATAGATTTCTCCTATTCCACTTTTCCACTACTTAGGTACGTAAAAGTAGTCTAGCTTAGAATAATACGTGCTTCATTTTATTTTACATTAACGAAAATAGTAAATTGGCTGTCAAAGTTATCTAAGAATTGTACGTAATGTAGTAGCTGACAACCCTAACCCCAAAAATAAAAATTCGATATCTCCGAATTCCCACGTTGCTGACGCCTGATTTTTTTTTATACTATAGCTAAATATAATATAAAACTATTCATGTTGGAAAACCATGCAGAAACAATGGGGATAGTGAAATAAAAATAAATAAGTTTTTTTTAAATAAATCGATTTTCTCATTTATCAACGATTATTTATAATTTCTTTTTTATTTAATTAGTAGATATTTAGAATCTTTATTAAGACGCCACTGTAATATTGCGTAATTACAATACATTTCAGCAAACTAATTCATTTCTATGGTTTTTATGATGTTTTCTCGAAATTTAAGATAACTTTAAAAATAAACATAAAAGATACACGGTTTCTTCCCAGAAGTTTTAATTCTTGAGTGGATCTATAGGATGAAGAGATAAAACAAGGTGACCGCACTTTCAGGAAAATCACACAGTGTATATGTATGTGTCCTAACAAGTTGGTTTTTAGTAATAAAAGAAACTAGCATAAAATTTTGGATATTATACTATTTTTAATTAATCAAAAACTATAAAGGGTACGAACTACTGATTTTATGGCGTCACAGTACGTTTTTCAGTATCTTTATAGAAAATTCAAAGTAACGGATCGTTTATGATATTAAAAAAAAGATGCTGATTTGAACGGTCATCAAATACCGTATTGTACTTATATTGTTATAAGCCCTTGTGTTTCATTGCAAATATTCATTTCAAGTGAAAATCCTGAGTTTAAGAATGAAACAAAATATTCTAGTAACATTATGTAGGTACGAGAAAAGGTCTAGAAGAAAGTGGTCTTACGATACATCCCATACCAATACCAATGCTCTTTTGGTCAAGATAAGTAATCCAATAATAAATAAAAACAATCTATCAGATTTTCCTCAGTCGTAATCAGTATTTGACCCAATTTCGTTAAGTGGGATCAATTTTATGGCTCCTTTATCAACAACACTCCCCATGTGGGTCACGTATTATTCAATAAGCCCAGAATTAATATAAACATTGGACGTGAGGTGGCTCTCGGAACGTTACTTCTTCGCTGCCCCTAATAAAATTAGTTTCGGCTTCAAACTTTCACTTGATCCACTACATGGCCCTTTTATTTTTTAGAGTTTACCCAAAGGATAAAAAACGGAACCCTATTACTAAGTCTCCGCTGTCCGTCAGTCTGTCTGTCTTTGTCTGTCCGGCTGTCACCAGGCTGTATCTCTTGAACCGTGATAGCTCAGGGGTCGGCAAGTACTTTTAGGTAGGGTCCGGATAATGCTTGAATTATAGTAGCATAGGTAGGTACTAAGTAAGATTGGTTTAAAAATACTACTTATTTATTTATACTTGACGTACAATACATTACAATATTTGGCGGTCCGAGATTCAACCTTTCGCGGTCCGCAAACGGACCGCGGTCCGCCTGTTGCTGACCGTTGCGTGATAGCTAGACAGTTGAAATTTTCACAAATGATGTATTTTTATTGCCGCTCTAACAGCAAATACAAAAAACAGAATAAAATAACTATTTCAGTGGGGCTCCCATACATGAAACGTGATCGGTTGAGTTAACTTTACACCTTCATCCGTATGCGGCGCCACACATACCAGGTGCAAACTTAACTTAACCCGGCCGGTTAAGATGGGAAGTGTTTATACGGAACTCTCGATGCGCGAGTCCGACTCGCACTCAGCCGGTTTATCAACGTTATTTCTGTTTCATTAGTTTGATAGGAAAGCAGGTTTGTTTCGTCTAAGCACGAATGCTTACCCGTCAAACTATTAAATCTGATACGAGGTTGAGGAAGCAATGGGTGAACATACCTCTGTTTCATTGCGATAGCGGCGATAGTTTGAGCCTGGGACCTAATTCGAGAATGCCGTTTGAGAGATCGCAAAACGTCAAAACTCTATTAGATAACAGTGATATCGCCCTTCAACTGTCAACTTCAAGTGACATATCTCATCTCAATTTTGGAAATGTCAAAAATGCTATTCATACATATGAATTTATATTTTGAACGAAACGTAACTGACTAATTTCACGCACTACACGGTCAAGTTAAAGTATGCGCCTGTTATTTATGCCGTCACATACAAAATTAAGCGCGACCGTATTGACTAAGTTGCGATGTTCTAGGGATATCGCCACTTGTCAAGTAGGGAACCGTCAAAAGTTACGGATGGCGATGAAAAGGAGAGATCTCCATCATCTCTCTAAAATTGGTCGAATTACCCCCCTGGTATTAGGTGGAGTTATGAACAACGATCACTTGGAGAAGTGGCATGAAAGAGCCAGTTTTCTTTACGGAGGAAAAAATACAATCTACAATGAAAAAAAATATAATTTGTTTTTCGTAATTTATTCTTTATTTATTTGAGTATGCAATTTGGTACAAATAAATCTTAAACAACATACATATATCAATGAAATATGCATTTCAAAAAAAAGTGTCATTTGGCTCTTTCATCACTATTCGGTATTGAAAGAGCCGCTACAAGTTTTGAAAAAGCCGGTTCGTATTACAACGCGTAATTATGAAAATTATCAAAAACAACTATAAAGGCGACATAAAAAAAACTCAAATACATTTGTAACAGACTTTTTAAGTAATTAGTACTAGCATTTTTCAGGATTTTTTTATTCTATTAGTCATTTTGAGTAATCCTTACAAACGCTTTAATTTTAACATATTAATTAGTCACATATACCTACTATATGTATAACCTAACATACAAGCGGATTTTTTTATTAGTAACAGTCTTTAAAATAAATCTAATAAAAAAAAATATCTTCTATCAAAAGTTAAAACCAACATCAATAAATCCTCAAAATCTTAAAAATAATATTGCTAACATTGAGCTTTCGGGTCTTTTTCTTTTTTTTGGACCAGCGTTCTCCATAATGCAATATCTGAAGCAAATAATTTAATAATATATAAAAAAATGCGTTTATAGTATTACGTTATTTTATTATGAAAGAGCCGGCTCTTTCAATGCCCATTCATCCGGCTCTTTCACGACTTGTTTCAAAAACAAATATAACGTTCAAAATAACGACAATATCAAAGCGTTTGCAGCTAAGTTTTTATGAAGCTGCAAGGCCAAATATATGCACAAACTGAATCTATAATCCATTTGCCTATAATTGTTAACTATAAAATACCAAAAAACTAATAAAATGAAGCAAAAAGCTTACTTTTGAGTTCCCAAAACTTTGACTCGATGTACCGGCGTCTGTTGCGGGCCTATGATGGTTGCTTTTATCACGCGATAAATAAGTGACATAGCATCCGTCACGTTTTGGCAAGTTGCGAGTGTGAGTGACAGATGCTATGTCACTTATTTATCACGTGATAAATGCAACCATCATAGGGCCCTTGGTTTCGGTGAACTGTCAAATGTTTGTGGGTGACGGAAAATCAGTGTTGCCACCTAAAAATAATATTGCCAACCAAATCTGTACTCAAACTACCGAAATAATACAAGTGGCTCTTTCAAAACCTGGCTCTTTCATGCCACTTCTCCCCTACATAGTATGTGGCTGTAAACTGTGACTATGTTAACGCATTGTGGTTTCCAAACCTTGATCCATTGAATAACTAAAAAAAATTAAAATAATTAAATGAAAAATTTGTTTGCTAAATTTTCAGCGGACAGATTTTTACACCGGAAATACCTCATTTTGACCTGAAGTAATTTTTGTTATTATTTTTTTTAGTTAAGCAGTTTTTTTTTCATTGACCGTTAATATAATATTAATTATATTACATTTTATTTAGTTACACATTACTTTCATTTTATTTAAATTTGATTTCATTTCAATGTTTGTATTGGTATTTAGTTCTAATTAATTGTACATATTCAGTAAATAAAGATTTCCTATAACCAGCATATTCTGAAGTATCCCATTAGACTAATATAATTAATTTGATCTTAAATTTGGCATATTGACTCGCAGTATTTTTACACAACCAAAATACCTCCACGCTACGTCGAAGTACTTAAAAGATCAGCAACTTTTCACTTGACTAAAAACTTTACAAATGGTAGATTTGGAAGACAGAGAAGGCGTGATAACTGCCAGAGCGGATACTACAGCTTAGTCTGCGATGCATTTTGCCAATTTTCACGAGTTTTACTACCATTATTTTTACTTGGCGAGCTTTTCTTGCTCCTGCAGATTCAAATCTTGGAAATCGATTAAACTACAAATTTATCAGATCGCGTACCATTTTATATCAGATTGGCTTAAATGCAACTGTAGCTGTTTGAACTGTAAAGCGTAAAGTTAAAGTAGGTTTGTTTAGCATTAGCAAGGGCTTAAGCTCGGGTTTCTTAGGATAGCGGTGCTTTCAAAATATAATCACTACGTTTTAGGTCCCTTCATAGAGCGGCCGTCTCCATACTTCGTACAATACAAACCAGAGCTTTATGCTAATAATTAATGTCGCCTTAAATTTGTATGTTAAATTGAAAAGGTTTTAACTCCTTTCATGGAGCTCTAGTAACCGTAATGCACTTTCTTTCTTATTATACTTAGTATATTATATTTTGATATGCTTAGAGTAGGTATATTTTATGAATATACTTAGTAGATTTTATGAATGTACTTAGTATATTTTATGAAAGTACTTAGTATATTTTATGAATGTAAGTAAGTAAGTAAGTAAACGCTTTATTGTACACAAAAACAGTTAAAAAATACATCTATTACAATTAACATATAGGTACAAAGGCGAACTTATCCCTATAAGGGATCTCTTCTAGTTGACCTTTGAGCAGTTGAGTGATGTGTTGATGTACTTAGTATATTTTATAAATATTCTTAGTACATTTTATAAGTATACTTACTACTAGTTTACGTTTATTTGTGGTTTATTTCGTCGCAAGTTGAAAACAGGCGCGAGCTATTTCTAATGTTGGTTTACTGGGACACGAGAAAGTAATTCCGCTCGAATATAAAAATCGGTATATATATCCGTTATGTGCCCTTAATAAAGAACTGCTAAAATGGGGATACCGAAATGCCTACCAGAATGAAATCATTATATAAATCCTCAATCACATTTCAATCTAAGTCTAGACAACCCTAATAAATGTGAATTTAATGACTCGCGATCAGCTATACGTGCTACAGTTTCCAATTCCAACAGTTATATTAATTAACAAGAATAACCAAGACGCTAGTTTAATTCACAGACGAAGATATGTCGTTAAAACTTTTAATTAACTTTGGGGCAACTTTGGCTACACCACTGATACAAGTTTTTTTTCCGCTATGTGGTTTTTGGGTACATTCGATTAAGTACGTGTTTTGGATCATGAACAGGACGCGATTAGTTAGGAAGCTAGGTTAGATCAGACCAGATACCTGTATCTATATAGATCACGTCAGTTGCTCCGATTGCACGAGAAGCCGTTTTAAAACAAAATATGCATGAAACAAATAAATCTACTTTATTTTCGCATCACATCAAATGAGCATATTTTCCGGTGTTTGAATAACATATAAAGCCAATGAAAGTGAAACGCGTAATAAAGTTAAACTCTATCAAATTAGGTCGTTTCGCCTACTTTTTAGCAAGGCAACATTCATAAACTTCCATCTTCTACTTAGATATCGGTTAGTGGATCAGACCTATTGGCCACAATCATTAGGTATGTGAGGCTACCGTGATAAAGAAAATAGGTACTTAATGTTTGTTTTATGTTATTTAGGTTTGTACCTAACACGTAAGTCACACAGATAGAATCGTATGAAACGTCTCGTACAGTTCATGAGTATGAAAGTCCAAAAATGGTAACCCACTTTCTTAGCTGATTGTTCAGCTAAGAAAGTGGGTTACCATTTTTGGACTTTCATACTCATGAACTGTACGAGACGTTTCATACGATTCTATCTGTGTGACTTACGTATTTTGCTTATCCTTCGAAAACTTCACACACTAAAACAGAACACATTAATTGACACAAACAAAAGACAATTTTAGTATGCAACTTGACATAGCCAATATTAAAATTGACAGTTATTTTTGATGCTGACTATACAAGTCATTTCAAGTAGTGAAATCACCGCAAAATACCTAGAGTGTACTTGAGAGTGAAACAATAAACGCATTGAATCAGGAAACGGATGAAATCAGTTCCTTAAAATGTCCTCAGTATATTATACTAAAATTGGGGTCTTTACTTTTTGGTTGCCCCAATTCATCTCTGGCAGGCAAAACTCACACCAAAAAATAGACAGTAATATTATAAACCGCAAAGCATCGAACAAATTACCCAACAAAATAGTTAACTGACACGGCAGTGAAACTTCCTAACCCAAATATTTAACCACATTAATGAATAGGCGAAATAATTTCAGAACCCGCCCAAATTAGTGAAAATCATCGCGCCCGAGTTGGAAGGCCGACCACGTCTCTTATTAATTTTCTGCAATAGATTTAAATACAGAAAGTTGACTGTGACCCGAATGAATTAAAAACACCTAGCCGGCTGATTGTTTTAACCTCATTTAAATACTTGTTAAGGATGCTTCGTACAAATTGTGAGGTACGCTTTATATAATTTTATCATTCTTCACTTTGGCGGTTTCGTGGTCGCATGAAATTATAGAGTTCACAATTTTTTGTTCCTTTTATTAAATTGAGCTGTGCATATTATCAATATGCGAAATCAAACTTTCAAATAGGGATAATGACTCATGTTCAATTTTGCAGCATCATAATAATGCCAATAAGATGGTTTGTCGGTTGCCAAAAAATCTGCATAGATACGAAATCAGCCCCTACGAAAGTATATAATAATATATAATAAGCCATTTATTTCCTTAATAAATTTCAAAATACAGTTATTATTATGTTTAAGAATTAAATTATTGGATTTAAATAATTACATTATAAAATTGAATTTAAAAGAATACAAATAAATTCATTTTTAACCATTATTATTAAGGACCTCTCAACGAGTAAAGGCCTCCTCCATTTTACTCCAAGTTTTTCGGTCTTGTCCTTTGTTAATCCAGTCCATGTGAGTTGATTTATATATTTCGTCGATCCACCTCTCGATCCAGCAATTGTTTATTTCACAAAAAATAATGTGGGATCAAAATACAGGCTCGCGACTTTTTGTGGACATGTGCAAAGTTAAGCATTTCGGGGCTTAATTTTCCAATTAAACTTGTATCCGCATAAAAAGCGTTTCCTAAGTATTCTTTTAACACATTTACTTAATAAAAAACTTAAATAGGTACATACAAGGTGGCTGCTGGCTTTTTTTGGCTGTGTATGATCCTGTGACCAACATGAAAATTTATTTTTGAACAAGCTTGTTCTAATAACATTTTTAGCAAAAATCTGTAGAGTGCCTATTACAACCATTCGCCGGCTTCATTTCCACGTCGAGCTCATTTCCTCCACCCTTGAAACTGTAGCTTTTCCACGTTTCATTAACGAAGGAGGCCACCTGAAAACATTTCCTGCGAGGTTTTCCTTTTAAATTTCTTTTGTGGATTTCCTCAAAACTGCTAAGTTGAAACGAAAGCAAATCGAAGCAGACAATAGTCTGGTACCGATCTCGTCGGATGGAATTACCGGCGGCTCGGAGCACTCTCGATATTGGACCTGATTACACATCGGTGGGTGCAAATCGATGGGCTCGTAGTCGAATATCACCTGATTATGATGCATTAAAAACGACCCTGCGGGCCGTAGATAAAGTTAAAAGTGGGGCAGGCAAATTGTACAGATGAGAGTTAGGCATACATTTTGTTAAACGCATATATAGTTTTACTTGCTGTTTTCGACATCATTTTTTAATTGTTGGGTCCCTTTTTTCAACCACGATAATCTTAATAGCAGTTAATTAATTAATTTAAACTTTAATATACGTGAGTTAATAGACTATCATTCGGTTGGGGAAATTGGAGAGATTCACATCTAGACCGAGTAAATACGAGCTGGATAGATTATACCAAAAGGTCTTCGGACCATTTTACCAGATCACGTACTGTACATACTGATACATATCTATTTATTTATTGCGAGCCCGTTATATTCCACTGCTGCATGTATACCTACAGTGTTTAATAATAATTAGAACATCCGGGGAACTGTTAAGTAAATCTTTGACAGTTTACCGCTAGGCTACAGAAAGTGTCTCCAGCACCATTTCGGTTAGAAATTGTATTCATTTCTCAAGAAACAGAAATATGCACTTATTATTTGTGCTGTTGTGTCGACGGAATAAATTTATAAAAGCCTGCAGTCTCCCGCGACATGAATAGAGAAAAGACTGAATTTCCTATCTCGAAAGAATTTATTGAAATGAAAGCATGAATTGATGTCTTGCCTTTTAAAATCTGCATTTCATTGCACACACACCCCATTGATCTATAATAATAATATTATTAATTAATAAGACATACAACTATAGCGACTTATGTTTAGCAGCTAATAGTAAACACAAATATTTTCTTTCATTGCTTTTTACTTGGTATTTTTTACTCAAGCACGCTTACAAAAAAAATGCTTAGTATTCTGTACCAATAAGATAGGACTACGTTTATTTGTTTTTTTTTTTTATCAATATGAAACCCTTGTATAGTTGATCCGATTCCTATCAATGCAATTTACAGGTAGTTCATATATAAATCTGTATACACCCTACCTGTTTCCTATTGACAAAACAGAAAAAAATACACATAAAAGTAGTCGTGGTATGGACAATTTCATTTTTTATTATCTATTTAGACTAAAATAAAAATGTGTACTTACAGTCGTTTACAGGATTTATTTTTAATCAATGTGACTTAAAAATTTATAATGCTTTGATTCTGAGCCAACATTAATTTAGTACCTATCTATTGAGAAACACACCCCTGGGAAAAAAATATGTTTAATTTGTGTTATGTTATGTTATGGTACGCAACGGTTAGTGCGTCCCAGTGCGTCCCTTCGACTCGCATATTTGTCTAATTTGGATGTGTAATGATCGATATAAAAATAAATGGTATAAGTATGTTTGATATAACAACATTTGGTATAACAACATTTGGTATAATGACTCATTTGATATAATAAACGTTTGGTATAATTTCAAAATATCTATTTTTATTTCGTATACTTATCATTTGGTATAAAACTTATTTCCTATAACAACATTTGGTATAACAACATTTGGTATAATTTCATATGGTATAATTCCATATGGTATAATGTTCATTTGGTATAACAACATTTGGTATAATTTCATATGGTATAACAACATTTGGTATAACAACATTTGGTATAACAACATTTGGTATAACAACATTTGGTATAACAACGTTTGGTATAACAACATTTGGTATAATTTCGCTCGTCGTCGTACCTAACCATGACTCTATTACAATTTAACTTTCATGTTTGAGCAGTTTGAGCGGGCATTTTTTTTTTGCCACTTTTTTCCTTTTTTTCCCTTTTTTCCTTTTTTTTCTCTATCCTAACCTAACCTAACCTACGTTTCTCTTGAACTTTCGGTTTAAGTTTTTTTTTAATGCGGGGGGCTTCGCCCCCCGAGCCCCCCTGTGGGGGCTCCGCCCCCCGCCCCCCTATTTCTCTATACCATATACGTTATGCCATTTGAACGTTAGATAAAATAAACGTTATACCATAAATTCATTAGACGAAATAAGCATTATACTAAAAGAATGTTATATCAAATGTTATTCGACCAAATGATCAGTATATGAAGCAATAATTATATCAAATGTTGATATATTAAGTGTTGTTATATCATTCAATCATTATATCAAATGAGCGTTATACCGACTGAAATTATATCAAAAGTTGTTATAGCCATCGTTACGCACCCGTCTAATTTAATACATAATGAATAAAAAAAAAAAAAAAAAAAATACATAATGTGATTCAAATAAGGGTTTGTAGTTTAAGGAAATTTTAGTGTGAAGAGTTCCAAAACTTCTAGAATTTTCAGGACATCCATACTAAAATTTCCCTGGGACTACAAGCTCAACTCGGTGAGAGAATCGACCAAAGATCAACCCGGCTAACACAACTACACCTCGCGACTTTTGTCACACGACATAGCATCTTCTGTCACTCTCTCACAGTACGACGAAGAAAAAGATAGGTAATATTTCTCTTCTAGAGTCGCTTGTCACAGTTGTGCTAGAGGTGCAGGTAGTTTTTAAACGATACAAACTCCACAAAACTGCTAGCTTATGCATTCAGCTGAACTGTAGACAACGCTACCAACTAGAATAGTAACGCTGCGAACTGTTCGGCTCTTAAAGTTAAATTGAAATGAATTCGAACACTATTTGATTTCAGGCGAATTAAAAAATTTCCTTCGGAACAGCACTGAAATCAGGAATTGGATTGACTTAGCTGTAACTTCATTTAAGTATAAAAGTACTTTATATTCAAATTGATGTAGAAAATAAGTAACTCTTAAATAAATCTTAAACATACTCGTAAATCACAGATTTCCTGGTAGGTACATCTGTGAGCGGGGATTCTGAATAGAAAAGCGAATGAAAGAATATTATTTAACCCTTTTTATTTGTACAGTTATTTTCTTTGCTTCATTCATAATACAAATACAAGTAGGTATCATGAAAAATATTATCTTATCGCACTGTCGAAAGAACAATCAAAAACAAATTGCCGGTCGTCTAATGCAGATATTATTCATATTATTTAGGGGCTTATATTAACACAAAATGTGAACTAATTTTTATTCTACAGTAATATCCATGCCTTCATCTCGTACGTTCTCTATCCTGAAACAAAATATTATACATAAATATCCACATTCATCGATGGGTTCTGGTCATTTGCTTCAAATCTGGAGAATATTTCATGTGCAATAAGATTTAAATAAATAAATAACTGTTACCTAATAACACCTGCTCTTTACTTGCCGTATGGGCAATAATGCCCCTCATCCCTGTAAATTATTTATTTGTTGCATTAATAACCGAATATTAAATTATAAATGGAACAAAATATTTAATCAGTACAGAATCCATCGATTTGGTATTATTTTTAACAGCCTCTGAGTATTCTATCTAATTCGAGACTTTCTACAAAATTATTCAACCAGAAATGGTATTTCTAACTCGGTGTGCTAGTAACAAAAATAATTTATCGAACGAAATACGTTTCAGGGTTTGTAAAATGCGAGCAAAAATTAATTGAAGTGCGTCACTGGTTGTCATACGTAATTTCAATCGATTATGCTAACGTTTTACGATCCCTGGTGATAATATGGATGTCTTTATTTTCGTAACTCTTGTTTATAACGTATAATCATCATTATCGGCCGAAACACATTCACTGGCTGATCTAGGCCTCTCCAAATGACGCCACCTTGTCTGATCCTGTGCGAAACGGACTCCCATACTTTCAACCTACGTGTCTCTACAGAGCTTTTTGATTTTCTTCTTTTAAATAAATAAATATCGGACAGCCTCACACAAATCAATCTAGTCCCACTGTAAGCTCTACTAGGCTTGTGTTATGGATACTAGACGACGATAAACATACTTATATAGATAAATACATACTTAAATACAAATTCATTCCATTCTTTACCTGGCGGGCGGTCAGTTTTCAATAGGACTCTCTTATATAGTTCTTATAAGAGAGTCCTCCAATCCAATCCCATCAAAGTCCAATAGGACTGTTATAAAACAGTTGTTATAAGAGAGTCCTATTGAAAACTGGTGACACAATCGACACGGAACGCCATACAATTCCTTGAACAGATTTTTTTCTATAAGAGTACCATTTCTGATAATACTCTTTAATACACTAAATATGAATTGTGTTTTATTTGAATTAAATTATTTGAATTCTATATATTAAGCCCAAATCTATTTTATGTAAAACTGTAATATGAATGTTAACTTATTTCCGAATTGTATAAAAGCTGGACCTGAAACACTGTTTTGCCTTTGCTTAAATATAGCAAATAAGACAATATTGTAGGAATGAGTATTTTCTCAACAAAATTGAGACTTCAATTAAAGTTCCATATAGTTTTCCTATTATGTTAGTATTTTTGTAATTTTATATCAATGTTATGGCTATGTTTGATAATAAAGGTTCTGTGTTATATATATTATATATAGTATTTGTTTTTTAATCACTACATAGTATAAAACAAATTCGCTTCCTGCTGTCTGTCTGTCTGTTTGTGCCTATGTATGCTTAGATCTTTTAAACTACGTAACGGATTATGATGCGGTCTTTTTGAATAGATAGAGTGATTCAAGACGAAGGTTTATATGTATAACACATGCACAATATATCATTGCATCCGTGCGAAGCCGCTTATTTTGGAATATAGAAAATTGGTAACAAAACAGAAAAATATAATTGAACGTTAATTGACGTCTCAATTTTCTACGAACTTTTTGAGAAATGCTCGAATATAAATAATGCTAGTCAGTGTTGGATAATTCATAGAAGTATTCCCAAACACAGGAGTGCAAAGGTGAAATTAAGGCCCCTGCAGTACCGAACAAGCCACGCACTTTGATGACGTAGAGTTATGTGTCCATGTGAATGGGTGTACGATTATAAGACTAACGATGGAAGCCTATTTTTTAGCAATGTCTTGAATAAAACGGCTCTGATGTATACCAGGGGGCCTATGATGGTTAAGTGATAAAAGCAACCATCATAGGCCCGCCTGAGTGACATTGACGCTTAACTGAATTGGCGCAGCCGGTAGGATTCGAACTTACGCTCTCAAGGAGATTTGCGGGCTTATGTGGAAAATTTAAGTCCACAAATTTATTTTCCTTTCCTTTTGCCCACGTCGGAGATCATCAAAAGAAGAGATCATAAACATGAAACATCTTCCTAAACATTTAAATTTGTAAGAAGGAAGTGTTTTGGCCCTAGTAGTCTAGTCCTTACGTGTGATAAGGATGTTTTCCTTGTAACATTGCCGACAGAGCGGTTTTTGAGCTTCTCTTCTCGGGCGCCGTCTCTTCTGCCCACTCCTTATTCAGCATGTGATCTGTAGAAATCCAAAATGGTTATAATTATGTTTTATTTAATTTTGGTTGAATAATAAAATCATAAATAATAAATATCGGACAACCTCACACAAATCGATCTAGTCCCAAATTAAACTCAAGAAGGCTTGTGTTATGGGTACTAGACGATGATATACGTACTTATATAGATAAATATATACTTAAATACATAGAACATCCATGAACCAAGCACAAATATTCGAGTTCATCACACAAATATTTGCCCTGGCCGGGATTCGAACCCGGGACCGCCGGCTCAGTAGGCAGGTGTCTACACGCCAATATGGCCTGATGGATTACATTTTTTTTAGTACACGGGTAGCTCAGATATACCCAGTAATATGGAAAAACTGGCCAAGTGCGAGTTGGACTCGCGCACGAAGGGTTCCGTACCATCAAATAAAAAACGGCAAAAAATCACGTTTTTATTGTATGGGAGCCCCACTTAAATATTTATTTTATTCTGTTTTTAGTATTTTTGTTAAAGCAGCAACAGAAATACATCATCTATGAAAATTTCAACTAGACAGTTGAATATGACTATGACGGTTCAAAGATACAGCCTGGTGACAGCTGGCCAGACAGACGGACGGATAGCGGAGGCTTACTAATAGGGTCCCGTTTTTACCCTTTGGGTACGGAACCCTAAAAAAGCAAACTTTTTAGCCGACCACAGGTTTTTTTTTATCGAGGTGTGCAAATGGCGTATTCTATTAGGCACATATGTATACATACTTTTGAATACGTTCCCTGTCCTCTTTCTGTACTCCTCTTCGAGCACGGGCAGTAATCCCGGGTACAGCTGCAGTGGTGTCCGATAGAAATCTGCCGAAAAACAGGGGCTCAATTCGACGTGACGGTTTACCCTCATCTGGCAGAAACTTATTTTACCGAAAGTAACGTTTCGCATAATGCTCGTTTCGCATAATTGTTATTCTACTGATACCATACATTTTGCTGAAAAGCTATAAAATAAACCTAACCTAACCTATCCTAATCTACCAGGATACACAAAAACATTTCAAAATATATTTCCCGTTTAAGCGGCAGAAAATTTCTGCGAAATGAGTATTATGCGAAACATAACTTTCGGTAAAACAAGTTTCTGCCAGATGAGGGTAACCCCGACGTGACATTATGATATTTCGCTCAGCGATATGCCCTACTACCACAGAATAGATAATAGTACAAGTACAGAAGGCACACTACTTTGATCTTTACAAAAGCCGCTTTTTTTAGCCAAAAAAATATGATTTATGGCCCTTCTAAAGTCGTCGTCCCCAGCGCAAGCCAAACGGAACGTTAAAGCTGCGTGCCAACGGTGAAAATGAATTGGCTCGCTTGCCGCGTCGCCGAGAGCGAGGGCTGTCAACGACTAAAAATAAAAATTTATTTCCTATTTATTTCTTGCATTCAATATAGAGAGCAATATATTTATATTCTTCATACATTATATTAATTATTTCATTATTCAACTATAAAGTAATCAATCTCAGAATTTGGACGAATTGAATCCACCACCAGGCTGCAAAACATTTTAGCTTTATTTTTAAACATTTTAATACCTATAATATAATAAAATAATGCAACGAATGCGTTACCTTAACATGAAATTAAATTCTTGAGCTTAATTTTGTTTTTGCTTAGTTGTCCGATATTTATTTATTTATTCATATATATATTCATCACTATACACCTAGTATAAAACAAAGTCGTTTCCTCGTCTGCCTGTCTGCCCCTATGTATGCTTCGATCTTTAAAAATACGCACGGACGCACCGTGCCGTGCCGTGCGAAGCCGGGCGGGTCGCTAGTAACAAATAAAACATGTACAAACGCGAACTTATCCCTATTAGGGATCACTTCCAATACATTTCTTTTAACTCATTATTTATATATTTTATATACTTACTTATCAAACTATCACTCAATCGTTTATTCATTACTAGTAATTTTACAAACTTCATATCAAATATTATTATAAAAACCTCTATGATTGTTGATTTAGTAGTAGACATACTTATTTTACTAGAATTTAAATTGACAAATATCAGTAAATAATCAATTCAAAATTACATAAGTACTTAACAATTAAAATTGATCTGAGTAACCAGTGTTAAATATGGAAGTAGATACACCTGCAATATGTTTTTTTATTATTATTCAGTAACTACTTATTATATATTTGTATAGAATCTTTTTATCGATTCATATTTTTTTATGTGGTAATACCACATTTTTTATTTTTATAAATAATGACACAAAGGTAAATTAAGAAAGAAAAATTGAATGCGATCTACTACAATCGAAGCGGGATCATTGTTCCTACAACCCGCTGCGATACAATATCTTTTCGCTGTCTTTTTACTCATTCAAACACTTTATATTATAATATAACACTGGTATCAACAGATGAATGAGGAACGTTCACTTGCGACGTACATAAATCGGAAGAGCGTGCGCGCGAATTTCGTGTACGTGCGTTCCGAGACACAGCATGGCAGCCACTGAATAGTCCCCATGCATGAGGCCACCGGCATGTACTTGTAGCGGGAAAAGTTTATCGCGGAGTGCGCCCCGCCTGCTACTACTAGCAATGTACCTAAGCCATTATGCCAGTTCTTACACATTTCATTTCATTTCTTTAAAAGTTAAATGATTATGCTTTATTAAGTCTGGCATAAAATTACAGACACATAAATGTGCAAGGTGCAGTGACAGGAGCAGACTTATTACAGAATAGAATACATTACATACGTATTAGGGCGGTGAATTCGTGAACGTCCTAACCGCAGCGTGTTTGTGGCGGTGGGCAGAAAATCCCACTTACGGCCTAAGGTGACGTAAAAATTGTTATATAGACTAATTAGAGATTGATACTCATCCGATACATACATCGTGATAAGGGATGTGGTGAAGATATTGCTTACTTGGAGATATCGCACTGCCTCAACGAGTACAGAACTAGAGGCTTACATGTATAAGGCTTATGGAAAATTCACTTGTTTTAAAAGGTTTTAAATTTTACTCGTTCCCTGAAACTGCGGGCACTATACGATATGTTCATATTCAATTTAACCCCAAAACCCATCGGTTTCATTCCCGATGAAAGGAAAACACGTTATTTGATCTAGTTTCCCTCACTATACGCGGTGAGCCCGAGTAACCCGATAGATTTTAGCCAACGAATACAAAGCCTAATTGGACCATATATTGGAGAATTGAGGAGAGTTATCACATCACAATAATATTATGAGGGCGAAAGTTTGTAAGTGTGTTTGTGTAGTTTGGTATGTCTTACGCTCAAACGGCTGGACCAATTTTGATAAATTTTGGTATGAAGGTAGCTGACACCCTGGATCAACACATAGACTACTTTTTATCCCAAAAAAAAATTGCGTTCCCGTGGGATGAGCGAGTAATGCCGCGCGACGCACCTAGTAAAATGTATGTCACGAATTCATTACAATAAAAAAATCTGTCAATATACCTACTACACATTTTACTAATGTACAGTCGACTTCTGAACAAATTTGATTTAAAATATGTAAACATGACTTTTGTAAACGGCGTAGAGACGTGTTCAGATACTTTCAATTTCATATAATTTTGCTCAGAAGTTCAAGTTCTCGACTGTACTCCAATTAGAAACTAAACTTGATGGTTAAAATCTGTCATGTTACTCGTCCCCATGGTGTATAGGTCCAAAATCGCTCTGGTCGTTCTTACATTTGCCATGATCGCATTTTCTGCCCAGCGGGCTAATGATGGTTAAAATGGCTATCACGCGATAAAGTAGTAATCTTTTTAAAACTATCGTGAATATCTTTAAAAATATTAAAACATTAATCGTAGAGTATGTACACGTGAAGACCGGAATTATACTGAGGGTCGTGAAGTTGGAGTCTCGCCACAAAGTGAATTTTAATTCTTATGTGTTGGGGGTTCCGATCCGACTGACCAGCTAGCGACCTTCATGAACGAAGAATTTTGGCCGAAAGGTGTTTTATTCCGGCGTTTCCGCGGTCGGCTACCCAACACCACGAACTTACGCAGCACATCGTGACCTAGTTGTATTTTAATATTTAATATGTATGTTAGATTGTAAGGTAGATCTATGGGCCGGCCTTTGATGCCTGAAATAAACGAATTATTATTATTATTAAACATCACTGGTTGGTTTGTTTTGGTTTTTTAATAATATGAAATGGATAACGGTATAATAGCACATAATAGTAGGATAAGGTAACCTATATTTAATACTAACTTCATACATAAGCTCCATTACCGGGAATCGTTTTGATCGCCTATCATAATCATAACAGACCCAAGTTAAGAACACACTTAAATTGTTACTGTTGCGCCGAGTCTATTACAGCATTAATGACTTTATGTTATAAGTAATATAACGATAGTTACTTACAAAGCCGATCTGCCGTCGCAGGTCCTTCTGGCAACTCGTCAGAGCGCGCACGTAAATAATCTAAAAACAAAAGCCTCCATAAAAAACTTGAGAATTTTTAAAATTTCGGACACTAAAAAATAGGGCGCTAAGTTAATACTATAAAGTTTTTCACTTTAACCATCTAATTTCTTAGCCACTACAGTCACTTCTACAACTAGATAGATGTCTACACACGACCATGCCCTCATGTTATATTATATTTCCATTACAAGTTAACAACAGTTACTTTTATATAGTAATTGGCCTTACCTTTATAATTTTAGATGGGAGGAAAAATTCAATGTGTGTATTGCCTATTTACAATTTCATGAATGCCCTTTAAATCGTCTCTTGGTAGCTCCATTGTTACGTGAAAGAAGGGTAAACCAACTTGTTACACACTCCTGTCTCTAGTAACCCAGTAGAAATCAACACTCAAAAAGGATAATAGATACGACAATGCTCTAAATGTCATGCGTCATGAATAAATGTATTTATTTATTTATTTCTTTCTTTCTTTTTTTCTTTCTAAAACAATGTACCTATTCAATAAGTCACAAGCGCGTCTGTTGGCAACCAAAACTCACTAAGTAACAAATGCTCGTACCTACTTGAAACAAATCTCGTATCTCAATATCAATCTACTAACTAGATACGAGGTTTGGAAGAGCAGTAACAGAAGTTTTAGTGAATTTTGGACACCTACCTTTATAGTAATTGACGTCCTTGCCGAGGTCCATGCAGCCGGCGGTGGCCAGCAATAGTATGGAGACAAATGCTTCTCGCATCGTGGATATGGAGACTGATGGCGCTGGGAGATGCGAACTGACTGAGGGGGATGCAGCGAGGGAGCGCTTTTTATATAATAATCGTGTATCCTGGGCGATTAACGTGGGACGATGGGCTGGGGTTCGATTCTAGACGTGCCCGGTTTGTTCATACAATAAATAAATATAAATATTGGACAACCTCACACAAATCGATCTAGTCCCAAATTAAGCTCAAGAAGGCTTGTGTTATGGGTACTAGACGATGATATACGTACTTATATAGATAAATATATACTTAAATACATAGAACATCCATGAACCAAGCACAAATATTCGAGTTCATCACACAAATATTTGCCCTGGCCGGGATTCGAACCCGGGACCGCCGGCTCGGTAGGCAGGTGTCTACAAACCGAGCCAAACGCTCTTAATGTCGATTATTTTAAACACAACGATTGAATGTAATGAGTTGGTTTAGGGTGCAAGCCTATATTAATTTTCTAAATTAATTATTTAGGAAAGATCAGTCTTATCAGTTACGATCGTTAGACTACGTTTCCGTTATTTACGTACCTACAGGTAACAAATCTAGCTAATGTTTATTCGTCCAATTTTAATTATTATCAAGCTATTTAAAGTTGTATAAATGAAAAATCCGTCAGTTGTTCATATTCAATGCATTGAAAATAAACGCATGGACGGATTTTAACCATTTTTGATACAAGATTGGATTTAGTATGTAAGGATGATTAAGTACCCCATATGAAATATTAATATTAAAAGAAAACGTGACTATGACTTTTATCTGTAATTTTGTCCACAAAGGCAATAAAAGTTTAAAATCACATTTCATAATTATTTTCCGCCATAATTCAGGTTCGGGTCCCATCCAATTTTAAATTCCCTTCAACCGTAATATAATTTATCAAGAAAGGTTAAGTACCTAATTATAATTAGGTAGTTAGGAAAAGCTTTTCTTAGTATTACTAAATCAAAGAAGCAATTCAAAGATTACTTACGTAATACAATTAAAGACTTTAGCCATCTTCAAGTAGTCCCTAATTACAACGATATTTTCCTTGTTCAGAAGGGAAATTCAACGAATAAAAGTTATCCTATTTAATATTATTCTTATTCGGCATCTCAGAGATATTACCCTGGGGCTGATATAAAAGTTCATTACTGAGGCCCGGAATCTCTAAATGACGTCATAAAATCAAATAGCTGGAAGGAAAGTGAAGCTACCAACCACTGGAAGAATGAGGTAGCAATAAAATAAGAGGGAAATGACATAAATAGGAGGTTTTCCGAGTCGAGCTGCGACGGACGGCTCAGCGTGACGTCAGCTCTTAATGCAACTGACAAGGACTTACGTTACAGAATGGCATTTGCCTAGCTGCATAAGAATTGTGGGAAATATGAAAGGGTAAGACGAGTTAATGTGTTTCAAAAGCTTATGAGGTATAAATACTTTACTACTTCCACAGCGAGTTGGTTGAAGTAGTATCATTAATTTACATCGATTGTGACGAATTTTTAGAGGTCACCGTTTTATTTTAGAATTAAAAAGAGTATTTGGACGTAGTTACGCAAACACCTTCCAACCCGCAAGTCGCTGAAAATGTAATAAAAAGTTACTACCCATATGTCAATAAGTTCAAAATTCAATTTTAAGTGACTTGTGGGTTGGATCGTTTTTGCGTAACTACTTCCATTTGGAAACTGGAATGTTGTTGAAACGTCAGAGACGCTCAAATAATTAGTATACACGATATAATCCGTTTAAATTTCAATATGTGACAGTCGCGGAAAGTGATGAAAATATTATAAACCGAGCTAACTTTAGGGTATCGGAAGTCATCGTCGAAAGGAGTCACAGCTTAATTATCACGACGCCCTTTTCACCCCACTCTCCACATATGTTTAATGATTGCGCATTGTTCAATCTCAGTCTGTATTGTTTCCAAATTTGTAGTCTGCTATTGTGCCTAATTAGAAGTGTTATACATACCCTACTAGTAGTTAAAAGAAAAAATATACAATAAGAGGTAACGTATTTTACCAAAAGTAAGTAATGCACAAGGCTCTGCAATATTGAAGATTGGACGTACTATTTAGCAGGTATATTTTGATAAATTGATTTCATAAGTTTATATTAAAGCGAAAAATTAAAAATAATACCACTTTCATTTTTTTTTTTCAATTCTATTATTTGGTTTACGCTGCGCTAAAATTAATTGATATCAGTTTATCAAAGCCTACCTACGAAGTAGATGCAGTGGAGAATTTACCTAGGTTATCGGTTTAAGTTGTAATAAGGAACGCAGTGGATGTAGGCTCTAATTAATTTTGTATGAGGGGATGGTTCAGTCTTAGACCTTATCGGCTAATGATGATAATGATCATATTATAATAACCACCGTATGGTAATAAACTGAGGATTTGACGAATGATCTATCGTGTCATAACTGTGATTTTGACTTGACGCTCGTCTTGACTTCCGAATCAAAATAATTTAAAAAATAAAGGTTTCATAGAGCAAGCATTCGCTTCTGTTCTCAATTGGACTTTTAACCTCGCAATAAATGTTTACAGTCAACTTTTCTATCAACTTAAACCGCTTCCAACAGAAACCATTTAAAAGCAGAACGCGGCGAAAACGGCCAGATTTCTGACGGCACTTGAGGCGAAGCTTTCAGCAAATGAGCGACACGGCCTTTAGCAGAAACGACAAAAGGCTCGCGCCGGGTCTTAAGCCCGACCGACTTAAGCGGGCCCGCGAGCCTCTTACAAACCCCTCCGGACAACAGGCGAGAAAGTCTCGCGAGAGACCTCTGTAAATTTGTTGTATCATTCGTTGCACATTTTGCAGCCGTAATTATCATCACGATTTTCCTCTTCTTTTTCATTCGCCGTAATTTTAATGATCGTGAATTGTTTGGCCTCAAATGGAGGCCTGCGTATTGTTTCATTGCGGCGCGCTGTAATCATTAAAAGTTTATGCAAATTCTGAAGCGGTGCGGTAAAAGAGTTCTTTATTTTACGTAGGTAACAATGTTCACGAAACAGATATGTATATAAATACACAGAAAACAATTTTCGTTTTTGTGATGTTGAAACAAACTGTTACTAATTGAACTCGTGATTATTAGTACAGTGATGTGTCCGATATGAGTTTTTATTTAAACAATAACATATATTCTCGTAGGTATCACTTAAATCATCCACGATATTGTATAAAGTATTTAAAAAAATTGGCTATTTTTCAGGTACTGTAAACCTAAACCAAAATATGTAAAAAAGTAGCTAACGAACTAATTACTGCCTACCTACCTACTTAACCCTTGGGAATAAATACAACGATTTTTATTTTTCTTAAAAATACTAAACTTACAATAAGAAATGGAAGCAAACCCTAAGTGAGTACCTACTTAAATACTTGAGTAGCTAACATAATTTTCCATCCATTATTAAATTTGATCCGTAAATAAACGCAACGCTCGTGTAGCAGAGGGTGTAAAGTGTCCAATAATCGTTCAAGAGTCATTAAAAGTCCCCTAACATCTTCGTGAAATTCATTAAATTTGTTACAAATTAATTAATTGTATGAGCAGCGATTAAAGCGTCGTTAATCTTAGAGACTGTGATTTATGCTCCAAGTCGGAGGACAGAGGAACGGTCGCCATTGTACTCACAATACGCTCTGCTAACTGCTTAGCTAGTTTTCGATTTATTATAAGACTTAGGTACGAATTAGTTACCCAGTTTTCTGGCAAAAGTGGAATTAAATTAACCACGCGATAATTTTATGCTGTGGCAGAAACTTAGCCGAACGAAAATAGGAATGAATTTGTTGGCAAAAATTACGACAACGACAGCTAAAATGTACATATTCTTATTTAATTTAGAAGTGAGGTAAAAATAGGTATCCGTGTGGACAGAATAGAATGCGTTTTTTTCTAAGTTATAAGTTTTTTGCCATGAGTCTGACTTGGTGTTTGATCATGATCCACCGCTATGCCAATTAAAATATATAAATAGTTTTATTTTATTATATACGACTTAGCCGCATCATGTGAAACGGTGTGAAAACATTTTGGCCATTTTTTTACAGGATTGATAAAGATTGCACACACGTGAATAGAGGGTTAAAATAAATAAATAGAGGGTAATTTTTACCCTAATAAGAAAAAAACTTTTTTTTCTTCGTGGGTATGAAGTTACATACTGTAAGTAAATAAATAAATATTAAGGGACAAATTTTCACTAATCGGCCTAGTCCCAAACTAAGCAATGCTTGTACTATGGGTACCTTACCCATAGTACAAGTACTTACTAGAGGACGATATATTATGTACATATGATAACATCCATGACCCAGGAACAAATATTCGACTTATAGCACAAATATATAATTTTATCGTCCTTGCCGAGATTCGAACCCAGGACCGCCGCGCCGGCTCACTAGGCACTACAAACTGCGCCAACCGCGTCGTCGATGATTTTTGATAACTATTTGTATAAAAACTACCTACTTATACATTTATGAAGCAAGTAATCACTTTTTTTTATGTGGGTAGATACCTACACCACATTTTTGTTATTGTACCATTGATCTTAGAATCAGATCAAAGCATAAAGACTTCTTCCTCCAGGTTAAGCATTTAATTTTTTCTTTGTATTTTGATCTTTGTACCAATGGTAAAACTACTTATATATACTAAAGTCAAATTAATGGCACTTACTAAAAATACGATCTTATCTAAAGACCTTATTAAGACATTTACAATCCGCAACGGGCTGTTATCTCTTAATGTTGGCCAGTCCTTTAACGTACCTAGAGTATACTGTGTATAAGCACTAAAGTGTTCTGTCTTAATGAAATACGCTACGGGCTTATGTGGTGAGAGGACGAATATGTTAATTACTCGATGTAAGTGCTTATCCTAGGGATAGCTCGTGCGGGATGGGTCTTTGCGGAATAGAATAACACAATGTTTAATGTTATATTCTACAAATGTATTTTGTTAGTTACGAGTATTTGTGTATGTAAGCGTAGATTGACTGTCATTTTGTACTACCAAACATTGAGCTTGAAATAAAATGGAAAGTTTCATGGTAGAGGTTTTGAATTATTTTCGGCTTTTCGCGGGATAACCACTTTTTCTGGATTGAAATAAAATAATTGAACCATATTACTTTACAGCTTCTATGCTAATCATTTTTCACAAATAAGAGCCTACAAGGTACATACTCGTATATGTATCAGATCGGAAAATTTCCATTATTCTGTTCCAAATTTCCATGTCTATTAAGTAAATAGAGCTTAATGAAGAAAAAAAATCAGCAAATTAAAAACGGTTCCGCCGTCTTTACCGAGCAGAAATGGCCCTTACAGAAGACGAGGCAATAAATAGGAGACAATTTTACTTGCCGCGTTCGATTACCGTCATATCAGAATCAGGGGGGGTATTCGACCAATTTTAGAGATATAATGGAGATCTCTCCTTTTCATCGCCATCCATCACTTTTGACGTGTGCCTACTTGACAAGTGGCGATATCCCTAGAATATCGCAACTTCGTCAATTCGGACTCGCTAAATTTTCGTTTCCTTTGTATGTGACGGCATAAATAACAGGCGCATAGTTTAAATTGACCGCGTAGTGCGTGAAATTAGTCCGTTACGTTTCATTCAAAACAGAAATTCGTATGCATGAATAACATTTTTGACAATCATTATCGCCTTCGTATTTCCAAAATTGAGATGAGATATGTCAATTTAAAGCTCATCGCATTTTAATGACAGTTCAACGGCGCGGCGATATAACAGTTATCTAATAGAGATGTGACGTTTGGCGTTCACTCAAACGGCATTCTCGAATTGGGCCCCAGATCCGGCGGACAACGCCACACTAAATAAAATAAAACCGGTCAAGTGCGAGTCGGACTCGCGCATCGAGGGTTCCGTACAAACACTTTCCATCCTTAAGTGGTTAAGTTTGCACCTGGTATGTATAGCGCTCCATACAAATGAGGTGCAAAGTTAACGCAACCAATCCCGTTTGTTGTATGGGAGGCTGGGAGCCCTCCTTAAATATTTATTTTATTTTATTTTAAGTATTTGTTGTTATAGCGGCAATATAAATACATCATCTGTGAAAATTTCAACTGTCTAGCTATCACCGTTCTTGAGATACAGCCTGGTGACAGACGGACGGAAGGACGGACGGAAGGACGGACGGAAGGACGGACGGACGGACGGACGGACGGACGGACAGCGAAGTCTCAGTAATAGGGTCCCGTTTTTATCCTCTGGGTACGGAACCCTAAAAAATCAGCAAATTAAAAACGGTTCCGCCGCCTATCGAGCAGAAATGGCCCTTACAGAAGACGAGGCAATAAATAAGAGACAATTTCACTTGCCGCGTTCGATTACCGTCATATCAGAATCAGATCCGGCGGACAACGCCACACTAAAGAAAAAAAAAAAGAGATAACATTACCTAAAGGATGTGACGGAAATTATAAAAAATAATTAAAACAATAGGCAAGTATGATATTATTATGGCTGTGCCACGAAAAGGTCCCATCTCAGCACGATGGTAGCTCAAGTGGCAGCGCTGATCTTCCGGTGGGACCCTACGTCACCGCCTGTCATTTATCACCCCACAACTATCCTGCACCTTTAGCATAACCGTCATACGTGACTATTTCTTGCGCGAGATAATTACCCGTCTCTTTCTGTGCAGTAATGTGAGGGTGACGGGTAGCTCTATCTCGCGCGACAAGAGTTGCGAAGCACAGTTGTGCTAGACGGGCGCAATGTATCTCTCTACATAATTTGATGTAGATACTTACTGAAGCCTCAAAACTGTCTACGGTTCTTTACTTAATGTGAGGAAAAGGTTTGAATAAATACAAATTAGAGTCATTACGAGTAAGATTAGTAAGGAATGCAAACCGTTTATTTTGGCGTAATAAAACCTGTTCTAATCGATCATCACTAATGTATAATAACCAGTTTTGCATTTCTTAATACTTAAATAGTGACTTTTCTTGTTGACCAACACAAAAACGCGCCACTGTGTATCCAGCAGAAACGGACCTTATATAAGACGAGACAATCAATAAAGAGATAATTTCACTTTGTCCCAGTTCGATTACCGCCATATCGGATGAGGCGGATAACGCCACTCAATTTGACATCACCATCTGTCATTTGTCACCCCACAACGATCCTGCATCTCATTGACAAGTGTCAACCATCGACTAGTTTTTTTTTAGTGGGCTTTTCGAAGGCAAAGGTACCTCCAGCCAATTTTATTGCGAACTGTCAAATTGTCAATTTAAAACGTAACGATCTAATAGCTCAGTTGGGAGAGCAATACGCCGGAAACGTAGAGGTCGCAGGTTCGAGTCCTGTTTCGATTTTAGTAGATTACATTACATTTTTTCTTTCGTAATTTAACTTTGTGTCAATTTTATATTTAAAAAAAAAACTTTGGAAAAACTATTAAAAAAAACACTGGAAAAACCATGGTACCTAAAGAAAATTAATGATCTGCAGTTTGTAGCAGCAAGCACTATCGAAAAAAATATAATTTAATGGTCTTCCGAAAATTGTACCAAGCGTAGGTAGGTATTCCATAATCATATACCTACCTAACAAATCTATAGGCTACTCCATGGTTCTTGATTCAGGGACTTACACTTAGTGGTTTTAGATTAAGGGATTACCTTTTTTAAGGGACTAACTGATAAAAATTTTACTCATTATGAACATTAAACAAATTGGACTCATTATAGTGGGTGAATAGTTACATCAAAAAGTTATCCCAATAGTAGGTAGGTACAGTAGGTAATTTGTCTTCCCCCTTCTTGTCTTCCAGCACAAAAAGCCACATTGCCTCTATCCAGCAGAAATGGCCCTTACATAAGACGAGGCAATAAATAAGAGGCATTTGTCCCGTTCGATTACCGTTATATCAGATCCGGCGGATAACGCCACTCTACGTCGTCGCCTGTCATTTGTCACCCCACAACCATCCTGCGTCCCTCCATATTAATATAAATACCGAATCTATGGAACAGTCTGGGGTCATACATTCAGGATTTGATTCGCGGGGATTATTTTTGAATAAATAAAATTGGTACACATCACAGACAAAGGTGTAAGTTATTAGGTACGTTAGCTTCTTCGACATAAGAGTGCAGCGTTATCATCAGCCAATCCAAAAAACAGCCCAACCATCTCTACTCAGCAGAAATAGCCTCTACATAAGATGAGGCAATAAATAAGAGACATTTCACTTGTCCCTGTTCGATTACCGTCACTTCGGATTCGGCGGATAACGCCACTCTACGTCACCGCCTGTCATTTGTCACCCCACAACGATCCTGCATCCCTCTATATACTTACCTACTATAGCTATAGAACTGTCTGCGGTGTGACGTCCAGGGTTTGATTTGCGGGGATTAGATTCGAATATATAAAATTTTTACTCATCAAAGAAAATGTGCAAGTTGACCACTGGGATGACAAAGAAAGACTTTATTAGGTACCAACATAATATTTTCGATTAACATCATCCAATAGAAAATTAAAAGAAAGCAGCGAAAACTGTTAAAATCTCTACATTCGCAGCAAATTTTATAACAAATCGAAAATATTATGTTGGTACCTAATAAAGTATTTCTTTGTCATCCCAGTGGTCAACAGTAGCTTTTATTTGGCTATTATTGGCACCCTCACCTAATTCCCCGCGCGTTTTAGTTGGCTTCATAAGCCCAGTATAGCCAGCAAAACCACTATTAGCCCCTTATTTCACCGCTCCAATTGTCTTGGTATTAGTATGTGTCCCAACTCGCGGCTTAACTCACAATCGTCGGACTCCATTTGGGGCTAAACAAAAGTAATGCACCATTCCCGTCCGCCTTACCGCGGTTTACGCTCGCGACGTGTCGAAGCGACTGGACTAACGACGAAATATACACCTACACTGCAATTTACCGACAGACATACTAGCAAGGAAAAATACACCTTTACATTCACGTTACGTACTTGACCATTCTATATGGCGGAATTTCACGCAAGCTTAGATTTGTCTGTGATTGTTCATATTTGACGCTTCATTAGCTGGGGCCACAGCTTCTCTCAAACAACGCTGCAAAATAGTTAGTTAGCTTGTCTGATTTTCATCGAATAGGTACATTTTTGAAAATATGCGGAGGAATTGCATTCATATCTAATCCTTCCAAATCCCGCGTGTCCATTAGGACATCCAGGCGAGGGCATCGATTTCATTTTTATGTTGGTTATGTTCCATTAATTCTCACGAAGTGCTTTGCATCATCATTTCATGCGCAAACCTCTAAATAACGGACTCGTGTCGGTCACAAGTATCTCCTGATAGCAAGGGTTTCTGTGAGGTAAGAGTGAAGAGATTGGTGCTGAACATACTGCATCTTCGACCATCGTGGCGTTATCAGCTGGATCCACTCACGTACATACTATTAGATGAGACATGAGACAACACATAGAGTTTCTTTTGTCAATTTAATGAAATGTAGGTACCTAAGGGATACATAGAGATTGCGATCGAGACGATTAGGTACAGGATAAATCAAACAAATAAGTTCGTCATATAATTAACACTATATTCGCGTATAAAATATTTTACATTCGTCTTTCTCAAGCAATATAAAATCCTACGTCTACATATAAATATCGTAACATCATATTTACCTGCACCTCTAGCATAACTGTCATAGGCGACTACTTCTCGCGCGAGATTATTACCTCTCTCTATCTGTACAGTAATGTGAGAGAGTGACTGGAAGCGCTATGTCGCGCGACAAGAGTCACGAAGCATAGTTGTGCTAGACGGGCTGCACTAATATTATCGCGACAATTTCGCTTTTCAACAACATTTTCAAATATGTAATCATGTAAAAAGTTTATCTATCTGCAATATTGTTATAGAAAAACATGTTTGAACATAATTTATCGTATCAAAATTATAAAAAAACACTAATGTATTACTTAAGTAAAATAGCAATTTCGATAAAACAATGATTTTGGCCACAAATTTTGCTCGTTTTTTGTCGGATAATTTGTAATCATATTTCTTAAAATGGACAAGAACCGATTAATACATTATGAATAAGAAACAAAATACGAGTAAATAAATAATTTAAAATTGTGTATGTTATTGCGAATAATAATAACGCCTTGTTTTTATGTATACTTAAGTAGTCTGTAAACTTTTGCAATCGACCTAGTATGAACACGCTATTTAGGAGATACACGTGTATACACAATATACATACGATTTGCACCATTTACATGTAAACAGTCATAAATAAAATCATGAAGCAATAATTATTCAAAACTGGAACCAAACTTTGCATTTATGCATCAATACACAACTTCAATTGCGAGAATTATGTTTACAACATTTTAAATGTACATCTTCAGGTAATTGTTATCTGGCATTTTAGGAATACAACAACTGCTTGATAACATTATGTAGGTAAGTATAGCAAATAATACGTTTGAAATATTTTCTCTTGTACTTTGTATATATGTTTAATTAAGGCAGTGAAAAGCTTGTAATATCCTAGATGACTGACTGCCATGAATAGTATAGTTTTACATTAAAGAAAAATTAAAAGGTCCGAAAATATGGTGTGTCAATATTTGAATAGTCTCAAACCATTCAAGACGATTGATTGTATTGTGACATACGTTACAAAATTATATTATACCTTCCGTATCCTTCGATATTTTATAAACTGTGTCGTGTTTCGACGCCCTGATTGACAGGTCAGTCAACTAGGCTATCGTCCCCTCCGATTTATTTAGATTAATTATGAACTAATACAACTGTTACATATAAGTACCAATACATCAATATTAAATCTTAAACACACTTATTACGGTGAATGCAGAGTTAGATTTATTATATTGTCAATATAAGCAAATAGGAAGCAAGTGAACGGAGATCAGACTCGTAGCTAATATTATATTATTATAATACTTTAAACGTTATGTCAGGCACGCACATCACTATACATACACTATTAGGGCAAATTAATGAAAGTGTAAACGCAAGTCACCATTGCATCCATGCGTGTTAAATTTAGGTGTTAAAGGACGATGGGCAAATTTGTATGGGGGGTGTCCCCACCCACCAACAGAGATGAGACCGGTGCAGATAGTTTTATGATGACCCAAAAAAGGTGGTTAGATAATTATTAACTTAAAAATCAATGGGGTTCTCCCGTAATTAGAGTTTAAAGTTCGGTAATTAACTGCATGTGGCGAAAGTTGGTACTAATTAACTCATATATTTTTAGAGCTTTTACATAGATGGTAGCGCCAGTATATTAATAAATAGCTTGACAACTTTAGAAATGGTCGGAAATGAATGATATAATTATATTATTTAGTAAATATGCTTAACTTGCAGTCATAAAATGTTTATATTGCAATAAAATGCAATTTTATTGAAACTACACTGGCCATCTAGTGTGGAATAGGAGAACTGACACTGACATTATTCTTGACAGTAATTACTAAACGTGTTGAGTAGCCGAACTAATGATATACGTCAATAATGCTAGATCCATATAATCGTTTAAAAACGCCGCGCGCCAAAGACAGTAAGCAATACATAAAAGTATGTATAGGTACGGAACGAAAATTCAGAGCATAAATGTACATTATCTATCTTACTCATGCTATATGGATTAGAGCGGGACGATGATACAATAATTTTGTTACGATATTTATCTACATTCCTGCAACTTGATACCTATGCGTCCCCATTACTTACTAATAAACCAGCTTTTGCCATATTTCGAGCATTCCAAAGCATAAGGAGCGGTCGGATATTAGCCCATTTTACAAACAGGCTCTAAGCTTTAAGATTGGAGTTCGGGATTGGGTGAAATCGGAAAGGTTCTTATCTCAATCGCATATGTGGAAGTCTTCTTCTCATTATGAAGGTGAAAAAGAGACAAAAAATGTATTGTCGCAGTGGTAGCCTTATACTTGTCGTTTCCAAAATATTTTCGCTTGCACACTTTCAATGAAGTATGCAAATCTCCCTACTCTCCTCAAAATATAGTACTCTGGAACTGCTCTATCAGATGTCTACCAGGCAGCTTCGTTTTATTATGATAAGATTAAGTATTATTCCATGTCTGGTATTACGATGGGTATAAAAAAACTCCTCGGGACTATACAAAAACTTACCTATGTCAATATTTCCGACCAACCAGGATATGTTTTAAAGTACTTAATCAGTGCTTATCAGTAGACATGAGAAGTTGGTTGTTAATTCCGATAAAGTCGTGCATGCATCACTGTAGTATAAAGTTATATAATATGTGACTAGACTTAACAGAAAATTAACCATCATCATCATGCCCCCTGATTCCGACTATCTGTACCACCACTTTCCCTAGAAGTTAAATGTGGATTTTTTCCCTAACGTTTTGTTTGTTTTTCACGGCACGCTTTGATTCTGACTGATCATTTTATATGCTGAAGCTTAATCATTTTATACCTTTTTCAGAGTGATCGTCAGGATTATGCGATTTTCGATGATGTAGTTTCCAGATTAAGGACCTATTTAAGTACTATTCAGAAACTTCAATCAAACCTTGTATAAAATTATAATGAATGTGGTTCAACCATTTTGATGTCAGGACGTTATTACCATTTTTTTATGAAAAGATGCATGCAAGTTGTAAATCTGAACAAAGTGACACGGACTTGATCAAGCCATTCTGGTGTCAGAATGCCTAAATCACATCCTTTTTAGCTTTTAATTCTTTTAAACAAGGTATAATTTTGTTATGTCGAGGTTCCCATTAATTATTAAACTCCGAACCACACAACATAAAGTACTCCAGCCATCCTAACGCTCACCCTTAAGGTCACAGCACACATATCAATTCATGAGCAGATCAACACCGCCTCGCCTTTCCCCTTGCCGTCAAACAGGCTTCCACGTAACGTAACCACGTAACTGACGTAACTTAAGCGGATAAGAAGCTCCGGCACGTCAACTCGGCTACGGCTAGGCGACGCCGCGCCTACGGCTCGCCGACCGTACGGTTGTTCGGTAACGCCGGCCGTGGGAGGGGCGTGGACGCGGTTCGTGAGCTTGACCCGAGGTGAGGCGATTACATTACGATTCCGATTAGTCTGCAGTAGATAGTTTCATACAAATGATACTGAACGGCTCGAGTTGATAGGGTCACGATCCCTTTCCGAGTTGATATGTGTGCTGTGACCTTTAAGCGACTGCTATCCAATCACCGTAACGATCGCAGAGATGAGGTCCAATTTCTGAATTTTCCATGCTGCGTTATTTACCAGATTCCGTTTTTTTACGGAATCGTTTATAACCAAATTATGAAATACACAAATTCCGATTTTTCCACATTCGTTTTATTACTGATTCTGAATTATCCAATTTCTGATATTTTACACATTTATTTATTTTCCATTTCGACTTTTGTCATATTCAGAATTTTCCACATTATTAAATTAACCACCAAAAAGCGGTGGTAGCCTAGTGGTTAGGGCATGCGACTTTCAATCCGGAGGTCGCGGGTTCGAACCCGGCCCGTACCAATGAGTTTTTCGGAACTTATGTACGGAATGTCATTTGATATTTACCACTTGCTTTTCGGTGAAGGAAAACATCGTGAGGAAACCACCTAAGCCCAATAAGGCCTAGTTTCCCCTCTGGGTTGGAAGGTCAGATGGCAGTCGCTTTCGTAAAAACTAGTGCCTACGCCACATCTTGGGATTTAGGTAGCCGACCCCGATTGAGAATTCATTCTCAAAAAAAATGGGACAAGGCTAGGAGGATGATGATTAAATTAACCAATTATTATTTTGTACGCATGCGTGTTATTCCATAATACGTATTTTGTATAGTAATCAATGAAGTAATCAATTACAACAAATAAACAATCAGAAATTGGATAATTCAAAATCAGGAATAAAACGAATGTGGAAAAATCGGAATTTGAGAATTTCATAATTTGGTTATAAACGATTCCGTAAAAAACGGAATCTGGTAAATACCGCAGCATGGAAACTTCAGAAATTGGATCTCATCTCTGCGATCGATCTAGTTAGAGTATTTGTCAAGGGCGTAGAAAGAGCTACGTCCAAACTTTTGCTACGGTCCTGGCATGAACGTTCCACTTCAACACTTATTAATCTCGCCTGCATGCTCGTCGGTTTAGCGTACTTTTGACTTGCCCATTTTTATAACGTGTTCAATCTGATCGAGAAATGTTTGTCTAGGTCTTCTCTGTTCCAACATTTTCATTTAAATTCGCCATGTAGATTTGTCTACTCAATCTCCCTTTCTGCATGTCCAAACTATCTTAGCATCCCTTTCTCAATTCGAGTTACTACATCTTCTTTCACACCTTAAGTTTTACAAACTATATTTTAATTTCTTGCTTCCTCTGCTACATCCAACGTTCACTTCCGTATACAAGTGTTGGAACCAAATACACCTCTATGCACATCCAGAGACTATACTTAATTTAATGGATTTTAAGTGTTTTTTAATGGCTAGGCAACTCGGCAAATGGCTCGACTGCCTCTTGTGCATAATCTGTCATTCGCAACCGTACACACACCAATTTTATACTATTTCCTTTTTAAATACCATGGTTTTCGCTTTTTCCCATTCACTTTAATTCCTTTTCTTTATTCACAATCTCTTGCAATTCAATCCATCGGCCAGTGCCGACGATGAATGCGATACTTGACTGAGCATCGGCGCAAAGTAAACATAAATTGACACGTAATTCCCCTATCATCAAGCCACAATCACTCTCTATTATATTCTATTAGACAGTTATTCATGAATAAATAATTGAACAGCTACCGTTATACATCCATTACAATACCTTCTTGGATGTTAAACTGACAGAGGCTAATTCTGCGGTAATTTCTGCAGTTTTATTGAATCCTATTTGTACAGAGGCACGATTACAACTGTACACCAGTCTCCGGTCTTTCCTCCAATACAAATTGAAACGCTGTATAACTTACTCTCCACTACGCTCTGGCTGGCCCACGGTTTCCCGGCGGGTACCCGCCGTTATCTTTAAAACGTCTCTTAGGCTCTCCCAAAACCCCTTCCATTCCTTCTTAGGTACTCGATACACCAGACCGCTAAGCTTCGCCCCCGTTGGTAAATTCACTTGATACATTATTGTATCCACTTTTACGAAATGGATTTATAGAAAACTTTTATTTTTTAGTAGATAGATCTTACTTTGTCCTTATGGAGTCAGTTCAAGTGGGAAGTAAACATTCTTAAAAATACATAATTAATTGTTTTATGTAGTGGACGTTTTCAATACTACTTAGACATTTTAACTGGGGACTAAATCTTCGAAAGATATGTTACTAAATAGAAAAAGTTTATTGGAAACAAAGAAAATATGGTAATATTTACTAACAAAAAACAGTACAAAATAGACTATCTAATCAGATAGTTCGACTCTTATCATTACAGTCACAAAAACACGTGGAATCACGATGGACCAAGGATCACGATGGCCTTTGGCACCAAGATTGACCCAGAAAGGGTGTCATGAGCCCTCTTTTCGCCGCCAGTATGATTTTCTATGCCGACTCTAAGAACATCGTCTCACTCGATTGTCAGTCCAAGCTGGGTTTTTTATCTCTTGTTTTAATCTGAAACAGAGTTAAATAGTGATAATTTTTACAAGGTTTTATTTTACTCGCTTCTATATATGTATGAATATCTTGGACAATTCATGCAAGCAGTATCTGAAGCACTTTCTAGTCACTGATTGAAGTCAGTAAAAAAATAACATAATCCTTCCGAATTTGGACTCTTGATAATCGTCTCGGTGACTGATTGATGGATGTTGAAAGAAAAAAAACGAAGGAAATTACGTTCACATGTGTTCATACATACGACCGTATATGAGAGGGTATCCGGACAAGAGTCCTTTCTCGAAATGAACTAAATATACAAAAAAGAAATTAAATACATAGTATTGACAAGATTGTGAAAGCGTTGAAAAGTATGAAATTAGGTAAGGCTGCGTATCCGTCGAGGATACGGTGGAAAGACTTAGCGGTGGACACGCGTCGGTAGCTCCATGTCGCCACGTACCAAGAAGCGTTTGCCTTGAATTTTACACAAATAATCAATAAAATACAGTTCATCATCATTTTGACTCGGAGACGTCCATTGTTTAATATATGTCTCCGTAAAGACTTCCATAACGAACGGTTCGTTTTGGTACGGGTTTGATTTTGGTCGCCACTGACTGCTTGTGTACATCCTATGTTATGGATGGAGAACATTTTACTTTAAAGCACAATACAGAAACAGTCCAACTGTTCAGTTCTCTAAGGAAATGAAGTCGGAGGAAATAAAATAACATACAATCGTAGACACAATCACTTAGTAGCCGCGGGAGAACCGCGCTCTCACTGGGAATCGAACCCAGGATCCCTAAGCTTGATAAAAATGACTTCTTCTAATCACCATACTTTGCAGCGAGCTAATAATGTCGTCGTTCTTAGGTACACGAGTCTGCGTTCAGCCCCCTTATCAGCTAGTACGCTTGTCACTCGATTGTCAGTCCATTGTCAATTGTTATCTCTTGTTTTATTCTGAAACAGAGTGAAATAGTGATTATTTTACTAGCTTTTATTTAACTAGCAATGTTTGTATGTTTGAGGTCTAATCTTGCTTCATAGTCTAATCAGCTTCTTTTCTGCATATTTCCTTTTTTTCCCTTACACATACATACTCACTTCAATAGCAGAATATGCCGATGCATTTTTAACACTTTGGCTACCATAAGCGTTACCAGTAGGATCACAGTAATCTTCTCAGTTTGATCATGTCATGAGCTGATGCTCATGACATGATCAAAGCTTCTGAACCCACTGGTGATACCAGTGGGTTCAGAAGCTCATTTTTCGGGATATTGCTTTGCGGATTTTTTCGAGGGCCAGAGTCAAACTTTGAATACTACTTTGTAGAGGATATTCTATAGTTCTTTATTATAAAACTTGACAGACAGACTGACGGACGAACATACACCGAAGTGAGAGGTACGAAACTCTAAAAATATCAGTTAACAACCTTGTATGAATCAAAATCCAGCCCTGAAATAATGACCAGCAATTCAGAAAGTATAGTAAAATTTTCGTTTATATATGTATAGTGGTATCAGAACCGTAAGTAATCAGTACATATCATGAATAACTAATATAACATATCATGAAGGATTTGGTGTGATTGACGTAGCGAGCTAATAGGTCAGTTGGGAGAGCAATACGCCGGAAACGCAGAGGTCGCAGGTTCGAGTCCTGCTTAGATTATAGTGGATCGCATTCAATTTTTCTTTCTTAATTTACCTTTGTGTCATTATTTATAAAAATAAAATGTGGTATTTCCACTTAAAAAATGGAATCGATAAAAAAGATTCTATAAAAATATCAAACTATTTTTGCTAATGATTTGCTTTCGTATAGCTCGTGGATGATCTTCAACCAGATGGACCGATCAAGTAAAGAACAAGTTTTGCTCGGTTGTAAGGGAAGCAATGGACAGGTCCCGATGGAGGCAAATCACCCACTCCAAGTGTAAGCCATCCATGACCACGATCTTTAGTCATGAGGGAACGACAAGAGAGAGAGATTTTCCTTCGGTTGCAATTTTTTACCAAAAAGATTTAAAGAAAAGATATAGGCAGAAACTTTATTTTTTCATTTGTCACACAGTCAACCAATGTGTCATTATTTAAAAATAATCTAATTTAGGTACCAGCCGGTTGCGTCCCCCAAGCTCAAAAACTTGGCTTTTTACAATGCCATGATACCTACACAACATACTGTCAAAATGGCTTTTACGTCACTTTTCAACCGACTTCAAAAAAGGAGGAGGGTTCTCATTTCGACAGTTTTTTTTGTTACCTCAGAACTTTCAACTTGCTGAACCAATTTTGATGATTCTTTTTTATTAGAAATCTGGTGCTTCCCGTGTGGTCCCATTTAAATGTGACAAAGATACCCATGAGAAAATCATATAAGTGTTATCGTATGTTCCATTTCGCTCGTTGAAGTCGGTAATTTTTTGGTGAAAAAGTGATTATTTTAAGGCAATATACATGTACAAACTGACCTATACATGTAGGGAAACTCAGCTTAGAACGGCCCCCTTTCAAGTGGACGGATGACCACGTCTAGGTCGCGAAGAGTCGGTAGATGCAGTGTAAGCAGGATCTCTCTTTGTGGCGAGTTTAGTGGATGTCCGCGGCTGATAGAAAGAATGATAGAAGCATGAGCATTGAATTGATGAGTTCTCTTGACATGCCTACCAGCAGCTGCTACACGCCATGATGGCAAATACTTTTGACTTAATTATAGAGCATGTTGAAACTACTAAATTAAGTATCTTTATTTTCGTAAAATATTACTTTTGTGATGAAGAAAGACTTTACAAAAGAAAATACGTATGTACGTTAAAATTATGACATCCCTCTGTCGAGGTTACGAAATAATGAAAAAGACCACGTAACAATTTTCCACGAATAAAACTACCTCGGTATAATAATACGTATACGAGTATAATATCTCAAATGCTGAAGAGTGTGCTTCAGTTTGTTCTTTCACGTGACGACTGAGCACCATATTCGAGACAAAGGTCCATAATTATATAGCCGGGATCTTAGAGCTATGTTTTTAGCATCATAATTACTTTGTTAAGCGACACTATCATTTGAAATGCGGGTATTTTTTGTATTTTGATGCAGGCTGTTTCCAGAATCTCGTAGGTGTGATAAGTAACAAACTTAGTTGAACATGTCTGAAACAAAAAAACTAAATCAATATCAAATCATCCTTTTAGAAACTACGCCGTCACAGGCAGACGTAGAGATACACAGGTACGTACAATGCGCACGTTAAACTTATGACGCCCCTATATCGGGGTAAACATAATGAAAAATATAACTAAGGCGCAGATGTGCATACATTCTTATGACAATGCAAGGTGGCTGACCGCATTTACAAATTGCAGTTACCATTGAAGATACAATCAAGCTGAAAAGTTAAAAATATATACATAGAGATTTAACTATATAAGTTGAAAGTTAAATATATTACCATTATTTTCACGTCGTAAACATTGGATCTTTTAGTTTGTGTGTCAATTTTGCCAGTTATCAGAGCCCCATTCTCTTCATTTATTTTTTCTTCAATTCCCAACGCGTGGCCAGCCTCGATCTTTTAACATATTTTGGCCACGCTGACGATCATTATTAACATACAGGAACCAACAATTTACTTTAATTGGATAAGTCTTTAGGTACAGTCCGCATAGTATATCTGTTCTCGATTTAGCGCTGCCATCTATATAGTTCGCGCTCTTTCTCTATCAGTAGAGATGCGCACATAATGTCACTCAAATGAAGGAGAACGATTAATATCTATATCTCTCTCGCGACGTATTTCACTCATTTTGTTCAGTGGATCTATAGACTCCATCATATTATCATCATCATCATACTCATTTCGTACTTGGTTTTTATTTCGTTAAGTGGTTTATTTAATTAAAATGTCATAACAAGTATTAACAAAGCATACTAAATTAATACTAATGGCGTAACTATTGATAAAATGCGACTCATCTCAAAATAATCGACAAATTAAATTATTAGACGTTATAAATAGATATAATGTCAAAAAAGCACCATTCAGTTCAATTCATATTGAGTGGTGAGTAGTTAAGAACGAATGATATACTAATACTAGGTGTGCCCGTGGCTCCGCCCGCGTGGAAATCGGTCTGTGTCAGTAAGCTGCTAATATATAACCGTATAAACCTTCCCCGGGCTATGTCAAACATTTCAAAAGCAAAATCAGCTAAATCTGCCCAGCCGTTTTCGAGTTTTAGCGAGACAAACGAACAGCAATATATGTATTAATATAGTGAGTTGGTTCAACCTTCAGTTAGTGAGTGAGTTACTGCCATCAATGAAAAGGTATAGTTAATTTGAATCACTCACTAGCGCACAACACAACACATCTCTCTCTCTATCCATCAGCCACGTCGTCTTTACGATAACCAGCAGTGGAAGGGTCACGTAGTAATTGGGAATGGATGTAAATATGAGAAATCCTTAATGCTCGAATGTTCTGAGTATAGCTATCTCTTTCTAATAGTGCTATCTCTGTCACTCCTACTGAAAATTTCGCAATATACTGATATGAACTTCAGAGGCCCATAATGGGTCCAAAAATGCCTGAAAACGGGTTTGTTGGTTATGGCGTCATCTGATAGAGATTGGCCTGAAATGGACTTAAAACCTGTATAAGGCGCCTGAAAATTACTGGAACTTGGGTCAAATTTTGACGATATTTTAATATGTTATAGAGATACTCCTGAAACGCCCCGAAAATATTTTCAGCCTGCGAAAAACGCTTCTAAAGCAATGAAATTGACGTTCGAAGTTTTGATCTAATGCACCGGCGTATCAATACAATTTAACGCTTATTTTTAACTAAATATTTTTTATAACGTAGATATAGTTGAAACAACCTACAGTAAGTTTTATTGATACGTCGTAGGAACGGCATACATATCGTCTGAGCCAAGACTAGCAACAACAACGAATGACAAGCTTATTCTAAAATGCGAATATAATTAAAAACCTTATATAATTCCTTCATTCTAATCCCGGCGAGGGTATGACATTCGCATCGATACGCAAAATGTGTCACTGAATTTAAAATATAAACACTGAATTTAAAATATTAACACTGAATTTAAGATATCTTTTGGGAGCGATTTCATCCTATGTTGTCAGATTTCCACTTATTGGCACGAAGCGATTTTCATCATTTCTAATGCGAACCGCTAAGGAATGGAATTCACTCCCATCGTGTGTATTTCCAGAAAATTATGTTACTGAACCAGCAAATTACATTTTCAACCCTGTAGTCACTTACTATCAGTCACTTACTTAACCCTTTACCAGGCCCCTAAGAACTAGCGTGTCTTCATTCGTACTGTATATACTGTTACAACCGTATTAAACGCCTTGTCAAAAATGTATCTACGAAAGTCGGAGATGTTCCTTTAAACCAGAAATAAAAATGTGGGTTACGGTTATCCCATCGCCTGTCTAATTAACTAACTGTCATACTCTATTTTGTCTAATTATATTCATATAGGCAAGATCACGATGCTTTAAGGATTTCAGTCCGTTGCTTAACCACGCCGACGCATTCCAAAATCACGTAAGGATGATGTTTCTTCAGGTACACACACAGATCTTCCCTAGACAAGACGTATTGGTCATTCCAAGACTATATAAATGGTTGTTAAGTGGGTAATGTCCAGTGAGGGCGCTAACTACACAAAGAGTCAGGTTGTTTAGCCTTAGCGTAGGTACCGTGAAATAATGAACTTTATTCTGCAAGGCACTTTTACATGTCTGAGTCTACCGGCATTTCACAAGAGGAGACCACTGTTGAGAAGAAACGCCGAAAGAAACTCAACAGTCAGTAACTTTTCAGTGAATTAAGTCTGTCAAAAATTTCATTTTTGTAACAAGCTTTTATAGCCGACTATACTTTAACTTGAAAATCCACCAATTGCTCACTAATACAACAACTAGGTTTTTGTCAAAGATTTAGGACCCCTAAAAAATTTGGCAGGGTTCCGCAGATCCTCATTTCTAATGCCAAGATAAAGTCATAAAAGTTTCATTGATATAGTAAACAGTTTGTAGACATACTTACTGTAACACGACTAACACGAGTGCACTTGTGTATTTTTAACTAAAATTGAACGGAGTCCTAAATAAACTGAAAAGCCATAAATAACCCGTTCATGTACAAATTACATTTGAATCACTTTCTGAAATCGGTGCCCAACCATGTGGCAGGGGGAATAATTTATTTACTCACTTACGTTTAGAACTCATCTAATAATACAGTGTTTAACAGTTCTGCTGGCAAATTAAATTCACTATGACGGCCTATCCCCATGTACCAAATTATGGAAATTATGTGGGCACAACTTCCTAGTGTACGGCTTCCCGTTAAACAGGTGCAGTACCAGTGAGCAATGGCGTTCATGTTCTCCGAATCACGGTCTATGAGAACGTAACAATAATGCGTTCGCGCTCTCACATGCCGTGATTGGATGCGGCCTCTGATGAGGTATGCATTATTTTGGGTTATATTGTATGTTGCTAAATCATTTACGTTATTATCTTGGTATAACTCTATATGATAGATACCATTTCGGAGGTGCTCTGCACAGTAGGACATTGCAAGTTTTATGTGATACGTACCTAATGCAAATAAAATAATTTCGTCATTGTTTAACAATGGAAAGTGTTCCAAATGCGGCATGTTAGCTTCCATAGGCACGAAATGGACCCTTTGCCTATTAAGGTTCTTTGTCTGGACATAACCCTGCAAAAGATTCGGTGTGTGTACCAGAAGATTTATCCTGTTGAGGATATCCGCGGCTAATGGATTATCGCTAGCAACGCGGTAATTGCCGTTTATTATAGCGGCCGCTATCCGAAAATCGGCGAACATATGCGGCAGAGCCCTATTAAAAAAGGTTTGCCTGAGTAATTTAAATCTATTCTTAAACTTGCCGTTGACGGCTTCGACTACCCACCTGCATATCGTCACCAATCGTGACTTGTTCGCTTCTTCAGTCGACAATTGAGTGGCGTCTCTATTTTTAGTTGGCGGCATATGAGCTTCGTATCCGTTGGACTCTATATCGTAAATACAGTCCCTAAATCCTCTGTCCAGAATAAAAACGTCTCCCCTATGCACTACCCAGTGCAACATATGCTCCTCATCGCTCATTATCTGTCGCATAATTGTCGCATCCGATGTTGTTGCTGAGTATGGCCCTAAAACGTCTAATATGTAACCATCGCTACAAACAATGAGAAATGGCTTCACCAAGTTTCGGAACTTATGGTGGCTATAACTTTTCCGTTGAAATAAAAAATTTGAGCTTTTTTCGACATAAATGTAGGTGCCGTCTGCTATCAGGATTAATTTTGAATTTTCTTGATTTCCAAAAATACCTTTAGGAATAAAAAGATTTCTACCCAAACCTTCCATTCTGGACAGTTGTCCAAGTCCAAGATGTCTTGGGACATAATCTTGTTCCAAGCACTCTCTTGCAAGCTTCAATTTACGTTCGTAAGTTCGACGTGACTGATTAAAGAGCGTTGCGAGTCTTTCGTTCGACTCCCCCGTGCGAATTTTTGTTAAATAACAACCTAGGGTTGTTCTAGGCTGTCTGTCTCTTTCTGCTAGTGATGGTGTCTCGTCCAAGATAGTATTGAACTGCTCTAACGTTAAGCCAGTCCAAAAATGCAGTTCAGGGTTATTGAGATTATTTGATTCAAAATCAAATCTAGGCCTGTTGTTGACAGCTTCAACTAGCATATTGGTCATTTCTGAAATCAATGCTGAGTTGAAGTAATTAGTTACGTTTACATTTCCTAAGTCATCAAAATTTATCGCGGCAGAGTGTTCTCGGCAAATCCGCGCGCTTGACGGCACGAAAACCCGGTAATTGCTTAGCAGATAAACTTTGAGTGAGGATGGCAGTCTTCTTAGGTCGTCGTTGTTGCAGTTGCGGTACATACAACTTCGGGACGAATTGGGCGCTCTGACATAGTCCCGTACATATATATCCTGGGGCTCATTTGGCACAACAACAGGATTATTCTCTGGTTCAGCATTTCCTTCATTCTCTGGTTCAGCATTTTCGTCAGCATCTGCAACGTGCTCCTCAGGCAAAACTGCAATATTATGATGAGCCCTTTGCCAACATCTGTGGCATACTGCCATCACGTCGTTAAATACAACTTCTGTTAGCGCATTCTGTGCTATGTAGGCAGTTAGCTCCGGGTTCTCTAGAGGCAACTGAGCCTGTAATACATGTCGTCTCCGTCGTAATATAGAACGTGGACACATTACGCAACGTAGTCCCCGTTCCATCTTCAAACTTAAAACTATTGCCACAATCACAAACAAATCGGTGCAAGGGTCGAATTCTTTAATAAGCACAAACCGACAATCAATATTTCATAGAAATCATATTGACAGAACTGTAACAGAGAGGCGGTAACTGGGAACCAGTTATATCGTAATTTTAGTTTTATAAAAAGGTTTTAATATATATTTTTGGCTTGTAGTTATTAAAATATAATTGTTTTCATACTTATCTCTTAGTGTTTAGTATTGTAAATATGTTTTGGGGTATTTTTGAAATCGGAACCACGTGATACTCCAAATTAATAGTGTCTGAACGATTACTAACTAACTCATATAAATAAGACCCGCGCGATTTCCGTGCGATTCTATAATCGCGCGGTTCCCGCCGTGTCTGAATGGGCGCGAAACTAGCGGCGCCGCGCGGCCGTTCGGGGTGCCGCGCGGCTGCTCGCGTTGCCGCGGGCGGCCGCGCGCTCTCCGCGCTGCTCGCCCCCGCCCCGCCGCCGAAACAGCCCACCAGTTCTCTGTACTCTAGAAGGGTCGGGGGAGGCGGCGCACGGTCGCCAGCGGCCGCCGGCGGCCGCTGCTGCCGACCGCTGCTGACCGCTGTCGGCCGCTGCCCTTCCGGTGTGAATCAGCCCTAAGGTTTAGTATTATTTAAAAAAAAACGTTTGTCAAACAATAATTTTATAAATAACGTTTCACAAACAGATCTTCACAAACATGTAATTTCGCAAACTTTCCATATCACCAATGGTAATTTAACAAATATACATTACACACAGTATCATTTCACAAGCTCTTCATATCATAAGTGATATATTAAGAACTTTAAGAATCAATAAACTTTTCTTACATAAATAATAACATACTTATGTTCTCGTACTCGTACAGTCAGATTTTTGATGTTTTTTTTTTAAATAAAGTATTCATCAAAGAATGCCTTTTTACTAAACGTTACTATGCCATAAGTTGATTTGCCAATTGAAGTGCTTGTGAAATGAATGAATAGTTTCAATTTGATGATTTGCGATATGTTGATTTTTCAAGTAAAACTAGGGAAACGTGGACGGAGTGAACCTTGACAATTATACTTACCATTATTTACAAAGCGATTCGCGTGGATTATGTTTGTAGAACGCCATGGAGATTTAAACATTTCTTGTTTCTTTTTCAGCGAAGATTCTTGAATACGATAAGTAAAATCGTAGTTGATCGATTTAAGTTGTTTACCTAGGAAAAAGTATCATTGAAATCAAACTAAATACTTCTGCAAATAATTTACACTTCGTAAATGTGAAGCTAAGCTTGAATGAGCGGATAACCACTGGGGCAGCAAAGTCCTGGATTAGTGACTATGTATGTACAGGAAACCTACGTATCTGTAGTCGCTAGATGCGATGTTCGCAAGATCTATATTTGTGGCAAGCTAAAGAGTAGGCCTTATTTGTTCAGCAGTGGATGTCCATGGTCCATGGCTGATAGATAGATAGAAGGCTGAGAATTTAACAGTTCTTTTGGCACACTACCTGCCGAGCGACAGGCAGATTCGGACTTGTTTCCTCACTTCAAAGGAGTTCAAGAACATACATACGGACGGACGGACGGACGGACGGACAGACGGACAGACGGACAGACGGACAGACGGACAGACGGACAGACGGACAGACGGACAGACGGACAGACGGACAGACGGACAGACGGAAAGAAAAGAGAAAACGTGCTTCATCACATTTAAACTGAACGGGCACCTGAATGGGAGTCTGAAGGTGTGTGCAGGCGATGCCCCTATACAGCACGCGACCTGCACACGCCTGCTCGGGTTCCACATCGACAGCGCGCTGAAGTGGGAGACGCACATAGACGAGGTGTGCGGCCGGCTCGGGCGCGCGTGCTTCGCGTTGCGGCGGCTGGCGCGCACGGCCGGGCCTGCCGCGGTACGCGAGTGCTATTTTGCAACGGTGCACTCTCTGCTCACGTACGGAACTGAGCTCTGGGGCCGAGCTTCGGACTGGCGGAGAGTGTTCGCGATGCAGAAGAGAGCGATTAGAGCGATGGTGGGCCTGCCGGCGGACGCCTCAGCACGGGAGCACTTCAAACAATTGAATATCCTTCCCTTGCCTTGTCTATACCTGTATCAGGTGGCGGTGTTCACTCACGAACATCTTGATGCTTTCAAGCGCAAGGGGAGTAATTCAAATTATAGATTGCGTAGCAACAAGCACGAGAATAGGCTGGTGGCAGATTCGCACAAACTTACCAAATCAGAGCGGTCCGTGCATTACTCAGGGCCTCCCGTCTATAACCGGTTGCCTGACGCGGTAAGAAATGCAGCTTCCGTTCCAAGTTTTAAAGGAACATTGAAAAAATGGCTCCACGAGAACAATTTCTACAATTTTGAAGATTATTATAATTTACCTTTTACATTGTAAATGTACCTAATAGTGTTTAATTTGTAATAATATTTGTGACCTATAACCGCCTGTTATCAATAAATAATTTCATTTCATTTTCATTTCATTTCATAATGTGGTTCAGCCATTCCGATGTCAAGATGGCATTTATTCAATTCAAAGCATTTTTATCTGATCATGTCCATATATTGTTAATTACATAAAAGTTATAAATGATTATTATTAACCTAAAAAAAACATCATACACACAGCCTCTCGATTCCACATGGATAGTATTCCAGCGCTTCCATATAGCGCTAGCAGGATACTCCGACAATAGGCGCAAGAGGGTGTTGGAACTCACACACACGCGCCGCATCAGATGCAATTTTCTTGCGTAATATGGCACTGAAGCAATCAGTGCGCGCCTCAGCGAACATACCTGACGCGGTGCAAAAGCGTGGTAGCCCAAACAGCACTCTGAACCCATTGTTGTATTGGGCGCACAGGGCCTCGAAAGCCATTTTAGTGCAATTAGTCCACAGGCTGCACGTGTAAAACGTCTGACAGAATGCCTTAAAAAGGATTACTTTAACATTTCTATCACAACGTGCTAACATGTTACAGCGCACGGCGAATGCCCTGCGCTCCCTCCCAACATCGGGATCATCATGGAGATTTTCAGTGATCCAGTGTCCGAGATACTTAAAGCTGGTGACTCTTTTTAGTGAAACCTCATTTAAGAATACCGTAGGAACAGCATCAAAGGCCTTATTTCTAGCAAACATAAACACTACAAGCTCACTTCTGCTAGAATTGTATCTCAGACCGTGAATCACCGCATACTACGCGCGATTTATGCGTCCATATAAGTACTAAAAACTTGATATCACTCACCTGGAGCAGTATCCGACTATATCCCTTGGGATCTCTTATTTCGGTCATTATCTCCTAACCACCATTTCTCCCAAGTATTTTCCCTTTTTTAGCGAGGTGATGAATGGTACTACACAGTGCCATACATATATAGCTTACTAAAACTTGGCATCACTCAATTTGAAGACTCTCTCTTAGTTCAGTGAATCTGATTTTATTACGACTATAACGTTTCATTATAATAAAACCCGTACCGAAAGGATAAAAAACGGGACTCCATTAATAAGACTCCGCTGTCCGTCCGTCCGTCCGTCTGTCTGTCTGTCCATCCGTCTGTCTGTCTATCTGTCCGTCTGTCTTATTTACAGCTACGATAGTATTATTGGACAAAATAAAATAAAATAAAACAAATCCCACAGTGTGGACCTGGAACCATCTCCGCAGGAGTGGAGAGTCCCACCAGTCTGAGAATACATGAAAGATGCTGTTGAAGCTCTCACGTAAGCAATTTAATGCTGATACACACCGCTTCCTCATGAAGGCCGGGAAACCGTCTGTAGGTGCATCCGCAAACATCCCCGACGCGCTACACCGCCATGGCAGCTCCATCAGCACCCTGAGTGCGTACCCACCACGAATATGAGGCCCACAGACAGCACGTGTACATAAACTGACAATTAACTTGTGTATAGGTATTTATACAGCGTGCAAATCTGCGAGCCAGCATATTACAACAGACAGCCAGCGACCTACGTTCCCTATCGATGTCAAGTTTATACTTCAGATCCTCGGTGACCCAGTGGCCCAAATATTTAAATGATTATTATATAGATGTTCTAAATAGTCCCAAAGACGTACTTAATCTGACCATACAACATCGAGTAGTCCAGCCCTCCTGACGCTCACCCTGCAACGGGCTCCAAGTTACCCAATTAGTTCCCTTAATATGAATGTTTTCTTTCTTATAATCTATTTATACATATTTTAAAAATTAAATATTTATATATACATGACGATGCTGATATTTTAATTTACGAGAATTTACTCTTTCAGCTGCAAATACCTCAAACAGGTCTCTCTCTACCTTATGACCTAGCATACAGTTTGCATCATTATCTTAAGATCCATTCAACTTTTATCATTATCAGCTTTCATTTTCCACCCAGATCTGTTGTTCTAAAATAATGATCTAAGGAGTTTTTTCAATTGATATTTTATAACCACGCTTTTCTCCCAACGGCGTAGACAGAGCTCCGCTCATACTCTTGCTACGGTCCTGGCATGCACGTTGTACTTCAACATTAATTAATTCCGCCTGCAGGCTCGTCAGTTTAGAGTACCTACCTTTGACCTGTCCTTTTTTAGAACGTGTTAAATCTAATCGAGAAATGTTAGTTTGTCTGCTCAATCTCCTTCTATGCATCCTCTGTAACATACCTAAACTATTTTAGCATCCCTTTCTCAATTTGAGTTACTACATATTCTTTCACACCTTAAAGTTTACGAACTGCATTTTTTTTTTTGCTTCCTCTGCTACATCCAACTTTCACTTCCGTACACAAGTGTTGGAACCAATACACCTCTATGTACCTCCAAAAACGCCTTTTTAGAGATTTAATGGCTGGGCAGCTCGGCAAACTCCAATCTCTCATTAGCAACCATACACACACTAGGTATTGTTATACTATTTTCTTTTTCAAATACCATGGCTCTTCATCTCTTGCCTTTTTCGCATCCACTTTAATTCCTTTCTACAAAGCTTTATTCATGATTGTCACAATCTCCTGCATAATTCAATCCGTCGGCTAGTGCGAGTGCCACGATCGAAGTGACACTTTACTGAGCATGAAATATATATTAGAAAAATATATTAGCATATATTAGGAAAAAATTGATACGTCATTCCTCTATCATCAATCCACAATCACTCTCTTTTTATTCTGTCAGATAGTTATTCACGAATAAATAAATAACTGAACAGCTACCGTTACACATCCACGTCTATTATCTTCTTGGATGTTGAACAGAACTGAGGAGGCCAATTATGCGGTAATTTCTGCAGTCTTATAGGTACAGCGGCACGATTACAACCGTGCACCAGTCCCCGGTCTTTCCTCCAACACATATTGAAAACGCGGTATAACTTAGGTACTCTCAACTACGCTCTCACCTCGTCTTCTCGGCGAGGACCCGCTGTAATCTTTAAAACGTGTCTTACGCTTTCCCAAAACCCCTCACATTCCTTTTTAGGTACTCGATACACCAGACCGCCACGCTTCGCTCCCGTTGGTAACTTCATCACCCGATACATTATTGTATCCACTTTTAAGAACTGGATCTATGGAGATTTTTTTTTGTATGGAGTTAGTTAAGTGGGAAGTTTATGTACTTGAAAATAATATAGAATTAATGATTTTATGTAGCGGACATTTTCACTGCTACTTAGATATTTAACTATGGCCTAAATCTTCTATGTTGTTAAGTAATAAAAAGTTTATTTGATACAAAATATTAATTATAGCAATATTTTACAAATATAAAATAGATTATCTAATCAAATTGCCCGCCTCTAATCTTTACAGGCGCAAAAGGCCCCTAGATTACGATGAATCACGATGGACAGCCTTTGCCCCAAGATTGACCCAGAACCGGTGTCATGAGCCCGCTCGCGTAGCCGATGCCCATTTCCCTAGAAAAAGCTCCTTTGCCTCCCTCTGAGGTCCAAAAACCGGTCGTTTTCACCGCCAGTAAGATTTTGTATGCCAACTCTAAGAACATTTTCATTTCGTCTCACTCGATTGTCAGTCCACGCTGGGTTGTTATCTCTGGTTTATTTCTGAAACAGAGTTAAAAAGCGATTATTTTTACTAGCTTTTATTTTACTTGCATCTATGTATGCAGGTATGTTTTGGTCATATCAAGCAAGCAGGATTTGAAGCACTTTCAGGTCACCGATTTAACTCAGTAAAAATATTACATAATCCTACCGAATTTGGACTCTTTAAAAACGTCTCGGTGAATAATTGATGGATGTTCGAGTAGAAAACGAAGGAAATTACGTTCACATATGTTCATACATACATAAAATGGTGACCGAACCAAGCGTAGTGAGACCGTGTAGAACAAGACATCCGGACAAGAACTCTTTCTCGATGTGAACTAAAAAAACAAAAGGGAAATTAAACACATACTATGGATGAGATTGTAAATGCGTTAAAAAGTATTAAATATGAAATGCAGGAAGGCTGCGGGATATGACAGGGTCGAGGATACTCCGGCGAGACGTAGCGGTGGATACGCGTCGGTAGCTCGTGTCATCATGTCCCAAGAAGAGTTTGCCTTGAATTTTACACAAACAACCAATAAAATATAGTTCATCATCATTTTGAGTCCGAGACGTCCATTATTTAATAGATAAAGACTTCCATAACGAACGGTTCGTAGTGAGCGCCCGTACATTCTACATATACAATACAATAATAGGTACTTTATTGCACACTAACAAGGAAAATATAACATGAAAAATCTTAAATTAAACAATGGCAGACAATAGGCGGTCTTAACGCTAAAGAGCGATCTCTTCCAGACAACTTTTCGGTAGCGGAGAAAACAAAATTAAACAGGAAGGAATTATATAGATGGTGGAATAAGAACTTAAATAATATGAGAAGTAACAAATAATTGTCATTCTATGTTGTGGAAACAATTTTATTTTAGTGAACAATACAAAAACAGCCTGACTGTTCTCTAAAGAAATGAGGTCGAAGGAAATAAATATCACCACCTAATGGACGCAACCGTTTAGTAACCACGGGGGAACCGCGCTCTCACTGGGAATCGAACCAGGATCCCTAGCTTGATAAAAAATACTTCTAATCACCATACTTGCAGCGAGCTAAAGACATCGTTGCGTTTACACAGCTCTGGTCTCACCAGTTAAGGTTTACTCGTAAGTGGAATAATAACATACCGTTGATGTGTAATACAGAAACCAACGTTATTAAACGTTACACAGACATAAAAACATGAAAAATAGACAGACAGACAGACTTTTATCAATTGTGACGCCACAGACACTCACAGATACACAGACACGCATACAATACATACGTTAAAATTATGACATATTTATGCTGCTTGCGCTATTGCCTGCAAGGCTTGACTGAGCGGATGGCTACTGGGACAGAAAAGTCCTGGAGTAGTGACTACGTATAGGAAAACTAAGCGTTGGAAGGCCTCCACCTAAGCGGACGGTTTCACTGTGCGCTGGGTTTTTTTCTGAAGCGAGCTATAGGGGAGCCCTATGTTTAGCAGTGACGACGTCCGTGGCAGATAGATAGATTGATAGAAGCTTGAGAATTTAACAGTTGTTTTAGCACACTAGCTGCCGAGAGACTAGCAGATTCAGAATCGTATCCACCTCCACCGTTC